>JAGIQG010000008.1:71463329-72835289 GCA_024679065.1 Sphyrna mokarran | reverse complement strand
AGGGTACCAGCTGTAATTTCACAAGTACTTCTGGATAGAGACCAAATAATGCCTTGAAATAAAATTGCATAATGATTGAACTCGATTTTGACCCATTCATGACCAACATTTTATTAGCAAGTACCTATCTGCTTTTAAAATGGTCCACTCTGTTCAGTATCCAAGGATTCTGTAGCAGCAGAGGGCAAGAACAGTGAAAAGTCATAATATTTTGAAGAAATACTGAGAGAAGTTTAGAAAGAATTGCAAATGGCACCAAAGAAAAATCCAATCTGAAAGCTGGAACTTTTACAGTGGAGCCATCATAAGAGTCACCATTTGAGAAACAGTATCGAGCACTTGTCCAGCATTAGTAGAGGCACATGGTAATGTGAATTCAAAAGGAGCATTGGCAGTTTATGGAGCAAGAGATGAGAATCTCAGGTGTCTAATGTTGAATTAAAGGTTATGTAAAATTAATGTTCTATGTGCTCCTAATGAAATTTGGGACCATGGGATGTTCTTAAACAGCTCTGCCATCTACCCAGGAATGGTGGACAGAATCAGCCATTTAAAGAAGCACATTGTTTGCCATTCATTAATTATATTTGTGAGGGGTGAACTCAAAATGAACTAGGCATGAAGAAAGCTTCCTACTTCACTTTTTCACTAAAATTAGCAAATAGAAATTTAAAGCGAAATTGAATCTTGCCATATATTAAACCTCAATTCCTAAATTATGCAAGATTATTCAGCCATCACAATGTGAGGACTGTAGTAGTTAATATTGAACAATTTATAATTCCATGAATGTAGCCTAAAAAAGAGCCCACACTGCCAGAGAAAGTCCCTGAGATGATAGAAATGTTGCTGATGATCCAAGCTGTCAACTGAAGGTTCAACGGAATTGAGCTGAGTCCGTTCTTTATCAGAAAAGTATATTCCTGTCTATAAGAGGCAGAATCGGCAGTCAAATACTACTCATCTCGGAGTTTCAGACTTTAAGAATCATGAACTGTTAGATAATCTAAGTCCCTGAGACATGGGATTACATTCTAGCAGACACATTTTTGAGTATATTGTGGTCAGAATTGCTTTCAGATGGAATTGAAACAGAATCTTCCACTCTACTACACAGAATAGGCCCCACAAATCCATCTCCTGCCCCTCTCATCCATCCTCTGCCCCAGAGAATAGATCTTGCCCTTTCACTCCCTCTCCCACAGTACAGACATTGCATGTTTACCCTTGCTCCAGGAAACTGAACCTACACATTCTCTCTGTCCCATACATCTACCGCCAGCCCCAGGGTACAGACTCCATAAAGCCTCCCCTGCCCTAGGGTACAGAACCCACACATCTAACCCTCTGCTCAAGAGTACGGGCAAACATCTACAGGATATAGACTCACATTACTTATATGCGCATACTCTGCCTAGATTACGATTTTCAAATAGCTGAGTGCACGAACAACACTATGCATCAAAATAATCAAGGTTATATTTTGGAAAGCCAGGAGAATGCCAGACACATCTAGGATTTCATTTACTCTTCATTAAGATAACTGTTGCATCCTTACCTTATTTATTGGATTTGATTTGATTTATTATTGTCACATGTATTAGCAAATAGCGAAAAATATTGCTTCTTATGCACTATACAAGTCAAAGCATACTGTACGCAGAGAAGGAAAGGAGAGACTACAGAATGTAGTGTTACAGTCATTGCTAGGGTATAGAGAAAGATCAACTTAATGTGAAGTAGGTCCATTCAAAAGTCTGATGGCAGCAAGGAAGAAGCTGTTCTTGAGTCGGTTTGTACGTGTTCTCAGACTTTTGTATCTTTTTCCCAATGGGTGGAAGAGAATATGCAAGGGGTGCATGAAATCCTTAATAATATTGGCCGTTTTTCTGAGGCAGTGGGAAGTGTATACAGTATCAACGGGTGAGAGGCTGGTTTGAGTGATGAATTGGCCTTTGTTCATGATCCTTTGTAGTGTTTCTTGCAGAATTAGACAGTGCAAGAATCATGCTAAGCTGTGAAACAACCAGAAAAATGCTCTCTGTGGTGCATCTGTAAAAGTTGGTGAGAGTCATAGCGAACCTGCCAAATTTATGCTGCACTCTGAAATGTGAATGGGGTTGTGATTAAGGAGAAGATGGATTTGCTAATCTGAGTATTATTCATTAACTTGGTTCATGCCCTGTAGGTGGTACTTTATTTTAATCAACTATGTTGCACGTGTTAGGGGTAAATGCGGCACCAGTGGCAGCTCTTGCAATGATCAGTTTATACCATCTTAGTCTTACTTGATATTCCTTGAAAGAAGAGCTGAGCATTCCTCAAAAACGCACCAAAAACAAAAGAAGCGAATGCAACGCTGGGCATCATCCACTGTCTGCAACACCCAATGGAATAACAAAATGTGAAATATGATGCTAGTGTTGTTTCAGCTGGAAATAATTCTGCCCTGTGAGATTCAGCCCAAGGTAGAAATTTCCCAACCATTTAAAAACAAAAACGATGCAAAAATGTAAGACTTGGAGTTGAAATCTGAATAGACAATTCAGATAAGAGAGCATTTTTTATTAGAGAAGAAATTGAGTCAGTTCTTAATGGAAGAATAAGAACATTGTCCTGCTGCAGATTTTATTGAGCAAGGAAATGAGGTAAAAACATACAAACTAAACTATAATAAGCAAAATTCTTCAGATAATTCTGATTTCCTCCTATTGTTTGAAGGTCCTAATGAGTGTTAAAGAAATGGAAGAAATTATTTCAGAAATTATAAAACACCTTTATTTTATAAAACAATTTTTTAACAGTGTTAAAGAAATGAATTATTTCAGAAATTATAAAAGAACTTTATTTTATAAAACAATTTTTGCTTTTATTACTTCAGTGCATCTAGGCTGGATACCTCAAAGCAGTGTAAAGCGCAGGATTCTGTCTAACCCTGAACAAGCAGAGCACTGAAAGATGATGAAGATTTGACTGTTCTTGTATTTCACGACACCTCAGTATTTCACTGTGAAGGCCTTGGTGCCAAAGTTGGTATGATACATTATAGAAAGCTATTGAGGCATGCTTGCATTGTGCAGCCAGGCTTAGAAGATACAGCTGAATAAGTACACCATCTTTCCCTTCCCAGTTCTGATTAGTGCTTAAAAACTAACCTTCTACTATTTGGATTAATAGGGCTGTTTGAGGTAAATAAACGGCTTTAGGCTTTGATGTACATTATCCATCAGTGCAGTGAACTGATTTAAGTTAAATGTAGGATTCCACACTATACAGTAGAGTTTAGTGATTTATAAACAACAGACTGTGGCATCTACAAGGTGTCAGCATTGATGGGTAGTTCCAAGAGAGATAATTGAAAATCAAAGCCTGTGTTGAATTGCCAAAGTCATGTTTTAGCGATGCTTCTGTATCTGAAGGCTCAGTAGCACAGTGAACAGTGCATTCACACCCCACAATTATTCATACAACACTTTTCTGACAGCAGCCAGGCTTCTGAGGGTGGCAAGGTGCTCAGCAATGGCTCACTCAAAGAAGTTGAAAAATAAAGGAGAAATATGGATTGCAAACCAACCTTTGAACCTCCTTAGTCATCTCCCCAGCAATGGCCTTTTCCAAAAAGCTTTGATACCAACAATAATGTACACTACATTGAACTGGAAAATCTACAAAAGCTAAGCAATATTTCAAGGATGGTACTGGTAATGAGAAAGTTGATAGAAATCATCCAGAAAAATTGCCAGGTCACATACTTATTTTGTGCTGTCTTCAGTGGAGCTTCAGGTCTTGCAGGAGGTTTGGGCTTGCAGTGAGAGTCAGGCCTGGCTTTGTGGATAACACTCCTGCCTTTGTCACAGAAGGCATTGAGACAGGTCACATTCTAAAGACTTGAGCACATAGCCCATGCTGATACTCCTGCATAGTACTGAGGGAATGCTGCTCTGTCAGAGGTTTTGGCTTTTGGGTGAAATGATAAGCTGATGCTGCCTCAGGTGGACATGAGACATATTCAAAGAAGGGTAGGGAAAATATTCATATTTATCCCTCAATATTTACAGTGCAACCAACAACATTGAAACATTATTTGGTTATTTATCTCATTGGTATGGGTGACTGCTTGCTGTGCGTAAGTTAGCTGCCGCATTTTCCGACATTATAGTACAGCAATAGCTGCACTTCAAACACACTTAATTGACTATAATGTGCTTTAGGTTAAGAAAGGCACTATATAAATGCAAGACAAGTTTTTAAAGACCAAGAACATCCAATCTGCTTTCCTAGAGCAACATCTAAATGCTGAGGAACCACAGCATGAAGCTCACACTTTGTGTTTATGTCTTTTTTACTGGTTTATTCTGTTTTCATTTTGTGGATCTGGAGGTTTAGATTTGTGGTGATGTCTTGTTCATGGATATGTCATAAGATAGAATATAATAGTTTAACTTCACAATGAGGAATATACATGCAAATTCGTGGGTATTTCAAGTTAAACTTTACGCATAGTCCCTGAGGCTCCAATATGTACATGTACATCTTAAAATGCTAAGATTTAAAACAGCTCTCTGGTAGAACAGCATTCTCTTTGTGTCTGAAAGGTGAACACAAGAATTTTTAAAAAGATCCATGGATATATTTTCTCTAGTTAATTTCATTCCTCCATTGTGAGCAACAATAGTTTTTTTTAACTTGGTGTTGAAATGTGAGTGTTGCAGCTGGGTTAACATTTATTGCCTATCCCTAATCACCTTTGAGAAAGTGAAACTAAGTGGTCTTCTTGAAACGCTGTAGTTCATGCGATGAAGATATAGGAAGGGAATCAAATTAGTTAAAAAAAGACAGATTGGCATCTGGAGTCATCAGGAAAAGGCTAAGATTGATCACCCACCTGGCATCTCTAGCTGAAAACGGTTGTAAATGCCTTGGTTTTTTGCACTAATGATACGCCTTGTGCTGCACCTTATTTCTCATTGAAACAATGTTGGTCCCCAGTCTTGATGATAATGGTAGAATAAGGGATGTACTGGACCATGAAGTTGCTGGTTGTGATTGAATATGATTCTGTTCATGATAATGGCTCAGACAGCAAGATGGACACCCAGCTTGGATGTGCCAGAATTGCCCAACATCCATCCCATTAAGTGTGCTAATTTCATCACACAACATAATGGAGGCATTTTCAATGGGAAGACAGAGCTTTGTCTCCCCAAGGATCTTTCCAATGGTAATTAAGAATGGGCAATAAATGCTGGCCTAGTGAGTGATGTCCACTTCCCACCAACTAATGTTTTAAAAATCTACTGTTACTCACAATAAGGCACTTGAAATGAACCAGAGAAAATATATACAAGGATCTTTCTTAAATTCTCCTCTGTTCTCCTTTTTATCCCAAACAGAAAGTTGGCCTCTGCTGTTCCATTACAGAACTGCTTTAAACTTTATTATTCAAGATATAAGGTGGAATTTTACAAGATCAATTCTAAACGTCTAGCTAGAGTGAAAATTGGGGAATTGCTGATCCATCTTTTGGGCGAGTTTTCTTGCCCAATCTTATGCAGTTCATCATTGAAAATATGGGCTAGACTATTTCTAGCTGCTGCAGGCAGTGGACTGGGCTTAGTATACCAGCATGCAAAGGGAGCTCTCAAGCAGCCTCAAGACAGCCACTCCACCACCACAATCATGGGACCCACCACCAATCATGAGCCCCACACTGCCCCACTCTCTCGAGAGCCAAGGAATCGAGTGCAATCCTTATTTCTCAATTCTTGTGTGATTTTACCAGTTCACTCCACCCATGGATGAACAGGGCAAACCAGTACAATTCCACCCATATACCCTTGCTATTAATCTCATGAATAAATGCACCTATAACAGATTGGGGGAGGTAAGGCCAAAGTAGGTTTTTCCTCTTGCTAGTTCACTCACTATCTGTTGCAGGCCCACTCAACGAGCTCAGTCAGTAGGGCGAATCCAAACCACTCTGGGACAGTGGTGATGGATGCTGAAGTCTCCCACTAGAGTACATCTGGCCTTTTCTATCAGGTGGAATTCAACTTAACAGGAATACAGATTCAGCAGTTGAAGGAGAGCTAGGGATAATCAGCTGGAGGTTTCCTTGCTCATGAGACAGAGTCAATGTTGAGGACCGTTCCTTTCAGACTGAGTGCCAACTTCTCTGGTGGATCAATCCTGCCAATATGACAGCACATAGCCAGGGCTGGTGACAGAGGAGTGTGGGACATTAATGTAAACTAAGATTTGGCAAATATGTCAAACTATTGGGACAGCTTTCCCAGTGTTACCTCAAGTCCACAGCATTATTGAGGAAGATTTTGTAGGATCAGCTGATCAGGATGTATCTTTATCATTTCCAGTGTCTCGATTAGAAGCGGAGATCTATCCAGTTTTATTCTAATTTTACTTTTCTGCAGCAGTTTGATGTAATTCATTTCAGAGGACAGCTTAGTGGCAACTATATTCCAGTGGGTTTTGGATCACAGACTGGATAAGGATGATAGATTTCCAACCAGAGGGACACTGGTAAACTAGATAAATTTTTATGAGAATCTATTAGTATCATGGGAACTAGATTTTTATTCTGGTTGTATTAATTGGTTAATTGAAATCAAATTCTCCCAGCTGCCTTGATGGGATTTGAACTCAAGGACAGGATTTTCCTTTGGGGATAGTGACCCTGAAATCAGAAGCAAAATCCAAGTCCTAACTCCACATTGTGTGGACAACGATGATATGATTTTGGAAGGACTGGACAATTAATGGTTGAAGGGCATGTTTGCCATCCAATTAGGAATGTTGTGAGGGCTCTCGAAGCTGAATGGCCAGAAGTGACCCTCCAGCACTCGGGGAAATTGCAGCCTACTCTTGCAGGTAAGAGAGGTGGAGCTCTGGCTGTGTCCTGGTGAGGCACCAAGAGACCATTAGTGTGGAGCCACAAGCCAAATGGAAAATTCCACTGCGCCTCTGATTAATAGTCTTAATTGACATTTTAATTCGGTTAACAAGGTACCTGCCACTTGCAAGCAGATAGCCAATAAATTCTTGATCTGACCTCTAGGAAAAGATCAGGAGTTGTGATGTGGGATGGAACCCAAATACTAGGTGGCATTGGGAAATTACACACCTGTCTAATATCCCTTCTGGTCAACTATATTGGCACCAAATTCCTGCCCATGTCTCTGGAGTGTTAGTCTGGACATTTGGATTATTAGTCCAATTATTTTACCACAATGCTAACTTTTCCAAGAATTAATAAAGTACATCAAAGTTCAAAAATATGCAGGTTAGATGGATTGACCATGATAAATTGTCCCTTAGTCAGGGAGATTAGCAAGATGGGGTTATAGGGATAGGGCCTGATTGGAATTTTTGTCAGTACATTATCAATGGGCCAAATGCTTCCTTCTGCATTGTAGGGATTCTATGATCACCTGTTAAATTTCTGCAAGGTAAGTTGGTTTCAGTTTTATCCTCATATTCACATTTAGACATACTAATGATGTTAGTGATACTGGCACTGCTTGCGAAATTGGCCAAGACGCAGAAAGTGTGCATCTGATTGATTTCAAATTTATCAACTTAACAAATTGACCATCATGCTGAGTGATTCATCAAATCGAAAGTAATGGTTATTGAACTCCAGGTGAAGATCTTCGGAAGTTCAACACTGCAGCAGTTGTGAAACTGTGTGCTGTTCCTGTTCAATTAGCAGACAGAGGATGAATGTGAAGTGTGTCCAGCTTTCTGTCGCCTGAATCTGGGAAATATTGATTTCCTTTCCACAGGCTGTAAATGTATTTGTGAAGATTTTGTTCCAAACATGCGAAGCTTTCTTGCCAACTGTGCATGTAAATGTCCACTAGGACAATCACAAGTTTCATTCATTGTTCTTTCAGCTGACTGTATCATGGATCCGAGTATCCCTGAGCTAGGACAGAGACTAAAAATAAAGCAAAAAGTATTCAGTAATCCTATTCCCTTACTTCTAAAAGAAACATATGCAACTTCAAATAAGGGTGCAACAAAGGCTGCTAGGATCCATGTTTCTGAACACTGTCAGGTAACTTTAGAGAGAACGTGATAACATGGATCTCAAGAGAATGGATCAAGGTACAATGCTGTCCTTATCAAATAGCCTGCAGTATTCAACATTTAGGCCAGAGGATAAGAATTCACTGAGATATCAGGCATCTACTCACTCTGTACCCTGCACCCTACCCCCACACCCTCTTCCACGCTAACTAGGTCATTCTATGATTTCTCAAATCATGTTGAATCCAACAGGATAAAAAATGGAGAAAGCAGCCTGTGGAGCAGAGGAGGGAAAGCCTCCAGCATTCAAGATTAATTAAATCACATTCAATAAGTATCTTTTTTCACAATCTACACAGTAGCATTTAGCTATTTAGTGAGAATTAGCAGATGATTTAACATTGTATTATTTAATTAAGAAATATAAAATGTTGACCTGATTTCAATAGACACAATCAGACAGAATCTTTTTACCATCTCTTCAGCTGTTTTAATGAGTATCCAATTATACACCTCAACTGAGAAAAGCAGTAAGAGCAGGTCCGTTAATACACTTTCACAACAAATTATATGCAGATACCATTATGCTTTCTGCTCTCTTGCTCCAGTAACTCACTCACTGTTCCAAGTGAGACGTTGCATAAAGATCAGCCACTGCAATTAGGGTCCACTCAAAACTACAAGATACTCATATAGCCATGGAGTAAGAAAATGTACGTGGAGGGCGGAATAATCTTCTGAACACCTGGAATATTGTGTGCAGTTTTGATCTCCTTATCTGAGGAAAGATGTTTTTGCTGTAGAGCGAGTACACTGAAGGTTTACCAAGCTGATTCCTGGGATGGTGAGGCTGACATATAAGGAGAGATTGAGTCAGTTAGGATTATGTTTGCTGGAGTTCAGAAGAATAGCAGGGAAGGGGGAATTTCATAGAAACCTATATGATTCAAACAGAACTAAACATGGTAGATGAAGGAAGGATATTCCCAATGGTGGAGGACTTCTGAACCAGGGGGTCACAGTCTTATAATATAGCAATGAATAGGAGTGATGAGGAGAAATGTCTTCAACCAGTGTGTGATGAATCTGTGGAATTCACTCCCTTAGAAAGCAACTGACACCAAAACATTGTCAGGGTGATTCTCTCATTCCGCTGCACTGCTTTTGTATCACAGCAGGTCAGGAGACTCGAGCGGAGGCTGTTTTGTGGGCTCCCCTCTAGACACCACAACCTCGTGCGTCTCTGGCAGCCGGATTTCTAGTGCTGTCACTCTGCACCAGAAATCAGCACGGAGCTGCATAATATACTCAAATTCTAATTTAAATACAATTGAAGTATCATTAGCTGGTCCAGGAGTGAAATCCCCAGTCACTACCCCTGGCAGGATATTTCACTCCAGTGGGGTTCAGTATAGCTCTCCATTTGCAGGGACCTGGTGGCCTGACCCTGCTGGAGTGAAGGAGCAGGCAATTGAGGCCCCCCAGAGGGTCGGATGCTTGGGTGGTGTCCCTGGGCATTGCCATCTTGGCAGTGCCATCCTGGCATTACCCAAGGGGCAAAGTGCCAGAGGGTGCTTTGCATTGTCTAATAGACATTGGGCAGTGTCAAATGGGCAAGACCTAAAGGAGGGGCAGGACCTTTGGGGGCGGTTGTGAGGAGTCCTGCTGCCAGCAGACAGTGGCCACTGCACACGTGCTGACCTTGGCGCTGACAGGTCGGTGCATACACAGAGTCCTGCTCAGTGCAATGCTGCTGGCCTCTCCAGCAGGAAGAGGCCCTGCCCACTGATTTTTCAGTGTGATTCACACTAGGGCTCTCTGTGATGCACAGAATATGGGAGATTCATTTTGATACTCGTGTATCTAAACCAGTGGGATTTACTCCAATTTTTATGCAAATTCGACACTCTGAATATTTTTGGGAGAATTGCCCTCTGTATGGTTTCAAGAAGGGATTAGTTACAGCTCTTGGGGTTAATGCGGTCACATGATATGGGGGAAAACGGGAGCAGCTTGTTGATTTGGGTGGTCATATTAAATGGCAGAGCAGGCTCAAAGGGATGAATGGACTACTCCTATTTTCTATGTTTCTATCTTTTCCTCTTTCCATTAAAAACTATTGCCATCAACACAACAGATTTACAGATTTCCACATCATATTGTTCTATAACACAGTACATAAAAACAAGGTACGTATTCACACTTTACCATTCTACGATACATACATAGAGCATTACAAATGCCCATGCATTATCATTCTGTAGTACAATATGCAGGGCATACAATACCCTTATTTGTTATTGTTATTTGATGTTAGCCAATACAAGTATTTGTGCTGGACAAATATTCAGCAGAATTTAACACTTCCAGACACTCTTTCGTCTAATATGTTTTCTTTTCATGTGAAAAGCCATCACTATGTTTCACCTCTCATTCAAATTGCAAGAGATCTGTTCCAAATAATATACATACAGGTTAGTAATTCAAAATAGACAAGAGAGTGACCAAACAAATAGGTTCCTTACTAATTCATCAATTGTAAATTGGAACAGACTTGTGCTGGTGGTGTGTTAAAAATCATAAAAAGTGTCTGAGCTGCTGTGGCAACAAGCATTTTTTCATACATGCTATCGTCTGGAGCTATGGTTAGTGATGTTAGAGGCTACAACACATGGTTGACCAGGAATCTCTCTCGTTCTTATAGCCTGCCATTGGTGTGTTTTGGATGTGTTTGCAGATTGACAATCAACCACCTTACAAACAGATCTTCCTTGGTCATCAAGTCCTAAGGTGAGACTCAAAGGTGGAGCTTCTATCTCAGAGGCAGGGACACTACCCACCGCACCACAGGACCTCAACAGTTTTACAGACTGAAGGATTTGCTTGCTTCTATTGAGGAAAATTGTTAATACTCATTCAACTGAAGACAAAATGCTGGTTAGTTATTGGTTTCAGGAAATGAATATTTGAGTTAAGATGTTACAAGTATATAATTAAAACCTTTGACTGTAATTATTTATGACACAGAGAACAAAAATGCATATTATCTATGGACCAATCATAGACTTGAACTGTTCATACCTGTAATGTCACTGACAAAATGGAATATGTTCAAAATTATTTATGGATTTTCTTTCTTATGCTTCTTTCCTTAATAATAGACTCTGGAAACTGCATGCTGGAGGAATTACATCTATTCTTTGGGCTCTGCATGAAGTATTTTTAAGAAGCTATTCAAGACAATACCATTGATTAATGACAGATCTACACATAGGAACGTAGGAGTAGGTCATTTAACTCCTTGAGCCTGTTTTCTCATCCAATGAAGTCACAGCTGATTTTGGATTTCTTATATCTATTTTTGCCTAGCATCCCTTACTTAATACCTTTGGTTAACAATAATCCCAGATTTAAAATGAAAAATTGATCAACACTAATTCATTTTGCAGAAGGGAATTCTAAACTTCTCCTATATTTTTATGTTATCTGAAGTGTTTCCAAAAATCACTCTTGAAAAATACAGCTCCAGATTTACACCATAATGCCAATACCAAAATTCTAAACCAGTGGAAATGCTTTCTCTCTACAAACCTATCTGTTCCCTTAGTATCTTGAAAAGTTTGATCAAATCATTGTTCAAAGTGTCTTGTGGCTTAAGTAGATAGCACCCCTGCCTTGCCAGGATTTGTTTGTCATGGAAGGAATATTCATGATTCAGAGGGTCAATAATCAGCCAACACTTCCCTAGCATTCCCCAAAGGGAAAAAGTGTGTGTAGATATGAAATAAAAAATTATCCCTCAAGCTTACAAATTCCAGGGAATACAACCCTAGTTTGTGTAATCCCTCCCAGACATCCAGTTCTAACACCATCAATATTTGGTTCAGTGAATACTTCAACAGACTAAACTATTAAACAGCTTTATTCATGCAAACTGTGATAAATTAGGTAGTAGCTTTGAACCATTTCATGAACAAGTTAATCATATAAACTTGATAGTTGAGCTGCAATTTGGAATTTGCTTTTTATATGTTGTACTAAAGTATCTAGAGATGATATGAGGGAAGACAAGTGAAAAATGTGAATTCAAGATTCGTTCAGAGAGATTTAGGGTGGCACAGTGGTTAGCACTGCTGTCTCACAGCTCCAGGGACTTGGGTTTGATTCCAGCTTGGGTCACTGTCAGTGTGGGGTCTGCATGTTCTCTCTGTGTTTGCGTGGGTTTCCTCCAGGTGCTCCAGTTTCTTCCCGCAATCTAAAAAGATGAGCTAGATAGGTGAATTGATCTGAACAGGCACCGGAATGTGGTGACTAGGGGAATTTCACAGTGATTTCATTGCAATGTTAATGTAAACCTTACCCGTAACTAATAAATAAACTTCATCTAAAGGGATTTTCGTCGGGTGGATAAGTGGAAAAGGGCAACAAAGAGGAGGAGGCAGCCAATCAGATAGTTTCAATCTTGAGACAAAGAAGTTGATGAGTTCTTCCCACTTGTTATTGTGATGAGGGTGGAAGGAATGGGAAAAGGATTTAAGAAGATGGTTTGCAGTACTGAAAAGCAACCATAGGTTAGCTTTGCATTCCAGGATAATCCTGAGATAGTGAGCAGTTTTAGTGGGCCTGGTAGCATTCTAAAGGGTCCAGCTAGATCTGGAGGTGAGTAGTTAAACCAATTGCCTATTCAAGTCAGATCCCTTGGACTTAAGGAAGAGAAAATAAGGACTGTAACAGCAGAATGGCCAGACTTAGAGAGAGTAAACATTTTATTGTGGACCAGAACATCAAGGGTAGAGTTGCAGAATTGTTGTTGCAAACCAACAGCCAAAGGCTACACAATTTAGATTTTGAAAGTGCAGTTGTAATTGAATTTGGGGGATTGTTTTTTTTCCGGGACAGATACAAAAGGAGATGGAGTTGGAGTGTGGAAAGGGGCAGCGAATGGTGTGGTCAGAGATAGCTCATTTGAAATTGACATGATGGGATTAGCAAATCCATGTGAGGCGTAAAGTCAAGGGGCTAGCCTGAGTTGGGGAGTTTACAAGGATCGAGGGATTTAGGGAGGACAAGGGAGAATGAACTCACAGGAAAGAAAACGCGATGGGGATGATTCTTCCAGTACGCTGCGCTGCTGAGAGACTCAAACGCAGGCTGTTGGTGGGCTTCCTGATATGCGCCATGGCCTTTGTGCATTTCCGGTCACCAGATTTCCAGCTTCATCAACTCCTCACCAGAAATCAGCACAGAGCTAAATAAATTATGTTAATGGAAATCTACATTTCATTAGTGGGCCCGGGACTGAAGTCTCCAGGCCTGCGAGTGAGTGTTTCATTCCAGCAGAGTTTACAATAACTCCTCAATAATGGGGAGCTAGCTGATGGCCCAATTGGAGGGGTCAGGGAGGCCCCCAGAAGGTCACGATAAGGGGGAAATGCCCCCTGGGCATTGCCAGCTTGGCAGTGCCAGCCTGGTATCTTGAACTGCCTAAGGGGCAAAGTGCCAGTGCCCAGTGGCATTTCCTAGAGTGGCAGGACCTCTGGAGGAGATCAGTAGGGGTGCGGGTGGGCTCTTGCTACCACTCTGCACTTTGGGATGATGACAGAGAGAAGGAGGCTAGCAATTGGGGCTAGACATCGAGGTGTTTGGCAGTCAGCTTATCGGGACAGTTGGAGCTGTGAATTGGGGGAGGGGAGGGGTGGTCAGGTCTGCAGAGGCAAGCGAAGATCAGGAATGCCCAATTTCATCAAGGCAGGCTGTGGGTTGGGACTGGCCCGGATGTGCCCAGGAGGCCAGTGATAAGGGAAGTGGGAAGTTACAAGGCCAGTGATGGGGTGTTGCTGTGCTGGCTAGCAATTGAGCTCGCCAGCGATCAGGAAACTGGTAGTGTGGGGCTACTGCACATGCACCGTTCCTGGTGCTGAGAGATCAGCACACGCGTGGTGGCTCGTTAGTGTTATGCTGCTGGCCTCTCCAATAGGAATAGGTCCCACCCACTGATTTCTAACTTGATTCATTCTAGGGCTCTCTGTGATGCACAGAATGTGGGAAATTCATTTTGAAAATCCTATTGAAGAAACCAGCAGGATTCACTCGTTTTTACACAAATTCATCATTTAGAATTTTTTTGGAGGAATACCATTTGATAAATTGAGACAGAATTTGAAATCACCAAGAATGTGTAGTTGTTCAATGCAAAGGTTGAGGACGAATATAGTGAATGCAGTGAAGATATCTCAATAAGAAACCTGTTATTGTACTTGGGAGAACAATAGAGAACAATAATTTTGAAAGTGAGGCAAGAGGGGTGGAATTAGCTAAGAAACTCAAAGATGAAGGAAGCACAAGAGGATAGGGGTCAGGCCAAAGTGCCAGCCATCACTGGAGCCATAACAACAGAAGAGAGTCTAGTATGAGCAGAGGGAAAGTAAGCTAAACAGAAAGAACATAAATGGAAATAGAATGATGGCTCTGGTTTAGCAATGAAAAAGTACCACAAGTGGACACATCACCAAGATTACATATTTCTACCATCACAACATGTTGGTGGAATTCTCCCAAAAAAAATTCGAAGTGTTGAATTTGTGGGAAAACTGGAGGAAATCATGCTGGTTTTCTCAGTAGGAGTTCATATTAGAATCTCCCATGCTGTGCACTGCAAAGGCCACCAGCGTGAATTTCATTAAATTTCAGGGAACGGACCTAGTCCCACCCAGCAGTGGATCTCCACACATGCACAGTGACCCTGAACTGTCAACCTCCCAATTGCTGGCCAGCCCAGGAGCCCCACAGTGATACCCGCCATCCCCACACAGTCCGAATGCAGCCCTGACTATTCCTGGCTCCCGGGCTGTCTGGATCACTCCGATCTCCAGCCTTTCCATCTCACAGTGCCAACCACTCCTGCCCACAGTGCAGGTCCCTGCAGGCAGATCCCTCTCCCAGTCCACCCTGATTGCTGCCCTCCCTCCTGCCCTCATCAATCCCTAGGCAGTACTTAGGCAGCAGGACCCACATCCCGATCAATTATCCCTTACAGCCTCACCTCATTAGACCCCACTCCCAGCTCCCAAAAGCCCCAATATCTGACGGGCAGTGCCAAGGTGCCCTGTGGGCATGGGCATTTGTCCCTTGGGCACTGTCAGGGAACAGGCTGGCACTGTCAGGGTACCCATGCCCAGGGGATACCCTCCCACCACCCGACTCCCTGGAAATTATGTGAACCTTACAAAACAATGTTTTTGGAAACAAATTAATGCATTCTCTGAATATTAAGGAAAATTGAATTAATATAGCACAAAAATATATTTGAAACTTAAAAATCTTATCATCAGGAAAGTATGCAATCTTTCTATCACTGCAACTCATGTCCTATCACAGTTATATATAAATGAAAATTGTAATGGGAAAAAAAAGTTTGCCCCCCCCCCCACTTCACTCGAGCAGAATCACTCCACTAGATCCCCAAAAGTGGGGAGCTACTTCAAACCCCGCAAGAGTGAAACATACTGGTGGGGTTGGAGAGGCTAGCAAGCCTGGAGATTTCAGTCCTGGGTCCAGTAATAACATTTACATGTAAAGTATCATTTAAATATTAACCCTGCTTCCCTGCTGATTTCCAGCATAGTTTTCTCCACATCAGAAATCCAGCAATGTGAGACACTAGCGAGGATGTGAACACTCATGAGAATCTCGCAACTCACTCCCCCAACTGTGTAATTCTCCTGGTCTGCTGCGCTAAAAAATTAGCACTGTGAGATGGGAGAACTACACCCAGTGTATGTCCGCACCGACCGCAAAAATAGCCTTTTGCTATTAAAACCTTTAATCATCTTTTTTCTCCTCTTTGACTTGATCGTTATAATGCTCCCCTTGCCAATCTCCCACTCTCCATAAACTCAAACTCATTCTTCCAAATCCCGTTCCAAATAAAACCCACTCACCCACCACTGACAAATCAGCTAACTTACATTAAATTTAAAATAATCACCTTCAAATCCCACCATGATTTATCTTAGCACTCCACTCTTATATCCCTCCCTGCGTCCTTCAGGCCTCTGCTTCTAGCCCATTAGATATATCTCCATCTCTTGTTTCCACCAAATGGTGATGGACTGCTATCCAAAACTCCCTTTCAAAACCCTCTCTACTTCTCTCCAGCTTTTGAATCTTAAAATGTACTCTTTTCAACCACACCCTTCCGTACTTCAACCCCCATTGCTTTGCATCTATGATCCTATTTATTTCCATTGTTAAGTGACTTGGAATATGTCTTATGCTGAAGGCATAGCATAAGTGCAAGATGTTGTTGAGAGGCACAACAGGGACATTTTTTTTACACAATCTTCTCTCACACTGAGGTTGTGGCAGTTTATGAGAGAGCATGGATCTTTTAAAAGAATGGGTTTGATGGGACTTTCTCTTCCATGATTTTTCATGTCTGTGCATTTCATTATAATTTGCCGAAAGGTAATAAAACAAATGTTAAATTTACATAAAGTTTGCTGCAAATATTAGTCAACGTGAAAGATATACAACCAAATGAAAGGCAGCTAGAAGAACTGACTCATTAGCTATGAACCTTTTCAAATCTGTCTTCAAAACTGTTCAATTGTATTCAGTTCAGTTTAAAATGAGATGTTCCAGAATCATTATTTTCTAGTTATTCCAACTTTCTTGTTTCTTGCATTTGTTGACCTAGCATTAAAACACATTGTGAATTTCTTTTGTTATTTTCAAGAACAATGCAGTGCTCATTATTTCAATGTCTTTAAGTGCAGCTCTCAGGCAGAGCTGGCAATTGAGTTGTCACTATTTATTCAAGCCATCCAGCATGGAAATCAATGAAAGGCTGATTTATTGAGCAGCCCTTTTGGAAATTTCAAACTCAATTCGCACACACACCTTTTCAACATTGTCTCCCAGTAATAATGTCCTCAAAAATTGACAGGTTAATGGACAATGCTTAACAAGGCTCCAAATGAACCACAGAAATTATGTGAACCTCACAAAACAATGTTCTTGGAAACAAATTAATACATTCTCTGAATATTAAGGAAAATTGAATTAATTTAGCACAAAAATATATTTGAAACTTAAAAATCTTCTGATCAGGAAAGTATGCAATCTTTCTATCACTGCAAATCATGTTGTATCACAGTTATATATAAATGAAGATTGTAATGAAAAAAAGTCTCAAGTTTAAAGTTGTTACTAAATGTCACTTCAATCTTAGGAAATTAATCATATCAGGAGGTTTGTTTCATCAAAATAAAGGTGTCTCAGTTAAGCTACAGTTTGTATCAATATGAAGCAGTTTCATCAAGTTTTGTAGGATCACATGCTTGCACAGCTCTAGTCCACAGATTTGGGCAGAATTGAAACCAATGAAGGAAAGCAGTCTCATACCCCTTCTGTGTGCATTGGCAATATAATTGCAATTAGTACAAGTTGTTGAATTGGCTGCACTCTCATCTCTGAACCAGAAGGTTGTTGCCTCCAGCTCAACTTCAGAAAATTGAGCACAAAATAAACCTAGCACCTCAGTGCAGTACAATCGAAGGTACGGTTTAATTTTTAAAATTATTTTCATTTCTAATAATCTATCCCTCAACCATATCACTGAAAAACATTATATGGTCATTAATGTACATCAAGACCTTTTAAAGGGTGCAGAGAAAATTCATCAGAATGGTACCAAGGATGGGGAATTTTGGTTTTCTGGGGAGAGGTTAGGAAACTGGGATTATTCTCCTGAGACTAGAGAAGGTTAAGGAGGGAGTTAATAGAGGTGTTCAAAATAGGAGGTGTTTTAGACAGAGTATATTCAGTAAAATTATTGCCATTGACAAATAGCAGAGCAATCAAAAGATACATATTTAAAATAATTAACAAAAAGGCTGGAGTGAATAAATGAATGTTGTTTCTATTAAATGGGTTGTATGATCTCAAAGGTGGAAACTAATTCAATAGCAATTTTCATAAGGGAATTGAATTTCTATTTAGAAACGAAATGTTAGCAGTTCTATAAGAAAAGAGCAGGATGATGAAATTAATTAGTAACTCTTTCAGAGAGTTGACACTGACATAATGGTCCAAATGGTCTCCTACTGTGTTATTATTCTATGATGATTATATTTCAAAAGTATTTCGTTAGTTCTACGGCAATCTTGGGTGTCCTGAGGTAATAAAAGGTGCTACACAAATGCAAGACTTCCTTTCTTCTCTTTATTTATGTTGTAAAAGAAATGAAAGGTTGTAAAACACAAAAGAAAATTGACTGGACACTTTCCAAACACACTATATCATAACTTCTGGCAGGCTGAGCCTTGAGCAGGTCATTCCTTGACATGGGTGAAATTAGAAGGATTTATTTCAAACACTATAATTTTCTCACAATGAATGACAATGATACTGAGCAATATCAATGGAAAATAAAAAATGGTGGCCTCCTTATTATGGTTGTATAATTATTGTATAATTAATTAACTTTCAATTTTCATAAATTGTGGCAATGTCCTTCCCCAGTATAAAATATTCCCTAATTATCCATTTTTGATACTCAGCACAGCATAGTTAAATCCACTTCTTTGCACTTTGAGACGGGAATGTGATTTTAAAATTTAAGTCCTTTCATGTATCAATTCAGTGCTGAATCAATTTATTATCCAGCATTTTGATTGTTTAAATTGAATTGCTAATTAAGCAAGCTGCAAGGCAAAATAACTACAAATTGGCTATTTTTCCCAGTTTATGGAAATGTTAATCCAAGCTCCATGTGAATTCACACAGAACAGTCCTCTGCAAGCTGCTGAATATGTCCATCATAACTCAGGAACAACTGAACTTTACAAAGGGCAGAACCTAGCAAGTCATTACAGAATAATTATCATTCTGCACAGAGTTTAAACTTTGTTTTTCAAGCAGTTTGGAAATGGGTAAAATGAATACCATTTAATTTTGATTCGTCTCTTCTGAACTAAGGGTTAGAGTAAAATTTGTGAAGATCAAATTACTGGAAATAATTATGGACAAAGTGATTTTTCCCTGGCCAGATCCTGATGAATTGTAATGAATTTTTCATCACCTGTATCAGTCAAAATATCAATGATGTTTAGAAAAAATCATTTTGAATCAATTTAAATATCAAATGCTCGCCCAGCTGGTGGGTATTAATTTAACTGAAGCCATGTTGGCCGTTCCCAGTAGTTCATTTTTTGCAGTGATAATTTTTTTTGCAACCATTACAACATATTGCATTAATATTTTGTTTAGTGTGCAAGGAAAAATCCCAACGTGCATTGCAGGAGCATAATCAGATCAAAATGGACACCAAACTAATTAACAAAACCTTAGGACGGGCAACCAAACAAAAAACTTAATCAAATCTGTAGGTTTTAAAAAGAATTTTAAAGGAAGAGAGAGATGGAGAGATTTAAGGAGGAAATTTCAGAGCTTAGGGTCCAGAAAGCCCTAAATGTTAGGACAAGGGAAATAGATAAGAGGCCAGATTTAGAGAAAAGCTAGAGGTTTCTGATTGTTATAGAGCTGAAGGGTAACAGAGCAGCAGTAATATGCGAAGAAGCTGGGTATTGTATTGAAAGAAATTATATGACTGTACCAGAACAGGCAAGAAAGACAAATGACACTTTGTATCTTAACAGTACACAGGTTTATTGAGATTACTAATATCCTCCTGTCTGTCCACTTATCACTTTCCCAAGGGTGTTTACAAGATGTCATGTGTGCACTTGCCACCATCTCTTTGCATATCACTGTTCTTTCTGCCCAGAACAACCCAGTAAAGTTTTGCAACACCAATTTAAAATCCAACCAATTTATTTGATAGTAAATCCACGAGCTTTCGACACTATGTTGTGCCTTCGTCAGGCAAATGCAGTGAACACTATTTACTATCAAATAAATTGGTTGGATTTTAAATTGGTGTTGCAAAACTTTACTGAGTTTACCCCAGTCCAACGCCGGCATCTCTACATCAGAACAACCCAGACAGACAATACAGTGTCAGGTATAATTGGTTGGTGAGAAACCTCCCCTTACTGAATGCAAACATTCCTCATTTAATCTGATGCCTTTTAACTGATTCTAAGGTTAGTTAATACTGTATCTTACTTTATTGTGCTTATTGACAAAAAAGGTCAATGCTGGGACGGAAGCAGTTTTCTCCTTGTGGCATTCAGTACCACTTGAAATTCAGGTATACATGAAAATTCCTTCAACATCTTCAGCAGTGTGTTTTCTTTTAACAAAAAGAAAGCATCCGCAGGATATCCCAAACATAGCTAATTACGTGCTTTTGAAGTGTAGTCACTGCTATAATTGTGGACAAATGCAAACTTTAGAAGACTAATCTTCACTACATGGGATATTTCCATTTCCCATGCCAACCATCTTTATGATAATACCAAACTGCCAATTAATGCTGAATTATGAGTAACTCATGCTGTGGAACCACAGTAACTGGGACTAGGCTTAGTTAGTTCAAAATCATTTAATATAGAAACCTTACAGCCTGCTGAGACTTTCATCCCATCAAGGAGCTAAACTCATGAGGTCCCAAAGATGAAACTTTTGGCCTCACTAAAATCAGTCCTACATCCATATTCGTCAACATTAAAAAACTGCAAGTTACAATTAAAATGACAAAATATTCCCACAATGTCAAACAACAAAAACACTCTTATGTGAACTCTTGGCTTTTAATGTTAATAATGTTCTTCATATCTATTTCTGCAGTCTAACACCATCCATTCTAAGGACGAGATTTTAATTAAGGCTTCAGTCACTTCTGTTGTAGCTAATTCATCATCAAAGACTCCCTTGGACTCATTGTGGTTTCTTAATTAATACAGCACACTGCCTAGCTAACATTGTGTTCCTACATTAACATTCTGGTTTAGATTTAATAACTATCCTATTTGCACACTGACGGAGTGAGTCACACACGAGCTGAAAGCTTTACAACTCATTAATCGGGCTTTTACCTTCCTTCTAGTGGAGGGAAGGCTGGAAAGGCAGCAAAATATTCCAAAGTTAACAGTTTTGGTAGAGACTATCACATTGCCAGGGATGACTGCATAGCTCTAGAGCAGAAGTGCAACGTAACATATCTCCATCTGTCTTCCTTCCCTCCTTAGTCTGCAGTCTTTGAAAATTTACGTTTAACAACTAGTGGCCAAATAGTGTCAATGTATTTCATTTTCAGTTAGATTTCTTTTGACTTTGGTGATGTTTTGTGATGGGCTTTTTTCACTTTGTTGCCTG
The DNA here is from genome assembly GCA_024679065.1 of Sphyrna mokarran. Classification (NCBI taxonomy): domain Eukaryota; kingdom Metazoa; phylum Chordata; class Chondrichthyes; order Carcharhiniformes; family Carcharhinidae; genus Sphyrna; species Sphyrna mokarran. Next base: position 72,813,959 of record JAGIQG010000008.1, on the reverse strand, counting down.
GGGGTCAACATAGTAGGGACAACAAATCTCATATACTTATTAACAATCCAGTGTGGGGTGGAGGAGCAAGGTGGGTGGTAATGTTTCACAGTGGAGTAATGGGAAGGACCCTGAAGAACCTGTAAACAAATTAAAAAACCAACAGAGAATAAGGAGCCCATAGAATTCAGTGGAGGGCAAGCAGCACTCATTCATTGCAAGATAGGCTGAAAGTTAAAAGTTTCGGATTAATTGAAGTTTGTGCTATGTGTAGCTGATAAAGTTATTGGAGAAAAGTTATTGGTATGACAGAAGCGTGGATAAGAATTTCAGCTACAGTGTGGTGTCCTGGGAAGAGAGGCAGGTGATACTGAACAAGTAAAAATAGGTAGCACTGACATGAAGTAGGAAATGCAGTTTGAAACTCAGCTCAGTTTCAAACCGATGCTCCTTGTCATTCAGTTCAGCTTGGGTGAAGATAAGAACTAGGAGCAGGAGTAGGCCATCTGGTCCCTCAAGCCTGCTCCACCATTCAATAAGATTACTGCTGATCTTTTTGTGGACTCAGCTCCACTTACCTGCCCGCTCACCTTTACTGTTACTCCCCTTAATTCCTTTACTGTTCAAAAATTTATCTATCCTTGTCTTAAAAACATTCAGTGAAGTAGCCCCAATTGCTTCACTGGGCAGGGAATTCCAGAGATTCACAACCTGTTGTGTGAAAAAGTTCCTCCTCAACTCAGTCCTAAATCTGCTTCCCTTTATTTTGAGGTTATGCCCCGTAGCTCTAGTTTCACCCACCAGTGGAAACAACTTCCCTGCTTCTATCTTATCTATTCCCTTCATAATTTTATATGTTTCTAAAAGATCTTCCCTCATTCTTCTGAATTTCAATGAGTATAGCCCCAGTCTACTCAGTCTCTCCTCACAAGCCAACCCTCTCAACTCTGAATCAGCCTAGTGGATCTCCTCTGCGCTCCCTCCAGTGTGAGTATATCCTTTCTCAAATAAGGAGACCAAAACTGTACACAGTATTCCAGGTGTGGCCTCACCTGCATCTTATTTTGCTGCAATATAATCTCGCTATTTTTAAACTCCATCCCTCTAGCAATGAAAGACAAAATTCCATTTGCCTTCTTAATTACCTGCTGCACCTGCAAACTAACTCCTTGAGATTCCTGCACAAGGACACCCAGGTCCCTCTACACAGCAGCATGCTACAATTTTTTATTATTTATATAATAGTCCATTTTGCTGTTATTCCTACCAAAATGGATGATCTCACATTTACCAACATTGTACTCCATTGTCCACTCACTTAGATCATCTATATCTCTTTGCAGACATTCAGCATCTTCTGCACACTTTGCTCTTACACCAATCTTAGTGTCACTTGCGAATTTTGACACACTGCAATCAACGGGTCAACGGGTTGGGTGCAAAGGAGTTGAGCAGTCTGGTTTCAATCTTCTCAATGTTTCATCATGATTTGGTATTGAGTATCTAATCTGACAACAAAGAGGTAGTGATGGAAAAATGGAATGGAACAGAAAATGCTGGAAATAATCAGCAAGTCTGGTAACACCCACACAGAGTACATTCTGATGAAAAGTCATCAACTTCCAATATTAACTCTATTTCTCCATACACACATTCTGCCAGAATTGTCAAGTGCTTCCAGCATTTTCTATTTTTTTTAAATTTCAGACTTCTAACATCTGTTCTTCTGTGGAAAAGTGAAGTTGGATTCAAATGGAAGCTAACTCCATGGCGACAGATAATTGTTGAGGGCTACCTTCAAATGAGAATAAGGAGAGAAACAAAGAGGGCATTCTGGATACTGCAAGATCCAAAGGATGACAACAGAAGCTATTCCAGAGGTGTGCTGATCGTCTTGGCACAGGTGTAAATTAAACCAAGTGGAGCAGTATCGCAAGGTGGAGAAGAGACAACAGAGAGGAATGAATGGTCCAATACATTTGGAAACCAAGGAAAGAAAACAATCACATGGTTATAATCACAAAGAATATTATTGGTAGCTTTCATCATGATGGTCTCAGTGTTATGAGCAGAATGGAACAGAAATTATAATGCAAATATTTGAATGGAATCACGGGAATTATATGGGCTAATATGTGGCTCACAAATTCAACTACAAAAGCAACATTTTACATTTCTACAGTCTCCATGGCCTCTCCCCTTCTATCTCTGTAACCTTGATGCCGGATAGAATGCAAGACTTGAAATTCAGCTTGGGGCCAAAGAAAAGGCAATAGTTTTGGTTACTATGAACAAGTGGATTGGAAGGATGATAGATTAAATGACAAGGGGATAGATTTTAAATGGAGATCCTAAGTTAGAAAAAAAATTAAATTTTGGGAAGATTTGGAGAATATGGAAGGGTTAGGCTAAGCTTTTTGAAAAGGAAATTGTTTGTGGCAGTTATAAATAGAAAGACACTGATACCCAAGCAAAGGACATATTAACAACATCAATGAGCACTAGGACAGAACAATAATGAGTGGTCAGGAAATAAAATTGGAAAGGATTCATCAAAATAGATGAATGCACAGGATTATATAGTATGCACAATCTGCTAAGCATAAAGATTAAAATGAATCAAACCAGATCAATGTTTATATCTTCTTTATTTTGTTGCAGTGGCCAGGATACAATAACAAGCGAGTCCTGCTACAGTTGTACAGGGCTTTGGTGAAACCTGGAGTGCTGCATACAGGTTTGGCCTCTTGGGAAGGATACATTTGTTTTGAAGGCAGTTTAGCAAAGATTTGTTGGCCTAGTTCTTCAGATGAGAGGGTTGTCCTCTGATAAGAATCTGAATAAATTCAACATGTACCCTCAGGAGTTTAGAAGAATCAAAGGTGATCTCATTGAGACATACAAAATTGTGATGCGACTCGACAGGATAAACACCAAATTTTCTGTACTGAATTCGGAATCAAGAGTTCAGAGATCTGCTAATGTAACAATCCCAACTACAACCTGCGAGTACTTACCAGTGCAATTTTATCTAGCAGAGATGTAGTCAATCTGGAATCCAAAGACTGAGACTGAAGCAGGTATGTTTCAAAGGGGTCAGAATAAAACCTCCTGTCTCCAATTGCTTTGATATTGGCCAGCCTCCATCACTCCTACTTCTTGAAATCAGTGTGAGATTCCTCCTAAACCTCACACTCCAATCTCTACCAATCCCCTCATGCCTTACTCCTCCTTTCAATCATTCATGTCCAATACACCTCCTCAACCCCAATACACCCCAAATCCCTAACCCACTCACCATGCATCCACTATTAGTGAAACTTAAAGTTTTAAAACAACATTTGGAAGTCCTTGAAAAACTCATAAATCTGTCATTATAAACAAATATTATTTGAATAGCTACTTGGAAACCCACAATCCTCCTTGAAAAGTTCAAAAGTTTGTCAGGCTTAAATCAGATGGAATGAGAAGACTGTCAAATAGAAAATCTGCATAACAATAAAATCCAAGACGGCAGCTAAGCAGCGAGAGCTCAGACAGGAAGAATACTTAAAGGGAAATTATTCCGGAAGAAGCATTATTTGAATTGCCATTGAAAAAATACTCCTCTTTGAACTGCTCATAAATCTATAAAAGTAAACATATTCCCCTGGATGGTTATCAACAATCCCTGCTGAGTAGAATTCATTGGTAGTTTGAAAGACAGTCAAGCATTCATAATGACTGAATAACTTTGTCAACATATCATCCTGAATAGATTCCAATACAATCTTTGAATACAGCTGTCAACCATCTGTCAAAGTTTTGAAACAACCAAATAGATGGCTGAGCAGAAATTCAAAGATTTCCCCAAAGGAAAATAAGTTTTTAATTAATTGTACAGCATTTCATAATGATTAATTGTAATGTGATTTGAAGTTGAGTACTCTAGCAAGGAGAATTGGTTCCAGTGCAACGCATTTGCATAGCTAGTTACTATTATAAATGTGAACTGATCAATTTATTCTGAAAATACTAATTTACTCTTAAATTTAAAAACAAAGGTAGGATATATGCCTTTAAAAATGGAAACTGAAATGGAGATTATGTTTGCATATCTTGATGTAATCACTCATCACCACCTCCAATACTCTAGCCCAATTTATCAGAAGACAATAACACAACTGATAGCAATGCCACAAGGAATTAACTGTATACATGCACATTCATTCACTCACTGTCTAGCTTAGTTGGCAAAACTTTTTTTGAGACTCAATGACATTAGCAAATTAAATGGTTTAATGTAGGTGCCAAGTGCTGCCTTGTTGAGAAATAACTTACATGGAAATGCCATGCATGCATTCTGTCGATAATAGGTCCCATCTTCTCATCTAATGTATTGGAATCAAACTGACCAGATGAAATCACCACTTGAAATCTATCCCCGGCAATGAAAGTGCAGAAAGCAGTCAGGAGAAGCTAATGTGTGATTATTCAGAGTGCAATACTTCTGCCAAGTCTGATTTATTGGTTGTACACATGGCAAATACCACCTCAACATTCTGTAACTCGAAGTGTTCTTAATCAGTAATCCTTGTTCACTTTTTTTATTGTCTAGATTATTCATAAATCAAGTTCTGCCGCCTGAGAATCCTTTTGAAAAAAATGTTGCACAATATTCCACTTAGTTTACAATGATATTAACAGGAGGGATTAGATAGCCCAACTCTCAACCCCCACCACCTCCTTCCAGTTGTGACAAGGCACAGACATCTGTAAATCCCAGGTAGAATATTCCAAAGCAGAAGAACAAGATTGGACTACAGGGAGTACGAAGAGAGTTAAAAAAAATTAAAACTCAATGAGGTCAGTCAACAAGATCCAGAGAGCTACGAAATAAAACGCCAGTTAAGGTTGGGCAAAAACAAAAGATGCATCAATAATTGTATTGGGGGAAGCAGGATTAAAAAAAAGACAGATGAAAGCAAAAAGAATTAAATATAAAGCCACCCGTAAAAATCAGATGGAATGAGAAGACTGTCAAATAGAAAATCTACATAACAATAAAATCCAAGACGGCAGCTAAGCAGCGAGAGCTCAGACAGGAAGAATACTTAAAGGGAAATTATTCCGGAACAGATAGCAGAATACACTGGTAATGTTTACCAAGAACTAAAAAGCAGAGACAGGTTAAGTGAGGCTGAGGACCCAGACTTGGTGGGAAATGTATCAATAATACAAACTGATAGCATATTTAGGAAAGCGTGTGAAAAATCATCTGGCAGCGATAAAAACAAGTGGATGCAAAATAGATAGAAAGGAGTTTAATAAAAGTTGCATGTTCGGGAACAAAATTGCAATCTGTAGGAAGTGGAGGAAATGTTGCTATAACTGCAATACTGAAACAAAGCTGACAGCAAAGTAACCAGTTATTCTGAAAGGTTGGGGGGAGGGGAAGGTTAAAACCTAAAAATAACATGTTGCCATCGGTAAAGATGACCAAGAAGCTCTGAATTGTTGTAAAACTCCAGCTGGAGTTCTTTTTAAATCAATAGTTTTAAGTCTGAGCTAGACGTGTGACCTGAATTCCACAACAGAACATAGAACACCACAGCACAAACAGGCCCTTCTGCCCACAAGTTGCGCCGATCATATCCATACCTACCAGGCCATAGAATTATCTAAAACTCCCAATTCCATTAAATCCTATGTACTCATCCAGAAGTCTTTTTAAAAAAACCCAGTGAGTTCGCCTCCAATAGTCTGATGAACTCCCCCCTTCCCTTGAAGTGGCCTGGCAAGCCATTCAGCTCAAGGCAATAAATGTTGGCCTTTCCTGTAACATCCATATTCCATCGTTGAATAAAAATGTTAGCAAACGATGCAGAGAAGACATAACTGAATCAAAAATTATTGTGTTCTTTAATGCGATCGGTGCAACAGTAGAAATTTTAGGAGAGAGGTTCATTAGCCAAAAAGCTTGAGAAGACTAAGACATCCAACCATTAGGAACTGGACTGAGAGTATCCAAATTAGTTCTGGATTATAGCAGACAATGGAAAAGGGTTGTTTCCATCAGCCTGGGCTGAATTCTCAGCCAGAGGTCAGGTCAAAGGCAATATTCCGACTCACAAGGCCACCGAGCTTTCTCAATATTTAAAATTTTCTAACTCTTTAGTATCCACGCACAGGTATGCATTGCCATAAAATGAGACCAAATGCTGAAAAGTGAAATGTGGGAAAAAAGCGCATACATATTTTCAATTTGCCAACTGTCATGTATCAAATATACTCTGTCTGGTCCATAGCTCGGCATTTGGGGCGTCACGCGACAGGGTGGCACATTGCCGTTCCTGCAAATACAGGCGTCTACCAGCAGTTGGAGCGTCAGGGATGTAGACTCACAGCATCGTCAGTGCGTCCTGTGGCAAATTTATTTTGTCAAGTCGGCTGATGGACATTGCCACAAAATATCTTCCAAATAAACTTTAAAAAAAAAGGTTAAAGGCCACTCACTGGCTGGTAAATGTATTTGGGGATGCAGTTGAATCTTTTAGAACATCTCAGATTGGATCCATGGTTTGTGCTGTTTGCTGACTCCAGTTTCAGCAGGCACTATGTTTGACTTCAGTGCCGGGGGTGGGAGGAGAATTAACCAAGGATCCTACTGCTTGTCAATATCGGGTAACTTTTGCTGAAAATAGATAGGTTGACAGTGAGGACATAGCTTGGGTTAGGTGCCATATCCACTTCCACCGTGGCAACCACGGTAGAATATTGTGTCGAGTTTCACACAAGGAGAATAACTTATTTTCTTAAAGACGGTATTAACTGGAGGGCTGTCAGTACCTGTGGAACAATCAGTCCTCTAAATTCATGAAATGATACCTGACACGAGCCGCGCATTTAGGCTGCAGAGGGCTTTCAGACTAATCAAAAACATTGAAAGACGGACAACAAAAAACCTGCAGCATATTACATAATGCTGTGAAGAACGCTGACTCCATCAGACATAAAGATGTTACAATATTATTCTTAGACATGTATGACTTCCACACCCCCACTGACACACATCAGCATTAATAAATGTTTTCACTTCTTTCTATCTCTCCAGCCTGACATCCATAAAGTTAAATGTATAAGTTTCACATCAAGAGAGATTTAGCCATGAATAAGATCACAAAATCTTAGAATCCCTACAGTGCATATAGTGGAAAGTATTCCGTATTCCAATTTAATCTCCCTCCCCCCACCTCACACGCTCCCCTTCTGAAGAAGGGGAAACTTTAAAACTGTGAAGGAGCCAGGGTACATTTCTCAGTGTTAATTCGTCACCTTCCAAACACTGCTAACAGAGCTACTGTTGTGTTGCTTCTGTCGGTCTACAGTAACAGTCAATACCACAATTTGGACGCGATCTTCTCCGACACGTCAAATCAACATATAAATATATTGGTGTGACACTGCACTTGATAATAAGTTAGTCAGAACAAATTTCACCATCTCCTCCCATAAAACGCGCACAATACGGACAGAAAACTTGCACATCCCCGATGTAAAGTCGCATCTGAACGAGTGTCTAAATGTCAAGCTCCAGCAGATTCAGCAGCTTCCAAAGTTTTAAAAAAGGGAAACTTCAAAAAACTTCGCTCGCAAAGCAATCAACATATAGTGTCAGCTCTGAGCAATGTCCTGAAAGGGTATTTACGCTTATAACTTACAAGTATAATTAGAAATACTAGCACCGCTTTGAGCCAGATTGCCTCAATCCATTTCGTATATTTCAGACTAACTAAACAAACAACAACGAATTCTTTTCACTCGCAGCTGTCACGTTGAAGTTCTACTTCCAGCCAGTACTAGTTCAAGGTTTCAGTACAGTAGCCTAGTGTGCGGCTTGTTATTATTAGTTTGTTTATTTATTTAGTCAATGTATTTTACAATCAGGGAACTCACCGCGTCCGTAGGCGAGGTGCAGCTTCAGCGCTCGGCCACTCTTGAGCACGGCGATGTGCAGGTATGTGAACCAGATGCCGAAGGTGAGCAGGACCAGCAGCAGCAGCAGTTTGAACTGTTTGCGGATCTTCTTGAGGGGGAAGCGCCACATCCTTTCAGTGTGGGAGCAGACGCCGCCGAGAGCCCATCTCCCTCTGCACTGCCAGTGGGGAGGACGAGAGAGAGAGAGACACACACACACACACACACAAAGAGGCAGACACCGCCAACAGCAGACAGCCGACAGATCTGCCCCCCTACCCACCCACCCACCCCCCCCCACTGCTCACCCCCCACCCACCCCTCACAGCTGCCGCCACATCTTCAAAGCGATGCCCGCCCCGTTCATTCACAACCACAAGGCAGATGGACTAGTCATTGAAGGAGCCGGGTTGCATGTTTTCCCCTCCTCTGGCTGTGCGGGCCACTCGCCAGCCCCGGCTGCCTGCCTGTCGGGGTGTCAGCCGCACACTGAAGGAGCGCCTTTCAGCAGCTCCACAGTCTGTCTCTCTCTCTCTCTCTCTCTCTCGCCCCCTGCTCGCCCGCCCGCCCGCACGGCCCGGCCAGCGGCGGACTGCCCGCCCACCGCGCAACCAAACCCGCCGGCCCGCCGCCCCGCTCACAGCCAATCAGACTGCCGATACTCCGGATTGGCAGCCGGTTTCACCAATAGAAGAGGGCGGAGGGTGGGGACTGAGGCTGTCAGCAGGATAGGCTGCAGCCGGCTCGCTTTCCCTTTCAGCACCTAGCAGATTGTACCACTCCACAGCAGAGGGGGAGGCAGCTCTCAGATATTTATTCAATTACCCTGGCATAAGAGAATAAAAGATTTATTTTTTTAAAAGAAAAGAATTCATCACCAATTTATTATTTTCCTAACGCTTTGAATGCTCTCAAAGTGCTCATGCAAGTGGAATTTTCTTGTGCTCTCACTAAGCAGACTCCCCAGTTGAAAGTACCAGAGTAAGTCCTAGGACAATGCAGCATTCATCAGGCAGGTTACTGGCAGAGAAACTTCGCTTCTTGCAAATAAACCAAGGCACCACCACAATATGAACCTTCTCAAGTTGAAGGAAGTAAAACTCTTTACGAGTTTTTCCATGCAACACAATTTTGCATCTTTAGAGATTACGAATATGCATTTTACTTTTTAACCCGTGGATAGAATCTTTAAAAGAATTGCATTGGCGCTTTTTAGGATCGCAGGATATCCCAAGACCAACGAAGAACTTTTTGAAGTTCAGAACCTCTTGTGATGTGGCAAAAACAAGAGCCAACGTTGCACACATCAAACTCCCACAAAGAGTAAGGTAAATAACAAATCTCTTCGTCCGATGTAAAATGAGATAAATGGAAGGAAAATATTCTGTGGCATTATTTTGAAGAGGCTACCTCCACCTGAGAGAGATAATGGGGCCTCAGTCTCATCTGACAGAAGACACTACTGACAAAGTTGCATTTCCCCAGCATCGCATTGGAGTGTCAGCCTCGTGTTTTTGTACTCAGTCCTTGAAACTCACAAACTTTTGACTCAAAAATAAGAATTCTATACAGAGCCATAGTTGACATTACAAAAAAATACTTTTGAAATGGCAACCAGGAAAGGGTGGGGGGGGGGGTGGTAGCTGGTTTATTTATTAGTAGGCTAACATTAAGACTGCAATGAAGTTACTGTGAAAATCCCCTAGTTGCCACACTTCACCGCCTACTGAGGTACACTGAGGGAGAATTTAGCATGGCCAATGCATCTAATCAGACGTTTTTCAGACTGTGGGAGGAAACCGGAGCACCCAGAGGAAACCCACGCAGATACGAGGAGAACGTGCAAACTCCACACAAACAGTGACCCAAGCCAGGAATTGAACCCTGGTCCCTGGCGCTGTGAAACAGCAGTGCTAACCACTGTGTCACCATGCCGCCCCATGGTGAGGGGAGGGGGAGGGGAGTAGCTGGTATCATCTTCAGATTTAGTTGAGTGAATTGGTGAAATATTTTCCCTTAAGTTTTCAACCACCAAAACTGTAGAGGGTTCGTCCTTGGCGTTTCAGGGCGTACACAACATTCATGGTAGTAACAGTTTTGAGTCCCCAATGATGTTCTCCAAGAAAACCTTCAGGACTCCGCGGGTTGCTTCGTAGATGAGGCCTGAAATGCGCTTACCAGCTCCCCCCCGCCCCCCCAACCCTTTACCGGCCCCCAAAGCCGAGCGAGCAGACCAATGGCAGGTTTAGTTATTCCCTGGATAGTATCGCGGAGAATTTTCCGGTGGTTTAGCACCGCCCTTCCCAAAACCTTTCCCACCTTTACCGCTATCAGACATCCCACCCTCACGGCGAAGATAGCAAAAAATCCTCGACAGCTGGAGACCATTTCCGCCACAAGAGAGAACTCATGGCAACGTATACCAAGGTGCTTATGCGCAAAGTTTGGTTCATCTAAATGTGCGTATATTTTTTTAAAGCACGACCATCATCTTACAAGTAGCATCCTGTTCTCCACGACCAGCGGCTCTGCGTTGTGAAAAGTAGCCCAGTAACTGCAGTCGGGACAATCGGTTCTGCGTGCAAAACATTTTTTAAACTTTAAATTTATATATAAACCATTCCCTTCAGAAGATATGCCAAGATCAGCAGGAACTCATAATGCTAAAACCTAGAATATTTATGCTGTGCTTGAGCAACCAGGGCACAACTCAGCACCTCTCCGCAATCCAGCTTTAATACACCGACTAGATGAACCGTGGGACATTTTTTTAATGGGGAATGTTAATGATATAAATTTGTTTCATTAGTGCCTCTTTTTTCAGTTCTTGTGCTCGCAACTAAGGGTACAAAATGCAATGGTTTTATTATTACAATATTGGAGGGTTGCAAACGCATGTTTAACTTTTAAAAGCGTACTGAAAAGTTACTGGCTGTTTTGCTTTCACGGCTGCCACAGGCATGCAGCAAACTTGTTTTGACCCTCTCTGAGTTACACTCGCTCATGTTAGAGCAGATCTGAGGTAAACCAGCCGTGTGCCTCAATGAAGACTGGTGCCGCTGCCCTGTGGCCTGCTTCTTGATGACTGAATAGGTGGCTAGACATCAACAATTTGTCTGCACCACGGGGAAATGTATTGCTTTCTTGTTAGATTGTCAATATCTCCGGCCTATATGAATGAACGACACGCTGAGGATCCGAAGTCTTTGTCTAAAACAAGGTCGACAAAGCGTGGTTTCAATATTTAGAGCAGTCCCAACTGTGCAGTCCCAGGTCCTGAAATCAGTTCCTCTGGCCACGCATGAACGGGGTACCCACAGCTTGTATTTACCCGGGTACTGAGCTCTCTATTGCACTCTCAAACTTAGAACCTATATACAGAGGTTCTTCTGCTGTATTGGACTGCAGCAGATGGCACGCTTGCGTTGTAAAGCAGCTCTTCTTTCCATCCATGCGATTCTTTCAAACGAGCGCGACAGACAAGAGAGAACTGAAGCTGCCGAAGCTGCAGTTGATGTTGCTGTCAAGGTTTGTGTGACACCTGCCGGTACCGGCAAGGGATGCTGCTCTGGAGACACGGGAAGCTCAGTCCTCTCCCAACTTCAGCCGTTAAACTTATGTTGCTGTTCTACAAGCGCCAGCTCATTAACAAGTTTTACGAGTTTGGTTTGCTTTAGATCTGGGCAGGGTTCCCAAGTGTAGCCCGACCACATCTCTCAATGAAAAAAAAACACACGCACACAACTAACGAACAGAACAGACCAAGGTTGCTGATGAATTGAGATTTGTCTGCAATGAGAGTAATCACGGTAAGAAATCTGACAACACCAGGTTAAAGTCCACCAGATTTATTTGGTAGCACAAGCCACTAGCTTTCGGAACACTGTTCTTTTCGTCAGGTGACCTGAGGAAGGAACAGCGTTGGGAAAGCTAGTGACATTTATTACCAAATAAACGTATTGGATTTTAAACTGGTGTTGTGAGACTTCTTACTGTATTTACTCCAGTCCAATGCTGGCACTTCCACATCATAAGAATAATTGACAGGGTGAATGAATGAAGCTTTTGAGTGAGTTCGTTGAATTGGTATGATGCCTTTACGTCAATAGATGTACCAGCCAGTGCAGATCAGAAATAGATCTGATTTAATTTCGCAAACATATTAACTCAATTGGGTGGTTCATAATATCCTTTCAGTCATCCATTGGAACTTTCTCTTTGCTCCATTTTGCATGCTTCCATACCCCACACATACATACTTTTTGCAATTTCTTCGAACCACTTACATCCATGGACCTTTTTATATATTTACCTCATTGCCAGCCCCCTTCTACATCAGAGTCAATTATCAGATGGGAGGCCAGTCATTCCATGGAGTCCACAGCAGCTCTCCACTGTGCTGTTGTACTTATGTTGCTGTTCTACAAGCGCTAGCTCATTAACAAGTTTTAAAAGTTTGGTTTGCTTTCACTCTGAGCAGGGTTCCTAAGTGTAGCCCACCCACATCTCTCAATGAAAAAAGTTCCATTACCCCACTCCATCCCAGTAGTCTTGTTATGAATGTCATGTGCATTCCGATAAATAACATTTAATTCTTTTTTTACAACTTGTCCGTCCTTCCACCCTATTTTCTGGTAGACACTTATGTTTGTATGCTCAGTTCCTTCGTGTTACACTCTGATTATCATTACCCACATCAGTACTCTGAACTGTTACCTTGTCCTTTCTTGTTAATTTTCGAAATTTTCTTTCACCTAGCATCCACCTCTCACCCCCTATCACTGTATAGCCAAATATCATCTCATAAGCTCCAGTTATTCAGTTTGCTAGGACTTTGCAATGAGGATCAAATGAAGCCTATTCTAAAGATAGAGCTCCCACTTTCCTCTGTGACCAATAAATTGAAACCCATTTCTTCCACACCAATCTTTGAGCCACACATTCAAAACTCTCACCTTAAGTTTTGCAGCATCATTATTTGAAGCATTTAATTGCTGCTGCCATCCACTAAATCACAGCAGCCACATTCTTTTCACTCCTTCTGCAATTCCTTAAAACTTGTTCCTTCTCCAATCTCTTCCAGTCTGTTGGTGAGGTCATCAACCTGAAATGTTACTTCTGCTGTTTTCTCCACAATCTCTGCCTGGCTTCACAAGGTTCAAGTTAGATCAGTCATTCAATGGCTGAACAGCCTTGAAGAGCAGAGTGGAGGCCCACTCCTGCTCCTATTTCATATATGTGCTGAGTGCTTCCAGCATTTTCTGTTTGGATTTACGGATTCCTGAATCCTTGTCTCAAATCCATGTTCATGATGCTGTTTAAACCAAAGAACTCTTCTTCATTTTTCAAGACACTCCGTGAACAAGTCCCTGGCCCCCTTGACAATCTACATAGACAATCCAAACTATTCTCAACATCTCCAAGATCTTTGGAAGAAAAATAACCTTCCCCCAGGCATGGGTTACTTGACACAATGTACAGTATGTCCTTTAAACCCCATATTAAATGATTTAGAGATATGTGTGGCTCTTAAATTATATACTATACTGCATGTAGGTTTTTGTACAATTTAATCTGTAAAATAAGGATCATATAAATGCTGCTACACCCACGACACAAGAGATAGACATGATACGGAGATACCGGCGTTGGATTGGAGTAATGAAGGAGCAGCGCTCTGAAAGCTAGTGGCTTGTGCTACCAAATAAACCTGTTGGACTTTAACCTGGTGTTGTGAGACCTCTTACAAGAAATACATAGCAGGTTAGGAGTTGATCTGAGTTTATACAAAGGTAGCCAAGTACTTCTCCCATTTCCAATATTTTACAGGCTTCTAAAGCATAGATACTGTATTACATATTGTCTGGCGAGAGACAGTTACAAACCTTACACTGCAAATTCTGAAGAGGATATTTTGCTGCTATGATATTTTGATTGAAAAGGTGACGAGCTGCATATTCTGTGCCAGGCAATTATAATGAAAAATATAGTCCACAGTGTATATAAATTCAAAGCAAAAGTGAGCAGCACAGTGGCACAGTGGTTAGCACTGCTGCCTCACAGTGCAGGGTCCCAGATTCACTTCCAGCCTTGGGTCACTATCTGTGTGGAGTTTGCACATTCTTCCTGCATCTGTGTGGGTTTCCTCCAGGTGCTCCAGTTTCCTCCCATGCTCTAAAGATGTATGGGTTAATTTGATTGGCCATGCTAAATTGAACCTAGTGTCGGGGGATAGTTAGAGTAAATGCATGAGATTAAGAGAATAGGACCTGGGTCAGATTGTGGTTGGTGCAGACTCAATGGGCCAAATGGTGTCATTCTGCACTGTAGGGATTCTGTTACTTCAAATAAGCAGTGAAAAGGAATGGAACAATCTACTTGTTTTAGTTAATAATAAGAATGGTTATAGGAAAAGCTCTAGCAATTTATAAGGATACGGTTAAAAGGCTGCAGGTGCAACAATCTCAGCTGTTGGGATGTCTCACACCACAAGTCTTTAGCATACTAGCAGTCTTCTAAGTTATATTAGTACTGCCACATTATATACACATTAAAAATTGCATACGAAGGTGCAAGTGTGATATTCCCTCAATCTATGCAAGATCAACGCAGCTGGATTAATGAGTAATAAATTATTCTTTATTATGGATGTGGATTGTGGCCAATTTGGACAAGCTGAAGAGGTAATATTGATCAATACAAAATAAAGAATTTATATATCAACTTTCACAATGTCATTGATGTTTTGACTGTGACTGATGTAAGAAATGCTCACACCCATCTCATGTAAGCAGCAGGGCAGTTTTGCCTGGCTGTTACAACAAAATCAGGTTGGGGAACCATAGGTTGTCAGGTTTCTTCTCATCACGTGGTGAATTAACAGATCTGCCTGTATTAACAATGAAGGCAAATGTGCTTCTCTCTCAAGAACCAAGAGAAAATGAAAGCATAATTCACACCATTGACCAGAAATTTAACTGAACCAGACATATGAATACTGTGGCTACAAGAGCAAATCAGAGGCTGGGAACAACAGAGGCTGCAGAGAGCAACTCACCTCCTGACTCACCAAATCCAGTCCACCACTTACAATGCAGAAGTCAGGAGTGTGATAGAATATTTTCCACTTGCCTGGATGGGTGCAACAATACCCAAGAAGCTTGACACCATTTAAGACAAAGCAGCCTGCTTAATTGATACGCCATCCACCACATTTGATATTCACTTTGTCCATAGGGTAACAGTTGTACCATCTACAAGATGTACTGCACAACTCACCAAGGTTCCTTCAACAACATTTTCCACTCCTGCAAGTTTTAACCCCTTCAAGGATAAGGCAGCAGATACATGTAAACACCACTACATGCCAACTCCATCCGAATTATACACCATCCTGACATGGAGCGATATCACCATTCTTTCAGTGTCGTGGAATCTCAAGGGCAATTAGGGATAGGCACAAATGCCGGCCTAGCCAACAAAGCCCACATCCCTTGAAGGAAAATAAAGAAAAAGAATCAAATCCCTGGAACTCCTTCTCTAATAGTGCAGCACATGAATGGACTGCACCAATTCAAGAAAGCAAATCACCACACCTTCCCAAGGGCAAACAGGGATGGGCAATAAAATGCTGGCTGAATCAACGATGTCCTCATCCCATGTAAAGAATTTAAAGAACAAAGATAAGAATGTATAACAATAAATATTGAAGGATCTTCTTGTACTTCAGTGAATCTAAGAAACACGTCTTTCAAACTGTGGGACGAAACCGAAGCACCCAGAGGAAACCCACACAGAACATGCAAACTTCACAAGTCAGTGAGCCAAGCCAGGAGTTGAACCTGGGTCCCTGATGCTGTGAGGCAGCAGCGCTAACCATTCTGCCAGCATGCCGTAGAGACCTGTTGCAGGAAAACCTGGCCGTATAATAAGCTGTAAACATATGCTTTATCTGCCTCATATGTCCCTAGGTGTGATGAGAGAAAATAAGAAAAGGGAGTGATACAAGTAGAAGCACCTGACAACTTATCTGTTCACTTTATATCACATTCACTGCCTCCTACCATTATACATGTTCTGGAAGGTATACTTCACGTACGCAGAGTGAGGTATTCTTAATGTTGAACAGAATAAATTGGATTCTAAACATTTCCTGCATTACCACAGTAACTACATGTCAAAAAAAATTACAATGGCTGTAAAATGCTTTG
The DNA here is from genome assembly GCA_024679065.1 of Sphyrna mokarran. NCBI lineage: Eukaryota > Metazoa > Chordata > Chondrichthyes > Carcharhiniformes > Carcharhinidae > Sphyrna > Sphyrna mokarran. The sequence goes on along the minus strand of JAGIQG010000008.1, from coordinate 72,797,814 downwards.
AGATATTTAATGGAGGATTCTTCCAGCCCTTTGCATTACTTTTGTAGTGCAGTGGGCCAGGACAGTCTAGCAAACGCCACTTCACAAGCTCCACGCTAAGCACCACGGCCTCAGTGCATATCCAACAGCCTGATTTCTGGCATTGTCAGCTCTGCACCAGAGATTGGCATGGAACTGCATGATGTGTGCAGGCTCTCATTTACATGCCATTTGTGGACCCAGGACTGAAATCTCTCTGCCTGCTAACCTCTCCTCCCCTACCAGGAGTATTTCACTCTTGTGGTGTTTAATATGTCTCCCCACTTGCGGGGAGCTGGTGGCCCGACCCCGCTGAAGTGAAGGTGGGACAATTGAGGCCTACCAGAGGGATGCCTCATGCGCATTTTCACCTTGGCAGCGCCAGCCTGAGCTCATGGTACGACCCAAGGGGCAAAGTGCTAATGTCCAGGGGGCATTTCTGGCACTGCCCATCAGGCATCAAGCACTACCAAGGTAGTGGGGCCTAATTGAAAATAAAATTACGGCCTGAAAAAATGCATACTAACTCTTGTAAGAAATATTAACTTTCAGTCAGGACTATCTTTATGCTTCAAATAGACATTCAGTAAATTGAGGAAATAAACAGATGATAAAAGATGTAGAAAGGTCACATATATGCAGTATTTCAAAGAACATTTAAAGAGATGTTAAATTTAAAATTTCTCTTTTCGCACTGAAATTTTCCATATCAACAGACTCATTTAATTGTGTTTAGTGCCCTTGTTCCACTGCTCTTATTTTAACCGGTCTTTCAACTATAAGTGATGTGTTCTTATCTTCCAGCCCAAGTCTCTACATTTGTTGGATCATCTGTTGTGATCTTCAACATTATCCCAACACACCTCTTCTTATTATCAGCTTCCTGAAAGAGCCATTACTTCTGCAAATGTTCCATTCCCATTCTATCACTCTTCCTATCAGTTGCTCTATTCTAATAATGTTCTCAACTGTTCATTCAATTTTTATTGTCTGGGCCTTCAAAAGATTTTTTTCCAGGTAATACAGCAACTTAAACTTACTCTTTTTAATTGAGTGCACTCATGATGATGTCTTTTCAGTGTTGAACAGGAATACAAACTGGCTGATCACGTTTCTGAACATCTTCTTTCACTTTCTTGAAACCACTTCAATTTCCCCTCCTGCTTTCACTCCAGCCTTTCCATATTTTGCCAACTGAACAGCTCTAGTCAAGCTCAATGCAAACTTCAGCAATAGAATCTAATCTTCCTTACAGGCACGTTGAAACACTCCAGACGAAACAGATTTTAGCAACTTAACAGCATTCTCAATTTTCATGCCAGATCCTCCCACTCACCTGCCACCATGTTTCCTTCCATTTTAGAATTATATCTTGTACTATTTATTTTCTTCAATCATTTTTCCTCCACAATTTTCTGTCCTTTCCTGAAGAAGTTGGCACCTTGCTGGGCTTGGGAACCAACTGGTCATTACTCTTATGCAAGTATTGGTAGATACTGCCAAAACTCACATATGAGTAATGATCAACTGCAGTGTGGATTTAGTTTTATGTTTTAATTATAGTTGCACAGTTGTTGATTTTGGCTGTCATATTTTAGTTCTCATTTTAGTTTAGAAATGTCCAGTTTTTACTCTATCTTTCATTAACTAAATTGGAATTTAGTTTCTAATTTCTGACTTTCTCTCTCTTTCTGCCATTCTAACACTCTCACTGTTTCTTTTTCTTTATTCCTGTGTCAGTTCTCTCTCTCTCTCTCTCTTGCTTTCTCCATCTGTCTCTATCCCTGACTCTATTTCCTGTTTAATAAAAATTATAAAGTCATGTAGGCTACTGAGTTCAATTTTTTCTCATTGCACTTTCTATTTTTATTATATTACAAAGACCTGAGAAGTGACATTAATCAGTCTCCACCCACTACCATAGCCTTCGATTAGAATTTGGGTGCAAGTTACCTTCAAGCCCAGATTCAGTATGATGGCAATCACGCTGATGCCCCGACTGAACATGTTGCCGTTACCCCATTACCTGACCTGATTCCATTGCAATATTCAATTTCAATAAATACTATCAATGACTGACACTTCCATAGTTTCCTTACTTTTTAGCATAAAAACCCATCAACAACAACTTCTGAAACCAATCACTATGAACCTACTGCAGTCTCACACCAACGTAACATGCCATTTTGTTATGTGTATGCAATTAGTTTTCACGTCCTCTCTTTTATTTCTCTTAATTTTCCTGCATTTTTTTCTCCAGTCATTAGTTACAACAAAGCATTTTATAACATTAATCTTCATTTTCAATCATGCCCTCAGGCACTATCCACACATGGCTACTTTCAGCAAGTTGCTTTCAGTCAGCAGCAAGGGAGTCCTTAAAATGGTCTCCAGATCCTAGAAAGTTCCTTAGAATCATGTCAAAATGTGGCAAACTTCCCAGCTGATTACCACTACCACTTTCCCCCGGATAAACCAGGATTTTTCCATGTTGAACACCACTTGTAAGAAGCAAAGGCAGCAACAAGGGCATGGACAGTGCTTTGATAGGGGACTTTAATGTCCATCAATACTCATGACATGGTAGCACCACTACTGACCAAGCTGGTCAAGTCCCGAAGATATTACTGCCTATGTGACCTATGGCAACTGATGAAAGAACTGATAAGACAAAAAAAACACTTGACCTTATCCTTTCAATCTACTGGTCACAGATGCACTTGTCAACAGTAAAATTGATTGGAATTTCAAATAACCAATTTGAGTGACAGGCACACAGGCCTTCAGAGACACATTCTCATCTTCATTTTCAGCATCATATTGTGTCACATTACCATAAAGAGATGTGTGGCTCATCCTCAACAACAGAATTGTATTTTGCTAGAATCTGGCATCTCACAACTTGGCATGTCCTTCATTCTACATTACTATCATGGCAGTGCCAAACCCTTCTACAATGAGAGTGTAGGAGAGCATGCTGGAAGCAGCACCAGGCATAGTTAAATATGAGGTGCCAACCTGGTGAACCTGGTGCCAACACTGGCCTATGTAGATTCCAAACAGCAGAAACAACATGTTACAGATAATGAGATGATAATTGTGCTTTGGGTGGGGGTGGAGGAACTAAATTTTATATTAAGTCCCTTTAAAGATTTGGTTTCCCAACAAATTGATTTCTGGTAAAGTACCTGGCTTCTGTCACAGTAACTTCATTGCTGTGTTAAGCCTATTTGTAACTAATAAATAAACTTTTACTTAATAACCATGTGACTAAGTAACTTGGGAGATAAGCAATAGAATAACAAAGAGTCAACACAAATTAAATATTGGGGTGAATAAATTAAGGTGTTGCCCAGGTCTCAACAGGGGTTTTCATTTTAAAACAATCTAGATGTAGAGTAAGGAAGATCTCTTTCCAACAGAATTCATTTGAAATTCTATGTGCTGGGTAAAAGAGTTTCAACCTTTTGTTAACAGCTGGATCCCTAACAGTGACTTGGAATTCTGGGACAGCCGAGCTGAGAAGATAGTGATAGAGAAAGAGAGTTCGAAATCTTTAAAAAATACGGAATTAAAGAATATTAGAATCAAGAGCAGTCTAATCTGAGGTGGCTATGCTTAAGGCACCAACTACAACTGTGTTGAACTAGCAGTCTACAACCATGAGAAAATTGGGGAATATTTGAAGAGAAAAAATTGCCAGAAGTAAACAAAAGGCTTAAGAAATTCCAGATTTTATACAAATCTTTGAAGCAGAACTCAGACCAAATGGTTTATCTTCTAAATTTTGATATGTATCTTGCTTAGTTTTAGTATGCAAATTATAAGAGAGAGTTCAGAATTATCTGGAACTAAATGACTAACAGATCAAGGAAGATTAAATCAGAATGAATACACTCAGAAGAAAATAAGCGCCTGGAATATAGTTTACAAACGTACTATTTGTATAGAATCACATATAACCACTGTTAGAGAATTTATACATGTACTTTTGAAAATATATATTCAGTATTAAAAGCATATGTTTTGGCCAATAACACACTGCTCTAAGACATGATGAAATACAGTCAAATATAAAAAAAACTACATTCTTTGGAACAATACAGCTACTGAGTGAAGGAAGAAAGAAACTCTCATCAATGTGGACCCCAGACAGTGCTAGACATCTCAGGCAGTTAATGAATAGAACATACATTTGATCAAATAAGAAAGTATCAAGTGACTGTGAGAAAGACTTCCAAAGTCTGCAAACTCACAAAGTCCCATGCTGTCAGATGGTAAATATAATTGGCCAACATAATTAATCCATACTAATAATGATTGATTCATACCTGGCTGTGGTGTGCAGAAGTGTGGGCAAATGAGTTTTGAAAATTGTATAATTGTAATACTGAGAGTAATGTAATTTCTGAGTGATTTGGAACTTTGTATGTTGACCAGGCCTGGAAAATGAAGATATGTCTTTAACCAGAATACTATCTCCATGAGTCTTTGTGTTAGTTAAGCCATAATTAAGTGAAAGCCAGCTTAATACTAAGCCTCTGAAAAAAGCTCCAATACAAGTCAAATGGGTACAAAAGGAAATCTGAATGGAGAAGTTCTGATTAGAAAATAAGCAATATGTTCATTGCACTTTTAATATCTTTACATAAAATAACTGCTCATTTAAGATAAAGTATAGTTAAGAATATTCATGTCCCCTGATATTTAGCAAATTTGTTTTGGTTTAAACCATAAACCTGTGACTTAATTACTTTAGTAAATACCTATATTCCGGATTTTAAATAAAATAAATCATCATTGACATGTTGCTAGTCTCGACTGAGATTATAACAACAGAATTAACCAATAGATCAGATCAAATATCTGCCCTTCTGTCACACCCAGTAGTACATAGGAGTGGACAATTAAACAGCCATTAAGATGAGAATGTGCCATGAACGTTCTTAATCTCAGAAACTTAGATGGACCAGGCACGTAAATACTGCAGCTACAAGAGAAGGTCAGATATTGAGAATTCTGCAGAATTACACATCTCCTATGACCTTAAAGCCATTCCACCATCTACCAGCACACTGGTGAAGCTACAACACGAACCTATGTAGATGCCAAACAGCCTTCAATAGTGTGATAACACAAATGCTTTTTGTTGGGGGTGGGCACTTACATTTTATATTGGGTCCCTTTAAGAACTAGGTTTCTTTCAGACTTGATGACTATTAAACCACCTGACTTTGAGTTAATAATCATGTAATCAAGTTGCCTAGGACATAAACAATGCAATAGCAAAGGGTAAACAAAAAAAAAGTGTAGGGGTGAATAGGTTGGGGGTGTGACCGTGATCTCAGCTTTAGAAGAACCTGCAACTTGGCTGCGCAGTAAGGGACATCTCTTTCTAGCAGAATTTATTGAAAATTCTGTTTGTTTGTTTGAATGAGTGCAGCTCTGGCAGCAATGGGAAGCACAACACCACGGAGACAAAGCAGCCCTCTTGATCTGCATACTGTCCATTACGCTAAATATTCACTCCTTCCACCATCAATTCACCATAGTAACTGCTTACTGTATACAACAATACACTTCAGCAACTTTTCAAGACTTCTTTGACAGCACTTTCCAAAACCATGACATCTACTGCTAAGCATGACAAGAGTAGCAGGCATGTGGGAACTGTGCTGAATTCAACGAGGTCCATGAGGTTGACCTGTTGGAACAAAGGTTCCAATTCAGGTCATAATTGCCTACGCAATCAAGGAACGTCACCTATATTTAAATATGGAAATATCAGGTCTACTGCCACTCTGGATTCTAACTTTGCACCTGAAGCACTCTTAAGAGTGGAATTAAGTTTGTAAATAAAAGGATGGTCGAGGTTTCAGTAGGGGAACATGTGGCAAATAGTGACCACAATTTTGTCTACTTCAGGATACTAATGGAAAAGGATGAGTGCTGTCAGAAGAGGAAGGCTAGCTACAGCTGGATTAGGCAGGAACTTATAACCACTGATTGGGAGAGGTTGTTTGTGGGTAAGTCCACGTCTGGCATGTTGGAGTCTTTTAAGGGACAACTGATAAGGTTGCAGGACAGACATGTGCCTGTTAAGAGGAAGGATAGGAAAAGTAGGATTAGAGATCCATGGATAACTAAGGATATTGAGGACTTGATCAGGAAGAAAAAAGTGGCATATGTTAGGTCCAAGCAACTGGGAACGGAGAAGAGCTTTGGAGGAATACAGAGAGAGTAGGAAGGAACTCAAATGGGGAGTTAGAAGGGCAAAAAGGGGGCATGAAATGGTCTTGGCAGACATGATTAAGGAAAATCCAAAGGCATTTTACTTATATGTTAGGAACAAAAGGGTGGTTAGAGAAAAAATTCGGTCCCCTTAGGGACAGAGGAGGGGAACTATGCTTAGAGCCCGATGGAATGAGGGAGATCCTGAATGAATACTTTGCATCAGTATGCATGAAGGAAAGGGACTTGTTGTCTGGAAGTGTCTTGGAGGGAGTTGTCAACCCATTGGAGAAAATATCCATTGCGAAGGAGGAAGTGTTGGGGTTTTTAGGTAGTATTAAAACTGATATATCTCTGGGCCTGATGGCATTTATCCTAGGCTGCTTAGGAAGGCGAGAGATGAAATTGCTGGGCCTCTGACGCAAATCTTTGTCTCTTCTTTGGACACAGGTGAGGTCCCAGAGGACTGGAAGATAGCAAACATGGTACCGTTGTTTAAAAAGAGTAATAGGGAAAACCTGGGTAATTATAGGCCGGTGAGTTTGACTTCAGTGGTAGAAAAGTTGTTGGAGAGGATTCTTAGGATGTATACGCATTTACAAGATGGCAATCTGATTAGTGATAGGCAACATGGCTTTGTAAAGGGGAGATTGTGCCTTACGAATCTGGTAGAATTTTTTGAGAAGATGACAAAAACGGTTGATGAAGGACGAGCCGTGGATGTCATCTATATGGATTTCAGTAAGGCGTTTGACAAAGTCCTTCATGGTAGTTTGGTAAAAAAGGTTAAGGCTCATGGGATACAAGGACAGGTGGCTAGATGGTTTGAGAACTGGCTTGGTAACCGGAGACAGAAGGCACTAGTGGAAGGGTCTTTTTCTAGCTGGAGGTCTGTGACTAGTGGTGTGCTGGGACCTTTGCTATCTGTAATGTACATAAATGACTTGGAAGAGTAACTGATATGATCAGCAAGTTTGCGGATGACACGAAGATGGCTGGACTTGCTATCATGATGAGCAGTATCAGACAATACAGCAGGATATAGATAGGCTGATAAATTGGGCAGAGAAATAGCAGATGGAATTTAATCCAGATAAATGCGAGGTGACGCATTTTGGAAGAAATAATGCAGGAGGGAGTTATACAATAAATGGTAGGACTATTAAGAGTATAGAAACACAGAAGGACCTAGGTGTGCAAGTACACAAGTCCTTGAAGGTGGCAGTACAGGTGGAGAAGGTGGCAAAGAAGGCTAATGGTATGTTTGCCTTTATAGGAAGGAGTATAGAGGATAAAAGCTGGCGTCTAATGTTGCAATTTTCTAGAACATTTATTAGACCGCATTTAGAGTACTGCATCCAGTTCTAGTTGCCATACTAGTGGAAGGATATGGACGCCCTGGAGAGAGTGCAGAGGAGGTTTACCAGGATGCTGCCTGGTATGGAAGGACTTAACTATGAGAAGGGATTGGGCAAATTGGGGCTGTTCTCCTTAGAAAGACGGAGAATGAAGATATCTAGTAGAGGTGTATAAGATTATGAAGGGTATGGATGGAATGAACAGTGGTAAGCTTTTTCCCAGGTTGGATACGAAAATCACGAGGGGCCGTGTGCTTAGGGTGAGAGAGGTGAGTTATAATTCAGATGTTAGAGGCAAGTTTTTCACACAGAGACTTGTGGGAGCCTGGAATGCATTGCCAAGTAGGGTGGTGGAGGCAGGCACAGTAGAGTTGTTTAAGGCTTACCTAAATAGGCACATGGGCAGACTAGAGATGGAGGGATACAAAAGATTGTTCTAAATAAGGATCAGGAGCTTCAGGATGTTCCTGGGAATCAATAGATTCCTATGGGCCGTCCAACATATTTTATGGCTCACCTGTCTTACATTTGAACTTCTGGGGATCTTCCGTGAATATCTGTATAAGCTGTGTATGTTTACTGATCTCTTTTTTACATTCACAGGTGATTCGGTCCACCTTATTGCCCGACAAGGGGCATACAAGCAGTGGGTCGTGTGAGGCTGCTCTTGGATGTTGCTTCTAGAGTTGCCTAGTGCTTCATGTTTTTAGTGTACACTTAAACTGGACCAGTTGATGAGCAACATGACAGCTCAGTGACTATCACTGTTTGCTGTGCAGATACATGGATTTGGGCGGATGTCTATGGGAGTTTGCACATTCTCCCTGTGCTTGCGTGGGTTTTCTCCAGGTGGTCCTGTTTCTTCCCATACCCCAAAAACGTGCTCTTAGGCTGATTAGTGTTAACAAATTGTCCCTAAACTAACCCTCTGTCTGGTTATAATTCTCTAAATTTGCACACTTTATTGTGGAGTCCAATAGGTGTAGATAAAGGTCATAGGTAGAAGAGGGATTGGAATGAGGCACTCACTGAATGTTAAAATGGTGCATGGGATTGTAGGGCTGAAGGGCCTGTTTCCTGAGCTGCGTTGTTCTTTATTCTTTATTTGTTCTGAATCTGGTAAAGGGACACCAATTCCTGAGGAATTATGTTAGGAACATAAGAATTAGGAGTAAAAGTAGACAATTTAGTCCCTCGAGCATGCTGCATCATTTAATATGATCATGACTGATCTAATCTTGTCCTCAACTCTACTTTTCTGAACGTTTACCATATCCTTTCAAACGCTTACTAATTAAAAATCTGTTAATTTCTTCCTTAAATTTACTCAGTGTCCCAGCGTCCACTATGGGGCAGTGAATTCCACAGACTCACGACCCTTTGAAAGAAATAATTTCTCCTTATCTCCATATATAGACTTACTCCAAGTTACACACAATTCTGACTTCAAAACATATTGCTGTTCCTTCATTGCCCTGGGTCAAAATCCTGGAACTCTCTCTCCCTAGATGGGGTTAGCTTCAGCAAAGGGGTTGCAGAGATTTGCAAGGATAATTAGGCATGGGCAATAATTGTTCATCTTGACAGTGATGCCCTTTTCCTGTGAATGAATAATATGCCATGCCACAAAGGCAGAATGAAAATATGATTGGTATCATTCTGTCATTTTATAATTCTTTTCAGGGAATATAATGGGCAAAGGCTTTACACTGATTGAAGCCATGCCTGGGGTACAACTCACAAAGAAGGAATTTCTAGCCTTTAGAAAACCATAGCAATCTTATTATCTCTAAAGGTGAGCCTGTGAGTGCAAAAATCAAATTCCAAAGAAATCACGAAGACCCCTTTACATTTCTGAAGCAAAGCCCTGGCCAATGGATGTGATCTATCTGTGATGATAAAAGGCCCTGAAACCTCTGATAAACTGATAAATTGATGAAACATTAACCATCACAAGAATCCAAACCGTAGATATGCATCCTTTGTCCAAACCAAAGAGAAGAAGTGGGAGTTATGTCACATGACTCTTCCCCCAGTTGACTAGAACTTGTAATTTGCCCTATGAAGCTGAAGTCTGCAGTTTGCCATCTTTTATCAGCAAAGCAATAGTCGAACCAGTCCTCTCTGCAGATTTAAATTGCCTAACCCACATCTACAATATTTTTACTGGAATATCTGAACTTTTGTGCTAGTGCCTATTTCAAGACTAATTTGTCTCTTTGCCTTCTCCCATCAGGGAGGTCAGTGGTATTGGAAAAAGAATTACCCTGCATCGGTTTCAGCCTGCTAACCTCTCCAAAGGAACACACCATTGGAATTTTGACTCTGGGCTCAAGTAAAGCTACAAACCAAAGTTTGTCTATGGTTTTTACCAGGTACCTCTTGCTTTCCCTTATCTCTGTTTTGTTGTCTGAATGCAAAAAGCATGGGGACATTGTGAACCTTCTTCCTGCATTTTGAGTGTATGAAAATAAACTTGCCTTCTGATTTTGCCTATCTCAAATTTGCCATGGTGTTATTAAGAGAGGATTAGATCACTCCAAAACTAAGGGATTGGGAAGAATATGCCACCAGGAGAAAATAAGAACTTCAGACTAGTGTTTACAGACTAGTGGTGGGGGGAGAAATCAGCCCACCACTGATTATTACAGTTAATAACTCTCCTGTCTGCAAATGCGATAATTAAACCTTCTTAGTACCAATTTCAACTACTGCCCCTGTTTAGAGGGATGAAATCTTAAAACTCATCAACCTATCATTTATCTGTTCACATAATTAACATCTAAGAAGAGATCAGCTACCAGAGGAAAAAAATGTATAAAACACAACGCCTTTTAGCTCCTTTGTACCAAATTCCCAAGTTAGCACCCATTTCTTGTCACACTAAATCCAAATAATTTCCACTCTGTGTGTCCAATCTGTGCAGTCACAAAGTTTGTTATTATAGAGAGTTGGTGACACACACCTGAGTTGCAGTTGCCAAGGCACCTTCCTGTTCCAATAATTAACAATTATTCAGGCAGCCACTGAAAATTGGTTGACAAATGCCTGTCATTGTCAGGCGATTGCTGTTAAAATAAAGCCCAGATTTTCATTACGATGAAGCAAAAATCCCAAAAGAAATAAATAACCCCAAACATGGCAGGTTCCATTTTCACCAGGGGTAGGAATGGAACTGGGCCAGGGTTCAGGTATGCACTGATTATGGAGGCAGCTAACTATTTAAATAACCAGCTCCCACCACTGAAGTGGAATTTTGGGACACCAATATTGTGAAACCCAGAGTGTGTGGATTAGACCAGGTAACAACTAATCTGAATTTGGTGAATTTGTTGGATAGCCAGAATACCCCTTTGGAGAAGCAGGGTATACTTTTGGATATGGTCTCAGGACACCTTTGGGAGGGATAAGGCACCCTTTGGGGGACATAAGGCATTCTCTGTGTTAATAGTAAATATGATTGTGTCTAAGAGGTGTATAAACTCACTGGAAGTGCTAAGAACTTCAAGGAGCTACCAAATCATGCTAGGTGAGTTGGCATGGAATGGATAAGGGCAAAGAGTGGAGCTGGGGTACATGAGTTGGCACTGTTGGCATGGGGCTATAAAGGACTGGGGGCTTTGAGGAATATGGGAAGCAATGTAGTTTGGGTGGAGGGGAATGGGATGGCATAGGATGTATGTAAGTGGGGGGTTAAGGAAGTGTTTGAAAGGTGTAAAGGGAGTTGAAGGGTGAGACTGCAGAGCTGTTTATTTTATTCATTTTTTAAAAAATCTAATTCAATACAGTTCCCTACACATGGTAACTCTCCATTCTTTCTGTGGCTGGTAGGCCTGACTTCAAATCCAGCCCAACCTCCCCACAATGAAAATTCAGCCCATGGGCAGCAATTTTTAAAGGTTGAGTTTGCAGAACCCAGAATTTTCCTGACCCAAGAGTGAAAACCTGGGCCAGGGTTTCCAACAGTCTTGTAGTTCTAATGTTCTAAATCAGTTTGACTGTTCATCTGTAATATAGTTGATTAAAAAAATCTTTCCAGAGATATCCCACCTTCATCAAATCCTCAAGTTAGCACTCGTTCATCAGCATACTAAGTCTTCATTCTCTTAAATCTGCACTCCCATTCTGTGGTGCTTTCATTAGTTGCTCCTGTAGTATCTGAGATAGCGATTGTCATTAATCAATATCACAGAGGTCTAAGAAGCCAGCAATAGGTTACTTCACATCAACATCTGCTAATGTAATCCAGATACTTTCTGGAACATTGTTAGATAGGACACAAGGGAATGGAAATGTTGATTATCATTCATTCAGAAATATCATTTATTCCCACTACTAGCCCTGAAACTGCCACTAAGCTTAGCTTTAATACATCCAAATCCATATGAATCCCCAATTTGTCCATGATGGAAGAGTTGGTTTGGTTCTGAGCCTAGCTGAAAGAAGATATTGGTCTGCGATCACAGGCCCTGCTATTGGTGATGAGTAGGTGGGGGATAGGGAATGTTTGTGAAAAAGGGAGATGTGCTGAGTTGCAATTGACACTTGAGCGACCGCATGCTTGTGGTAGAATAGGGAGTTAAATGCTGTTCGTTGGAATGCCATAGATTTCGCCATACAGCCCAATATGGTGAATTCTCCTCATTAGTTAATACAACACCACCAATAATTTCTTACATTCAGAAAATATTCTACTTCAAAATTGTGCATTATTAAGTCCTGTCTTCCAGCAAAGCAGGAATGATAACTGGCAAATCTTTCTAACAAGAAGAATAGAAGGCAATAAATAATTTGCAAAAGAGCTACTAGTTTTCATCATCAATCTGACCGATAAGCTTAGTGTCATTCTTGGACATAGCTGTGGATATTTTAGTGAAGCAAGTATTTTAGGATGGCATGGTAGCATAGTGCTTAGCAGCGCCAGAGACCCAGGCTGGATTCCAGCTTGGGTCACTGCCATATCGAATTTGCACACTCTCTCTGTGTCTGCAAGGGTTTGCTCCGGTTTCCTCCCATATTCTGAAAGATGTGCTGGTTAGGAGCATTGACCCAAACAGGCGCTGGATTGTGGCGACCCAGGGAATTTCACAGTAACTTTATTGCAGTGTTAATGTAAGCCTTACTTGTGACTAATAATAAAGCTTTTAACTTTTTTTTTAGTTGTGTGCAGTTGCAGGAAGAAGTATTAAACTCAGGGAATGAGAGGTGTTTTGAAGGGGGGCAGATTTTCAAAAGAACAAGGGACAGCAGAAAAGAGTTTGAACAAAGTTGACCTTGTTACATGAAGAACAACCAAGAGAAACAAGCAAAAGAGTAATGGACCTGAGACAGGCAAAGATATCCTGACCTGCTCAGTAAAAAGTATAAGACATGTGAGGGTGTTTCCTATCTTTGCATACCTGCTGCAATTATTAAATTTCTAGTTGCAGTCAGGTTATGGTGTACGCACCACTGACATTAACATGCCCTCAGACTCTTTGCACAATACATTACCTGACTCATCTGGAAATTGACTTGCTGAGCTAAAGGGATAGAGTGGAGGAATGTTTGACTGGATTGCTCAATGGAGAGCCAATGTGGATATGATGGATCGAGTGGCTCCTTTTGTGCACTGTATTTGACTCTATGCGACTAACTAGTCCTATGTGTTCTCTCCTGTTCGCTTCACTAAAATACTACAGCCGTGTCCGTGAGCCAAGTTACTCCATCTTTCCCACCAGATTTATTTTTGAATCTTCTGACACTTGTTCCTGCCACTTCTGGTTAAACAACTAAATGGTCCCTTAAGTTTCCGCAGCCCATTAACACCTGTAACAACAACACACGAGTTCCCTCCATCCCCACACCCCCATTGAGTGAGTTCAGTATCTTAAACAATTGTCACACTGCCACCTCACCCACAAAATGGAAAAGGGGATGAATTCACAAGGCTAGTCTTGTTTACTTTTGAGTTAGGCAGAAAGATGTGAAACTTACTCCAAGCACTTTACACCACATTTACAACTGAAGACTAAAATCAGCCCCTCAAAGGCCATTGCTTTTTTAAACCCTTCTGCCTTCAACTATCAGGTTTGAGACATAATCCTATCTTCTCTTTCCAAAGCCAGCAGGTTGCTCTGTTTTCTCACATTTTCTGATTTTTGTTATAGTTTGCCAGTTTTTTATAAATTGCTCAACACAAGATTATATTTAACACAAAAGCATTTTTATCTTCAAGTGCTAATTGCCAGTAGTTTTACTGCATATAATGTATCAAGCTTTAAAACCTGCGGAACTGAAATCATTTAATGTGAAAGTCATGATTCTGTAATTAAGGCCATGCTTTGATAATCAGTTTTATATAATAGTAATATATGGAAAGCAGTTCATGCCATTGTACTGTCATACAATGAGACTGAATAGGAGTGTTTGGTTTTTTGTAATCCTATATTATGGGTATGAATAGAGAGGTCCATTCTATTGGAATTCTATACAATGCAAATGAATAGAAAAAGAACGGCATTAATATTCTGTGCAATGGAATGAATGGAAAGAAGTTGCAATTGAGGTTATTTGCTGAATGTCATTTAAAAGTAAAGTACTGTACTTTTCAATAGACATGTAAACAATTAAAATTTCATTTTATGGAAATGATGCTGACATGCAAATTCATCAAAAAAATCTTTTTGTTTGTTTCTTTGTCAAATAAGAAATTGGCCTTTGTTCAAAATGCTAGAAAATGACCCTAATTAATTGCAAGTTTATTTGCTAGTGCTGACTAACATCTCTCCTCATTTGACAGACCTACCAACCCAGCAATCAGCCTGGCAACCATTCACTGAATTTCCTCTAAAGCAAGGACATTCTTTCTCACATAAGGACTGCATACAATACTCCAGCTGTGGACAGTGCCTGCCAATCAGGAAAAGACTTATTTATGCCAACGCTTTGCTTCTTATCTGCGACCAGCTTTCTATCCTTCTCAAGACTAACTGCAGTCGCTTGCACTTTAACTTTATATAGTAGTCTGCTATGTGAGACCTTGTCAAAACCCTTCTGAAAGTCTATATAAACCACATCTATTGGTTCTCCTCTGTCAACTCTACCAGTTACATCCTCAAAAAATTTCAGTATGCTCACCAAGAATGATTTCCCCTTTGTAAATCCATGCTGAATTTGTCTCTAATTGCCATCTAATCATGATATAAATATTAAATTTACTGTACATTATTGGATAAGTACTTTATTATGACATGTTATTTTCTTACATCACAGCATTGATTGAATTTTAAAATAATTTCGATAGCTGCAGGGGAATTGGCGGATGACAAAGGTGGAATTTAAATTCAATCAAGCATCTAAATAAACACAATGAAACCATTGTCAATTTTCATTAAAAAAAATCTGTTTCACTAATGCCCTTTAGGGAAGGAAACCTGCCATCCTTACCTGGCTATATGTGATTCAATTCAAACCCACAACCCCACAACAATGTGACTCTTAAATGCCCTCTGAAGTGGCTTCCAACTGCCACAAAGAAAACAAAAAGGAATGAAATTGAACTGACTACCTGGCATCAACCCGGGCACTGAAAACAACAATCACAAACTCAAGTCTGCAAGGTCTTCAAACATTTTGGGGGGGCTTGCACCAAAATTGAGAGAGCTGTCTCACAGACCAGTCAAGTAACAGTCTGATATTGTCATACCTTATAGATAATGCTTCACTATCACCATTTCTGGTTACATCATGTCCCATCAGCAGGGGTGTCAACATAATGGTATACAGTATGGAATTTAAGTTTAAATTTATTTGTTAGTGCCACAAATAGACTTATAGTAACATTGCAATGAAGTTACAGTGAAAATCTCTGAACCACCACACTCTGGCACCTATTCGGGTACACTGAGGGAGAATTTAGCATGGCCAATGCAACTAACAAGCATTTATTTCAGTCTGTGTAAGGAAATTGGAACACCTGGAGGAAATCCACGCAGACATGTGCAGACTCTGTATAGACAGTGACCCAAGCTGGGAATCAAACTCAGGTTCCTGGCTCTGTGAGGCAGCAATGCTAATCACTGTGCTACCATACCAACTGGAGGGAGTTGCCTTGAGAGTCTTTAGCATCAACTCTGAACCCATGAAGTCTCACAGCATTAAGTCAAACTTAAGTCAAGGGTTATTGTGGACATGCTAAATATTTTTAATATTCTGAGAACATAGAGGCTTTCTTAACCATAGTGCTGGCATGGCGGGAAAAGGACAGATGCTATTCTGAATACCTAGCAACTTGAAACTCTGGACCATATCCACTTCATCACCGTTGATGTAGACAGGGGCATATCCTCCACTACATTTCCTGAAGCTGATCATTAGCTCCTTCATTTTACTGCTATTATTGTCATTGCACCATTTCACTAGAGTCTCTATCTTTTTCCTGTGCTGTGGTTTATTATTGTTTGTTTGGAGATCAATCATCTCAGCTTTAAAACATCATTGTAGGAGTTCCTCAGGGTAGTGTTTTCGGCTCAACTACCTTCAGCTGCTTTATCAATAACCTTCCTTTCATCATAAGATCAGATGTGGAGATGTTCATTGATGTCTACACAATATTCAGTACCATTCATGATCCTCAGATACTGAAGCAGTCCATGCTATTATACACATGAACAATATACAGGCTTAGGCTTACAAGTGGCAAGTAACATTCACACCATACAAGTGCCAGGTAATGACCATCTTCAGCAAACAAATGTCTAACCATTGCCCCTTGACATTCAATGGCATTATTATCGCTGAATCCCCTGCTATCAATATCCTGGGGATTATCATTGATCAGAAGCTGAACTACAGCCATATAAATACTGTAGCTATAAGAGCAGATCAAAGGCTAGGAATCCTGCAGTGAGTAACTCACCTTCTAATTGCTCAAAGCCTGTCCATCATTTACAAGGCATAAGTCAGGAGTATCATGGAATATTCCTCACTTGCTTGGATGAGTTCAGTTCCAACAACAACCAAGAAACTCAACACCAAGATAAAGCAGCCTGCTATCCCTTTCACAAGCATTCAATCCCTCTACCACTGATGGACAATAGCAGCGGATATACCATCTACAAGATGCAATGCGGCAACTCATCAAAATTCATTAGGCGGCACCTTTCAAACCCACAACCACTTGAATAATACCTGGGAACATCAATGCCAAGAAGTTCCCCTCCAAATCATTCACCATCCTGACTTGGAAATATATCACCAATCCTTCACTATCATGGGTCAAAATCCTGGAATTCCCTCTTTATTAGCACTGTGAGTTTAACTGAACCTCATGTGCTGCAGTGATTCAAGAAGGCAGTTCACAACCATCTTCTCAAGGACAACTTGGGATGTCTACCCAGTGTCACCCACATTCTGTAACTGAATAAAACATTTTTAAAATGCACTTGTGGGATATCCTGAGGTTATGAAGCATATAAGCAAATACTTTTCTTTTGGTGTTAATATTAAAATTCATAAATTGCATTTATATAGCACCAACATGTCATATAAAGCCCCAAGACAGTTCAAGCATTATCAAAATTTGACACCTAGCCGTTAAGAAAATCTTAGGATAGGTGATCAAAAGCTTGGTCAAAGACATAGGTTTTAAGGAGTATCTTAAATGAGTTAAGAGAGAAAGATTTTCAGAAACCCTTCAGATATAGAAATAGATTTTCTTTATTTTCTTTGGCTAATCTGGTCATGATTTTAAATGATTCAATGTCCTCTTCACCCAAAACCTCTTCATCCTGGGACTATTCTAATAAATTTGATTTGTAACCTATCCAAAACTTTATATTCTTCCTGAAGTGTGGTGGTCAGAAATGGAAACTGAAGATGTAAATCAGAAGTTGCAGTCCAAAAAAACGGAACAACTTGAAGACAAAATGACTTGAAATGGAGCAAATTAAAGCAAGGATTTGCAGTTTAGTTTTAGCATAACATTCTGGCAGTTGTACCCTTTACTTCCTCAAGCCCAGGATCGCAAACGCTTTGTTAACTGTTTTGTTAACTTGTCTTGCCACCTTCATTGATACAAACACCCCTGGGTCTCTCTGTTCTTACATCGTCATTAAAATTGTACAATTTTGCTTTTTTTCTCTCTGATCATTCTTCCTCTCAAAATGTATCGCATCACATTTCAGTGTTGATTATCATCTGCCATGTGTCTGCCCATTGTATCAGGTTGTCTTCATTCTCTTGAAGTCTCTTACTATCTCTGTCACTGCTTATTGCACTTGAAAGTTTCAGGTCATCTGGAAATTTTGAAGTTGTGCTTTGCATCCCCAAAATAGAGTATAGCAAAAAGAGCTATGGTCCTAAACTTCAACCTTGGAGAGAATATCACTGCATAGCCTCCCTCCTGTCGAAAATCAAATTCACCAAATCCCTCTCTTTTCCACCTCTTTGCAATGAGTTACTTTTGCCATCCTTCCCCTATTATCTCATAGGCTTCAATTTTCCTTATAAACCTATTATGTGGTACTTTACCCAACTTTAAAAAAATTCATTAGCATAACAGCTACTGCACTGCCCTCATCCACCATCTCAGCCAATTGATAAAAATATTCAATCAGATAAATCCAATACAATTTTTGTTTATTCATTTATGGGATGTTACTCATCCCTAGTTGCCCTTCAAAAGGTGATGGTGAGCTGCCTTCTTAAACTGCTGCAGTCCCTGAGTTGCCGTAAGATATCAAAGCTGGCTCTCCTTTATTAGTCTGTACTTTTCCAAATGGCTACTAATTTTCATCCAAGTTATTTGATCTAGAGATTTCTCCATCCTTGGCATAAAACTGACTGTTTATACTTGCCACAACTTTCCTTGTCCTTTTCTATGAAGGAGGGTATACAATTTGCAATTCTGTAGTTCTCTCGCACCATACCATATCTAAGCAGATCAGAAGATTTGGTCAGCAAACCCGCAATTTGAATGCTTACCATCACCCACTTTTACCTACCTGGGATGGAGTCTGCACCAGGTCAATTATTCACTTTAAGTACTGCCAACCTTACTAATACTTCCATTTTATCTATTTTTGACCTGACCACTTCTTAGTTTACCAGAATACTTCCATTTCCTTGCTAAGTACCAATACAAAGTGCTACTTAGTGGTGTAATTGCTATCAACTGCTTCAGCCACCTCAAAATAAATCTTCCAGATTGGTATGTTGATTGATCTTTGATATTGCCATAGACAACATCAGACATACAAGTTGAGAGCCAGTCATTTGAGCACTGCATTAGCTGCAACTATTAGCAGCCAGACTCAGTTACAGGATTGTAGTGCAAACAAGTTGGTACTGTGCAAGTATGTTGATTTGTTAATTTAATGGTAAGTTTAGCCATTACATAAAGATCTAGTCCAAATAGTCAGGGATCAAGATTTAGAAACAAAGCCTTTAAGATGTTTTATCTCCTACAATAACAATCTAGTGAGCAAAACACAATACAATAATTGTTTCTTTGTTCCATTAATAGAGTCTGGCATTTGCACAGGTGGTGGAACAGGTTACTTGCCTGCCCTTTCAACTAGATGGTGTCCTGCAGGCAAACCTACAAAAGAAGAAGGAGAAAAAATATTGTGAAAGGCTATTTCTCGCATGAGATGACTTTTTGCTTAAATATTCAGTCAGTTTTTTTTATTGAAAAACTGCACAGCACAAAAGAAGGCCATGCAACCCATTATGCCTGTGCCAGCCCTTTGAAATGACTACCCATTTAGCCTCAATACACTGCCCATTCCTGATAATACTGAAAATGTTTCACCTTTCAATTATTTACTAAATTCCCTTTTTAATGTCACTATTGAATTTTCTTCCATCAGTTTTTCAAGCAGTGCATTTCAGATAATAAAAAAACAACTCATCCCACCTCTGGTTTTTGCTACTTGCCTTAAAGTCCCTGGTCATCTTCCTGACAATGGAGACAATTTCTCACTACTTCCTTTATCAAAAGTTCTCATAATTTTGAATATTTCAACTGCCCTCTTAACCTTATTTATTCCAGATTCTTCAATCCCACCTTGTAACTAAAGTCTCTCATTCCTGGTATCATTACAGTAAATCAACTCAGAACTCTTGCCAAGATTTTTACATCCATACCAAAGTGCGGTGCCAAGAATTGAACACAGTACTCTAGTGGAGGCTGAACCAAGGACTTATAAAGATTTAACATAATTCCCTTCTGTTTCAATTATTTCAGCAAGGGATAGACAACTTGCAATGACCGGGAAGCTCAGAAGTAGAGTCAACAGAGTAATCCATCCAAGATAAGTTGGATGGATTTGTCACCAGTGACGAATAGACTTGCTGCTCATGAAAGGAGAGCAGTTGACTTGGCCCCACCAGTGGAACTAAAGGCCATTGAGACCAAGGACAAAGGAGTTGTCCTCGGGCAATGCCAGACTGGCAGTATCACACTGGCGCCTGAGCAATCCCACCAAACAATGTCAGGGGATTGAGTTACTGGGGGGAGGAACAAATGTGGAGGGGCTAATGGGATAGGGGCCTGCTGCTATTCAGTGACAGTAGGACAGTGAGGCCATGATGGGTGGGGAGGGCAGCAAGGCTGCGATCGCTGGGGAGGGGGTTCTGCGATCAGATTGGACAGCAGGAGGGGCTCAGTGGGGGGGTTATATCTCGGGCCATGGACTCCTATAATTGCAGGGGCGGGGGGAGCTGCTTCAGGCAGCCTGCAGTAGCAGGAGTCTGATAGATCTCTCTTTTCTGAGACACCTACTACTGCTAATGTGCCTGTGCAGCATCAGAGGCATGCATATGCACATTAACTCCCTCCACAGGCTTTCGGGTGCGTTAAGCCCCGTCCATACACATCTGCAGCGAGCAGTAGGCTCGCTCATAATTTTGCAGACAGAGTGCGTATGGGGGCCTGAAAAAACAGATCTGAAACTCTCGCAGTTTCAAGTCCACCCAGCACCAGGAAAATAATTGCCCTATTGTTTCTATGGTGGCTCTCTGCAAGAGAACCTCTGCTAGTCCCATTTATTTGCCCTTTCTGTATTGTCCTGAATAGCTTTTCTTTCAGGAGCTTATCCCACTCATTTCTGAAAACTGTAATTCAATCTGCCTCCAGGAGACTATCAGCCAGCACATTCTGAATCCTAACCATTCAAACCATAAAAAATGTAATAACCCAAGAAATAAACCACACGACTTCTCTAGATTCCCATGCCATTCAGTACAATAATGTACTCAACTCTGCCTCACCTCTATTTTACTGTCTCCTCCCTATCTCCCTTAATTTCCTGAGAGATCAAAGACCTCTGTCTGAGCCCTAAATATATCCCAATAATGCAGCATCTACAATCTTTCGGGGTACAGAATTCAGAAGATTCTCAACTCTCCAAGTGAAGTCCAAAATAATTTGTCACTTGTCCTGAGACCCTGTATTCTGGATTACCCAGCCAGAGGAAACAAATGTTTCAGCATCTAACTTCTAGAGCTCCTTCAAAATCTTTACAGTTCAGCGATATCATTTCTCATTCCTTTGAATGTCAGAGTATAGGCCAATTTACTCAGCCTCTCATCATAGAAAAACTGTCTCTACCAAAGAACCAAACTAGTCAACATCCACTGTACCATCTCAAATGCAAGCTTATCTTTCCTTAAGTATAGAGACCAAAACTATATACAGGAAATTTCACTGTAACATCATTGCAGTGTTAATGTAAGCCTACTGGTGACATTAATAATAAATTTAGACTTATTCCAGATGCTGTAAAACTGTAGTAAGATTTCTTTATTCTTGTTTTTAAATCTCCTTGCAATGACTAAGACATACTCCATAGTTTTGTTCTTACTGAGAAAATGAATAACCTCACACTTCCCCAAGTTATACTCCATCTGACACCATGACTTTTTTGCAGCTGGTTTGTGTTCTCTTCACAACTCAAACACATTATTCTTTGGGCAGGATTTTCTGACTTCTCCGCACAGCACCTTTCCCAGCACCTTAGCCACTGTTGGATCTTCTAGTCCTGCAATGATGGTTTGCATGGCTTGCCCATCTCGCCACAAGGGAACATGCCATAGAGGGTCAGCTTTGATGAGACCAGAATATTCCACCAGTGGGAAAGGCTAATTTGTTTATAGAACATAGAACATAGAACATAGAACAATACAGCACAGAACAGGCCCTTCGGCCTTCGATGTTGTGCCGACCAAAATAAAAAGCAATGCCCCTCCTACTAAACCATTCCCTTCTCTCCATATACTTATCAACTAACCTCTTAAACGCCACCAACTTGGCGCATCTACAACAGCTGCAGGCAGGGCATTCCACTCCCTAATCACTCTTTGAGTAAGAACCTACCTCTGATATCCGTCCTATAACTCATACCCCTTATTTAAAGTGTGTCCCCTCGTGCTAGCTTTCTCCATCCTAGGAAAAAGGCTATCACTGTCCACCTATCAACCTCTAATATCTTATATGCTTCAATAAGATCCCCCTTAGCCGCCTCCTTTCTAACGAAAACAACCTCAAATCCTTCAACCTCTCTTCATAGGACCTGCCCTCCATACCAGGCAACATCCTGTAAACCTCCTCTGTACCCTCTCCAATGCCTCCACATCTTTCTTATAATGTGGCGACCAGAACTGCACACAATACTCCAAGTGCGGCCGCACTAGAGTTTTGTACAGCTGCAACATGATGCTGCGCTCCTAAATTCAATCCCCCTACCAATAAAAGCTAAGACTCCATAAGCCTTCTTAACAACTTTATCCACTTGACTGCCTATTGTAATTAGCTGAGGCTCCAGCATTGCTCCTTGCAACTTTCCAACTTGAAAATGTCTCATTTATCTCTACTCTTCCTGTTTATTAACCAATCCTCTATTCATGCTAAATACATTGTCCTCAACTCCATGTATCCCATGTACCTTTCTCTTGCATGGCACCTTATCAAATGCCTTTTAGAAATCCAAACATAAAAAAGCTATTAGCTTCTCTTTATTCCTGCCATTGGTTACATACTCAAAAATCTCTAATAAATTTGTCAAACATGATTTCCTTTTCGTTGATTTTGTTGATCATATTATGATTTTCTAAGTGCATTGTTAAGCCATCCATCAATATAGATTGCAGCATTTTCCTATCAACTGACGGACAAGGCAACTGTCATTTGTTCTGTGCTTCCTCTAGCCCTTCTTTTGTGAATAAAGCTGTTACAGTTTATAACTTCGAATCTGCTGTGATCATTCCAGAATCTAGGGAATTTTGGAAAAACATACCAGGGTTGCTAGGTTCTCTTTCAGAACTCTAGGATGTAACCCATAAGATCGTGTGAATTTGTTGGCTATTAATCCTTTAAATTTCTCCAATGTATTTTCTCTACTTTTGTTAAATAACTTAGGATCCTCACTCTTATTAACCTCCTAGCTGCATTCTATTTTTGGTAAATGATTGTGTCTTTTACTGTGTTTCTCCTCATACCATCATTGTTTATTTTGTCAATCATCTCAAACCTTTGTCGTATGGTTCTCAACACAATGGGAGCAGTTTCCCATTTACTCTGTCCGGATCCCTCATGATTTTGAACACATTCTCTCAACCTTTACTTCTCTCAAGTGAAGAATCCCAACTTTTCCAACCTAATCACCTCAACCCTGAAACCATTCTCGTAGAAGTTTTTACCCTCCTCCCCCACAAATTTTCTTCAAATAGTTAAAGTGACTTTCTTTATTCATATCAGAGAGTCAGGACTTTAACATCCTATTTGAGTTCCTATCTTTCAAAAGAGTCCTTGAACTGATACCATGACTTCCCATTGTGGTACTCAATGAAGAACCAGAAGGTTCTCCCTGTTGTTCTGACCAACATTTATCCCTCAACCAACATTATACTGAAATTTGATCCATTACATATGAGGCTTTGTCCTCTGCAATTATGTGCTGCACATCCTTACATTACTACAATGACTATTCTTCAATAATATTTGATTGGCTTTGAACTGCTTTGGAACTTTCCGAGGATACAAGGCACTACATAGATGTTAGTATCTTATCACAGCTCCACAAGATCTGCTCATAGGTGGCAACAGACTGCATGCTAAGATCTAGTTGTGCCTGATTTACATTATCCGATCCAAATTTGTAAATTTTTTTGAAACCCTCGCCCGGTTGTCACAAGAATCTCGCAGGGCAGTGGCACAACGCAGTGGCTGCATCACAGTGCCAGGGACCCAGGTTCACATTCAAGCCTTGGGTTACTGTCTGTGCGGAGTTTGCACATTCTCCCCATGTCTCTGTGGGTTTCCTCTGGGTTCTCTGTTTTCCTCCCAGAGTCCAAAGATGTGCTAGGTAGGTTGATGTGACCCTAATGTTAGGAAGATTAGCAACGTAAATGGAGTTACAGGAAGGAATAGGGCAGTTGTGGTCAGTACAGACTCAATGGGCTGAATAACCTCTTTCTTACTGTAGGGATTCTATGAACTTTCCATGAAAATCCAAGTGTTTTAAAATTGCAGTCATGCAACTGTAGCACCAAACTGAAAGGACAATCTGAAGGGCTTCTCCAACCTGTGGAGTTCTGTGTCTAATTCAATTCCTATCACAGCTGACTATCATCAGGCACGAGCCATTAAATTTAATCCTTTTCTCACAAAGGCAGAGCACCTTCAAGAACAATGCTCCCTTATAGAGAGGTGAATTGTGATATAGAAGGCCAAGAGGAAATACTTTCCTAGATTGATTAAAGTGTAATAATACACAGCAAACCTATATTTCTAACATGAAGGTACTGATAACCCTTTGTTGATCCATATTAAGGCCACTATAAAGAAAGACACATTAATGTTAGGATAAAACTCAGTTGATTGGTGCATTGTCTTTAATTGAAGAAAAATTCTGTTGTGTTAAAATTTCCACAGGGATTCGCCTAGTGATGCAAGGTGGTGATAAAGTTGGGGAATGATGTGCAATTTCACTTCGAAATATGATTCCCATTTTATGTGTTTTAGTAGGAACTGTAACAAGGATCCCTGGAATTGTGGTTACTGGTCACATGAAACAGAAAATTTTAAATGTAATAATGTTCTGGTGCATTGCACTGATATTGTGGCTTATTCATTTCGGTTCTTTGGTGTCCTGGAGGTACTGAGGCACAAGATGAGCACGGAATACAAGTCGGAATACAAGTCGGAATACAAGTCGGTTTGACAAGCACAAACCATAGGATGAATGGCCTCCTTCTCTTCTATGTTTTTTCTATCTTTCTATATCCTTGACAAAATATAATTTAAATTTTCATTGGATCAACTTTCAACTATTCCACTTAATTCATCATAAATAAGAGAACATCATTTTTTTGTTCCTGACAATGATTTTCTCTTATTTATGATGAATGAAGTGGAATTGTTGGAAGTTGATCTAATGAAAATTTAAATTATATTTTGTCAAGGACATAGAAACATAGGAAAAATATAGCAGAGAAGGAGGCCATTCATCCTAGGGTTTGTGTTTGTCAAAAAACAGCCATCCACATAATCCTACTTTCTAATTCTTGTAACCCTATAGGTAATAGCATTTCAAATCTATATCCAAATATCTTTTCAATGAGGATTTCTTCCCCTACCATCCATTAGGCATTAACCATCCTCTGAAATTCTCTACTCCCCTCTAATCATTTTACCAATTACTTGAAATCATGTCCTCTGCTTAATGATTTGTCTGCTATGGAAAATAGGTCCTTCCTGTCGACCAAGTGTCACATAATGATATAATGATGTGGATACTTAAGAGATCACATAACAAAAACATGGCAGTTTTCCCCGAAGCATGGGCAAAATACAAGCATGTATAGCTGTCCAGATTAGATTTAGTAAATAAACCATTGTTTATTATAAATTCCTGGTCACCAGTCTTTGGGAATCCCAGCATTTCTACATAGAACATAGAACATAGAACACTACAGCACAAACAGGCTCTTCGGCCCACAAGTTGCGCCGATCACATCCATACCTATCAGGCCATAGAACTATCTGTAACTCTCAATCCCATTAAATCCCATATACTCATCCAGAAGTCTTTTAAAAGACTCCAGCAAGTTTGCCTCTACCACCACCGACAGCAGCCAATTCCACTCACTCACCACCCTCTGAGTGAAAAACTTACCTCTAACATCTCCTCTGTATTTGCTCCCCAGCACTTTAAACCTGCGTCCCCTCGTAGCAACCATTTCAGCCCTGGGAAATAGCCTTTGAGAATCCATCCTATCTGTACCACTGAACATTTTATAAATCTCTATCAGGTTGCCTCTCAACCTTCGTCTCTCCAGGGAGAAGAGACCTCCCCTTTCATTATGGTTTGGGTAGCACCTTCTTCCTTGGTGAAGACAGATGTAAAGAATTTGCTAAGTACATCAGTCATGACCTATGCTTTTATGCATAAATCCTTTTTATATCCCAAATCATTCCCATTTCTCTCTTTACTATCCTTTCACTGTTTATAGAACTGGACTCCCTTTTATGTTAGCTCTCAGTCTTTATTCACACCATCCAATCACTTCTCTTATGTGCTTGTTCCTGTCAAATCTTCTATGATTAGAATGTTTCTCATTTGTTTTATCTACCTGACATAAATCACATGCAGTCACATTTTGCTTCTGAATTTAAATTTATGATTTGCATGTCACTCATTATTACTAAATATCTTGTTGAAAGTTTAAAAGGCAGTGCTGATAATTAGACAAACATTTCAGATCAAATAAATTCTTGTACAATAAGATTATGTATTCTAATGCAACCGTTGCGATATGATGTCAGGAATTGGCAATATGACACAAGAATTTGCCACCTCAACCTTCTCGTATTCTATGAAAATATTGCAGACACTAGGCCAAATTGAAAAGGAGTGGCATGTATTGTAGCACTGGATTATCAGATAAATCAGAAAAGGCACAAGCTTACCTCTCACCACATCTAGCGAGTCTGAGGCATTGAGAAGTTTCAAATGGAGGAGGAGAAACATGACCTCAAAATAATTCTCAAAAAGTTTGAAAACATTTGCCTACAAGTGAAGAGCATAATATTTGACAGGCAAACATTTAACCCTACAAACCAAAGATGTGATGAATCGATACAGTCCTATACAGCAACTAGCAAACCTTAGAGAAAAAGATGTGCATTTGTGCACTGATGAATTAGTCAGGGATCAAATGATCTGTGGGGTCCACAGCAACCTGGTTCACAGGAGCTGCTGCGAGAGAAAGAGTTGACACTACTAAAAGCTGTTAGCCTCTGCAGACTAAACAGACAACCTGAAAAAAGCAACAAGGAGTTAAGGCAGTAAACAGAAACTTTCGCATTACAGGGCATGCTCTGCCCAAACTGTAGTCGTCATCATCCTCCGAACAGAGCAGCATGTTTGGCATATGGTAAACACCGCAACAAAAATGGAATCATTTTGCAAAATGCTACAGATTGAAATTACAGGAATTTTATTCTGACAAGAGCCACATTGCAGCCGGTCATTGTTCCATGAATAGGAGCACCAGCAAAGGGAATGAACTGGAGCTCAGCCGGAGCAACTAAACCACTGAGCCTGAACATCACTCTACTATGAGAGTATCAACACCATTACAGAAAAAGGTGAGGTCTTCATCAGCTTGACTATGATCTGCAACAATGTAAAACTGAAAGTAGAGATTGCCAGGGGAACAAAGTTCAGAGATACATTCTCTGCAATACCAGACTCCAGAAATGATAGAATACAAGACAATACAAAAAATGTGATGTCATTGATAAGATAACTGTAATAAATAACATGAGACTAGATTGCTCAGAACGCATCAATTGTTTATGGTCCAAGAACAATAACAATAGCCACAAAGCAGAAAGTCATCATGAGCTGCTTTGGATGACAAAACTTAGTGTCATAGTTCTCATGGACAATTTTACAGAATGCGTTTCAGCAAAGGTAGCCACAATAAAGAAAGATGGAACAATCAAGATATGTAAAGATCCATTGCATTTAAATAAGGTGCTGTTCAGACCTCAAGACCTCAATACAGTGGAATAGTAAAAGGAGACATGCCAAATGCTAAGGTGTTTGGCATTCTCAATGCCAAGTTCATTTGTTAGTGTCACAAGTAGGCTTACATTAATACTACAATGAAGTCACAGAGAAAAATTCCCTAGCTGGTACACTCGGGGCTTTTTCGGTATGCTGAGGGAGAATTTAGCAAGGCCAATACACCTAACTAGCAGGTCTTTTGGACTGTGGGAGGAAACTGGAGCAATTGGAGGAAAACTACATGGGGAGAACATGCAGACTCCACACAGACAATAATCTAAGCTGGGCATCGAGCCTGGGTCCCTGATGCTGTTAGGCAGCAGCGCCAACCACTGTGCCATCATGCTGCCTACATGCAGCTTCTAGCTGATCCCATTAGATGAGGAACCTTTGAATCTTCATTCATGTCTCCGGTAGGCAGATACCATTTTCTTCATATCATAGAACCATAGAATCCCTACAGTACAGAAGGAGGCCATTTGACCCCTTGAGCCTGCACCAACAACAATCTCCCAGGCCTTATCCCTGCAACCCCACCTATTTACCCTGCCAAAGAAAGAAATTGGAGCACCCAGAGGAAAACCACACAGACACGGGGATAATGTGCAAACTCCACACAGACAGTCACTTGAGGCCATAACTGAACCTATGTCCCTGATGCTGTGAGACAGCAGTGCTAACCACTGTACCACTATATGCCCTGTGGGATCTCCACTTCCAATGGGCATAGAACAACTCTTTGCAAGCCAATCCTGCAAAATCATTGTTGATGACATCCTGATGTAGAATTTTATTTTTCAAGGATATGATGTATATCCTTGTCTAGTCTGTAAGAGAAATAGAACCGTACCACTGAAGCTTAAACTTGTTGAATACAGATTCATGATGAACCAAGTTCCCTATATGGATCACTTACTCACAGCCAATGATATGAAGCCAGTTCAAGATAACGGCTACACGATTGATGGCCATTCCTTAGACAAACATGCTTTGCAGCTTTTCCTTGATGTGACAAATTATCTTTCTAAGTTCATTCCTAGGAAAGTCACTGGGCATCTTTGTCAGATCCTCAACCAAGATTGGGGTTACAGTGTCGGCTGCTGTTGGCAAGAGCACCACAAATGGTGTTCAACATACTTAAACAGGCACTCTCATCGGTACTCCAATAGTTTGCCGTTCAAACAGCTGTACTCATATCAGCCTCCCAGGATGGACTTGATGCAGCCTTCATGCAGAATGGCAGACTGATAGTGTTTGCATCAAGAATCCTGATTGACACTGAGATTCAAAATGCCCAATTGAAAGGAACTCTTTTGTCCATCTTCACCTGTCATTTCATATGTGGGTCATCCCGCAACTGTTGAAACTGATCATCAGCCACTAAGCACTATTTTAAAAAAGCTTCTTCACACTGCATCTGCAATCTCAGTATCATTCTACAGACGTTGTAAGCAGCTGTACTTGGCTGACACCCTTTTGAGAGCCTTCCTATTAGACTAGCCAGATAGTGAGGAAAACACAGGCAACATGACAATAGAGGCACCATCATCTCATAGAACTCAGGGACTCAAAGATATCTTGCAGGCAGTCATTACGTGCAGAATACTGCATGGTATCATCATGAGGGGCTGGCGTACATTCTCAAAAGAGTGCCCCATGAGTTCCGCACCATCGTCGCCAACAGAGATGAACTAACTGTACAGGACAGACTGACATTTTATCACCAGTGATTCATCATTCCTACTTCTCTTAATAGAAATTACAACCAACAAGTTCACCAGGAGTACCCTGCATTGAGCCAAATTATCACTATACTGCTTCTCCATGTATGTGACATGAAGAGAGAAGTCTCCACATGAGCACCATGCAATACACTCACACCGCTGCACCGACATAAAGTCCTGGAACCCATAGTCATTCATGGCAGCTGACATTTTCGAATGGAATGGTAAAGAATATTTAGTCTTAGTTGACTCACATTCTGTATGGTTTGAACTTGACTATCTGCCAAATAACACAGTCATCATCAAGACCAAGAGACACTTTGCTATACATATCCCACAGCCATTCAAGACAGACAATGCTCAGCAATAGGTCTCCACAGAATTTATAAACTTTGCACATACATGGAGAGGGGCAGGGGGCAGTGCAGTGTGCTACGCACAAACTGAAACTGCTTAATCCATGTTTTATCCTGTGTAAATAGTTATATGTTTTTTGCCTGGTCAATCTGTACATTATGAAATGATTTTCAATTAATGTTCATGCACACTGTTACATCTCAGTTTCACCAGTTGTCCCAACTTAAACAGGGAAGATAGAGACCAAATAGTCACATGTGTCTCAGTTACTTGAGAGGTCACGTGATAGAACCATGGGAGTTCTCCCTGGAGCATGGGCAAGCATATAATCGCTGCTCAGACAGTGAACAAGCTATTGTTTGTTATCAATTTTTGCTCACTGATGTTTGGAAATGCAGCACTTCTAATTTCCACATTTCCTATCCACTGTGTATAGATCCTTCAACTAAATTTACCACCACCTCTCCTGCCCCACCAACCTTCTGTGTTCCAAAGAAAATAACCTAAAGAAAACAGAGCTGAACAACAAATGTTCCTTGGTATAATCAATATAAAATGAATGTCATATGATGGAATAGGGTTTGTGATTTCCTTAAAATGAAGAACAAGACTATCCTTGATTACTAATAATTGTTTATCGATTCAATTACTGATACGATATTACATCATATAATTTTGTCTTTGATAATCTGAATACATTTTAATGGTGCTTAAACATTTTAGAAATACTGTGTAATTCTAAAATGGAACAGACTTTCCTGCTAAAACAGGGTTTGATCTTAAGGAAAGTGCCACTGATTGAGGACTGAACTTGTGAGCAATATCATAAATTGCTATTGATTGTACGATATAGAAACATAGAAAGAAACTAGAAGCATTCATTTCTTTACATTGATAAATGTAAAGAAATATGGCTACAATAAAGCTTTGCAAGAGTAAAAGAATTATTTTTCTACAAATAAAAATTTAAAATATTAAATTTAAATAGTGAAATGATAAATACAGTTTACAATGCCTGGCAACTAGAAGGGTGTAGCTACAGGCTTGTGTCTTCTTACTGCAGTAAGAAAATACTTCATAGGTGAAACACACATCAAAAATTACAGAGTAATACATTCTTATTCTGCAATGTCAGAAAAGATAGCACAATGTAGGATTTGATAAATTCGAGACCATCCTCTAATGGAATTTGTCCAACCTGGAACCATGTTATAATCCTGAAATGCAGGCTCCCAACTAATGAAAATGAGAAGAGGTAAGCATGGTTTGTCAAGCAAGTCAATAAATGCCAGCCCTTGCATAGCATTATCATTTTAGAAATCAAGGAGAGCTATACCTACTTCGATATTAATACCGATCAAATCCATATTTAGCACATTAAAAAGCTGAAATTACAATCAAGAGACCAATACATGAGAAACTGGTTACGCAGCCCAAGATACACTATAAATGTTGAGAGCATACATTGTATTTTTAAGGGCGGAATTTTTCCTCAAAAAGGCCGAGGTAGTGACCGATGTGATGAGCCACTAAGACTACACTGAAGCCAAAAATTTGGTTAGCGCCAGGAACGAACTAGTTGGTGTCATATGCAATGTTCCCAGTCTGTTTTGCTTTATATTTCATTCCCATTCGTATGTCTGGGATGGCTGTTTCTGGTCTTCCAGACACTTATCTCCCTCATGCCAGCAAGAAATACTACTGGTCTCCACCAACAGAGTGGAGGGATTGGAGGCCAATGAAGCCCCTGGATGGTTGTGAACATGGCCAGACAGTGGCCATTGGGCAGTATTAGCTAGACAGTGCCCAGCTGGCACCATGGTAGTGTCCACCTGGCAATATGGCTGTGCTTGGCTGGGCACCATCTGTGGGCCAGGGCAGTGCCAGGGATGATGTCAGGGGTGTGTGGTCTAAATGAGGTGAGGCCTGAGAGAGTCTAGCTAGAATACAATCATTTCATGAAGTCTATAGTCTTCATTTTGGGAATAAAGGTAAATAAAGCTTTAATATAATACTTGGTGGATAAAAATTAAAAATTTTATTGTAACAATAACTAAAATTTAAAACTGGATTTTCTGCTACAAGATTGCATTCTCTCCTTTTTTCATGGAGCCAATTGAACATTGTGATTGATTGTTTCTATTTGACTTTGAATTGCATGTTCAATTCTTTCATCGGCATGTTGAAGCCCTGCCTTTCCTGCATAATGGTATGTATCACATCCCATTGATTTTTTGGCAATGTCACAAGATCTGGAGAGAAAATTGGCTTTTCTTTGTGCCGGTTTTCTTACCAGGAACAACACACTGTTTTGGTATGATTCCCCTTTTCGGGTAAGAAATGCAGTTAGTCATTTTTTGAGAGAGTGCCATGTTTTGCATTGGTTCTGAGAGGGGATTAGCCTAAACACACCAGCAAGCCCAGCTTCAAACAGGCACTGCTTTAAAAGGCACCCTAATCTCAAAGTGAAATTGAAGACCTCACTCCTTCCCTCACCATGGACATTGGGGACCATCCTCCCCTCATAGAAGGCATGTTCTCCAACAAAGATCATCAGCATCATCAACCCAATGGGTCCCCTTTTATGAGTCCTTTCACGATCTTCTTCATTCCTCCTTTCAAAATCCCCTTAATGCCCCACCACCCATTAAGGCCCAACCCCTTCAAGCCCATCCCCTCTCAGATTCCACCCCTTTTTCATCAGTCTTGATACCCTGGCAGTGCCCATCTGGCAGTATCAATCTGACATTGCAAGGGTACCAGACCAGCACTGTCAGACTGGCACCTCCAAATGGGCACTGCCCAGCCATGTTCCCAAACACTCAGCAGCTTCAATAGCCTCTGAGTCCCCTGGCATGGCCAACCTTCTGTGAAGACCAGTAGTGATTCTCATCGGGCTTCCACTGCGCTCAAGGCTAGGAGAATCCCAGGAACAGGGAGAATCCAGCCTCAAACAGACTCAGCATATTTACATTCTTATTTAAATATGCTAATCTGGTTCTTTGCGATCTAGATTACATTTGGGATTGGGACCCGGGAAGATTGCAATGGGGTTTTGTGCCAATGCTCAATAGGCCCCTCATCTGCGTTCCTCTGACTCTACTACAATTTGCGCCAGGCACGAAGCAGCCATAAAATCGTGGCCATTATATCTCAAGCGCTGGAGTGAGAATTGAACATGATCTTCTAATTCCAAAATTGAGCAATCCTAACTGAGTGACAACATGGGTGAATACTACAGCCTCTTCCGCCGATGGGATTTTCCAATCTTGCCAAAGTCAATAGACTTTTGAATGGCTTGCTGCATTTTCTGGCCCTGACCCCGCCATTGTGGGCTAATAAAATTCTACCCCTCGTTTGAATTATCATCAGTGTTCAACAATTTAGGAAATTAAACTATTTCAAAGGAACATACAATTATGGATTTACACATCTTGCAAATCACGTGGCAATGCTTGTCATTGCACTGCTATAACAAGATTGTGGCCATGATTTAACAGCTCCATTGATTGTGGATGTAAATCCCATAATGGAAACTAAACCTTGTTAACAACCAAGAATGGAAATTGCATCCAGTTTGAAATCATTCCAGATACCCCGCACTGATAATCTGATCAGGCTGATGCCCAGAAAGGCCCCAATACATTAGCATCCACTTCCCAGTCTTGATGCTGTAAAGTCTGCTACCCGTCTTACCGTATCCTGAGATCACGACAGCACAAATTGTTTTCAAAAATGAAAACCAGACGTGATGACCATGCCAGGAATGTGGAGGCAGTATAACCACTGGACGGTGAGGGACATGGCCAGGCAATGTCATGGCATTGCCACCTGGCACTGTGCCCCAGCAATGTCAACCTGACAATGCCAACTGGGGAAGAGTGAGTGAGAGCCTGATGTCTATGAGAGAGTGAGTGCCCCGAAATTGGCATTGTGATGACCCAATGTTGGTGCTGTACTTGAGGGGGGGGGGAGTGCCCCAATGTCTATGGCAGCAGGAGAGCCTTTTAGAGTTCAAGTAAAGTTCATTAGTCACAAGTACGCTTACATTAACAGTGCAATGAAGTTACTGTGAAAATGCCGTAGTCGCCACACTCCAATGCCTGTTTGGTACACTGAAGGAGAACTTAGCATGGCCAATCCACCTAATCTGCACATCTTTGGACTGTGGGAGGAAATTGGTGCATCCGGAGGAAATCTATGCAGACAAGGGGAGAATGTGCAGATTCCACACGGACAGGGATCTGAGCCAAGAATTGAACCTGGGTCTTTGGTGTTGTGAGGCAGCAGTTGTCAGCACTGTGCCACCATGCCACCCTTCTTTTTTAAGATGGGATTTAAGCCCCTTTAAAAATTGCACCCTGATCTCAGGATTCCAGACTTTGCCAGCGCCTTTAGGCTGTACCCCTCCAGCTGATGGCACGATTCTAGCCTCCCTTTTTAAAATGCTCAATTTTGTTCAATATGGCAAGAAAGGCCACTGTGATGCCTCTAAACTTCACACCAGTTTTCTAGCCTGAGAACATAAGAACATAAGAAATAGGAGCACGAGTAGGCCAGCCAGCCCTTCGAGCCTGCCCTGCCATTCAGCAAGATCTTGGCTGATCTGAAGTGGATCAGTTCCATTTCCCACTTTCCCTTGTCTATCAGAAATCTATCTATCCGTGACTTAAATATATTCAGCGAGGTAGCCAACACCACTTCAATGGGCAGAGAATTCCAGAGACTCACCACCCTTTGAGTGAAGAAGTTCCTCCTCAAATCCGATCTAAACTGCCCCCTCCCTTATTTTGAGGCTGTGCCCTCTAGTTCTGATATCCTTTCTAAGTGGGAAAAATCTTTCTACCTCTACCCTATCTATCCCCTTCATTATCTTATATGTCTCTATAAGATCCCCCCTCAGCCTTCTAAATTCCAACGAGTACAGACCCAGTCTATTCAATCTCTCCTCACAGGCTAACCCTCTATCTCCGGTATCAGCCTAGTGAACCTTCTCTGCACTCCCTCCAAGGCCAATATACCCTTTTGCAAATGCAGTGACCAGAACTGCACACAGTACTCCAGTTGTGGCCTCACCAGTATCCTGTACAGTTGTAGCAAGGCCTCTCTACTTTCATATTCTATTCCCCTCATTATAAAGGCCAACATTCCATTCACCTTCTTGATCACCTGCTGCACCTGCAGACTGGGTTTTTGCAATTTGGGCACATGGACTCCCAGGTCCCTCTGCACCATAGCATGCTGCAGCTTTTCGCCTTTTAAATAATAATCCCTCCTACTATTATTTCTACCAAAGTGGATAATCTCACATTTGCTAACATTATACTCCATCTGCTAGATCCTCGCTCACTCACTCAGCCTATCCAGATCTCTCTGCAGACTTTCCACGTCTTCCACGCAATTTGCTTTTCCACTCATCTTCGTGTCATCAGCAAATTTCATTACCCTACACTCAATCCCCTCCTTCAGATCATCTAAGTAAATGGTAAACAGTTGAGGCCCCAGCACCGATCACTGCGACACTCCATTAGTCATCAATTGCCAACCAGAATAACATCCATTGATTCCAACTCTCTGCTTCCTATTAGACAACCAATCCTCTATCCACACTAACACCTTACCCCCAACTCCGTGCACCCTAACCTTTTGCAGCAACCTTTTGTGAGGCACCTTAGCAAATGCTTTTTGGAAATCGAAAACACCACATCTATCGGTTCCCCTCTGTCTACTGCACTAGTCACATCCTCATAGAAATCCAATAAATTCATTAAATGTGACTTCCCCTTCACGAGTCTGTGCTGCGTCTGCTTGGTCAAACCGTTCTTTTCTAGGTGCCTTGCTATTTCTTCTTTGATGACGGATTCTAGCATTTTTCTGACTATAGACATTAAACTAACTGGCCTATAATTCCCTGCCTTTTGTCTGCTACCTTTTTTAAACAGCAGCGTAACATTAACCGTTTTCCAATCTTCCGGCACTTTCCCACAGTCCAGCGAATTTTGCTGAATAATTACGAAGACATCCGCTATCAGCTCTACAATTTCTTTCAGAACCCTGGGATGCATTCCATTCGGTCCTGGGGACTTGTCCACTTTCATTCCCATTAATCTATCAAGCACTACCTCTCTCATGATAGTAATCGCATTAAGGACCTCATCTCCTATCATCTTTCTATCTTTAATATCCGGCAAGCTATTTGTGTCTGCCTCCATGAAGACAGACACAAAAAACTTATTTAAAACCTCAGCCATTTCCTCATCGCCCACTGCTAAATCCCCTCTGTCATCCTCCAAGGGTCCAACATTCACTCTAGCCAGTCTCTTCTTCTTTATATATTTGTAAAAACTTTTACTATCATTTTTTATATTTAGAGCTAGATTAGCTTGTATTGTATCTTTCCTTTCTTTATCACCTTTTTAGTCATTCTTTGTTGTTTTTTAAATCTTTCCCAATCTCCTAATCACCCACTATTTTTAGCCACTCTAAATGCATCAGCTTTTAATTTAATACTCTCCTTTATTTCCTTCATAACCACGGCTGGTTATCTCTTCTCCTACAGTTCTTTTTTACCATCAGAATATATTGCTGCTGAGTACCGAAAAAGATCTCCTTAAAAATCCTTGTACCAGATCTAAGATAGCTCGCTCCTTCGTAGGTTCTGTTACATACTGTTCAAGGAAATATCCCGACAGCATTCCAAGAACTCTTCCTCAAGCCCACCGCGTCCAAATTGGGTCATCTAATCAATATGCAGATTAAAATCCCCCATAATTATCGCCGTTCCGTTTCTGCACGGATCAATTATTTGTTTGTTTATAGCACGCCCCACCTCAAAGTTATTATTTGGGGACTTATAGACCACACCCACCAACATCTTTCTCCCCTTACTATTTCTTATCCCCACCCACAACGATTCCACATTTTGCTCTTTGGGGCCTATATCTTCTCTTACTACCGCCCTGATATTATCCTCAATTAACAGAGCTAAGACTATGAGACAAGACTATGTGCATTTTTAGCAAGATTTCATCCCATATCCATGATTGGAGAGGTAAGGCTGGGTAGGCAGAGGAGAAGGACAAGGGAAAAGGATAGCAATTTCGTTGGATTTGCGTTGCAAGGCAGAAATGATTATTTTTTAAATATACTGTGGCACAGTTCCGCAGTGGCTAGCACTGTTGCCTCACAGCACTAAGGATTCAGCTTAGATTTCAACCTCAGGGCACTGTCTGTATGGACTCTGCATGTTCTCACCGTAATTGTGTGGGTTTTTCCAGATGCTTTGGTTTCCTCCACAGTCCAAAAGACGTGCTGGTTAAGTGCATTAGCCATGCTAAGTTTTCCCTCAGTGCTCCCAAACTGGTGCCGGAGTGTGGCAACTAGAGGATTTTCATAGTAACTTCATTGTGGTGTTAATATCCGTACTTTCACTTCTTCAAATATTACTTCTGTTTTTAAAGCAAATTCATATCTCAAATAGCAAACAGAGGAAATACTCTTCCAGCTCAGTAAAATTTAATTGGAGGGGAGAAACAGAAGTAGGTAAATGATTGGTTTAAACATATGTTTAACTACATGTGGTATAGACAATGTTATGTTGTCACCTGTCTTCCCTAAACACCACCTGTTCCGACAATGTAGATTCTCTAGAGCATTAACAGTGAGAGTGATCCAGGACCTCTGTTTTGAATAGTCTAGGTACTTTTTAGAACACCACCAGTTAGAGTAAATCTGCTCCAATGTATATTGCTTTGAAATTAAGATTCTGAAAATTAAAAATGATAATGGATAATTATATTTACAAAGTGCCTTTAGTGCAACAAAACATCATAAGGAACTCCACAGGATCATTATAGGACAAAATACATTTTACAAATGAAGAGATAATAGATCAGATGACCAAAGGTTTGGTCCAAGAGGTGGCTTTAAGGAATGTCTTAAAGAGGGAAAGTGAAGTAGAGAAGAGATGTAGGGAAAGAATTCATGAGATTGGGATCTAGGCAACTGAAGACAGAGCTGCCAATGATGGAGTGTTTAAAATTAGGAATACTCAAGAGGCAAGAATTAAATGATGGCAGATATCTCAGAGGGTTATGGGGCTAGAGGAGATTGCAGAGTGAGAGAGGAGTCTAGCCGCAGAGGGGTTTAAAACAAAGGCTGTGAATTTTGAAATCCTGCTGAATGCCGACTCCCTGCCGTGGACTGTCAGTTATGAAGTGCTCACTGAGTGATCCAGAAGCCTGTCTACTGACTGGACCCACCAAGGTGACAGCATCTGTGCTGGGTTTGGGAGGCAGCTGTGATGGGTGGGATTGAGAAGTCCCTCCATGCATTGTTGCGTCTGGTGGTTCCAAGGTGCACGAGGGTGGCCTGGCCTGTTCCAGTGATCAGCCTGCAAGAGAAGGCACATACCATCAGTGCATTGATTGAGACACGGAGGGAACATTATTTACTCACTTGAGACTTGAGAAATGACAGCGTATGTGTTGACGATTCGCAAGTTTCTCTGCTGCCCACACTTCACCAGCAGTGTAAGCAAGTTCTTTCTCCTCCGCAGGTGGCTAAAGGGCCTACTCCTCGAAGCATGAGATCTCACAATTCAGACAGGACTTCAGTTGGCTGCACCTGCTGATGCTAGTTGTGCCAGTTGAAGAATGTAGGTGGTAATGTGGATATTTAAAATGATGATGAGGTGTGAGTAGGAACTGGAGTGTGCAGAGCATGTCAGTTACTGGGGGAATATAGTCGTTTGGGAATATAGTAACTTGGTATTGGCAGAGGCCAAGATTGCTGAGTGAGATAAAGGGTCGAGGATGCAAGGGGGTCTAGTTGGAGACTGGGAGCGGTTCACTTAACCTGGCAGAATGAGGAAGTTCATTCACTTTCTTCCAACAGTGCTCCCCATCCTCGGGATTATTCCAGGGTAAATTCAGAATGAACATTCCTGATTGTGAGTACAGAAGCAGGTGCCATAGTTTGAGGATAAGGGATAAACCTTTTAGGACTGAGGTGAGGAGAAATGTTTCACTGAAAACCAGGAGGTGTGTGGAGTTCACTGCCACAGAAAGTAGATAAGGCCAAAATGTTGTCTGATTTCAAGAAGAAATTGGATATAGCTTTTGGGGCTAAAGGGATCAAGGGATATGGGGACAAGCTAATCAGGATATTGATTTTGATAATCAGTCATGATCAAAATGAATGTCGAAGCAGACTTGAAGGGCCGAATGGCCTATTCCTGCTTTGATTTTCTATGACTGAAACATTTGGCTCTTGGTTTACTCCAATGCAGTCAGTGCAGAAACAAGGACTTGATATTCGGATAACAAGTAAATAGTGAACTGGCTGCTTTGAAATACCTTGTCTACTATTGAAATGGAAATGCTAATCTGTTTCAAAATAATGGATTAATGTGTCCATTAAAATAGACAATGATGGAATTTCATACAAATGTATTAAGCAAGCACAAGCTGTTTTGATTGAAGTCAGTAAGTGCAATCAGTTGTCCTGTATGTTCACCCTGCTATAAAATAAAGCAATTTAATAATTAATCTCCAGCTTTCCATTGTCAAATGTTCACTCAATCCACATTCAAAGAGATTGACCAAATGCATTTGCAAAAGGCGTGTATACCAATCTGATCCTAGTTATATATCATTATAAGTCAGGTATCATGTTATTATACTGGCAAATGTAGAGCAGAGTTAGTCAACTTTCATAAAGGAAGCTGTTCAGATTGCTTATAGAAGTGTAGAAAATAGTACTGAACTCTAGAAGATATCTACAGTAGACTGTAAAAAGTAGCTCAGCTCTTCCAAGATTTTCTTCCTTAAATTAATTCTGGCATCTGGTATATTTCTTTTTTATGCTTTTTCCCTTTCTGGCTTAGCCAATGTTGTACAGAACTGAAAGAGTTTAAACCAGCCCAATTGTTTTTGTTATTCATTTACAGGATGGGGTATTGCTGGCTGGGCCAACGTTTATTTCCCGTCCTTAATTGAAAAAATGGTGGTGAGCTGCAATCTTGAACTGTTGCAGTCTCTGTGGTATAGATATACCCACAGTGTAATTGAAAAGGGAGTTCCAGAATTTTGACCCGGTAACAGTAAAAGAACAGAGTGTATTTTCAAGTCAGGATGATAAGTGACTTGGAAGGGAACCTGCAGGTGGTGTTAGTGTTCCCATGTATCTCCTGCTCTTCTCCTACATGGTAGTGGTTGTGGGTTTAGAAGATGCTGCCAAAGGAGCCTTGGTGTGTTCCTGTAGTGCATCCTGTAGGTGTAACTGTTTGTCGGTAGTGGAGAGAGTGAATGTTTGTGAATCAAGTAGGCTGCTTTGTACTGGATGGTGTCAAGCTTCTTGTAGTAAATTGAGGGAAACTTGATGTGGCTCAAAGTAACAAAGGCTGCATTGCCAAGGGTAAATAAATTATGTGACTGTACAACACTCCTTCCTGGCTCCAACTGAGAATCCTCCCTGACCCGTGGAATGCACTCTTTGACTCAATTGGCTCAGCTTCCTGTCTCAAAACTCCATCGGGTGATGATGGTGCCTCATTGTTGGACTTAGGGAATGTCCTCTTAGAGGGGCCACACTACCACACTTCTTCAGTTTTATTGGAATTGCACTCATCCAAGCAAATGGAGAGTATTCCATCATGTTTCTCACTTGTGCTTTGTA
Source organism: Sphyrna mokarran (assembly GCA_024679065.1). Taxonomy (NCBI): domain Eukaryota; kingdom Metazoa; phylum Chordata; class Chondrichthyes; order Carcharhiniformes; family Carcharhinidae; genus Sphyrna; species Sphyrna mokarran. Next base: position 72,757,392 of record JAGIQG010000008.1, on the reverse strand, counting down.
GGAGCTTTGGGAAGTCAGAAAATGAGTTCTTCAGCACAGGATTCCAAGCCGCTGACCTTATCTCAGTTATAAAATATTATAAATAAGCTAATGACAATTTTTTCATTCCGAAGTTTCAATTGTCATATCTTCTCTGCAGCATCTCCTGGAGTAGCACCTCTAAGACCTTGAAAGGAGCAATGCTGCAAGTCAAGGTTAGTGTAAAACAGCAGGCTTTTATGATCTGCTGAGTCATGAAATAGAACATAGAACATAGAACATTACAGCACAGAACAGGCCCTTCGGCCTTCGATGTTGCGCCGACCAATACAAAAAGCAATGACCCTCCAAACTAAACCATTCCCTTCTCTTCCATATACTTATCAACTAACCTCTTAAACGCCACCAAACTTGGCGCATCTACAACTGACGCAGGCAGGGCATTCCACTCCCGAACCATCCTTTGGGTAAAGAACCTACCTCTGATATCCGTCCTATAACTATCACCCCTTAATTTAAAGCTGTGTCCCCTCATGCTAGCTTTCTCTATCCTAAGAAAAAGGCTATCACTGTCCACCCTATCTAAACCTCTAATAATCTTATATGTTTCAATAAGGTCCCCTCTTAGCCGCCTCCTTTCTAATGAAAGGAGATAGAGACATTTCTAATGAAATGTCTCTATCTATTGCCATAGCACACTTCCTATACCTCAAAACAATCTGCGCTGATCTTAAAAAAATCCGGTCTATGTATTGCTTATATGCATAATATGTAGTGGCCCAAATCCCCATTACAATGACAATGTTACATCAAAATGTAAATATAGCCACAACCCCAGAGACCATAGACTGCTCTCCTGTTTTGAGAGAGGGCTGACTGGCGGCGATTTAACTTGAAGGTCACTATGTCTCAGACAGGGCAATGTTGAGAAGGCGGGTCCTTCATGAATAACTTCAGCTGGTACAAGAATTGAACACACACCATTAATGTTGCTTCACAACACAAACCAATCATCCAGCTAACTGAGCTGACCAACCCCCAAATGTTATATCAGCTCCCATATGAAGGAACTACTTGAAGCTAAAACGTGTCTGTGTTGTGCAATAATAATAATAATAACTATTCACTAGTTCACCAAATGTCATTACTTTGTAACAAATTATCTGGATTTCATCATTTGATTAGTCTTGTCACATTTACTAAAGTAAAATCAGCATTACTTTTCTTCGTAATGGTTCCAATTTAAAAGGCACTATTAGAAAAGCTAATTTGTCCTATATTTAGTCTCAGTATCTGACAATTAACCATCTTTTTATACGAATCCTGCAGGAAATCAATGAATTGAATCATTATCTTGTTAGAAAGAACTCGTTCCGCAGCACTTGAAATATGAGGATTTCCAGGGATTTCTGGTTTTACTCCAACAACTCCACTCTTCAAATAGATAATGCTGATTATGCTGTATTGTCAGGATCCCAGTGACTGCAGTTTTCTAATATTTATACACTCCATCACTCTGGAAGAGCTGAATAGGTCAATATTGCTTGTTTTGGAAGGCAGTAGAATACGGCAAGGTGGAATCATGCCAGATCAAATGAATACCTTTGCTAGTGAGCTCGGTATATACTCACCTCATGTGCACCAGTCTTCTATTTTCAATCTGTCATTCTTATTTCAAGGATCTCCCTTTATATTCTCTTGCCCGATGCACATACTTAAGTCCCATTTCAGGACATGAGCACAAACATTTAGGCTGAGGAGTGTTGCACTGTCATAAGTACCATCTTTAAGTTAACACATTAAGTCGAGACCCTGTCTGACCTTAGAAGTGGATGTAAGAAATTCCACAACCTCGAAGAACAGCGGGAGAAGTATTCCCACTGTTCTGGTCAATACTGATTCTAGAACCAACGTCATTAATGAATAGGTTATCTGGTCATCATTACATTGCTGTTTGTGGGAGCTTGCTGTGCACAAATTGGCTGCATGTTTTCTACAATTCCTACAGCAGTGACTACACTTCAAAAATATTTAACTGGCTATAAGACAGTCTTGAAAAATGCTGCATAAATGCAAGCCTTTCTTTCATCTTTACTTGGGTTTTTCTCTTTCTCATCTTATTTTTATTCATATGCATATCTGTTTCCATTCCATTCATTTATGCTTGATTCTTTTGTTCCCTTCAAACTTAATCAATGTGTTTCCATCTTTCCAGCCATTTATTATTTGTCTCTCTTCTTCTGTCATGTTGTGTTTGTATTTGTAGGTATGCAAATGATTTTGTCGCACTTTCTTATACCAAAGAGCAGGAAGCTATCAGTGTGTGGACGAGCTTTGTTTGTTGTCCCTTTTCGCAGCTGCTTCAGCGGTTTTGGTGCATGGCCTACTGCTTTAATTGGTAAATGATATATGTACTCTGCAGCTGTGGTGCATCTTTTTCAGTGTTTTTTGTGGCCTGTACTGTCTCCACTGCTTGTCTAAACTGTATGTCAATCCCTGTAAGCAAACTGCATTGAATAGTACCATTGTTCATGCCACAGACTAACCTGTCCTGTAACATAATTTTTAGGGAACAGACCAGAAACTCCAAGGTATGTTGTGTAGTTAGCCTAGACCCCAACATTTATATTGATTTTGGCATTAGCGTGATCATAATGTGTTTTGCTCCAGGTATGATGCAATTGACACACTAGGAAGCTTTCAACCAAAATAAACTTTACTTAAGAACACAGTTAGAATGCAACAAAAATAATTGTCATAACTTTTACCAATTAAAAAACTTAAACTTGACAAAAAATAATTCTTAACAGCTTGTGATCTCTATACTTCCAATTTAAAGCAATTTCCCCAAAGACATATACCCTTCTTCAAAATTAGTTAGCACAAAAAAAGTATGCTAATGTGATGCTAAACTTCCAATCTTCTAACACTTGTGGACAGATAGCAGTTTCTAGATAAGGATATATTCTCAAAACAGCAACTCTCAGAGAAAGAGACTAATTTCCTGGCAAATTCCAATGTCTAATTTCAGAGAGGGGAAACAAGAGGCTCTGCTCTCTCTCAACTCTAAGTATCATCAAAATAGCAACTATACATGAATTTTCTGCGTAAGCCTAACCCCATCCAGTCATATGACCTTACTTGTCAATCAATCTAATCAAATCCGACTCTGCAAAACTCCAGAGGAAATCTCAAAAATAACAACCCTTCATTAATCCAGATTAAAAAAAGTAGCAATTAAGATCAATTATGTAACTGTGGTCACGATACAAAATGCTAGTCACATTCAAAACAGCACTGATAATAATGAAAACAGATCCTGCATAAGAAACATGACTAAATTACATTTCTTAAAAACTCAATATCATCACATCATTTAAGGTCACCCCAAGATTACAATACTCTGATAATTGCTTCAGTTTACCAGTGTAAGCCATGATCGAACCATCCCCAAATTAAATTTATATCTCTGAAGCATGATCAATGGTTGAGATTGTAATCCACGAGCTCACTGAATAGTTTGGAGTCATGCAGCTTGGGTCTGTAAGGCAACAAATAAGGTTATAGGTCTTAGCTATTTTATTTGCTTGGAAATAATACCAAGGCACTCAACATATTGTGTTCAATTCTTCATGAAGCCATCAAATGGGTTTATTCGCCCAGAAAGAGGCATTCTGGTGAGTATATAATTTTCTTTTTCTGAGATTTTATTAAAACAAGTTGCTTACAGGTATCAGACCACAGGCAGCATCAGAAAAATTTATCCTATTCTCCAGATGTAATGATGCACTTTCAGAGACTCCTTAGCGAACAAAAATGGACTCATTTGGTGATCCTCAACAGCAGCAGTATTATGTTTGCAGCTAGCTCAAAAATACCTCTGCCTAGGACAGCTCCTTCTCTTGGTGTGATTCCCCACTCTGAATGCAGAATCACCCTAAGGTGGTCACCAGGCCAGGTGACTCTTACTATGCTGTGTTGCCCTTAAAAAGACAATCACCAAATTAACATTCATCCTTCAATACCATCACCAGTACAGGTTGACTATTTATCCCATTACTGTTTGAAGACATTGCTGTAAGCAAATTGGGTGCATGCTTACCCATGAAAAACAGTGATCATACCTCAAAAGCAATTTGTTTCACTGTGAGCTGCTTTGGAATACTATGAGGATGAAAATATTGCATGAATAATTCTAAAACAGGGAGGAGAATAAACTTTCAAAGCTCTTTAAAATCTCACAGGAAACTACTGTCAGTTTTTTTTTAGAAAATAAATCTGGGTCAGAGATAAAGAAGAAAGAGAGACAAAAACAAAGAATGTGATTTGAAGACCAGCAACTTCACTTTATTTACATTCAACATTCAAAAATTAATTTGTCATAAAATAAAGACATCACAATTTGGCCTATTTCATAACAGCATGCCGACACTTACCTCTAAAGTTACCTTTTAATACTTTTATTCAATATTTCATTAACTGGGGTCACTGCCTTTTTGACTTCAGGTTGGTGTTGGTAGTTAGTTAAAGAGATAAAGCATGTCTGCAATTTTTATAGATGGCATAACCTAGAGTCATATAATGTGATGAGTCCAGTTTACATCTGCATGATTCTCAGCTAATCTGTGCAATTATTCAGGATATATTTTTCCTCAGACTATAAATATCACAATGAATTGGTTTTCCCAGATGATTTGCAAATAGATTGAAGAATCATCTTTTAGAACCTTTTTGAGATAAGTTTTGACAGGAGTACTATTTTCAAGTGTTTATTTTTATTTCAAAAAAGTCAGAAGGGACTGGCTGAAAGAGAGGAACAGATGATGGATGAAAGAGGCACACACAGTAACAGACACTGACAGATGGAAAGAGATACAGAGAGACATATTAAATGATTATAGCACCTGTTTACTACCAATTAATAAGGCAAATTACTATTCGAGGAATAAATGTCTAATATATCTGTGGTATCTATTTATTTGAACTCTTGCGGCACAATTGGTAGTATTCTTTCCTCTGAGCCAGAAGCTCTGGGTTCAGGTCCTGGGCCAAGGAAGGTGCGTTCATGAAGCGATCAAACAGGTTGAGTGTGTCAATCTATAAATTCTTCCAAACATGCCAATGGCTGGCAGTAAGAGTGGGAGAGACTCATGGTCAGCCATGTTTGATATGGAATGGCACCAATCAAGTCATTAACCCAGCGACAGACTAACAATGGAAACAGATAAAAGTCTGCTTTAGTGCACCAGTAGTGGAGGGAAGAGAATTGAAATTACTACTAATTAATACAAAGAACAAAGAACAAAGAACAACACAGCACGGGAAACAGGCCCTTCGGCCCAACGAGCCCGCACCGCCGTCCTAACGTCTTAATGACATATAGACACCAATATAGGGATAATTTGTTATCCAATCAGCCTAAGAGCACATTTTTGGGATGTGGGAGGAAACCAGAGCACCTGGAGAAAACCCACGCAACCACAGGGAGAACGCGCAAACTCCCGCAGATACAGGCCCAAATCCATGTGTCTGCACAGCAACAGCGATAGTCTCTGAGCTGTCATGTTGCCCATCTGATGGTCCAGTTTAAGCATACACTAACGACATGAAGCACTAGGCCACTCCTGAAGTAACATCCAAGAGCAGCCCTCGCACGACCTGCTGAATGCATGCGCCTTGTTGGTCAACAAGGTGGACCGAATAGCCTGTGGAAACAAATAAAGTATTTAAACCTCCTATATCCCTCTATCTGCAGTCCGCTCATGTGGCTGTCCAAGAGACCCTTAAACAACCCTAGCGTGCCTGCTCCCACCACCCCACTCGGTAGCGCATTCCACACCCCCACCACCCTTTGTGTGAAAAAATGCCCTCAAATATTCGTCTTATACATAGCCCCCCTCACCCTAAGGCCGTGACCCCTCGTTCTATCCGATTCTAATGGTGGAAAAAGCTTACCACCATTTACTCTATCTATACCCCTCATAATCTTATATACCTCTAATAGATCCCCTCTCAGCCGACGTCTTTCAAGGGAAAACAACCCCAGTGCGTTCAAGACAGCTCTTCCATACCAGGCAGCATCCTGGTAAATCTCCTCTACACTCTCTCCAGGGCCTCCACATCCTTCTGGTAGTACGGCGACCAGAACTGGATGCAGTACTCCAAGTGAGACCTAACCAACGTTCTATACACTTGTAACATCAAACTCCTACTCTTGTATTCTATACCCCTTCCTATGAAGGCTAACATACCATACGCTTTCTTTATCACTTTCTCCACCTGTACTGACACCTTCAGAGACTTGTGAACCTGCACGCCCAGGTCTCTCTGAGTCTCTATACTCCGGATAGTTTTACCTTTTATCCTATAACTCCCCTCTACATTATTCCGGCCAAAATGCATCACCTCGCATTTATCCGGATTAAATTCCATTTGCATCTATCTGCCCAGTCTACCAGCCTATCAATGTCCTGTTGTATTGATAATTAATAAAACAAATTATTGTTCACAGAACATGTGTATTATATATATGTAGTGTTTACTTATTTATCGTACCCTATCTTCAAGGCATAAATCAAGAATGTGAAGGAATATGTCCCAATGCTCCAAAAATACTCTAGAAATTTGATACTATCCAGGCTGAAACAGTCAACTTGATTGTGAATCCCAACTAGCATACAGTGATAGCATTTTGTAACATTTACAAGATGCATCGCAACAACTTGCAACATTCCTTCAACAACATCTTTCAAACCCTTGACCTCTGCCACCTAGAAAAACAAGGGCAGCACACATATGAAAACATCATTACTTACAGGTTCCCCTCCACTTCATACACCATCCTATTTGGAACTATATCACTGTCATGAGGTTAAAATCTTGAAACTCCCTAACAGCACAGTTGATACATCTACACCACACTGACAGTTGCACTATAAGAACCATCACCTGCTCAATGAAAATTAAGGATGGGTTAAATCTGGCCTTGCCACTGAGACCTACATCTCATGGATTAATAAAATAAGATACTTAGCTCTGGTTGTTTGGAAAACATATATTTCTTTTCCAAGAACACAAGCAAAAATAAACATTTGTTTCGTTGATTTCTGTGCAGACCTTTTACAAGATTTGTTCCAAATCCTTTCACTCAACATGTAAATTTCTCTTTAACTTCAATCTGCCCACCACCCCCAGAACAGCAAGAATAATCTCAGAAGCACCATGAGCATTTCCACAAAGGATCGGTTGGTATATTTTTAAAGTATTGGAGAATTGGCAAACATTTATTCATTTTTTTTCAGCCAGCTTTTGAAAAGAGCAATAAATGATTTCAGAATAAAAAAGCAAGAAGTGAAATTAAGATACAGCATGAATATTTAAATCCGAGCTGGGAAACGATTAAGTAAATTAATATTTATCATCTGCACTAGCACATATGAAACCATTGGAAGAAGACAAGGCCAAAAAGCCACCAAGCCATTTTTTTTCATGAATTCTAATCCTAACATAAACTATTAAGATAATTTTCACAGAAATATTGTAAAAATATCATGAAATTTCAGAGTACCTATCTACTTCCCCAGATTTCATTCTGTGCACACTTATCCTCTGTACAGAATCATTAGGATCTTGCCTTCAACCCAAACATCCCAGTCCCCAGAGCTGGTCCAGCAGTAAAGGAACCATTAAGCCCTGTGGAATATTCAATCATCCCAGTCCATATTTATGCCTCTCAGCTTCAATCCTATTCCCATTCCAAAGCAAATACATTCAATCACTGCTGTACCCCACATTTGCTGCTATTTCAGAATTTCTAATATGTAGTGTAACATTTTTGCTAACTTTGGACTATATCCATCAGGAGGTCCTAGGTGTGTTTCCTGAAATATTCTGAATGAGTCTGAAATAACTCATCAGAGGCTGGTTTCCTGTCACCAGATTCCCTTTATTTACACACGCAATCCCACTCCTAAGAGTGGTTTAGGTATAAAGTCAAAGTCCAGGGTGTCAGCAGCACTGACACTCCTAAATATATACAGGTGAGTTTCCCAATTGAGCAGGCAGTCGTTACTTCAATCAGGGAACTCATACTCCAACAGGCCAATCTCCTGAGCCTTAAGTTATTTCAGAGTCAATCTCAGCAGGGCAGTACTTGGGTAACATTGCATTTGCCTTCAGTTAAGCTTTGGGGCTTGAGGGAAATTTCTCACCCTGATCGATACTCAAGTTGGAAAGTAAGCACTTGGACTATGAGTGAGAACAGGACTGTGGGTAATGCCCACTGGGATTAAGTAACTTCTCAACTCTCACATTCTAGGGACGTGCGTGAAAATCTGCCCGTTCATTTCAAAAAAAACTTAAATATTGCCAGAACCTGTGCAGCCACTCCCCAACATGTCAATCCCTTCTGGAGAAGAGGAAAAACAAATCAGAAGAAAAAAGTTGTCCATTCTATTTAAAATCAAATGATTTCACTCTTTCCTCATCATCCAAACCTCTCAATACTTTGAAGATTTTGATTCAGGTAAAGTTGCTCATTAGTCACATTTTCTGAAAATTACTGTTATTAGTGATTCCTTATTCATATCTTATACCTTTAAGATTTGAAATTATTATTGTCACATTTTTAAAATTCTTCTTGAGATATTAAAATAAAAATGGAGACAATATTCCAAATGTGGTCTCACCAATGACTTACGCTAAATTGATGTGACTTGTTCGGCTTATTATCGATTTCTCTTGGGACAGAGCTGAGTAGCTATACAATGCTCAGATATATTCCATAACTAGTCAATATAATCACAAAAGTCCTCTTTTCTAACAAAACATGCTCATTGAGTAAAGAAGAAATAAAAAACGCTTCTCTTTATTTTGCACCTTTCATGAATTGAGGACTACCCAAAGTTCTTTACAACCAGTGAAGCACATTTGGTGGCAGTCCATTTGGGAAACACAACACAACTACAATTTTGCAGACAGCAAGGGCCCATAAACACCAATGAAATGAAATGTTTTAGATGTAAGTTGAAGAATAAATGTTGGCTGGCAATCAGGAAGAAGTCTCCATCTTTTCTTCAACGGATTCCACTGGATCTCTTCCATCCAACTGAGAGGGTAACTAGGGTTTAATATTACATTTAAATGACAGTGGAGACAATTTTGCACCTGTATTTGCAGTGAGCATAAATGGCGATGTGGCACAATATCTTGTGAGAATTGGAAAACGAGATTCTCACTGGCGAGATCTTGTTTTCTAATTCCTCATTCCTCACAGGTGACATAACCATTTCATATATTTTTCAAAAACTGAAAAATATACTATTAAAGAGATTCCCTGCCATACGTTGCTTCCATGTAAAAAAAATTGTCATGTTGGCAAGTTTTACAACAGGTATTTAAAGATGTGAAGCAATCATGGGGTACCCATCAGGGGCACAAAAGAAAATATAGCCCCGGGGGAAGAGGGACATGCCAGGGCATGTTGATCTATCAGAATGCCACTAACAGAAACAGATTTTGTGTGTGTGTGTGTATGTATGTGTGTGTGTGTGTGTTGGGGGGGTTAGGTGGCGGTGGGGGGTGCGGTGGTGTTGGGAGGATTGGCAGTTTAGAACAGAGTTGAGGAGGAACTTCTCTCAGAGGGTAGTGGATCTCTGGAATTTTCTGTCCATTGAAGTAGTGGAGGCTACCTCATTGAATATGGTTAAGTCATAGGTCGATAGATTTTTGATCAATAAGGGAATTATGGGTTATTGGGAGCTGGCGGGTAAGTGGAATTGATCCACTTTAGACCAGCCATGATTTTATTGAATGGCAGGGAAGGCTCTAGGTGCTAGATGGCCTACTCCTGCTCCTATTTCTTATGTTCTTATGGAAACTTCATTAGGAAGGAAGTTCCCTGTATGTGTTAGAGGGAGTTTGCCCCAGTGCTTGTGGGGCACTTGCCCTGGTGCTTGTTGGGGTTTTACTCTGGTGCTTGGAGGAGGGGAGTTGCCCCAGTGCTTGTGAGCGGGTTGCCCTGGTACTTGTAGTGAGGGATGGGGAAGGTTACCCCAGTGAGGGAGTGTCCATATCTGACTGGGGGTTGACCAAGTATTCTTTCAGCACAGATGGGGGAATGGTTTAAAAACAGCATCCTGATCTTTGTGGAGCCAATGTTGCTGACTTTTTTAGGCCCTACTGCTGCCGGCATGACAGCAAAAACCATGCCCCCAGATTTTCTGTGTATCAAGAGCCAGAGAATCTGGAGAGAAAACTTGGTTGTGCAGCTCGAAAGCTACACACCAGCTTTTTCCCCTTAGCAAACTCTCTGTGCAGCATCTCTGACCCTGTAGCACCCCTCAGAACTACACTGAAATATCACCCTAGGTTGTGTGCTCAATTCTCTAGGGTGGGTCTTGAACCCAGGATTTTCTGAATCAATCTTCTGAAGAGCTATTGAAGTAACACTAAAGGCTTGGACATATCTTATGTTTCTTATTCCAATGTACTCATTGTTGTTCCCTGGAGAAGTTGAGTGGAGGAGCAATTTGTAACTGGTGCAGTAAGGTAAGCGATTGAGTCTATTTTTATTTTTTCACAGGTCTTTTCTTTTCACGAGTAGTTTAAATTTAAAGCAGAAGTGAGTCATGGGGAAGGGTGCACAAAATATAAGAGAAAGGCCTCACTATACAGCAGGCAGCATTGGGAACGAGCAGTGGAGTGAGAGGGAGTAGAGTGAAGGCTGAAAGGGCTTTGGCTCAACGGGCTTCGGCGTAAACAGGCAAAGGCAGGGCAGGTTGTGCTTTTGGTTCTTCCAAAATTATAAAGGAATGGGTAATTATGAGTGAGAAAGACCAGTTTGCTGCTTTTGGTGTCAGATGTGGGAGTTCCTGGTGATACCTAGCCTCCCAGAAGTCTGTATCTACACTAGGTGCGTGGACCTGCAGCTCCGGAAGGACCATGTTAGGGAGCTGGAGTTGCTGCTCAATGACCTTAGTTTAGTCAGGGAGAATGAGAAATAAATATATAAAAATTATAGGCAAGTTGTCACACAGGGGTCTTGAGAGGAAGACAAGTGGGTCACGGTTAGGAAAGGTAAAAGTCAGCAGGGTGGTGTACCAGACAGTACCCCAGTGGCTGTCTCCCATAATAGTAAGGGCTGGGTGACAGATTCGAGAGGGAGGGTAGTGAGCAGTGAGTGAAGGGACAACCTTGTGGTTGTCCCTCTCCAAATAGGTATATTATCTTGGATACTGTAGAAGAGGATGATCCTCCAGGAGTGAGTCACAATGATCAGATTGCTGGCACAGAGTTAGGCTCTGTGGCCCAAAAGGGAAAGAGGAGGATTAAGAGAGCAATAGTGGTGGGGGAAGCGATGGTTAGAGGCTTGGACAGACAGTTCTTTGGGCACCAATTAAACTCCAGGATGGTAGTCTGCCTCCCTGGTGCTGGGGTACTGGATGTCTCTGAGCTGATAGGAAGCATATTATTAAGAGAAGGTAATCAAGCAAATGTCATTGTACATTTTGGTGTAAGTGACGTAGGTAGAAAGAACAGGGGGATCCTGCAAGAGCAATTCAGGGAGTTGGGTATAGGCTAAAAAGTAGGGCTTCTAGAGTAGCAATCTCTGGACTGCTCCCAGTGCCTAATGCTAATGAGGCTAGGAATAGGAAGGTTGTATAATTGAATGTGTGGTTAAAGGACTGGTGCAGAAGGGAATGTTTCAAATTCATGGATCATGGGGCAGTCTTCAAGAGAGGATGGTGCCTGAAAAAGAAGGACGGGATTACACCTGAACTGGAAAGGCACCAATGTTCTGGCTGGGAGTTTTGCTAGAATGTTTTAGGAGGGTTTAAACTAATGTGACATGGGGGTGGGGATCAAAACAGTAAGTCTGTAAGCACAAAGGCTGAAGATGAGCTTGGGGCCAGGACAAGGCTAGCTAAGAAGAACAGCATTCTGAAGGAGGATGACTTCAGTGGGCTGGAGGTCAGGAGTGCATCTGCTTCAATGCGAAGAGCGTAACAAGCAAGACAGACGAACTTAGGGCCTTAATGCTTACACAAAATTTGGATGCGGTTACGGTGACAGAAACTTGATTAAAAGAAGGACAGGACTGGCAGCTGAATATTCCGAGGTATAAGTGCTTTAGGCAAGACAGAGCAGGGGCTAAAAGAGGCGGGGGATTATCAATATTAATTAGGGAGCATATTACAGTAGTGCAGAGGGTGGACAGTTTAGAGGAGTCATGTAACAAATCACTGTGGGTGGAGCTCAGAAACAGGAAGGGTGCAGTCACTATGCTAACGGTATACTACAGGCCACCTAACAGACCACGGGAAATTGAAGAATGGATATGTAAGGAGATTCTGGATAGGTGCAGAAAAAATAGCGTTATTGTGGTGGAAGACTTCAATATCCCTGGTACAGACTGGAAAGTGCCTAGGGTTGGGGTCTGGACGGTGAGGAATTTGTAAAATGCATACAGGGAAAGTTCTTTGGAACAATATGTAGATAGCCCAGCTAGAGAGAGGGGGCTATACTGGACATTGTATTGGATAATGAGCCCGGTCAGGTTGTCAAAGTTTCAGTAGGGGAACATGTGGCAAATAGTGACCACAATTCTGTTAACTTTAGGATAGTAATGGAAAAGGATGAGTGTTGTCCTATGGGTAAGGTGCTGAATTGGAGGAAGGCTAACAATAACCGGATTAGCAGGAATTGGTGGCTGTTGATTGGGAGAGACTGTTTGAGGGTAAATCCACATCTGGCATGTGGGAATCTTTTAAGGAGCAGTTGATAGGGTTGCAGGGGGGGCATGTGCCTGTAAAAAGGAAGGATAGGAAAGGTAGGATTTGAAAGCCATGGATAACCAGGGAAATTGAGGATCTGATCAAAAAAAATAGAAGCGTATGTTAGGTCTAGGCAGCTAAAAACGGATGAAGCACTAGAGGAATACAGAGAATGTAGGAAAAAACTCAAACAGGGAGTTAGAGGGACAAAAAGGGGTCATGAAATGTTCTTGGCAGACAGGATTAAGGAGAATCCTAAGGCATTTTATTCACATGTTTGGAACAAAAGAGTTGTCAGGAAAAAAAATCGGACTCTCATGGACAAAGGAGGGGAATTATGTTTAGAACACAAAGGAATAAGGGAGATCCTAAATGAATACTTTGCATCAGTGTTCACAAAGGAGAGTGTTGACTGGGAGTGTCTCAGAGGGAAGTGTTGACCCATTAGGGAAAAGCTCCATTACAAGAGAGGAAGTGTTAGGTGTCTTAGGGAACATTAAAACTGATGAATCCCCAGGGCCTGATGGCATCTATCCTAGACTGCTCAGGGAGACAAGAGATGAAATTGCTGGGCCTCTGACAGAAATCTTTGTCTCTTCATTGGACACAGGTGAGGTCCCTGAGGATTGGAGAATAACAAATCTGGTACCATTATTTAAGAAGGGTAGCAAGGATAACCTGCATAATTATAGGCCAGTGAGCTTGACGTCTGTGATAGGGAAATTGTTGGAGAGGATTCTTAGAGATAGGACATATGCACATTTAGAAAGGAATAATCTCATTAGTGATAGACAGCATGGGAGTAAGAGGGAGATCATGCCTCACAAATTTGGACAAGTTTTTTGAGGAGGTGACAAAAACGGTTGACAAGGGTAGAGCCATGGATGTCGTCTATATGGATTTTAGTAAATCGTTTGACAAAGTCCCTCATGGCAGGTTGGTGCAAAAAAATTAAATCTCACAGGATAAAAGGAGAGGTGGCTAGATGGGTAGAGAACTGGCTTGGGAAGATAGGGGGAAATAGTGGAAGGGTCTTTTTCCGGCTGGAAGTCTGTGACCAGTGGTGTTCCACAGAGCTCTGTATTGGGAGCTCTGCTATTTGTGATGTATATAAATGATTTGGGTGTAACTGGTATGATCGGTAAGTTTGTGGATGATACGAAGATGGCTGGACTTGTGGATAGCGATGAACATTGTTGGAGAATATAGCAAGATATAGTTAGGCTGGAAGATGGCAGATGGAATTTAATCCAGATAAATGTGAAGTGATGCATTTGGTAGGACTAATGTAGGGAGGAGCTATACAATAAATGACAGAACCATCAAAAGTATAGATGCACAGAGGGACCTGGGTGTGCAAGTCCACAGACCCTTGAAGGTGGCAGTACAGGTGGAGAAGGTGGTGAAGAAGGCATATGGCATGCGTGCCTTTATAGGATGGGGTATAGAGTATAAAAATTGGAGTCAGATGTTACAACTGTATAGAATGTTGGTTAGGCCACGTCTGGAGTACTGCATCCATTTCTGGTCGCCGCACTACAAGAAGGATTTGGAGGCTTTGGAGAGAATGTAGAGAAGGTTTACCAGGATGATGCCTGGTATGGAGTGTCTTAGCTATGAGGAGAGATTGGGTAAACTGGAGTTGTTCTCCCTGGAAAAACGGAGAATGAGGGGACACCTAATGAGGTGTATAAAATTATGAGAGGTATGGATAGGGTGAACAGTGGGAAGCTTTATCCTAGGTTGGAGGTATCAAACACGAGGGGTCACAGGTTCAAGGTGGGGGGGGGAGCAAGGTTTAACTCAGATATCAGAGGGATGTATTTTACACAGAGGGTGGTGGTGGCCTGGAATGCACTGCCAAGTAGGCGGATACGCTGGCATTGTTTAAGACTTATTTGGATAGTCACATGAGCAGACTGGGAATGGAGGGATATAGAAGAATGGTCTAATTGGACCAATCAGTGGCGCAGGCTTAGAGGGCCGAAGAGCTTTTTTCCTATGCTGTATTGTTCTTTGTTCTTTGTACATAGTCATGCCTTTATATCTATGATAAAACACATCTGCAGTTTCACAGTCCATGCAGTTAATTGATCCAAATCCTTCAAATGCTATTAGTCTGTCTTCTATTTAACACCTGCTGACATAACTTAACAATCTTTACAATCCTAATGGATGTCTTGTAGCATTACTGACAGTTAATCCAAGCTGCTTTACGATGTAGGTCACCAAACCTCAGCTGTTCTCAATGACATCACAGAAAAGTGAGGCTAGCACTGTTAATGAACAGTGGCTACATCTCAGCTGCTGCAGAGTGAATTGGATAGTCCTGCTGCTACTACTGTAATGTAGTAAGAAGTCTGACAACACCAGGTTTGACAACACTCTGATGTTGACAGGGATCAGTGTGAGATATCAGGAGTGGCGTGTGTTCTATGTTTTGGAACTAACCTTTTTTATTGAGATGTAATTGAACAAAGCTTAAACAGAAAGGAAGAAAAAGGCATAAATGTCAACTTGCTGCCTAAGTGCCTGGGCAGGAAAGAAAAGAATATGGTGGCTGTATTTGTTATTGCTGGTATTGTCCTGTTGAAAATGGGTTAGGGAAAGGGCAGCAGCAGGGAGTTAATCCAAAGGAAATTTCTGATCTGTTCAACCTAGATCTGCTAAAATGTAGACTAAAATTTGAGTTATGTGTCTTTCTTGCACACTATCTCAAGTAGACTTGGTGTTATGTTTATGAAAAAGCATACAATAAATCATGCGGGCAATTCTCCCAGCCCACTGTGCTCCTTGAGTCGTGCAGCAGGCCGGGAGCTGGGGAACTTGTAGCAGAACTCACAACTGGCATCTGGCTGATCACAAATCTCCCAGGCCGTGCTTTTCAACGTAATCAGCCTCATGTTGGAAATCAGTGTAAGGCAGATTGCCATATTGAAATCATGACTTGAAAATAATTATTGAGTCTGGGATGGGATTCTCTGGACTTGATAGTGTTTCCTGCTTTCTGCTAGGAGAGGATCCTACCAGTGGGATTAAAGCTGGTCCCCATCAAAGGAGATCAGGCATGATCACTCTGCTGGTGGAGGACAGAGGCCATTGAGGCCTCCTTGGAGGTCAGGGGCAGGAGGCTGCACTTTGGGCAATGCCAGTCTGGCATTGCCTGCCTGGTACACTGGCAGTGTCTGCCTGGCACCCTGGCACTGTCCACTGAGCACTCTGGCACTGTCCACTGGGTACTACTGTTGGGGTGGGGTAGGGGAGGTGCTAGTGAGGCAGGGCTGCTGATAATTGCAATGGGATTGGTGGGAAAGGCAAGAGGGAGTCAGTCAGGACTATCCTGGTGGCGGTTGGGGAGTGGTTGGGAAGCCAGTGATCAGCAGAGAAACCTAGAAAAGAAATCAGGGAATTGATAAAGTAGGGGGGCAGGCAGCATGCACGCACCATCAATCTCCCCACTGACAGATTGGCACAAGTGCAATAGCCCACTGAGCAACATGCTGCTGATCTCTCTAGCAGGATGAGCCAATCCACCCTCGCCCCACCAACCCTTACTGGCGTGAATCCCCCTGAGACACTCTGGCCAGAGATTCGTGAAACTAAATACATCCAAAAAACGAGTGGGCAATTCTCCCATTTGCACAGTCTTTTTGGGAGAATTGTTCCCCCTGCCACCTCCCCTGCCTGGCCGCCCCCCTCAACCCCCCCAACCCCCCCCCCCCCCCAGCCCTCCCTCATATCTGAATATAGCTTCTGAATTGTGCTTTCCAGCTTGTTCTTATATTAGATTCAAAAACAATGGGCTGAATTTTCCTGCAATACCGCAAAGAATAATAACAAGTGAGAAAAGTGGCATCAAAGCCACCAACTGCAATTGCAGCTTTCTCCACCATATCATCCTAGATTTAGTGTGATAAATCAATGACATAACATTCATTGGATCGATGCTGATTGAGTCTGTCAAGCCAGCAACTTGCTCCCTCAAAGATTGAGGGGGCCATTTTTAAGGGCTGCCTCAGCACTTATCAGAGCATCAGAAAGCTCTGACTCCTCCCCGTGGCACTAATCCCAGCACTTGTCTCCTTGTGCATTCTGACACTGCCTCTGAAACAGCCCCAGGCTCTTTCCCCCCATAAATGATGCACTCACCTGAGTGTCTCTGGGAGTTTGCTTGCCAGGTGCACACCATAGAAGATCAATTGGCTTTCATGCCACTCTGCCTTCTCACCTGTAAGAATCCACATGAATGGACTTTCTTACAGGATTCAGGTGTGAGGCTTGATAGTGAAATGACAATATGTTCAACCCCATGTTCCTGAAATTCAATGATGGGAAACATGCCACATCACTGATGGAAGAAGGGACAACAGTTTTGGAATGCAACACAACATTTTCTACTCGCATCATCAAAACCGCCCAAAGCAGTCAGGAGCGGAATACCCCAGTCAGTGGCTCTGATTTTGCAGTGAAATACTATAGTGAGGCTACAATTGCTATGATTAATGAGTAAATCAGTCAGAAACTTGCAGCAAATGCCCAGACAAATGTGGACTCAACAAATCTGAGTTGTCCTTCTCTTCCAGAAGGTGCAGTATATTGATATCACACAAGGGGCTGGCCAGTGAAACCTGGATGAAATTAAAGGCTTCCTCTGAAACAGATGGGAAGATTAGAGGGAGGGCATAAAATTAGCCTAGAAAGTTCGGGGTAGAGAGTGCATTGCTTTTCTGACTTCACCAGTGCCACACCCCTCTACCCAGCATTTGTGTCCGAGGCAGCCAATTGAGGCCCTTAAATGGCAGCACCAAGATACCCACAAAACACCAGGAAATTCAAGTATAAGTGACGCAAAGAAAAAATGAGACTGAGAAAATGCAACAAAGATAATGACCACAATTCTCCCATCCTGACCTGCTGATTTTTTGGTGGGTCAGTCTGGGAGAATCGCAGGATTTGCATATTCATTCCTGACACATGCACTTCACCCAGCAACAGTATCAGGTGTGGGATAGCAGGTAAGTTATTTTAATCTTAATTGAATGTAATTTAAATATTATTATCGGGCCCAGGACTGAAGTATCTGGGCCCAACAGCATCTCCCATCCCGCCAGTACAATTTCAGTCGAACGTAGTTTAAAATAGCTTCCTACATTCGGGGAATTAGTGGGAGACCCTTCTGGAGTGAAGGGGGGACAATCAGGCCTCCCCAGGAGATCACGCAGCGGGAGGAGTGGTACTCCCTGGGCATGGGCACCTTGGTAGTGTCAGTCTCTGCACCTTGGCATTGCCCAAGGGGCAAAGTGCCCATGCCCAGGGGACATCTTGGCCCTGCCCACCAGGCATCGGGCAGTGCTAAGGGGGTGGAGTCTAGGGGCAGGGTCTAGGTGGGGGTGGGGGGGCCCACTGTCACTCGGCATGGGGATTGGTCAAGAGTGGAGGGATGCCAACAATCAGGGTGGGCTGGCGAGGGTGTGTGCCGGGGAGGGGGGTATGCCTCCCATGGAGTGGGGAGGAGGGAGTCGGGTGCGGAAGGACAGCATTGTGAGGATCCTGAGCTGGCCGATGATGGAACTGGCCAATAGACTGTAGGCCGACAACTTGGGGCTTCTGCAGATGTGCAGAAGCCCAGAACTGTCAAACCCTGGTATGAATAGGTCCATCCTCCAAGATTTTAATGATATTTACAATTGTGACCTCTGCATGTACAGAGTGTGGGAGATTCGAATCTGAACGCCTACTGAAAAAGCAATTGTGATTTACACCAGTTTTCCCATGAATTCAGCATTTACAACTTCTTTGGGAGAATCATCCTGAATTTTCATTTGTCTCAAGCCATCTCATTCATACTTCTGGAATTTGAGTATTATTCTTCAAATCTTATTTACTACTGGGGATTTTGAAATTGTGTAAAATCTAACTGTTTGGCTGAGCAAAGAGACATGTTGTTAAAGTTTCTCATGCTTCACTCATCAGGACAGATGCAAGAAAAGCAAATTTCAAAGGGAGCAATAATTTATACCATATGAGAAAAGGATGCTGATTGGTAAGTAATTTGAGACTCATGGATTGAGGCATTGCCATGGTAAATGCACCAGGGTATTATTGTCTCGCACACTTTTGTTTAATTCAAAAAGCTGTAATGCCTGGACATGTATATTTTGCCTACAAAGGTTGGGTTCCTACATAAGAATATATGTAGCTTCTAGTGAGCCACATTGCAAGCCCATACGATAATCTTAAATTGGTCGTCATTATAATTCTCAGCACACTCAGGTTTGTTCAGCAAGTGCTGTGTAATAATGTAATCACATCTAACATTCAACATTATGCTCTGAATTTTGCAAGCACAGGCTAGTTGAGCATATGATGTGGAGATGCCAGCATTAGACTGGGATAAATGCAGTAAGAAGTATCTTGGATTCATGTTACACTATCTGTAACCCCCATGACTTGCCTGGACTTGCAAAATCTCATTAACTCTCCTGTCTGGAGACAATACACATCTCTTTAGCTTGTGCTTAATGTTCTCTCCACTCACATTATCTGTACTTTTCAGATTTGCTTAGCTGTAAAATCTCACATTGCAATCATTATGCTGCAAATTGAGTTTCTGTCTTCATTTGCCCTGTTTGTGAACAGATCTCCCACTCACCCGACAAAGAAGCAGCACTCCGAAAGCTAGTGGTGTTTGCTACCAAATAAACCTGTTGCACTTTGCTCAGCCAAACAGTTAGATTTTGTACGATTTCAAAACCTCCAGTAGCAAATAAGATCTGAAGAATAATACTCAACAATTCCAGAAGGATGAATGAGATGGCTTGAGACAAATGAAAATTCAGGTGATTCTCCCAAAGAAGTTCTTACCGTAGTTGAGTATAATCAATTCTCTGCCTATTAAAAACAGTCATAGTGATGTGTTGTTTGATTTGATCTGCACCAATCATTGGAATGTATGGCCTATGTATCTGACATCACACCAACACTGAAACTCATATACCATACTGCTCATTTGTGTGGCTGGCAGAATATCTTTCTGGCTTGAGAATTGTTCTGCAGTAGTAACCCAAGTAATATCTTCTATTCAAAGATGTTAACAGAGTGTTTCAAAAAGATGGTTCACCTTTTCAAGGGCAATTAGAGATGAGCAACAAATGCTGGCCTTGCCAGCAATGGCCATACTTCATGAAAAAAATTTCAATCTTTGCTTTCATCACATAGGCAAAATTACAAAACTTAAAATACTTCGGAAAAGTAGAGGCCAACTGATCTTTAATTTAACAAATATTTGTGCTTTACAGCCTAGAGTTTCTCTATCACGGGAAAATACTGACAAATAGGCACTAGGACAATATAAATCATGATAGACTATTCTATTATCGAGATAGATATTCCAACATTCACTGTAATAGGAGTTCCAATTATCTTAGCAAGTCTGTATCTATCTTATGACTTCTAGAGAATTGTACTCGTAAGAACAGACTGTCATTGTGATCTTCACTTGCAATAGATATCCATTAGACGATGCCAAGTAAATAGTTCTGTCTCTTTGACATACACATTATAAAGAATCAGCCTGTTGATTGTGAATCTACTTTAGGACAACAAGAGGCATTACAGTCTTGTTTCTTGCCCTACCTTATTTTTCTTTGAGTCTTGAAGTTCAGCATGTGGTAACGTGGCCTCGTTAAGGGGCAATTCTTTACAGACCATGTGATCAGACAGAATTAATTCTGTCGGAATGAATTCTATCGACTCTTATTTTATATATAGTTATATTTAATAAACCCTCTGCCAGATCGAGTCACTTCCAATTATTACACTCTCGCACACTATTTCCTGGATAGGAGTGCAGACAAGGAAGCTGCTCCTTAATTCCTAATTGTCTGTTAATATGAGACACTCAAGAGCAGGCAATGATGATATGTAATGATTCTCTGACCCTTTCCACTTGAATGCAAGTGCTCTGGTCCATTCTTCATTTATTCCAATGATGAGTAAAGTACATGGACATGTATCTGTACATGTCACAGCTGGATACACTAATGCAAAGTGCTACTGTCTCTTAATCCACCACTTTACAAGCCACATAAGACAGAAGTATTAATTCTGTTGAAGATTGACTCAAATGTATCACATGTAAAAAACACACACACAAGCTTTGGCAAGGTAATGAGCTGGATCCTTCTCATGCTAAACCTACATTGGCAGGTCACACCAATGCACACTGGTACTATTGGGACTACTTGCAGCTTTAGTTGGTTTGCTGTCCTCTTTTATAACAAGATTTATAGAACATAGAACATAGAACATTACAGCGCAGAACAGGACCTTCGGCCTTTGATGTTGCGCCGATCAATTAGGAACAAGCAGTGACCCCCTAACCTAAACCATTCCTTTTTCATCCATAAACTTATCTACTAACCTCTTAAACGCCACCAAACTTGGCGCATCTACAACTGATGCAGGCAAGGCATTCCATACCCTTACCACCCTCTGGATAAAGAACCTACCTCTGACATCTGTCCTAAAACCACCACCCCTTAATTTAAAGCTATGTCCCCTCGTGCTAGCTTTCTCCATCCTAGGAAAAAGGCTATCACTGTCCACCCTATCTAAACCTCTAATCATCTTATATGTTTCAATAAGGTCTCCTCTTAGCCGCCTTCTTTCTAACGAAAACAACCTCAAATCCCTCAGCCTCTCTTCATAAGACCTGCCCTCCATACCAGGCAACATCCTGGTAAACCTCCTCTGTACCCTCTCCAATGCCTCCACATCTTTCTTATAATGTGGGGGACCAGAACTGCACACAATACTCCAAGTGCGGCCGCACTAGAGTTTTGTACAGTTGCAACATGACGTTGCGGCTCCGAAATTCAATCCCCCTACCAATAAAAGCTAAGACTCCGTATGCCTTCTTAACAACCTTATCGACTTGATTGCCAACTTTCAGGGATCTATGCACACACACACCAAGATCCCTCTGTTCATCAACACTATTAAGAGTCCTACCATTAGCCCTATACTCTACACATTTGTTATTCCTGCCAAAGTGAATTACCTCACACTTTTCCACATTAAACTCCATTTGCCACCTCTTGGCCCAGCTCTGCAACTTGTCCAAGTCTCTCTGCATTTAGCTGCATTTAGATTTAGCTGCATTATTCGACAGCAGAGCCAGCCATTCTACATTCACCACTGAGAACACAATAGGAAGAAAATCCTGGTGACTGGGGTATTGAAGTGCTTTTCACTGTGAAAGAAACTAAAAATAAAAACAGGTGGCTGGACAACATCAGAAATCCATTGAGCTAGCAGTTGAACCTTTTACGAGATACTGCGTGATGATTTTGTTATAGCTAAAAGGATTTAAGTACAATAAAGACTGTTTCAAAGATTTCAGCATGCCAGGAAGCCTCAGAAACTTCAAATCAAGTCCGTGTGCATACATTGGAGCTGTCTGATGTCTTCAGAAGGATCTGTTCACACCTGCAGTTTCTGACAGTCTTCCTGAAATCACCATGATCTTCTTGTCTGCCAGGGCTAGAAGGGACAGTCTAGCAATGACACCTGCATCCTGGAGGAGAGTAGCGAGGTCACTCCCTTGCCTCCAGCCTGAGATTGCCCAACCCCCGGACATTTGAGGGACCGAGCTCTGCAGCCTAGTAGCAGCAGAAGGGCAAATGGCAACTGGACCTGGCTCCTCGAGTTCATTGATAGTGACAATGCCAAGATGCCGAGGGCTATTGGCAGTGTCAAGGTTTTTGGCCTGAAGAGAGGTTGAGTGGATGGGGAAGCATGGGGGTCTGTGAGGAAAGGGAGGTGGCTGATAGCAGGAGTTTGTGAGGAAGGGAGTGAGTGGAGGGTCTGAATTGAGAGGGGGAGCTAAATGGTGGGTCTGGAGGGAAATGAGATCGGAGTGGGGTGTCTGGGAGAAGGCTGGGTTCAGGTCAGGTTACCCTCATACCTGCGTGGTATGGGAGGAAGGGATTATTTTTGGGTGGAGGGAAAGATACCTTTCTTTTGTGAGAGGTTGGTTGTGCTCCCCTGGTCAATGTTGGTACTTCCATTTATTTGTTGTGGGAGGGGGGCATTTTCCAAGCATGGAGATCAGGATGCCATTTGAAAATGGTGGTTTGATCTCAGAACAGCTAGACTAGCCGGCAATTTTCTCAAAATGAGCTTATTGGCATCTTTCAGGTTTGCAAATCCCACCTGAAAGATGTTGCCACCACCAGTAGGAAACACTTTTGTTTTCCTACCAATGTAAGCACTTAGTTGCGCTTCAGGAGAATCACAGTCATCATTGAGATCTTTGGCCAGATTCTCTGACCTCGCTTGCAGCTGGGATACTCCGATCCCAGTTCAGTGAATGGAAATTTGGCAGTGCACCAAATTCTCGATTTCCGCTGGCAGTAGTGGCAGGATGTGAATAGCTGGAGATTTGTGGGCCTTGCATTAGTTTTTTTCTGACAAATGCCACATTTTTTAAAGTTATGAATCGATATCAGCAAAGAAACTGTGTCGAAGCCACTTTCTTTTCACTTTCCTACACATTTCTAAAGGACCATCTGTTGTTGACATTTGTTGGCCTTCTTCTTCAGTCCAATCAGTGTAATCATGCGATTCTAATTGATTGCTCTGCATTTTCTGCATCCATCATTGGTGCTCCAGTGCTTTCCTTCGTGCTGATGTTTTTTGTAAGCATGTGAAACTTTACTTCAAAGCAATTCTCTTGTCAATTAAATGTACTGTCTCATTGCAGGGTTTTGCTGACAATCTGCCTGGACTTTGAAGGCCCTGGATCATCTTGATATGGGCAATACAAGGAGCCCCCTACATGTGAGTCACTACATCTAGTTGTGTTGCAGCTCTTTGGCCCTGCAATCTCAGAACAGCTAGGCTAGCTGGCAGGTTCCTCAAAATGAGCTTATTGGCATCTTTCAAGTTGGTGAATCCCACTTGAAAGATGCTGCCAGCACCAATGGGAAACATTTTTGTTTTCCTACCAGTGTGGGCACTTAGTCCCAATTCAGGACAATTGCAGCCATCACTGAGATCTTTGGCACCGCAACGATCACTTGCACAATGGAATAATCATGGCTCCGCCAGTCCTGTTCCAGGAGTTTTCATGCAGAGTTTGATATCACTGGCAAATATTGAAATTTTACTTCATATTCTATAATCCATACCATGTATGTATAACAAGAAGAGTAGCGGCCCTATCCCTGACGCTTGGGGCACACCAGTGTCTACCAATCTCCAGTCCAAAGGTGTGAACCAAGGAGGCTTAATGACTTGCTGCAGTTCATCGTGTAAATGGTACACACTATTTTCACTATGCATCAGTGGTGGGGATGTGTGTGTATTGGGTGCCAATCAATTGGGCTGCTTTGTCCTGGATGGTGTCAAGCTTGGAGCTTCCTTCATTCAGAAAGTGCAGAGTATTCCATTACACTCCTGACTTGTGCCTTGTAGATGGTGGGCAATTTTTGAGTGAGGTACTGAGTTACTCACTGCAGGATTTCCATTGACGTTAGTTTTGCTGGGGCTCATCGATGGCACATTCACACAAATGAAGCCTTGGCACCAAAGGCAATCACTCTCACCTCACTTCTGGAGTTCAGCTGTTTCATCCATGTTTGAACGAAGGTTGAGTAGCCCTGACAGAACCCAAATTCAGTGTCAATTAAGAGGTTATTGCTAAACAAATGCCACTTGATAGCACTGTTGTTGCCCCCTTCCAGCACTTTACTGATGATTGAGATGGGGCGGTAATTGACTGAGTTTATTTGTCCTACATTTTGTATCCAGAGAATACCTGGGTAATGTTCAACCTTGCTGGATAGGTGCCACAATTTTGGCTATACTGGAATAACTTGGCTAGGCACACAGCAAGTTCCAGGGCACATGTCTTCAGTATTATTGCCAGAATATCGTCAGGGCCCATTGCCTTTGCAGCATCGAGTGCCTTCAGTCATTTTTTGATATTGTATGGAGTGAATGGAATTAACTGAAGACGGGCTTCTGTGATGCTTGAGTCCTCCAGAGGAGGCTGAGATGGAGCATCCTTTTTTAAATTTCTGACTGAATATTGTAGCAAACAGAATTATAGAATTATAAAGCCTCAGCTTTATCTTTTGCAATGATAGGACAGCATGGTGGTACAATGGTTAGCCCTGCTGTCTCACAGTACCAGGGACCTGGGTTCAATTCCTGACTTAGGTCACTGTGTGGAGTTTGCATGTTCTCCCCATGTTCTGTGTGAGTTTCCTCTGGGTTCTTTGGTTTCCTCCTGCAGTCCAAAAGATGTGCTAGTTAGGTGCATTAGCTATACTAAATTCTCACTCAGTGCAACTGAACAAGCAATTGAGTGTGGCCACTAGGGGATTTTCACAGAAACTTCATTGCAGTGTTCAGCCTACTTGTGACACCAATAACAAACTGATGTGCTGGGCTCCCCCATGTTTTTTTCGATTCATTCATGGGATGTGAGCAACATTTGCTAAGTCAGTATTTGTTTCCCATCCCTAATAGCCCTTTAACTGAGTTGCTTGTTAAGCCATTTCGGAGAGCAGTAAAAGGTCAACCACATTGCTGGAGCCAGACCACGTAAGGATGGTAGATTTCCTTCCCTAAAGGACATTACTTAACTGGCAAGGTTTTGATGACAATCAACAATGGTTTCATCGTTATCATTAGATGTTTAATTCTATGTTGTTAATGAATCCAAATTTCACCATCTGCCAGAAGATTCTGATTGGATCTTCATCTGCATCCATTAGTGGGATACAAATCAGTGTCACATTGGCCTTCCCAACCTGCCATGGCTTACACCAGTGGAAGATTCCATGGGAAATTCACACTAACGTAAAGCAGATTTTTGAACTTAGCCGAATTCTATCTGTCCACCACACCATTCCCATTGAACCTGTAGGTGAGTCATGGAAGAATTCTGCTTTTGAATTCTGTGAATCAAATACTCTAGTCTAATAAAGGTTTGTCATTTTTTCAAAGCTTCCCACTGCAATCAGATAGTGGGTGCAAATCGAACAGGTTCCACACCAATACCTGGATATACCCAAGCAGAAATCAGATTTCTTCTCTGATTCTGGAATTTATGGTAAAGACTCTACTGCTAATGCAAATATTCTCAATCTTTTAATGTAAGCAGTGACCAGCTAAATAAAAACTTATAAGAAGAGAAAAGAACATTAAATGAAAGGAACAAATTGTTCCCTGAACAAGTTAGTCTCTGCATTATTTTTAAATGACCGTATTATAAATCAGTGTACATTTGTTTAATGAAAGATTCTGTCTTGCTGTGTTTACAATTTTTTTTTACATTGCATATGTGGTTGGCACAGTATAAAAGTTGACATTCCACATATCAGATGTAAATTAATGGGAAACAGTGGTACTTGTATGGGAGAAATGTATCATTCAAAATTGTATATAAATAAAGATCTGGCATCAATTCAGTATATGGTGCTATTAGCTACTTAATCCTGACACAATATAACCTACACTCAAATGCATACCCTTCTCCATAATACTAATGAAAATGAAGATGAATTAGAAGTATAAAGATTTGCAGCATATAATAAGGGTGGAGATCTCAGTTTCCTTACTCATCTAGGTTGGGTAAGACATACTAAGTTTTAGATGTGCAGGCGTAAGTCCCATTCATTGGAGGGGGGTGGGCGTAGGTCAGGCCAGTAATTTGGCCTGAGAAAAGAATTGCAATTTATTTTTGAAATTGTGAAAGGAGTCAATTTGTAGTTCAGGCAATGACTTCTCTCTCCAGCCAGCATCCTATCACCACCTCCCTGCAAACCCCTGTCTACCTTGCAGCTAGCTGCTGATGTTACAATTGGATGACACAGATAAGGATTGGAGATAAAGCACAATGACACTTGGACCTTACTGACCTATAGAAATTTGCTAGTGTCCCACTGAATGCAGATACCCCAGTGGGTCAAAATTGGAGGGAACCGACAGGTATAAACTGTGAACAGTCAATGGGATCATAGCCTAGTGCCCTGAGGATGAAACTATATAGTGGAAACAAGGGGCCGAATCTGGGAAGAAGTAATTAACCAAAGAGTAAAGATAAGGCAAGAGGGAAGGGCATTAGTATGGGAAATGATAAACAGAACATTATAGGAAGGCGTAAAGAGTACAACTCTACAAGTAAACAGCAGTCAAAGCTAAAAGTTATAAAAATAGTAAAAGAACAAAACTAAAAACTCTATATATGAATGCGCATAGCATTCAAAACAAAACAAGTGAACGGATAGCACAAACAAAAATAAATAAGCACAATCTAATAGTCAATGCAGAGTCATGGCTGCAGAATGACATAGAGTAAGCCCTGAATATTAAAGGGTACATGACTTTTAGGAAGAAAAGAAAACTAGAAAAAGACAGAGAGGTGGTTCTGCCAATTAAAGGCAGTATAAGTACAATACTGAGGGATGGCCTAAATCCATGGGATGGCACGGTGGCACAGTGGTTAGCACTATTGTCTCACAGTGCCAGAGATCCAGGTTCAATTTCGGCCTCAGTCACTGTCTATTGGAGTTGGCATATTCTCCCCATGTCTGCGCGGGATTCCTCCGGGTGTTCTGGTAGCCTCCCACAGTCCAAAGATGTGCGGGTTAGGTGAATTCACCGTGCTAAATTGACCCTTATGTCAAGGTATTAGCTGAGTAAAAATGTGTGATTTCGAGAGTAGGGCCTGGGTGAGTTAGTAGTCGGTGCAGACTGGATGGGCTGAGTGGTCCGTACAGACTGGATGGCCTGAATGATCTTCTGTACTTGTAGGTATTCTATGAAGTTCAGGAAACTAGGATGTAAAGACAATGTAGGGTAAGAGAAATGATAAACCAAAAAGAAGTCTCTTGTGGGAGTGGTGTACAGCCCCCACAATTGAAACTACGGTAGAACAGAGTATAAAGGAAGAGACTGGAAAAATCATTTGGGCATAGGTAGATTAGCTGAGGAGTTAATGGAATGTTTTTAGATCAAGTTCTTAGTTTAACACATTCTGGAGCCAACCAGAGAGCAGGTTACACTAGACATTGTATTGTACAATGAGACAGGATTAATTGATAACCTCATTTTGAAGGCACCCCTACATAGTAATGGTCATAATATAATTGATTTGATTTGATTTATTATTGTCACGTGCATTAACATACAGTGAAAATATTTCTTGTGTGCTGTACAGACAAAGCATAATGTTCATTGAGAGGAAACAATAGGCACAGAATGTAGTGTTATAGAGATAGCTAGAGTGTGGAGAGAGATCAACTTAAGGCAAGGGAAGTCCATTCAAAAGCAGCAGGAAAGAAGCTGTTCTTCAGTCGGTTGGTACGTGACCTCATATTTTGTATCTTTTTCCTGACAGAAGAAGGTGGAAAAGAGAATATCCAGGATGTGTGGCATTCATAATTATGCTGGCTGCTTTGCAGGAAGTGTAGACAGAGTCAATGGATGGAAGGCTGGTTTGCGTGATGGATTGAGCTACATTCACAATCTTTTGTAGTTCCTTGCGGCCTTGGGCAGAGCACAGCTATACCATTGAATTTTACATCCAACTTGAAGTAGAGGAGAATGGGTACAAGATTAATATTTTAAACTTAAGTAGGGGCACTAATGTGGGAATGAAAGCAGAGCTATTACAAATAAAGTGAGAAATTAGGTTAAGGGATGTGTCAATCAAAATGCAGTAGGAGACTTTTAAAGGGATATTTCAGACTACACAGAATAGATATATTCCAATAAGAAAGAAAAATTCCAAGGGAAGGACCCACCATCTGTGGTTAACAAAAAAAAGCATCAAATTTAAAGAAAAAACATATGTGCAAAGATAGGTGGCAGGTCAGAAAATGAAACAGAATATTAAGAACAACAAAAAATGGCAAAAAGATTAATAAGGAGGAGAAAATTAATGTATGAAAGAAAGCTAACTAGAAATATAAAGTAAGAGTTTCTACTATACTAGCATAGTAGAATAATTGTATAATATTCTACAATACTAGTAGAATATATGAGTATATTCTAGTAGAATATAAGAGTAGAATATAAGAGAATATACTAGTAGAATATAAGAGTCTTATAAGAGTATATAAGAGTATATATAAGAGTTTAGGATAGTACCCATTTTATATTTAAATTAGTCTGTAATACACCTCAATTTCACACAGGTTAACATTTTTCAAGCATTTGAAATCCCAGTGTTATCTAGTTGCAAATTAATCAGAATTAAAGGTTAATAACTGGGAGCCAAGTTACAACCTTAAACCCATCAAAGCCCTGCTTCAATGTAGAAATAGAAGTCCAGCCTTTCCTGCACTTTTTCAACATTTCCAATTGGAATCACTACCCAGCTTGTGCAATTTAAAGTGAGCTTGACATTAGATTCAAAACTGCAGGAAGGAGCTATGAAGGGAGTTAACAAAATGAGCATTGATCCCACAGAAGGTGAGGTTGGGGAGTTAATAATGGAAAGTTATGAGATTGCTAAAGAATTGACCAGGTATTCTTGATTTTCACTATAGAGGATACAAATAAAATCCAGAAAGAGCTGGGTACATCAGAAAATGGAAGAAAGGGAAGAACTCAGGAAAATTACCATCTCTAGGGAAGTGATACTTAGCAAATTGTTGGGTCTGCAAGCTGACAAATTCTTGGTCCTGATGTTCTTCATCCTAGACCCTTAAAAGAAGTGGCTAGTGAGATAGTTGATATGTTGGTTTTAATTTTCCAAAGTTCCCTGGATTCAGCAAAAGATTCAGGAAAACAGTACCACTGCAGAGAATTCCATTGTCAATTTGTTGGACTACACACTTCAACCAGATAAGATCTAAGTTCTCAACTGAGGTCTCAATTTCTTCCCCACCACCAAAATAGACCCAATCAGTTTCGCAGCAGACACAGAAGAATTCATCAGGCAAATGAGGTTGCGAGAGTTCTTCACAAGCCCAAGAGACCAACAGTGAACACAATGAGGCAGCCAATGAACCAGAACAGCCAACAGAGAGATCCACAGTGCAACAACCAAAGGGAAAAGAATCAAATTGGATTCCTCTGGAAGGTTGCTGCCCTCAACTTGACATGCATGCCCAAGCCATCAGGAGGAGCATGAACACCAAATTCATCAGGCACACTTACAAGATAACCCCGAACATCACCGAAGCACAATGCCATGCCATCCATGCTCTCAAGACCAAATGCAACATTGTCATCAAATCAGCAGACAAAGGAGGGGCCAAGAGGCCATCGTCATATTGAACAGAATGGATTATTGCAAAGAAATATACCGGCATGGTAGCACAGTGGTTAGCATTGCCGCTTCACAACTCCAGGTTTCGATTCTCAGCTCAGGTCACTGTCTGTGTGGAGTTTGCACATTCTTCTCATGTCTGCGTGGGTTTCCTCCCACAGTCCAAAGATGTGCAGGTTAGGTTTGATTGGCTATGCTAAAATTGCCCCTTAGTGTCCTGAGATACCTAGGTTAGAGGGATTAGCAGGTAAATATGTAAGGATATGGGGATAGAGTCCGGGTAGGATTGTGGTTGATGCAGGCCCAATGGGACGAATGACCTCTTTCTGTACTGTAACGTTTCTATGATTTTCGTGTAATTTTGATTTCAAGAAGGCATTTAATAAGGTGCCACATCGAAGATTATTGCGGAAAGTAAAAACTCATGGTGTCAGGGGTAATATCTTGGCATGGATAGAAGATTGGCTTGCTAACAGGAAACTGAAGGTAGCCATAAATGGGTCTTTTGTCTGGTTGGCAGGATGTAATGAGTGGTGTGCTACAGGGATCAGTGCCGAGCCCTCAACTTTTTTACATTTTATATAAATGACTTGGATGAAGGGTTTGAAGGTAACAAAACGATGTTGATCCTGTCTGATTGCCTTGAATTTTTCCAAGTGCCCTGCTATAACATGCTTAATAACAGATTCTAATATTTTCCCAGCGACAGGGATTTAGCTAACTGCTCTGTAATTTCCTACTTTCTGTCTCCTTTTTTTTGAATAAAGGAACCAAATCTCCATTCACAGCAACAGGACCAGAGAATCCTTGCCAAAGGCAAGATCAGAAAATCCTGCCCATTATCATTTATTGCGAGGGAAAATGAATACAAAAGTAGGGAGATTGTGCTTCAGTTTTACAAGACACACATGGAGTCCTTTGTGTAGTGTTGATCTCCTTATTTAAGGAGGGGTGAAAATGTCTTGGGAGCAGATCAGAGAAGATTTTGTCAGCTAATATCTAGAATAAGCAGGCTACCTTGTGAGGAAAGATTGTACAGGTTTAGTTGTTTAGAAGAATAAGAGGCAACATGATTGAAACATGTAAGATACTAAGGCTTCAATTTGGAGAGAATGTTTCCTCTTCTGAGAGAATCTGAAGCTAGGGGTCACTGTTTAAAAATACGGGGGGTGGGGGTGTGTGGCAGTGGTGGGGGATTGGCAGTCATTCATATGACAATAAACTGTTTCTCTCAGAAGACAGAGAGTCTTTGGAACTCCACTCCTTGAAAGCAAGTGAAAGCAGAATCTTTGAATGTTTTCAAGGCAGAGGTATATACAATATCATTTTTAGTTTGTGCATGAGATGTAGAAAATCAAAAGACACATAAAAATTACAGATATTTAAAAAAAATCTTCAATTTCAGCCTCCATTGCAAAAGAGCAGTGTTCTAATGAGCTGAGGGCCTCCACTTGCCCTTGTACAAACAATAAATAGGGTTTTAACACCAAAGGCTTCTAGAGATCTACGCCATTGCCTGGAGAAGGCCTGAGAATTGAAACGGCTAGTGGAAGCAATGACTGAAAATTAGTGTGCACAAACTTGCCTGTGCAAAGGTTGGAAGGTCATTCTAGTTGCTATATAAGACTCTGCAACATAAATTGGTGGATTGGGATGGATGCCCAATACTAGAACAAGTTTTTCATTCTAAGTGAGCTCCATTACTCAGTGTGATCATGGTAATTTCTGTTAGAAACACAACAATAATGATAATCATACATGAAACAACCAGAAAAGGGCTCACAAACAACATATATAGCTCAGAGAAGATGGAAATCAAAAAGGAGTGTTATTTGAACAACTTTCCGCAATTAAATCCTACCCCAGTAAAGAGAAGTGGATAAAGGATGTAGTGTTTCAGTTTGGAAGAGTAATATGCATGAACCAATCTTTAGTGTTTAGACTGGCATGCTGGGCTTTACTTTTATACAGAGCCCAAATGGCAGCAAATGCACAGGGCCAGCTCTCCATGTTTACATTGCTGAAATCAAACCCTTTATCCTAACTATAGATTCATAGAGCTATATTGATATGGATTTGTGCTGTTCTCGGAATAAGGGAGTTGGGCTTATTCACACCAATGATGAGACTATCACACAGAGGGATTGGCTAAAATAGTTTAAAGGCTCTCCTAATTTACTGAATTAAAAACAGTTGATGATGAATTTGCAAAATGTCAATGTGCAGTTTATGGGGTGCTTCTCCAGGCTCACTGTGCTACTCAAGCCATGCAGCGGACAGGGAGATATCAGAAGCGTCCACCTGACCACATCTCCTCCAGTCCATTCTTTTTAACATAATTTTTAAATGATTTTCATGCCGGAAATCAGCACAAGACTAATTACCATATTGAAATTCATATTTCAACATCATTAGCAAGCCCAGGGTGGTATTCTCCCACTCTGCCGGGAGAGGTTCCCACCAGCGGGGATCAAAGCTGGTCCCCATCAATGGGCGTGATCACCCTGTTGCTGGGGACAAAGGTCATTGAGACTTCCTTGGGAGGTAGGGGACGAGGGGGTGCTCCTTGAACAGTGCCTGCCTGACAGTGTCCATCAAACACCTGGCATTGCCCACCAGGCATGGGCATGCCAAGGAGGGGGGTTTGCTGGTGAAGCAGACTGATCAGTGGTGATGGTGGTGGTGGGGGGAGGGGGGGTACCACCGCACACTCTGCTTTAGGGATTGGTGGCGTTGGGATGGAGAGGCAAGGGGGGCTGGACATAGAGTTGGTTCACAGAAGCCACCGATCAATGGGTTGGAGGGCCACAAAGGTCGATGATCAGGAGGAGTTCCGGGGAAGCAATTTGGAAACCAATGATTAGGAGGCTGGCAACGGAACGGGAAGGGGGTTTGTGTATGCGCCACTGTCCACACTAACAGATCGATGCATGAGCGTTGGCCTACTCGGTACGCTAGCAGGTTCAGGCACAAGACTTACCTCTCACCCTACCCGCATTGGCATAAATTGCTTTACGGACTGTGTGATGCAGAGTCCCAGAGATTCACTCCACTTAGCTCGCCCAGAAAACATGCAAGATAAGCTCCCATATTCCTGCCATTGAGCAGTTAGTTTTTGGGGGGAGAATTGCCCCCATATATGTTTGTTATCACAAAATCACACCAACAACAAATGCAGAAACAGTTGCATGAACCAGTTGGACTAATTGGCCTGTTTTTGTAGTGTAGATTCTGCGCAATTCAATGCAATGATTCATTTGATAAATGCATTTCTACATTGGAAACCTGAACATACAAATTGGTACGAGGTTTGAAATCAAGAGTGTGTACTTATTAAATATCAAGCAAATCAACAACTAGAGGGCCACAAAAGGAATCAGAATAGGTGAGCTACAGACAGGATCCCCCATTTCTTTTTGGGTTTGGAAGATATGTCCATGGAGATTTGGTAAGCTCCTGTAGTGCATCTTGTAGATGATACACACTGCTGCCACTGTGCACCAGCAGTGGAAGGAGTGATTGATTGCTATGGGATAGCAATCAAGTGGGCTGCTTTATCCTGGATGGTGTTGAGCTTCTTGAATGTTGTTAGAGGAGCACTTATCCAGGCAAGTGGAAAGTATTCCATGACTTGTGCTTTGTGGATAGCTTTCAGGAGTCAGTGGTTGGCCATAGGATTTCTAGTCTCTGACTTGCTTTTGTATCCACAGTACTTATATGGCTAGTCCAGTTAAGTGTCTGGTCAATGGCGTGGCAATATTGTGCCTTTAAAAAATGTATTTTACTCATGTTTCTGTTCTGAATGTGTTTACTAGTCCCTTCCATTTTATGAGAGCCATTTTGTCTGGATCCAGCAATTTTGTATTGTTACTGCAGCAAAATAATTGATCTTAATCAATGCAGTGTTTGTTTTAACCTGAATTAATGTAGCATTCTGTTGTTTTCTGTTTTCCTCTGGGATATTGTGGAGTTGGGCTTAATTAGTTTGATTGACAGATAAGTTATATGACTGAATACAGCGAAGATTTCACATAGAACTCAATGCAGTTTAGTTTTGGGATTTTTAGAGAGAGGCTGCTTTCTTTGTATCCCTTGCTCTCTTTGAAGTGAAACCTGGAATCTGTCAAGAAGTGAAACCTGGAATCTGTCAAGAAATAAACCCTTTTTTTCTGGGATTCTACTGGTTGAGGATAGAACTCTCTCCGGAAATTACTGCATGAAAATTAGAAGATGTATTTATCTGGATCACTCTCCAGAAGATGAAATGGCTGGAAATTTAGTATCTATATAAGCGTCTTTGGTTTCTGTGCCAACTAGTTCTAAAGGAGGGATTTATGTATGTGGGGAATACTGCTAAATTGGAACAAGAAAGATAACCAGCTATTAAGAATTATATTTGATCATGTTTAAGCATTTTAGTTGGTAAATGTTATGCTAATCCCTTTTGTTATGTTCTAAACTATGCTTTTAAATAAAGGGCCCAATTTTACCAATTGGAGGCCTAAGAGCCGGATTCGGATGTAAAACGGATCCGAACATAGAATCACTGTTCCAGCGCACCCATATGCTTTTTGCTGATTCTGGTCCAGTCTGCACTGTGGGCGGGGCTTAACACTGCCAGAACGATCGGAGCTCTGAACTGCACATGCGCAGTTCAAAACAAATCTGAAACAGCATGCCTGGGCGCGAAAGACAAAACAGAGATGGCCAGGGGCATCCGGGGATCAGACCCCACACCGAGAGGCAGCCCCTCCCCCACCTTATGGTCAGACCCCTCCAGGCGGGAGACCCACTCCCCTGCGATCAGACACTCCTCTCGGGAGGCAGGCCCCCTCAGAACAGCACACCCCCCCAACCTATCTCGATTGCTGCTGTCCCTTCTGACCTGCACTCATTGATGTGGAGATATCGGTGTTGGACTGGGGTAAAAACACAGTAAGAAGTCTCACTACACCAGGTTAAAGTCCTGTTGGAATTTAATCTGGTGTTGTGAGGCTTCTTACTGCAATCATTGGACAGCCTGTAGAACCTTTCTGGCCTTCCGCTGGAGGAGGAGGGGGTCTGCCATAGGGGCCTGCCTGCTGGGGGGTGCAGGAATGTGGATCGCTGGGGTGGGGGGGGCAGGCTGCCTCCTGTAGAGGATGGATCATGTGGGAGGGGTCTGCCAGGGGAGGACTGTCTCCCAGGGGGAGTGGATCACGGAGGGGCTGCAGCCTGGAGGGGAGATGGATCACAGGTGGAGGGGTCTGCTGGGGGGGGATTACCTCCCAGGGGGCTCGGAACAGGTGGGGGGAGCAGGTCTGCTGGGGTGGTTAGCGGAGGGTCTGCGAAGGGTGTTTGAGGAAGATGGGCTTTGAAGGATCCCCTGCAGAATAGGAATCCGCTTAGGGGATTTTTATTCTGCAGGTTAATAACAGTGCAGATCTGGAATGGATCCGAACTCGGTAAAGTGGGATTTAGTGCTAGAATTGGGCGCGCGGTTCATTAAGTCAGTTTAAATGCATGCTAAATCATTTAAATCATCGGACCGCCCGATTGGGGTGCAAACCGGATCTGCACCCAAAACGGATGCCGGTAAAGGCACAATCTGCTCGGATTTGGATGTAGATTGCATTACAGACCCGACAACCTAATTTACCGCATTTTTGGTAAAATTGGGCCCAAAGTTTGTTTCAATTAATGTTTACTTGTGGATCACTTGAATCATATCGAGAGTGAAATAGCTTATCATCACCCTAATGCCAAAGTCAAATGTAAAAGTAAGAGTCTAAGCTAATTTCATAAAATACTTTGGAGTTTCTAATCTGGCCCTTAACAATGGTAATCCCACAATGTTAATAGGATCCTGATCACTAACCAGTGGTAGAAAATGCACATATGGGCAAGACAGAATCAGGCTTGTGAATCATGCACCCCACTCTCAAACAACCCTGTCAATGGTCATTGTTTTAAGGTCACATACAAAGAATGCAATTTGAGGTACTTTTCCTATGTAGAACTGTATCTCGGGCAAGTATTGGAATCTTCTAAAAAGGAAAATGCTGCAGTGCCTGACACAACTCGGACAGCTTAATTCTAGATGTACATTCCCTGCTGGCAAAGCACTGTGCCAGGATTGCAAATTCCTAAACAAGAATGGAAGGTATATAGAAGCATTATGAACAATGTAGAAATTTTCTCAACCAGACAGCATCAGATATGCACCAAAGACTCCTTAATTGTTTGGAACATTTCCATCAGAGAGTTTAGCTGTCATCAACCTTCTGTTTGGATCATGCAATGCAGTCCTAGGGTAGTTGACTGAACAGCCTGGTTAAATGGGTGAACTAGTGGTTGGGTGGGGAGGATGCAGCCGGAAGAGTGGATCAAATGCAATACGTGAAATGTAGGTTGATGCTGTTTTGTAGCACATGATCAATTTACCAATGGGAGATAAAATGAAATCTCAGTAAATGAAATTACATCTCCTGAAGTTTACCACACCCAAGTATTTTGAGTCAAGGTCTTTTAGCAAAATGATTACATTTAGTGTACTGAAGAATAGCATGACTCAATTTATCAGTAATCTGAATTTAATCATGGTGGACAATTAGAAACTGCAGTAACATAACCATTCAAAGGTCAAGTACTCTCCTTCAGATTGTCATTCATGTCACAGTGCTCTTGTTCACTGCTGCCTTAGACCATCTATCGAAGCAAGCAGATTTCAAAATCCTAAGCCTAAGTTGAGCCTTACTAATTTTCTGACTCTTAGCAATTGTGAAAGTGACATTTGGCAATCATTCAGGAAACAAAGCCTTTCCTATTAATTGTTGCCAGGTAACTAGAGAGCTGCTCAACTCCCTGTCAGGATTTTACTCTTAATTCTACACATGAACCATTCTAGCGTTGCTCCACTGTCTGTAAATCTTATGTCATTAAATCTGATTATCGCCTCATTTTCTGTTTGTGGAATCTTCCTATAAGCTAATTGGTTGCTGTGTTTTTTAAATTTTTACAACATTGGCTGCATTTCAGAAGAACTTATAAAAACAGGCTCTTCAGCCTAGCTAATCCATGCCCTCCTTCCTTTTTTAACCACTAAGCTAGTCCCAATTGCCCAAGTTTGCACCCATTTCCCTCTATACCCATCTTACCCATGTCATTGTCTAAATATTTTTTAAAAGACAAAATCGTACCTGCCTTTACTACTATCTCTGGCAGCTTGTTCCAGACATTCATCACTCTCTGTGTAAAAAAAGTTACTACACTCTGGAACCTTTTATACCTCTCCCCTCTCATCTTAAAACTATGCTCTCTAGTTTTACCTCTATAAAATCACCCCTAAGCCTCCTGCGCTCTAGGGAAAAAGTCCCAGTATATCCAGCTTCACCTGTGAAATTTAACTTTTTGCAACAACCTACCATATCTTGTCAAAAATCTTGCTAATGTCCATGTAGGCAATGTTGACTGCACTGCCCTCATTTACCTTATTGGTTACCTCTTCAAAAACTCAATCAAATTCGTGACATGATATTTCACTCACAAAACCATGCTGACAGTCCCTAATCAGTGCTCTCCTTTCTAAATCACTACAGATCCTGTTTCTCAGAATACCTTCTAACAATTTCATTGGCTTAAAATGTTTTGGGGATTCCTGAGGTTGTGAATGATGCTAAATTAATGCAGATTCTTTATATTTTTCCTCTTCCGCGTTACAATAACACTTCACTGTAAGAAGCTGTCAGCTTGCTTCACTGCATGTCTTTCTAATTTTCACCCTTTTCTCTTTCAAAGGTGCCAAGTTATGGCAAGACATAGGTCAGCAGTTGTCACCTTCCTAGTCCTAAACCCAAATGACTCCTTGTCTTTTTGAAGAATGAATGCACAATATTCAATCATGGAGTCCTTCCCTCACCCAATGTCTGCAAGCAGCATCAGAAAACTTGGCAAATCCGATATTCCTGCACCAGAGTTACTTTGATCAAATTGGTGACCCAGCCTCTCCCCTCATTCACTTCCAAGGCTGTAGTTAGCTGTGTTGCCCTTTAGAAGACAATCACCACAGTTACAACAACACAAACAGCAAATAGAGCTGGGAACA
Organism: Sphyrna mokarran; assembly: GCA_024679065.1. Classification (NCBI taxonomy): domain Eukaryota; kingdom Metazoa; phylum Chordata; class Chondrichthyes; order Carcharhiniformes; family Carcharhinidae; genus Sphyrna; species Sphyrna mokarran. The sequence goes on along the minus strand of JAGIQG010000008.1, from coordinate 72,719,267 downwards.
GCCTGACCTGGATGGTTTAATCCCAGTGGAGCCACTAAAAGGATCAGTTCAGCTCACTGCTTCACATCTTGCCTGATTGCAATCTCTGTTGATGTTCAAAAATCTCTGTTAGGTGGTGAATTAATTGGAGCATATGCAAGTACACACACACACACACACATATATAAATATGCATCAAGCTTAAGGATTCTATGTGGTAAGATGGTAAGGTCTCTCTATATGAGCTGCCTGACTTGCGAGTTTTTTGTTCTATTCTTTTAATATTTCCATATTTTGTATTTTGTTCAGAGAATGGTAAACTCCAACTGCAATGAAGGCAAACACATCCTTTATCTGAAACAATAATAAATTCTTCAATGCTATCAAATTACTCATTACTAACATCAAGAATAATTAATGCTGTTTGAGAATCCCTTTGCGACATTCTATTCCCTTCTGGCATGTTGGCATGAAGTGAAAGTTACCCCTTTATTTAAGCTCATTTTGGTAATAAGAACAGATCCGGACAATGGAAAGCATAAACAGACACTAAAAAGCCAAAGGACAGCCTGCAAGTCTGAACATTGTAGGAGGATGTCATATCACTGGAATCTTCCAGTTTGGAATTGGCAGATAATCTGAAGCCCCAGAAACAGGAAGTGATTGCATTTGGTTACTCCTATTCCCTTATTCAATTCCTGTTTGGTCATTCTGTATCTTAAATTGACACTTGATGGAATGGGAAGGGTATTGCGCTGGGAGGATTGAGGGGTAAGTGGGTTTCCATGCCATTTGAGTCCAGGTTTTGAGGTAAAGAAGGGGAGAAAGATTAGAAAAGTGATGTGAGCCAGATTTCTAACTTCTTCCTCCCTTCATCCATTTCCCCAGGGGATGGTTATATGCTTCATTGGTAATACAAATAGTAGTGGTGGGAAGCCGGTTAAATATTTTCCAGAGGCCAATTAAAAGTAATTTTCCCAAGTTAATGGCTTTTGACTTGTGGTACAAGGGATATAAAGCATCTGAAATGCAGCAAGTTAAAGGAGACGAATACATAATGGGAAGTCAGTGAGGTCTAAAATTAACATGCACTTAGAACCATAAAGGGGAAAGCGTTAAGCCTGACATCAGTCAGAAGTTGCCATTACAAGAGTAGCTCATTGAAACATAGAAACTCTGAACTGCTGCTACTGATAATGTTCAGGCTAGATGAATTGTTGAATTCTGAAGCATCATTTATATAATAATGGAATGGTTAAAGCATAGAAGGAGGCTATTCAGCTCAACATCATAGGTTTCAATTCTTCAGGCAATTCAATTCACTCTATATTATTTGAAGAAACGGCCAAAGGCATTAGATCAGTAAAGTCTATCAGTCCTGCAAAAATCTCACCATGATTGAAAGCTTGTGCTCATAAACTGGCCTTGCCCCCAGCCAAGCTGTTCAAATGGAGCTAGAAAACTGACATCTACCTGTCAATGTGGAAACTTGCCCTGGTATGTCCTGTCTTCAAAAAGCAGGACAAATCCAATCCAATAAATTATTGTCACCTCAATCTATTTTTGATCATCAGCAAAGTGATGGAAGATGTCATTGACAGTGCCATCAAGTAGCACCTAAACAGCAATAACTTGCTGTCTGATGCTCACTTTGGGTTCTCCCAGGGCCACTTGGCTCCTGACCTCAATGGACAAGAGAACTGAATGCAAAAGTGAAGTGAGGGTGAATGCCTTTGCAAGTTGCATCAGCTTTAATCTCCCTTAATTTCAAAACCACCATATAAAAAAATCTGCTTTAGCCGGAAACACCAGTGAAGGACTCATAAACAGTGAATTCTCTGTTACATGCCTCTTATTATCGAATTTTACTTTGGCCAAAAGCTATCTTCCTATAGTGTGGCTTATAATTTTGTATGTTTAAGTGGTATGTGTGTGTGTGCTGTGAAGATCAGGACATGGACTTACCTTTTTATCTTTACACCTTCAGCTGCATGGGTTTTTTGCACAATAAAAACTAATTTCTTTGTTTTTAAATGCAACAAAATCAGTTGTAGTGAGTGATTTGCAATCATCACGTAAATGTTGAGTATAGACACTGAATTAATGCCTTTATCCTCATGAATTACAAAAACCTTGTTACAATTACAATTTGGAGTAGGTCCTGACTCATGTCCTTGCTGCTTGTAACAACATTGATATGCAGCAATACCTGGACAAATTCAGGCTTGGCCTAATAAGTGGCAAGAAAGATTTGCACCACACAATTTCCAGGCATTGACCTTCTCCAACAAGTGATTATCTGATTATCTCCTCTTGACATTCAATGGCATTATCATTACTGACTCCCCCTCTATCAACATCAGATTTACAATTGATCAGAAACTGAACTGGACTAATTATACAAGTACTGGGGACCACAAAAGCAGGTCAGAGATTGTGAATTCTACTGCAAGTAACTCATCTCCTGACTCCCCAAAGCCTGTCCAACAACTAAAAGGCACAAGTCAGGAGTGTGGTAAAATGCTCTCCAGTTGTCTGGATGCATGTGGCTCAATTCAACTCTCAAGAAGTTTGACACAATTCAGGACAAAGCAGCTAGCTTGAATGACATCTTATCCTTCTCTTTAAAAGTTTATTCCCTCCATCTCTGGTGCACAGAAGCAACAATATGTACTATCTACAAAATGCATTATAGCAACTGACCAGCCTTTTGACAGCACCTCCCAAACCTGCAACCTCTACCATCAAGCAGGAGAATTGGGAACTCCACCATTTGTAAAGCTTTTCTCTGAGCCACACACAATTCTGAGTTGGACTTGTACTGCTGTGCCTTTACTGTTGTCGAGTCAAAAGTCTGGGACTTCCTTCCCAACAGCTCTGTGGGTGCGCCTACATCATATGGATTTCAGAGGTTCAAGAAGATGACTTACCACCTCAAGGACAATTAGCCATGAGCAACAAATGTTAGATTATCCAGCAATGCTTACATCACATAAAAGTTTTTAAAAGTGCAATTCAGCTGATCCCATCCCCCCATTCAATTCCACCCCCCGCTCCCCACTCCTTCCACTGCCCCCACACCTCATTTCTCCACTCTTCCACCACCTCCACCTGCCCCCGTTCCCCACTCCTTCTACTGCCCCCACACCCCTCTTCTCCACTCTTCCATCACCTCATCCGCCCTCATTCCCCACTCCTTCCACTGCCTCCACACTCCACTTCTCTACTTTTCCACTGCCTCCACCTGCCTCTGTTGCCCACTCCTTCCTCTGCCACCCTCCCACTTGTTCCCAGCCCTTCCTTTGCCCCATCTCTCCAGCAACCTGTCCAGGTGCTCAGCAATTTCCTTTCAAAAGTCAGAACTGAATCTGTCAGTACCTTTGATTTATTTGCTAATTATATTAAATTTGTGTCCACTAGTTTTTGATCACTCTATCAAAAGGAATAATTTCTCTCCATTGACTCCATCTAAGTACCTCATAATTTTGAACAGCTCAATCAAATTTCCTCTCAACAAGCCTAAAGACTCTTGGGACTTTGAACTTAGGACATGGGGTCCATCTATTCTGAAGTTGGGTGGACCACTGCGAAGGACTTACAGTGTCACCCAACTCAGCAGCCACAGGGGCAGTTCCAGCAACTAAAACAGCAGCAGGAGCTGCAATTTGCAATGTAGTCACATACAGCAATTTGCAGAAGAGTGGTAGGCCAAAAGAAGATTGAAGAAGCATAGGCTCTACAATAGGGAAAGGATCAGATTTTTGGACATGCAGCAGTATGTCTGAAACTTAAATCTCTCGTGGCAAGTGACTGCAGAGCTCTGTGCCATATTAAAGGAGGATCAATGGGCAGAAGCAGTAGGTGAGTGCCCATTGCCTGTAGCAATGGCATTAAATATGTTTTATGTCTGCATCGTTCCCTTTATGGGTCTGATTTTCCCAAAATAAAAGTCCTAAGTGTTGACTTTTTGGTAAAACTGGTGTAAATCACAATTGGTTTTTCAGTGTGAGTTCAGACTGAAATCTCCCACACCCTGTGCACCGCAGAGGTAAACACAGTAAGAAGTCTGACAACAGCAGATCACTGTGTTTACCCCAGTTCAACTGGGGTAAACACAAACTCCTCCCCAGCTCACCCTGACCACTGGCTTCCCTTCAGCCCCAATCAATCCAAATGACAGAGTGGCAATCACTCCCACTAATCAGCCCTAGGCCCTATTCCAAAGGCCTCAACCCAATCAAGCCCACTCCTAATCCCTGTCCAAATAGGCCCCTCCCCTTTGGCTCTATCCAAAGCCTGGTGGGCAATGCCAAGGTGCCCCACTTGGGCACTCCCATGCCCAGTGGGTACACTACCCACTGTAGCAGGTACCGCTTTCCATCTGATGTCCGGTTCCCCTCTTCACTCCAGGAGGGTCTCCTGCTAGTTCCCCAAAGTGAGAAACTACTTTAAACTCTGCCAGAGTGAATTTGTACTGGCAGGGTGGGAGATGCTCTCAGGCCTGGAGAATTCAGTCCTGGGCCCGATAATAACATTCAAATAATATTAAAAATAGATTAAAATTAATTACCTGGTCTTCCCACTGGTTTCACCTGTGGTCCCAACCACATGAACACATGAATCCTGCGAATGGGCACATGCGTTCATCTCCCGACTCAATCCGCCAAAAAATTAGTGATCTTTATAGGAGAATTGCCCCCTATTTCTTTATTCTTTCATGAGATGTGATCATTGCTGGTAAGATCAGCATTTGTTGATTAATTGTCCTTGAACTGAGAACAGCTAAGAGCCTGTAGGTATGAAAGTCAGAGCAGGTAAGGATGGCAGGCTTCCTTCCCTAAAGGGCTTTAGTGAACCAGGTAGCTTTTTATGACAATTGACAATGGTTTCATGGTCACCATTACTAAGACTAACTTTTAATTCCAGATTTATTACTCAAATTCAAATTCCACCAACTGCCATGTTGAGATTTGAACCTACATCCCCAGACCATTAGGTTGAGCTTCTGGGTGACTAGTTTAGTGAAATTATCACAACTCCATCATCTCTTCCTGAACTTCACAGGATCTCACAATCTGCTGCCCATAACTGCATCATTCAAATGATGGATGCCTTCATGTCAGGATTTCACTTCTTCAGTAAACAGCTGATATACAATCATTGCAAACCAGCAAAGTTCTGGGTAGATAACATGATATCTTCTCACTGAATCAATATCAGATGCCTCAACTCTTCAGCTCACCATACAGCCTCCGTGGAGGGCTTCTGTGTAGCAAGGGGCATCTGCTAAAGACATGGCTGATGATACCAATACAGGATGCTACCAAAGAGGCACACAAGATGTATTACTGTTGCCATTTGTCAAGCAGAGTAACCATTGAGCAGGCTATTGACTTGATGAAAATGTAACTCCAATGCATTGACATTAAAACAGACCTTCAACGGTTCCACATGGGGGTGCACAATTTGACATTTCAGAACAGAGTGGGTGGTGCTATGCACCCAGAGAAGGAGGAGGATAATGATTGGCTGACAGACCATCCCCATTCAGTGGTCCTATCTGTGCCTTTGCCATTGGTCTGCATTCTTTATATTCATTCTTACATGAGATGCAGGTATCTTACTTGTTGCCCATCCCTAATCACACTTGACCTGAATAGTTTGCTAGGCTATGTCAGAGGGCAGTTAAGAATCAATCACTTTGCAGTGGGTCTGGAGTTACATGTAGACCAGATCAGATAAGGATGGCAGACTTTGTTCTCTAAAAGATATTAATGATGAGAATTTTTGACAATCAATGATAGTTTAATGGTTACCATGGCAGAGAAGAGCTTTAAATTCCAGATTTATAATGTCAAGTAGGTGACTTTTATCCAGGTAAAATTTATGTGAACAATGACAGACACAGCATTTAACCATTTTCGTCCCTGTCCCATCCTAACATATAGATCTCCTTGTCTCAATTGACCCCTAAGCCTCAACAGGAGAGAGTTCCAGACTTTCACAACCCTTTGAGTGAAATTGTTTTCCGATATCATCCTTCAAAAACCTGCCTCCAATTTGAAGGTTATGCCTCTTGTTCTACACCCTACATCGAGGAAATTATTTTTCTCTATCTAGCCTATTAGCTTAATTATATTAAAAAACTCAATTAGATCATCCCTTAACCTTTTAAAGGCAACCCGGTCTTTGCAACCTGACCTCATAATTAACCATTTTTTTACCTAAGCTCTTCTTTTCAGGGAATAGTAGTCTTCGTATTCTTAAGTTTTCTGCCTGAAGGCAGGTCCGACTCCACCACAGGCAGGAAAAGGACGCAGTTCCAAATCCACCCTACCAAGGGATCAAACCCCATGTTGTTGGTGCCATTTGATCCACACCCACCATCGGGCAACTGAGCCAATTAGCTCCTCCAAGGAGTGCAAATTATTGTGGCAACATACATGTTTACATGCATGTTGTAGCCTGGAACAATGGATAGCAATGGTAGAGGTTCCAATTTTTCTTTGCATCACATAGTTGATCAGAAATCGCTCCTGCTCTTACCATCTATTACTGTTGCATGTTGAGAGGGTTTAGAAGTTGATACCCATTTGGCTGAATTACAAATGCACCTTCCTTGGTCATCAAGTCCTGAAATTGGACTTGAACCTGGAGCTTCTCAGAGGCAGGGACACTACCCACTGTTTCACAAGGCCTCCCATATCAGTCTTATGAGGGGACAATTGCAATGTTAATGTAGAATAGTTGTATTTTGTATTGACTGTAAAGTACAGTGCTATTACAGTTTAAATCTGGCATCGCAGTCTGACCTGATGTTCGTCAGTTTAGGAAAGAGGCTCTTTGGATAGGGAATCTCACTGCTCTGCTTTAGAATTAGGGTCAGCTTGGGTATCCAATTTTCAGTCAAGTTTAGCATCAGTGCCAGTTTTATAATATGCATGAAGCTTTAAGCTCAGTCATTTCTAACTCCGTTTTAAACAGCTCTTTCCTGCACACCACTATATGCCTTTGATAAATCAGTATTTCAATGCTGTAAAAAATTAGTTCTTCCTCATTTCCCACTGATCACAGAATATCTAATTGCCATTGAACCATAACAATTTAAAAAGGATTTGTGAGGCCATTAGCTTGTAGTCGGGTTTTTGCTGTTGTGGTTCCAATGAATTGCACAGCTATCCATCTAGCATAGTACTTGAAATTATTTATTGAAATACTGAGTTCTAAATGCTTGTAGTTTCTAGGGCAGTGATCCAACTCCCACAATGGAATAAATTATGCAAAGGAGGGGACAACATAAATTTGTTGCCTTGCAGAACACTCTTGCAGAACACTGTTGTTCAGTATCAATAGTGGATTTATGGCTTTCAAAAGTGACTGACTGTACTTTTAATGACAGAAGTGACTGAGCCAGCAGGGTTGCTTTTGAAACCCTATGTCCTGAAATCAGTCAGACTTTAGCCTATGGAGGCCATATTTATTTTAAAACAAATTGAAGATCAGTCTAGCAGCAGTAGGGAACAGACAGCCAATAGGATGTCAGTAATGGAATGGAGAATGATGAAAAAGGGAGGAGAGTGCATTCCAAAATTAAACAGCACTTTCTAAAATAAGCTCAATTTGGTTTGATAAAAGAAGGAAGTTTCAAATGAGGCCAGCCCTTGCAGTTCCAGCCAGAGAAGTTGCTACAGATAGAGGCTAGAACTGTAAATGGCACTTAATGGACTCCAGATGCTTGTCTCTTGGAAGTTTCTGCCTTTAGTGGACAAGGATGTGACTAGATAAAATAGAGTTAATGGCTGGAATTTTACTGCCCCACCTACCACGGGAATTGGAGCGGGTGAGGGACTGCGCTCAGGTATAATTTTAAGGTTTTGGCCTGAGTGAGGCTGTAAAATCCTACCCATCATCTCGAGTTGGAATGACTCTTCTTCAGAGCACTGAAATAGATTCAAAATGTTAACTATTTTCTCTCTTCAGAGAGACTGCCAGCCCTGCTCAGTTTTTCAAGCATTTTCTGTTTTTGTTTGAGATTCCAGCCTCCCTGGTATTTTGCTTTTATTATAAGGATTTGACCAGCATTTGTTATCATTTGAAAGGGGCATATAGCCTCTCAAGATTACTGGTACAATTCAATGGTATAATATTAAAATCATATATAGGGCATGGGATTTCTAACTCACATGCTGTTGCTGACATTCCTTTTTAAAAATTTCCATTCATATAGCACCTTTCATGATCTCAGACATCCCAAAGTATTTGATAGCCAGTAAAAAACTTTTTAAACATATTCACAGTTATATGGTAGGAAAGATGGCAGACATTTAGCACACAGCAATGTTCCCCAAACAACAATATGCTAAGCTATTTTTGGTGATATTAGTGGGGAGATATATTGGCCAGAATACTAGGGAAACCTCTCCTGCTTGCCTTTGAAATAGTACTTTGGAGCCTTTTATATCCAGCCAAGGGGGCATAGGGGGCCTCCTAGTGTTGCCAACCATCCAGGGCCTGGAGTCTCCAAGAATTGAAGACCAATCTCCGGCATGCTATTGTGTGCAACCCTAGCTGAAAAGCATTAAGACATTAAAGAAATGTTTTTTTGTTTATTTTCTTTGAGCATTTCTCTGTACCAGATATAACATTATTGAAATTGGGAAAATAGGGTCACAGTCATGCATCCTCCAATTGGACAGTGAGTCTTTTTGCTTTCCAATTGGCGTAGGAAGGCAGTCTGTTTCTCAAAGGGATGTATGTGTTGGCCAACTAATAAGAAGAGCATGGCGACAAGTCATGTTTGGAATCTCCAGGAATAGACTTAATCACAATTGGTAACCCTGAGCCTCAATTCAACATCTGACGAATTGAGCTAGTTAGGTTAGACAGCACCAGGGACCATGAGCATACATCATGAAATTAGATTACATATTATAAGGCAATCTTTTTCGTAGAATCTTGAGAATATGTTGCTGAGTGATGCAGCGGATACAGATTCATTGTAAGCAAATAAAGGAGTGCTGGACAAGTTCCCGAGAATGATAATCTGCATATAGGAAGAAAATTATCATTGGGAAGGATTGTTTCACTCCCACCATTGTTGTTTGGAACTTGTTCAACACAGATAAATATGAACTGGTGCATTTTGGTTGGGAGAATAGGGAGGTCATTTATTACTTGGGAAGTACAAGTCCACTTGAGTAGAGGAACAAAGGATCTCAGATTAATGACACACCAGTCACTAAATATTGCGCCACAGAAAGGCCATGAAAATAACCTAACTCAGAACTAGACTTGTTTCAAGAGGGGTAGAACTGAAAGGTGGGGGGGTGTGCTAAACCTAATCGAATCTTAGTTAACTCATATCCACAGCACTGGGTGCAGTTCTCGTTATGTTATAGAAAAGATGCAGAGGCACCAGAGAGGGTGCAGAGATTTACAAGGATGATACCAGGAATGTGTCGGTATACCAAGAAAGAATTAACAGCCTGGGCCTCTTCTCACTTAAAAATAAAAGGCTAAGGGATGGCATAGCAGTCTTTAAAATGATGTAAGTTTTTAATAGAGTGGATACAGAGAGAATGTTTCCTCTTCTGCGCAACAGCATAACTGGAGGCCATCACTATAAGGTAGTCATCAAGAAATATAATAGAGGTTTCAGAAGAAGTGTCTTCAGCCAAAAAATAGTGAGAATGTGAATCTTGCGATCGCAGGAAGTGGTTGAAGTGAAAAGTAGAAATGCATTTAAATGGAATCTAAACAAGCATATAAAGAAAATGGGAATAGAAGATAATGATTACAGATTTAGATCAAAAAGTTATGAGGAGGCTCGAGTAGAACGTAAGTGGACTGGTCTGGGCCAAATAAAGAGGTTTTTTTTTAAATTCATTTCTAGGATGTGGACTTCATTGGCTAGGCAAGTATTTATTGCTAACCCCTAATTACCTTTGAGAACTGGGTGCTGAGCTGCCATATTGACCCATTGCAATCCAAGTGTTATAGGTACACCCTCAGTGCAGCTAGGGAGAGTCAATGAAGGAATGGTGATTTATTTTTAAGTCAGAACGGCGAGCAGGTTGGAAGGGAACTTTCAGGGAATGATGTTCCTATGTGTCTGCTGTCCTCCAAGATACTTGAGGCCATGGGTTTGCAAGATATTGTCTAAGGAGCTTTGGTGAGTTCCAGTAGTGTATCTTGTAGATGGTACACATTGCTGCCCATGAGTGGTGGTGCAGGGAGTGAATGTTTGTAGAAGGGATGCCAATTAAGCTGATTGCTTTATCCTAGATAATGTCAAGTTTCCCATGTTGTTGGAGCTGCACTCATACATATTTCCATGCTGCATATTTTCTCTCTACTCCTATATAAAACTTCAGGAGTTGGAGAGAAATTCCCAGTATCTGTTTCCTGCATCGGACAAGAGTGTTTTCATTTGTATCCGCCTCTCCCAGGGATTGCGTGGGTGAGTGAACTGAGTTGTATTGATAACATGCAGAATTTATCCCTTTGCCAGGAGTGGACAGACTCAACAGATCCACTAAATTTTCTTTTACTCCACTGGCCTATGTGTTTGACCACAAAATTAGTCTATGATCATCACATCATAACATTCTTTCCCACAGCCATATCAGTGGGATTTTCCCTGGAAAACCCAAGTACATCAGGTGATATCAGTGTATCTTTAAGAGATGTTTTTTTAACCATGATCTCTGCAGCCCTCTCTCAGTTAGTGTTTCTCAGCTCACAGCCTTAGCTGATGTCATTATGGCATGCGAGGGCTACCAGATGTCCTTTTATTGGTCCTTAAGTGGCTTGGATGGGAGTTGTTTGTTTTACTTCGGGATTTTTTATAACTCTGCATAGTTAGGAAGAGAAAGAAAGCTGGTTGGCAGGTCAAGTGCCAACTTCAGTTGTGAGCTGCAATGTAGATTTTTTGAAGGACAGTAAGGTTAAAAGAAGTGCTCTCTCTCCTTTCTTTGGAAATTCTGCTGGTTATCTGAAAGCAAGGTCTTGCATTCCTCCAGTAAAGGTTCTATGGCTGGTACTTGACCGGAGAGTCTTCCCCAAGGGCTCTGAGAAGTTGTTTTGTTTTCAAATCGTTCAGAGTGAATTCCGAGAACTGCAGACCTCAACCAAAGATCTCAATTTCCAGTATCACATGAGCTTTAGACTTTGCTATGTTGAACTTGTTTAAAGTGTTTTGTCAATGGAAGGTTTGGATTTTGATTGGAACATCTTAGATATATTTATTAAAGGTTATACATTATAGTGGTTATTTTGTTTCTTGTTTGTAATTGATAAAATTCTTGCTCATTTTCTTACTATACATGTTACTTATATCCTTAAATAAACTTTGTTTGACCTAGTGGGTCATTTGAACCATACCTAAAGTGAAACCTAGCCAAATTCAAAATGTAAAACTTATGATTCAGGTGAGCTCCCACAACACTTTGGAATTTCTAGGCCTGATTTTATCATCAAATTTGAAAAAGTCGGGTGTGAGGCAAGTAGTGCAATTCACAACTGCCTCCACATCTGTTCTCCATTTACTAAGCATCTAAAATGGCTGTGATTGGGACCCCACCCGAAATGGGCAATGTAAATGCATTTGCATGTGGGTTAAATTATTCTCTTGTGGGTGGGGAGGTAGGTTAGGTCAATTGGCTCTCTGTTGGGGGAGGGAGGTGGGTCAGATGGCTCTCTCAGTGAGAAGGCGGAGAAGGAGGCGAGTCGAATAGCTCTCTGGTGGGGGGGAGGTAGGCGGGTCAGATCACCCTCTGGGGGAGGGAGAAGAAGGAGGTGAGTCAGAAAGTTCTCCAGTGAAGGGTCGGGGCGATCTGCTGTCACACTGCATGTGATCAGTGGGGAGGGTCTGCTGCCACTCTGCGTGCGATTGGCGGGGGGAGGAAGGAAGCAGGGGACCATGATCAGTCTGAGTAATAGTGGGGTGGGGGGATGAGGAGGGCAGTAATGTTGTGGAGGTGGGGCAATGTCTGTGGGGGCCGGGGGTGTGTGGGAACGTGGGCAAGGCACTATTGGGCCCGGGAGCAATGTGGCAAGGAGGCATTTTTCTATTCTTGTTTACTGCACAAGCGCAGTTGAAAGTTCTGATCAAAGCAGCAGTGTTTCGGGCGTGATAAGCCCTGCCCACAGACTCAGCAGTGCGATTCAGAATCACTGTTTTTTTTCAGGCAGAGTGCTTATGTGGATACTGGAGAACAGGAATAAAAATCGGATCTCAAAGACTCCCAGATTTGCCTTTAGAATCTAAATGCTAAAATTGAGCTCTCTGACCTGAATCATAACAATCTTGAAAGTAATTTTCTACAGTAAGATTGTGTGACATGACCCCCTCTGGACCTATCTTGGAATGAAACTGGACCACATATCCATCTTCCATGGCCACCTGAAAATAAAATGCAGACAAGAGGCACCTTAGTCACCAATTAGGAAGCATAAACTGGGGAGCATCAGCATGTATCAGTGATGATCCTTGTACAATCTGTAGCAAGTACTGCATAACAGCCACTAGGTAGTGAGTGGCTGGTTAGCTTAGATGGTTAGGTGCTACTAGCATCAACTACTAGTTGTCTGATTGCCTGATTGTCACACTACCCTGTGAGCTTTCTTACTCTCAAGACTTGCTCATGTGCAGTTGCCCTTTTGTTGGAATTCAGGAATTGTTACATAACTGGCTTTCTGCCCTCCTAGAGGGAAGGCAATGGTGTAGTGGTATTGTCACTGAACTAGTAATTCAGAGACCCAGGGTGACACTCTGTGATCTTTGTTTTGAATTCCACCATTGCAAATGGTGGAAGTTGAACTTAATAAAAATTTGGAATTAAAAATCTAACATTAAGCATGAAATCATTGGCAATTGTAAAAATCCATCTGGCTCACTGATGTCCTTAGTAAAGGAAATCTGCTATCCTTACCTTGTCTGGCCTACATGTGACTTCAGATCCACAGCAAAGTTAATTAATTTATTTGTCACAGGTAGGCTTACATTAACACTGCAATGAAATTACTGTGAAAATCCTCTAGTCGCCACATTCCTGTGCCCATTCGGGTACACTGAGGGAGAATTTAGTATGGCCAATGTGCCTAACCAACTAGAGCACCAAAAGGAAACGCACACAGACATGGGGGAGAACATATAAAATTCACACAGACAGTGACCCAAGCTGTGAATTGAACCTGGGTTCCTGACACTGTGAGGCAGCAGTGCTAACCACTGTGCTGCCCTGTGGTCAAGTCTAAATTGCCCTCTGAAATGGCCTAATAGGCTATTGGGTTTAGGAGCTACTAGCCTTGAGCAATAAATGCCCACATCCTGTGAGTGAATTTAAAAATAATGAGTCTGAACTGGTGGAGGTCTTGTAGTGCAGTGGGTAGTATCCCTGCCCAAGTCAGAAGCCACAAGCTTTAGCCTCATCCCAGGAATTCATGGTCAGGGAAGGTACATCCATAACAAGGTCAATGACTGGCCAGTAAGAGTGAGAGGAACTCCTGGTCATCAAACTTGATGTGGAGTAATGCCCGTCAAGCTATAAGCCCCTGGTGACAAACTAGTGACCTATTCCAGGAATAATTCACTCTGGAAACAGATAAACATCTGCCTTAGTGCACCACTAGGTGTGGGAAGAGAACTAGAATGAACTAGAAGTCTTAGCCATCTGAAATCAAAATTATAGGTGTTGTTTTTCATCTACACAAAATAAAGAGAGAGAGAGAAGTGTGAAGGAATCTGCACCATATAGATATTGATGATCACAAAATCGGTTTTAAATTACAGAGAGTTCCTCTTGGGAACTAGTGGGGTGCAAAATGCTAGCACCTGTTTTGCGACAATGCTCAAAAGCAATTAAGTTCTTTTTAGCCAGAGATTATGAACAACTCATTTTATTTAAAAGATGAATGTACTTCAATTCCAACCAATGATAAAGTTTAACTCAGTACTGATGATAGGTGGGGAGGATTCCTGTCTATGTTTGGAAATTTTGCCTCAAGCCTTGAACCAAAATCTATGCATTTTAATTGTCTTCAATTCAATACACTAAAATTAAAATACTTGCGTCTACATAATGCCCTTCACAACATCAAGATATTCCTGCATATTTCACAGTCAATAACGTACTTCTAAATGTAGTCAGTGCTGCGATTTGAAAAAGGAGAATTCCATCCAGAACCAAGGCACTGCATCTTTTATAGCCACCTCAGTGTATATATAGCCTTAATTTAAAAAGTTGTCAGTATTTCCAACAATGTAGCATTTGCTCAGAACTGCACTGAAGAGTCAGCCTAGATTTTGTGGTCAAGACTGAGTCAGAGAGCAAAAGGGAACTTCATAGCTGCCAATGCTTTTGGCAATGGAGTCGGTGGTTGGAGGGGGGTAGGTTGGAGTTGTTGGATGTGGAAATCTTTACCTACATTCTGTAGTACTCCTATTATTTTATTTGTTGTTCCCAGGTCATATTTCCACATGAATTCTCAGTGACAAGACTCCAGGCAGGAAGAGCAAAGGCCATCAATTGAGTTAATACTGTCAACTACTGGACAGTAAAGAGTAGCTTATTAGTTCTTTGTTTCATAATTTGCTAAACATTTTGAGTCTGTGCGAACTACTGGAACACTGCTCATTTTGCTGATACCACAATTCTTCATATAGAGTAACTAATTTTGTATCTGAAATTCAGGATGGGAATGAATCACTGAAGAACAACAATAGAATAGAATTGGCTAATAAACTGGCAAGATATAGACAGCTTAAAGATCAAGTAACAATCCTGCTGGAAAATGTCCAATAGAATTAGAATGAAATTATATGACATAAAAACAGGCTACTTAGCCCAAATAATCCACATTGCTGTTGCTCCATCATGAGAGCAGTAATTCTGATTTTGTGTTCATTCAGTCTTCTTGAATCACTTTACTTCCTTTTCCTTCAACCACCCAATGTCTCTCACTTCTCTCACTTCTTCTTTGGAATAACTTTTTTGTCGCTTATCAGGGTGAAGGATGTGATTGTTCGGGAATGGAACATTCCTTCCAGTTTAGCTAACCAGTCTGATTATTGTCTCTGTCCTGGCAGTGCACAGAGTTAAATGCAATGTGCTTCAGCCCCCTCATAGTGTAACATCTAACTTCTAAATCAATCATCCTGTCACAATCTGCATCAATTTAGTGCCAATTAGCCCCACAGTCAATGGGGCACTTCATACTGTGGTCCTATACTCACTGGTTTTAATAAATAGCATCCAAGTGACATTGCCAACTTTAGTTGGAGAGATTCTTATAGGAATGTGGTGTTCATGAAGTAGCACTTTGTTGCTCAGTTTCAGTAGCTCCTCAGGTATATATAAGTGGGGGCTGTGACCTGGGCCCCTCTGACTGTGTTGTGTAGGTGTTGTTGATTTGCTTTTCAAGAGATTAAAAACAAAGATCGACTTTTAACATTGACTAATGAAGAGATTCAGAACAGAAAGGGGTGGATGAAGATGCAAACTTCTACTACAAATTAAGTGTAGAAAATTCTGTTAGATTGATGGCTTTGCTATGAACTCCAAATTCAAAAGTTTCAGTCTGCAAGCTTTCTTTTTAGGAGAGTTGTTAGTTTAAATTGGACAAGGCTTAGTAAATAAGTGGTCCATGAAGGTCCTTATTATTAGGTGTACTTTTTTGAATTATAGATCTATACATCACTTGGCAAATGAAATTAGGCATAGATAAATGTGAGGTATTAAGTCTCATACTACTTGGAAGTTAAGAATCTAAAAAGGTTGGAGAAGCAAAGGAATCTAAAGATACAAATACAGAAAAACTAAAAATAGTGATGCAGGTTTGTAAGGCATTTAAAAAAGCAAACTAAGCACTACAGTTTATTTCCAGAGGATTAGAACTGAAAAGGAGAGATTATGCTACTTATACTGATTTTGGCATTTGATGCACCATTTCATTCACCCTAGTATAAAAAGGATATAGAAGCACTGGGAGAAGGGACAGAGAATAAAGATATTACAAAGATGATATCAGAAATGCAAGGTTATACTTATCAGAGAAGAGTGTAGGGGGAATGTGGTGAAGCAAGTGCTGATAGGCAATTGGGACATCATGCAATCCGGTATGAGTTGAAAATTTGCTTCAAATAGAGTTGTGGAGAGCTGTGAGTAGAGAACAGGAGAGTTCAGACCTGGAAATTATGAAAATATGAATGTCTGCTTCATTGGTGCTGGGGATGAGACAGGAACTGAAATAGTGATTGTATGGAGGTAGCAATTGGTACTCTTCTGGTGATGCATATTATGTGGGATCTAAACCTCAGTTTAGGATCAAATTGAACATGAGGGAACACACCATCTCATTCAGCCTCACTGAAATGAAAGTCAAAGATATGCATCAGAAAGAGAAAGAGAAAGAGAAACAAAACTGGCCGGATCTGATAAAGTGTTTGGTCTCATGATACATGGATTAACATTTCTGTTAAAATTGAAGAGGAAGGAATTTCACACACATATATTAAAGATTCATATCTGGTATCACATGGCTAGAGTTCTAAGTCTAGATTGTTGTTCCACAACAATTCACATGACAATAATCTTGTTAAACTTGATCCTATCTTGACCCAAATATTATTGTCTTTTAACATCAAAATTAAAAAAGGCAGTCACTGAAATTAAACTTCCCTCTTATAATAAATACTTAACCACCTGAAACATAATAGATCCATTCTTTAAATTTGTACATGATACATGGAACACATTAATACTAATCTTTAATTTATGCACTGTGTCCTATTCCCAAGCAGTGTAACTGATTGAACAGCTCTTTCATTAAGTTTCCCAATCTGTTACCTCACCCAGCAGAACAGGTCATATATGTAGACTGGATTGTCAGGTGACTACATAATGATACAGTCTCATGGGCTGCCATGGGAGTGGAGTATAACAGGAATACCTGGGACCTCAGGCAGAGTAGGTGTACTAATAAGACTTTGTATGTTTAGTTAATAAATCTCCAATTTGTTGAAAGTCCCTTGTGCAGTTGTTGATTTAACAACCACGCAGAACTATTTGGTACCAGAGTTTGCAGTATGGCAAACATGACGCACTTGTTTTTGATAAGAATGTGGCGGACAATTAGGACTGACTTATGCAGGAATGGATCATATTCTGTGGTGCAGAGCTGTCTGAAAAAGACGAAAAGGTACAATCCTATTGTCTGCTGAACTTAGTAGATCCCGCACTGGTCGTGAAGTTTAGATTGTTTAAATTTGACTCAGAAGAACATGAAGAGGACCCCACAATTATCCTGCAGAAATTCAAAGAAATATGTTTCCTGCTTAAAAAAAACATAACTTTAGACTGCTGCATATTCCAGTCTACCAATTAGAAACCATTCAAATCAATCCAGTCTTATGTGGCTGTGTAAATGTCTTAGCAGAAAAATGTGCATTTGGAGCTTCTGCTGACGAATTCATTGAAAGATCAGTTGTCAGAGGCCATAGAAAAAAATGTATTCATAAAACAGCGACTGAAACAGAAAGACTTGGATTTAGAAATGTCCATTTTAAACGTGCAATCCCAGAGATTGAAGAGAGATTTTGGGTGGGAAGTAACCTGGTTTAGGAGGGAAATGGAAGTATGTGCAGTAAAGGGGGCACTCTGCAACAGCCAGCAGCCCGTTTGCACAACTGATAATCTTTATGCATGTTTTATATTATCAGCAGGAAATGGCACCATTTTGAGAGGATAGTTCAGGGGAGCATGTTACACTGGCCAGCACCCTCCAATCAGGGCACAAATATTTTGGCTTTTGGAAAAAGGTGTAATCATTATGACAAGTAGAATCATTTTGCCAAATACTGCAGATCCGAATGACAGCCCTCTATCTCCCATGCTAGCAGTATTTTTGTCAGTCACTTTTCCATAGATAAGCATATAATTAGGATCAGTGAGTTACAGTGTCATCTAAATGAAATGACCAAGACACCACCAACACAATCATTTATGCCATATTGCGAAAAAGTGTGGAATTGGCCACTCAAATGGAACAGCCACTACAGATATTCTCAACCAATGACAAGTTAAAAGTCAAAGTCAACACTGGCAAAGTGCAATGCTCCACCCAAAAACAAACTGAGAAATAGACAGGGAGGCAACACTGGCCTCAAACAGCAATCCAACTTTGTTGCATATGGTGGACAGACAATCACCATTGAAGATGTGGCCATACTTCACTAGTTGTGTATAGGGAAACTTCAACTTCCGCACTGTCGCCCAAAATATCAAACTGCCACTAGGACTCCAGAACTGCATCTCATTAGGGATTATTCAACTTGACCCAGAAGTCCATGCTGTGCAACTTTAAGCCCCAAAGCTGAAATGATACAGTGACATTTTTAACTGTCAGACAACCCACAAACTACCTGTTATATACCATATGTGATTAAATGACTTGGTTGCACCAATAGTACTTAGAAGGATATCAATTATGATGAAGCAAAGGTCATCAATGAGCTACATTGAATGACAAAAACAGGTGTAATTACTCCAGTGGAAGAGGACGCAGACTGGGTTTCGGCAATGGTAGCTACAATGAAAAAGGCTAGAATGGTCAGATTATATATTGATCCTGTACATTTAAACAAAGTACTACTCAGGCCACATCACCCCATGAAAATAGTAAGAAGCCTGTAAGAATACTTAATGTGTTAATGCAGATTTTGGCAAATCCCACTGGATCTGACATCTTCAAGATTGACCTCATTTATATCCCCAGTAGGCAGATACCACTTTTTCCAGAGGCCATATGGATAGAGGTGGGAACATCGGGGTGGCAGCGCGGGTTCGTTGGGCCGAAGGGCCTGTTTCCCGCGCTGTTTTTGTTCTTTGTTCTTTGTCCATATAGTATCGCTACTCACAGTGAGATTTTACAGTGCTGTACAGAATAGCTCTTTGCAGGTCAACCATGTGAAATCATAGTTGATGACATCCTGACATGGTCATATTGTAGTTGAACATAATGAGCATCTTCTTCTGTCCTAAACAAAGTCAGGGGTTTCAATCCTGCAAAGTGCCAGTCAGATGCAGGATGTGGGCCACCAGCTGACAGATGGTGATCTAAGACCTGATTCAAAGAAGACTGTGACCATAGACCTCCTGCACGTTCTGGTCAAAAAGCATGTTTTACAGTATTTCTTGGCAATGACAAGGTAATTTTCAAAATTCATTCCTTGTTATATGAAATCACTGGAACAGTTCATCAATTCCTACATCAGGATGTTGAATGGTGTTGGTGAGAACAGACTCAAAATGATCTACACTACTTTAATGTCCAAGCTTCTATACTAATTTCAGCAGATGTGTCACAGCAAGGATTTAGTACAGCATACATACAAAATGGTAGACCTATAGTAACTGAAGATGACTCGATGTGGCTCCAACAACAAGAGTGCAATAAACTAATACAACTATATAAAAGATATGGGTCTGACAGGCCACATGCATAGGTCTACTCTCTTTTTCTTCCTTGCTCCAACTGAACGTTCCAGGATACGTGCCCTTGCTCCCGATTGGCCCGGCTTCCCACGTGGCTGCTCCATAGGGTTTGAATCAATCACATGGCCTGCAAAAGTTCCTCCATAAAAGGGATCACATTATTTCACCTCCCCCCCAACTCTTGAGTTCACCTACGAGTAAAAGCAAAAGAGAAACAACATTATACATAGGCGCATAGACACAATAGCACATTAGGGACACCAAGCAAAAATCCAATCACAACGTCAATCAGTCCGGAAATATCCAATCTTTTGTGGAACACCATAACTCAATGCAGGGTTCTTCAGCAAGCAATGAATCCAGTCTGGCAGAAGAAAAGGGCAAACTCATTTGCTTCATTAGTTCCCAGGGTTTTTTCCCTGATAGTTTCTATTACCTCAGCTTTGGAAACTAGAAGCCACCTAAGCTCAACAAAGGCTGCAGATATCCCTGTTTCCATAATTGGCATGCTGGAATCCACAGCAGGACACATCTATTGGTCCCCTGAATCAGGCCTAGCTCTCCCCCTCCAATGATCACATGTTTTTTCACACAACAACGTTGTAATCCCAACATGAATGAAACTGGCCCTGTTCTCTCTACAATCCTTTCTGACAACCAAGCCGGTCCATAACCAAAATTTCTCAGCATGATAGATCATCAAGCTTGAACATTTAGCCTCCTTTCTTCAAGTCATGGTGTTCTTTCTTGGAGGTATGCTAGCTGCCACCCTCCCCAACAAATCTGGAAATACCAAACCCAAGTGGGTTCACAACCATTGCCCCATTAGTAATTCAGCTTGTGTAACCCCGGTGGTAACATTCAGTGTAGAATTGTATGATGACAAGAAACTTGCCAAACGCAAAATCAGTGGCCTGTGAGTTATTTTTTTCATTAAAGCTTCAAATGTTCACATGATTCACTCTGTCAAGTCATTCGAGACTGGATGATAAATGACTGAACAAAAGTGGTATATTCCATATGACTTGACAAATTGGTAGAACTCTCAGCTATAAATGTGTGCATGAATGATAAAGAAATATCGCAGCCTGTCACTGGTGGCAGTGGCCATTGTAGACTTAATTAGCTGGATATCTAGCCATTTTGAATGTGCATCAACCAGGGTGAGGAACATATGTCCTTTGAATGGTCCAGCAAAGTCTATCTGCAAACATGACCATGTTGGCCTGATCACTCCCATGGATGAATATTTGCTGATGGTGACAATGACAGCTAGGTTTGACAATGTGGGGCACTGGCTAACCATCCTTTTGGCTTCATGTCACACTATCTGTAACCCCCGTGACTTGCCTGGGTTAGCAAAAAACCTCAACCTCACTTACTGTGCTGTCTGGAGACAATATACATCTCTTTAACCTGTGCTCAGTGCTCCTTCCACTCACATTGTTAGCCACTTTAAGACTTGAATAGCAGGTTAGGTGTAAAGATTCGTATTCTAATCAGTAATCTGTAAACAGTCTGTGCTGGTATGTGTGCTGTTGGAGACCAGAACACCTCATTCGCCTGATGAAGGCCAAGGGTCTAAAGCTTGCGAGTTTACTATCAAATAAATCGGTTGGATTTATCAGACTACTGGTGTTGTCAGACTACTTACTGTGTTAATCATCCTTTGTCAATGCCAGCCACCAGATAGCTTCAGACCAATGCCTTCAAACTACTATGCCCAAGATGTGCTTCGTGCAACTTCTCTAGTTAAAAACCATTGCCTCTGGATGGCACTGTAACATAAGACCCCACAAGAACACACCATCCTCCATTATCTCTATTCCACGCTATAAGTAGGGTTTGATCTGCCCTGACTTATCATAGTGCCAGCTTTGTAACACCATATTCTTAGCTTTGGAGAGTAATGGATCCATCCAGGATTTTACATGGACAGCTGAGACCGGAATTATGTCTAGGAATCCTAAATCCTTGCAATAGAATACGGATCTATCCAGGTTTCTTTGTTCACAGTTAACTTATATTCACCACAGATTCACACAGATTCAAATCTGGTTTTGAAGCAGGGACTATGAGTGCAGCATATTCAGAAAACTGAATTGATTTTATGATACCCAAGTCTTCCAATCTTTTTAACTTCTGGGCTCGAAACAAATTTTGCGACTCCTCAAGATTCAAATAAATTTTGGCTTAAGCCTCTTTTTTTTAGTCCAGTTTCTTCTGAAAGCCTTCTGAGTAACTGCTCAGGGGCTCTTGAAAACTTCAATTCTGAACATTCAATTTATTCAGCCAGTCTAATTTTCTCTATTTCAACCAACCTTGACCCATGAGAAAGGTTTGTGATCCTCAATCACTAGAATGATGACTATGCATCTGGTTCTTGTAGCATGCCATTACTGTAACTGATCCTGCTTCTTCAACATCCCCCTTGTATAGGTTGGTAAAATGGATTCTGAACGACTCAGCCTCAAGGGTTGCAAACCTTTATGGAGGTATTTGAATGTTTGTTCATTTATGAATGTTGCTGTGGCTCCAGTATCAACTTCCATCTTTAGAGATCTGCCAACAGGACTAACTCAACAAGTGATACATGGTTGAGTTGGAACTGGTTTAAAATATAAGTTTCGGATCCCTTGTTGTGTTCCTCAGCCAATTGGTTTAATGGTGTTTCCATAACCATAATTTTTTGTGCATTTTGTCCTGCCTGCTTTACTTTGTACCAAGCATGCAAATTACCCTTCGTCTTGCACTGAAAATTATATAGTTTTGTACTGGCACATTTCCTGGGAGTGCCTTTCCCCACAATGAAAATGTGCTTCCACCTCAAATGCTACATTGCCAAACTCAGGCACTGCTGTACCCTCACTTGGGCTGTTCCTCACAGCAGTCATTTTCCTCCACTAACAGTTCACCTTGTACAAGGCGCGCCTTGTAATTTGCTTATGTCTTGCACAGTGCATTCAGCCACCTGAGCCATCTCTACCACTTTCTGCTGAGAGATTTTTTGTGTTGTGACGCTGTTGATCTCACAAGCCAAATGGTCTCTTGACATGCCCTCAAAAGCTGAGCTGAATTTGCAGTATTCTGCTAAATGTTGCAGTCTGGCTTTGAGCTCAGAGACCATTTCCCCTGGTTTACTCACAGCAGAATTAAACTTATACTTCAATATGATGATTGAAGGTCAGGGGTTAAAATGGACTTTGACCAGCCCCACTATTTGATCGAAAGACTATGGATGGGATTTTACGGCCTCACTTGTCCCAACATCCCTTCCGAGATCAACAGACTTTCTATGGCCCATCTCTTGCTCGCCCTGATTCCCATGGCAGGAGGAATGGCAAAATTCCAGCCTTTGTGTTAGGTCAGGTGATGTTAGACTTCACACTAGGCTATACATTTGTGGGCCACAGACTTTGAGTAGTATCATTTTTTGTCTTTCCTCTGCAGTGATCTCATTAACCATGAAGAAATAGCATACCCTTTTAATATATTGCCGCCAGCTCTTAACATCTGGGCCAATTGACTCTTCATTCCTGATTAAAGATACCTTAAGGTCATCTTCTTTAATGATCACCTTCCTTCCGCTCAAAATTGCATGCTGCAATCTCTTGACAAGTGACATAATTTTTCCTTGTCGTCAGTGCAGTAATTGGAGGTAACTTGACGTGGCTCCAAAACAAAGGCTTTTTTAAACTTACACAATCATATACAATATCTGACAGACCATACGCACAGGTCTCTAGTGCTCTGCATCTTAACTCCAACTAAAGGTGCTTCCAATCCCAGAACATACTCTGTCACTCCAGATTATCTCAGTTTCCAAACGGCTACTTCACAGAGTCCGGCCTAATTACATGGCCAGCAGAAGATCACCATGTTACCACAAGACAGCTTTTGCCTCAAAGGCATTCCCTGACACACAAACTCAGCATGCACAAATTGACAACAAACCATGCAGGACTACAACATGTACAAAAAAGGTGCTGCAACTCTGTAATTAAATGTGAAGGCCCTGAACTTATAGGAGCTTCTTTTGATCTGCCCCTGTTGATTTGCCAGAAGAATTACTGGAAACAATGGGAGAAATGACATAAAACAAAAAACATTTTCACTCATGGATGTCACTTCTCCAAGATTTTGCTGCATGTCTACAAATGTTCCAGGAGAACTTATGTAGAAATCTCAGGCAAAAAGGTTGATGATTGCAAAATGTTAAATTTTGTTTTTACCTATTACCATTTTAATATCTCTTTTGATGGTTCAGTGATAGAGTTGCCTCTGAATTGGGAGACAATACGTTCAACCCTCATGCTGGGAAGTTTGAGCTCAGAGCCTAGGATTGATGTTCTAGTGCTAAAGAAATTGAAAAACTGAAGAAACATTGCCCTGTTAAATAAGTTAAACTGAAATACCATCTACCTGTTCAGGTGGCTGTAAAAGTTGCAAATTTTCAAACAAAAAGGGATGGGACGGGGTATCTCCTGATGTCCTGACTAACAATATTTCATCCATCGACCTGAAAATCGATTAACCATAGCAAGAATTTGTTATGCAGAAATTGCTGACTGGGTGTCTAAAAAGCAACATTTAAAACATTCCTCTGGCTGCAAAGTTGCAAGGTTCTTATATCCTTCAAATTCTTTCCAGATTGTGGCCTGTTTAGAGTCACTCCACTAAACCCACACACACCACCTCCAGTCATTTGCAATTACCTTCTCGCCACCACTGACCTGTAGCCTGGGATTCATCGATGATCCTAAGCCTTGGGTGGGTGATGTATCAGCAACAGCCACTACATCCCAGAGGCACTGCCATTCAGTAGATTGCTAGTAGCTCTCTGCAGGTGGGACTTCTGTCCTCAATGTTCTTGATTCCAATGTGAGCCTGAGCATCACGTAACTCAACGGCATTTCCACAAAAGAGATGACACGGGGCTCAACCAGTAAGGGAGAGGCCAGTCACTTTCATTAACTTTGCCAGCTGTTTCTCCGGTGCAGCTGAGTTGATATCAGGAATATTTTACATTGCAAACATCAGACATAAAGTGAAGCTCTGTAACCCGCTGTAGAAAGCTGATATGCCCATGCATCAAGTTACCTGGCAGCTGCTGAAGCCTGAGTTCCACTAGATACTTGTCAACTATCTAACCCAAAATATTAAAGTCTCGAAAAAGCAAGACAGCAACCTGTTTAAAGGTCCATCTTGATGGTGAACATCATATACTTATTAATTTTAAAGATTATTTTTTGCACACACACCAGATGGAATTGATTGCTCTCCCCATGGCAGTTTTGGTAGTGTCAGTTGTGTGATACAGTGGCAGGTGGGCGCTGCCCCCTTCCTGTCTTCACTCCAATTCAATCCATGGCAGCAAAGCTTGCAGACAACTTTTCCAGCCACAAACTGAGGCCTTTGCCAATTTATGCCCAGGTCACAGCCTCATCCCTTCATCATTGGTATTAAGCCAATGATGGACAGGAAGCTTGCATTGTGAGGAGCACAACAAACAAGCTCATGCAGACTCACATATACTGGGGAGGGAAAGGAGATGTCCCGGATTCAAAAGCCCTCAATGATTGATTGAGGGATAAAGCATCAGGGAGAGAGAGTCCTCTCACAGCCACCTCCTCCTCTCATGCTGAGGCCCCTCCTCCGCAAGCCTTACCCTGAGACATTTCACGTGCCATCGCATGTCAAAGGTTTGAGATCCAGCAACGATAAAGGGCCATTAGCAGCCCGCGTCTTCTCAATGGAACTGCCATTCAATAGAACTGTCATTTTCTGACTGGCAGGAAGATCTCAGTGATGGGAATTCTGCATCAAGCTTCATCCTAGGTGCATCACAGTTCAGTTAAATACCTAATGTGGCTGTCTTTCCTAAAAGAGGCGATGTAGGTCTCTCACTGATTCCCCAACTGGCTGCTGAGACTCCTGTTACTAGCATTAAATAAACCATGATTTTGATTGTGCCTGCCACTCACTCCATCATATCCAGAAAGGTCGGTGTCTCATTGACATTCAAATGTTGGGAAGTCTGATTGCATCACTCAGACACCAATGCCATTTTAAGAGGATGCAGAAAGGTTGAAACCTAACATCAGCTAAGGGAAATCCTTAGGTGTCAATGTTTTTAAATGTTTCCTTGGCTGCCAGCAAGAGCAGCCATCGTTCTCTGAGCCCAACAATGAATCTTTGGCTCTCCAGTGCCAGAATCTTTCTCCCATCTCATTTGTTTCTTCACCATTTTGCCAGGATCCTTTCCCATTGTATCCCAGGTATGGATTCTTGCTTTGCTCATCTGATTCCCACATGTTGGCATGGCTTTGTTGATGTTGAGATGAGTCGGATTTGGTTGTCTTAAACATTTGAAGCTTATTTATTAGTTACAAGTAGGCTTACATTAACAGTGTAATGAAGTTACTGTGAAAAATCCCCTCGTTGCCACAATCCCGTACCTGTTAAGGACACTGAAGGAGAATTAAACATGGCCACACAAACATAGAACCATAGAACACTACAGCACAGAAATGGGTCTTTTGGCCCATCTTGGCTGTGCCGAACCATTTTTCTGCCTAGTCCCACTGACCTGCACCTGGACCATATCCCTCCACAACCTCTCATCCATGTACCTGTCCAAGTTTTTCTTAAATGTTAAAAGTGAGCCTGCTTTCACCACTTCATCTGGCAGCTCATTCCCCACTCTCACCACTCTGTGTGAAGAAGCCCTCCCTAATATTCCCCTTAAACTTTTCCCTATTCGCATTAACTCATGTCCTCTAGTTTTTTTCTCTGCTAGCCTCAGTGGAAAAAGCCTGGTTGCATTCACTCTATCTATACCCATTATAATTTTATACACCTCTATCAAATCTCCCTTCATTCTTCTACACTCCAGGGAATAAAGTCCTAACCTATTCAACCTTTCTCTGTAACTCAGTTTCTCAAGTCCTGGCAACATTCTTGTAAATCTTCTCTGCACTCTTTCAACCTTGTTAATATCCTTCCTGTAAATAGGTGACCAAAACTGCACACAATACTCTAAATTTGGCCTCACCAATGTCTTATACAATCTCACCATCCATTCCAACTCCTATACTCAGTACTTTGATTTATAAAGATCAATGTACCAAAAGCAATCTTTAAGACACTATCTACCTATGATGTCACTTTTAGGGAATTATGTATTTGTATTCCCAGATCCCTCTGTTCTACTGCACTCTTCAGTGTCCTACCATTTACCTTGTATGTTTTACCTTGATTTGTCCTTCCAAAGTGCAATACATCATACTTGTCCATATTAAACTCCATCTGCCATTTTTCAGCCCATTTTTCTAGTTGGTCCAAATCCCTCTGCAAGCTTTGAAAACCTTCCTCACAGTCCACTACACCATCAATCTTTGTATCATCAGCAAATTTGCTGATCCAATTTACCACATTATCATCCAAATCATTAATATAGATGACAAACAACAATGGAAATAATACTGATCCCTGTAGCACACCACTCGCCACAGGCCTCCACTCAGAGAAGCAATCCTCCACTACCATTCACTAGCTTCTTCCATTGAGCCAATGTCTAATCCAATTTACTACCTCTCCACACATACCTAGCTATTCAACCTTCCTAACTAACCTCCTATGCGGGACCTTGTCAGAGGCCTTACTGTAGTCCATGTGGACAACATCCACTGCCTTCCCTTCATCCACTTTCCTGGTAACCTCCTCGAAGTGGCATGGTAAGAACATGCAGACTCCACACAGATACTGACCCAAATCAAGAACCGAATGATGCTGTGAGGTAGCAATGCCAACCACTGTGCCACCATGCCACCCAAAGCAATCTTCGAAGTAAAACTACCGAAGCCTTACATCATAAGTAAGTAATGGTGAGTTTACTACTTGCTCCATCAGTCCACCAGCCCAATGATAGCCCCACGCTCACTCCGAAAAGCAGAATTGTTGTGTTACAGGGAAAGCAGCAATTCATTTAATGTAATGCTCTGACATCTAGTGGTTAGTTTTGTCTTTACAGCATTATCTCAGAATAGCCATAGCTGACACGTACTAGTCAGGTATAACATTATAGAACACCACAAATAAAAACTTACGATGTTGATAATTTATAAAGTGAAATTTTCATCAACGCAAATTTCTTAAAAATGCTCTTTATTTCAAACAGTAGGATCGCAGGACTGTGATATTTAGCACTTACAGAATTCTTCTCGAAAGAAGGAATTTTGCCTAAAAATGGAAAATTTCTATGGAGCAGAACTAGGCAGGATTTTACTAGATCTCACTCATCCTAAAGCTATGAAATGCTGTTCGAAGTCAATGAACCTTATCTTGGTCTACCTCTCAACTGCTTCAACTCCTATGGTGGGTGGGGTGGTAAAATTCTGGCTTATATAACTGCTCAGGGAAATGAAAAACAAAACCTTGACAAAACAAGGCATTGTGATTGCTAAAAACCTGAATTATGAAAGAAAGTGCTAAAAATACTCAACAGGTTAGGCAACGCCTGTGGAATGAGAAACAAAGTTAGAAGTCCATTTATTTTAATTCACTCATGGGTATTGAGAGATCAGGAAATCCTATAATTCTTTTGCCTATTGTTTCTCTGTTTACAGTCAATCTGATTGACAGTCTAGAGATCTGTCAGGTGAGTAGGCTTTTCAATGCAAGGATTAACAAGAGCAGCAGGTAGGAACAGGAAGAATCCTGTATTGGGGCCAGGATCGCAATCCTGAGGGACTTGGCAGTTGAGACATAGGGATGAACAATTTATGAGTAGCTGATAGGCCTGGAGAAAATATTCCTGCTTCTCCTAATAAATGAGCAGTGCTATAAAGGCACTTTGTTCATGTTTCAAATGTTTTGAACACTACCTTACATTTGTCAGGTTTCCTGAGGCTTGGAAAACCCAGGCCAAAGTGAATTAAAAATAGAACAACTGTCAAAGTAAAAGCATGCGGCCTCATTTCAATATTTAAACCGACAGCCTGCCTCCTGCGAGTAGATTGATCAACCACCCTCATCTCATGTCTCTTAAAATTTGAAGGTGGAGGTGGTGGGAGTTTCAAAGTGAGTTGCATTCCTACTTTGGGTTTTGGAATTTTGATCTCTGGCCTTACAAAAACCCACCCATTTTTGGAAGTTAAGATTCAGCCTTATGCGTCAACAATCTTGTTAGAAGTGGAAATGTGTTGAAGTGGAAATTTTCCTGATTCTTGACTGTGGTACAAAGGCTCAACAAAGTTCTTTCAACAAAATAACTGGTCTTTATTTCCAAAAGACTGCATGCGGTATTAGCAAAAACTTGAGTATAGAGAACCATCATTACGACTTGCTAATTCTTCCTCAAGTCTGCACTTATATAAAGAATCAATTCAGTATGTATACATATACATAATCATTAGTTTGTGTGACCAGAGCTTATTCAGAAATTTGATCAATAGTAACGTCATAAAAATGATACAACTTGCTGACCTCCTAAAACTCTTTGTCTCATCAGCCATACCTTTATCTTGTCCTTTGATACAACCGAACAAGGTCAGTGACTCCTTCATCCCCAACCTTATCTTGTCTTATTCGTACAACCCTTCGTTATGTGGAATCAGCCTCATCAGGTCTTGACCTTCTCTGGTCTTATTTATGTCTTAGGTTATGTGGAGTCAGTCCTATTATGTCTTACAGGGGTCAGGCATTTTGGAATAGCTTGATCAACTTTCCTTATTTTGTACCAAATACTTGACCAATTTTCCTATCATGCCACTACTTCATTCATACAACTTCACAAATGGTTAGAGATATAACAAGTTATAAGCAAATATATTGGCAGGGAATGGGAGGAAGGAAAAAGAAAAGATAATGTCTGTGATAGGAAGGAAAATAAGAGAGGTTGACAGAAGAGATGATAGTGTAAATCAAAAGGAGGCAGTAATGGGACAATAAAGAGACCAAAGATGAGTTGTGAGAAGGTACAAATGTGAAAAGCAGAGTCACCAGCAGCTGCTGATCTCATCTTTTGATTGGACAGTTTACAGCCTTTTGGACTCAGTGAGTATAATCTCAAATTGTTCTGCTCATTGCCAAGTCCAAAAGGCTGTAAAGTGTTCAATCAAAAGATGAGGTTCAGTCCCCCCAGCCTCTATTGAGCTTCTTTGCTACCCTCACTGCTTCTTCCAAGATGTGTGTTCAATAATAGATGAATAACTATTAATTAATTGAACAAGAACAGAAGACAGTAATCAGCAGGCATTTTCCTTGTCCATGGTGTCACCTGATGTCACTAAAACTCATGTGGTCCAGAGTCAACGTTGAGGAGTTCAAGGGCAAATCCCTCCCAACTGTATATCACTGTGCCGCCTCGAGGGAGCAATAGGATAAGGCATAACCTAGTATGGTGATGGAGAGTCTATGACATTGTATGAAAGTTAAGATTCTGCGAATGTCCATTAAGGAAGTCATGAAAATAGTACAGGCATTTGTCCTTTCGATGTTACACACCATCCTCTTCAAAATGCATTTGATTATGTGCCTTGTAAATGCTAAAGTTGGAAAAGAATGGAAAGACATTCGGCTCAATAGAAAATTGGGTGGAGTCCCAATCCCAAGGGGAAACCAAGTCAGGGAGAAATCTTCATAAGGGCAGGTTCACATTTTCATTGATAATTTGGATGAAGACAAATATATCATTTGTATATTGGCAGATCATCTGAAAGTCATGGGTCTTAGTAATTTAGACTAAACCATTAAATTGTAAGCCAACTATTTTTATTCATTTATGGGTCATGGGTGTCGCTGGCTGGCCAGCATTTATTGCCCATCCCAAGCTGCCTTGGACGGCAGTTGAGTGTTAACCACGTTGCTGTGGCTCTGGAGTCACATGTGCAGGTTACTAAGGTGCCCAAGGTACCAGATTTCCTCCCCTAAAATACATTAGTGAACCAATTGGGTTTTTCCAACAATTGACAATAGTTTCAGGATCATCAGTAAATTTTAAATTCCAGATTTCTGAAAAAAGGCATTCAAATTCCATCATTTACCATGATGGGATTTGCACTTGGATCCCCAGAACATTAGCTGAGTTTCTGGAGTAATAGACTAGTGATAATACCGCTAGGCCATCGCCTTCCCAATTTACATGTACATATTCTTGCAGATAGAAATAATTTACAGAATGAAGTATGTAGTCCTCATATTTACTTTATTCTGTAATAGGCCCTCATGTGACAAGTAGCCTCCAGTGTAATAAGTATATTGTCACGCATTTGACTTTGAGAAATTATGGGCATGTTAATTAACCTGAAGATAAAGATCAAGAAAAAGAATTGTACCAGATAATTGCTCATTATTTACTAAGGTGCCCAAGCAATGTGAAGTGGCTGTAGGGAAGGCAAATAGAATTTTAACTAGGAGCATCAAGAATGAAATGAATAGCACTCTGCTTCAGCTCTGGTACATCTGTGCTTGAAATGTCATATGCAGTGTTGTCTTTGCATATAGCAAAGGATACAGAGATTCTGAGGAAAGTACGAAAAGACGACAGTTGAACCCAAGGACTCAGTTACTAGGATAGGCTCTAAGTATGAAGACTATTTACTTTATTCTGTAAGTTATTTCTGTCTGCAAGAACATGTATACACATCGTGACTGTTTCAGCAAAAAAAACTGATAATCATTCACTGGGCAATTCCTTGACAAATCAAAGTTGCCTGGTGTAAATTTCAAACAATGCTTGGCAGTTAACTGTTAGTCATCATCAATTGGTGCATTCCCTGTGGCAATGTCTCTACCAGAGTCAATGTGCCAATCAATCAGCACTCTCCTACAGTATGTTGCTTGCCCTGACATTGGCATTCTTGCAAGCTGATAACTTTGCAAGACAATAACTTTGACAAAATGTCTTTTTCAGTAATACTCAAGTTCTCTACTACCAAATGCCTACACATTTTGAAGAAACATAAACTTAGATTGTAGATTTTGTCAATTAACTCGACAGGCAGAACTAATCCGCTTAGATGCTAGAAATATTTTTCTTTTGAGGCAGATTTCCAAACACCGTTATGGATTCAGATTCACTACCAGCTTTTATAAGTGAGATTGACAAGATGTTTAAGCAAAGGCGATATTTTCAGTAGTACAGAGATTAATTGAGATTGTGAAGACTTGTGTGTTATTCTCAGCATCTTCCATGGTTGCCCAGAAGAGTTAGTGAAGATTTTCCCAGAATTTATCTCTTCCAGTACATATTCAGGGGATAGGTCAGTATTGCATATGATGGCACCACAATAGCCTGGCATTCTTTTCACCTTCATATAGTACACCACTATGACATTTGCACTACATCTGTAATATGTAAACTCCAAAAGAGTATACATTCTGAAGATGAAAGCTTTAAATGGCTGGACAGAATGTGTGGGCCAAATAAAATCCTGACAAATGTACATAATCAATGAAACTGTGGGTCACATTTTGCCAATTCTGCAAATCAAGAGCTGTACACAACAGTTGGAGAAGTATGAACAGTAATATTTAAAATCAACATAGTCTTGCTTCAACCTCCATGTAACTTCTTCCAGCCCAACAATTCCTCCCTTCCCATATCAGCCCACAAGAACTCTTTATTCCTGTAGCTATCATGCGTCTATTTTCCTTATACTCCACTGTTGATAGTACAAGAATCTGATATATAGAGGGTTAATGTGGGACTGAGTCCATACAGCAATATAAGAGGAATGTGACCCACATGGGGTAGCGCGGTGGCACAGTGGTTAGCCCTGCTGTCTCACAATGCCAGGGACCAGAGTTCAATTCCTAGCTTGGGTCACTGTCTGTGTGGCGTTTGCATGTTCTCCCCGTGTCTGCGTGAATTTCCTCCGGGTGTTCCGGTTTCCTTCTACAGTCCAAAAAAATGTGCTGGTTAGGTGGATTCTCCCTCAGTGTACCCCAACAATAGCCAGAGTGTAGCAACTGGAGGATCTTCACAGTAACTTCACTGAACTTCACTTCAGTGTTAATGTAAGCCTACTTGTGACTAATAAAAATAAACTTTAAATTCAAACCCAGGATCAGTCAAGAACTAGACAGAACCATGTGTACTAGCAAGCATGGAGTCAGCTCCTTGCTTCAATCCTGTACTGTAAACATGTAAATGGTTCTAAGAGTCAATAACCTGTGTGAAGAGGGTTAGTAGTCATACTAATATGGTCACTGAAAGGGTTAAAGAATTTGGTTTAGCTGAATGTCATACAAGCTGCGGACTGTGAGTAAGGACCCAAGGGTACGACTCTATGACACAAACTGCAACCTGTTAGTTAAGTCTCAGAAATTGTAAAAACAATGTGAGATTGATCTACAATTTGCTACGACAAATGCTCCAAAAGATAATGTAGGGAAGCAATACTATCTTTGAACCTCCATAGCTTGGGAGAATTCATTAAGAAGAGACAGGGAGGATAATTGATATTCACAAGTCAGACACAAGTTATGTTAAGAACAAATTGTAGCCAGTGATAAATCAGCTACATAGCATGTTTAAATCTGTACATTGATTGGATATTATAATCAAGTAGGTGTGCACATGCTGTGATTGGTTAGTTGTATTCACACTTTATGCATGATGTAAACATCATCAATAATTATGAGTGGATAAAGGTAACAACTATGCAAATGTACTTCTGATTAATATATGCTAATTACTTGTAATTAAATCTGGAAGTATATGAACCATGTGATGCTGTATTCAGTACTCTGGACTGTGACACCAGCTGGCATACTGGAGCTCTAGCTCGGAATAAAGACCGATTTTAAAAGTCCGAATCTTTGTTCTGGTCACTTGGTCTGCTTACAAAGTTTGTAAGCAGCTATACAGATAAATTTTGTCCACAACACTACATATGACTACGAAGGCTTTTTCAGACCTACCAAACTGTATCTAATGTGGTGACAGGTTGTGTAATAACATAAAACTTTACTGAAAATGTAGAGAGAAATTAAATTGCAGAAAGACTGAAAAAAATTCTGACTTGAAAAGAAGCTTCAGGAGCACAGGCACAGAGAAAAAGAAATGCCAAGGGAACGTTCCAAAGAAAGGCTCAGAAGCTGAAGATATTTAAAATTTCTTACTGTAGCAGAAGACTAAAATGCATCTCCTTTGGAAGTCCAACTTAAAATCCCAAATCATACAGTCAGTGAACCTTGCAAGCATGAACTAAATCTTTTAAAATTTCAGTTTACAGCAAATCCTGAGCAATTTTTAAAAAATTCAGTGTCAGAAGTGCGGTTAAAAAAAGCTATCCCTAAAAACCTGAATCTTAAGTCAATGTCTTAGCATGTGACACCTAAGCTCCCCTCCAAGAAAATTTATAAATAAGCAATAGAACATTCCGAGAGAATCATGATTTTTTGAGCCCAGCCAAAGCAAAGCAAAAACTCGGATTGACGAATGTACAATTGGAGACATGAATGCTAAGCATGAGAATTTTGCAGACAGCCATTGTTGAAGAATTATTTTCCAAGTTGAGCATGCTCACCATTGTCACAGAGCTCAACAAAACTGGCAAGCAGAGGAAATCCCTTTGTCTTGAAATTCAGAAATCTACAGCAATGGGATCATAGTCACCACATAACATGTGGTGGCTCAGCTTGACTGAATGAAAAAATGTTTTAAAACTTTTGCTGAAGCTTAAGACTCACTTTCCAGTATATTTTCTCTGATTTAGAAATCCATTAGATGGCCTAGGCTTCTTGTTTTAAAGGTTTCCTGCAGAGTGAATACATTTTTATTAAATGACCCCTTCAACACCATAGGGGCCTGCTGAAACCCAACTAGCATGATAAAAAATAAAGAAAATGGTTACTGTAGGATCATGGTTTAAAAAATGTTAAAGATGTACTCAATCAACTGTTATGAAAAACAGTGATGGATCATGAAATAAAATTAGCTGACTAATTTAAGCTTATTCAAGGGTCAAACCTAATTGGAACTTTGACACCTTTGAGAACAGCATTTCTGAACTATCAGAGTATATTAGGTCTTAGTGCAAATTCAGAATAAGTCCAAATTAACATTTTTTATATTGGTTTGGTGAATTTGCAGAGGAAATAAGCTAAGGCATTGATGAATCCTCAACTAACTTCAATTAAATATTAAAAGATTTGATTAATATTTTATCTTAAGCTGAAGTTCATGCAGAATTTAAAAAAAAGGAATGGAAAACCCACAGTAAAGCTATGAAAGAGAAAAAGGTATTACTCAAACAAATCACATGGGCAGCAGAGAGGCCAAGAACTTTTCAGGGATCTCAAGAAAATATATTTTTGGGAAGCCCTATTACACATTACCCAAATTGCAATAGTAGGTGGCAATGTGGATTGAGTAGCTAACTGAAGAATGAAGAATGAAGAATGAAGAAGGAGAGCCATCTGATGAAATCCAAAATAGATAAATCCTGCGAAAGGAAAATGAAAAAAGGTTGGAATGCATTTGCATCAAAGTTGAATTGGTAGATTTGAAACACAAAATTCAAACTGAGTATATATATTTGAAAAAACACAAAAAGAATATAGTTAGAGACATGAGCAAACAAAGAAGGAAATAACAACTCTGAATTCCATTGTTGGCCAATCAAAGTGGGAGTTGAGAATGCCCAATCAGAAGTACCACCAACAGCAGGTAGAAAATGCACTCAGAAAAGGTGCAACCTTGAAAGACATTTTGAGGGACTAATACATACTTCTAGGATAACATGAGGAGTCAAAATATTTCTTCAAAAAAATTTGCATTGAAACTATCAGTGTTAAAAAGCAATGCCTGAAGCACAGAATGAAAAGCAATGGCTGAAGAAAATAAATAGTTGAAAGAACTAACTGTCCTTCAAGATGTAATTCAGAAACAGCACATGCCTTTAGTAGCATGAAGAAATGAAAATTACCTTGAACAACAAAATGGAGAAATAGCAGAAAAAACTTAACAAGAATGTTAAATTGTAACCAAACTCAAGACGAAGCACTTGCACTTCACAAATAAAAGCATTCATACACTACATGGCTCCCTCCAGTCAAATTTAGTTCCTGTGGAAATGTGGAAATGTCAAAGTGAAGCAAAATGAATTTAATGTCACTCTGAAGAAACAGAAGAACTAGTTGGAAGAAAATAATCTGCAATGTTCTATATTCGTACAAAAGAGGTACAAGAAAGACACTGCAGAGCTGAAGAAAATGGTTGGACATTTGAAAAAAAAACTTGGAAAAAACATGACATTTCCAAAGGTATGTATGAAGAAATGAAAATTAAGAGCCTAGAATGGCAATAACAAGTAGAACCTTTCTCAAAAAAGCATGAAGAGTCTTAGAAACTACTAACAGAAGTGAAATTACAGAAGTGAGCTTCAAGAATAGCAGAGGAATTATGCTCTGTTAAAGAAGAATTAATCAGTGTAGTGAACCAAGTTTCACTTCAAGATTATGAGTTTGTAAGAAAAAATGAGAAAACTGGAAAATTGCTCAGAAGTAGAATGCTTGAGTGAGGTCTTGAAACACACAAATGAAGAAATCGTAGAAGCACATTCGATAAAGATCTTCAATTAAATCCTGATGAATTTCAGTTATCCGAAGTCTCTAATAAGCTTTATGCAAAATGCCAGGAACAAGAGAAGGAATTGATGATGCTTGGAAGCAGGATTAACAACCAAACTGATAAACATCTTGAATTCCAGTTCAATCTGAATAACAACACAATATGGAAAAGCAAATCCAATAGATCGTCTAACAACTGAATTGAAAAAGTCCAAGGAACGTTCAGTGACAATGGAAGAAACATTCTGAACAGAACTGAAAGTTATCAAACTTAAGAGTTCCACTGATAATTGAAACAAAGATAACTCAATTCAGAGTAGTTGCTGAGCAGAGTGAAAATTCATGAGCTCAAAAATCAACTGGAAAAGAACAAAAGACTCAAAGTTTTCGGTAAAACTGTGAAGCAAACAGAAAGGTGCATTTTATTTTTGAAACATGAATTCTACATGCATCACAATGCAGCCCCTCACCTCAGCCCACACACCCCCCTCAAACCCCAATGATGGAAGAAGTGACAAGGAGATGAGTACAATGTTTGTCCACCCTATAAGAGAGGAGCTAGGGCAACAATCATCGACCAACACAAAAGCCAAACCAACCAAATAAGTTTTAATACAAAGGCATGGAAGAAAAAGATGAAAATAAACCCAGGTGTCAGAAGAACCTCAAAACTTACAGAAAAAATTAGCAGTGACAGACCCTAACACTCTGACATAACTCCTCAGAGCCAATGTCCCTTCACCAGATTCCCTTTGTTTACAAACTCAATTCCATTCCTTTCAGATACAAAGTCAGAATCCAGAGTGCTAATAGGTCCATATTAAAATAATCTTATGGTTATCTTAATTAGATCCAATTTGGACATTGCTATGTAGTTCAATTGTTCCATGTCAAATGTAGGTGGACCTACATTAGGATTCAGATGCTTCAGGAGGGACAGGGTTGGGGGCAAAAGAGGAGATGGTGTGGCACTGTTGATCAGGGACAGTGTCATGGCTGTAGAGAAGGTGGAGGACATGGAGGGAATGTCTACGGAGTCTCTGTGGGTGGAAGTTAGGAACAGCAAAGGGTCAATAACTTTGCTGGGTGTATTTTATAGGTCGCCCAATAGCGACAGGGAAGTTGAGGTGCAGATAGGGAAACAGATCCTAGACAGATGTAGAAATAACAGGGTTGTCGTGATGGGAGATTTCAATTTCCCAAACATCGACTGGAATATCCCAAGGGTAAGGGGTTTGGATGGCGAGGAGTTTGTTAGGTGTGTTCAGGAAGGTTTCCTGACACGGTATGTGGAAAAGCCTACGAGATGAGAAGCTGTACTTGACCTGGTGCTGGCTAACGAACCAGGACAGGTGTCGGATCTCACGGTAGGTGAGCATCTTGGGAATGGAGATCATAATTCTACCTCATTCACAATAGCAATGGAGAGAGATATGATCAGGCAAGCTAGGAAGGTGTTTGTTTGGAGTAAGGGGAAATATGAAAACATTAGGCAGGTAATTGGACGTATAAACTGGAAGGAGGCATTCTTGGGGAAGAGTACAGAAGGAAAGTGGCGGATATTCAAGGAATGTTTGTCTGGGGTTCTGCAAGACAACGTTCCGAGGAGTCAAGGAGGTTTTGATAGGACGTGGGAACTGTGGTGCACGAAGGTTGTGGTGAACCTAGTTAGGAAGAAAAGAAAGGTGTATAAAAGGTTCAGAGAGCTAGGAGATGTTAGGGATCTAGAGGAGTATAAGGTGTGTAGAAGGGAGCTTAAAAAGGAAATTAGGAGAGCGAGAAGGGGTCATGACAAGGCCTTGGCAGGTAAGATTAAGGAGAATCCCAAGGCTTTCTACAAATATGTGAAAAATAAAAGGATGAGAAGAGAAGGGGTAGGACCTATAAAAGGTGAAGGGGGAAAAGTCTGTGTGAATCTGGAGGAAATGGCAGAGGTGCTTAACGAGTACTTTGCCTCGGTATTCACGGTGGAAAGTAAATTGGGAGATTGTACTGCAGGTTTGAGGCATACGGAAAAGATTGAGTATGTGGATGTTAGGAAAGAGGATGTGTTAGACCTGTTAAATTCTATCAAGATAGACAAGTCGTCGGGACCAGATGGGATGTACCTCAGGTTATTGTGGGAGGTGAGGGAAGTGGTTGCAGAGCCCCTGGCAATGATATTTGCGTCGTTCATGGAAACGGGAGAGGTTCTGGAGGATTGGAGGATTTCTGATGTGGTTCCTATCTTTAAGAAAGGGAACAGGAATAGTCCAGGAAATTACTGACCGGTGTGTCCGACTCCTAAACTCTATTCCTCGATTAATGAGGGCCAGTACACCGTACGCCTTCTTGACCACTTCCTCCACCTGTGAGGCTGATTTAAGAGTCCTATGGACCCGGAGCCCGAGATCCTTCTGCTCTACAACACAGCTAAGACTCTTAGCTAAGGCTAAGAAGCTAAGGCTTCTGAGGGATAAGATTTATGAACATTTGGAGAAGTTTGGACTGATTAGAAATAGTCAGCATGGTTTTGTCAAATGCAGGTCATGCCTTATGAGCCTAATTGAGTTCTTCGAAAATGTGACTGAACACATTGATGAAGGAAGAGCGGTGGACGTAGTGTACATGGACTTTAGCAAGGTTTGATAAGGTCCCCAATGCAAGGCTTCTGGAGAAGGTGAGAGGGCATGGGATCCAAGGGGTTTTGTCCTCGTGGATCCAGAACTGGCTTGCCGCAGAAGGCAGAGAGTTGTTGTGGATGGGTCTTGTTCAGTAACCAGTGGAGTGCCCCAGGGATCTGTTCTGGGACCCCTGCTGTTTGTCATTTTCATAAATGACCTGGAAGAGGAAGTGGAGGGATGGGTTAGTAAGTTCATCAATGATACAAAGCTCAGTGGTGTTGTGGATGGTCTGGAGGGATGTCAAAAGTTGCAGCGGGACATAGACAGGATGCAAGACTGGGCGGAGAAGTGGCAGATGGACTTCAATGCGGATAAACGTATAGTGGTCCATTTTGGCAGGAATAATGGGATGAAGGAGTACAATATAAGGGGTAGGAGTCTTAGCTGTGTTGTAGAGCAGAAGGATCTCGGGCTCCGGGTCCATAGGACTCTTAAATCAGCCTCACAGGTGGAGGAAGTGGTCAAGAAGGCGTACGGCATAGTGGCCTTCATTAATCGAGGAATAGAGTTTAGGAGTCAGGAGGTAATGATGCAGCTCAAAAAAGACTCTTGTCAGACCCCACTTGGAGTATTGTGCGCAGTTCTGGTTGCCTCACTATAGGAGGCTATTGAGAGAGTGCAGAGGAGATTTACAAGGATGCTACCTGGATTGGGAGGCAGACCTTATGAAGATAGGGTGAGGGAGCTGGGATTTTTCTCACTGGAGAGATGTAGGTTGAGAGGTGACCTGATAGAGGTTTATAAAATGTTGAGAGGAATAGATAGGGTGGACTCTCAGAGACTATTTCCCCAAGCTGAAATGGTCACTACAAGAGGACACAGATTTAAAGTGCAGGGAAGCAAATACAGAGGGGATGTTAGGGGTAAGTTTTTCACTCAGACAGTGGTGAGTGAATGGAACCGACTGCCGTCGGAGGTTGTTGAGGCAAACTCGCTGGGGTCTTTTAAAAGACTTCTGAATGAGTATATGGAAACGAATAGGATAGAGGGTTATAAATAGGTTGTGGATTGGTAGATATGATCGGCGTAACTTGTGGGCCGAAGGGCCTGTTTGTGCTGTATTGTTCTATGTTCTATGTTCTATGTTCTACATGTCAGATATAGGATGTACATGCCTGGACACCAGCCTATGTGTCGTTTTCCTTAATCTAGGTCTTGAAAGCTTTGCTGCTTCGACACTGGCAACAGTTACAATGCCTTACCAGGCAGAATTCTGAAGGGACTACTGACTGTCTGTTCAAAGCACGTCTGCCAATTCCTGGAAGATTTAGCTACCTGGTGCCTCCAGGAAAATTAAGCTGTGAAGAGCGGCAAATGTTAACAGTCCATAAACACAGTAAGAACTCTCACAACACCAGGTTAAAGTCCAACAGGTTTATTTGTAGCAGATGCCACTAGCTTTTGGAACAGGCTGTTCCTTCATCAGGTGGGTGGGAGTTCTGATCACAATCAGGACATATAAAGACATAAACTCAATTTACATGAATAATAATTACAATATGACTCTTTACAGCTAATCAAGTCTTAAAGATACAGACAATGTGAGTGGAGAGAAGATTATGCACAGGTTATAGAGATGTGCATTGTCTCCAGACAGGAAAGTTAGTGAGATTTTGCAAGCTCAGGCAAGTTGTGGGGTTTACAGATAGTGTGACATGAATCCAAAATCCCGGCTGAGATCGTTCTCATGTGTGCAGAACTTGGTTATCACTCTCAGCTAGTGATTCTGCACTGTCGTATCGTGAAGGCCACCTTGGAGAACGCTTACCCGAAGATCAGATGCCAAATGCCAGTGACTGCTGAACTGTTTCCCAACAAGAAGGAAACACTTCTGCCTGGTGATTATTGAGCAATGTTCATTCATCTGTTGTCGTAGTATCTGAATGGTCTCCCCATTGTACCATGCCTTGGAACATTTTTCCTGCAGCAAATAGGGTAGATAATGTTGGCCAAATTGCAAGAGTATGTACCGTGTACCTGATGGATGGTATTCTCACATGAGATGATGGCATCCGTGTCAATGATCCAGCACGTCTTGCAAAGGTCACTGCAGCACGGTTGTGTGGTGTCACTGTCACTGTTCTCCTGAAGGCTGGCTAGTTTGCTGTGGACAATGGTCTGTTTGAGGTTGTGCGGTTGCTTGAAGGCAAGAAGTGGAGGTGTGGGAATGGCCTTGGCAAGATGATCATTTTCATCAATGACATGCTGAAGCCTCCGGAGAAGATGTCATAGGCTCTCCATTCTGGAGAAGTACTGAACAACGAAGGGTACTCTGTCCACCGTGTCCCATGTTTGTCTTCTAGGAGTCAGTAAGAATTTAGCAACACCAATTATTAATCCAACCGATTTATTTGATAGTAAAAAAGCGAGCTTTCAACACTCCCGTGTCTTCATCAGGCAAGTGCAGTGTTCTGGTCTGCAATAGCACACATCAGCACAGACAGTCAGAGATTGCTGATTAGAATGCGAATCCTTACATCTCTTTCTTGCATCTCTGTAGAAACTTGATGTCTGTGTCGATATGTGCAATCAGTATGGTTTTGGCAGTGGAACTGTTGATTGATGAGTCGAGTGTCTGGAGCTGTCTATTGCGATCCTCCTCATCTGAGCAGATCCTATGTATACAGATGGCTTGTCCATGAGGGAATGTCTTCTTTCATGTGTTTAGAGTGGAAGCTAGAGAAGTGGAGCATCATGAGGTTATCCATGGGTTTGTGGTCCAGTGAATTGCTGAGGTGACTGTCCTTATTTGAGATGCGTGTCCAGGAGAACGACACATTGCTTTTCAATGCCACAATGTCATTAGCCCTAAAAAAGTAACACACATGTTCCACCTATTGGATCCAGTCTTTTGACCACAGTAATTATTTTGACCACAGCAAGGTCAAAAGAGTTCAGCTTCCCAAACAGAGGCACAATGTCTGGAAATGGATTATCCCCAAGCAAAGTCAAATGTGAGCAAGCAAATCCCTTAGGGTTGTTCTTTTGCCTCATCATCACTGAAATAACTCCTCAGAGGCCAGTGCCTCTTCACCAGATTCCCTTTATTTACAAATTCAATTCTACTTCTAAGAGTTCTTAGATACAAAGTCAGAATTCAGAGTGCTGTAGACCCAAACTCCCATATTTATATTCACCTGAGGCTCCCTGATTGAGGTTATAGTTGCCTTCCAATCAAGGAACTCATACTCCAAGAGGCTGGCCTTATAGACCTTGTTGAAATCATTACTCCTCCAATAGTAGTGAGATATGAAAGGATTATAAGACCAAAGCGCCTGAACTTTTGAATTCATGGACTTGAAGAGGGAGCTGGCCTCGTGATAATGACATAATGACAATGTAAATTTTTGATTGTAGTAACAGCAAAAAGATTAACTGTAATCATTATTAAAAATTGGATAAAGAATTGGAGGAGGTGTAGTATAAAGGCCTGGCATATCTAGGGTTGATGTTGAACTGAGAACAGTATTGCCCATACAGTGAGAAGAGATCATATGACATGTACCCAGCGTTAGTTGAGTGTTAGACAGTCATGTGCATCAGCAAGCCAAGAGACAGTTCTTAACTTTACGTTTTACTGTATATTTGTATATAGCTCTCCAGGTTGTTAAAGACTTACATTAAATCTATATGAGCGTGAAGACTTTTTCAGATCATTGAACACCCGACAAGAGTGATATAATGGATAATGATTTAGAACAGAATTGAGATTAGATTTAATGATTAAATATCAACTTTTGTCATAAAGTGACACATGATGAATGACTACTTTGGCAGAGTATAACTCCGCACTTTCAAGAGAGACAAGAGAAAACAAAGAGATGAAACTTCAGAAAATGTTGACCAGTTTACTCACCTTGATTTTGTCCATTTACCTTTCCTTTGCAACATGGTGTCTCAGTGGAGTGCTCTCATCTCTGGATAATCTTGTGTGTCTGGGAACATATCCTAACCTATTTTACCTCTAAACTAGTACACCCAGGACCTATGTCTAATCAACCAAACCTAGGTAGACCAGAAGACTGGAGAGTTTTTAGAACCCAACAACAAGATTGAAAAACTCATAAGAAGGTAGAAAATTAATTTTGAGAGAAAACTTGCATTGCAGCATAAAAATAAACAGTAAGAGTTTCTGTTGATATATAAATAGGAAGCAAGTGGCTAAAGTAAATGTGAGATTTCTGTTGAATGAGATGGGTGAATTGATAACAGCAAACAAAGAAATGATTGACATGCAAAATAAATTTTTTGCTTCCATCTTCATCATGGAAGATATTGCAAATATCTCTAAAATATCAAATGGGCTGGTTTCAAGTTATATGGTAGAACTTATAAAAACCCCAATCACAAGGGATATAATATTAGAGGAATTCAAGAGGCTAAAGATGAACAAGTCACC
Organism: Sphyrna mokarran; assembly: GCA_024679065.1. Classification (NCBI taxonomy): domain Eukaryota; kingdom Metazoa; phylum Chordata; class Chondrichthyes; order Carcharhiniformes; family Carcharhinidae; genus Sphyrna; species Sphyrna mokarran. The sequence goes on along the minus strand of JAGIQG010000008.1, from coordinate 72,676,155 downwards.
AGGACCCAATGAACTGCATGGTAGGGTTTTAATGGAAGTGGCTGCAGAGATAATGGACCCAGTTTTTGAAATCTTTCGTAACTTTGCTTTGATCTTTGTGTCACCAATGGAGACAGGAGAGGTTCCAGAAGATTGGAGGACTGCGGAGGTAGTTCCTCAATTCAAGAAAGAGAGTAGCGATATCCCAGGAAATTATCAATCGGTGAGCCTAACCTCAGTTGTTGGTAAGTTGATGGAAAAAATCCTGAGAGACAGATTTATGAACATTTGGAGAGGTATAGTATGATCAAAAATAGCAGGACTTTGTCAAAAGCAGATCATGCCTTACGAGTCTTGTTGAGTTTTTTGAAGGTGTGACTAAACACATTGATGAAGGAAGAGTGGTAGATGTGGTTTATATGGACTTCAGCAAGGCGTTCAATAAGGTTCCCCATGCAAGGCTCATCGAGAAAGTGAGGGGGGATGGGAATCAAGGGGACATCGCTTTGTGGATCTAGAACTGGCTTGTCCACAGAAGGCAAATAGTGGTTGTAGATGAGTCTTTTTCTGCATGGAGGTCAGTCACCAGTGCAGCGCCCCCATGAACTGTTCTAGAACCCTTGCTCTTTGTGCTTTTTATAAATGACCTGGATGAAGAAGTGCAGGGATGAATTGGTAAGTTTGCTGATGACACAAAGGTTGGAGGTGTTGTGGATAGTTTGGAGATATGTCAGAAGTTGCAATGAGACATAGATAGGATGCAAGACTGGGCAGAGAAGTGGCAGATAGACTTCAACCTGGATAAGTGTATGGTGGTCATTTTGGCAAGTAAAATGGGATGATGGAATATAATATTAAGGATAAGACTCTTAGCAGTGTGGAAGATCAGAAGGATTTTGGGGTTCCGATTCATAGGACTTCGAATCAACTTCGCACATAGAGAATGTGGTTAAGAAGGTGTATGGTGTACTGGTCTTCATCAATCGAGGAATTGAGTTTAGGAGTCAGGAAATAATACTGTAGCTGCAGAAGACCCTGGTCAGACCCCACTTGGAGTATTGTGCTCAGTTCTGGTCACCTCATTAAGGGAAGGATGTGGAAGCCATTGAAAGGGTGCAGAGGATTTATAAGGATGTTGCCTGGATTAGGTGGCATGCCTTATGAGGACAGGTTGAGAGAGCTTGGTCTTTTCTCCTTAAGAGACAAAGGATGACGGATGACCTGATAGAGATGTATAAGATGTTGAGAGGTATGGATCAAGTGGATTCTGAGAGGCTTTTTCCCAGGGCTGAAATGACTGCCACAAGAGGACACAAGTTTAGGGTGCTGGGGTGTAGGTACAGAGAAGATGTCAGGGGTAAATTTTTCACTCAGAAAGTGGTGGGTGCATGAAATCGGCTGCCGGTGGTGCTGGTGGGGGCGGATTCGATTGGGTCTTTTAAGAGATTTTTGGGTGAGTACATGGGACACTGTAAGATAGTGGATTATACGTAAGCCTAGTAGGTAGGAATATGTTCGATGCAACTTGTGGGCCGAAGGGCCTGTTTGTGCTATAGTTTTCCTATGTTCTACGTAACTTGTTAAATTCTGGGAAGATACCAGAAGATTGGAAAACAGCAATGGGATGCCCTTGTTCAAAAAGGGAGTAGGTAAGGAAGTATTTAGTTTAACATCTACTATTGGCTGAATGCTGGAATCAAGAATCAAAAAGGAAATAGCTAATAATTTGGGAAAACAAAATATAATCAAAACTAGTCTATATGGTTTTATGAAATCATGCTCAACAAATTTTCTAAAATTCTTTGATGATGTAACAGGGAGAATAGATGAGGGGAACCTGTATATGTAGCGCATTTAGATTTCCAAAAGGCATTTGATAAAGTGCCGCACAAGAAGCTGGTGCACAAAGTAAAAGCAATAGAATTAGAGAAGTGTATTTACATGGATTGAGAAGTGGCTATCACCGAGAAAACAGAGAATTGAAATAAATGGGTCCTTTTCAGAGTGAAAAGATATAACTAGTAGAGTACCACAGGGATCTTAACCCATATTTGTTCACTATTTACATTGATGACCCGGAGGAAGGAACAGAATGTAACTTTTCCAAATTTGCTGATGATACAAAGATAGGTGAAAGGGCATATTGTGATGAGGATATTGTGATTCTACAGTGGGATATAATAGATCGGATGACTGGCGAAAACTTGGCAAATAGAATTTAATGTGGGAAAGTGCAATGTCATGCACTTTGATTGAAGTAATCAAAAGACAGATTATTATCTAAATGGAAACAGACTACAGATGATTGAAGTGTTGTAGATCTATGTGTTCTCATGCATGAATCACAAAAAGCTAGTAGGCAGATCCGACAAGTAGTTAAAAAGGCAAGCAGTATTTTGGTCTATATGGCAAAGGGGTCAGAGTTTAAAAATAGGGAGGTTTTGTTGTAATTGTATAGAGTGTTGGTGAAGCCTCGCCTGAAACGCTGCATATTATTTTGGTCTCCCGACCTAATGAAGAATATAGTAGCATTGGAGGGAGTCCAAAGGATATTCACCAGACTAATTCCTGGAATGAAAGGGTGAAATAGTCTGTATTCCTTAAAGTTTAGAAGAGTAAGCGTAGATCTTATTCAAACATATAAAACCCTGAGGGGGTGTGACAGGGTAGATGATGAGGTATTTTCACTAGTGGGAGAGTCTTGAACAAGGGGACATAACTACAAGATAAAAGGCCAGTCATTTAAAACTGAGATGCTGAGACATATTTTCTTGCAGTGGATGGCGAGTCTCTGGAATCCTCTGCTCTAAAAGGTGGTAAAGGCTGGATCATTAGGAATACTTAAAGTGGAGGTACATAAATATTTGATAGACCGAGCAATAAATTGTTATGGAGTTATGGCACAGAGTAGGAATTGAAGCTGGCATGGTTCAGCTATGATCCTATTGAGTGGCAGATAGGTTTGGAAGGGCTTGGTGGCCTACTCCTGTTTCTATTTCTTGTGGGACCCCTGTGTACAGCACTGTATATTTAACATTGCAGCTATGTCTAACCCATAGCCCACTGCAACCAAAATTCCTGAATAGTACATTGCAATCAGGATTCCTCTGTAATCTACTGTACTTGGGACCTCTGGATACTCACTGTATCTACAATCCTTCCACATACCCCACTGTAAAAATACACATGAATATCATGTATAGTGTGTCATCTATAGTTATTGGCAAAGCTGTTTTTAATAATGTTTTTAAAGTAGTCTTTCTAGATAGTTCCACTAAGGGGAGCTCCCAGCTAAGGTCAGAGAGAAAAAAGAGAGTCAACTGCCTCAGATAAAGAATTATAGCACAAAAGAGCCCCAGCCAGAATCCAGAATGTCAGACATTTATCTCAGTTTCCTGGGCTCATTGTGAATGGGATTTTGATGACAAGAGGAAAACATAATTAAGCTTTGAAGGTTGAGGATAGTGACTGGATGGAAAGCTTCCTTGAGTTTGATATTTCTTTGGCATTCAGCAAGTGTACTGGATATAGGCATATGCGCCAGAATTCTACCACCTTGTCAGCTACAGAATTGGTGCGGACGAGGGGCAGTCAACAGAAATGACTTCAGATGGGAATTTCCAGTCTAGCTCAGGTGTGGCCATAAAATCCCACCCACAATGTGGAATCTGAGGATTGTGGGAATAAGGCAGTAGGCACAGACCAGGAGATAACCTTCAATATTAAAAACACAAAGACTGGAACATGTAGAAAGAAAGAACTTGCATTTACATGGCCCTTTGCACAACTTCAACCCAAAGCAGTTTTAGGCAATTAAATACTTCTGGGGGCAGCACTTTACTCTCTCTAGAGAGACTGATTGGCAGGCACAAGGCAGCATAGAATTAACTGCAATATTATGTGTGCTGTTCCTGGCACCTATCCAGTTGTACCTCAACACCAGCACAGTTGTGGAGAAGGCATTGGATGGCCACCCACCTTTGAACAATTGAGGTCCCTAAATGACCAATTACTTGCCTCTTCCGGCCTTACCACAAGTTTTGTCACGGTGGGCGGAGACTGGAAACAAATTTGATGACTGCCAAGTCTCACTACTCTTACTTTGAAGAAGGTTCTTCTGAATTCCCATGTTGGATTTCTTGGTGATTATCTTGTCTTGATGGCTTCTAGTTATCCTCTTCATCACTAGAGGCAACATTCTCTCAGAATCCTCCCTATCAAAATCTTTCAGAACTTTAAAGATCTTGATTCATTCACCCCTCGGGAAACAGAATAATATTGCAGAAGTCTTATACATTTAAAAGAGTTTCAGGTTGCTTTACAAGCTGATTGAATGATTTGATGGTGGTATCATTAAAATATTTGCAGAGGCTGCTGTTTTATATAAGATCATAGAATTTCTACACTGCAGATGGAGGCCGTTCAGCCTATCGAGTCTGCACCAACTCTCTGTTACCCCACTCATTTACCCTATCAATCAACCATGCATCTTGGGACATTAAGGGACAATGGCCAAACCACCTAACCTGCACACATTTGGGCTGTAGGAAAAAATTGGAGTACCCAGAGGAAACCCACGCAGACACGGGGAGAACATGCAAAATCCATACAGTCAGTCGCCAGGGCCAGAATCAAACATGGATCCTTAAAAGACACGTTAGCCATACTAAATTATCCCTCAGCATAACCAAACAGGTGGCAGGGTGTGGCAAATAGGAGATTTTCACAGTAACTTCATTGCAGTGTTAATGTAAGCCTATTTGTGACACTAATTAATAAATTTTAAAACTGTTGCTGAGAGGCAGCATTGCTAGCCAGTGGGCCACTATATTTGAATTCTGTGCAGTGTGGATAATATCTCTTTCAATAAAATCTGTTGTATGTTAATTTGAATCTGTGTGTGCAAACCACAGGTGCCATAGTGTGGCACCTGTTTTATTTAAAAACCACAGTCTCAAACATTCTTAGAACCTTGGAAAAAAATTTTCAATGAGTTGCAATTTTGTTTCATTGAAAAAATCCTAAGTAAAAGAGAAAGACATTCTGGGTCCTCACACTTCAAATATTATAAAACATTGAAATGCCAGTAAAGGAAGACCAAGTATGGAAAAAAGTTCTCCATTGGTTTTAAATGAGGAGCTTTTCCAAATAGAGAAGGGTGAAATTCCAGGCAGCACCTGGCATATCTGAAAAGAGTGGATGCTCTGCTATCTGGGTCATTTAGAGTTTTAGAGGTTTACGGAATGGAAACAGGCCCTCCGTCCCAACTTGTCCCTTTACCCTTTTTGTTTTAAACTCCTCAACTAATTCCATTTGCCCGCATTTAGCCCTTAACTCTCTATAACCATTGAACCCATGTAACTACCAAAATGCTATTTAAAAGACAAAATTGCAGCAACCTCTACAACTACCTCTGGCAGCTTGTTCCAGACACTCCACCTATGTGTGAAAAAAATTGCCCCTTTGGGATACTTTTGTATCTCTCCCCTCTCACCTTAAACTTGTTTTAGACTCTCTACCTTTGGGAAAAAATATTAACTATCTAGCTGATCTGTGCCCCTCATTATTTTACAGACCTCTATAAGATCACTCCTCAGCCTCCTATGCTCCAAAGAAAAAAGTCCCAGTCTTTCCAGCCTCTCCTTATAACTCAATCTATCAAGTCCTGGTAGCACCCTAGTAAATCTTTTCTGCACTTTCTAGTTTAATAATATCCTTTCTATAATAGGGTGACCAGAATTGCACACAGTATTAAAAATGTGTCCTTACCAATGTCTTGTATAACTTTAACAAGATGTCCCAACTCCTGTATTCAATATTCTGACCGGTGAAACCAAGCATGCCGAATGCCTTCTTCACCACTTTGTCCACTTGTGACTCCGCTTTCACGGAGCTATAAACATGTACCCCTTGATCTCTTTGCTCTGTAACTTTCCCAATGCCTTACCATTAACTGAATAAGTCCTGCCTTGGTTCAATCTACCAAAATGCATCACCTCACATTTGCCTAAATTAAACTCCGTCTGCCATTGTCAGCCTACTGCCCCAGTTGATCAAGATCCCATTGAGTTGGAGATAATTTTCTACACTGTCTTCTATGCCACCAATTATTTTGTGTCAGCTGCACACTTACTAACCATGCCGCAATATTTTTATCCAAATCATTAGTATACATGACAAGTAACATTGGGCCTAGCACTGCCCATGAGGCACACCGTTGGTCACAGGCCTCCAGTTTGAAAAACAATTCTCTACCACCATCCTCTGATTTCTGTCAAGAAGCTAATTTTGTATCCATTTAGACATTTCACTCTGGATCCCGTGAAATTTAACTTTATGCAACAACCTACTGTGCGGTAGCTTGTCAAAGGCTTTGCTAAAAGTCCATATCGACAATATCAAGGGCACTGCCCTCATGTACCTTCTTGCTTATCCCTTCAAAGAATGCAATTAAATTTGTGAGATGTGATTTTCCTCTCACAAAGCCATGCTGACTGTCCGTAATCAGTCCTTGCATTTCTAAATGCATGTATATCCTATCTATCAAAATACCTTCCAACAATTTACCCAGCACAAATGTGAGACTCACTGGCCTGTAGTTCCCAGGCTTTTCCCTGCAGCCCTTTTTAAACAAAGGCACAACATATGCCATTCTTCAATCTTCAGGCACTCACTCATGACTATTGATGATTCTGATATTTCAGCTAGGGTATCCGCAATTTCCTCCTTAGCTTTCCACAATATCCTGGGTTACACTTCATCTATCTTGGTGCACTTTAAGACTTCCAGAACCTCCTTTGAAAAACAAAATACATCAAGGGAGGAATGGGAAGACAGTAAAAATAATACTGAGCAGTCTCAAGTTGCTGGTGCCTGCAAGAGAAATGACAAGTCAATTAGGATCCATGTGTTCTTTCAATGAAGAAAATGAATCATGGAGTTCCTATGTAAAACATTTTCAGTATTACTTACAAGCAAACAGAACCGCAAACAAGTTGTATGTCCCAGTTTTTCTCAGTTCAATAGAGTTCATCTAGCAAAGCTAAGGCCCAAAGCTTTTGGAATCAAATGGAAGATGTTCCTTTCGTGGCAACTTTACAAAGGCTAACACAACATTGTGAGTTCAGTGATTCATTGGAAGATTCTCTTTGAGATCATCGAAGTTTGTAGTCTCCAAAACAAGGCTATCCAAAGAAGATTGCTTATTGAACTGCTTTAACTTCAAAGACAGCAGTAGTAATCGCAGTGTTGATTGAACTGTCTGCTAAAGAGGTTTCACAATTTGGTGCAGGAATGAAAATCCACAAGCTAGGAACTATCATAAGAAGTCAAACCAGCATCAGGCACGTCACCGATGTGCCAAAATGGGCCATTCAACAAGTGAATGCTGGAGCAAGAATAGTCAATTCAAGAATTGTGGCAAAATGGGTCACACTGCAAGCTGGTCTAGGCCAGCTTCCCCTGAGAAAAATATTCTGAAGAAAAATCTGGGTAGCTTAAGAAAAAGAACAAGTTACGTTCTTCAAAAATAATTCACAACATGGAAGAAAAGAATTATAACTGTGAGGAAGAGAATGTCTAGAAATATGATGAAGAGCTCCAACCGAATAGCTTAGATTCTAGATTCCATAGTTAAGTGGTCAACCTATTAAGATGGAAATTGATATGAGTGTTGCTCTATTGTTAATTCTTGAGACTACATACCAACAAAAGCTGAAGCAGCTTCTTGTACAGCAAGCTGATGTGATTTTAAGGACATACATGAAGAAATTGCATCTTTAAAAGGTTACTTCATGGCCAACACAAAGTTGGATGGACAAACAGTGGAACTGCCTTTCCATGTAGTCCATGGTAATTTTACAGTCTTATTTGGGAGTTCATGATTGGAGAAAATAAAGCTGAACTGGAGTGCTGTCAACAAATGTGAAATGCCAAAACAGACTTACCCTTTGGATACATAGAACAGTCTATTTAAAGAGACATTAGGCCCAATGAGGTGAGTTCAAATGAAACTCAAGATAAAACCTAGTAGTCAACCAAAAGTCTCAAAGTCAAGTGCGGTGACATATGCAATTTATCCCGAGGTTGAAAAGGAATGAGTATGATTTAACACTGGCATATTAAATGAGTGATTGGGCTACCCCCATTGTACCTGTCATGAAAGGAGATGGTTCAGTTCATATTTGTGATGATTTTTAAACAATGTAAATCCGCTGTTGTGTGCCATTCAATATTTGCTTCCTTTAACTGAAGACTTGTTTGCTGCATTATCAGATGGACAGAAATTCAGCAAGTTCAATTTTTCACAAGCATATTTACAGATGAATGTAGCCACTGAACCTCAACAATTGTTTACCATCTTTACTCAAATAACAATAAAGTACAGGAACAGGCTCTTTGGCCCACCAAGTCAGCACCAATATGTAATTTCTACCTGCTGTTTGCCTCCCATTCATGCATCTATCATGATACGCCTTGAAACTCAAAAGATCTTTTTAGTTATAAAAGATTGTCTTTTGGATTAACATCCATACCAGCCCTATTCGAAAGATCGAGTTTGCATATTCTTCCTCTGTCTACGTAGGTTTCTTCCAGTTGCTCTAGTTTCCTCCCACAATCCAAAAATGTGCTGGTTACATGGTCCAAACCAAAGATGAACTAGTTTGGTGATGCTATGCTGACCAATTATTGTCATTTCGGAATGATTTTTCAAAATCATCTCCAGATGTACCAACGTTGATAGTTTGTAGTGTTATGAATACTATTATGGAAAATATAGTTGCATCTGAGTCACAAAGAATAAAGAACAAAGAACAAAACAGCACGGGAAACAGGCCCTTCAGCCCAACGAGCCCGCGCCGCCACCCGATGTTCCCAACTCAACCCATGATCCCTGTCTATGTTTATAGATCTATGGATTAAAAAACAAATTTGAGACAATTTAGGGAGAATTTGTTTTGCCAATTAGCCTAAGAACACATTTTTGGGATGTGGGAGGAAACCGAAGCACCCGGAGAAAACCCACGCAAGCACAGGGAGAATGTGCAAACTCCCACAGACACAGGCCCAAATACATGTATCTGCACAGCACAGCAATACTTACTGAGCTGTCATGTTGTCCATCAAATGGTCCAGGTTAAGCGTACACTAACGACGTGAAGTACTAGAATACTGTCAAAAAAATCCAAGAGCAGCCCTCTCACGACCCATCGCGTGTATGCCCCTTGTTAGACAACAAGGTGGACCAAAGCGCTTGTAGGATAAAAACAAGTACATCAATATCATCATCTATTTACACACTTCCCAGGGACTCCAAAGGCTCATGATCCCTATTTTAAATCAATTTTCTATATCCCTCCATTCCCATTCTGTTCATGTGCCCATTTAAGTATTTTTTAAATAACTCAGAGTGCCTGCCTCCACCATTTTACTTGACAGCGTATTCCATACCCCCACCACCCTCTGTGTGAAAAAACTCCCTCTAGCATCCAAATTACACCTTACCCCACTCACCCTAAGCCCGTGACCCCTCGTGCTATTTGAGTCCATCCTAGGAAAAAGCTTAACCCTGTTTACTCTATCTATACCCCTCATAATCTTATACACCTCTATTACATCTCCTCTAAGTCTACGTCTTTCTAAGAAAAACAGTCCCAATTTGCCTAACCTCTCCCCGTAACTCAGACCTTCCACACCAGGCAGCATCCTGGTAAAACTCCTCTGCACTCTCTCCAGAGTCTCCATGTCCTTCTGGTAGTAAGGCGACCAGAACTGGACACAGTATTCCAAATGAGGTCTAAATAATGTTTTATACAACTGCAACATTAAAGGCCAGCTCTTGTACCCTATACCCCTTCCTATGAAGGCTCGCATACTATATGCTTTTTTCACAACCTTCTCCACCTGCTCTGCCACCTTCAGAAACTTGTTCACCTGCACCCCCCAGGTCCCTCTGCGTTTCTATACTCTTAATAGGTCTACCCTTTATCATATACCTCCCCTCTACATTCTCTCTCCCAAAATGCATCACCTCGCATTTATCAGGATTGAATTCCATTTGCCATCTATCTGCCCAAGCTACCATCCTGTCTATGTCCTGCTGCATTGGCATCACCTGATGGAATTTTTGTTATTATATTGACTGACAATGATGCAGAATTGATTCTGAGTAAAGAAGTGTCTACCGCAATTCCAAATCATACTCAAGGACAGCCAAATTCCAGACATCATGTATAACCAAAAGGAATAGAGGGCTGCCTGATCAACTTTTTTATTGAATTTGTACAATAATTACCGATGCATGGTGCTGCATGGTAGCATACAGTTAGCATTGCTGCCTTGCAGCACCAGGGACCTGAATTCAATTCCCAGTTTGGGGTCATTATCTGTGCGGAGACTGTACATCTCCCTCCAGGTGCTCCTGTTTTCTCCCACAGTCCAAAAAATGAGCTGGTCTGATGCATTAGCTATGCTAAATTCTCCCTCAGTGTACCTGAACAGGTGCCTGAGTATGGCGACTGAGTGATTTTCGGAGTAATTTCATTTCAGTGTTAATGTAAGTCTATCTGTAATACTAATAAATAAACTTTAGTACTGTGTATTATTGATCATATATATAACTTTGCAGTAATTTGTTTTCATGACCACAGAAGTAAAAGGGGAGAGAATGCTATATAGTTAAAGGGGTTTCAGACTGATTCAAGAAATAATCACATGATGTTGGTGTTTGCAGAGGCTGCTGTTTTATTTTTGTGCAGTGCAGAGAGCATCTCTTTTAATAATGTTGTTTGTTTGCAACAACGTATGCAAACCATATCTTTTCTTTTTGTTTAAAGCCCAAATTTCTTAATATAGTTAGGACTTTACAAGTAGTTTCAGTCACTATTACTAAAATTAGATTATTAGCCTAGGTCTATACATTCAATTTTCCATCCACTGCCAAGGTGGAATTTGAACACATGCCTCAATATTTAACCTAGGCCACTAATCCAGTAACATAATCATTATGTTACAGCAATGGACTTCCACACCTGCAACCTGTACTACTGAGAAGGGCAACAGTTGCTTTGGAAAAACACTGTCTGCAAGTTCCCCTGCGAGATACCCTGGCCTGAAATTATATCACTGTTCCTTCACTATCACTAGGTCAAAATTCTGGAGCTCCATTCCTAACAGCATTGTGGGTATATCTACATCACATGGTTGGCAGCGATTCATATAGGTAGCTGAATACCATTTTCTGAAAGGCAATTAGGGATAGGCAATAAATTATGGCATAACCAATGACACACATATTCCACAAAATGAATAAAAACAAATGTAGTAAAGAGAAATTTATGTGTGTTGGGAGATTGGGGTTCTCAGTAGACAGAGGGAAATAAACTTCTAGCAGTGAGGCAAACATTAGTCCTCATTCCATTACCTCAGGCCAGCCAGTAGGTTTCCTGAAAATTGTGGTGTCATTTCACCTGAGTTTCAGGCAGATAGCAGAAGAACATTCAGCCCTTACTAAGAGATTGGGAGCCATTTCTCATGTTCCTAAATCGATACTCACGCATCTACGCTTTATCTGTCCCCTCCGCCCATAACAACAACATTTGTGATGAGATTTCTTAAAAATATTCAACTACAGTAGAAGCATTGATCCTGGACAAATGCACTACCTGAATGAAATATTCAGAACTTCTTACCAGGAGACCTGATCTGGTTCACTTCAGCTTCAAGTGGTGTATTGCTACTACAGTCATTATGGATGTCACATGTTAGGGATGAGAAGCAGGATGAGGGGATGAGTGGCAGTGTCTGTAAGAGGAGGGGGTCAGGATCCACAACTGTGTTCCAGATTAAAATTCATAACAGCTGTGAGTGATCAGACTCTAATCACCACCTGACACCGACTGTGTGGGTTTGTTGGAGGACAGGAGGGCTGCAGGTGTCCATGGTAACGGAAGGCCCGCATAACATAGAATGTTTGGTTTGAGAGCGGTTGGGGAGGAGATTTTAAAAATGTTCTCATTCCTGTCACCTGTCTCTGGTAGTCTGCACGGTTTGCAGCCAGCCTCAATTAAATGTCATTAGCATGTAATTATAATATTCCCCATCTCAATCACCAAAGGCATGAGACAGAGAGAGAGAGAATTGTCTCAGTTACTAAAGCCCATCCTGAACTTAGAGTCAATTAAACTGGAGCACCATTTACTTCAACGGTTTGAAATGAAGCTGTCATCTCCCATTGTGTCTTGTGAAATACTTCTCTTTTGTACTCACCAATGTCCTCCACTCTGCCGCTTTCCTCATCTTCTTGCCTGCCCTTTTCAGTTTTCTCTTCTCTTTCTTCGCTCTTTCTTCATCTCCTCCCCCCCAACACCATTTTCTGCTCATGGTGATAAAAGTGGGAGGGGGTTGTTGGTCAAAAGGTTGAAGTCAAGGTTTGGGAATGTGGAGGAGATCTGACAGGAAAAGGAAGGGATGATAGCATGGAAGAAGGATGAATGGAAAATGAAAATTTCTGATGTTGGAGAATGGGGGATTATTGTAATGGGTCAATGGGAACTGAAGTGACAAACATAACTTACTGCAGCATAATCAGAGTATTGGAGCTCAATAACTCAGGTTGAGTAGCTGTAGTTTTTGACTGGAACTGTCTAAAATTAAATAGTTTTGATAAATAAGCTACATTCCAGTACAGAACTTGTCTCTCGAGTCAGATAGAACATGGAAGATCAAAAACTGAGTTGAGACAATGATGCAATCTTCTTTTCCTCCTGTCTTAATAGCAAAAGGATTTGATGGGTCTGTTGTTAAAAGATCATTGCCCATATATCAATATGAAGCAGGGGAAGGATGGTAAATAAATTTTGGAAGACACTTATACTTCAGGAGAATATTCCAAAGCGCCTCACAATTTACAGAATCAAAAGGATACTAGATGTTGTTTACAACTTGGTATGCTATAAAAATCATGTCAGCTGTATCTCTTGATTGTCTAAACCCACATTGAGACATGGGGGTAGCTCTTCAGCAAGTGTAATAAATCAATTCATTAGGGTTATTTTATTTATTCTTTCATGGGATATGGATATTCCTGGCGAGATCCATCCCCAATTGCCCTTTCAGAGGGCAGTTAAGAGTCAGCTACATTGTGTGTGTTTGGAATCACATGTAGACCAGACCAGATAAGCATGACAGATATCCTTCCCTAAAGAAGGGTCTGTGAACCAGATGGGTTTTGTTTCAACAATCTATGATGTTATGAGACTAATTTTCAAATTCAGATTTTATCATTGAATTTAAATTCCACCAACAACCCTGATGGTATCGAACACAACTCCACCCCTTCCCCCAACAGCAGTAGCCTTGATCTCTGAATTATTTGTCCAGTAACATTACCATTATTCCACCATATCCCATCTCCCTTTTGTAATCCTTCCTGCAATGGAAAGTTGTATAAATTCCAAAGTTATGTTCATCACAATCATGGTGACCTTGATATAGTTGCAGACTTCCTTTCATTCCAGATCTGTAGGATAAGGACATGAAACAATAATTGTTAGTTTCTCTCCTTGATTTCAGTAGGGATTCCATAGCTACCACATGTTTTGTTGTTCTTCATCTTTTGTGATAGTTTCATCACCTCCATATGCATTGGCTGATCGCCAACTTTTTCATTTAATTACGTCCATCAAACTGGCTCCCAAATGATGGATGAACCAGAAGAGATGTCCACAAAAGATCAACATCAAAGCTGTGAAGAATCCACTCAAGAAATTGATTCCAACAAAATCTTAGGGAAATAACTGAATCAAGGACAGAAGACATGTCCACAATACTTGGGATGTCCTTAATCTGATATCATCATTGTCTGCAAAGAGACTGTTTGATTTTGTATCAGAAAACATGAGATTCGGTTTGATGAAAGTGGTCAGAATACTTGAACTCAAAGCAAAAGAAACTAGTTTGCTAACCAGTAAAAGTGGATGGACAAAGATGAAAAACATGTGGTGAACAAGCAAGTATTTGGCAAGACTTGCTACTTTTACAATGAATCAAGAGTTGCTGCAGCAAGAAGCCTAAAAGTGTTATTTTTGAGAAAGGTTGATGATGGCAATTTTGAAAGGATGAGGAACAAGAACAATTTATAGTATCAGTTAGCATGGGATCCTGGTCCAAGAAAGGAAGTTAGTTCATCAAGAATTTAGTGAGAATGGGATCAAAGGAGCAAGTGGTCGGTCTCATGGTCAAGACATACTTGGGGATATCAAGATTGGTTTCCAACTGTGATTAAATGTATCCTGGTGGAGATTTCATCACATCACTTCCATCAATGTTCCAGCCCTTTGTCAGTCAACATGTGCCTCCTTGTGATATGCTGCCTTGCCATGGCAATTGGAAAGTGAAAAGGCTCATTACCCAACTGAGCATTGCTTGATCATCAGACTTTTTCCTATTTTCAATATTTTAGTACGTGGTAAAAAGACAAGAGTTACCTTTGCCTTCTAGGATGATCCTGAAGCAGTGATAGTTTTGGAATGGAGAGTGAGGCCAAGTTGAACTTTTATCTGGATAAGTAAGATCTGATAATTAAACATACACATAACAACTCCATGAAATGTGTGCATCAAACCCTGAGCCAGCTTTCAGCATCAGTCGCAGCACTGCATAGCATTAGACTGGAGCAGGGAATGTGTCTAGCACCTCCCCAACTCATGAACCCCATCACTTGGAAAAGACCAATGCATTGGAATACCATCATTTTCAAATGCTCCTTCGAGTCACACACCATCCAGATGTGGACATGTATTGCTATTCCCTCATATTATTGGGTCCAAACCCTGTGATTTCCCACTGAATAGCACTGTGGGAGTTCATTTTCCACCTGTACTCTTGCAGTTCGATAAAGTGGCTCATCATCAAGTTCTTAAGGAGGCAACAGTAAATGTTTGCCTTGCCATATTGCAAAGAATTAATCTTAAAAACTATCATGATCATTCTGAGGATGAGTACAAACTCTGTATTAGCAAATGTTATGTCTGACACTGATCAAAGTTCCTTTATGCTTTAAAAGCTAAATTGCTATCAATTCTTTTTCTTACCTCTCAAAGATATACAGGCAGAGAGAAAAAAATGAGTTCTCAGGGCCACCTGGTTTGTAACTTATCGCATTACGTCGTCCTTTTACTTCCAAACCCTGTCTACTTCGCATATTGGAGTATCAGGGTGCTGATCAAAGAGTGGAGGCCCCAGGGAGGAGAGTGGAGGCACCAACATTACATCACCTCTTACATGACTTCATACTAATCTCAGTAATAGAACTCAAATCAGGAGCACAGACGCCAAGGGGAGGCCCAAGGTAGCAAAGTGAGCTATAATTACACAAAGGACAGACAGATTGCAAACCCATTTAAAACATTTCCGGAGTACTTTGTTAATTTTCAAGTGAGATATATTGAAACAGGTCATTTTAAAAAAAAACATTTTTTATGACTGATGTATGTGCAATTCTTTCTGAAAGAGAGACTGACTTGACAGATTTCCAACAGGGAAATGGAGGTCACCCTGAGGTTAAGTAATCTCAGGTGGACATTCAGTCTAGTCTCCAGGGAAGGGCCTCTGTTAGAACCATTTTGTTCAATTATCAATGGGGAAAGTAAGCTTACTTCAATGTGTGCTGTCACCAGGAGCCTAAGCGATTGAAATCCCTTAGGTTCAAGGTTCAACTCTTTATTAAAAAAAGAACAGATGTGTTATAATATCTAAAAGAATTTTGCAGAATGATTTGATTCTGTAACAGCAAAATACTGGGGAGAAAGTTAATAGCAAAGAGCACGTAGGTTTAGGTTTAGAAGAATTGTTAAAATCAGTGGAAATGTAACCCTACAACCCCCTCCTCTGGATAAGTAGCATTTAAAGGAGGTAATTTGAACAAGATTTTTATTGGGATTTAAATTTGCCATGACATGTAAGAGTTTTCCAAGCTTCCTCACAATGTTGAAACAAAGGTGAGGAGACTAAATAGCAATTCATAAGGTTCATTAAAAGTTAGACATTGACATTAATAAATATTTACTGCTCACAGCTTTTTACTTAACACTCACTAGGAAAGGTTTCGTTAAGAGTGGTATGCCTTAGCGATTAGTGCTGGTGCCTTAACTTATTACAGTTTGTACAAATGACTTGGATGAAGGGACTGAAGGTATGGTTGTGAAATTTGTAGAAGATACAAAGGTAGGTAGGAATGTAAATTACAAAGTGGACATAAGGAGACTACAAAGAACATAGGTTAGGTGAGTGAGCAGAAATCTGGCAAATGGAGTAAAATGTGCCAAATGAGAGAGTATCCATTTTAGCAGGAAGAATAAAAAAGCTTATTATCTAAATGGTAAGAGATTGCAGAGCCCTGAGGTGTGGAGGATTTGGGACTCCCAGGGGTGCAAGCAGCCCCTTTCTGTATAAGTTAATGGCAGGAATCTGAGGTGCCAGAGAGTCTGGCTGGAATTGAGGAATACACAAATACCATCCTTATTTGGTCAGGGCTGAGCACTTCTGGTTCCAGCCTCTCGCCTCTGACCTTTGTCTATATTCAAACTTGGCCGTCTGATTTCCCAAAAGGCCTGGCTGTGGACGTGTTAATTGCTATTTAACTTAGACTGTCTGATTTGTGTTGGGCCTAGTTGCTCATGCCATAGCCATTTGGCCACTCAAGTGTACAGGTTTAGCAAACATTTAGGAAAGCTAATAAAATGTTATTCTTTATTGTGAGGGGAATCGATTGCAAAAGTAGGGAGATTATGCTTCAAGACATTGGTGCAACCACATCTGGAGTATTGTGTACAATATTGGGGCAATTAGAGATGGGCAACAAATGCTGACCTTGCTAGTGCCCACGTTCCATCAGAGAACAAAAAAAGAGAGTTTGCCAAAGTGGAAAGGGAAAATAAGTTAAAATGTATGATAGTAGAGAAGCAATACCAAACCTTCAAGGAAATGTTTCATCACTTCTAAATATTCCATTGAGAAAGAAAGTCT
This sequence comes from Sphyrna mokarran, assembly GCA_024679065.1. Lineage (NCBI taxonomy): Eukaryota > Metazoa > Chordata > Chondrichthyes > Carcharhiniformes > Carcharhinidae > Sphyrna > Sphyrna mokarran. Next base: position 72,659,151 of record JAGIQG010000008.1, on the reverse strand, counting down.
CTGACATGGATGCAACATCAGAAGCTAAATAAAGAAGTTAAAGATGGCATCAAATTGAACAAAAGGTACATACAATGCTGCAAAGATTAGTGATTGGAAGTAACGAGCAGGATGGATAAAGAAGAACAGGAGATGTGGTATGCTTCAACACGGACATCCCCTCTCACCAACCTTTTAAGAGGTTTAGCGGCCAGAGCACCACAACTGAGGGAAAATCCCTTTTTAACTGTTCGGGCACACAGACAGTACAAGGGCCTCTCTGCATACTGGTAAATACTAGCCAAGGAACTACACTGCCCCAAATTGTGTTCAGAGAATAGAAATGTCCAGTCTACCTCCTTTTAACAAAGCTTTTATAACTCTGATTGGCTGCTTATCTCATGGTGATGAGTAGTCATATTGGCACCGAATCTACCTGAGCTAAATTGCTAGTGTCATTAACAGGGTTGGAATACAGGGACTGACATGTTGGTTGGCACCAGTATTTTTGGGTTGCTTTTGCCTCTGCTCCCAGCCTCAGTGGGGCCTGAAAATCCTGTAGTGAAATAGTGAAGCGATTGCTTCAATGTCTGAGGCCACGTGCTGTCCATTTCTCTTTAAATATAATTTCTTGTTAATTTAAAGCCAGATTCTCAGTCTAATAGAAAGTATATTCAGCCAGCTTTTTGTGGAGAATTGCATGGCAGCAAGGAATGTATTCCAATCGTTGACGTATAGCGTAAGGATATTTTGGGTCTCATTTTGATTTACCTGGATTTTGACAATCATGGGATACTGAGGGCTAGTGATAAGTGATGCTGAACCTGAGAATATAGCCTGTGTGGAAAAACCAAATGTGTGACAGTGACCAATACATAGAATGGGCCCCAGATAGGGAGTGTGGGTTAAACCCTGGAATCATTTAACAAGCAATTGCATGATGTAATGGGAAGACTGGAGGGTCTTTCTGAATGAATGATTTACCACTGGTTAGATGGCCTTCCTCATCTGTATTTACTTTGTGCAATCATTTCACATTCCAGCTTTTATTTATAGCCTCCCTAAATTACCCAATTTTTGTCAAACGTTTTGGTGAAAGCACATTTATTGTGAACATGGATGAATTGCTCTAACTCTTATTACCTTAACACAGTAGAAAGTGGAATTGGTCATTCAATCTGTATAACAACCAAGACCTATGTGCCAACTGCAATCCAACACAAGGGTGTTGTAATTCACCGTTGGCTTCATCTCTCCTATATCATGGACATTCAGAAATGTTTATAAAAATAGAAATCATAGTTTCTGGTTAACCAGCTTTTATAAAGCAAAGTTTATTTATTAGTGACAAGGTTTACATTAACACTGCAATGAAGTTATTGTGAAAATCCCCTAGTTGCCACATTCTGGCACCTGTTCGGATAGCACTGAGGAAGAGTTTAGTATAGCCAATCCACATAATCAGCATGTCTTTCAGATTGTGGGAGAAAACAAGAGCACTCAGAAGAAACCCACACTGGGAGAACATGCAGACTCTCTGCACTGACAGTGACCCGAGCTGTAAATGAAGCCTGCTCCCTGGCACTGTGAGGCAGCAATGCTAACCACTGTGCCGCCCTCATAATATCCACAGTGAAGTTCATTAATTCAACCTGGTGCTCACCGGAGCCAACACTGGATATTATCTATAATCATGCTGAAATCTTACGGCTACACACAAACAGCAAATGGTTCATTATTCACCAGTAATTCACAGACGGGTACACATCTTTGATAGAATTTGCAAAAAATGCAATATAAGATACACAAACAGAACTAAAGACATTCACTCCAAAAAAGAAAATACCAGCAGAATGTTTTGGAAAGTTTGGGAGATTTGTAATCGGACATGAAAAGTTGATTCAAAACTAAGTATTACAAAGAAAAGTATTGAGTGATATCAGATGAGTGCATGTGACTACACATAAATAAATTTGCTTGAATATATATGTCTATACCAGGGGCTGGTTAGCTCAGCTGGCTAATTGATTGAGATAGATTGAAGTAATCCAAAAGCATTCTGGATGAATCAATATGGAAAATGCGGCTTCACATCCTTATCACATCGATGTCACGTTCTTGATTTGGAATGGAAATCATTACAGCAAAAAAATAGATTAACCATGTTCTGTAAAATATGGAATGGATGGTGGGAATTGACAGAAACAAGCAATTTATCATGACAAAACATGAGATAATAATCCACACAAACTACAAAGGCGATAGGGGCGATACTCCCAACCTGCTGCCCTGCTTTGGCAGCCCACTGGGCCAGAGACACAAGTGGAGGCCATTTAATGGTCTTCCCGCTGGACGCCATGGCCTCCGCAAGTCTCCTGGTGCCACATTTTCAGCATCATCATCTCGCACTAGAAATTCACACCATGCTGTATAACTTATTTAAATTGCGATTTGCATCCTATTAGCAGGCCTGGGACTGAAATCTCCAAACCCACTAACATCCCCATTGGCCCCAGGAATGTTTCACTCCAGTAGAGTTCACAACAACTTTCAATTAACTGGGAGTTGGTAACCTGACCCTGTTGGAATGGAATAAAGGCATCGAGGCCATTCCAGGAGGTCAGGGGCAAGGGCATGTCCCTGGGCATTGCCATTGTGGCAGTGCCAGCCTGGATCCCTGGCACTGCCCAAGGGGTGAAGTGGCAATGCCCAAGGAAGCCAGGCATCGAGCAGTGTCAAGGGGATGGGGCCTTTAGTAGCAAATTGTGGGAGGGTAGTTGGGAAGGAAATCAGGACTACCATAGGGGGTCAGATACATGCAGGGGGCATTGGGGGTTGGGGATGTCGGAGAGGTAGCAATGCTGGGTTGCACAGCCAGTCAGCAATTGGACGGTCAATTGTGCAGGGCCACTGCCCATGTGCTAATCTCAGTGCTGACAGATCGGCACATGTGCAGTGGTCCACCCAGCACTCTGCTGCCAGTCTCTCAAGGGCAATAGGCCCCACTCATATATTTCCAGTGTGATTCAACTAAGTCACTCTGGAAGATTCATTTTGAAAGTTCTCCTAAGAAAACCAGTGGAGTTTACTCCAGTTTTCACACAAACTCGATACAGAATTTCTTTTGGGAGAATTCCACCCCATTTGTTTCCAGGACATTGTACCAAGAACTTTTCTTCCCAAGGACAATCTCAGAATGGAGCAAGCTGCCAAAGGAAATAGTCACAGTCCCATCTTGAGATTATTTCCATTTAAAAGTTTTTATTATCAGGACTATCATCTCAGCGGGTCATGCTTGTTCTATCTAGCAATACCTGTATCAACCATTGGTGAATCACAGATATTGGTCCGTGATACCGACACAATGAAATGAAAAGCTGAAAGTGCAGAAGAGGCAGGGACATAGTTCAGAGTCACATGAACAGTATGGGCTCAATTCCTGTTTTGGGGTTGAGATAAACTTGCCTCATTGACATGCACCTGTGAGTGCAAGGCTATGGCAAACCACCGCTGACAAAAACTAAATGGAAACACACACATTTTTATTAATTCACATTTTCATACACTCATACTCCTTCATACTATTCCTTGTTGATGTGGGCAAATATTATGGTGTCCACTTTTCTGATTAAGGAGATATATTAAATGGCAGAATCATATATGCATGATTAGATTTAACATAAAACAACAAGTAGACATCACGGGGGAATTTTCATCTGCTGATGTGCCAGGAGAAGACAGTTCTGGATATTTGGTTTTGCTGCATGCTAGGCAATTTTAACCATATGTAGTTTGGCCCAGGCTGGTAATCAGCCTCATCGATGGGTTTAGGTTCCAATTGGGCAAGCTTCAAGACCAGCTAAACCAAATGAATATAAGTAGCATATATACGTCTATATGGGGGGCTGGTTAGCTCAGTTGGCTAATTGATTGAGATAGTAAAATTCCAAACTCAGAAGTGGGAATGACAGTGAGGTGTCCAATCATCCAGTCTCTTGGAGTTGAAGGGTGTGTGTGAGGGGCCTGGGATGGGGGATCTGACTCCCACTGGTTCCTGACCCATATAAGTCTGCCAATGAATGCAGTCTGATCTTTGACTCCAAGGGCCATAATGTTATATGTTCTTCTATGTTTGGGGAGGAATGACACTGGGAAGTTGTGCTTCTACTCTTCTGGCCCACAAGCAGTGCTGCAAAGACACATTTTACTCGTGAGACTGTCCTCACCTCTGTGGGATTTTTCAAGGACAAGATTACTCAGTAGGTCATGGTTAAACCTGCAAAGTTGGTTATATCTAAGCCTTCCTGTTTCGTTAATGTATTTAAAATACCAACACCCGGGCCTGAGTTGTCATTCCTAGTTCTGCTCAATAAGCCTGGAAGTCAGAAGGTTACAGCTAGCTTCTGAACACACTCAAGAATTTCCTCCATTTGAAACTTCCCCTCCCAAGCTACACCAAAGCATAACTGCTGCATAGTGAATGTTGGTAGTTATTTGTCAGGAGGAAGGCCTGACACTGCCCTCATCCAAATCGTCTGCATGTCTACTTCAAGCTAGGGCTGTTGGATAATGATAAAAAGTGCAACTGTTTGCTTGCCAACCCAGAGCACTGAAATCAACTGAGGCAGACACTGATCAATCCAGCTTTTAGCTCATTTTTCTGCTCGCCTTTTTAAAGAAAAATTGCCCAAATATTTCCTGCTAGTTGTTTCCCAGGGGCTTTGCTGCAGACACGACCTTAGTCACATAACCTTCATTTAGTGACTGAGGTGTTCAAGCCCGGTGCCATGCTGTCTGGCTACCTCATTTTAAGCACTGTCTGAATGACTGAAGCGAGTGTTTGGAATATTGTGATGCACAGTAACTGCAGCCCAATATTTTGACAGGAATGGAAGGAGTGCACAGTTTATCTAGCTCCAGTACTCTGCAGGTCACATTATTAGTTTAAATGTTTAATTTACTCGCCAAAATGGCCAATTATGTATTTTCACTACTGCTAGACCCAGAATAAAAGACACATTAACCAGGCTTCTTTCAATAAACTGAAAATGATTGATTTAATATGAAACAAATTTTTAAAAAGTTGCAAGAACTGGTTAGCACACAATTGTAATCTGGAAGTATAACCATCTGAATCTTTCAAAATGCCCAAGCACACAGTTATATAAATATACACCAATGACAAATAGTAGAGGTCTCTGCATATAGTGGCAGTTTAAAAAGTAGATTTTGAAAAAAAAAGGATAATGGTTGCAGGGTTTTAGCACTGTCGATTTGGAGTTCTCTTGTCTACAAGCAAATTGTTAGTCCCAGTACGGGACTGAAGGTTCTCCCCAATGGAACTGCGGCATGGAGGAGAATAGAGCTGGGAGAGCTTCTTCTCTCAGCATCTCCGGTTTCCCCTTGACAAACAAGTCCCACTGAGATGAAGGTTCCTCACTGTTAATCTCTATATTTTAGGTAAGGAGAATGCAAGGTGGCCAGATTCAGTTCAGTTCCAACTGAATTCAAAAGACAAGTTCAAAACATAAATGCTCATTTCTATCATATGATTTCCAGTAACTCATTAGCCTTTGTCTTTTAACTAGCTATTTTCCTCTATCAATTAAAATAATTGTTGTGCAAACAAGCAATAAGTCAAGTGCCATGCTGGTCAACTGATTTTTTGGAACAGTCTCCAGTTCCAAAAGTGAACTTATGACTTTTTTGAAAAATAAACAAGTGACCAAATGATGCAACGTCCTTCCAAATGTTAAAACAAAAATACAGTTTATGAAGATATGGTTTCCTTAATGCAGCTACATTAATAAACAATATATCAGGACCATTTTGTATCGTACGGACTAGTGGAATAATAGTCAACGTGGCAAAGAACATCAAAAAGGATTTTTTTTCAATGACAAATGGTAAGCTATGCTAAGTGATTAGTTCAGAAGCCTTCAGGGCAGCCCTATAAAGAAATTTGAGCTAAGAAATCAGTTAGTAAATTCGCAATTAATTTTATAGCACTTTAAAATGAATCACCATGTTTTTCTTCATCTTTCTTGAAGTAGCAAATGGTAACTAGCATAGAAGTCGAAGAGGACCAGTATTTTTCCCAGCTGTGGGATAAACAGTGAGCATTAACCCACCATTCAGTTATATAGAACATTACAGCCAGCCCAGTCTTTGCCTGACAATCACTTAGGCTAACATAAGCAGCAGTTCATTGGCCAGAATTTTACGCTCGTCTACTAACCTGGTATTTAGACAATGGGGAGAGCTGGAGAATATGGAATTGGAGGGACAGGATTCCTGCTCGTTCCAACCTGCCCCAACCATACAACAATTTTATATCGGGACAGACAAGACCTTGGATGGAAAACTCGCCCCTACCCAACTGACGCCCATAAATCTCCATTTATTGACCACTTAAGGGCCTCTTCCTGCCCAACCTCAATTTTTATGTTGGCATTGAACTCAAGTTACCCAACTGTGATGTTTAAAATCTGCCAAAATTAAACAGACTTGGATCCCAGGCAGGAAATCTCCAGCAGAAGACTCCCTAAAGGTCCAGTAGATTCTAAACATCCCTCCCCCCACCGCCCATCACCCCGACCTCTCACTTGTAACCTAGATCACCTCCAGGCCTTCCCTTACTGTCCTTGCTCTTGGGCTTCTTGAACATACCTGGACCTACAGTGTCCAGACTTAGCCTCAGGTGTCCTCTTCCATTTCTTCCTCTACTCATTGCAGCATTCTCATTACAGGGACTGGGGAACTGTCAGCTAATCAGATTGGCTGGCACCTTTCTAAGGCAGGACTTGATTGTCTCAGGGACAGGACTGGTTACTTCAGGTGCCGGGATTCAGATGCTTCAGGAGGGCCAGGGTTAGGGGCAAAAGAGGAGGTGGAGTGGCACTATTGATCAGGGACACTGTCATGGCTGTAGAGAAGGTGGAAGACGGGGAGGGATTGTCTATGAAGTCTCTGTGGGTGGAAGTTAGGAACAGCAAAGGCTCGATAACTTTGCTGGGTGTATTCTATAGGCCGCCCAATAGCGACAGGGAAGTTGAGGTGCAGATAGGGAAACAGATCCTAGACAAATGTAGAAATAACAGGGTTGTCGTGATGGGAGATTTCAATTTTCCAAACATCGACTGGAATATCCCAAGGGTAAGGGGTTTGGATGGTGTGGAGTCTGTTAGGTGTGTTTAGGAAGGTTTCCTGACACAGTACGTGGAAAAGCCTACGAGAGGAGAGGCTGTACTTGACCTGGTGCTTGCTAATGAGCCAGGGCAGGTGTCGGATCTCACGGTAGGTGAGCATCTTGGGAATGGAGATCATAATTCTATCTCTTTCATGATAACAATGGAGAGAGATAGGATCAGGCAGGCTAGGAAGGTGTATGTCTGGAGTAAGGGGAAATATGAAAACATTAGGCAGGTAATTGGACGCATAAACTGGAAGGAGGTGTTCTTGGGGAAGAGTACAGAAGGAAAGTGGCGGTTTTTCAAGGAATGTTTGTCTAGGGCACTGCAAGACAACGTTCCGAGGAGTCAAGGAGGTTCTGGTAGGACGCGGGAACCGTGGTGCACGAAGGTAGTGGTGAACCTAGTTAGGAAGAAAAAAATGGTATATAAAAGGTTCAGAGAGCTAGGGGATGTTAGGGATCTAGAGGAGTATAAGGTGTGTAGAAGGGAACTTAAAAAGGAAATTAGGAGAGCCAGAAGGGATCATGAGAAGGCCTTGGCAGGTAAGATTAAGGAGAATCCCAAGGCCTTCTACAAATATGTGAAAAGTAAAAGGATGAGAAGAGAAGGGATAGGACCTATAAAAGGTGAAGGAGGAAAAATCTGTGTGAATCCGGAAGAAATGGCAGAGGTGCTTAACGAGTACTTTGCCTCGGTATTCACGGTGGAAAGTCAACTGGGAGATTGCACTGCAGGTTTGCGGCATACGGAAAAGATTGAGTATGTGGATGTTAGGAAAGAGGACTGTTAGACCTGTTAAATTCTATCAAGATAGACAAGTCGCCGGGACCGGATGGGATGTACCCCAGCTTATTATGGGAGGTGAGGGAAGTGGTTGCAGAGCCCCTGGCGATGATCTTTGCGTTGTCCATGGAAAAGGGAGAGGTTCCGGAGGATTGGAGGATTGCGGATGTGGTTCCTATCTTTAAGAAAGGGAACAGGGATAGTCCAGGAAATTACCGACCAGTGAGTTTGACTTCAGTGGTTGGTAAGCTGATGGAGAGGCTTCTGAGGGATAAAATTTATGAACATTTGGAGAAGTTTGGACTGATTAGAAATAGTCAGCATGGTTTTTTTAAGGGCAGGTCATGCCTTATGAGCCTAGTTGAGTTCTTCGAAAATTTGACTGAACACATTGACGAAGGAAGGGCGGTGGACATAGTGTACATGGACTTTAGTAAGTTGTTTGATAAGGTTCCACATGCAAGGCTTCTGGAGAAGGTGAGAGGGCATGGGATCCAAGGGTCTTTGGCCTCGTGGATCCAGAACTGGCTTGCCGGCAGAAGGCAGAGAGTGGTTGTGGATGGGTCTTGTTCTGCATGGAGGTCGGTAACCAGTGGAGTGCCCCAGGGATCTGTTCTGGGACCCCTGCTGTTTGTCATTTTCATAAATGACCTGGATGAGGAAGTGGAGGGATGGGTTAGCAAGTTCGCCGACGATACAAAGGTCGGTGGTGTTGTGGATGGTCTGGAGGGATGCCAAAAGTTGCAGCGGGACATAGACAGGATGCAAGACTGGGCGGAGAAGTGGCAGATGGACTTCAACGCAGATAAATGTGTAGTGGTCCATTTTGGCAGGAATAATGGGATGAAGGAGTACAATATAAGGGGTAGGAGTCTTAGCTGTGTTGTAGAGCAGGAGGATCTCGGGGTCCAGGTCCATCGGACTCTTAAATCGGCCTCGCAGGTGGAGGAAGTGGACAAGAAGGCGTACGGTGTACTGGCCTTCATTAATCGAGGAATAGAGTTTAGGAGTCAGGAGGTAATGATGCAGCTCTATAAGACTCTTGTCAGACCCCAGTTGGAGTATTGTGCGCAATTCTGGTCGCCTCATTATAGGAAGGATGTAGAGGCTATTGAGAGGGTTCAGAGGAGATTTACAAGGATGCTGCCTGGATTGGGAGGCAGGCCTTATGAAGATAGGTTGAGGGAGCTGGGACTCTTCTCACTGGAGAGACGTAGGTTGAGAGGCGACCTGATAGAGGTTTATAAAATGTTGAGAGGAATAGATAGGGTGGACTCTCAGAGACTATTTCCCCGAGCTGAAATGGTCACTACGAGAGGACACAGATTTAAGGTGCAGGGAAGCAAATACAAAGGAGATGTCAGGGGTAGGTTTTTCACTCAGAGGGTGGTGAGTGAATGGAACCGACTGCCGTCGGAGGTTGTTGAGGCAAACTCACTGGGGTCTTTTAAGAGACTTCTGGATGAGTATATGGAAAAGAATAGGATAGGGGGTTATAGATAGGTCTGTGGATTGGTAGATGTGATCGGCGCAACTCGTGGGCTGAGGGCCTGTTTGTGCTGTATTGTTCTATGTTCTATGTTTCTCCGGAGGGAAAGGCGGAAATCCTGCTTGGAACCACTTAACACTCATTTGAACATGAAATGGCTGCTGGGCAGTCGGGTTCACCTGGTATCTGATTCCCGTCAATTCTTTAGATGACAGCAAGTGAGACCCACAGCCACAGGATGGTGTTCAGGGGTAACCATGCTGGACAAATTTCCTCCTAAGCCAAGAGGATACTGAAATTAGTTGTAGCTATTGATTGAGTTCAGTTACCTTAATACAAGAATTCAGTCCAGCTCAAAGTTAAAAGGAAACACTAGAAACAGGCTCTTAGACAAGGGTGATTATTGAGGCATTGGCCATTGGAAAAGGTAAAGTTGCCAGAGTCCCAGATGACCACAAGCTGCTTTCCCCTTTGAGAGGGAGAATTGACTGGTGATGGTTTAAGCTGAGGATCATCATACTTCAGGTGAGGGGTAAGGTTGAGAAGATGGGCATTGATGAATAACCTCAACTGATACAATAATTGAAACCACAAATTTAGTATTGTTCTGTATCACTAACCAGCTGTCCAGCCAACTCAGCTAAACCAACAAAAAAAATTTTAAAAAGAATAAATATTTAGAAGAGAAGAATATACAAGGACGTGTGGGAAGGGAATAAAAATTATATTAATCCTAAAGATCATACTGGAGAATGGGGAGCGATTCTTTCAATATTATTATCAACGATTTTAGAAAATGTAACGTATCTATAAAAGATTTAAATAAACTTACTGGTTCAAAAATTAAGCAATAATTAAAGCTTTGTAAATTTGAAAAACTTCTTTTTCATTTGAAAAAGATCATAGAACTTATAGAACCCTACAGTGCAGGAAGCCATTCAGCTATCATGTTTACACTGACTCTCTGACAGAGCATTCCACCCACGCCCGAACACTGTAACCCCAAGTAATCTCCCTAACCTACTCACCCTGGGACACTAAGACTGCTATTTTACCATTTTTATTCTAAGCGCTGGGCAGACTTGAAACTGGGGGTGTTTCAGATCCATTTTGAGGCTCCCACACACACTCTGCCTGCAAAAGTATCAGCAATCCTGAATATCGTTGCAGAAGCCTGTGGGCAGGGCTGAACGCGCCTAAAACCCTGCAGCTCCAATTGGCACCTCTATTATGCGTGTGCGGACAAAAAAACAATAGAATGCTGCTCCCCTGCCACATCCCTCCCAGAGACGATAATGCCTCCCCCTGACCCCAAAGGACATTGCCACCCTCCCATCACCCAGACCGATTGCAGTTCCCTCTCCCATTAATCACAGGCAGAGTAACAGTGCCCCTCCCCCACAATCGATCACAGCCGGCATGATTCTGCCACTTCCCCCACCCATCTCAGGCAGTATGATGCCCACCCCACCCCTCCACTTTCCCCTACCCATCTCAGACAGAGAATCCTCCCCCTACCTATCTCAGGCAGTCATCCCACACACCCCTCATCCAGAACACACCTGCACAAGGCCTCCATCTCCCTCGGTTCCATGGCTGTGTGACACCTCCCTCTCTCTCCTCTGACCCCAATCATCATAGTGGTATTGATTCCTAACCTCCCCTGCCCCCACTTCACTGAAGATAACCTTGGCAGGCTGCTGAATGCAGCAGAGACGAGGTGGAATATCCTCTTTCCCACCAGCATGACACAGACACATGAGGGCTGATGGCAGTGTGTCCTGGGAGGCAGTTGTCGCTTCAAAGAGCAAAGAATAAAGAACAATACAGCACGGGAAACAGACCCCTTGGCCCAATGAGCCCGCGCCGCCATTTTAACATTATGAGTGCCCCCCCTCTACCTATGACATTTGTCTACATCTATTGGGGAAGATTGAAGGAAGTCTAATTCAGGAACAATTTGTTACACCAATCAGCCTAAGAGCATGTTTTTGGGATGTGGGAAGAAACTGGAGAAAATACATGCAATCATGGGGAGAATGTGCAAACTCTTGCAGTCACCGGCCCAAATCCATGTATCTGCACAGCAAACAGTGATAGTCATTGAGCTGTCATGTTGCTTGTCAGATAGTACAGTTTAAGCATACATTATTGACGTGAAGCACTAGGCAACTCTTGAAGCAACGTCCAAGAGCTGCCCTTGCACAACCCATTGCATGTATGCGCCTTATGGGTCAACAAGGCGGATCGAGTCACCTGCTAACAACGCCATGGCTGTGGCCCCCAGAACAGGGAACCAGTGCCACAAAATGGTCAATGACCTCATCCAAGCAGCAAAGGTGAGTGATTAATGCCATCTAGCATCTTCCACCAAATCATTCCCAGCACCTGACCCCCAAGCACCTCATTCCCCACCAAGAGTAGCACTGCGCTTGCCTCTGAGGGCCACCACCTGATACTCTGCAGAAGTCACGTCATTATTCCTTTCATGGCTCCTTCTGTCCCCAGAGGAGAAGATCAATGATAACACCAGAGAGAGCAAAGATGGGATGGTGCACTAGACCTCCGGGTCCTCACCCACTTTGAAGAGCAAGCGCTGGAGCTTCCAGGAAAGGGGACACCTGGGCTGTCAGCAAAGGCATGAGTCAGGCTGGAGTCAAGTAGTGAGTACCTGTCAATCCTCCACCCTCAATTTGAGGCGATTTCTGGGAGCATGGTTTTGGATACGAGAGGCAGGGTTTAAAAGAGATGTACGAGACATGTTATTTACATAGGTGATGGGTGTATGGAACACAGTCGGAGGAGGTAGTTATGATAGTGATCTTTAAGGAGTGTCTTTGCAGAAATGTGAATGAGATGGGAATATGGTCCCCAGAAGAGTAAAGCATTACAATTCAGATGGGCAGCCTGGTTGCTGTAGGTTTGGAGGGCCCAAGGGCTTATTCTTGGTCATGTAAGCTCTGTGCTTTGTTCTATGTTCAATGGAGAAATATGAATCAAAGTTTTTTGCATCCTGGATTCCTCTCCCTCCTTTGCATTTAACCTTGTGTCTTGTGTTGTAGGAATAGATCTGGATGCCCTGGGGCCATCTGACATAGAACGTAGAACACCACAGCACAAACAGGCCCTTCAGCCCACAAGTTGCACCAATCATACCCGTACTTCCCAGGCCATAGAACTATCTGCAACTCTCAATCCCATTAAATCCCATGTACTCATCCAGAAGTCTTTTAAAAGACCCCAGTGAATTTGCCTCTACCACCACCGACAGCAGTCGATTCCACTCACTCACCACCATCTGAGTGAGATTAGATTAGAGATTAGAGATTAGAGCAACACAGCACGGGAAACAGGCCCTTTGGCCCAACGAGCCCACGCCGCCGTCATAACTATATAGTAACAATTCCGTTATCCTATTCTAATTTTAGGTTATTCGTAAAATGGAAGAGTCTCAATGTAGGGACAATTTGTTTCCCAATCAGCCTAAGAGCGAATTTTTTGGGATGTGGGAGGAAACCGGAGTGCCCGGAGAAAACCCATGCAACCATGGGGAGAACGCGCAAACTCCCGCAGACACCGGCCCAATTCCAAGTGTCTGCACAGCTACAGCGATAGTCAGTGAGCTGTCATGGTGCCCTTCAGATGGTCCAGATAAAGCACTCATTTACGACATGAAGCACCTGGTTCAATTCCTGGTTTGAATCTCTGCCTGTGCAGAGTCTGCACATTTTTCCCATGCCCGCGTGGATTTCCTCCGGGTACTTCAGTCTCCTCCCACAATCTGAAAGACACACTGGTGAGATGCATTAACCATGCTAAGTTCTCCTTCAGAGTAACTGAACAGATGCAGAAGTGTGGCGAGTAGGGGATTTTCACAGTATCTTTATTGCAGTGTGAATGTAAGCCTACTTATGACAGTAATAAATAAACTAAACTAACCATGGATACGCACACACCACCTGTGTTAATTGAATATTAATTGTGTTTAATTGTAGCAAGTTGAAGGGCATTAGCTGAGGACCTGTGTGCCCCTATGAATAAATATAGGCGGAAACTTTAGTGTTTGCATGAGAAGGTGCTTGCCAGTAATATCTTACCTATGTGAATAATTGTTTATGTAATTGTGTAAAGATTAGTTCCTGTTATTTTCTTCACCAATTGGATTTCTAGAATATCACATGGTGGTAGAGGATAATTACCCAAATGAAAAGTTTGAAATCTGCAAAATAATTTTCTAACAGAAAACTACCAGCCTAGTTGCTATTGTGGAAAATCAAAGAAAACAAGTGTGAGTAGTCAGGGTCTGATAATTCTCTAATGCTGTTGAAGTTTGAACAATGTTACAAATGAAAATGGAAATGTGGTCATAGGTTATGCCTACACTTGAAAGGAACCATAGTTTGGCCTTGGTGTTTTTGCTTACCAAAAGAAGCAAAATCAGAAGTGAATAATTTTTTGATCTGGATTATTAACATACGTTATAGTTTTAGAACATAGAACATAGAACATTACAGCGCAGAACAGGCCCTTCAGCCCTCGATGTTGCGCCGACCAATTAAGAAAAAGCAATGACCCTCTAACCTAAACCATTCCTTTTTCATCCATAAACCTATCCACTGACCACTTAAACGCCACCAAACTTGGCACACCTACAACTGCAGCAGGCAGGGCATTCCATACCCTTACCACCCTCTGGGTAAAGAACCTACCTCTGACATCCGTCTTATAACTACCACCCCTTAATTTAAAGCTATGTCCCCTCGTGCTAGCTTTCTCCATCCGAGGAAAAAGGCTATCACTGTCCACCCTATCTAGTCCTCTGATCATCTTATATGTCTCAATAAGTCCTCTTAGCCGCCTTCTTTCTAATGAAAACAACCTCAAATCCCTCAGCCTCTCCTCATAAGACCTTTCCTCCATACCAGGCAACATTCTGGTAAACCTCCTTTGCACCCTCTCCAATGCCTCCACATCTTTCTTATAATGTGGCGACTAGAACTGTTCACAATACTCCAAGTGCAGCCGCACCAGAGTTTTGTACAGTTGCAACATGACGTTGTGGCTCCGAAATTCAATCCCCCTACCAATAAAAGCCAAGACTCCATATGCCTTCTTAACAACCTTATCAACTTGATTGTCAACTTTCAGGGATCTATGCACATATACACCTAGATCCCTCTGTTCGTCAACACTATTAAGAGTCCTACCATTAGCCCTATACTCTATACATTTGTTATTTTTGCCAAAGTGAATTACCTCACACTTTTCCGCATTTTGGACATTCTATTAGTGTTGTTAGTTGAAATTTACAAGAAACATGATCAATTAAGTGCATATATGAGGCAATTCAGTCTTTGATCGACTTTTGGAAAACAAAGGTCATTCCAAGGAAGAATGTTTCATGGTCTTTAGTGGGTCATGTAAAAAATTGACCAAAATCAATTAGGGATCCTTGGATTGGTATTGTTGTTTAAATTACTGGATTGTGCTCAAGTGTGTCATATTGATAGGCTACTTACTAAGTAGTTTTTGGTTCTTAGAGACATGCCTTCCAACATGGGCCTCCTTCACTCAGAAAATTTCTGATGAAACAATTACTTCCTTCAACCGTTGTGGAACAAATGAGACATTCTGTAATGATACATAGAATAAAGGATTCCATAATTTCCATATTTCAAAATGAACCAGACAATGAATACGGGTACCAATAAAATGGAAAAAGCAATGATAGGGAGCTGGAGGAGTAAAGTACCTTTACAGATCTTCTATTGCAGTGGAGACAGAATTGGAACAATACTTCTCCAAGAATGAATCCAGGAATGCTCAAGGATTAGGTGTAACTTGAAGTATCATTCTGTGACCAAGTACCTAGAATTGAGATGCAGGGTCCTCAAAATCTGAAGAAAAGGATACACGTAATGAAGAATTGAAACAAATTGAACTAGCTTTAGTCCTCTGATGAAGAAGTGAATCAAGGATTCTTTCAACCGTGCAGTGCTAGATGATGCTTACTTTTCGACATTGTATGGAACTGATTGGTTAAAATGTTATCTCTGTTTACTGAGCAGTGAGGGTGGGGTAAGGATAAGGAATATAAAAGCTGGAAGCTAAACCCCTATCGATTATTCAGTGGGTGAAATTCCAAATTATTTTCTGTGTTTTGTGATAGTCCTCTCACTCTAGAAAGTGCTACAATTAGTGCCATTTTTCTGAACATTTGAATGTTTTACATGTAGCTAGACAGGCTTTTATCAAGGCCATGGTCTTGGAGAAAATTTGAAGAGCTTTGCAGCATCATGTAAGATGATCTGAGACAGCACTTAATTCAGGAGATTTGGTGTATTAT
This sequence comes from Sphyrna mokarran, assembly GCA_024679065.1. Lineage (NCBI taxonomy): Eukaryota > Metazoa > Chordata > Chondrichthyes > Carcharhiniformes > Carcharhinidae > Sphyrna > Sphyrna mokarran. The sequence continues at coordinate 72,643,361 of JAGIQG010000008.1, read as the reverse complement.
AAAAGAGCAGGTCATAGTGAATGGAAAGGTTCTTGTTATATAATAGATCGTAATGGTGAGGCAGCGCTTATGAAATATAACAAACTGTTAAGGTGTATTCCTTCTGAATAATCAGAATGGATAACAAAAATCTAAAAATCTAAGCAACCAGTAGAAGCTAACATGGCACACCAACTGCTTATGTGTTTTGTGATTAAGCTACTAGGGAACAGAACATAGTAAACCAAAGATTGGATATTGGTAATGTGAGAAATCACAACAGAGCTATTACATCCAAAGGCTAATTGCCTAATATATTCCAGAAGGGCCTGATAAATTGAAAGAATGAAACAATCATAGAACGTGCAAGAAAACCTATTGGTAAATTTACGTGTCAGTTGAATTTCAGGATGTTGGCCAAGAAGTAAGGTCTATTAACCGGCAGAATGGGATGACAGTGTGAACAGTCAGAAAGGTATGCAAGGATGAATAATGGATCTAGAAGTAACTCTTGTATCAAAAATGATCATGTACTGAAGAAAGAGTCTTCAATGGTGCAAGGAGAACATCTCACAGAAATAGTCAAATAGACACAAGAATGTAAGTAAAAGCCTAAATAGATAGGACAATTAAACAAAGCCTAGAGAATCATTCTAAAACTGTAGTGAAAGCAGAGATCTCAATACTTGTGACATTTTGATGCCAATAAATTTGAGGAAGCAGAGAGTAAGAATAGATGGATTATTTTTGGATTAGCAGGATGCGACTAATGGAGTGTCATAGGAATCAGTGTTGGGGTTTCAAATACTGAAAATCTACATCAATGACTCGAATGAGGGGACTAAATGTATGGTAACTAAATTTGCTGATGATACAAAGACAGGTAGAAAAGTAAGTCATCAAGAAGACATAACCTATTTATGTCCTCTGTAGACATGTTAAGGTAGTGGGAAAAAAATGGAAGGAAGTTTAGGCGGACTTGTGCAGAAAAAGTCACTGCAAATGCTACTTATAAAGCCTAAGTGAGGTTAGTTGTTAGAGCTTTTGAAGAGCGAAGATATGATACAGATGTTTGAGTGGGCTCACACACGACTGGGAAAGCAATCTTGAAAATCTTTTTAGTAATTTTGGCTGTATATTCATGGGAGTATAAATCAATTGACATGGAAGCTGCTTTTCTACAGGGTGACAGTTTGCAGAGTGAAGTATTTCTGAAGCTGCCTAAAGAGGCAGCAAATGCAGAAGGAAAACTATGGAAACAAAACAAATGCAATTATGCCCTGAATGATACCTTCAACTTATGGCATTTTTCAGTGAGATCTGTTTTGCTGAAAATGGATTGTGTTCAAATATATCCTGCATTATTTTATTGCATCATAAAGGAAAACTTTCAGGCATCTTCATAATGCAATGTTGATTTTTTACAGTGTTACAAAATTGGGCAAATGTGTTATTAATCAGATTGAAGTCAAAATTAATTTCGAGAGTCAAATCTACAAGGCTTTTAAATATATCAGTTTCAATATTAGAATAGTACAAGAATATTTTAATTCAGCAATTGCATTTAGAGACTATTATTCCTATCTTGATAAATATGACTAGATCATTAGGGGTTGTTGAGCTTAGTTGGAGGGACAGCTGGTTAGTGATGCAGAGCAATGCCAATAGCACAGTTCAATTCTTTTACTGGCTGAGGTTATTCATGAAGGCCCCGTATTCTCAACCTTTACCCTTTGTCTGAGTATGGTGATCCTCAGGTTAAATGGTTTTCTTTCATCCTTTAATATTTGGCAACTTTACCATTTTAGGTCATCACAGAAAGATGATGTAATTTCTCAAGAAAAGATAATTACAAGGTTTTTAGAGCAACTACTAGCCAGTTGAATTGGTTGGGCCAATTTCTGCCAGCCCTCCATCTTATCATATCCCACCTCTAGCTTGCATCACCTTTCAACCCAATCTGATCCTGGCCTCAACCTTCCCAATACTCCACCATTAGTGGCATCACCATCAGCCCTCTCAGTTCTTTCATTCAATTTTGTACAATCTGCATATATAATGTAAATATACAATATCATTTGGGTATTACAATAGAGAGACATGACATGAATGTGCAATACCGAATCTTTACATTTTTTTCTCCGGACAAATAATGACATTTCACCATAATGAATAGAAAACTAAAAATAACAAAATGCCATGTTTGAATAAGGCTAGAGTTTTCACAGTGTCTGTATAACATATCAGCAAAACAGCTCACTATATGCCAGCAACAGTAAATGGTTCGCTGCAGTAATTCTCCTAAGAGGAGGGCTGTTAATCAGAGATCGAGCACTCTCGCTAAATAATCTATATTTCTGTTGTCACTGAGTTATTTTCTATTTCCAATATCCTGGGAAAACATAATGTTAAGTAAATGGAATGTGAATGGACGTTTGATGCAGACCAAAGCCAGGCCAGGTTGAGCCCCTGGAGAGTTTTCAGGATCATTTCTTCCCCTGGCATTTGTTCAAAGTGTACACTTCATGGAGAATGATATATTACCCAATGAAAAGCAGTACTAAACTGTGCAACAAATGTGGAGTGCCTTAGTGAATTCTCAGAATCTGAATGCTCCACTCCTGAGATCAGATCTTCCGCCCCCTGCTCACCTCCCTTTTCCTTGTTGATGAAATGCCATTCTCCTGAGAACACGGATCTCCATATTGCAATGTTGCTGCCTTAGTCTCTTGGCTTAACTTATTTTTCTGTTTTACTTCCTTTGGAGATCAGATTTTTGATGCTGTTTTTAACTCAAAACCATACCAAAAGGAGGAATTTATTCCTATCCCCCAATCATCCCTTATCAGTGGATACTCAGCCATTCAGGGTGGGGAAAAGCTTTGTCATGTTCTTGGACACCTGTCAAAAGCTACAGAGCAAAGTAATTCTCTAGCTTTGTTATGAAACTTCACTTCGCTGATAACTTCAGGGACTCTGTGAAAGATTCTTTGACTGTACAGTCATGCCTGCCAGTGGTATCTACATTTTGTATCAGGACTTCAACAAAATTGGAAAGATGACTGCTCTTTAAGAACAGTAATAATAGATTGTCCCCACTAAGCATTTTCATAAATTCTACATTTTTGTTATTCTTAGGACAGAAAATAAGTTTTTGAAAAAGATGGATCCCACAATGGGGTGAATGACATATCAGCACAGTGCACTCTGTATTCATCTTTGACACAAAAATGATATAATAAGGAAAATTTGTAATATCAGAAGGGCCTTTGGAACCTACGATTTGTTTTTCAGAGTGTTTGAAAAAGACCTTTAAGAGTTTATTAGTATTGTAAAAGTATCAATTGCAATTTTCTTGGATGATAAGAAATACTTGTCCATGTGACTTGACCTGGAAACAATATCAACAGGAAAGAAGTTAAGAAAGAAACTGTGTGTTTGGTAGACACAAAGTAGAGTTGCAGGCATAAATGAGAGCTACAAGCAGAAGAGCTGAAAGGTGAAGGTGATTAATGTGCAGATACAGACACGAAGAGAAAGTGGGCAGAGACAGAAAGAGGAATATAGATAATTTTCTATGCAAAGAAGCTAATAATTCCCAGGAAGAAGTCAATTTTTCTGTTTGACTTATATGTGTTATTAGTTTGGCCTCAGCATGAATATTCCTCTAGTTCTGGACATGACATTTTAGGAAAGATCAGAGAGATTGCAGAAAAGATTGATGAGAATGGTTCATGGGATGAAAAATTTCAGTTATGAAGATAGATTGGAGAAGTTTCTCTTTAGAAAAAAAAGGCTGAGACAAGATTTGACAGAAGTATTCAAAATCTATCTGGAGCAATTGTTTCCACTTGTAAAAGGATCAAGAACAAAAGGGCACAGATTTAAAGTAATTAGGAAAAAGGAACAATAGTGATGTGAGGAAAAGATTTTTCATGCAGCAAGTAGTTAGGATCTATAAAGCTGTATCCAGAAGTGTGGTGGAAGCAAGATCAATTGAAGCATTCAAAGGGAATTCAAACTGTTGCCTGAAAAGAAAGAATGTGCAGGATTACAGTGGAGAAGGCAAAAGAACAGAACTAGATGAATTGCTTATCGAGGAGTGGTGCAGAAATGTTGGGCCAAATTGCTTCCTTCTGCCACATACTGATTCTGTGAAAAGGAGACAGAGATATTGGAGGCACTGTGCAAGCTGGCTACAATGGTCTAAAACCTGGAATGCTGGGCGAATAACTCAGAGACACTAAAGAGCTGGGTGTTTTCCCAGAAGTGACCAAACTAAATCAGGGTGTTTTTGTTTGGTCATTTGAAAAGTAACTCTGGAAAATTACACCATCAGGACTGTCATAATCCAGAGGAGAGAGGGCTTGTAGCAATGTGATGAAAGTTGTTGTCAGAGTTGACCTCCTCTATCTTAATAAAGAACACCATATTGTTGAACTACGTATTTACATAGTGCCATATTTATGCTGAGAGTGATGTGAGTGTTTGTCGTACAAGATATATTTTTGTTCTCTCCAATATTTAAAGTGAAATCTATCTTTTTATTTGAAGCATTTTTTTTGATTGTTCACGTTTAATTTGCTTTTTGCTAATGATTTGTGTTAAGTAAATGCTACAAGTGCTGGAAGATTGTTAGTTATTTTTTCTTGGGGGTAAATTTGTTATTTTGGTTCAGGCAGAATATCACTGCACAACAATACAGGCATTGGTTCAAACCCTGATAAGTACATTGAACTGTGACAGGCAAGTTTTTTTTCCCCTATTCATTCCGCAGTTATTGCCCACCCCTAACTTTATAAGTCTACCACATTGCTGAAATCACATGCAGGCCAGGCCAGTAAGGATGACAAATTTCCTTCCCTAAAGGGCATTAGTGAACCAGATGGGTTCTTGTAACAATTGGCAATGATTTCATGGTCATCGTGAGACTTCTTCTTGCATTTGAATTTCATCATCTGCTCTGGTGGGATTTTAACCCAGGTCACCAGAGTATCAGCCTGGGTCTGTGGATTACGCATTCAGCAACAATATCACTATGATGTCACTTTCCATTTTAGAGATCAGAGGAAGAGTCATTCTTGTACATTCTTCTCTGTGCATATATTTCTGGTAGTTATTAGAAAAAATTTGGGCTTTCATTACTCCTTTATTCAGACAGCTGCCATCTAACCATTCACACCTCATCTAAACATAATTTTGATTTCCACACCCTTTGATGTTAGCCTAAAACCTATTATAATTTTATCTATCCTGCTTTCATCCACTTACAGCCCTTCCCTTAGTTATTGCTCCCCCATTGTTTAATTTGCACACACCTATTACAATTCTATCTTCCCTTGATTCAGATGCAGGGTCATTGACATGAAAATTTAACTTTGTTCCTCTCCATAGATGTTGCCTGCTGATTGAGTATAGCTGGCATTTTCCTATAGGATTTCAAATTGCCCATATCTATTGCTAAATAGAGAAAGGGCTTGCATTTGTATGACATTTTCATTGACCTCAGGATGTTCCAAAGCACTTTCCTATCAGCATAGTCACCGTTGGTATACAGGAATCACAGCAGTCAATTTGCACACAACAAGCTCCCACACAGTAGCAATTAAAAAATTCAACAAATTATCTGTTTCAGTCAATGCTTGTTGAGGGACAAAGTGTTGACTGGGACTCAGAATGTCACCTGCTGTTACTCAGATGAATGCTGTAGGATTTTTTACATCCTTCTGAAAAGGTACACACAGAATTTATGAACAAAACAGTTGCCTTTTCATCCCTGTCGTTTTCCCAGACTGTTGCCTACAAATGAGAAAAAAACATGCTGTGGGTGATATGAGTGGTTTGGGAGTTTTAGAAAACATGCACACAAATGGAACTGACAGTTGCTTACAAGTGGACTGTAATATATATAATACAAGAGAAGAATTCAAAGGAAAGAGGTCATAAACCATAGGAACAAAATGTTCCATGTATATTACAGGAATTTTGAATCCTAAGTGCATGAGTATCTTTCTCTACAGAATGTTGTGATGATACAGTGATTAGCACTCTGCCTAGTGGCACAAAAACTTCCAAATGTGACTCCAAATCACACAATGGCTGTAATGTGTTTTTCTGTAACATTTTGAAATACAGTAATTGAGTGAATTGAGATAAATGCAAATCTTTCTTTAAATTGTAGGATCTATGATCTAGACTCCAAAATGGTGCTTGGAACCCAGATCTGGAAGAGCTACTAACCTTTTCAGACAGATGCTATTTTCGCCAGTAGGGGAATAGAGGCAGATGAACCTCTCATATAAAGAAATACTGAAATCAGCAAGGCCATTTGAATTCAGTTCTGAGGTCAAGCAGACTCCATTTTCATTGATGCATGGGCCTTATCTAGCAGTGTGTAAGCTATGAACTTTCAGAGTGGGTGTAAATGCTTCTATAGGGCAGATAAGACCTGTGGAACTGCCAATCTGTTATGTTAATTGCCTAACCTTTAAAATCTACACACAAAAAGCCTATCTGCACCTGCATGTTCAAAAACAGCAATTTCAATGGCTATTTGTTGACATAACCACAAGTGCAATCACTGTATTATTAACGCTTGAGTATTTTCTGCAACCTATTGTTCTCACAGTGGGGAGCGGCAAGTTCACAGCTTGTTAGCTCCAAGAAGCTATTAAAGGCTTGGTGTCATTGATGTGGGGTTATGAATATAAATATTTCTTTGTTGAAATGATCGCATGCTTGGGAGGATTTCAATGTATTAAATGGACTTACTTTGTACAGTGAGGTCTGGAAATTTTATTCTTGTCAGAAAAGCTCCTATGGTCCATCCATGACAAATGCTGGGTGATTAGACATGAGTGGTTTAAAGGCAAAGGATAATGAATAGCGAACATGGGTCAGCATGGCATAGGCACGATAAAGGGCCATGAGATGTATGGGCATGGAACGTTGGTGGAAGCTTAAAGGGATGAAGACCATAAGATGTAATATTTAACTAAACAACTGGGACAAATTCCCATAGCATTGAAGCAAGCCTTATAACCTGTATGCCTCACCACTCAGCAGTCCCCTGTGACCCCCCCCCCCTCTGATCTGCATCTGGGGATGGGGGTGGGAAGGCAGGCCCAAATCTATGTAGGCTTCATCCCCACCAGCTGCAATCCCATGCAACCCACCCTGGAATGAAGATCCCATTGTTTGGAGCACTTTTTCCTGAAGAGAATCCAGTGATTCTTTGCCCCCGTCATGGGAATGAAAATCCACATCCAAGTGTTTGATGTTTGATTCAACTCCCTTATTGAAAACTGAAACAAATGGGTGACTTACTGAAATACACAATTTTAAAATTGTCAGCAATAGTGTGAGTATAGTTTAAGCGCATTCAAATGGTCATTGGATAGGCATATGGATAATATTGGAATAGTTTAGGTTAGAGGGTCATTAGATTGGTTCCACTGGTTGGTGCAACATCGAGGGCCAAAGGGCCTGTACTGTACTGTAATGTTCTATGTTCTATATGATTAACATGTGTGTGTTAAAACACTAGACTGAGGAATGCCACACCAAAAACACTAGTGGACCACAATGTCCAACTAGCATCTAAAAGAGATGGCCCAGAGGAACTTCAGGAAATAAATACGTATTATCTGCCCTCAAAAGTTACACTGAAAGTTCCGACAAACAGAGCTTCTTAGGACCTACATTGAAAGACTCTATACAGGCCCCAATGTAGACAACCTCCAGCAGATTCAAGGAGGCTACACCCCATTTTCTACTGCACTGACTGCTGTAAAGGAGTGTGCCATGTACTGGAGCCCCACAGCATCTGCCCTCTGAGACTGGCCATGCTCTCGATGTCCTCAGCGATTCAGCCATGTCTTGACGTTGCCACCCATGGCTACCATTTCTTATCTCAGACTTTCCACTTCAGCTGCCATCCCTTGAAATGTTGGCCTAGGCACCACGCAATGCCAGCAGGATCTCCTGCAACTGAAGGTTGTTGGACTCCTCCAGACAGCTTTGTGGTCACTGCAGCTTCTCCTGCAATTCCCAGCTCTGCTGCTACATCTCCAGCAGCCTTGGGAGAAATCATCCCAGCAGCCTGGCACTTGGCTGGGGGCCAACTGATTTCTTGACTCTGGGCGACCTCCACATGCATAAGGCCTCAGACGTTCCTGCCTTCACCTGATATGCGTCAATGTCTGCGTGGTGCTCACCAGAAAGTGCCTCTGACGCCTCACTACAAACATGTCCCACTACGGTGACTGTATCTGCAGTGGTGCGTGGTACACAGGATGCCTGTGTTGACTGTTAGGTGGTTTCCTTGGAGGTATCATCAGAAGTTCCTTGGAATCTGTTTCCATAGTGTCAACGAGGATCTCAGCGGGGCAGTGGGGGGTGCCAACTCCTGAGGGCCTGGCTTCATTGGTGTTGTCTCCTACGAAATAAGCTACGTGTGTAAGTGCAAGGGAGCAGCAGGTACCTGGACAGATTGCTACTTAACTTGAGATAAGTCCTATGAATGAAGGCTTTGTGGTCCTCACTTTGTGGTGTACCCTGACCTGGTCGTTCATCACAGCTCTTTTCTCGGACTTCCCGACAGTTTCATGACTCACTACTCAAAGGCAATGAGGATACACAGTTCAAGGTGGCACCTCCTGTCACTGCCGGCTCCCCTGTGATTATGGGCCACATTCTACTATGGGAATAGAATGCCTGATGGCTAGAAGGCTGTGGGATGTCAGGGAATGACTCAATGTGGACATTTCAGGTGCAATAGATTGAACTGATGCCAGGATGGGGATGGACACCACTCTTGCTGTCTGAATGAGGTTGTTCAGACAGACAGCAAGAGTGGCGTCACTCATTCAGACAGCAAGAGTGGTGTCCATCCCCATCCTGGCATCAGTTCAATCTATTGCACCTGAAATGTCCACATTGATTCACTCCCTGACATCCCACAGCCTTCTAGCCATCAGGCATTCTCTTTTTGCAGACCTTACTGCTAGTGCATGGACACTCAGCTCTGCATCACTGGCCCTATGCCGGGCCACCGATCATCTCTGAGGAATAAGATGGCCCTTCTCTTCTCCACAGCATCCAGTAACTCCCCTTCACCTCCATCAATCATCGAACAGCTCTACGAGGTGCCACCTTCATGGCATGACGACTGATTGTGTGTGTACATTGTTAGTGTTTAAATGTGTCCTCTCTCTTCACCCCCCCCCCCCCCCCCCCCCCCCCCCTTAATGGTGCACAGCTGTGGTCACTTTGGGTGAATCATGAACCTGGAGCCTCCATGATGGCATGAATCGCATGGAGGCTCTTTCATTGAACTAAGTGTCGGAAGATTGAGACATGCGCAGAAAAGACCAGTGTAAAAAACTTCTATTTTCTCATCAGTATGATGTTAGAAATTTTGGGGGAAGATCCTGCCCAACATTTTATTAGTAGCAATGAACGATTATGTCTGAAACATTAATCTTTCCACAGAGTTACTAACTGACCTGCTGAGTATTTCCAGCCATTTCTCTTTTTGTTTTCGATTGTTGTGGAAATAGGTGCAGTGCATTCTTCTTCCACCTTGTGGTGCTGCTGGGTATATTTTTATAATCGTTCTGTGGCACCATCTATACCTATCCAGTGGGCATTGTACCTTCAATAAATAGGAACAGAAGAAGCCGTTTAGCCCTTCGAGCCTAGCCCATCATTCACTATCATCACAGGGCTGGCTCATGGCCCAATACCATAGATTTACCTTTGCTCCATATCCCTTAATACCTTTGGCTAATAGAAATCTATTCATCTCAAATTTAAAACCAATAATTGACACAGCATCAACTGTTATTTGCAGAAGAGAGTTCTGAATTTATCACACCCTTTGAATATAAGAGAGTTTCTTCACATCAACAAAAAGCCCAGCTTGAATTTATAGGCAAAGTCCCCCATCCTAGATTTAACAACCAGTAGAAACAGTTTCTCTCTATCTACTATATCATTACCCTTGTCATCTTAAAAACTTTGAGCAAATCACCTTTTAATCTTCATATTCCTTTCACACCTCTTAATACTTTCTTTGTATCATTCTGTCATTGTTTCATAGCTCTCTCAGTCCACTGGATCTCCACTTTACTTTGTATTTTGTAAACCTGTATATTCGTGTGGTACTGCTTATTATTTCATTGTTGATGCTCGTTGCTTAACTACACAAGTGGAACCTTTTGATATATGAAGACAAGAAGTTCAACTCAAAGGTCAGCAGCACACGAGACTGTCATAACTTAAGCTACAGATATAGCCTTGTGACGTTAATCATTTCTATTGCAGTTCACAGCTTACAACAAAAGCTGTAGGCTTAATTGCAGGCCATTGCTAATTCTGCTCTTAAGCTCACAAGGAGACACACGAGAGCCCTAACTCTCCCTCCAACCTTATCGATCTCCACAGTGAAACAGCAACCTTTGAATGCCTCTGATTAACCATCCAGCGAATTCCAGATGCTAACCTGTAGCCCATTGTGATTTACATTTGCAGGAGTTCAGTGCCAGAGCTCCAGTTCAGTGAGATTGCAATAAAATACTCCACAGGCAGGTTTCCTCAGAAGCATGTCCATCCCTTTGCCAAACTTTAGCTCCTGCATCTGTAAGTCTATAAAATAATGTTCTAAATCAGAAATCAGGCATGACTACCCATAATGTACTCATTGACAACTGCTGCAGTTTTTTGGAAATTACTGGAAGAGGAATGTGAGGGGTAAGTCATGGGATGCATTTTCAGGAGAAGGGTCTGAGAGCATTGCCAGCCAAAAATATGAATGTTAGCAATGATTTGTGAATGATTGTGTAAACCTAGCAGTTTCATGTCCATTATTCTCAGTTTAAACTTCCAAATAATTTCATTTTGTGTCCAAATCTTGGCTCACACATGGCCAATAACAGGCTGCAGTGATACAGATTAAATCTTGTATCAATTAGCATCATTAGGAAAAAGGCAAAAGGACAGGGGATGATGTTTTGTGCCATAGAGTGCAAGGACATAAGTTTACACAACTGAGATGTCAGCTATCAATAGGGACAATGCTAATCTGTGTTCAAATACTTTTGCAATGTGAAATGGTGATAAAATTAAAGAGAGGTGGTTGATTTCAGCTGTTCTTATACGCCTCAGTGCTGAACAGGCCGAGCCCTAAGGAAAGGTACAGGGAACACTGCATGCATAACTACCAGAAGGAAAGGGGGAGAACACAAAAATAATTAATAACTGGAAAAAAAAACTCTGATCTTCAGAAAGTTAATGTTAAAGTTGCACTTTGGAAGAACTTTGGTACGCATAAAGATTATTAGAATAACCAAGAACAGAGGACACCGGAAAAATTCAGCAGGTCTGGTAGCATCTACTAATAGATGAAAACAGAGTTAATGTTTTGAGTCCCTTGACACTTCACCAGAACTAAATGGAAGGAAAAGGTGTTAAAGCTGTTTGAGATTGCAACCAAAAGCAGCAGGTTTAAGAACAAAAGACAGGTGGCCTGGTGTATGTGTATTGCGGGAATGGGGATGGGTGGGGAGCAGGGGATGCAGACTGTATTGGGGCAATACATGTATGGAATATTTTTAAAATAGGATTTAAGATGGAGAAGAAATTTTCTGAATGTTGAGTCCCAATGAGATGCTGCTCCTCCAACTTGCATTGGGCTTCAAATTTAGAACTCTCTCCTCAAACGGCCATTGATGCAGCGTCAGTTGTTGGTTTTAAATCTGAAATGGATAGATTTTAACGAACCAATGATATGAAGGAATTTGGGATAAATGTAAATATATGGCGTTGAGCCATAAACTTAATCTTCCGGTTGGCACATTGTGTCCTCAGGACTCCACATTGAGTTTGGCAGGTTTAAATTGTAACCTTTCATTCCACCTTTTCCCAAGTATCCCATACATGTAATGCCTCAATGCAAACCCACCCCCCTCATCACCTACCCTCTATCTCCTCCCTCAACCAACCTCTCCTGCCTACATATGTCTGACAGCATTTTGAGTCTGAAGTCAGTTCTATTCTCTCTCCACAGATGTTGTCAGACCTGCTGAGATTTTCCAGCATTTTCTGTTTTTGTTTCCCATTCCAGCATCCTCACTGTTTTGCATTTAAGTGAGCATTGGTCTTATACAAAGTAAGTCGAAAGAATTGATAATGGAAAACAACGATATAGCAGATTAATTGAACAAGTATTTTGCATCAGCCTGAACTACCACATCACAAAAGACCAGGAAATTGAAAGGAAGGAGGAATTCAGGAAAATTACAATTACCAGAGAAGTGGTACTGAGTCAATTGTTGGACTTGTGGGCTGAGAAGAGCCTGGGTCCTGATGGAGTACTGTGTACAATATTGGTCATCTTATTTAAGGAAGAATGTAAGTGTGTCAGATAGAAGCAGTTCAGAGAACACCTGAAATAGATTGGTTCTCTTATGATTAAAAGTTAGACAGGCTAGGCTTGTATCCACTGGAGTTTAGAAGAATAAGAGATGACTTGATCCTGGAGAGTCTTGACAGGATGGATGTAGGGTAGATGTCCCACTTGTGGATTCACTGTTAAAAAAATATGGGGTCACCAATTTAAAAAGATGAGGCGAAATTGTTTCTCTAAGGACCATGAGTCTTTTTAAATCTATTCTTAAAAAGGTGCTGGAAACCAAGTCATTGAATATTTTTAAGATGGACGGATTTTTAGTAAGAAGGGAGTGATAGATTATTGGGGGTGTTGGGGCTGGGGGCAAGGGGATGTAGATTTGAGATTATTATCAAATCAGCCGTGATTTTATTGTTACATATTTAAGTAGTTACATGATTGCATTAAGAGTTGGTCACATTATTTGATGGTGACGTCATTTGTGTGTTTCACAAGCTCCTGCCTTAGTTTAATTTTTTATTCTGTACAAGCAGCACTCGTACAAAAAATCTATTATTCTTTTGAATCCACGTGCAAACCACATCTCTTCATTTTTATTTAAAACCCACAACCTCTAACATAATTAGGACATTACTTATTAAATAGTGGAGCAAGCTCATGGGGCTGAATGGCTTACTTCTGTAACTTGTTCATATGTTCTTACCAAATGATGGTCTCCTTTCCTCTATCCTACATAAATTTATGTTCATCCCAAATGTTGCATCAACTCCTATGCATTCATTCCCCTTTGCTCACAGGCTCTGGCTCCAGCAACATCCCAATTTTTAACATCCCAACCCCCTGTGTTCAAAACCACAGCCTTCCCATCGCTGGTACCAGCCTTCCCTCCCATCCTACAGCCTTCTGAGACCATGGGCAGCATGATGATTAATCCTGCTGCCTCACAGGGACCGGGGTTGATTTGGCTTTGTGTGATTGAGTGGAGTTTGCATGTTGTGTCCATGTCTGCACGGATTTCCTCTGGGTGCTCCAGTTTCTTCCCACATTCCAAAGACGTGTGGGTTAGGTAGATTGGTCATGCTAAATTATCCCTTAGTGTCCCGGGATGTATAAATTAGAAAGATTAACAATGTAAGTACATGGGTTAGGGGGATAGGAGCTGGGTGGGATTGCTGTTGGTGCAGGCTCGATGGGTTGAATTGTCTCTATGATTCTATGATTCTATGACCTCAGTGTTCCCCTAACTCTGACCTTTTGTACATTCCCCATTTTCTTCAATCTCCCCTCCCTTATTGGAGACCTAGGGCAGGGTTTTCCAGCTGCGCTTGTCCCAAGACCGGAAAATCCCACCTGAGGCCCATGGGTGTTCGCATGGTCTTGTTCCACAGGCTGTAATTTCTATGGCGAAAATTCTGCTTCACATCCCTAGACCTTAAGCTCTTTAATTCCCTCCTTAATGCTCTTTACTCTTCCACTTCACACCTTCTTTATGAAGATCATTAAAATACATCTCTTTGCCTATTTGTTCATTGAATGCCTTTCTTTGGTTTAGTATCAGTATATTTTGTTTAATTATGCTTCTGCAAATTGCTTCAAAGCCACTATTATTTGAATTTGTTGTTCCACTCTTGGAATACCAGATTGTGGAAACACTCCTTCATGATATCCATTGCTTTATTATCCCTCAAGACAATTACATTGTAGTCATGCTCTTCCTTTTGTAATCTGACTATGGCTTGGATTTTGTTAGAGAAATTACTACCTTTTATAATATGCTCAATTTTATTTTCCTTTAAGACTATGAAGTAAACCAATTCAATGTCAGCTAGATTGAAGTTGACCACTCTTGAATCCTTGGTGTCCATTTATGTTTCAATGCAATATTGGGAGAAAGTTGCATTATTCTTCAGTTAAGACATTAAACCAAGGAGATATATTCTTGTTCAAGCAGCCATTAGAGATCCCATGGCATTAAATGAGCATTTTCTATTAAATAGTTTCCAACTTTCAAATTTTTTGTCACATTTAATCACTTAAAATATTTTTCTGGATGTGAAAGTATGCAGATAAAATTCACAGGACTGGTTCCAGAGATACCAGACCTCAGTGATGTGGATAAATTGGAGAAGCTAGGATAAGATCTTTAGAGAAAAGAAGATTGAGAGGAGAGTTGATGGAGATGTTCAAAATCCTGAGTGGTCTGGACAGAGTAGATGGAGAGAATTGTTCCTACTGGTGGAAGAGTGAAGTACCAGAGGATAGTAAATTAAGGAACTTGGCAAAAAAAAGAGATAACATTACGCAATGGGCGATTAGGATCTGGAATGCGTTTTGTGAGACTGTGGTAGGGGGGTGGAGAGAAGGCAGCTTCAATTGTCACTGTCAAAGGGAATGGATATTTATCTAAAGAAAATAACCTTAGGTCACTGTAGGGATTCAAAGATTATGGAAGAACTGTATCTTAGATAATCCTTGAATCCCTACACTGTAAGAGGAGGCCAGTTGTCCCATCAGTTCTGCACCGACAATCCCACTCATGCCCTATACCTGCAACTCTGCTAGTCCCCCTGGCACAAAGGGTTGATTTATCATGACCAATCCACCTAACTTAAAAATTCTAGGGCTACAAAAAAAGGCGAGGGTGTGCATTTAATTCAGGGTTTTTCAAAGTGGGCTTTGTGACCAGTGCCTGGGTCACAGGGATGTTGAAAATGGGTTACTGGGTATCCTGTTTGAGAAAAAACACGAGATGATCTGTTGTCCTTTTCAAAACATGGTGAAATCTGTTCAAAACATTGCAAGATGTTCTGTGATCCTATTCAAAAGAAAAAGGAGGTGTTCTCTTTACAGCATGTATTTTGTAAAAGGTAGTATAACAATGAGGACAATGAGTTAAGAACTTCAAGTTTTTAGGTGTCCAGATAACCAACAACCTATCCTGGTCTCCCTATGCTGACGCTATAGTTAAAAAAGCCCATCAATGCCTCTACTTTCTCAGAAGACTATGGAAATTTGGTATCTTAACTATAACTCCTACCAGCGTTTACATTTGCACCATAGAAAGCAATTTTTCAGTTGCATCACAGCTTGGTTTGGATGCTGCTCTGCACAAGACCACAAGAAACTGCACAAGGTCATGAACAAAGCCCAATCCATCACTCAAACCAGCCTCCCACCCATTGATACTGCCTATACTTCCTGTTGCTTTGGAAAAGCAGCCAGCATAATTAAAGACCCCATGCACCATGGATGGACTGTCTTCTACTTTCTTCCATCTTGAAAAAGATATAAAGTCTGAGGACACGTACCAATCGACTAAGGGACAGCTTCTTTCCTGCTACTATCAGTCTTTGGAATGGACCTACCTTGCATTTAGTTGATCTTCCTCTACACCTTAGCTATGACTGTAACACTACATACTGCATTCTCTTCTTTCCTTATCTATGAACGGTATGCTTTGTCTGAATAGTGCACAAGAAATAATACTTTTCACTGTATGTTAATACATGTGACAATAATAAGTCAAATCAAATGAAAAATCTCTCAACTCAACATGAGCTCGCATAGCAAGCACGAAGGGGAAAGCTTAGTATTGCCTGGTACAATTCAGGTTATGTGCAACTTATAAGAGGAAAAGGTGAGACAGTGTGTTTTAAATGTACGGTAAATCCCATCAAATTGCAACTCTAACAACAGTGCTACAGCTTGCCTGATTAGTGGGTCATGAGGGGTAGCCATTTTGTAAAAGTGGGTCACTGGAAAAAAAGTTTGAAAACCATTGGTCGGTTGACAAGACACAACACGCTGAATGACCTCCTTCTGTTTTGTTACCATTCTATGTTTCTATGATTTTAAGTGCTTTATAAATACAACTTAAAGGAAAAATAGATGTTTTTTGATTTCTTTTTGCTCAAAACACTTTAATACAGTATCAGTATGTAGGTTTTCATGGTCTCCTCCAACATCTATATCGTTCTTAATTAATGCTTCAACATTCTCCATTTTGCTGGTATAATTTCCTCCTCCCTACCCCTCCCCCAATCCATCATCTCCCTGCTTTTCTCCTATGCTTTGAGCTCCCCGCTGTTTAAATCTGCTAATCCACTTTATTTCCCTCTGCTCTGGCTTGTTTCATGGAGGTCAGGTTTAATGGCATTTTGATGACTAGTGCACAAAAGGTTTCCCATGTCCACCATCACATACTCGCTGCCCAAATGTTTAGGCATTAGCCCAAATGCTTCCTGGCCCCTTTACAAAAGAGGCAGTCGGCTGCTAAACCCTGAATTGTTCCTTTCAAAAAATCTTCTCTGTCATTTTCATTTAATTTCTGGGTAATTAAAATCACCCATAATTAGTGCGTTCGTTTTCTCCTCGACTTGATTAATTCCACATCAGTTTCTTCCTTTGTGCCTAGTGGGAGTGCAGCAATTCCCAGTCATTAATATTGTACCCGTGCTGTCACAAATTTCCATCCAGATGGATTGTAGCCCTTTTCTCATTTGAGATTTAATTGTCTCTTTTGATTATCATCAGATCCTCTCTGAGTAGCAACCTGATCTACTTTTCCTTGGATATATAGTATTTAAAATCCTGCAATACAAAATCACAGGTAAATAGCCCAAACCAGATGCTATTTGCACCTGGCCAGTTCATATGCAAGAGGCAGGCAGAGGTATCCTGTTTGACTTATCCTCTCTCTAAGACAAAAATGCTTGCATTAATGTAGCATATTTAACATAGTGAAATGTCCCAAAGTGCTTCACAGAAATCACCTTAGGGAATTGACATGAAAGCCATAGAAGGTGACTTGAGAATAGTTAACCAAAAGCTTGGTCAATGAGATAGGAGGATAAAGAAGTAAAGACATTTAAAAAGGAAATCCTGGGACGCAGAATTTAAATGACTGGAGCCAATGGGCCAACTTGGGGCAATGGAAGATGGGAATGAATAGGAATCTATGAATCTGCGGGTTGCAGAGTTCTTGGAGAGATGTCAAAAATCATCATGGATCAGAGGAAGATATCATCATATGTGTGAAAATGCCCGTCGTAGTTGGAAAACGTTCACCACACATGAAGAAATTTCTATGGTCAATGGGAAAACATCCATTAGAAATGGGGAAATATTCATTGCATAAGTGGAATTCTCCATCATCAATAAGGTCGGTCCCTATTAAACATGAAAAATTCTCTGTCACTGATGTGGCAGAAGAGATCAGCAATACCTGGATGAGGAGTTAAAACTCAGCTCAAATTACTAACATTCTAGTTCAGGCTGAGAGACTGGGTCTGAAACGGGGGAGGAATCATTGACAAAGAAGTTGAGTTCATGATGCGCTCAACCATGATGGCTTTAGTGTTTCCACACTGAGCTGGAGAAAATTGTTAAATCACTCACAACTTAACATTTGGTAAGCAGTGTGACAGCATGGAGACAATCAATGGGTTCAAGAGAAATGATGTAAATACGTGGATAGATATCATCACATGGAAGTTGACCAATGCTTCCAAATAATGTCACTGAGGAATAATATTTAGATTATGGGTGATGGGTGAGGCGAGCCCCTTGATTGATGACTGTAAAGGAGAGGGAGGTAAAACCATTACTAGCAGGCACAGTGGTACAGTGGTTCATATTGCTGCCTCAGAATGCCAGGGACCCAGGTTCAATTCTCTGCTTTGGTCACTGTCAGTGCGGAGTCTGCATGCATTTCCTCCGGGTGCTCTGATTTCCACTCACAATCCAAAAGACATCTTAGTTAGGTGCATTGGCCATGCTAAATTGGCCTCAGGGTACCTGAACAGGTGCTGAAGTGTGGTGACTACAGGATTTTCACAGGAACTTAATTGTAATGTTTATGTGACCTACTTGTGACACTAATAAATAAACTTTATAGATGAACATTCAGAAAGTTGGGAATAAAACCCTGCTTGGGCAATCCCATGGAATTATACAATGGAGAATGATGTGTGGTCAACTGCATTAAATTATGCAGAAAGGTCATGGAAGGTTGAGTGGAATAGAGCATAGTGGTCACAGTTACAAAGGATACCATATGTGACTTTTGGCTATAAATCACAATTAGAGTTGAAATTAAAATGACAACTACAAATGGAATTAAAGCTAATTATTGCAGGGCAATAATATAAATAATTGGTAGTTATGGGACAAAATTAAAACATTCAGTAAATGCGAAATGGAAATGAAATGTGTATTTCATAAGCAGAATAGTAACTAAATTTAAAAATAATATTTGAATTGAAGGGAATGCAACTAGATCTAGATCTGGCATGATAAATTTATGTTTTTTTCTAAAAGAGATTCATTCTAGAATAACCACTAAGATTCATTGTGCTGCAAATTCCAATGCATGCAAATCCCAACCTCTTTACATTCAGCTAAGAGCTCTGTACAGCCCAAGAACTGCCGAACCATCAATTACTGTTTCCAGATCACCACCAAATCCTCACACTCCAGTCCAACCATTTTCTCAAATAATACCAGACTCATCTTCTCCAATGGTCCTCTCAATCCTCAGCCCATCTTACTGCTTCCAAGTCTCACTGTGGACACTGCCTCACTTAACTATCCCAGGACCCAGCCTCTGTCAGTTCCTATATCTCCTGAATTTGAACTCCTTTTATCAACCTGTAGTCACCACCCAGGTTTCTGCTATCCTCTGCTATCTATCTCCTTCATATAATTGCCTCAGGATCCAATTCCCTACAGCCCCAAACACTCACTCTTCAATCATTCCCCTCAATCTGCAGGCCCTCCTGTTTGTCTCTCGACTGTAGGGTTATTGTAACTGTACCCAGATAGTCTCTTCCCATCTGATCTCGGTGCCTACCCCAGATCATGCTGAACTGTTATCTTGTAACAGTTCTTAAAAAATATTCATGACAGAAAATTGAATAAGTTTTTAAACAAGCATGAGTGACAGTGTGACACAGAGAATAAGAGACAAAGGAAGAGGAGACAGATATTTATACAGAGTGGAAGAAAAGAAATCTAAACTGTACGTGGATGAATGGAAAACAAACAGGATGAACACAAAGAGAATTGGATGGGAAAGAACAATAAACAGTTGCAGGAAGAAAGATTTACTTCGTGAGATTTAAAAATTTAAAACATTTCTCGCTTTCAAAGCTTTACTTCTTTCTGTCACCTTTTTCTCTATCAAAATTTGCCATTGTAAACAGCTTAATCTGTGATTACACCCTCCTTCCTGTGGGCGAACACTTCAGCAGTCATGGGCATTCGGCCTCCGACCTACAGGTAAATGTTCTTCAAGGGGGCCTTCGTGACACACGACAGCGCAGAGTCGCTGAGCAGAAACTGATAGCCAAGTTCCACACACATGAGGACGGTCTTAACAGGGATCTTGGCTTCATGACACACTATCTGTAACCCCCGTAACTTGCCTGGGTTAGCAAAAAACCCTCACTTACTGTGCTGTCTGGAGAAAATACACAATTCTCTAACCAATGCTCAGGATTCCCTTCACACACATTGTTAGCCACTTTAACACTTGAATAGCAGGTTAGATGTAAGGATTCGCATTCTGATCAGCAATCTGTGACTATCTGTGTTGATATGTGTGCGATTGCAGACCAGAACACTGCATTTGCCTGACAAAGGCACAAGAGTGTCGAAAACTCACAAATTTACTATCAAATAAATCGGTTGGATTTAAAATTGGTGTTGCTAAATTCTTACTGAGTTCTTACTACCCCAGTCCAACGCCGGCATCTCTACATCATTACACCCTCCTGCCAGTAGAGATGCCACCTCCTCAGTCTTCGATCTCTCAGCTCCTCAACAGTACAAAAGAGAAGAGCATTTGCTTGAACTAATTCTTTTATGAAATTGCAGTAAGTTTTGCTATTAGCCACAACACAACAGCAACTTCGCGTCATAAAAACAATTAATTGTGGAGCACTTTAGGATATCCTATGGATGTGAAAGGTGCTATGTAAATATGAATTTTTCCTTCTTTCAGATTATAATATAAAATCAAACTACAAAATAAGGATACAATGATGTAGAATGGAGAATAAATGTGCATGTTATATTATGCACTTCATTAAGGTCTTATGTCTGCATCTGGTCCAATTATATTACTCCATCTAACTCTATTTCATCTCAATATTAGACTTAGTCTTGACTCCCCATAGCAACACAGTGATAAATTACCAATGCTTTATAATAAGTTTGTGTATTAAAAGCATTGACATAAAATCAACAACTACACTTCAGCAGGTTATTCATTAGATGGGAAATATTTGGGGCTTTCTAAGAAGTGTGATAATGTGGAGTATAAATACAGGTTCTTCCATCTTCATACATGGTTTCTATCACTGAAGAACAGACTTTGGCATGCTCTGAATAAGTCACAGGAAGTGTATTTTTATAAATAGTGATTCGAAAACCACCAAAGATGTTTTATGTCTTACAGGCTTCCCCCTAGAGATCTAAAAATGATGCATTCTAGTGCCATAAACCAAGGTGATTCCCCAAAAGGCATTTATGTTCAATTGGTTACCATTTCTGCAGGCTGTCTGGGACAGGGTTGCAGTTCAGTCAGAGAATATGACATGGAGCTGAGCTAAAATCACTGTGCTTTTTTTTACATGGAACATAAGACTTAGGTGCAGTTTAAGCATGCTGTGTTGGAATCAGGACATCCAGCAATTAGGCAACAACTTGGTCATGAAGTGATGGAAATGAATTCATAAGAATAAACAAGGAAGATTTATTCCTGAGGAAAACCTCAACTTTTTTTTCTTAGGCAAGTATGTGGTAAAATGAGGAAATGAAATTTTAAAAATGTGGAACAATAAAATGTGTAAGCATACTTGCCCCCTAAAAACTATATATCATTCCCACTTCAAAAATTCTCTGCAAGTATCCATTTATAAATTTCTACATAACTGCTGTCCTTATTAAAATAGCTGATACATTTAACAAGCAACACTCAAGAAGCCTGATACCATCCAGAACAAAGCAATCTATTTGATTGGCACCCCTTCCACAAACATTCACATCCTCCACCACCAACACACAGAAGCAGCTTTGTATACCATCCATAAGATGGACTGCAGGAAGTCAGCAAGGTTCCTTAGAGAGCACCTTCCACACTCAGGACTGCTACCATTTAGAAGGACAAGGGCAGCAGATACATGGTTAACCACCACTTGGAAATTTCCCTCCAAGACACTAACTCATCATCCTTACTTTAAAGTTACTTATTAAACTTTATTTATTAGTGTCACAAGTAGGCTTACATTAACCTTGCAATGAAGTTACTGTGAAAATCCCCTAGTCACCATACTCCAGCACCTGATTGGTACAGTGAGAGAGAATTTAGAATGGCCAATACTCCTAGCCAGCATGCCTTTCGAACTGTGGGAGGAGACTAGAGCACCTGGAGAAAACCCGTGCACAATGGGAGACCATGCAGATTCTGAACACACTGCGATCCAAATGAGGAATCAAACCTGGAGCCCTGCTGTGAGGCAGCAGTGCTAACCATTCTGCTGATCTTAGAAATATATCGCTGTTCCTTCACTGTCACTGGGTCAAAATCCTGAATGCCTTCTCTAACAACACGATGGCTGTACCTACACCACATGGACTGCATGGGTTCAAGAAAGCTCACCACCACCTTCTTAAGGGCAATTAGGGATGGGCAATGAATGCTGCCCTAGCCAGGGGAGCCCACATCCTTTGAATCAAAAGTTCATTTTAAACTTGGGATTTTCACATAACCATAGGAAATATGATAACATGATTACATTTATTTTGCCTTTTTAATCAAAATTATGTGATTAGGTTAGACTTATTTGCTTGACATAAAGCATAAGAATGGCAACAGCCTTGCAATTCTGTGTATCCTGCATGGCATCCTTCAGGCAGATTAATGAGAACACAGACACCTACAAGACATGTATACCTTTAAATATCATCTGAAAAAGTTAAGGTTTTAATAGGGCTGAGTTATGATGTCCCTTACCCTTCAATTGTCCAATAGTTCCTTGATAGCAGATAAGAATAACTATTTGGGCAAGGGGTGAGACTGTGATCAAGCAGGGGACGTGGTTGGCCCACTGCACTTGGAGTGTGCTGATGCCTGCAATCGTGGGTTTCCCTGGGTAAAGGATCAGGATAGCCAATAAGGCTAAACAGGCTTTACCTGGTGCAGTTTTTCAAAGCTATTTTGGCTAGGATGAAGCGTTAAATCAAGCCCAGGAGGGGGTGCAATGCCTCATCCTGTCAGAATGGATCTTGTTTGATGAGCCGAAGATGGGATGTATATCCTTGTCAGCTTGGATTTGTTTTCTCCCTCGATATTCCTAATCGGCTTTATTGATTAGGAATAAGTTACAAGAAAAACTTTTGGGGCAAGATGGCAACAGTGCCTCTTCCTCCTCCTCCCCACCAAAACAAAGTATCAGGTGGGAAGAGGGAGAAAGAAATATTGGGTTAAGGTAAAAAAAAGTATCATCAAATAGTCAAGCTGGATGTAAACAGTTTTTGGTCGGAATTTTGAGATGTATTGCGGCTTGAATAAGCAGCCTAAAGAGTGAGTATGGGAAAGGGAGCCTGCTGCTTTAAGAGTGTGGCAGTGCGGTGGAAACAAGCTCCCTTTAATCTGCATCCAGGGCTGGGGAGAAGAGCCTGACGTCTCTGTAGCCACCAGAGGCTCCTGATTGGTTGCCAATGACGCCATCCTGTGTTTTTTTTAAAGACAGAATGACTTCATCCCCAGCTCATTCCTGGATATGTTGCACCTTCTGTTTTGCTATTCTTAATGGCCAACCCGCAGCCAGCCAATTCGACAGAATAGCAGCTTGCAGCAGGCTGCAATGTAATAACCTTCATTTTCTGCTCCTTTCATGATTAATTTCTTTGCAAAATCTAGGACCACATTTCTCATTGATCGCCCGGGGTGAAATTGCAAGAAGGCTTGTCCATGGAAAATAAGAAGGGGAGTTCCCGGAAGTAAAGGAGGTGAGTCTTTTTATATGTACAAATAAATGAAAGGTCTCGCCCCAGATATGTGTCTTTCACCGCCTCGGTCATTCATCAGCGGGCGGTTGAGTTCTCCCCCTTAGTTTATCTGGGCTCCAGCATCCCAAGTTCACTGCTCCCGTCTGGAGGCTGGGCGATGTGATAGTGCAATATTGCAGGATAGTGGTGCATCAACAGCAATGCCAGTCCGCTCATTGCTGGGAGGTGGGAAGGGCTGATCACCTCTGTCTCTCTCACTCAGTGACTGCAGGACGAGAGGCAGCAGAAAGGGCTGGACAATCACCAGCCGTGGCTGGTATTGCTGGCAAAGTGAATGTCAGCAGTGTAACGTTATCTTTTGTGCATGTGTGTATGTGATATAAAAGACCATATGTGTGCGTGATATAAAAATCTGCTTAATCGCTTCTGCTCACACGGCTGTCAAGTAACGCCCAAAATTGACTTGCTTGTGGGATACGGATGTTAAATTGGTGCAGAGGTGTGTTTTTTTTGTTGGGGGGGGCGGAGAGATGAGGTTTCATTTGAAAAGGACCCTCCACCTTTGGCTACATAGACACATTAAATTCCATCGCCTCTCTGTGTAACATGCATATGTTAATACCTGGTTTACCAACGGATGCCTTGAATTTAATGACTGTATTGCGCATTTGTTTTGAGGGAGGGGAGAGAGAAGGGGTTAGGAAAAAAGATCTGATCCTGTAACTTGGTGTCTGCATTTTGCAGAATGCATCCTTTAGAGCTTTGTCATTTTTTTTTTCTGGAGGGCTTTCATTTATCTAATCCTTTAATCGCCTTGAAATGTCGCTTGTTATTTCAAAGGGGATTCGGTTGAATAGGTAACCACCTCTCAATGCTCACAAATTAATAAAAAGAACTCCATGTTTATTAAAAGCGCAGAGGCTTAAGGGGAAAAATAAATGTTAGGCAAATGGGTGTTAAAACCACGTGCAATAAAGATGCGTGATGCTCAGCAATTGTGTTGCTTGTCAAACAGGTCTTTCGTAATTTCGGAGGTTGTAATGGTTGAAATAGTGAAAATAATTGTCTTCACGTGAGATCCTCTCCTATTCCTATCAATTTGTCAAAAAAAAGAAAGCCAGGTTGGTTGGATTCCAGTAAATATTTCTCAGGATGGAAGAGGACACTGATTGATAAATACCATTTTGATTGCCATGCCATCCTGTGATCCCACCAATGTTTCTGTTGGAAACCGGTGGCCTCGATCATTTCTCTTTTACTGCAGCCCCTGAATAGCACAACAGACAACAACAAGCAAAGGAATCCAGCTGTTTCTCTCGTTACTGTCATCACACAAGCTGTTATTTCTGATTTCTACCCTTTCCGATCATGATGGGAAATTAGCCCATTGAGCATAAAACGAGCTGACATAACACCCCAAAATATACCTGGTTTGGCAGTCGACAGCAACTTGTTCTCCTATCACCACAAATACACATTAAGGATAGTTCAAAATTAAAATGTATATTACACAGAGAACAATTGCAAACTAAACGCCACTTGAGCTCTAAGAACCATCCATCTGCAAATGCAGTTAACATCTTCCCTGCACACAATGTTCCTGAGCAGAACCATAATATTGGATTAAATTCAGACATCCATCGTGGATGTAAGTAAACTTCTGAGCAGAACTGTACAAAGAGTTCTTGACGTACCAAATGCCAAAACATCCTTCTTCCTAGCGGCCTGCCCCTTCTAACCAACCCCTCACTCCTCCACACGACTTTCCCCTTGATTAGTTCAGTAGTCTTGCCCACATTTGACAAACTGGCATGATGAGAAGTGTGATTTGTTGCCAAGCCTACCTTTTATATATATTTTTCATTAGCCATCATACTCAAGTGACTGAGATATATGGTACCTGCTCTGACCCAAGATTGCAACCCCAACCTTCCCATGTGTTGGGATATATATGGTCCCAGGCCTAATTGGTTTCCTCACTACTTGAGTCTGTGGGGATTTTCAATCTCTCCACTTTTTGACTCATTCCCAACCTCTGCAATCTCATTCAGCCCAACACCAAGAAAGACGCTTGTGGCACAGAAAGAGGCCACTTGGCCCTTGCTGAAAAATGAGATACCCAGCCTAATCTCTTTTTCCAGCATCTGGTCTGTAGCTGTGCAGATTGCAGCAACTTAAGTGCAGCATGGTATCACAGTGGTTAGCACTGCTGCTGTACAGCACCAGGGACCCTGGTTCGATTCTGGCTTGGGTCACTTCTCCTCGTGTCTGTCTGGATTTCCCCTGGATGCACCCTCATTTCCTCCCACATTCTGAATTATGTGCTGGTTAGGTACGTTGACCCGAACAGGTGCCAGACTGTGGCAACTAGGAGAATTTCACTATCACTTCATTGCAGTGTGAATGCAAACCATACTTGTGACTAATGAATAAACTTCAACTTTATGTTCAGATACCTGTACCTCCCTCTGAGATCTCAACACTCTGCATATCTGGCCTTTTGCACCCTTTCCCCTGGCCCCTTGTCTTGTTCCACCATTGACAGCCATGTCTGTGTTGCTCATGCCCTAAGATCTAAAATTCATTCCCTAAATCTTTCCATCTCCCCACCACTCTCTTCCATTAAGACACCCCATAAAGCCAAGTATATGGTTATCGGTCCTAACATCTCGTAAGTGATTCAGAGCTAATTATTTTCTGATAACATTTCTGTGAATCATGTTTGAATATGTTTAAAAGGTACTGAAAAATGCAGATTGTTGTTGTTGTTAATAAAGAGCTTTAAAGGCAGACAGTTGCTTCATGTCTGCAAGACATTGATATTTGTTTAAATTGCACCACGTCAAAGCATTTAACAAATATTCCTCAATGATAAGGTGTATTTTTTCAAAAAAATGAAATTCAATTCTGTAGTGGCTTTCATAACCTCTGGATGACATCCTAAAGCACTTTACAGCCAGTTAAGTACTTTTGAAGTGTAATCAAATGTAAAAGCAATGTGATAGTGGCCACATAATCTGTTTTAGTTGTTAGCTGAGGAGTAAATATTGGCAAGCACACAGTAGATAATACTCCACCCCTTCCTCAAATAGTGTTATGGGATCTTTTGACCAACTTGATGGAGCATGATCTTGCCCCAAAGACGATTTAAGGGTGCATGTGGACTACACTAGTAGCATTGCTGAGAGGTGATTTCACTTTGCACAGATGCAGCTGTTGCAGCGTAAACAGAGGGTAATACACCCTGGAAAAGTCAAAACCAAGCAATGCAGTGAAAATCACCATGACCTTCAACCACTCCCTTGTGCCGTACTGAACTTCTTGGCTGTCCATGAATTATAATGTAATTCTCATTACATTATAATGTAATCGGTCAGCAAATTTCTGCATGCGGAAGGTTTGCTCACAGAAAGCAATCATCTTGTTTCAACAGTCACATATTTTCTTGAAGCAGTGTTAAAATCAATGGAGATTTACAGAGGCAGCTCATCCAATGGCCTACTGGGCAAAAGAATTGCAGCCTGGATAGAAGCAGCTGGCTCAGGGACACAATTGTATAAAGCTTGAGTAAGATCTCATCTAAATCATTACTTTTTGTTCTGAGCATCGCACCCTGGGAAGGACAACTTGACCTTGGAAGGGATGCAGTAAATAGACATGAATTATACCTGAGCCGCTATGTTAAATTATAAGGTTGGGTTACGTACACTAGGCTTGTATTCTGAGTATAGATGATTAGGTGATTTAATTGAGGTCTTTAAGATGACTAAGGGAGTTAATAGGGTAGATTGAGAAAAACTACTTCTTCTGAAGGGAGTGTTCAGAACATAATCTTTAAAGTGAGAACTGGGTTGTCAGGAGTCATTAATTCATGGGAATCTGGAATCCTGTCCCCAAAAATCTCTTGAAATTATGTCATTTGAAATTTCAAAACTGCAATTAATAGATTTGTGCCTGGTAAAAATATTAAGGGTTATGGAACTACAGTCACTAAAGTTAAGGTATAGATTGGTGATATAATTGTATGGCGGGTCAGGCCGGAGGAGCTGAATAGCATTCTTCTGTTCTAGGAACCATAACAGTCAGCGTCTCGGAAGGGTGAAAATTGGGGTTGGAAGGAGATAGATGATGGGGGGGGGGGTTGCTAACAAAGAGAGGAGCTGTCAGAACCTGAAGTTGAGCCCCCAATTAGTCTTCTGTTAGCTAGCCCCACTTGGGGCAGAGGAATCTATGGTACAGTTCACCTCAGTGTCCCTCTACTTACAAAAGCAAAATAGGACAGGATTGCTGCTTCTGAACATGAGTCCTTAATTTAGTGCATGTGCCTGGATGTTTGTGAGGATGTTTTTCACGATTTAATAGTCCTGTCCACATCCTTGCACAATAATGGCTACTTGGATGAAGTATTAGGGAGTGAGTGACATCCATATAATATTTCTAGCAAGGAATTACCATCTTTGAGACTGGAGGGAAGGGAATGAGAGAGGCAAGCATGGCAGAAAAAAATGGAAAGCTTTGCCATTGGTTTTAAAGTATTGGTCCAGAGCCTCCATAAATCCAAAAATATTTCCAGTGTACAATGAATTGGGACCATACTTATTGAAGGTTGGCCAATATTCCTTGAGTGTAATAAGAGTACCCAAAATTGATGTGTGTGTGGCTCTGTTGAGCATTGTAATTTTTAAAAATTCATTTATGGAATGTGGGCTTTGCAGACTAGTCCAGCACTTGTTGCCCATGCCTAGTTGTTCCTAAGAAAGTAGTGGTGAGCTGTCTTCATGAATCGCTACAGCCCCTGAGGTATAAGTACATGCATTGCTGTTGGAAGGAATTTTGGCTCAGCGACAGTGAAGGAACAATGATATTTACAAGTCAAAATGGTGAATGACTTGGAGGAGTGACTGCTGTATACTCTTTCATGGAGACATGGCTCACCCCTGCTTCACTAAATTGTGCCCTATAACCAGGGGGCTTCTCATTCCATTGAATGGACTGTACAGTGGCCTCAGGCAAGGCTAGGGGAGATGGGGTCTGCCTTCTAATCAATACCTTGCGGTGCTTAGACGTAGCAATACTAAGTTTCTGCTCCCCAGACCTAGAGTATCTGATGCTAAAATGTTGCCCCTGCTACCTTCTGCGGGAGTCCACCTCTGTTAACATGATAGCAGATTATATCCCACCCCATGTGGGCACGAAGGTTGCACTGGATGAAATATACACCACCACAAATAGCTTTTGAGATAAAACACTCCAAGCCTCTGTTCATCAGGCCAGGGACTTTAATCAGGCCAAGCTCAAGAGTGTCCTACCAAGATACCGCCAACATGTCTCCTGTTCCCCAAGAGATCCAAACATCCTAGACCACTACTACACAAATATCAAACATTCTCACTGCTCTCTTGCTCACCCAAACTTTGGTAAATCAGACCCCAAGACGGTGCTCCTGCTCCCTGCTTACAAACAAAAGCTGAAATGGGACAATCTGATAAAGAAAGTCATGCAATGTTGATCTGAGAAATCAGATGATCTCCTATGGGACTGCTTCGAGTCCAATATTGAGTCCGACCAACCTGAATGAATACAGTGACTGAGTTCATTCGTAAGTGTGTAGGAAACTGTGCCAAAGAAGCAAATCTGTTTCCCAACCAGAAGCCATAGATGAACAGGGGTATTCATTGCTTGCTGAAGTCCAGATCTGAAGCATTCAAGTCAGGCAACTCTGACCTATACATATAAACCAGATATGACCTACGGAGATCCATAAAAGATGCTAAAAGACAGCACTGGCTCAAGCTAGAGTCCCAGGCTAGCCATACAAACTCTGACTGACTATGGCGAGATCTGCAAGACGTAGATGAAAGCATGTAGAAACACCAGCAGCAATGCACCCATCCCCGATGAGCTCAACACATTCTATATGAAAGCCTGCCCTCCACTTCGGAAGCCTTGGCCAAACCCATATCTGAGATCACCTTCTTGAAAGCGATTGGCCCAGACTAGACACCCAGATGAGCACTCAGATCCTGCGTGGACCAGTTGGCAGAGGTATTCGCAGACACCTTTAATCTCTCTTTACACCAAACTACTTCAAGAAGACATCATCTCTGTATCAAACAAAAGCCAGGCAGTGTACCTTAATGACTGTCATCTATGGCTCTGACATTGATCATTTTGGAGTGCTTTGAAAGGTTAGTCATGGCACGAATCAATTCCAGCCTCCAAGATTGACTGGATGCTATTTTGTCTATTGTTACAACAGATCCACAGCAGATGCCATCTCCCTCCCCCTGTACTCTACCCTGGAACACCTGAATAATAAAGTCACGTGAGACTCCTATTTATTGACTTCAGCTCAGCTTTCAATACCCTTATTCCTACAAAACTCATCTCCAAACTCCGTGACCTGAGATTCAGCCTTTCCCTCTGCGCTGGATCCTGAACTTCCTAACCCACAGACAGCAAACAGAAAGGATAGGCAACAACACTTCCTCTACTATCTTATTCAACACTGACGTCCCACAAGGCTGTGTCCTCGATCCCTTACTGTACTCCTTATACATATATGACTATGTGACCAAATTCCCCTTCAATTCAATTTTTAAGTTTGCTGATGACACCACCTTTAGTGGGTCAGATCTATAACAATGATGAGATGGAGTACAGAAAGAAATAGAGAATTTGGTGAACTGGTGTGACAACAATAATCTCTCTCTCAATGTTAACAAAACGAAGGAAGTGTAGTGGAGGACATGCCCCCATCTACATCAATGGGGATGAAGTGGAAATGGCCACAAGCTTCAAATTTTTAGGTGTCCAGATCACCAACAACCTGATTCCTCCATGCTGACACTTATAGTTAAGAATGCTCAACAATGCCTCTACATTTTCAATAGGCTAAGGAAATTTGGCATGTCCATTATGATTCTCACCAACCTTTACAGATGCACCATAGAAAGCATTCTTTCTGGTTGTGTCAAAGCTTGGTATAGCTCATGCTCTGTCCAAGACTGCAATATATCACAATGAAGCCCAGTCAACCATGCAAACCAGCCTCCCATCCATTGACTCTGTCTAAACTTCCTGCTGCCTCAAAAAAGCAACAAGCATAGTCAAGGATCCCATGCACCCTAGACATTCTCTCTTCCATCAAGAAAAAGATACAAAAGTCTGAGGTCACAAACCAACCGACTCAAGAACAGCTTCTTCCCTGCTGCCATCAGACTTTTGAATGGACTTATCTTACACTAAGTTGACTGTAACACTACATTCTGCATCCTCTCCTTTCCTTTTCTATTTATGGTATGCTTTGTCTGTATTGCGTGCAAAAAGCAATACTTTTCACTGTACTAACTACATGTGATAATATCAAATCAAAAGGAGAAATTCCAAGTGGTGATGTTCCCATGTGCTTGCTGTTCTTGTCTTTCTAGATAGTGGTGGTTGTGTGTTTGGAAGGTGCTGCTAAGGACCTTTGGCAAGTTCCTACTGTGCATTTTGTAGATGGTACACATAGCTGCCACTGTTCATTAGTGGTGGATGTATTGAATGTTTAGGAAAGGGGTAGTAATAAAGCAGGCTACTTTGTCCTGGATCATGTTGAGCTTCTTGAGCATTGCTGGAAATACACTCAGTATTCCATTACCGTCCTGAATTATGCTTCGTAGGTGGTGTTCAGCCTCTGGGGAGTTTGGAGGTAAGTTACTCACCACAAGATTCTTAGCCTTTGACAAAACACCTACATTGAGTTCTCTTTCTCCTTCTTCCCAGAAAGTGTTGATTTCTTTCAAAGATGTACTTGCCTTCCCAAATTTTGTATATATGTGGATCTTGATGGTGTGTGCTTGCAAAATATTTACTCTCTGATGGAGGCGTGGAGTGGGAAGAGGGAATGCAACATCACAGCTGAGCCAAGCCTGTTTCTGTTCAGCACCCATCCATGCAGAAGCCCGAAATGGGTCCCTCAGTAACAAATGGGAGTGAATACCTTGTTCATGCTGTTCCCTGCATTTAAAGAGTGACATTCAAAAGTATTTAATTCCCTGCCTTGTAGCAACCTAAGGTTGTAAAAGTCACTGTATACATGCAGGCTGACTTAAACATTCCTATCTCTACTGCTTGGAAATTCCATCTGTTATTTGCTTGACTATGTGATTTAGCTTGTTCAGAGGTCTGTTCAAGTATTACCATCATTTTAAAATTAGCGTTCAGTGAGCCGTTCAATTTATCCCAAACCTGTAGTCAAGAATTACGTGGTCAGAATTATTTAAGGGGAAGTGATTCCGTAGGATGATGTGGAGAAAAGCATGGAGAACCAAGATTGTAGAACATTGAACAGTACAGCACAGGAACAGGCTCCTTGGTCCACAATGTTATGCTGAACATGATGCCAAATTAAACAAGTTCCTTCTGCCTGCCATTGTTCCATATCCCTCTATTGCCTGCGTATTGATGTAAACACCCCTAACTATCTGCTTCCATCACCACCCCAGGCATTGTGTTTCAGACACCCACCATTCTCTGTAATTAAAAAAACTTGCCCCTCACATCTGCTTTTGAACTTTCTCCCTCTTACTTTAAGTGCATGACCTTTAGTATTAGGCATTTCAACTCTGGGAAAGGAATTCTGACTGTCAACCCTATCTATACCTTTGATAATTTTACAGACTTCTATCAGGTCTCCCCTTAGCCTGCATTGCTCAAGAGAAAACCTTGATTTGTCCAGACTCTCTTTATAGCTCATATCCTCTAATCCAGTCAGGTTCCTTGTAAACCTCTTCTGCACCCTCTTCAAAGCTTCCACGTTGTTCCTGTAATGTGGAAACCAGAATTGAACGCAGTACTCTTAAGTGCGGCCTCACCAAAGTTTTATAAAGTTGCAACTTGACAACCTGACTTTTGTACTCAATGTTTCAACATGTCTCACAAGATCGAGGAGGTATAAACTTAAAACTATTTGGCCAACACCTTCAGGAGCAAAATCCAGAAGCATTCTTACAGAGGACAGTTGATCCTATAACTGTATATCTCTAAGAGTTTGGTTGTGAAGACAGTTGGAGTATCCAAGAATGAAACAGATTTTTTTCATTAAAGTTTTAATCAAAAGAATATTGTGTGGCTCAGTGGTGGAGTCATCCTCCAGGACCTGGTGGCCAAGAAGGTGCCTTTATAATGTGACCAAACTGGTAAATCCTTCCAGTATGCCAACTGCAGATGAAAATATGAGAAAGTCTTCTGGTTATCCATGCTTTATGCAAAGAGATGCCCCTCAAGCTGTAACTTCTGGTGATTGGCTAGTAACCTGTTTCAGGAAAAAACTAGCTCAACACAGATGTAAGCACGTACTTTGTCTACCTTATATCAATAGATGTGAGAAGAGAGTAAAAGAAAGGTTATCAAGAAATATAAAGTAAAAGTGGAAAAATTGGAGCTGAGGTACTAGCAAACCACAATTTTTAAAAATTATTTTATGAGATATGGGAGTTGCTGGCCCACATTTAATTCTCATCCCTAATCATGTTGAAAAGGTGATAGGCATTGCCTTCTCAAGTCCACGTGGTATAGATAAACCCACAGATACTGTCATGGAGGAGTTCCATGATTTTGACCCAGTGACGGTGAACGAATGGCAATGTAGTTCCAAGTCAGGATGGTAAATAGCTTGAATGGAAACTTGAAGGTGGTGGAGTTCTCATGCATCTGCTGCCCTTGTTCATCTGGGTGGGAGAGGCTGGGAGTTTGGAATGTGCTGTCTAAGAAACTTGCTGCAGTGCATCTTCTAGATATTTCACGTTGCTGCATTGGATGCTGATATCCTATTCCACTAATCTAGGTGTGAATGCAAAGCATTTATTTATCTGCTTGTTAAAGCCTGTGTTCCCTTCCCAAATTCTTTCTAAAAATGACCTTGTTTTGAAGGGGAACCATCAGGATTCCTAAGAATTAAACAATAGAGGTCCAGAGACATTAAAGTTTGTGCAAATGGGCAGAGTTTTTCTGATGATGTTTCCAGTCCCAGCACCCAGAATTTCAGCAGGGAACGCATCATAACCCTACCCATCACAGCAGCCCCACAGCCATTCAACATTCCAGTGTTATTTGGCTTGCAAAGGACCTCTATCCATTATCATCCCAAACTGATTGCCCGGCAAGCCTGGGTTCCCAGCAAAACCAATGGCAGCAGGGGTGTTGGGAGAGGAGGGGGGGTGGGGTGGTGGGCACGTGACAGCAAGATGAGGCAGGATCCTGGGGAGTAGGGGCAGGGATGTTGATGGAGAGCATTGGGAACAAAGAAGTACCAGTGGATGGCAGATATAAGTGGACAGAGGATCCTCTCAGCCTCAAAATTGAAGCCTGCTGGAAAGGAGTCCTAAAGGCCTGAACTGGGGCAAGAAGCCCTAGACAAGATTGTAGCAGGATAGTCACCTGAGAAATTTTACGGCCTCGCCGCTGCAAACCTGGCATGGAGGACTATAAAACTTATTGTTTGAAACGATCCATTTTGTTTATCCTGCATATCTTATGAGATTTGTTCTGTACTTTTAAAATGTACTACATATAAAACTGCCGTGCATACATATTAAAGTGATGATGTAATGCACCAGACAAAGTACAGTACATCAGCTTCTGTCTGCAGACATTATTTATACTTGCATAAATAATAATTATCCTCCATTTTATTATTTATAAAATATGCAAGAATCACCAGTGCATTTTTAGTGGAATTATAGAAAATTTCCTTACAATAGCAGAACTCCATTTAAAAGGTTAATCAAATATTAATACAATTTTTATTTCTGCCAATTCAATGTTTGAATAGAGACCACTGTGTTTCTAAAGACATATACACTTCTTCCCTTCTTTTCTGGTGAATTCATGTGTCCATTTTAAAAATTTAATTGTTTGCTCATGTTTGTCAACCCAGCTAGAGACAGGATTCCTATAAGACATAGGATCAGAATTAGGCCACTCAGTCCATCAAGTCCGCTCTGCCATTCAATCATGGCTGATATTTTTCTTATCCCCATTCTCCTGCCTTTTCCCCATAATCCCTGATCCCCTTATTAATCAAGAACCTATCTATCTCCATCTTGAAGAGATGCAGTTCTGGTGTAACATAAAGTCTAATTCCATATCTGTATCCCCAATCTCAGAAAGCCATGGTGTTGTAGTAAGGCTACAAACATGTCTGGTGCATATCTGAGTGAGATTGCTAATCTAGTGCCAGTTTCTAGTGAGCTATTTTGAGTGGGTCAGCAGTCTTAAGAACTGCAATGCTTCAATACTGAGCCACAAGTCCATCAATCCACCATTCCTCGTTACTTGTGAGTTTGCAGTCTTGTTTGTTTAAGCAATGCTTATGTAGTGCCTTTGATGCAGAATAATGACACTAATGAAGAAGAGGAACTTTAAGGATGGGGAAGGGAAGGAAAGAAAGGGTTTCGGGAGAGTATTCCAGAGTGTTGAGTATGCTTGGTGGGGTGCTGCAGTGGTTTACCATTGCCTTCTGCAGATAGCAGTGTTGAACCAACAGTAGCTTGAATCCACTTTCATAACACCACTTGACCAGATATCCACTGTCCTGCCTCCACAATGGCTTCACATAACTCTGGCATGGAAATCTTCCAGAGAGTACTAGGCAACAAAGAGTAATCTTTCCATAGAACCTCACAAGCTGAATGAATGTATCACCAACAAAGATGATCCATACCTCCGGAACAAACTTAATATGGATGCTCAGGATCATCAATGCCCTCTTAGCTGAAGAGAGGGAGATTCTAATGTGTGGAACCTAAAGGCACAGTCACTAATGATAGGGTAAAGGGAACGGTAGATGGCCAATAAAGTACTATTCAATATAGATCAGCAAGCATAAGAACAATGAGTCAGTGGGACTTGGCAGGATAAAAGCAGAAGAGTTTGAATGGGATGAACTTCACCTGATGTGGAAGAGGAGAATGCTGGAGGAGTTCTCATCTTCAGATTCAATGACCAAGAAGGGGATGCTTGCTTCCGAGGGCGAGTCTGTGAAGTAATTGAGAGAGATGGAGCTGGCTGGTATCAGCAGTTGTGATAATTGACCCCAATGTGTGCAGACATGATAATTGACCCCAATACCTGATGGTGTCATCAAAGGACAGCATGAGAAAGAGAAGAAAGCCAAGGATAGATCTGCAGTGGAGGAGAGCAGGGTGGTCTTAATGATGCTGAAAGGGAAAGTCAAACCATTGCTGGTGATGCTCTGGTTCTGATTGGATAATAAGGGAAGCCCAAGTCAGAGCGTAGTCCTACACATTGGAGGAGGATGATGTAAATAATTGTTGCAGCTCAGTGCTTGCTGCGCGGAGACAGTGTCGTAAGATAGCTCATCCTGGACTTCTTAGAATCATTGTGCAACTGGTTTGACCAATCTTTTTCAATCAGCAAAACATATCTTGTAAAAACCTAAAAGCAAAGAAATAAAAGCATCACTTCTGTAGGACAGAATCTGTGCTCAGAATGGCTAGCCACCAGACTCAAGCTCACCCATGGTACACTGAGCTAACAGCAGAATCTTGCAAAGTCAGCTCTTTTACATAATTAACCCAAACTCCCAACACAACCTTGACCTTGCATCAGCTTTTTGCCTATTGGAGATGTGTAAAATCTGTCCAGTAATTCAAATTTAAAGAAGTATTTTCATTTAAAGGTAAGTGACTACATGTGGGGACAAGGATTCTTTCTTCATCTCTCTGCTTCAAAATTAATTTTAAATATTTCAGCTTTTGCCAAGCCAGGGAGGGAGGAAGAGATGGCTGAACTATATGCCAAGCAAAAATGAAGTGAAAGATCATTAGCACGACTTTGTTAGTGGGAACGTGCTGTGTGTAAATTAGCTATTGCATTTCCTACATTACAATAATGGCTACACATCAAAAGTACTTCATTTGCTGTGAAGCATTTTGGGATGGCTTGTGGCAGCATTTCTTTTTTTTTCTATTCCTATTTCTATTGGCACAATTCCACAGTACAAAGCCATCTGTGAAGCTGTAAAGATTCTGAGATTCTTATTGTGAGGGGCCCAGGGTGTGGCAGTTGTGTGAATTGGAACTGCTACGGAAGGACAAAGCAGGTCCTGACCTGAGGTTGTTGTGTAAGGGGCACAATATATGGAGCTTTATTCTGATTTTGTCCATTATTCCTGGCTTATTTGGTGCTGACTCTGTGCCAAGAGCAAAACAAGGGTTTCAGCCCCAATATTGATGCTCCTGCCTCAGCGAGTACAAATATTGACTTAAGTGACAAGGTTACCCTGCACTGACAACAGGGAACAAGTTGTTAATGTTAGGACTCTATCAGCTACGTGAGATGTTCTGTAGCACAAGGTCATTTTCAGCAAGAAGTAATCTTTGTCTGCGGCTTTCCTATATTTACCTAATGAAAAAATTGACTGAATTGCTTGGAGCTCTTGTCAGCCTGAGACGCTTGGTTGCTAGGTTGTGTCTCTTGAAACGATTACATTATTATGTCATCCACAGTCTGGATTGTAGCTTTGTTTGGGGGAGGGGGGTGTGCAGGGGGTTGCGAGGCGAACAAACCTACTCCCATGCTGGACAGTTAGCCATGGGGTTTAGCACAATTCTTTTAATGAATACATTCACCATGTCTTTGCAGGTTTCATTTCATGTCACATAATAAGATGTGATGCCAAGTGTAATCCTTCATTCACAAACTGTTTCCTGGCTTTCTTTAGGGTATTTACACCAATACGTTAACCCTATGATTATGACATTTGTAGTAATGTGGCTGCATTGTAGTATGTATGCACATATGTGAGGAGAGAATAAGATCGAATGAGACAACACACTGTGAGCTTTGTTGTAGACTACTGGATGAGCCCTGATAGAGGTGGGCAAGGTAATTAAGTATTGCAAGCTTGATATGCCATTGTCTCGCTGACATGGTACAAAAGCATTTGCCTACACACGTAGTACCATGTTCAACAGTTAACAAATCTGTCTCTGTGTGGTCCAGAATAAGGCGGGATCTGCATTTGCCAGATTGAAATCTAGTTTTACTACTCTGATTTTTAATCAACCTCCACTTCCCTTGGCAGGCAGGTTAATTTATCCAGCTTGGACAACCCAGTTCCACCCTCTTCCCTTTAACCTTTTTAAAGTGCAGAAATTAGGGCACAAACAAAGCTTCAGCATGGCAAGGCCGAATGAATGTACCAGAGTCGCAGCCCGATAACATCTAGGACGTCACAACTTAAATTTGATAGAACAAGGGAGGCCCAAGCTGTGGTATTCCACCCCCCCCCCCAACCCCCACCCCCCCCCCCCCCCCCCCCCCCCACCCCCCCCCACCGCTTCCCCAAGCTGGCCATTAATACTGAAGTTAGGATATGTGTTTCTGATTTACACAGCTAGACCTGTAGTTCTCATAAATGTGCTGCATCAGCTGCTACTGAGATTTCATTCTAAGGGGCTTAAACTACTGCCTCACGATAATGACTTTGAAAAAGCTTCTACTGTGTGCTGGCAGTCTTCGGCAGATTTCAGTTGCAGTGTTTTTTAAAAAAAATGGAAAACAGCTTTGCATACCATTTAAACTTTTTTTTTCCTTTTTAATATTTTACTTAGCAATTTTCCTATGCAGTGTAAATGTGGGTGATGACTGCACTAATCTCACTTCCCACAAGTAATTACATTTCAGTATTTTATAATGGGGCTTTTGAGAAAGTTGTCATTTCTCCTTCAAAACATTTAGCCAATATGTCAAGGAAGAGGATATCCTGTGTGGTCTGGGTTTCCTAAGTACCGCAGCCCTTTAACGCTGCCTTTCACGAATGCTGAATGACATTCATTCAAAGGGCTCCTGTGCTGGCTCATATCCCTTGGTAATAACATTGGGCTGCAGCTGTCAACCCTTTTTTTAGCTTCTTCTCCCCCTGCTCTTCCCCCTCACCACACACAAACAGCAAGCTATTATACTGTGATAGGTGTACACTCTTGGGGCCAGTCTGTTACTCGGTGATGGATCTATACCATTATGAGCATATAATGCTCATAATGGTCAAAGACGATCATGTCATCAGATTATATGGTCACTGCTGCTTGTGGGACCTTGCTGTGTGCAAATTGGCTGCATGTTTTTTTCTAAAATTACTACAGTGACAACAGCTCAATAAAAATATTGAGTTGGCTCGCTTCCAAGAATGCCCACCCTCCCCACACCCTGCATTCCCCAACCATATGGACTTTTCCAACATTTTGTTTCCTTTGTCCTGTTTGTCATTTTTATAAATGACCTAGATGAGGGTGTAGAGGGATTAGTAAATTTGCTGACGATACCAAAGTGGGGGGAGTTGTAGACAGCGAGGATGGATGTTACAGTTTGCAGAGGGACATAGATAGGTTGCAGAGCTGGGCCGTGAGGTGGCAAATGGAATTCAATACGGATAAGTGTGAGGTGATTCACTTTGGTAGGAATAACAGGCATATGAAATATAGGGCTAATGGAAGGACCCTTAATAGTGTTGTCGAGCAGAGGGATCTTGGGGTACAAGTACATAGCTCTTTGAAAGTTGGCACCCAGGTTGATAAAGTTGTTAAGAAGGCGTATGGTGTGTTAGCTTTTATTGGTAGAGGGATTGAATTTAGGAGCCGTGAGGTTATGTTACAACTGTACAAAACTCTGGTGCGGCCGCACTTGGAGTATTGCGTACAGTTCTGGTCGCCGCATTATAAGAAAGATGTGGAAGCATTGGAAAGGGTGCAGAGGAGGTTTACCAGGATGTTGCCTGGTATGTTGGGAAGGCCTTATGAGGAAAGGCTGAGGGACCTGAGGTTATTTTCATTAGAGAGAAGAAGGTTATGCGGTGACCTAATTGAGGCGTATAAGATGATCAAGGGATTGGATAGGGTGGATAGTGAGAGCCTTTTTCCTCGATGGTGATGACCAACACGAGGGGACATAACTTTAAATTAAGAGGTGGTAGTTATAGGACGGATGTCAGAGGCAGGTTCTTTACACAGAGGGTGGTGAGGGCGTGGAATGCCCTGCCTGCAGCAGTTGTGGACTCGCCTACTTTGGGGGCATTCAAATGTTCGTTGGATAGGCATATGGATGATATTGGAATCGTTTAGGTTAGAGGGTCCACTGGCCAGCGCAACATCGAGGGCCGAAGGGCCTGTACTGCGCTGTAATGTTCAATGTTCTACGTTCTATGTTTATTATTTCATGGCACATGGACATCAAGAGCAAAGCCAGCTATCCATCCCTAATTCCCACGAATAGACAGCAAAGCATCAACCACATTGCTCTGCGTTGGAGTCGCGTATAGGCTAGAATTGGGTAAGGATGGTGGATTTGCTTCCCCAAAGGATATTAGTATACCAAATGGTCTTTTATGGTGACTGCTGATGGTTGCCACAGTCACCGTTACTGGTATTAGTCTAGTTTTTCAGATTTATTAATTGAATTTAACTTCTGTCAGCTGCCATGGTGGGATTTGTACTTCCCTATCTCCCCATTGACTGGACAGGAGCCAAGGATTCTGGAAGGTGAAATGACAAGGTGGGGGTGGGGGAGGGGTGGGTGGGAGATGATCATTGTCAAGAGGGTGAGTCGCTACGGCGGGTCAACATTTCTAAGACTATTTATTTTATTATTGTCACATTGGGATACAGTGAAAGTTTGTTCCTTGTCTGCTAGATAGAGAAAACATAATGTTCAGAGTATATAGGGGAGAAGGAAAGAAGTACAGAATGTAGTTTTACAGTCATAGCTAGGATGTGAAGAAAGATCAACTTAATATAAGGGTAGGTTCATTCAAATGTTTGATGGCAGCAGAGAAGAAGCTGTTCTTGAGCCATTTGGTACATGATCTGTACATTTTTCCCGACAGACAAAGGTGAAAGAAGATATGTCGATGCAGTGGGAATTGTAAATGGAGTCAATGGATTGGAGTGATAGACTGGGCTACGTTCACAACCCCTTGTAGTTTCTTGTGATCCTGGTCAGAGCAGGAGCCATACCAAGCTGTAATCCATCTGAAAAGGTGTGCCTGTGACACATTTTTTGGTGCATCTGTAAGAATTTGACAGAGTCGTACTGGACGTGCTGAATTTCCTTAGCCTCCTGAGTAAGTAGAGGGGTTGGTGAGCTTTCTTAACTATTGAATCTGTGTGGAGGGACCAGGACAGGTCCACAGGTGGATGGGGTAGGAGCTGAACAGTTGGTGAGGGAGGGTTAGTATGTGCTGAACAGTGTCATGATAGAGGTGAACATTGTTGTAGTTACCATTGTGCTTTGACACTCCAGTTTGATTAATTAGAGCTACACTGCTTGGCAAGCTTTACACCTGCTATGAAAAGCTCAGAGTTTATCCATGTTTAAATAAAAACTAGGGTTCTGGCCATCTGATCCCACTGTCATAGGGAATCGTACTGCAATCTGAGAAGGTTTTATCCAGCAATCGGAAGTTTAAACTTTACACGCATGTATGTGCATGTCGGACCTTCCGCAGATGTGCACTGAGTCATTTGCTACTCCCTATATCAGAAGATTTAAGGTCAATATCTTTTTCTCAATCACTTAGTGGCATTCATAGGAATTCATAACTTTCTATTTTTAACATTCTTGTGGGGACTCACAGCAAGGCTCCCACTTGTACAGAACAGTCTTACTAATCCGCAGCACTGTATATTTTTCTAAAGGCTGCAAATAGAAGCTCTCCTCTTTTTCCACTGATTCATACCATCAGTTTCATGTTATGTTGCATGTGCTCAGAATTAACAGCCACCCTATCTATTGAATCTGATTAAAGCACAAGTCCAAGCAATAGGCTGACGGCTGAACTGAGGTTTATTATCACTGATATGAAACTGAACTACGGGAACCAACAGCTCCTATGTTGCAAATCCCTTTCTGACATTCCTCCTTCCATCATCTTAGCTTGCCCTCAGTTGGTTGCTCGCAGTTGGAGTAGAAACTGGTAGCTATTACTGGCAAAGGGGAAACTGAGCCACCTGGTCTTTTTAGATGTATGTGGATGGAATTGGACTTGGCTGTGATGCCTTTGCAGTTGAACAATCTAATGCCACTCATGACCCAGGCTCCATGCGTGAATGTTTGCTTGAAGGTATTGGAGGGCACCTTTTCGCACATTTTTAAAATTCATTTATGGGATGTGGGTACCGTAGTCTAGGCCAGCATTTGTTGCCCATCCCTGCAGTAACCCAGCAAGAGGTGGCATCTTCAGGACAAGAAGGAAACCCACTAGTAAATAGATTACTGGAATAAAATACAAACTTTTGAGAATGGCCTTAGCAAGTATTACAATGAAGCTGTTTATTTCAGCGAGTACTTGGAATTTGAAACTGTTATTTCGTCATTTTTTTTTTACACTGATATAGCCAGATTTCCATTCTGTGACTAGAGAATTTTTCCATTGTTGTCTGTTCTCTGGGAACTGTTGTCTGCACTGTGTAGGTGTAAGTGCAGAATGCGACCTGGATTTTTGCAATGTACTGTACAACAGCACATAATGAATTGTGCTGTCTCAATCTGACTGTTTTAGCAACTGTGCACTGTTAGATTCTACTCCATAATTTAATGGATGCAAATGCAACTTCAAATGTTATTTTAATTTATTTGTTCGAAGACTATCATCCTCTGCTAAGGATTAAAAAGAGAAATACAGGAAATTTGAAATGCAGAAAATGCTTGAAATACGCAGCAGGTCATAAAACTATAAAAGTTTTTGCACAGAAGGGGGATCATTGGATTTGTGCCAACTCTTTCCTGGAGTAATCTTAAACTAATCCCACTTGTCTTGCTCTCTCCCTCTCTGAATTCTTCACTGCTTTAAGTATTTAGCATCACTTCAAGCTAGCCCCCATATCTTAGGTGCATTGTGGGGAGAGCAGGAAGCCAATCTGACTTGAGAAACTATTGAAGAATGGCACAAAGGGGGAAAAAATGGGCCCCAAGGTTTTCAGATGCTGCACTGGAGACCTGGATGGACGAGGCAGGAAGTGGGGGAGACATCCTGTATCCATAGGAGGCCTGCAGTTCTCAAAGCACATGCTCAAAAGGCAGTGGGAGCAGATGGCCTTGGAGGTCAATGCCAAGACCCTGAGGACCTTGATGTAGTGCCGCAAGAATTTCAACAATCTCACAGGACTGATTATGGTCAGTGAATGCATCTACAAATGCTACATCCTCCCAAATGAACTAGTAGACTTGCACACTGCTCAATTCCTAACTACATAAATCTTTAACAATCAAAGCACAAGCATACCTGACATTCATATGCTCCAGCACACCTTCCCCCAAGGCACCTTGAAGCAAGCCTCCTACCTACAGCTTAAAGGTTCCACACACTGGCAGCTATTCAACCATGACAGCCACGTCAATCAGACAGAGTGCAGGACCCTTACTGGCACATTTCCCTATTTCTCTTGCAGGATAACAGAGTATATAATTTAAGGCAGTAGCTGCTAAATGGAGGGGGACAGGTGTACCTAACCCTCAAAGTAGGCATTGCTGGTCATTATTGGATTGACCTTTGCTGAAGCTGTGAGGAGCAATTGTCACAGATGATGGTATCTTCATACTGAATCTTTCTCCTTCTAGGTGGGACTGCACGGTAGCATAGTGGTTAGCACTGCTGCTTCACAGCTCCAGGGTCCTGGGTTTGATTCCCGACTCGGGTCACTCTGTGTAGAGTTTGCACATTCTCTTTGTGTTTGCGTGGGTTTCCTCCGGTTTCCTCCCACACTCCAAAGATGTGCAGGTTATGTTGATTGGTCATGCCAAGAAATTGCCCTTTAGTATCGAGGGATGCGTAGGGTAGAGGGATTAGTGGGTGTAATATATGGGGTAGGGCCCGGGTGGGATTGTGTTCGATGGGTCGAAGGGCCTCTTTCTGCTCTGTAGGGTTCTATGTGTTTGT
Source organism: Sphyrna mokarran (assembly GCA_024679065.1). Lineage (NCBI taxonomy): Eukaryota > Metazoa > Chordata > Chondrichthyes > Carcharhiniformes > Carcharhinidae > Sphyrna > Sphyrna mokarran. Next base: position 72,600,021 of record JAGIQG010000008.1, on the reverse strand, counting down.
ATCCCACATTCCCTTCTTCAGCTTCTTTAAGTTTTTTGACTTAAGAACTGCAGATGGCTTAAGCATGCATCTTTAACTATACCCGCTCCCCATTCCGTAGCTTTACCTTTGCGCGTTTCCCTTTCAGATGTGAGGAAGAGATGCCATCACTTGATTTCACACACACATCCTCCAGAGTAGGTACAGCGAGAATAGCATAGAGGCAGGATCAGTAATTGGTAAGACACTGGGCATGAGCGGCCTGCAAGGGACAAGAATAGCATTGTGACAGGAGGGGAGGAGAGATGTGTGGTGGAGGCTGGTGAATAGAAGCCGTAGCTATTCCTTGTTTTACTTAACTTCTGAAAATAGTATATAAATAAATGCATTTATTGCCATCCAATAATAATTTTCTGAAGTAACAAGCTCATGAATCCTGAGATAAAACTATGATAACATAGACCCAACCATGATGCAGTTGTGATGCTCAGTAACACAAAGAAGGTAAGAGTATGGGACTGTTGATGAACGAGGAATTGGAATTGTGATTACTAGTAATAGATTTGGATGTGTTCTTCACAGTCCGGACAGAAAAGGATTTCCTAAATTATCTCCTCCCTCTCTCTTCATCCCTTCCTTTTTGCCTTCATTTTTTCACAGGATATGGGCATCGCTGAATAGGCCAGCACTTATTACCCATCCCTAATTGCCCTTGAGAAGGTGATAGTGAGCAGCCTTCTTGAACTACTACAGTCCCTGAAGTGTAGGTACACTCACAGTGCTGTTAAAGAGCAAATTGCAGGGTTTTGACCCAGCGATAGTGAAGGAACGGCAATATATCTTCAAGCAGAATTGTTATGGTTCAAGTCAGAAACTCCAAAATTTAATAGAGCCCACCTGGCTCCTAGGTTATGCTTCTTAAATTTGGCTGGGATAAACATAATATGTTCACTTGAGGTATGATTCAAATGACCCACTAGGGAACTTTTATCAAACAAAGTTTATTTAAGTATATAGTTAACATGTAGTGTAAGAACACTTATCAATTATAAACAAGAAACAAAACAACTGCTATAATGTATAAACCTTAACAAATATGCCTAACGTTTTTCAAAAAAAATCCCAAAGACAAAAGACACTTTTTCACAGGTTTAACACAGCAAAGACTTATGCTCATGTGATACTGGACTTGAGACCTTTGGATGAAGTCTGCAGTTCTCTGGATAGACTCAGAACAGTTTGAAGTCAGAACAGCTTCCCGAAGTACTAGAGACCCTAGGCAAAACCAACAACCAATTTCTCCCTTCAGAGAGGCAAGACCTTGTTTTCAACCAACAGAACTTCCAAAAATGAGGAAGAGAGAGACTTCTTTTCAACTTGATGCTCCTTCAAAAACTAAAACTCAAACTTGCATATCCAAACTGAAGATGAAAAAGCTCCTGTCACCTGAGGTGCCAACCAGTTTTTCCATAATAATGCAGTGTCATAAACACCCCAGTAAAAATAAATGAACCCCATTAATACCTGTAGCAATGAAATGATATCTCCAGTCAAACCAGTGCCATAATGACATTGGCTAAGGCTATGAGCTAGAAAACATTGAGAGCTGCAGAGATCATGATTTTTAAAAAAAAAATCTCTTAAAGATACAGTCACATCACTGGATGGTATTAATGGTGGAGTTGCACTCATCTAGGCAAGTGGGGAGTATTCCATCACACTCCTGACTTGTGCCTTGGAGGTGGTTGCACAGGTTTGGAGAGTCAAGAGATGAGTTATTCACCACAGAATTTGCCATCCAACAATTGATTCTTCATGATTGAAGTGAGAGTCTCCTGAGATCCTTTTGACAATGAACTGCAGGATGTTGGAGGTACTTCTAACTCCAGCTAGAAGAAGCCTGACACGTAAACATTTATTGCCACAGTCATCTTCAGAGCCACTGACAATATGGTCCTTCTGGGTGAAAGATTTCAGTGCGGACCCCTTACTGGAGTACATCCAATATACATATGAAGTTTAGTTTTCTTTATTCTTTCAGATGGGCGTCGCTACCAAGCATTTATACAGCAACATTCCTGACCTTGGGATGTCCTAAAGTGCTTTACAGCTAATGAAGCATTCCTTTAAGTGTAGGCACTGTGATACCATGGGAAATGCATCAACCCATTTGCACATAGCAAGATCCCATAACCCACAGTGAGGTGATGACCTGATAATGTGTTATACGTTATTTGTTGAGGGATAAGTATAAGCTAGGGCACTGAGGAGAACATCCCTGCTTTTATTCAAAGTAGTGTCATGGGACCTTCAGTGTTCTGCAGGGAGGAGGTCACAGTTTAACATCTCATCTGTAAGCACCTCCAGCAACCCTCCCTCAGTATTGCATTCGTGTGTCAGTGTCAGGAGGGTCATTGCAATTTATCATGAACTACCCTATGAATGTCTCAAAATAACTTTCTGGAATTTTACATTTCAGATAGAAATGAATTATTTGATGAGTTAACAATCGAGGGTTGATGAGGATAATGCTGTTGATGTGGTGCTGTACATACGACTTCCAGAAGGTGTCATATAAAGTGCCGAATAACAGCAAAATTAAGATTGATGGAATGGAAGGGACACCAGCAATCTAATACAAAGCTGGCTGAGTTACAGGAAAGAGAGAGTATGCTGAATATAGTTGATATATTTGACTAGGGGAGGGTATATTCAGATCACTCTTTCCTGATAAACATTAATAACCTAGACTTGGGTGTGCAGCTACAATTTCAAAATTTCCACGTGATACAAAACCTGCAAGTATTGTGTGGAGAGGAAGGAGTAGAGAGACTTGTGGACAGGATAATCCGGTGATGTATGAAATTTATGCGAAGAAATGTGAAGTGACGTATCTTGGTTTGTAGAATGGGGGGGCGAGGTGATATAAAAGCAGGGATTCAATCCTAAAGAGCATGCACGAACAGTGAGACCTGTGGGTTAGAATGCACAAATGCTGAAGGTATCAGGGCTAGCTGAGAAAGCAGTTAGTAATGCATTTGGGATCCAAAGCTTTATACCTCAAGGCATAAAGTACCAGAGCAAAGAGATTCTGATGAATCTTTATAAAACACAGGTTCAGTCTCAATTGAAGCATTGGGCAGGATTTTCTGGGGAACCCATCAGGAGGATGTCGCTGTTGGTGGGATCAAAAGATCCCCTTGGCAGGGATGGCCTCAAAATCCCACTGATTGTGGCTACATCTGAGCACTACCCTTAAGGTAATGAAGGCTTTAGTGGCAGTATAGCAAAAGTTGTTACAAGAATGGTTCCAGAGATGAGGAACTTGTGTTAGCTGGATAGGCTGGAGAAGCTGAGGCTATTCTTGAAGAAGGGAAGGTTGAGAGGAGATTTGATAACCTTGAGGGATCTGAGCAGAGTGGATAGAGAGAAGCTGTTCCCATTGTGGAAAAGAGGTAACAACCAGAAAATACCGATTTTAAGATGATTGATAAAAGAAGCCAAGGTGGTAAGAGGATATTTTATATGCAGCGAATAGTTGGGGACCTGGAATATATTTCCTGAGAAGATGATGAAGGCAGATTCAGTCACGCCTTTCAAAGGGAATTGGATAGGTTAGTTTAAAAAATGTTTTCTGGAAAGTACAAGGGAATGGGGCTAGCTAAATTACTTTTGCAGAGAGCTAATGTAGGGGCCAAATGTCTGCCTTCTGTGCTGTAATCATCTTGTAATGCTATGAAGTGGATGCTTGGGGACAAAATGACTCGTTCCAACCCCATATCCTGCATGTGAACCTTAGTGCTTGTCACATGGAGCACAGCATATTGCACAAAACATAAGTGAAATTGAGAAGCTGTGCACTGATTTATAAGTTGTAAATTGGTTGTCTGGTCATAAGAGGAAGTTACTGTTTATAGTAAGTCCATCCAGACTGGGCTATGGCAGAGCAGAGTTACAGCCTGTGGCAGGTATTCTCAACATTCTTCCAAGCTCAGTTCCTAAATCTGTGCTGGCAACTGGCAAACATTGAACTTCAATAATATCTAAGCAAGGGTGGAAAGGAAATTTGAGAGGCAACACACCATTGGCCATCAGCAGGATCTTTCAGTTCACCAATGCCTACTGTGTTTTGTGTGGCTCACACCCTCCATCTGGAGGGGACAGGGGGGTGTGGGGTGCTTGCTATTGGCAGACTGGAAGATCGCACCAGCATGAAGGACTACAAAATCCTTCCCTCTGATAATTCCCACCCGAAACCTATCTGCATATTACCCTCGCTTCTCCGTTTAAATCACTTCTTTAAACCTCCCAGGCTGACCCGAGTGTTGGTCACTTTTCCAAATATCTCTTTGTGACTGGGTGTCTAGTTTTTGTCTGACAGTTCTCTTCTGAAACAGCTTGGGACATTTGATGACGAAAGGCTTCGTATCAATACAAGTTACTTAGCCTGAGCCAGCAAGAGCACAGATATATAGGAGAGTACAGTTGATGAAATAAGGGAGAACTCTAATCATTAATCACAAAAACCACAGACATAAACTCATTTTTAAAAATTCAAACCTGCTGGCAGAAGAACAGAATGACCCTGAAAGCCTCTCGTCAAACTTGCTCTGGCCATTGTAAGGATGGGGCTCGTTTGCCTGGCCATCAAGATACAACAATTGAACAAGGCAGCTTTGTAGTTAGATTTTGAAGGACGCATTCATGCCACAAATTTCAGTGGTTTTTGTGCAGTTGAGATCACAGTCTAAAGTCAGTGTTTACACAAGGTATTTGGAGTTTTTCAAAGAGCTCCCTTGGCCCTTTATTCCTGCTGTTGATTTCCTCTGTATCTCGTTCTATTAAGCACTTGGAGATTTGTCTATTTATTGAGTGCTGTAGAAATTTAAATAGTTTATAAGGAACACACGTGACCAGATAGCCTATTTTGGGGATGTTTGTTGAGTAGATTTTCAGAGCTTGACAAGCCTGGCTGTTCTCTGTAAGAAATTGGAGCAGAAGTGACTACACAACCATGTGCAGGTACTTTGTGACTATTGAAGGCAATTTATTGCAGGAAGAGAATTATACTGAAAAGGCTTATCGTCTCTTTCACTGACATCAGGAAAGCATTCTGGGCAGGATTTCCCAGCAGCACCCACTCTGATACTAAAAATTTCTGTCCAAGATCAATGGACCTTGAAATGATCCTCCAAGTGGTGGAAAATAGGATTACAGTAGATAGATGCTTGATGTGTCGTAGATACGATGGGCCAATGAGCCTCTTTTTGTGTCGGATAATTTTATGATCCTAATATAGTCCTCCAGCCTTCTGTTTCACTTCAAAATTCTCACAGAAAAATAGAAAGATCATCAAAGCACCTGAATGTATTAAAAAGAATTGCAGCAACAGCTGGCTGGATTTTGTATTTGAAGAAAGTATCCAACAACATTACCTTCCAGATATAGTGTTCCCCAGCAGGTTTGAGATAGAATACGCAATGCGCTTTTATAGCTAGCAACATGTATCCAGCTCAGTAATTTCATTAGCTAATCTAAGTTAAGTCTCACAGAGCCTGTACAACCTACTGTTACTATCCATTCAATCAGTAAACAAAAGGTATATACAAAGCTTGCCATTTCAGAGCACAGTGATACATTTTATTTAGTAGGAAGTCTCACAACACTAGGTTAAAATCCAACAGGTTTATTTAATGGCGAAAGCCACTAGCTTTCAGAGCACTGCTCCTTCATCAGATGAGTGGGATTTCAATTCACAAACAGGGCATATAAAGACACAAACTCAATTTACAAAATAATAGTTGGTATGTGAGTCTTTACAGGTAATCAAATCTTAAACGCATAAACAATGTGAGTGGCGAGAGGGTTAAGCATAGATTAAAGAGATATGTATTGTTTCCAGCCAGGACAGTTAATGAGATTTTGCAAGCCCAGGCAAGTCATGGGGGTTACAGATAGTGTGACATGAACCCAAGATTCTGGTTGAGGCTGGCCTCATGTGTGCGGAACTTGGCTTTCAGTCTCTGCTCAGTGACTTTGTGTTGATGTGCATCGTGAAGGCTGCCTTGGAGAACACTTATCCAAAGATTAGAGGCTGAGTGCTCGTGTATAGTGAATTTGTAATCATGACATTGGCCCTCCCAGGGCAGGTGAACAGCACATCTATCAATATCTGTTGCACATCCTGAATGTTCCTCATTGTTTTCTTTCTAACCTGCTGTCATCTTTTATGCTCTTCTAGAAAGCATTGCCTAATTGTAATTAAGAATCAGTAAACCTTTCCCATGCAAAAGTAGGAACAGGAGTAGACCTTTCACCTTTGAGCTGTCATTCATTTAGATCATCACTGATCTGCATTTCAATTCTATTTACTGAGTTCCATTTAAGAGACATAGAGCAATTTTATGGATTAGTATTGAACTATACAGAAATCAGAATAAAGTCTGCTCTTGGCATTCTGCATTGCAATTTATTTCAGAGATCTTTCCACCCCACGTTAAGCTTTGTTTTCATTTTATGAAACTCGGATTCAAATGAATGGGTCTTCATTATTAATGAGTGAAATGATAACCAAGGCCATTGGGGCCTCTGAGTACTGCACCACTTGTTGGTTGTACATCTGTTTGCAGCTTTTATTTGCTTCTGGTTCTGTGGGAGAAAGAAGAGTCCTCTGTAGAGTAATTGCAGCCAAATTGTACATGTGTGCAATAAAGAATGTGCTTTCTATTCTCTTTTTTTCTTGAGCAATCCCTCGAATTTAAGTATGACTTGCTTCCATACAAAAAATGACTGCTGAGGTCTCTGTCCCAGGTGGGGCAGACAGTGGTTGGAGGAATGTTTTGGGTGGGGTGCCTGGGTTACCATGCACTCCTTGCAATGATGACACTTGGCTCTCAGCACTGAAACCTGAGGTGTCCAACTTCTTCCTCGATGCTTTACCTCAACTTTGGGTGGTTTTGGGCCTGGGATTTCCAGGTGTTGGTGGGAATATTGTTTACTCTTCTGCAACAAAGCATCAAGGGGATGTCATCTCCCATGAGTTTTACAATTGTTGTCATTTTCTTCTAGCAGAAGCCAGCCAGCTTTTCACTGGAAGGGATATGGAAAAGCTGATATCCCAGGCTGCTCTTGCACACTGCCGGCTAAGCTGATATAGATTGTCACTAGCAAAATCCTAGGAGTTGGTTTTGACCTAGTTTCAGAGGTGGAGGATACTTGCACTGCAGGAGAGGACCACAAGGGCAGAAATTGTGTTCTTCGCCCCCCTTCCCTCCCCCGACTTGCGTGATAGAATTTAGAGTCAGAGAGGTTTACAATATAAAAAGAGGCTCTTCAGCCCTAGTTGTCCGTGCTGCCATTTTTTTTTTGAAATCTCAATTGCCCATATCCCTCTATGCCCATTGTACCTATGTAACTATCTAAATGCTTCTTAAAAATTAAAATTGTACCTGTCTCTACTACTATCTCTGACAGCTTGTTCTAGATACTCACCACCCTCTGTGAAAAAATTGCCCTTCTGGACACTTTTGTATCTCTCCCCTCTCACCTTTAAATCTATGCCCACTAGTTTTAGACTCTCCTAGCTTTGGGAAAAGATATTCACTATCTATCTTGTCTGTGCCCCTCATTATTTTATAGGCCTCTATAAGGTCACCCCTCAGCCTCCTATGCTCCAGAGAAATAAGTCCCAGCCTATTCAGCTTCTCCTTGTAACTTAATCCATCAAGTCCCAGTAGCATCCTAATAAATCTTTTCTGTACTCTTTCTAGTTTAATAATATCCTTTCTATAATACGGTGACCAGAATTGCACACAGTATTCCAAGTGTGGCCTTACCAATGTCTTGTACAATTTCAACAAGTATACTCAACTCCTATATTCAATGTTCTAAACGATGAAACTAAGCATGCCAAATGCCTTCACCACTCTGTCCACCTGTGATTCCACTTTCAAGGAGCTATGAACATGTACCTCTAGATTCTCTTTGTTCTGTAACTCTACCCAGCACTCTACCATTAACTAAGTAAGTCCTGCCCTGGTTCGGTCTACCAAAATGATTACCCCACATTTGTCTAAATTAAACTCCATCTACCATTCATCAGCCCATTGGCCCAATTGATCTAGATCCCACTGCAATTGGAGATAACCTTCCTCATTGTCCATTATGCCACCAATCTTGGTGTCATCTGCAAACTTACAAACCTCTATATTCTCATCCAAATCATTAATATAAATGACAAATAATACTGGGCCCAGCACTGACCCCTGAGGCCTACCGTTGGTCACAGGCGTCCAGTTGGAAAAACAACTTCTTTTGTTATTGATCTGTTTCTGGAGGAAATCTGACAGTAATAGTGGGAGAGAGTTCAACAGCCATAGATGATGCATGATGTGAAGTTTTACAGTGGAGACCTTTGGATTAATACAGAATACGATACTGAGATGCCGCTAGGACAATTCCCATGCTTTTGGTGTAAATGCAGATTAAAACATAGCAAGTCTCACAACAGCAGGTTAGTCCAACATGTTTATTTGAATCATGAGCTTTCAGAGCACTGCTCCTTTATCAGGTGAGTGGAGTCAGCGCTCCAAAAGCTCTTGATTCCAAATAAACCTGTTGGACTTTAACCTGGTGTTATGAGATTTTTTACTGTGCCCTCCGCACCCCCCAACACCGGTGTCTCCATATCAGATTAAAACAGACAAGACTGAAGCAGTTGTCCTTCAATAACTTGTTGCCAATGAACACTTTAAAAAAAAAGGCCTTGCATCTAGCCTGCAGAATATTTATTTTTCAGGGTGTATGAAAATGCAACTGAATCAATGGTACTTTTTAATCTATTAAACCATTATACAGAATATTTTAAAAGAGTGCAGCATTTGATGGAGTTTGAGGAATTTGTTTCCACCATTCCTTCTGGTGATTCTCCTTTAAAATTCACAGGAAACTCTGGTTTCATGACCTGACTTCCTTTTTGTCAGCCTCTCCCACTGCTGTCTCTACCCATCAGTTCTCACATGAACTGATCCATCGTTGCATAGGTCTGTTTTCCCATGCCAATTGGAAAGTGAACAGATCTCCATTACGCATTGATTGTCCCATCTCCAACACATTTGGAACCAATGTGCTCACAGTTTTATTTAAAGATTTATCAGTGTTCTTGTGATTTTCCCTCCTCCCCCACCACCCAAGGTGCAGCACAGGCCTGGATAATATTTTTAATTCCTGGATGATTGCCAGCCCTATGTGTACATCACTGGTGGGCAACCTGTGGTCTGGTGGTCTTGTTGACCATTGCCCGCATGCAGAGTTACGACACTGTTGATTTCTGTCTGCATAGTCTTTTTTCCTACCGGTAAGACTGAAATGATTCGCACACAAAGCAAGGACAAGTGAAGTGAGATTCCTGCTGATTACACACAACATTGACTGTGAGAGCTGTGCTCTCCATCTGCGACCAAAGTATAAATATTTATTTTGTTTTCACCATTTGAAGCTGATGACAGTTCTATTAATATATGAATGAATGAGCATTTTTTTGTAACTCATTATGAAATAATTGCTGTGTATTAAATGTATTTAATCTTATTCATGGAGTCATGGTTAGCAAACAAGCCCCTTTCAATCATATGGCCCACTGAGATGAATGGAGGCCATTCATGCGGCCACTTATTCAGCCCATGTTGCCCTTCACTGGTATATATACAACCAAGAAAAAACAAGTTTTCCTAATCGTTTTCGTTGGTTACGGGTGTGGTTCCGGAGGACTGGAGGATAGCGAATGTGGTCCCGTTGTTCAAGAAGGGGAAGAGAGACCTTCCAGGGAATTATAGGCCAGTGAGTCTTACTTCTGTTGTGGGCAAAGTATTGGAGAGAATTATTAGGGATAGGATTTATAGTTATTTAGAGAGAAATGAATTGATTGGGGATAGTCAGCATGGTTTTGTGAAGGGTAGGTCGTGCCTTACTAACCTTATTGAGTTTTTTGAAAAAGTGACCAAAGAGGTGGATGGGGGTAAGGCGGTTGATGTGGTATATATGGACTTTAGTAAGGCGTTTGATAAGGTGGCCCATGGAAGGCTTCTGCAGAAAATGCAGATGTATGGGATAGAGGGTGATTTAGCTAATTGGATTAGGAATTGGCTAGCAGATAGAAGACAGAGGGTGGTGGTTGATGGGAGATATTCATCGTGGAGTTCGGTGACAAGTGGTGTACCTCAGGGTCTGTTTTGGGGCCCCTGCTGTTTGTAATTTTTATAAATGATCTGGATGAGGGTATTGAAGGATGGATTAGTAAATTTGCAGATGACACTAAAGTCGGTGGAGTGGTAGATAGTGAAGAGGGGTGTTATAGTTTGCAGAGGGACTTGGACAAGTTGCAGAGCTGGGCCGAGAGGTGGCAAATGGAGTTTAATGTGGAAAAGTGTGAGGTAATGCACTATGGCAGAAATAATAAATGTGTAGAGTATAGGGCAAATGGTAGGATTCTTAGTAGTCTAGATGAACAGAGGGATCTTGGTGTGTATGTGCATAGATCCCTGAAAGTAGGCAGTCAGGTCGAGAAGGTTGTTAGGAAGGCATATGGAGTCTTGGCTTTTATTGGTAGAGGGATTGAATTTCGGAGCCGCAACGTCATGTTGCAACTGTACAAAACTCTAGTGCGGCCGCACTTGGAGTATTGTGTGCAGTTCTGGTCCCCACATTATAAGAAAGATGTGGAGGCATTGGAGAGGGTACAGAGGAGGTTTACCAGGATGTTGCCTGGTATGGAGGGCAGGTCTTATGAAGAGAGGCTGAGGGATTTGAGGTTGTTTTCGTTAGAAAGGAGGCGGCTAAGAGGGGATCTTATTGAAACATATAAGATGATTAGAGGTTTAGATAGGGTGGACAGTGATAGCCTTTTTCCTAGGATGGAGAAAGCTAGCACGAGGGGACACAGCTTTAAATTAAGGGGTGATAGTTATAGGACGGATATCAGAGGTAGGTTCTTTACCCAAAGGGTGGTTCGGGAGTGGAATGCCCTGCCTGCAGCAGTTGTAGATGCGCCAAGTTTGGTGGCGTTTAAGAGGTTAGTTGATAAGTATATGGAAGAGAAGGGAATGGTTTAGTTTGGAGGGGCATTGCTTTTTATATTGGTCGGCGCAACCTCGAAGGCCGAAGGGCCTGTTCTGTGCTGTAATGTTCTATGTTCTATGTTCTAATCTGGTGCAAGCCATTACATCATAAGCGAATCTATGCTGTTGGCATGGGGGGAATAAATGAGAACACACCACCATTTTCGGATTAACACTGAACCTGTTAACTAACAAAGGAGGGATGCAAAACTGGAGTTCCTTGAGCTTCATATTTATTTCCAAGACTCTTTATCTGCTGTGCTTCCTTTAGCTAGATTTGCAGGCTGCTGCAATGCTCTGAGCAGACTCATTGGTTCATCAGGCCTGACCTGATTATGTTTATTGGATGGTTACCAAGGTGCTGTTAATCTTCTCTCATTGCTGCCAATCTTTCCACATTGCTGCCAATCTTGTCTGGTTCGGTCCTGGGCCTGTCAGGGTTCATTGGGCCAGCAGTGGGTCCTATCAGTGCTGCTAGTTGCTAAGGCCTGGAGTCAGCATTGTTCAAGCTGTTGGTCTGTTGCCCTCAGCTTGTCAGTGTCTATCTCTTCCCAAGAAAAGGTGTGTTTTCAAAAGAAAAGATAATTCTTCCAAAACTCATTTTGAGGGGGTTGATACTTGAGTGAAAAATGGATGTAGTTAAAAGGGGAATCTAGGTAAGGATTTTCATGATCTCATGGGTCATCTGGAGTTAGATATCCTTTCAATAAATAAATTCTACAACCCTTCTAAACAAAGTGAAACCCACCAACACTGCATGAAGCATCCTTTCACCTACCTGGTGTTGGTTCACTAAAATGGAGATATTCTATTAAATATTAGCAAGTTAACCCTTTGAAAGCCAGGTTTGAGTGTCCAATATATTAGCTCAATATACTATTGGTAGCAGGTGCCTGCAGAGACAGCTGAAAGGATAAATTTGTCAGTCCTTCATGTTGGTGTTAGTGGGTTAGTCAAGAAGCATTCTGTTACAGATCAGACCGTGTTAGGTAAGTGGCAAAAAAAGACCACCAATTATCAGCCAGAAAAACTCAAACCTTGCTAAAATAAGCAACTAATTAGAGAAACTAGAGGGGTACTGAGGAGTGGCAATGAGGTAAGGTGGCACAGAGCAAATAGGTATAGTACTGACAAGCATTGTGTAGGAGAGAAATGGAGCTGAATAAGGGAAAATTAATGATTAACCCACACAATCACACGGGGTGATGGTGTGTGTAACACTGGACATGTGCTTGCTCTTCCAGCTGCTCACCCAATGCCATTGTAATTTTACAAAAACGGCAATGATGCGGGTGGCCTGCTTATCTGTGGATCAAATAGACCCATTAACTGGCCACTTTGATGACCTCTTCCTAGCCTCACGGCATTTCTTCCATGCTTTCAGGCTGTTGGCAGGTAAGGTTGTCAGGTTATCTCTGTAAAAAGTCCCATGGGTACATAAGCAAATCCTGGCATGTCTACCCTGGCTCCCACACCCTCATACCTCCTTGCCAGGGTCAGACTGACTAATTCGGTGATACCCATTGCACCGTCACCACTATTAGCACTTAGTTTAATGTCCACCTCCACCAACAAATGCAACTGGTAACTAGATGTAGTCCCAGCAATGGCCACTACCCCTGATGGCACTGCTGGGACCTGAGGGAGCTGTTAACCATTTAGTTGACTGGAACCCAGATAAGGATGGAAGTCTTGCCTAGAAGTCTATTCAGGGCAATGGTCTTGAAGCTCAGGCTGAGTTATGGCTAACCCTTACAACTGTGACCAAGATTGGCCTGGATGGGGTACCCAGATGAGCATTAAATCCTGTGTTGGTATGGGTATTCGCAGACATCATCAACCACTTTTTACAACAATCTAAGGCCCCTACCTGCTTCAAGAAGATGACCATCATCCCGGTATCTAAGAAAATTAAGCAGTGTGCCTAAATGACTGTCGGCCAGTGGCTCTGACATCCATCGTTATGAAGTGCTTCCAAAGGCTAGTCAACATACAAATCAATTCCAGCCTCCCGGACTACCTGGATCCACTACAATTGCCTACTGCTGCAACAGGTCACAGTAGACACCATCTCCCTGGCTCTACACTCAACCCTGGAATGCCTAGATAACAAGGACACCTATGTCAGACTCTTATTTATTGACTATATAGCTCAGCCTTCAACACCATTATTCTCATGAAACCCATCTCAAAAATCCATAGCCTGGGCCTTGGTACCTCCCTCTACAGCTGTATTTTGAACTTCCTAACTCACAGACCACAATCAGTAAGGATAGGCAACAACATCTTCTCCACAATCATCCTCAACATTGGTGCCCCACAAGGCTGTGTTCTCAGCCTTCTGCTATACTCTTTATACCCTATAACTCTGGGGCCAAATTCCCCTCCAATTTGATTTTCAGTGGTTTGCTAACAACACCACTGTAGTAGGTCAGTTTGCAGACAATGACGAGACAGAATACAGGAATGAGATAGAGAATCTGGTGAACTGGTGTGGCAAAAATAATCTGTCCCTCAATGTCATTGAAATGGAAGAGATTGTCATTGACAGCAGGAAGTATAAAAGAGAACATGCTTCTGTTTGTGTGAATGGGGACATAAGGAGCTACAAATTTTAGATATCTAGATCACTCCTTGTTAAAAAGAGGTAAACTGGACATTTCCATTCTCTGAACACAATTTGGGCAGTGTAATTAGTTGGCTAGTATTCACCAGTATGCAGAGAGACCCCCTACCTGTCTATGTGCCTGAACAGTTAAAGATCACCCTAAAAAGGGATTTTCCTTCCATGATGGTCTGGCCTCTAAACCTCTTAAAAGGTTGGTGAGAGAGGATGTCCATATTGAAGCATAGCACATCTCCTGATTCTCCTTTATCCATCCTGCCTGTTACTTCCTACCACTAATCTTTGCAGCATTGTACATACCTTTTGTTCAATTTAATATCATCTTTTATTTCCTTATTTAGCTTCAGATGGTGCATCCATGTCAGAGACTTCATTTCTCAATGGAATATTTGCAAGTTGTGAAACATTTCATTGAAGGTTTGATACTGCTTCTCTATTATAATACATTTTAACTTATTTTTCCCCTTAGCTCTTTTTTGTTCTTTGATGGAACATTGGCACCATTAGCACAGTCAGCATTTGTTGCCCATCTCTAATGTCCTTAAACTGAATGACTTGCTAAGCCATTTCAGAATCAACAACCTTACTCTGGGTTGGTATCACGTGTAGGCTAGACTAGGTAAGGATGACAGATTTCCTTCTCTCAAGGTTATTAATAGAAACATAGGAACAAGAGGAAACTATTTGGCCCTTTTGAGCCTGTTTATTCATAATGAATCTCAAAGATTCATTATGATCATAGCTGATCGTCCAACTCAGTAAGCCAAATCTTGCTTTTTCCCCATAACCTTTGACCCCATTCGCCCCAAGTGCTTTTTCTAGTTGCCTCTTGAATACATTCTGTGTTTTGGCATCAACTACTTCCTGTGGTAATGAATTCCACAAGCTCACCACAGTCACTAAGGATAGGAAATAATACGTCCTCCACAATCATCCTCAACACTGGTACCCTACAAGGCTGTGTTCTCAGCCCCGTACTATATTCCTCATACACCAATGATTATGTGGCCAAATTCCCCTCCGATTCAATTTTCAAATTTGCTGACGACACCACTGTAGTGGCTTAGATCTCAAACAATGATGAGATAGAGAATCTGGTGAACTAGTGTAGCAACAATAATCTCTCCCTCAATGTCAACAAAATGAATAAAATTGACATTGCCTTCAGGAAGTGTAAAGGAGAACATATCCTGTTTACATCAATGGGGACAAAAGGGTCAAGAGCTTCAAGTTTTTAGGTGTCCAAATCACCAACAACTTGTCCTCGTTCCCCATGATGACACTATAGTTAAGAAAGCCCATCAATACCTCTACTTTCTTAGAAGACTAAGGAAGTTTTGACATGTCAGCCACGAATCTCTCCAATTTTAAGAGATACGTCATAGAAAGCATTCTTTCTAATTGTTTCACAGCTTAATATGGCTCCTGCTCTGCTCAAGACTGCAAAGTACTACAAAAGGTTGTGAATTTAGCCCAATTCATCACACAAACCAGCCTCCCATCCATTGACTCTTCCCGCTGACTTGGTGAAGCAGCCAGCATAATAAAGGACCTCATGCACCTCAGACATTCTCTCTTCCAACTTCTTCTGTCGGGATAAAGATACAAAAGGTTACATACCAACCGAGTCAAGAACAGCTTCTTCCCTGCTGCTGTCAGACTTTTGAATGGACTTATCTTGCATTAAGTTGATCTTTCTCTACGCATACCTATGACTGTAACACTATGTTCTGTGCTCTCTCATTTCCTTTTGTATGAACGGTATGCTTTGTCTGTATAGTTGTGAAGAGTTCTGAAGAGTTGTGCAAGAAACAATACTTTATTTTTCACTGACAATAAATCAAATCAAATTAAAAAGACAGACATTAAATAGATAAGTCCAGGTCTGGGGCTGGATTTATACTGAACCAACATTACCTTTATTGAACTAATTTAGAGTAAAACTGGGATTTGTGCATGTGTGTGCACATGCACCTTCATAACATCATGAGATAAAATCATTTCTTTACCTAGAGAACGGCTGAAGAGGGCCATGAATTGATGAAAGCAACTAAATGTCCAAAACATCACTCAAGTAATTATTGTAGGGGATGGTGTTAATTGTGTTAATGTTATCTTCCTTTCTCTCCCACAGTAGAAGGCAGGTGGAGGAGAGGCTATAATTAAAAAAGGGTTTTAAACACCAATTGGCATCCATCCTTCCCTGCCACCTTTCTCAATGATGGCTGTGTGCAGTATTTTGAGTAAGATGTGGAACAGAGCATTAGAACTCTTCAATGTTTAATAAGGTTGTGGAGAGAACTGACCTTAAGAAACTAAGTGGTAACCTTCGCTGAAAGGATACTGCCTCCTTGAAAACATTCAATTAACTTTGGGGAGGGAGAAGTTATGGCTTGCCATGAAGACACATTGACCAAAAGATACCCACTTTTAAGACCCTCCAAAATAATAGGTGGAATTTTACGGGCCCTCCATCCCACAGGATCTTCCAGTCTGCAGAGGTCAATTGACATTTGAACAGCTTGCCACGTTTTCCCCCGCCACAACTGTAAAATTCCACCCAATGTCACAAATTTATCCCTCCTGAATATTAACTTGGCTCACAACCCTCTGAAGAGTTGGAAAGGGGCATTTCGTGAAAAATCTAGGTTTTGAGGAGGACACATGGTGAACAGAAGCAGTGCCCATTTGCCTGCAGGCTGCCACTTACTGTTTGACACCCTGTATCCTCATGGTTATACTAATGAACCCAATGCTTTTTCTGACAGCCACAACATTATATTCTGAACAGCTGGATTTAATTTTATTTTCCCAAGTGCATCATTAACAACAAAATTTCACAGGTGAAAGTTGTGCACTAAATGGCAGTGCAAATTGTCAAACTAATGTGGATCATCTCACTGCTGCCTATAGGAGTTTTGGAATTACACAGCTGTGCTTGAGAAGAAAGTAACATTCCTTACAGCTCAAGGGGGCCTAATCGGTCCTATCTTCTCTGATAGTTAACCATTCCCATAAAAAAAGGGCAGAAAATAGTAAGAAAAGAGAGAGAACAAATGCATTGATATCGCGCCTTACAAACCTGAGAAGATACAGTGGCACAGTGGTTAGCACTGCTGCCTCAGCGCCAGTGACCCAGGTTCAATTCCCAGCTCAGGTCACTGTCTGTGTGGAGTCTGCATATTCTCCCCATGTCTGTGCTGATTTCTTCTAGGTACACTGAAAGACATGCTGGTTAGGTGTGTTGACCATGCTAAATTCTCCCTCAGTTTACCTGATCAGCCTGAGTGTGGTGACTAGGGGATTTTCACAGTAACTTCATTGCAGTGTTAATGTAAGCCTACTTGTGACGCTGATAAATAAACTTTTAAAGACTCTAAAACTCTTCACAACAGTGGTGTACCCTTGAAATGTAGTTACTGTTTCAACAAAGTGAAATTTTGGATGGAACAAAATCCCAGAAACAGCAGGTCAGTTTTTTATGTGTGTGAGATGTTAGTTGGCTAGGAAACCAGGGAGAACTTCCCTGCTCTTCTCCGAGTAGATTCCCTGGGATCTCTTATACTCACCTCAGATAACAGAAAGGTCCTTGGCACCCCCAAGCATTCCCCTCCTTGGAGTATCAAACAGAATTACCTGCTGAAGTCTCTGGAGAGGGACAACCATCCAACTCCAAAACAATGAGAATGAAGCAGGGCTGAACATTAAAATAAAACATACACTGGCCTGGGCACGGGGGCCAGGCTGGGGTGGAATGCAGGGTTTGATTACAGAACTAACTTGGCACAATTGATATTACAGTAAAAGATAATGCTGCTTCTCTGATTTTTGAGGCCTGTTGTTGGGGCAGAGCAGAGTTAGAGTATCCGCTCTGACACAGGTTTGTGTTGCGACGTGGCTGAGGAAGCAGATTTGTAGTTTAAGGTACTTGATCAAGTGCAAGAAGGAAATAGAGAGCAATGAAGGTGAACAAGGTAAAAGAAACACCCTGGGGAGCAGGGAAATCTCATCAGAGGAAGATCAGCACTTTTCTCCAAGATAGCTATTCCTAATAGGGAAGTGGCAGTGAGTTAAACACATTAGTGCAAAAGGCAAAATATGGCAGGTTGCTGGAAATTTAAAATAAAAATGCTGCAACTGTTTAGCAGGTCAGGCAGCATCTGTAGAGAGAAACAGAATTAACATTTCAATTTGATGGACTTTCCTCAGAACTGGAACAAATTTTTAAGTAAGTACAGAAGCAAAGAAAGGGAACACGCAGTTGGAGGAAGGGTGAAAGAGAAGGTCCGTGAAAGAGTGGATGGCAAGAAAGATTAAATACCTGTGGTGATTGTCCCTTTATGGTAAAGGTCACGTGATTTGGGGAGCAGGATGGAGGGGAAGGGGGAATCATCCTGGTAAACGCAGGTTTCTATTCTCCGGATCATCTCAGAAGCTGATTGCAGCCAAGAGGCTGCAAGCCTCTATATAATTTAATCTGTAAGTAAATGAGTTGTGCTTTCCCTAAACTAGTGGAAAAGCAACTTTACAATAACCAAAGAGATAATGGTGTATGATCAAAGAAGATTGCAATAGGACAAGTAAAGAAACCAAAATGTGGGTCTACAGGAGGTATAAATGATTACCATCACCTTTCCAAGAAAATGAGTGGTAGTTATGATCTAAAACTGTCAAATTCAAAGCTGAGACTGAAGGCTGTAAAATACAATGAAAATACAAGGTATTGTTCCTCAAACTTGCGTAATTCACCTCCTGCATTCCTGGTAGTTGCATGATACAATGATAATGGAGTTGTGATTAACCATAGCACTCAGTCTTTGTCAGTTAGTCAGTAACTGACCCAGCAATAAAATGGATGAAAACTCCAAATGGTGGAGAGCTTTGTGAACCGTTGGTCCCAAGATACCTTTTTTCTTCCAAATATTGAACACGAATGTGCCAATCCTGGCTGATTCATAAAACACATTTAAAGCCTGTTCTCTCAGCTTCCCCTAATGTGGAGCTGAGGCACATGGACCAGAAATTGTTGGGTTTAATCTCTGGGTTTAGCTGACCCCAGCTGGGAGGTGACAGTCGTGCTACAAATGGCCTTAGGCCCTCTGAGCTATGAAGGGGAAAGAATTGATCACTGTCTGCAAACACAAGGGGCTGTGAGCATTATGTGAAATCCAGATCAAGCAGCTTTTAAAAGGGACTGGGTTTGAGAGTGGGAAAGCAGTCTTTACGGGTCATCCTTGCAGTCGATTAGTTAGTCTATGGTCACACATGATGAATGGGCACTCTTGTAGACATCTTGACAGTCATTGGCACCCATGGACATAAGTCACACCCCTGAGGGGAGGAAAATAAATAAAATTGGAATAGTAAAACATATTTGAATCATCTTTTAAAACAGTGAGTGCAATCTGTACTTGTTTGTTTTTTTTTTGTAAATTAATAATTATAATCACTTTTAAATGCCCAAGGATGAATCTGTAGCCATTAATGTGCCAGACTGACTGGTAATTCATTTATTTCCTTTGCAGGATGAAGCAGCACAGACCAGTGAACAGGAGTAACTGGCTCTCAGCAGGGCAGTGATCTCTTCAACCATCTGCAAAGAGCCACTGTCTTCTTTTGTTTTGGGGGCTGGCTGGCAGGGAGCTCTTTCTTCTTCAAAGACCTCAGCCAGCAATGGCAGGTGAGAAAGCCAAGCCCAAAGTGATCGATGCCCAGAAGCTTGCCAGCCTCCTGCAGAATGGTGTTGAGGGCACGCTGGTGATTGACAGCCGCTCGTTTGTGGAGTACAACACCTCCCACGTGCTCAACTCGGTGAACATCTGCTGCTCGAAGCTGGTGAAGCGAAGGCTGCAGCAGGACAAGTTCTCTATCACCGAGCTCATTCAGCCTTCCTGCAAGATGAAGGTATTGTGCCCCACTTCCTTTCTTTTGACACTCACCCCTGTGGCACACAATTAGCACAGCTCCCTATAGTGGCAGGAAACACAAACACCAGTTTACCCCCTTATCACCTTTTCTTATCAGTGCACTTGGATTTATTCAGTTGTACTGTTGTAGGCCATGATGGGTCTGTTTGTGCCTCTTTCCCTCTTGTCTTATCTCTTATTTATCCTTCTCCCCCAATCTGTGTCACTTTTTCTTTATCTCTGTTCATCCTTTTCTCCTGGGTCTCTCTCTTACTCCCTCCCCTGACAAAGTAAACAATTCAAATACTTTTGGGACGGTCAACAGCTTTTTCCTTTTTCCCTCCTCCTCTCCCCTCTGATTTAACCTGTTCCCTTTCTGCAAAGCCGATAAAATTACAAATAATGAAAGACTGGATTAAACCAGAGTGCAGCGATTGGCTGGCAATGACATCATTGCCCTGGCCCTGTGGAGCTAAATACTGTGGCAGATTGAAGGGACAACACGCGCAGCTTGCTGCCTGGCAGTGTGCCTGTGTGATTGATGCTGAGTGTTTATGTGCTGCTTGCAAGCTTAATTATAATTTTGCCATCTTGAGCTGTTGAATATTCATTAGACAAGGCCCAGACCCCTTCTTCCCAACCCCCATGTCCTCTAACTAAACCTGAGCTCAAGTGTTCAGTGCTTTATCTCATTCTAGATGTAGAATAGCAAGCTACCACCACCACCTCCTCCACCCCCAGCCCTCTATTAGCCAAATAATCCACAAATCCAAATGTTAGTCTCCTTTTCTTCTCTCATCCCGGCACTTGTTAATTAGTTTATGGGAGCTCTGAATTCATTTTCCGTCAATAGCTGAGAGAGAGGGAGAGAGACCAGCAGCAGCTGAACTACAACAAAAGGCACTTCCTATTGGAAAAGGTTCATTTCAAGATTTGTTTAAAAATAACCACCAGGGGCTCCCCTGATGGCTCAGCTGCTTAAGCACTGAGAAGTTGAGTAATGCAAGCCAGAAAGGTCCAAGACCTGTTTCCCAATCTGTGCTGGGTTAAGGCCATTTTTAATATTCAATATATCTCGACAAGCTGAAATGAAGAGTGTGACTAAAATTATCTCTCTTCTCATGGTCTCTGACGAGGCAAAGTCTCCAGAGCTTGGCAGCTTTATACTAAGGGTATCCTCAATGCAGAAGGAGCCACATCTGGTTAACCATTGACCAAAAGGAAACCCAAGGGTCTATCGTCAACTTGAGGAGAATTCGGAAGTCCAACATCAACTGAGGGAACCACGTTTGTCTGATATTCATTCTGCAACAGTTATGTAGTGTGTTCACCCCACATTCACCGCAATTGGGATGGGAAAGGGGCAGAACGAGACAAGCTAATAAGAATTAACCTCACCGCCCCCTCATCCCCCCAAATATCCGCATTGTTGTTATCAATACATCACCTCTTCTAAGTACTGATTTTGTGTTCCACAGTGGAATCTTTTCCTGGAAGGATATACAGTGCAAAGGCAGCATAGTAGCACAGTGGTTAGCTTCACAGTTCCAGGGACCTGGGCTCGATTCCCAGCTTGGGTCACACTCTGTGGAGTTTGCACATTCCCCTTGTGTCTGCGTGGGTTTCCTCCGGGTGCTCTGGTTTCCTCCCACAATCCAGAGAGGTGCAGGTTAAAATTGCCTCTTAGTGTCCTGAGATGCGTAGGTTAGAGGGATTAGTGGATAAAATATGGAGGGATATGGGGGTTAGGGCCTGGGTGGGATTGTGGTCAGTGCAGACTCAGTGGGCCGAATGGTCTCTTTCTATACTGTAGGGTTTCCATGATTTCTATGAAATAAATAACATTGTAGTGAACATCGGGAAATGATAGTTTGCATTGAATCTACATCTCTCTCTTCCCTGCACTCCGCCAACTCCATCATCCCAGAAATATCTTGAGATTTCCCACTCCTAATGTAGAGTGGTGCAGTATAGTACTCAATATTCATAACCTGATATGATCAGGCATTAAAAGGCTGCAGGAAGACATGACACTGGGGCAACTTGAGGGATGCAATAAATGCAGTAGTACAGCCTTTTGAGAACTGTTTTTTTGCTCCATTTATCTGCAATATTTGTGAAAACAAAGTTTTAATGTGTGGCACCAAACACGACAATGTGTTCAATTATGTCATCATGCCCTTCCTGTGCTTATAGATACCATAAAATATCTCCACCAATTTGTTATTGTCCTCTCAAGCATCTTGGAGTTCAGCATTTATCAAGATTGTTGCTTATCAACTGAGTGTACCTAGAGAAAGGAGTCGATGCTTTCACAATAGCTGTAGGGAAGGGTAAAAGACCTGGCAAGTGAATGAAAAAAAACAATTGCCTAATGAAGTCCTCTTTCATTTCCAGAGCTCCTCAGTGAATGTTTAACTGCTTGTTAAGCAGATGAAATGCAATGATGTCATGCAAGAATCCCTAGCTATGCCTTTGTCTGCAAAATGTTTAAGAGACTGGCATAGAATGATTAGTGGATGGTTTCTTTTTGAAGCAATTTAAAAACTGCTATTTAAAAAAAAAATGCCCCCAGCCCTGCACTTCCATCTCCAGCCAATGAACTGGATGAGTTAATGTAGAATACTGGCTGCTTCTCTTGATCCGCAGATGCCCGCTATCTTGTCGATTAGCTTTGCGCAGCATTCTGTCTCCATAAGCAGCTCTGGACATATCTGCTTATTGGGATCAGAATGAAAATAAAATGATGTGAATGAAGTGAGGGAGCAGCTCATTGAAAACAACACGACTCAGAGCAGAGATTTACCCACAGTGAAACCTAAACCTGCACACTTTCTGGTCCAGAAATTGAGCTTCAGAGGCAGAAGCTCAGTTCTACGAACACAGATACTTCAAGAGACGCACATTGATAATTGAGCTGCTAGCTATGACATCTCATTACATCTTTGCTGATGTGAAAATTGGCTAAGATCTTACTGAATGGCAGAGCAGGCTCAAGGAGCCAGTTAGTTCATCTGCTCCTTTATTTTTATGTTTATTGCCATCCCCTTTCCCCATAAGCCTGCAGGCATCGCCCCTTCAAGCAAAATTGTGTTTTGAAAGTTACGATTGAATTGGCCTCCACCATCTTTTAAGGCGGTAGATTCCAAGAAGGTGAATGTTGGCTTTTGTGTTCTGTACACTCGCCACAAAAAATGAAGTTCCAGATGCCGTTCTGATAAATCAAAAACAGAAAATGCTGGAAGCACTCAGCATGTGTGGAAGTATCCGGGGAGAGGGGTAGAGTTAAAGCTTCAAGCGAAAGCTGATGAAAGGTCACAAACTGAAACATCGGGTGTGATTTTCCAGCCCTTCCTGCCAGTTTGATCTTTTGGTCCCACCAAAGGCGAACCCCAGCAGTGGATTTCCACACAGCAGGACAGGTGTGTCATGCAGAAAGGCATAGATTTCAGTGGAACTGGAAAATTCAGGTGGTGGCCAATGGCAAGCTGCCTTCAATATTGAAAAATACGCTGGGGGAGGGGGGGTGGAGTGGAGTGGGAGCGGCTGAGGTGTTTCCAGCATTTTCTTTTTTTAATACTAGATTTCCAGCATCTTCGAAATGCTGCATTTGGATTATCATTCTGGTAAATCTCTTCTCCCTCCTGGCCAAAACCTTGACTACAATGCACAGGATTATACTTTATCAGCATAGAAGTGTAACAATATCCCTCCATCGGTTTTGTGGACAATTGTCTCCGGAATGTACCTTAAGATACGCAGCCCATTACCTGGAAGATGAAATTCAGAAACAATTCATAGATCTACTTTAGTTATAAATATTAAATGCGCAGAAGAGTGAAGCCATTGGCTGGAATTTTACAGCTTCCATACCGGTAATCCATTACAATCTTTATTTATTACGACAGGACTGGAAGATCCCACCAGGGTGAAAGTCTGGCAAATTCTGGCCATTGTTTTCAATCTCCACTACAAAATTCATTCACTAGCGATCGACTCTATTTCTTTTCCTTGGGAGCAATCACTGACTAATCCATTTGCACCATCACAAAGACCGTCAGTTACTACCTCTGCAACATCAGCTGACCATGCACCACCTTAGCTTCACCTGCCCCTGAAACTATCACTCATGCCTTTGTTATCTTCAATTTTGGCTATTCTGATGCTGCTCTCCCATACTCTATCCTCTGTAAACTTGAGATCAAGCAGAGCTCTGCT
Source organism: Sphyrna mokarran (assembly GCA_024679065.1). Taxonomy (NCBI): domain Eukaryota; kingdom Metazoa; phylum Chordata; class Chondrichthyes; order Carcharhiniformes; family Carcharhinidae; genus Sphyrna; species Sphyrna mokarran. Next base: position 72,576,178 of record JAGIQG010000008.1, on the reverse strand, counting down.
GCCTGTATCTTCACTCACAGCAAGTTGTGTTTCCCTATTGCCCATGTCCACGCTACTTACTTTGGTTCCCACTCAAAGAACTTCTTGATGTTAAAGTCATCCTCCAATTTAGGCCTCTTGAGATCTTACTTGTTTCATGAGCTCTGGAATTCCCTCCTTATACCTCTCCAGCTCTCTACCTCACTTTCTTCATTTGAAACTTCTCTCGAACCACCCTGGAAGTGTATCAAACCTTGTTCCTTACCTCTTCAATCAATTTGTTGACTGTCTGACCTATATTATCTCTTTATGTTGCTCAATGCCATAATTTGTTTTACAATGCTCCTATGAAACGCATTGGGCTGTTTTATTGCATTGTCAAGATTGTTAACCTCTGTTTGAACATACAATATAAAAATGATGGGCAGGAGTGGTCTACCAAGCCTGTCTTACACTCATGATGCCAGACGTTGAGGCATAATAATGAGGTATTTGATGTTCCCTCCCCACCAACAGTTATGTTATCATCTGCGAAAGTCAATAAAATAAACTTTTTCAAATTGTTACAAATGATATCAACACCTTTTCTATTTCCCATCCCTTTTCCCTGCCTTCTATGTTACTTAGAAATATAGGCCAGAATTTTATGCTCCCCACCTCATTTCCCCATCCCCGCTTTGGGTCAGCATCTGGTTATGGGGTGGAGGGGGCAGAACTTGCTCCCATTTGAAGGACGGATTAGCCTAATGCCAACCAATGTTCGTTCAAGCATAATATGGCATTGGTTGCTGCTTGAGACAGCATGGATGTGTTCCTCACTTTGGCCATAATATTCAAGCTTGCATTAATGTATAAATCTTGTCATGTCATAAGAAAATATTGCAGAACCATTTATTACTTTTGAAGGACTGTCACAGTTGTTACGATGTTTAGACAAATACCACAATCCATCTATATACAAGTGAGGTCATACAAGCAATCTACTTTTGTTATGGCAACGGTTTTCATATTGGAATGTCAGCTCTTTTTCAAATGGTCCCTGGGGATATTTAACATGCACTTCAGTAGACACAATTTAACATTCTGAACAAAGAACAAAACAGCATGGGAAACAGGCCCTTTGGCCCAACGAGCCTGCACCGCCACCTCTACCCATGACCCCTGTCTATATTTATAGATCTCTGCTATCCCAATGGAGCACTCTGTGTTACACTGAAGCGTAGGTCTTAATTTGATCCTGAAGTCCTGGAGTTGGGGCTTGAAATCAGCTTTGAGACCAGAGGCTGACCTGACATTCAAGGGGACCAGCTGAGTCTGACGGTGGTGGGGAGGCTACATCTGACTTCAGCTATGAGCCCACAGTGCTTCAGCGAAACGTGTGGCAATTTAACTCCTTGTAAGTAGGCTCAGATACTTCCTAATCATGTTTCTCGAATGATGATCATCAGCTGAACCAAATGACAGGAAGAGATGTAGATTCACTCACTGGGGAGGACAAACAGCTGGAACAACTGCACATCTGTGTCCCAGTGGTGTAATGTGTTGGCAGTGTAGCTTCATCCAGTGTGGTACAGTGACTTACATCATTGCAAATTGCTTCATCACAGTATTTGACAAATATGAGTTTGGGAAAATGCATTTTCGGCAAAGATATTGTGAGATAGAAACATTTCTGAAGCAGTATTTCTTTGGCCTGTTGATATACACTGATAAGTTTAATGGAACTGAATCTCAACTGTGAAGTACATTTGCCAATGGATGTGGCATTTTCTGCTTTGTGTGCTGCTTGTGGTGAATTTCTACCCCTCTCCCAAGTCACTGGGATACTCCGAGAGCCTCATTCCTTCAGTCGAGAAATCTGTGCTCTGATAAACTCTTAAGCTCATACGAAATAGAAATAGGAGTCAGCCATTGAGTTTACAGTTTATTTGTACACTTCAGTCCTATGTTCCTCATCTATGGTCATCCATTGCAGAGAGAGACAGGGAAGGAGGAAGATTTCCTCATGAACTTGGTCTTCGGCTTGGTCGTATTTGCCATTAACAGACCTAGGCATTGGACAACCCAGGGCGGTTATCCATCCTGACAGTCTGTCCTCCACTGCAGCTAAATTCATGGCCAGATGTACCTGAAGAGGGAGTGTGTGGTATCTAACAGCATTGTGGAGGCCTTCCATGACTAGTGGGCACTGCAGGGATTGGATACTTTTTTTGACGCCCCTAATGACATTTTGTTCTGATGTTTTAAGTTTCCTGTGTGGTTTGTCACCGTTTATTGCACCATCCCTTTAAGGAACTGCATCTCGAATTTGTCCCTCTAATTTAGTTTGATTGTTTCACCAAAGTCGGAGTAGGACTCTTGAGCATGCTCCACCATTCAATAAGATCAGGGCCGGTCTGATTGTGGTCCTAAAACTTCACTTTTACTCCCATGTAGATCTCCTGCATGGACACCAGAGTTTATTACCCAGCTATCTAATGTTAAAGAAGCAGCATGGAATGGAAAATAGGTCAATTGCTTACAAGCTACAGCTGGGCTTAACTAGTGATATCTGATCTTTTTGATTTCAGACTCCCGGCATGCCAAAACATGAAACCAAATAGAAAACGAGGTAGTTGTCAACTTGCAGGGACGTACAAAACAATGGGAATTTTCATGCCTTCAGCTACCATGAATGAACTCTGCATCTCTTCTGAAATAATGGCTCATTCTTACTACAGGTTCCGAGGGGAGTGGAGCAAGGTTTGATATACTTTCAGGGTGGTCCACTTAAGGGGACTTTCCTGCAAAGGTGGGCAGCCTGTCATGCTGACATTTAGGTAAATAAATGCCACCATTTTTGAACTGCCAAAACAACCAAGTTTTAAAATGGCGGGTTGAACACTCATGATGTGGAGATGGCGGCGTTGGACTGGGGTAAAACACAAAGAAATCCCACAACACAGGTGGCTGGGAGTTCCAGCCACCTGACGAAGGGACAGGCTATCCCGAAAGCTTGCAGCGTTTGCTACAAATAAACTTGTTTGGACTTTAAACTGGTGTTGTGGGATTTCTTTGGGTTGAACACTGCCAGGTTTCCATGTGGGTGGGCCTTACAGCCTGCCGTGCAGCTAACCTGATTAAAAACCCACAATGAGGTCATTACTCCAATTGGATAACACTGCATACATCCTAGGCAGAGCTTTGGGATACAAGTTTAAGTTGCAAAGAGCCAGTTGGCCTGATGGTCTTCAACTAAATATGTGAAGGCTAACTAGGGAGCCAGCTAGCACTCCTTTTCAAACTTAACTTTAGAGATAGTCTCAACCCATTCACCAAGACTATACAGTTGCTGATGTCCTTTCCCACTTCCACAGCAGCTTTTGTATCCAAGCAGTGCCAGAACTGCAAACTAGATAGGTTATATACTAGATACATTGATGACATCTTTTTCCTTTGGACTCATGGTGAACAATCATTGAAACAACTGTATGATGATATCAACAAGTTCCATCCCACCATCAGACTCACCATGGACTATTCTCCAGAATCAGTTGCATTCTTGGACACACGCATCTCCATCAAGGACGGTCACCTCAGCACCTCACTGTACCGCAAACCGACAGACAACCTCACAATGCTCCACTTCTCCAGCTTCCACCCTAGACACGTTAAAGAAGCCATTCCCTATGGACAAGCCCTCCGTATACACAGAATTTGCTCAGATGAGGAGGATCGTGACAGACACCTCCAGACACTGAAGGATGCCCTCGTGAGAACAGGATATGGCGCTCGACTCATCGATTGACAGTTCCAACGTGCCACAACGATAAACCGCACTGACCTCCTCAGAAGACGAACACGGGACACGGTGGACAGAGTACCCTTTGTTGTCCAGTACTTCCCCGGAGCGGAGAATCTACGACATCTTCTCCGGAGTCTTCAACATATCATTGATGACGATGAACATCTCGCTAGGGCCATCCCCACCCCCCCACTTCTTGCTTTCAGACAACCGCACAACCTCAAACAGATCATTGTTCGCAGCAAACTACCCAACCTTCAGGAGAACAGTGACCACAATACCACACAACCCTGCCACAGCAACCTCTGCAAGACATGCCGGATCATAGACATGGACGACATCATCAAACGTGAGGATACCATTCACCAGGTACACGGTACATACTCTTGCAACTCGGCCAACGTTGTCTACCTAATACGTTGCAAGAAAGGATGTCCCGAAGCATGGTATATTGGGGAGACCATGCAGACACTACGACAGCGGATGAATGAGCATCGCTCAACAATCACCAGGCAAAACAGTTCCCTTCCTGTGGGCGAACACTTCAGCAGTCATGGGCATTCGGCCTCCGACCTGCGGGTAAATGTTCTTCAAGGGGGCCTTCGTGACACACGACAGCGCAGAGTCGCTGAGCAGAGACTGATAGCCAAGTTCCGCACACATGAGGACGGTCTTAACAGGGATCTTGGCTTCATGACACACTATCTGTAACCCCTGTAACTTGCCTGGGTTAGCAAAAAACCTCACTGTGCTGTCTGGAAAAAATACACAATCCTCTAATCAATGCTCAGGATTCCCCTCACACACATTGTTAGCCACTTTAACACTTGAATAGCAGGTTAGCTGTAAGGATTCGCATTCTAATCAGCAATCTCTGACTGTCTGTGCTGATGTGTGCTATTGCAGACCAGAACACTACATTTGCCTGAGGAAGACACAGAGTGTTGAAAGCTCGCAATTTTACTATCAAATAAATCGGTTGGATTAAAAATTGGTGTTGCTAAATTCTTACCGAACTGCAAACTGACAGGCCTGGCAAGACCTTCAGATCTGTTCTTATGTTTTGAACTTTGGGATGCAGCAGCTGGAGCCTTATCTCTAATACACTGGGGAGGGGACAGTGGTTAGCGCTGCTGCCTCACAACGCCAGGAAGCCAGGTTTGATTCCCAGCTTGGATGTCTTTGCTTGGTCAACAGCTAACTCCTATACGGAGGTCAGAGATAGCAAACTGAAATAAATTAAACAAAGAGATCAGGGGGCATAAATCATTTTCAAACTACACATGGCATGAGGTACCCCTTCCTATTCTATAAAATTATAGCAATGAACTGTTCATGTAGATGTGCATGGTGTTGTTGGAGAAAAGATGAGAATATGGGCCAAGATATTGTTCAAACTGACACTTGTTCTGCAGCTGAGAATCAGCCTCTACTTGGATAGAAAAATGAAGCTTCTAGATATGCAGGCAATTACACACACACACACACAAATACATTTACGTATGTATGATTATGTGCATGTGTGGGCCACGTGCAAACCAGCATGCAGACTCGTAAGTATTCAAATACAGGGCTGTGGAGACAAACAGATGTGCTTGTGTGCATCGACAGACAGGTGTTGCACAAATATATTGTCATGCCCTCACACATAGAATTCTCTATATAAACACGCTGTGCTCAGGTCCATTGTTCAGAGATGACAAAAGAGCTCTGTGGGATGAGGAGGACTGCAGGCGTGGAATTGTAAGCCCCTACAGAGGCCATCTGAAGTCTGCACAGACGAATACCCTGTTTGCTGAGTGAATGATGTCACTGCTGGGACCATCTGCTCCTGTAGGTAAAGCTGGACAATCAGAGCTGGAGATTGAGCAGAGCAGTGATTGTGGGCTCTGCTAAAAGCATCTGTGCTCTAAGCAATCTCTGGCACAGAACAGCAGCGGGGAAGAAAAACATCCAGTCTTATTTTGTAGAACGTTGGAGAATTAACCTGGTGGATTCTATGAGGTGCAATTTCTGCAGCAAAATCAAAAATGAGACAGGTATATTTCCCAACTTCAAGGTGACAGAAAGTCTAAGGATTCATTCTTGGGATGTGATCATTGACATTTGTTTCCAATTTGAATACATTGGGTAGAACTCAGCATCTTGCTGAGCCACTTGTGGGGGGGGCAGTAAACATGAAGCACATTATTGTGGGAGTGGCGTCACATAGATGATCAACCAGGATGGCAGGCAGGCAGGTAATTGGCACAGTGAAAAATCATCTTGGCAGCAGGTGCCAAACAGTGATGATGGTACAAATAAAACAAGTAATCATAATTTATAACATTCGTATTGGCAATCATGAAAATAAAAATAAAGTATAAAATATAAAACAATATGCAAACATGATCATTTCAGAATACAAATAATTACAATACTTTGTAAATTGAGGTCTTTGTAATTTACAGAATAGAAATAAAATGCACTCTGCATTTTGTGTGTCTTTCCCTAAACTACATTAGGGAGATTGGGTTTTTACAATAGTGCACACTTCTTTAGATGTCGTTTCTTTTATTTCAGTTTTATTTTAAACACAATTCAAATTCTCAACCTGCCTTGTGGGGAATCAATCACAGTGGAATCTCTAATTGAAGAAAATCTAAAAGGATGTGAAGTTTTTTTCTGCACTAACTTTTTTTTAACCACAGGTATTTATTGTTAATTTTTGCTGGTACGTTTATTAAAAACAAATATTTTGTGAAAAACATAGTTGAGAGATTATTTTTGCCCAAGTACAATATTTCAAAGCCAAGTGGTGAAAGGAGACCTCATTGGACACATAGGACAAACTACCTGCATCTACATATCACCAACCAAATTATAGAATCCCTACAATGTAGAATGAGGCCATTGACGCTTCCACGCTTGCAATCAAGTATATCCCCATAACCCCACATATTTATCTGGACACTAAAGGATAATTTACCATGGCCAATGAACCTAACCTGCTCACCTTTGGCATAGGGTGGAAACTGGAGCCCATGCAGGCATGGGGAGAATGCACAAACTCCACACAGTGACCCAAGCCAGGAATTGAACCCAGGTCTCTGTAGCTGTGAGGCAGCAGTGCTAACCACTGTGTCACCATGCCACCTTTATGTACAAGGTCTGGCGTACTTACCTAGCAATGAAGAGCTGGTTGTACACATTCCAGGTTAGCACAATAGTCCATGTCATCTGCTGCCATTCTGTATTGTGTGGGTGGCACTGTCCATGACAACTAAGAGCACCTCCTCCCACTTTCATTTCTGAAATGTGGGCAGTCAACATTTACTGCCCGTCTCTAAGCACCCTGATAGTGAGTTCCATGCAATTTTCAGATAGGATATATATCCAAACAGAAAAATGTAAAGAAAACAGTAAATTAGAGAGTAAAAAAAGAGGCATGTTTACAGCAAATAAAGTTTGAAAATATGTTTTAGTGGCAAACAATTGAACTAGTGTCAGAAGCCACAAGAGACACATATGGAGATATAAGGACAGATCCAAGTCCCCCTTTCATCCATCACAGAATTGTAATGATGCAAAAGGAAGCCATTTGGCCCATCATGTCTCCAAACGAGCATTATCACTTACTGCTATTCCCCTGCCTTTTCCCTGCACCTTGGCATATTGTTTGTATTCAGATTATCATCTGATGCCCTCTTGAATGGCTAAGTGAATCAGCCTCCACCACACTTCTAGGCAGAGAATTCCAGACCCAAACCACTTGTATGAAAAGGTTTCTTCTTACATCACATTTACTTCTTTTGCCTTTTGCAAATCATTTAAAATCTGGGCCCCTTTGTTCTTGATCTTTTTAATGAAGGGTAACAGTTTCTCTTTATCTATTTTGTCCAGCCACCTTGTGATTTTGAATATATCTATCAAATCTCCTCTCAGCCTTCTCTCCAAACAGAACAGTCCTAACCTCTTTAATCTCTCCTTTATTCTACCTTTCCAGATCATTTTTTGCATCTCAATCTGTCCGAAGATACAACATCAAATCAATGACTGCTTTTCTTCCTGTCATTTTATTTTGCATTTTTTCAGTCTCTTCCCAATGCAATGTGACCACGACTTGGGTGTACTGGGGCAGTGTTAGGGGTAGTTTGCAAAGCCTGTATATTCTGCTGTTTCTAGCACCAAATACTGGCCCTGGAGTTTCCTACCTTCTAAGGTTGATGCACCATAAGATTGAGGGAACCTGTATCTAATACTGCAAACATGTTTTTTGGTTAATACAAAAAGTGTGGCATTCCCCTGCAATAACCATCCAATCAATTTGAATACAGCTGCTCCTCCAGTCACATGGTAGGCTTATTCCCAAAGCCTTTAGGGGATCAGAACATTGAGAGATCATTATGTTTCTGCATGTATATTATGAAGAATAATTAACACCTCCAGAATGTGTTCCAAAGCACTAACACTTACAGTAACACCTCAGCTTTGGAAGAAGATTAATACCTTTTTTGGAAAAAAAAGTATCAGCTTTCTTACTCCTTGCCAATTTTTTCTTTTCCTTTCATTAAAGAGATGGTTTCCTTGTATTTGTCTGATTACCACCTCAAATGTATGAAAACAGCAACAACTTTGGTTTAAAAAGTCCCAGGATGTTTCACAGAAGTGTTATCAAATGGTATTTGACACCAAGGCAAAAAAGGGATGTTGGAAAAGATGAGCAAAAAATTTAACAAGTAGATTTCATTGAGCAACCTAAGGAGATGAGAGGTCAGAAGTGGGTTAAGGAGGGAATTTCAGAACTTGGGATCTCAACAAGGCCACAGGGAGAGGACAAAGGTAATTGGAGATGCATGGTTCTGGATAGGATTACAGAGTTAGGGAAGGCCAAAGTCATGGAAAATTCTGGATTTTAAAGGAGCTAGTGCAGGATTGGAAACCAAAGTAGATCGGTGAGCCCTGCAGCTAAACTTATACAAGACACTAGTTAGAACTCAGCTGGAAAATTGTGTACAGCTCTGAGTGCCACACTATAGGAAGGATGTAAACACATTGAGAGAGTGCACAAGAGGTTTATAAGAATGGTTCCAGGGATGAGAAGCTTTAGTTATGAGGAGAGATTAGGACTGTTCTCTTTGGAGAGAAGGCTGACTGGAGATTTGATAGATATGTTCAAAATCACAAGGTGGCTGAATAAAATAGATAGAGAGAAACTGTTATCCTTCATAAAAAGATCAAGAACAAAGGAGCCCAGATTTTAAATGAGTTGCAAAAAGCAAAAAAAGTAAATGTGATGTGAGAAAAAACTTTTTCACATAAGTGGTTTGAGTCTGGAATTCTCTGCCTAGAAGTGTGGTGGAGGCTGATTCAATCGAGCCATTCAAGAAGGCATCAGATGATAATCTGAATTTCAACAATGTGCCGGAGTACAGGGAAAAGGCAGGGGAATAGCACTCAGCAATAATGCTTGTTTGGAGAACTGGTGCAGACATGATGGACCAAATGGCTTCCTTTTGCACCATGACAATGATGGATGAAAGAGACTTGGATCTGTCCTTATATCTCCATATGCGCCTCTTGTGGCTTTTGACATGAGTTCAATTGTTTGCCAGTAAAACATATTTTCAAACATTATTCGTTGTAAACATGCCTCTTCTTTACTCTCTAATTCGGTGTTTTTTTTTCTGTTGGGATGTATATTCTGTCTTGATTTTATTTATTTTTGAAGAGCCGGGGTTGATTTTGGCTTTGTGTGATACTGTAAAGCGTAGGGCAGTGAGTCAGCAATGTATCTTGCATCTCTTCCTGTTTTTATTTCCACTCTCTGTATTGAACTCATTCTGACAAATCTATTATCCATTTTAATCAAAATCTAGGGAAGAAGGTGACAAGCCTATCACCACACCACACTCTGAAGCATATACAAGGGCTCACTATTTGTGGGTCTTCTGCTGGTTTGGAGCCTTACTTGCCGTGAACATGAGTCAGAAATAGAGCAAGGACACCAAAGAATTTACACTTAAAAGTGTCTTTCATGATCTCATGATATCCCAAAGATGTTATTGCTTTTTAAGTATTTGAGAATTCTAATCCTTCAACAGCACTTTTCAAACCCACAATTTCCACCATCTGAAGGGATAAGGACAACAGATGCATGGGAACACATTGATCTGTAAATCCCTCTCCAAATTGTTCACCATCCTGACTTGGAACTATATACTGTTTTTACCATTATCACTGTATCAAAATCCTGGAATTCTTCCTAAACAGTGCCTTGGGGGTACCTATAGCATGCGGACTGCTCAAGAAAGAGGTTCAGCAACTCCATGGCAATTAGGAGTGGACAATAAATATTGCATTAGCCAGCAATTTCCACATCCAGTGAATGAATAGATAAAACTCACTATTGATGAATTTTGTCTGTTCTGGATAGGATCCTGGATAGGAGCAAAAGTGAAAAGGTAGTTGTTATGGGAGACTTTAACTTTACAAATATCGATTGGAAAAGCTATAGTTCAAGCATGATAGAGGGGTCAGTTTTTATCCAATGTGTGCAGGAAGGTTTCCTGATACAGTATGTAGCTAGGCCACAAGAGGTGAGGCTACATTGGATTTGGCACTGGGTAATGAACGAGACCAGGTATTAGACTTGGAGGTAGGTGAGTACTTTGGTGATAGTGACCACAATTCGGTTGATTAGTGATGGCAAGGGATAGGTATATACCGAGAGACAGAAGTTATAACTGGGGGGAAAGGTAATTATGAGGCTGTTAGGCAAGATTTAGGATACATAGTTTGAAGTAGGAAACTGCAGGGGCTGGGAACAACTGAAATGTAGAGCTTGTTCAAGGGGCAGCTACTGCGAGTCCTTGATAAATATGTATCTGTCAGGCAGTGAGGAAGTGGTCGAGCAAGGGAACCATGAATCTCTGCTAAAGAAGAAGAAGGAGGCTTATGTAAAGTTGAGACCTGAAGGCTCAGTTAGGGCACTGGAGAGTTACAAATTAGCCAGGAAGGAGCTAAAGAGAGAGTTAAGAAGAGCTAGAAGAGGACATGAGAAGACTTTGGTGGGTAGGATCAAGGACAACCCTAAAGCTTTCTATAGGTATGTCAAGAATAAAAGATTGTTTAGGGCTAATTTAGGGCCTGTTGGGGACAGTAGTGGGAAGTTGTGCGTGGAGCCTGAAGAAATAGGAGAGGCAGTAAATGAATATTTTTTGTCAATATTCACGCAGGAAAAAGTCAATGCAGTCAAAGAGAGTACTGAGATACAGGCTTTTAGACTGGATAGGATTGAGGTACATAAGGAGGAGGTGTTAACAGTTCTTGAGAGTATGAAAATAGATAAGTCCCCTAGGCCAGATGAGATTTATCCTATGGTTCTCTGGGAAGCCAGGGAGGAGATTGCAGAGTCTTTGGCTTTGATCTTCATGTCGTCATTAGCTACAGGTATAGTGCCAGAAGACTGGAGGATGGCAAATGTTGTCCTCTTGTTCAAGAAGGGGAATAGAGACCATTCTGGGAATTATAAACCAGTGAGCCTTACATCTGTTGTGGGCAATGTTTTGGAAAGAATTATAAGAGATAGGATTATAATCAACAAGAGAGAAATAAATTGATTAGGGATAGTCAACACAGTTTTGTGAAGGTAGGTCGTGCCTCACAAACCTTATCGAGTTCTTTGAAAAGGTAACTAAAGAGTGGATAAGGGTAAGGCAGTTGACGTGGTGTATGTGGATTTTAGCAAAGAGTTTGATAAGGTTCCCCATGGTAGGCGACTGCAGAAAATGCAGATGCATGGGATTGAGGGCAATTTAGCAGTTTGGATCAGGCACTGGCTACCTGACAGAAGACAGGGGATAGTGGTTGATGGGAAATATTCATCCTGGAGTTCAGTTACTCATGGTGTGTCTCAGGGATCTGTTTTGGGGCCACTGTTGTTTGTTATTTTTATAAATGACTTAGATGAGGATGCAGAAGGATGGATTAATAAATCTGCTGATGACACCAAAGTCGGAGGAGTTGTAGACAGTGAGGATGGATGTTACAATTTGCAGAGGGACATAGATAAGCTACAGAGTTGGGCTGAGAGGTGGCAAATGGAGTTTAATGCTTTGGTAAGAATAACAGAATATAGGACTAATGGAAGGACGCTTGGTGGTATCGATGAGCAGAGAGATCTCGGTGTACATGTGCATAGATCCCTGAAAGTTGGCACTCAGGTTGATAAGATTGTTAAGATGGTATATGGTGTGTCCGCTTTTAATAGAACATAGAACATAGAACAATACAGCACAGAACAGGCCCTTCGGCCTTCGATGTTGTGCCGACCAAAATAAAAAGCAATGCCCCTCCAAACTAAACCATTCCCTTCTCTTCCATATACTTATCAATTAACCTCTTAAACGCCACCAAACTTGGCGCATCTACAACAGCTGCAGGCAGGGCATTCCACTCCCTAATCACTCTTTGAGTAAAGAACCTACCTCTGATATCCGTCCTATAACTCATACCCCTTAATTTAAAGCTGTGTCCCCTCGTGCTAGCTTTCTCCATCCTAGGAAAAAGGCTATCACTGTCCACCCTATCTAAACCTCTAATCATCTTATATGCTTCAATAAGATCCCCTCTTAGCCGCCTCCTTTCTAACGAAAACAACCTCAAATCCTTCAACCTCTCTTCATAGGACCTGCCCTCCATACCAGGCAACATCCTGGTAAACCTCCTCTGTACCCTCTCCAATGCCTCCACATCTTTCTTATAATGTGGGGACCAGAACTGCACACAATACTCCAAGTGCGGCCGCACTAGAGTTTTGTACAGTTGCAACATGATGCTGCGGCTCCTAAATTCAATCCCCCTACCAATAAAAGCTAAGACTCCATATGCCTTCTTAACAACTTTATCCACTTGACTGCCTACTTTCAGGGATCTATTGACACACACACCAAGATCTTTCTGTTCCTCAACACTATTAAGAGCCCTACCATTAGCCCTATACTCTACACATTTATTGTTCCTGCCAAAGTGCATTACCTCACACTTTTCCACATTATTGGGAGAGGGATTGAATTTCGGAGCCATGAGATCATATTGCAACTGTACAAAACTCTGGTGCAGCTGCACTTGGAGTATTGCGTACAGTTCTGGTCGCCGCATTATAAGAAAGATGTGGAAACATTGGAAAGGGTGCAGAGGAGGTTTACCAGGATGTTGCCTGCTATGGTGGGAAGTCTTATCAGGAAAGGCTGAGGAACTTGAGATTATTTTCGTTAGAGAGAAGAAGGTTAAGAGGTGACCTAATTGAGACATATAAGATGATCAGAGGGTTAGATAGGGTGGGCAGCGAGAACCTTTTTCCTTGGATGCTGACGGCTAACACAAGGGGACATAGCTTTAAATGGAGGGGTGGTAATTATAGGTCGGATGTCAGAGGTAGGTTCTTTACTCAGAGGGTAGTAAGGGCGTGGAATGCCCTGCCTGCAGCAGTTGTGGACTCGCCAACTTTAAGGGCATTCAAATGGTCAGTGCATAGGCATATGGATAACATTGGAATAGTTTAGGTTAGAGGGTCATTAGATTCGTTCTACTGGTCGGCGCAACATCAAGGTCCGAAGGGCCTGTACTGCGCTGTAATGTTCTATGTTCTATTGCAATATAGGAAATGTGATTGGCCAATTTGTGAACAATGAGGTTCTGTGAACAGCAATGTGATAATGAACAAAATATGTATTTTAGTGATGTCAATAGAAGGATAAAAACTGGCCAAGATGACAAGGAGTGAGGAGATGGGAGTATCAGAAAATAGAAAGGAGACTTATTCATGTCAGATACCACCTGATTGCATTAGAGTGGCACCTACTAAACTCCTTGGCTATGGATAATGCGTAGTGAACGACACTAGAAGAGAGGCAACCACTCAAAATCATCTTCTTACATTAAAAGTAAGTAAAATGTCTGTATTTGCATAGCTGGAGTTGACCATTTGCAAATTTGGTGGCCATTTTTTGTTAAACCAGGAGCATCAGGACAATGCTTGGCTCACTTTGGGTCAGAAATCTCGATTTGTCTGGGCCTGCTTTCGTTCCAACTCTTGGCGACTTAGCAGAGCCCCTTTTTCTTCTTAAAGCTTGCATAAAATCAGCAGAAAGCTTCATAGCTCTGGACTCCACAGTGGGCAGACTCTAACTTCAGGTTGCTGGAGCAGGCCTTTGTGCCCTACTCAGTCTGCCCTGTTAAGTAATTTATTCATGAGGAGGGGCAGATGGTGGGAGTACAAGGGGCACTAAAACGGAGGGAAATTATGTTACTTCTGATGGACAGCTGTTTAAAGAACAGAACTTAAAAAAATGGTCAGTGCTGATAGGCAGGAATACAATAGCTTCATCAGAGGGATGTAGCATTAACAGAGACCATTTGGAGGGTTGTATCCGCTCTGATGGGAGAAACATTCAAATGCTCTGAGATGATAAGAAAAGGCTTTCAGAAGGGGATTTTCAACATTTAAACAAAACAGACATAATCTGAGTGTTCCTAAGACAGTGCATACAACCTAAAACCTCTATCAGATCAAGAGGATCAAGAGATCCACTTAACCAAAAAGGAAACCTCCTACCAAGAGAATGAGAGGAGCTTTCTCGCTTGTTTCCTAATGAATTTTCAAACACTGGAAGCCACTCTCTTTTCAGACAGGAGCTGTCAGAGAATGAGAGCATTTGATGCATCAGGCTGCAGGGTAAATGCTACAGAAATTCAGAGCACATTAGAGTGAGGGAGAGGTCCACTATCCTGGCACTTCCAGAACTAAAATATTACAGGCAGAATTTTACGGTGCTGTTGTGGTGCGGGTGGGCCATATGGCAATCCGCGCAGAGGTCCATTGACTTCAGAGGGACTAGAAAATCCCGTCAGTGGGAGGAGACGTAAAAATTCCATCTGATGTGTTTTTTCCCTTTAGCCATTTTGTTTGAATACTGTCATATCAAATACATTTTATAAGTTCTTCCATAATTTGCAATGATTATATATTTTCTTAAGGAACACACGCCCACAGGAAAAGTAGGCCAACCACAGCCGGTGCGGGAAGTTAAAGAGACGATTAGATTAAAGGAAAAAACTGATGAAGCTGGCAAAAAGAAATAAATAAGCCTGAGGATTGGGAGGATTTTTAAATTCAGCAAAGGATGACATTCCTCCTACATTCCAACAATGACTGCACTTCAAAAGTAAAGCACTTTGGCATTAGCTGTGCTCATGAGAAAGCTGCTACATAAATGCAAGTCTTTTAAGAAAAGAGACAAAGTCAGATATACAAGTAAACCAGCTTGTGACATAAAAACTGATAGTAAACTATTCTATAATTACCGAGATGGAAAGGAAGAGATTAGTGCAAGTAAATGTAGTTTCTTAGAGTCAGGAACAGAAAAGATTATAAGAAGGATCAGAAAAGAGACATTAAAGAAGTGCTTTGGGGTAAATTTTCCAGTCCTGCCCACTGAAAGAATTGTTGCAGACAGGACGGACCATTTAAAGATCCATTGACCTTGGGTGAGTATTTCTGTTGTCATGTTAGGTGTGACCAGAAAATCCCACCCTTTATATCCATCTGCATGGTAGACCATACAACAAACATTCCAGAAAAAAATAATCTAGTTGAAAATAATGAACTTACTAGTAAAGAAATAATACTGGAGAAATTAATAGGACAGAAAAACTGTCAAATCCCTCCATGTGATAATCCACACCTTAGGATTTTAAAAAGAGATAACTACAGAGGTAGTGAATGCATTGATTTGGTCTTCCAAAGTTCCTTACATTGTAGAACCAACCCTGTGAATGGGAAGGCAGCAAACATAATGCTGCTAGTCAAGAAAGGGAAAAAAAAGACACTTTTGGCCAGTTAGCCTGACAGTGTAGGAAAATGCTAGAATTTATTATTAGACACATATAAAAGGCACTTAGAGAATTATGATATGATTTGGTTGAGCCAACACAGATTTATGAAATTAAAACCATGTTTGATTAAAGGAAGACGGTTACAAAGCTCGCAAAAAATAGGCTTACATTAACATTGCAATGAAGCTACTACATTTACTGTAGAGGTTTTTGAAGTTGTAGATAATCGAGTGGCTAGTTGATTATATTTGGATTCTCAAACAGCATTTGATTAACTATCTCACAACTGGTCATTACACAAAATTAGGGTTTGTGGAATGGGAGTAATGTCATGGATTGAGGATTGGTTAACAGATTAAAAAATAGCAGCAATGAATTTTCAGGTTGGCAATTTGTTACTAGTAGGGCACCACAAGGATTAGTGCTCAGCTATTTACGATCCATATTAATGATTTAAGTGAGGAAACAAAATACATTGTATCTGCATTTGCAGTTGATACAAAGTTAGCCAGGAAAATAAATTGAGGAGTATGCAAAGAGGCTGCCAGAAGATTTAGTCAGTTTTGTTAAGTCAACAAAGTGCCAGGTGAAATATGATGTGAAGAAAAGCAGAATATATTTTAAATGTTGAAAGACTGAGAACCTGGTTTCCAAAGTGGTCTTGTGCACAAATCACAAAGTCAATATGCAGATACAGATATTAGGAAAGCAAAAGGTGTGTTAGCCGTTATTGCAAAGCAAATGGAGTTGAAGAGTAAGAATATCATCATGCTGAGACTATACCTGGAGTACTATGTACAATTTTGATCTCCCTGCAACAAAAGGTTTGCTGCACTGATTATTGGAATGAGTGAATTATGAGAGATTGAATAGACTAGGCCTATACTCACTGGAGTTCAGAAGAATGAGATATAATCTCAGTGAATCATATAGAATTCTTAAGATTGGTGATATGGTAGAGGCTGGGAGGATATTTCTTTGTTATGCTTTGTTTTTTAGTTCTACAAATAAAATGACGATGGAAGGAAGGAGTGAAAAGATTGTTGGATCAGATAGCAGAGGGAAGTATTTGGACCAGGATGTGATGCAACCCCAAGAATATGGTCAATTAATGTTGGCAAACCTATGACGGGGATCCTATTTGGACACCAGCATAAGTGGCAGCCTGCAATATCATTCTATTTTGGAATTTGATAAGCGTTTACATTTGAAATTTCAGATTGAGGGGGTGATCATACATGACCTGCTACATGATAATGCCACCATGGATCATACTTCCTACCTTTCAATTTGCAAAGTTTTGCCTTCTGTCTTCACCCAAAATCTAACACAATCCAATGCCCAATGCAGTGTCCCTCTTAAAATGTTCCATCCATATCTGAGAGTGTTGAAGAGGAATCATCTGGATTTTTAATTTCCTTTACAGATCCTAGATTCTGTTCTACTATTTTTCCTGTACTGGGCATAGTGGTGAAGTGGCCAACTTCAGGCTTCAGGCACTGGGCATTGTAAGTGGTGGGTGTGGGTAAGGGCAGTGAGTCTCATATTTGTTTAGTTGAAAGATCCCTTTTCAAATAGATTATTAATCACAGACTTTGCCTATCTAAATTATAATATACTGCATATAATGTAAAAATACTGCATATAACAGGTGTTCTGATAATATTTTTAAGAAGGGGGGAGGTTTGAGAGGTTGAAAAAAATTCTAAATATTTATGGCATTTTCCTTTCTCTTTCTCACCACTACCAAACCACTGTGTGATTACCAGTTTCCGAAGCACCTTTTCATCTCTGCTGAAGATAGGCTGACACAGTCTGAGCTCCATTTGATGCTGAGTCACATGAACCTTAGTTAGATTACTGCACTTGGCCTCAGAACCCTGCATGAGAGAGATAAAAATCAGCTGGTGATTCCTGCTGCCAATGCGCATGTGTAGATGCTGGGTGTGGACGGTATTATTTAGTGCCAACCCATCTGCTGGAAAATACCATGGAAACCTCATTGAAGGACGGCACGGTGGCTGAGTGGTTAGAACTGCTGGCTCACAGCACTAGGGATCCAGGTTCAATTCCGGCTTTGAATGACTGTGTGAAGTTTACACATTATCCTCACTTAGGTATTCACCGCATGTTTCCATTTGCTCCCAAATTCCAACGATATATGGATTAGGTGGATTAGCCATACTATATCATGCCAAACCTTAGTGTTAGGGGATTAACCGGGTAAATGCATGAGGTTACCGGGAAAGGGCCTAGATGGGAATGTTGTAGGTACAGGCTCCATGGGCTGAATGGCCTCCTTCTGCATGCGGGATTCTATGTTTCTGTGACAGGGACACAATTGAGTAAGTATGATATCCACCAAACTTCACACCAACAAGAAGATGGGAATAAAAAATGAAGGAAGCGAAGGGTTCAGCAAACTCAAATTTTCATTTGGCTGTTGCTCTCAAATGCTGGCCTTAGAAAGCATAAGGAATCTTAGGATGGCCCCTGATCAGTCAGCTCCCTAGTGAGCTCCTCACCATGCATGTCTATCATTGGCTATCCACTATCATTCTTTGCCATTATTCCCCCAATATACTCTCTTCCACTGTTTAAGTGAGCATCAATAACCCACTTAAGGGCTTTAATTGGTGTCAGGACAAGGTTGTGCACTAGCAATCCTACTTGATTAAATGCCCCACACCACCAAACCCACCACATGAGGAGGGCATTAAATTCTGTTTTGAGAGCTTCAGCCTGAACCTTGGCTTGGATATTGCAGTGGGCAATAGGCTGGGAAGTCAATAGTGGAGTGTTCAGGGGAGCCAGTGCCATTTTTATTTATGAACTTATGTACTACTTACAAAAATAATTAATTGTCAGTTTATTTTGAAAGCGTGTATTTCTGTAATTGTGCAACTCAGGCTTAAATACTTTCAAAGCAAGTCTCATACAACAGTAACAAAAACTGAGCACTTCTGAAGTGAAAAATAACAGCAGGACTTTGACAAGTGATTATACATGTTGGGCAACTTTGGGAATTTAATCTCAGTTGCCAGGAAACACTTATGCCGTTACACTAGTAGTACATGTAGTTCAGCCTCGCATTATTCTTTCTATTTTTTAAATTGATCATGATGTGGAGATGCCAGCATTGGACTGGGGTAAACAAGTAAGAACTCTCACAACACCAGGTTAAAATCCAACAGGTTTATTTGTAGCAAACGCCACTAGCTTTCGGAACTAGCTGTTCCTTTGTCAGGTGGGTGGAAATTCTAATCACAAACAGGGCATATAAAAACACAAACTCAATATACATGAGTAATGATTGGAATGTTAATCTTTACAGCTAATCGAGTCTTAAAGGTACAGACAATGTGAGTGGACAGAACGTTAAGCACAGATTAAAAAGATGTGTATTGTTTCCAGACAGGAAAATTAATGAGATCTCACTAAGATTCACATTCCAATTATTATTCAGGAAAATTGAGTTTGTGTCTTTATATGCCCTGTTTGTGATCAGAACCCCACCCACCTGATGAAGGAACAGCCAGTTCTGAAAGCTAGTGGGTTTGCTACAAATAAACCTGTTGGACTTTGACTTGGTGTTGTGAGACTTCTTATTGTATTCTAAATTGGTGCCATGAAACCTTCAGGAGAGAAAAACTCCTGAGACAGTTTGTTCACAGAAGTACGTGGTCTACATAAATGACTTGGAAGTTGGGGTAGGTGGTGAGATCAGCAAATTTGCTGATGACACCAAGATGCTTGGATTGGCGGGTACAGAGGAGCAGTGTCAGGCAATACAACAGGACATAGATAGGTTGGTAGACTGGGCAGATAGATGGCAAATGGAATTTAATCCGGATAAATGCGAGGTGATGCATTTTGGCCGGAAAAATGTAGAAGAGAGTTATAGGATAAAAGGTAAAACTATACGGAGCATAGAGACGCAGAGAGACTTGGGGGTGCAGGTTCACAAGTCTCTGAAGGTGTCCTCACAGGTGGAGAAGGTGATAAAGAAGGCGTATAGTATGTTAGCTTTCATAGAAAAGGGTATAGAATACAAGAGTAGGAGTTTGATGTTGCAGTTGTATAGAACGTTGGTTAGGCCTCACTTGGAATACTGCGTCCAGTTCTGGTCGCCGTACTATCGGAAGGATGTGGAGTCCTTGGAGAGAGTGCAGAGGAGGTTTACCAGGATGCTGCCTGGTATGGAAGGACTGTCTTATGAGGAACGATTAAATAGACTGGGGTTGTTTTCCCTTGAAAGACGTCGGCTTAGAGGGGATCTCAGAGGTGTATAAGATTATAAGGGGTATAGATAGAGTAAATGGAGGTAAACTTTTTCCACCTTCAGAAATGGATAGGACGAGGGGTCATGGCCTTAGGGTGAGGGGGGCTATGTATAAGACGAATATTAGAGGGCAGTTTTTCACACAAAGGGTAGTGGGGGTGTGGAATGCACTGCCGAGTAAGGTGGTGGGAGCAGGCACGCTGGGGCTGTTTAAGGGTCTCTTGGACAGCCACATGAGCGGTATGCAGATAGAGGGATATATTAGGACTGTTTAACTACGGCTTTTTTCCACAGGTAATTCGGTCCATACTTGACCAACATTGAGCATGCATTCGGCAGGTGGTGCGGGTACAGCTCTTGGATGTTGATTCATGGGTTGTCCTGGTACCTCATGTCGTAAATGAGTGCTTTATGTGGACCATCTGAAGGGCACCATGACAGCTCAGAGACTATCGATGTGGCTGTGCAGACACTTGGAATTGGGCCGGTGTCTGCGGGAGTTTGCGCGTTCTCCCCGTGGTTGCGTGGGTTTTCTCCGGGCGCTCCGGTTTCCTCCCACAACCCAAAAATTCGCTCTTAGGCTGATTGGGAAACAAATTGTCCCTATAGTGAGAGTCTTCCATATTAGGAATAACCTAAATCTATAATAGGATAATGGAATTGCTACTATATAGTTATGATGGCGGCGCGGGCTCGTTGGGCCGAAGGGCCTGTTTCCCGTGCTGTGTTGCTCATTATCATTATCAAGTACTTAAGTTCAATCACAATGTGTGCCCAACCACTTCCCTGTTGGAGGGAGAAAGCACAGATGACAAGGTCTGGGCATACAGGCAAAATACTGCAGATGCTGGAATCTGAAACAAAACTGAAAATGCTGGTAAATCTCAGCAGATCTGGCAATATTGTGTGTTCGGGGGGTGGGGGGGGTTGCAGTTGGGAGACAGGATGCAGTGCGATATTGTAGAAGTGGAAAAATAGAAGTAAGAATGAAAAGTCATAGCAATGGATGAATGAGATGAAAAGAAGAAATGAAATATAATAAATGGAAATGGGATGAAGGTGGAGGGAGGATTCATTTACTGAAGTTGTTGAACTCAGTGTTCAGTCCAAAAGGCAGTAAGTGTCCAAAGAACAAAGAGCAAAGAACAAAACAGCACGGGGAACATGCCTTTCGGCCCAATGAGCCCGTACCACCACCTCGATGTTCCCACTTCTACCTATGATCCTTGTCATCCCTGTCTGTGTTTATAAATCTATGCATTAGAACCAAACTTGAGACAATTTAGGGAGAATTTGTTTTGCCAGTCAGCCTAAGAGCACATCTTTGGGATGTGGGAGGAAACCGGAGCACCCGGAGAAACCCACGCAAGCACGGGGAGAATGCGCAAACTCCCACAGACACAGGCCCAAATCCATATATCTGCACAGCACAGCAATGGTTACTGAGCTGTCGTGTTGCCCATCAAATGGTCCAGGTCAAGTGTACACTAATGATGTGAAGCACTAGGATACTCTCGAAAAATCCAGGAGCAGCCCTCTCTCGACCCATCGCATGTATGCCCCTTGTTAGACAAGGCGGACTGAAGTACCTGTAGGATAAAACAAATACATCAATATCATCAACAATTTACACACTTCCCAGGGAATTCCCACGGCTTATGATGCCTATTTTAAATCAGTTTTCTATATCCCTCCATTCCCATTCTGTTCATGTGCCCATCTAAGTATCTGTTAAATAACTCCCAAGTGCCTGCCTCCACCACTTTACTTGGCAGCGCATTCCATATCCCCACCATCCTCTGTGTGAAAAAACTCCCTCTAGCATCCAAATTATACCTTACCCCCCTCACCCTAAGTCTGTGACCCCTTATGCTATTTGAGCCCATCCTAGGAAAAAGCTTAACCCTGTTTACTCTATCTATACCCCTCATATTCTTGTACACCTCTATTAGATCTCCTCTAAGTCTACGTCTTTCTAAGGAAAACAGTCCCAATTTGCCTAACCTCTCCTCGTAATTCAGACCTTCCATACCAGGCAGCATCCTGGTAAACCTCCTCTGCACTCTCTCCAGAGTCTCCACGTCCTTCCAGTAGTAAGGCGACCAGAACTGGACACAGTATTCCAAATGAGATCTAACTAACATTTTATACAACTGCAACGTTAAAGGCCAGCTTTTGTACTCTATAAAAGCTGGCATACCATATGCTTTCTTCACAACCTTCTGCATCTGCTCTGCCACCTTCAGAGACTTGTGCACCTGCACCCCCAGGTCCCTCTGTGTTTCTATACTCTTAATAGGTCAACCCTTTATCATATACCTCCCCCCTACATTCTTTCTCCCGAAATCCAATTGGAAGATGAGGTGCTGTTCCTCTAATTTGCATTGGGGCTTCACTGGAACATTACAAAAGATCAAGGTTGGACATATGGACAAGAGAGCAGAGTGGTGTGTTGAAGTGACAAGTGACATGACAGTCTGGGATCCTGCTTGCAGAACAACCGAATGTGTTCTGCAAAGTTTGAGTTAAATTTATTTATTAGTCTTAAGTAGTCTGAAGTTGCTGTGAAAATCCCCTATGTCACCACACTCTGGCACCTGTTCAATTTGTTTTGATTTGATTTGTTACTGTCACATGTATTAACATACAGTGAAAAGTATTGTTTCTTGTGCTATACAGACAAAACATATCATTCATAGAGAAGGAAACGAGAGAGTGCAGAAAGTAATGTTACAGTCATAACTAGGGTGTAGGGAAAGATCAAGTTTATGCAAGGTAAGTCCATTCAAAAGTCTGACAGCAGCAGGAAAGTTCTTGAGTTGGTTGGTATATGACCTCAGACTTTTGTATCTTTTTCTGATGGAAGAAGATGGAAAAGAGATTGTTCAGGGTGCATGGGGTCCCTAAATATGCCAGTTGCTTTGCTGAGGCAGCAGGAAGGGTAGACAGTGTCAATGGATGGAAGGGTGTTTTGCGTGATGGATTGGACTACATTCATGATCTTTTGTTGTTCCCTGCGGTCTTGGGTAGAGTGGGAGCCGTACCAAACTGTGATACAATCAGAAAGAATGCTTTCTATGGTGCATCTGTAAAAGTTCATGAGAGTCATAGCTGCCATGCTAAATTTTCTTAGTCTTCTGAGAAAGCAGTGGCATTGATGGGCTTTCTTAACTATAATGTCCAGGACAGGTTGTTGGTGATCTGGACGCCCAAAACCTTGAAGCTCTTGACCCTTTTTACTTTATCCCCATTGATATAGACAGGGCACGTTCTCCCTTACGCTTCCTGAAGTCGATGACAATCTCCTTCATTTTGTTGACATTGAGGGAGAGATTATTGTTGCTGCACCAGTTCACCAGATTCTCTATCTCATTTCTGTACTTTGTCTCATCATTGTTTGGGATCCGGCCCACTATTCGAAAATCGAATTGGAGGGCGATTTAGCCACACGGTCATGAGTGTATAAACAGAATAGAAGGCAGCTGAGAACACAGCTGTGGGGCATTGGTGTTGAGGATGATCGTGGAGGAGGTATTGTTGCCTTTTCTTTCTGTGATCTGTAAGTTAAAGAGTTCAGGATTCAGTTACAGCTGAGGCCCAGGCCACAGAGTTTGGAAATGAGTTTCATGGAAATAATGGTGTTGAAGGCTGAGCTGTAGTCAATAAATAAGAGTCTGACATAGGTGTCCTTGTTATCTAAGTGTTCCAGAACTGAGTGCAGGGCCAGCGAGGTCTGCTATGGACCTGTTGCAGCGGTAGCTGTAATGGATCCAGGTAGTCCGGGAGGCTGGAATTGATTCGTGCCATGACTAGCCTTTTGAAGCATTTTATAATGATTGATGTCAGAGCACTGGCCGATAGTCATTAAGGCACGTTGTTCAGATATACTGAGCAAGAATTTAGCATAGCCAATCCAGCTAACCTGCACACCTTTGGACTATGAGAGGAAACTGGAGCACCCAAAGGAAACCCACACAGACACAGGGAGAATGTGCAAACTCCACACAGAAGAGTGACCCAAGATAGGAACCTTATTGAAACATATAAGATGATTAGAGGTTTAGATAGGGTGGACAGTGATAGCCTTTTTCCTAGGATGGAGAAAGCTAGCATGAGGAGACATAGCTTTAAATTAAGGGGTGGTGGTTATAGGACGGATGTCAGAGGTAGGTTCTTTACCCAGAGGGTGGTAAGGGTATGGAATGCCCTGCCTGCGTCAGTTGTAAATGCGCCAAGTTTGGTGGCGTTTAAGAGGTTAGTAGATAAGTTTATGGACGAAAAGGGAATGGTTTAGGTTAGAGGATCATTGCTTTTTCCTAATTGGTCGGCGCAACATCGAAGGCCGAAGGGCCTGTTCTGCGTTGTAATGTTCTATGTTCTATGTTCTAAGGACTCTAGAGTATATTTATGGTCATTGGTTGTGGTGCTCGGTGGTGGTGGAGAGGACACTTAACTCATGTCCAGGAGAAAAACCGCATGAGTAGGGCAAAGGGAAAATCATTTTAAAATTACACAGCTTAAAGGAAGAACAGAACATTTAAAAAATGGCCTCTTGTAGTCTTCTGAATGGTTTTTTGTGCCATTTATTTATATGGACCAATGTAGGGGTCTGAGTATTTGTTACTTGCCACGTTGAAAGATACAGCTTCATGATTATGTTATATGTCAGACATGAAGGATCCTATTTTACCATTTTGATTCTAAATGCTGGGCAGACTTGAAACTGTGAGTGCTTCTGACTGACTTTTAGATCCATTTTGAGGCACTCCCATACCTGCTAAAATATCAGCGAGACAAAATCTTGCTGCACAAGCCTGTGGGCAACGATTAACACAACTGAAACCCTGCAGCTCTGATCGCCACCTATAACTGCACTTGCACAGAAAAAAAATGAGAGAATGCTGCTCCCCTACCACATCCCTCCAAGGTCGAATAATGCCTCCCTCTGGCCCCCACAGATATTGCCCCACCTCATAACATTGCAACATTACCAGCCTCTTATCCCCTCCACCCACTCCACCATCCAGACTGATTGCGGGCCCTTCACTCCCTTTTCCACCCCCCTGAGCTTAGACAAAGTGATCCACCCTCCCCCTCCTCCTCTCCACCCCCTGCTGTCCCCCCCGAATCTCAGGCAGAGTGGCAGCAGACCCATCTTCACCCCCATTCATCTCAAGCAGAGAGCCATCGGAGCACCCCCCCCCCCCCCAAATCCCACTGCAATGGTTGCATTTTCAGGTCCCGCTCCAGGGACTTGTATATGTAATCTAGGCTGATACCTCAGTGTAATACTGAGAGGATGCTGCACTATTAGAGGTGCCTTCTCACATGAACTTAAAAGATCACATTTAACTACTTTGAAGAAGACCCATTAGGGTTCATCCTGGTGTCATGGCTAATATTTCATCTTCCAACAACGTCACAAAATGCAGATTATCTGGACATGATCGCATTCCCTATGGGATCTTGCTGTGCACAGATTGTTTACCATATTTTGATACAGTAGAGCAGCATTTAGTAGACTGTAAAGTACTTTGGGGCACCTTGTGGGCATTAAAAGAGCAATACAAATGTGAAGTGACCTTCTTTTGTATTACATATTCAATCACAACGCTCACACACATGAATATATGCATACTGCACACTCACGTGACGTACAGGAAATTTTAATAATTTAGAAGGGTCTGTGCTTTGGAAAGCCGGCTGCTATCATACACCAGTATTCCATGTAAAAAGCGACAGGAGTACAGAATGCAGTGTTTTGTAGAACATTCTTGAGGAGTGATGTATTCCAAACCTGTTCTCACTATGTTATAGCCCTTGGCACATGAAAGAAAACACGCGAATGACTCAGATCCTAAAATGTAAATGACAAAATGTGGTTTGCAGCTGACTTGGCTGAGTCCCAGCATATGTGTCCATGAATCTGATAGGAAATCAGCTCTTGCAATGAGAGAGGGAAGTGGGAACAGTATGTTACAATCTGCGATGTTTTAATTTGTGCATACACCGCTTCAACAAGCAATTACTGCATGAATCTGGTATGAAGCAGTTGCCTATAGTCGCTACTCACAGGAGAAGTTTGGAATGCACAGTCCTCAGCTGGATAGCAATTCTCCTGTGTATTCAACTCTATTTGGAGTGTAAACAACAATTGCAGAGGACTATTTCATGTCTTGCATAGCTTCCCATTGTTTCACAGCTGAGGTGATTTTTTTAAAAAAAAATGTTCTAACTATTATCTCCAGGAGGTTCCATCCTCTATCTACTGTTCACATCTCCAAAAGATTGATCTCCTAGCCATTATTGCATTGCTTAACAGGAAGTGGTTAGCACAAAGCGTGATTTACCTAAAAGCTCCACCAACCTTTGCTGGCATTGTTGCGTTCCTTCTTTGGTTCGACAGACTCCAGGAGGTTAAGTCACATGACATTCCACCAGCATTCACCTCTCCTCTCTACACTCTCTTGTTGGTTGCCCAGCACATCCACACGCTGCCCAATCGGAAAGCCTTAACGCTCTTCGCTATTTAATTGACTCTTGACAGTCAAACAACCCTTGTTCCCATTGCAGATATTTTCATATCTCCTAGACAAATGTGGTTTTTTTAAAAGATGTACATGAAAACATGGTTCTTTCAATGTTCCTAAGATTTTATTTTGTCAGTAGATTTGTGAGACCAAACGTTAATACATAGAAATACAAGGAGGCCATTTAGCCCCTTGAACCTGTTCTGCCATTCACTGAGATCAAAACTCATTGAATTCCAGTGTAATCCTGGAAGATTGTCAACCCTTCTACACTTGGCCTGTTGTTTCTTTGAGAGGCGATGGTGATGATATGGAAAGTTTTTTGCCAGTTTGCTATATGCAGCAAACTCTTTCTGCAAAGAATATACTGAATTTCATAATCGCTCCTGACTTCTCCTCCCCATTTCCACCAATTAAGTTTGCAGTTGCCCATAATGTCAACCCATCCCCAAAGCACTGAATTAGATCCTTGCCCTTGGTTTCATAAAACTGCTATAGACTCTCCACACCCAGCATCTGCAGACTTTTATCCTTCCTCTACCCTTTAATCCACTGCCGACTCTGGTCTTCGGTGCACTGTCTCTCCCTCCCTTTCTCCAGTGCAGCATTGTCAAAATTGCTGTCTTTCAGATAAGGTGTTAAACCATTAATCATTTAAAGACTCCATCTGTCCCATGGAACTATTTTGAAGAGGAGGAAGGGAGTTTTACCCAGTGTCTTGGCCAACATTTATCCCTTAATTAGCATCACAATAACAAATCATTTGGACATTATCACTTTGTAGTTTATGGAAGCTTTCTGTGTACAAATTGGCCACTGCAGTTCCTACATTACAACAGTGACTAACACTTCGGAAGTACCTCACTAGCTGTGATATGCTCTGGGGCATCCCAAGATTGCAAAAAACACGTTACAAGTGAAAGTATAAAATCCTTTGATCATCAATATTTCCCATTCTTTAAAAGGTGCTTCTTGTTAGAGGTGCGACTATAAATACATTCTTTGCCTTATTCATTTGCTGAAATGAATTTTCAAATCAGAAAACAGGCTGTAGTGAACAAAATTCTTTCTCCCAAAGGCATCCAGCCAGAGGACAATTCCAGAGAGTGCCTTGTTGGCTTCTTCTGGCTACTTTACCTCAGAGGCTGAACCGTATGAGATGATTCCTGCTCCAGCCAAATCCTATTCATCTATCCACACTTACAGTACCTTCTGTACCCTCCTCTTTCCTTCTCCCCTATGTTCTCTGTGCTTTGTCTGAATAGCGCACAAGAAACAACACTTTTCACTGTAAACTAATACATGTGGTAATAATAAATTGGATCACATACACTTCCAGCAAGAGTCATTGGCAAGTGAATGGAAATAAGAACAGTGACTGATTCATTTACTTCTCTTTTCTCCTGCTTCATATGGTCAACTCTGGTTAGATGCATTCCAACTGATTTTATCACAAAATTCTTGCCTCTAGCTGCCCCACTCCCACCCTCCTACCATTAGTTGACCGACACTTCCTGCCTTCCAGCCTCAGATGATGGTCTGTGTGGAGTTTACACATTCTCCCCGTGTCTGCGTGGCTTTTCTCTGGGAACTCCGTTTTCCTCCCACAGTCCAAAAATGTGCAGGTTAGGTTGATTGGCCATGTTAAATTGCCCCTCAGTGTCCCAAGGTGTGTAGGTTAGGGGAATTAGCCAAATAAATATATGAGGCTGCAGAGATAAGGGCTAGGTACGATTGTTGGTGGGCCGAACGGCCTCCTTCCGCACTATAGGGATTCTGTGATTCTTGGCCAAGTGGAAAGTAAATAGATTCATCATAATTTGATTGGACGAATCCTCACAATCAGGCAAAATCTTTTCATCCTCCATTTTCAGTATTTTTCTAACCAATAAACAAGGTTTCAGAAAAAAATGAAGACAGTGCAATTTTAAATATAATTCCACTTCCAATGATGAGTCACACTGGACTTGAAAGGTTAATGCTGTTACTCCCTCCATGGATGCTGCCAGATCTGCTAAGTTTTTTCCAACATTTTCTGCTTTTTATTTCAGATCCCCAGCACCCTGACTACTTTACTCTTATGTTTTCTTCTATATGCCCTTTGTTTTCTGTCCAGGGTTGCTTACAGTAGCTCCTGGAGATTAGTCCTGTGCTGAAGACTGCCAGCTATTTGTGATGATTCTAGCCTATTCCAAGATGCTGAAGCCATAGAGAGCTCCCTAAATTACACTTCAGCTGACATCCGCTGACACAGTGGGAGAGCAGCGATTAAACCTGATATCCCCTGCTCTGTTGTGGTTACTATTTCATTGCACAGTGCCTTCAGCCACTGTCCTGCTGGCTGATCCTTGAAACAGTACTCCATTTACATTTGGAGGCCATGGCTTTGCAGCAAGTTCCCCTTCAGTGAATAATATTTCATTCACCTGGAACTTTGCATCCTATCAATTTTCATTAAAAACTATCTTGGTTTAATAAATCCTGCTTGAATGAATAGTGACCTGAAAAGGTAGTCGGGGCAGGAGTTTTGTGATTCTGTTTCTCTCTCCCTGCCCATTGCAGCAGCTAACTTTGTTTCAATGACTGAGATTGGCTGTCTCTATAAGGGACTGCAACCAGAAGCTACTTAATATTAATAGTATGGTGCCATATTAGGCAGTGCATGACCCAACTGAGCTGTGGGGTATAGGATCATCCATTTGCTCACCCAAAATGTATAATTGTTATTGTCATAAAGCAAGATAAGAACCTTTTGATACCAATCCTTCAGTATCCGGGAAATTTCAGTCCCTCAAGGCGGTCATGTTTTCCACTCGCCACACAGATTAATGCTGAAACAATATTGCATTTATAAATTAATGTTACCATTAGAGAAAGCTTTATTATTACTAATGTTAATGCTGTTCAATTAAAATGAACGTGTTAGTACATTTTTAAATATATATGTATATAAATTTCATAAACTTCAGCTCAAATCTATTCTGCTCTTCATTCTTTCTTTATATTCTCATCTGTATTTTTTCTCTCCTCCTGTTTTTATTATTTTAACTTTATTTTGCCCTTTAACTGCTTTGAAAGAAGAAGTAAAGCAGCCAGAACATCTCCCCAGCCAATTTGAACTCAGCCAAAGCCCTATTTTCTTGCTGCAAAGAAGTCCCACCCAATAGAAGAGCAATAACAACAACTTTTATTTATATAGCATCTTTAGAGAAGGAAGAACGTCCTGAGTTGCTTTGCTGCAGTACAATCAGTCAAAGTAGGCGCTGAGCAAAATATTAGCATCACTGCCTCAAAGCCTAATCAAAAGCTGGATTTTAAGAAGTGTAGAAACATAAGAAATAGGAACAATAGTAGGCCACTCAGCCCTTCCTCACCTCAGTCCCACATGGTCTACCAGAGACTGTGCCACCTGGTTCCAGTCTTCCCAGCCAAGGAAAACATCCTCCCTGTGTTTAGTCTGTCCAACCCTGTTAGGATTTGATATGTTTCAATCAGTTTTTCTTTTATCCTTCTAAACTCTGGTGCACACTGGCTCAGTTGAACCAATCTCTCCTCTCGTCGGTCCTGCCAAACCTGAGATCAGCCTCCTGAACTTACACTGCATTTTCTTTGTGGCAAGTATAGTCTTCCTTAGGTAGGGAGGTCAAAACTGCGTGCAATAATCCAGCAGCTTAAAGGACGTGAAGAGGATAGAAAGACACGGGAATTTAATTAAGAATTCCAGAGCTTTGGGCCTAGATGACTGGACACACGACTGCCAATAATGGTGGAAAGAGATTGAGAAGATACAAGAAGATAAAGTTTCAAAAGCTCAAACGCCCAAAACAGGAGGAAAGGGGGAAAGAAAGCAGGAGGACCATGACTTGCATTGAATGTCATCATTCCTAGCACAGGGACAGTAAAAAACAGGGGTCTTCAGTCTTTTATGTTTGTGTGGGCTTCCTGTTGAGTTATACAAATTTCACAGACTCCCTCAAAGACAATTGTTTTTCTAACTTGTTATGTGGTTAAAAATGCAGCATTGTGCACACACACACAAAATCAGACAGATCACCATAGGTGATGTGAACCTAAAGTCAAGGCTCATGTCCCAGTGTTAAAGGTCTTCTTTTTAAATTTTATTCCCTTCTCAGAGTATAAAGCCAGTGCACGGAGGAGAGAGGGCAAGTCTTTAATCTATTTCCTTGCTTTCTTCAAAGACCAATTCAAATTCAAATTCAATTCAATTCACAGTTCCCCGAGTAAGGCCATACTAGATCCAAGCTGACATTAATAGACATTACACCTGATCTCACTCTTGATTCTATGCTTGATCTTAGCCAAAAGGCCACAAAACCATGGTCACCTGCACTCTGCACTAATGATACTTCAGGGATCTGGACCTGTGCCATGCTGGGCACCATAACCCGCTGTCTAGATTTGTCAGCTGTATATGGAACAGAAAGTAACAACAACTAAACATTAAGCACCATTCTCTGATTGAGTCTTGGTCAATTTGTCCCACAAAATGGGCATCAGAGTTCACTGAGCTGTTGCTCTGCTTACCGGATTTAAACAAGGCAGCAGGATATCATGAACTGCATGGCCTTCTGGGAAATGAGCCCACTGCCAATTGTCACAAACAGATGGTGAGGAGGGGAAGTGTCCTCTCCTTCACCATCAACAGCTGGGGTGACGTCAAATTGACCCAACCTCATACCATTGGAATCAATTAAATCATTTTTGGCAACGATTGAAAAGAAATATAGCTGATTTTGAAACACATTTTTATTAATAAATGAGATACCACTAACATTGGTAATTAACCTTTTTTATTCATTGATGGGATATGGGCATCGCTGGATGGCCAGCATTTATTGTCCAGCCTTAGTTTCCCTTGAACTGAATGGCTTGCTGGGCCATTTCAGAGGGAAGTTGAGAGTCAACAACATTGCTGTGACTCTGGGCCAGACCAGGTAAGGATGGCAGATTTCCTTCCCTAAAGGACATTAGTGAACCAGATGGGTTTTTCCAAAAATCAGCAAAGGTTTCATGGTCGTCAGTAAATTCTTAATTCCAGATTTTTTTTATTGAGATCTAATTCCACCTTTTGGTGTGATGGAATTTGAATATCTGGTCCCCAGAATATCAGCTGAGTTTCTGGATTAATAGTCTGGTGATAATTTCTCTAGGCCATCACCTCCTCTATATTGGTTTTGCTCTTTTATTTCTGTTGGCCTTACTCACAAACAAGATTTATGAAAATATTTTATTCTTAAAGAATGCAATTTTGGTGGACTGATTGAAAACCTTCGTCCGATTTCTGTTTGAGAGCTCCTAATGTGACGCATAGCTAATACACTTTAGCATTTAGTGGCAGAGACTGATTGCTACACAATTGAATCATAAGTAACTTTACACAGAGAATTATACTAGCATGGTTCACAGGATGTATTAGGCTCTAAAATCCCTATATTTAGAATCTGATAAGCTGCAGATCCTGTTTGCAGTTAAAGGTCGACTGTGTTAGGTGACAGTAAAGTAGGTTGCAGCATAATTCCTTACTGCGTTTGCAATTGGAGTGGTTACACTGTGATATAAAGGATTTCTGTAAAATATTCTGTATTTAAACCCAAGTTGATTGGGGGAAGTGGAGATGGAAAACAGAAATTGTTTATACGAAGAGGCGATATTGCCTTGCAACTCATGGAAGCCATCTGAGAGACTGAATCATTGTAGCAGAGAAGCATTGATGGGATTCCTGGCAGAGAGAAGCCCAACTGGGGAGATTCACTACATTTTCTGTTTTCTTTCTTGTGCTGGACTTCTTTCTCCAATCCTGTCACGGTCCAGATCCTTGTGGTGTCAGAACTGTAAGATGTTCCACATTGGGCATGCACAGTAGCATTTTCTGCAGGGGGGACTGGATTGGACTACTGAGCTGACCTCAAAATATCTTTGCCCCCATGATAGAGTTTCAAGTCATTATTAACTTGGGCCAAATTGTCTTTATCCATATTTTATTTAAAGTTACTATGTTCAGCCCCCAGGTGAGCCATCCACAACACATTGAGCATTAAGATGAGGGCTGCTTTGTCTCTAAACTACCTGGGAAGCTGTGGTTCACTCTTGAGACAAGTTGCAGGTTTGAACCCCACTCTGGAGATTTGAACCCAAGTTCTGAGCTGACATGCTTAGCACACTAACCAAAGTAACTATTGGAAGTGCTGCCTTTCAGGTGTCAACATGCGCTCCCATAAAAGATTCAAAAACGCTATCCAAGAGAAGCAGCAATTCACTTTGAGGTCCTGGACAGTATTTATCATTCACAGAACATCATAAAAATGCTGGAATCTGAAACTAGAATAGAAGACACTGGAATAGCTCAGCAGATCTGGCAGCATCTATCAGGAGAGAAACAGAGTTAATGCTTTGAGTCCATAGACTCTTCATCAGAACTGAAGGGAAGGAGAACATGTTAGTGCTATAGAAACTGCAATAAAAAGTAACAGCTTTAAGATCAAACAATGATTTGGTATGAGAGAGGGTCGGGATGCTTTGCATTGAGGCAATATGGAATATTTAAAGAAAAGAAGAAAGGGGGGCTTAAGGCAGAGAAGAAAGGTCAAAATCTTAAGTTGCTGAATGTTGAGGGCTGCAGTGTGCCCAACCAGACCCAACCAATGTGTCCAACTTGCGTCAGGTTTCATCGGAGCATAGTAGTAGACCAAAGGTGGACATGTGGGTATGAGGGCAATGTACTGAGTGAAAATGGCACACAACAGGAAGATGCACATCACAAGGTGGTAACCCAGTCTGCATTTAGTCTTCCCTATATAGTGGAGGACTGCATTGAGAGCAGTGAATAACATTACCTGATCATTATCACACTGGTATTTGCGAGATCTCTTGGTGCACAGATTGGTTGCCATGTTTTCTACATGACAGAGGTGATTGTATTTCAAAAATACTTAAGTGATTATAAAGTTTCTTGCAATGTCCTGAAGTCATGGAAGATGCAAGTCTTGAAATAAATTTCTGGTGCTTTAAATTCATCAAAAATAACTATTGTCAGAATCAACTTTTGGGACCAGCCTAGGCCTTGCCCAACCTGCATAAAATTGCAGAGGTCAGGGTGAGCAGGAACCCATGGGAAGGCCTACTGGAAAATTTCACAGTCACCCCAATCATCCCCCAAGACTACAAACCTGCTGGCAGGGGAACATATATTTCTGTCCATTTGAAGGAGACATTTAAATCCATGACCTCAAAATTATTCTATCTGGCAAAGGTTTGGATTGCTCAAACCTCACTAATCTGGATTAACTTC
The DNA here is from genome assembly GCA_024679065.1 of Sphyrna mokarran. Taxonomy (NCBI): domain Eukaryota; kingdom Metazoa; phylum Chordata; class Chondrichthyes; order Carcharhiniformes; family Carcharhinidae; genus Sphyrna; species Sphyrna mokarran. The sequence continues at coordinate 72,542,417 of JAGIQG010000008.1, read as the reverse complement.
GTTCTCTATCTTTCTATTTTTTGCAGTTTTGATCTCCTACCATCTGTGAATGACAAAAAACAGATAACACTATATTTTTAAGTTATTAAACAGAGGCAGTAAACCTTTCACTAATACTTTTTTCAATTGTGAGTGCTGCAGATTGGGATGTTTTCTTTCTTTTCTTCTGTTTTCTCTAACTTTTCTCTAGTGGCGTAAAAATGGCAGTGTCAGTCAGTACCAAGGGGCAGAATCAGGCCACTGCCTGGGCATGTCCCTCTGCCCCAGGGTCTATACTTAGCTTTACGACCCCAGGGAGATACCCACGATAAGTTCGTGTCTAGGTCAGGGAGGAAGTCTTGGAGAGAGTGCTTGCTAATGTACTGAAATGAGCATTCTGAAGTCCCATGGCATGTATCATGCCGCTCCACTAGTGAGGGGCCAGTGAGATCGGAACTCGGAAACTTATTGGCATAATTCGCACTGTCTAGATTTTGAACACATGCCATCATTCCCGCAGGTGGAGAATATGGGTTCTAAGTTGCCTTCACAGAGAGAGAGAGAGAGAGAGACAGTCCCAGAAAAATGCAGGGGTTAATAAACTACAGTGGTGCCCAATGCACATTTTTGAAGTGCCAACTTCTCGGCTTAACATACATTGTAAATGCAAAGAATGGGACCCTCAATTCCAATGTTTTATTTGAGGATTAAAATAATCTTAAACTTTGAATAGAAGGTGAGGATCTTATTAAGTGCGATATTAACCTTCTACAATCCCTCAGTGTTTTTCAAAAAATTTATACAAGAATTCATGACCCAAGCCATATCTTCATTGCAGCATTTTGACACAGTAACCTAGCAAGCATAGCTGCAAGTAATCTGTGCCGTTGCCAAGTTAGAGGTCTCAGATACACAAAAGATCATATCTATCTAAATTGCCCATTATATAAAAGAAAATAGAGCATATTCTTAGAGAAAATGCAGTAATGTTCCTGAGGCAAGTGGATGAAATAATGCAATTGATTCAAATCCTAAATTCATATGATTGAGACTCATGTAAGTGAAATTCCTCTTTCCTATTTGAAAATTCCCCTGTGCAAACACCATCTTGATTACAACCCTGATGCGTGGTTTGATCTCAATTATTTATCTGATCAGCTGGAGCCAAATATCCAACATTTGAAGATAAAAGAGATGATGGATTCCGCTCACAATAGATGTAACGAGAGATAATGCTATACAGTGGGGTTAATAAGGGACTTACTGCTAAACCATTTCAGGCTCTCATGGTACTTCTATATAAACCGTTTGCTGGAAGCAAGACAACATTAGGTCCTCTTCTATTTGTGGTCTACATAAACGACTTGGAAGTTGGGGTAGGTGGTGAGATCAGCAAATTTGCTGATGACACTAAGATGCTTGGATTGGCGGGTACAGAGGAGCAGTGCCAGGCAATACAACAGGACATAGATAGGTTGGTAGACTGGGCAGATAGATGGCAAATGGAATTTAATCCGGATAAATGCGAGGTGATGCATTTTGGCCGGAAAAATGTAGAAGAGAGTTATAGGATAAAAGGTAAAACTATTCGGAGTATAGAGACGCAGAGAGACTTGGGGGTGCAGGTTCACAAGTCTCTGAAGGTGTCTTCACAGGTGGAGAAGGTGATAAAGAAAGCGTATAGTATGTTAGCTTTCATAAAAAAGGGTATAGAATACAAGAGTAGGAGTTTGATGTTGCAGTTGTATAGAACTGTATAGAACGTTGTATAGAACGTTGGTTAGGCCTCACTTGGAATACTGCGTCCAGTTCTGGTCGCCGTACTGTCGGAAGGATGTGGAGTCCTTGGAGAGAGTGCAGAGGAGGTTTACCAGGATGCTGCCTGGTATGGAAGGACTGTCTTATGAGGAACGATTAAATAGACTGGGGTTGTTTTCCCTTGAAAGACGTCGGCTTAGAGGGGATCTCATAGAGGTGTATAAGATTATAAGGGGTATAAATGGAGGTAAACTTTTTCCACCTTCAGAAATGGATAGGATGAGGGGTCATGGTCTTAGGGTGAGGGGGACTATGTATAAGACGAATATTAGAGGGCAGTTTTTCACACAAAGGGTAGTGGGGGTGTGGAATGCACTGCCGAGTAAGGTGGTGGGAGCAGGCACGCTAGGGCTGTTTAAGGGTCTCTTGGACAGCCACATGAGCATTATGCAGATAGAGGGATATAGTAGGACTGTTTAACTATGGCTTTTTTTTCCACAGGTAATTCGGTCCATACTTGACCAACAAGGAGCATGCATTCGGCAGGTGGTGCGAGGACAGCTCTTGGATGTTGATTCATGGGTTGCCTGGTTCTTCATGTCGTAAATGAGTGCTTTATCTGGACCATCTGAAGGGCACCATGACAGCTCAGTGACTATCGCTGTAGCTGTGCAGACACTTGGAATTGGGCCGGTGTCTGCGGGAGTTTGCGCGTTCTCCCCGTGGTTGCGTGGGTTTTCTCCGGGCACTCCGGTTTCCTCCCACATCCCAAAAAATTCGCTCTTAGGCTGATTGGGAAACAAATTGTCCCTACATTGAGACTCTTCCATATTAGGAATAACCTAAAATTAGAATAGGATAATGGAATTGTTACTATATAGTTATGACGGTGGCGTGGGCTCGTTGGGCCGAAGGGCCTGTTTCCCGTGCTGTGTTGCTCTAAAAAAAAACATTATCCTCGAGTAACTTAACATCCTATTTTCTCCTACATCTCTCTGTGTTGGTTCTGTGTTTTTGCAGTACCCGGGCAAGAATGAGTCCTTGGAAAATTGTAGGCATGAACTTTCTTTCTGTGTTCTCATGACACTGTGTAGATATATAATTAAATTATGCCATCACGTTGATGGAACTATTTAAAAATCTCTAGATCACATAACTACAGATGAGAAGAACCATCCAGAGCTATGTTACATAAAAATCCTCTGAAGCTGAAGACTGCAGGGTCAGCAGAACTTTAAGTGACTGGACTAATTTCACAAGTGTTCAACATCACTGACTCTTGGAAAACAAAATAGTTGTCTGTTTGCAGATACGATTTGAAATCCTTTTTTGTTCTCTATATCAGGTGGATTGTGCTTTTTCTTTCAATGCAGTGCTGTGAGGCTAAATTAATTTGGCATCAACAAATGCTCCAAAACCTGGGATCACTTCTGTTTATTCCCTCTCTACTGTAGTGAATTTGGCTGTTAGGTGAGGGCCTGTAGCAGATCAGATTCCAGGTGTGTGAGTATATGTGAGGAGAGCAACAGGAAAGAATGATTCAAAAAGTGGAACCCATTCAAAAAGCACACTTGACAGAGAGTTATGGGGAAATTTTAACCTGGGGCGACCATATTAAATAGATGAGATCAAATTGCCAGCAATGATGAAGAGGAAAATTGGCCAGGCGAATAATAGGAAGTTACATCATTGGTCTCTTTACACCCAAAGTTAAAGTTGCCTCATAAACTGGATAAAGGGCCCAAGCATCTTGAGGGAGTAGTTGTGATGGAGTAAAATACAAAAGGTTCAACCATGATGGCTATTAACACATTAGTGTAATAAAATTCCCCAAAGCAGTTGTCACTGGTAAATTTCAGCTTAAGACAATTTACAGTGAGCCAACAAAGGAAATGAAAGCACAAGTAAAATCTTGGTTAACAGGTAAACTTTCAGAAGTGTCTTAAAGGAATTAAGAGAGGTGGAGATGTTTCAAAAGGATTCTCAGGGCTTTAAATAGGAAGGCAAAGGTGGGGCAAAGCACAAGAATCCAGATTTGGAGGAACAGAAAATTCCTGGAGTATTGTGGGGCTGGAGAAAGTAACTGAGATAGGCAAAGCAGAAGTAGCAGTAAAGATTTGTATAGGTTTCTGCAGAACAGGAAAAGATGGGGATATGACAGTTTAAGTCTTTTGAACTCAAAACTCTGTTGGCCCATTCTTAAGTGGTTATTAAAGAACCTTTTCCAATGTGGGTTTGCTGTCATTTCATTAATTGTCAGATACACAAGAAAGAAACACAAACCTTCCAAAATATTATAAAATATTAGCATTGTTTCCCCTGCTGGCTCACTGATTTTTATCCAGTGAGTAACTAAGCCACATTGATTCGTATGATCACAAGTTCAACTTCCAGCCTGGGCTGAATGAGTTGATTCATTTGGCCCCAGAGATGGAAATAGGCCAGGACTCCTATTCCTGATTATGATACCATGATTTGGGCAAGGAGCTGAAGGGCAATTGAATTATATGAAACCATTCCTTAGCAACAAGTCAACCCTTGCTGGAAAAGAAGAAATGGGTGAAATTATAGATACGATGTTACACTTAGAGTGAAGCACTACATTTCTTTTTTGAAAATATTTCATTTCCTAAATTGTTGGCTACCAATCGCTTTTCATTAACTGGGAGAGACCAATCATTCCTTTACCCAATCATCTGGCTTGGGTATTTTCATCAGTTACTCATTACAATAAACCAATTTGGAGCGACGCTAGCCATATAGGTTTAATTACCATACAGGCTGAGGTTATTCTCAACCTTGTCCCTTACTTGAGGTGTAATGGTCCTCAGGTTTAATCACCTCCAGTCAACCCCCCCCTGCCCCCCCCCACTTCAAAGGAGAAAGCATCCTATCGTCCTCTGGGACCAGGTAACATATACATTTGCAAGGTTAACTTGGGTGGTGAATACCAAGTTGCCATGGCGTCTTCAACCGTGTTGAACAGTGAAGCTTTGGTTAGAATTTAAGGGTTCAGTTTTAGCATTCCCAGTTAGACATTCACTGTACAGCAGTGGGTCGACTGCCTGCTTTACACAGTGCCAGCATGTCCATTCCATTGAGTTTTAACACCACTTTAAAATGAATCCCTAAACAGTTCGAACACATTAATGCAAATTGAATTTTAGAAGACCTTTCTGCTGCTGAATAGACCTTCCTCATCCATCTATATGGGGAAAGAACAGGGAAGTTGGACTAATAACTGGCTCTAATAATGGACTGACACAAACATAGACATCCTTTTTTGTGCTGTAAGAGTTTATGATTCTTTGCTTATCTGAATTAATGTTTTTTTTTAAATTTAATCAATGTCAAGATGTAATTTTTTTTCTTTCCATTCCTCTCCCGTTCCTCCTGAAATTATTGAGTGTAGCCAACAGCAATACATGTGAATGTTTCTGGGCAGGGTGATGAACAAATTAAGATAGAAGTATATTGGTCACTAAAAGATAACTCACAAGCGCATAGCAAGATCTAAGGGACAATAGGATCTGGGCATCATGACTAGAAGGTCCAAATACAAAGGCAAGGAAATACTCAAAGAACAAAGAACAAAACAGCACGGGAAACAGGCCCTTCGGCCCAATGAGCCCGCACCGCCACCCCGATGTTCCAACTTCTACCCGCGATCCCTGTCCATGTTTATAGATCTATGGATTAAAAACCAAATTTGAGACAATTTAGGGAGAATTTGTTTTGCCAATTAGCCTAAGAGCACATCTTTGGGATGTGGGAGGAAACCGGAGCACCCGGAGAAAACCCACGCAAGCACGGGGAGAATGCGCAAACTCCCACAGACACAGGCCCAAATCCATGTATCTGCACAGCACAGCGATAGTCACTGAGCTGTCATGTTACCCATCAAATGGTCCAGGTCAAGCGTACACTAACGACGTGAAGCACTAGGATACTCTCGAAAAAAAATCCAAGAGCAGCCCTCTCACGACCCATCGCGTGTATGCCCCTTGTTAGACAACAAGGTGGACCAAAGCACCTGTAGGATAAAAACAAGTACATCAATATCATCATCTATTTACACACTTCCCAGGGACTCCCAAGGCTCATGATCCCTATTTTAAATCAGTTTTCTATACCCCTCCATTCCCATTCTGTTCATGTGCCCATCTAAGTATTTCTTAAATAACTCCAGAGTACCTGCCTCCACCACTTTACTTGGCAGCGCATTCCATACCCCCACCACCCTCTGTGTGAAAAAACTCCCTCTAGCATCCAAATTATATCTTACCCCCCTCACCCTAAGCCCGTGACCCCTCGTGCTATTCGAGTCCATCCTAGGAAAAAGCTTAACCCTGTTTACTCTATCTATACCCCTCATAATCTTGTACACCTCTATTAGATCTCCTCTAAGTCTACGTCTTTCTAAGGAAAACAGTCCCAATTTGCCTAACCTCTCCTCGTAACTCAGACCTTCCATACCAGGCAGCATCCTGGTAAACCTCCTCTGCACTCTCTCCAGAGTCTCCACGTCCTTCTGGTAGTAGGGCAACTAGAACTGGACGCAGTATTCCAAATGAGGTCTAACCAACGTTTTATACAACTGCAACAGTAAAGGCCAGCTCTTGTACTCTATACCCCTTCCTATAACGGCTAACATACTATATGCTTTCTTCACAACCTTCTCCACTTGCTCTGCCACCTTCAGAGACTTGTTCACCTGCACCCCAAGGTCCCTCTGCGTTTCTATACTCTTAATAGGTCTACCCTTTATCATATACCTCCCCTCTACATTCTTTCTCCCGAAATGTATCACCTCACATTTATCAGGATTGAATTCCATCTGCCATCTGTCTGCCGAAGCTACCAGCCTATCTACGTCCTGCTGCATCGCCTGACAATGCTCCTCACTATCCGCAAGTCCAGCCATCTTTGTATCGTCTGCAAACTTGCTGATCACTCCACTTACTCCCTCTTCCAAGTCATTTATATATATTACAAATAGAAGAGGTCTCAGTACCGAGCCCTGCGGCACACCACTAGTGACCCACCTCCAGCTAGAAAAACACCCTTCCACTATTACTCTCTGTCTCCTATTACCAAGCCAGTTACTTACCCCTGCAAATTTACATGGTGAATATTGACTCCAGTTTTACGTACTCCATTTTAGAAAGAATACCTTTCTTTTAAAATAAAGAGACCGAGTTAGAATAATAGACTGATAAAGACAGAAAATGCTGGAAAATCTCAGCAGGTGTAACAGTATCTGTGGAGGAACAATAGAGCCAATGTTTCAAGTTTGGGTGACCCTTTATCAGAGATTTATAGACTGAAAAAACAGGGCTATATTCCATGAGATTATTAGGACTAATAAAGGGAATTGACGAGGTAAAAAGTAAATGAATCTCCTCTCCAGTAAGGGAGTCCAAGACCAAAATCTAAGCAAGAATCCTAAAACTGAGCTAGTTAAAGAGCATCTGGGACATGCTTTTCATATGACAAGTTGTGTCATTGGTGTTCTATGCATTGGGGGATTTGAAAGGGAGATATTTTCTTCATGATTAAGGTTATTAGAAGAATTGAAGGAAATGTGGTAAATTGGAATAGGAAATATAAAGCTAACTTGGTGACAAAACTGGTGTAATAGGCAAAATGGCTTAGTCCTGTGACTTCCATTGCTGGCATATGATTCTGTCATGTTGGCCATTTCTCCAGTACCTCTGCCATGTGTTCATTTCTCAATTGTAAACCTATATGGCAAGTATTGCCAGACTGTGTGGAGACGGAAGCAGCCTCACATGCTTATTTCCAACAGGATTTTCTGCATAATGTAAGATGTAGGACATGAAGCTACGCACCATCCCATGGGCACTGTATCAAGTTGTAGCATTGTGCCCTGCCTGACATCAACTACTTGAATATTAAATCAAGGATTGTCCAGCATGAAGATTGTGCTTCTCAAAACCACTGGAATAGTGAAGGATCATTTCTATAAGAAACTCCACAGATCCTAGCAGGGTACACAAGTCTTTTCGTAACATCAAATGAGTCATTCAATTGCACAGTTAACAGGTCATCACTGTTGCCGAGTAGTTGTCAGGTGATTAAAGGTTGTTACATGGTCAATCAATTCTGTAGCAATTACAATCACCAGGATTCTCTATTCTCTGCTAAAATGATTGTTACAGTCAACATCTCGACCAAGGCTAGAACATTGTTGTGGAGTGAATACTGAGCTGTTCCTTTGTTAGTGTCCATGACACTGATTATCTCATCGGTTATTAACTACCTTCCTGGTTCTAAAAGGAAGTGCCTTTATTTTCATTGTCATATCAGATTAACTGAGCTAAATAATGCTTTACAGTCACACAGCGCAAAGTTCAATTGCTCAGAGTTGACTATTAACATGACTTCATCCAGATAACGAATGGTCACTGTGGGCGTAGGTAACTTCACCTCAATTTGCATAACTGTTTTTTTTAATTAAAGTTTAAAGCGGGTTTGAAGCAGAGAAAAAAGAATTCAGTAGGTGAGGACAATTGTTCATTGTGCAACTGAATTATTCAGATCAGGAGAAGCCAGGCTCTAATAAATTGCTTAATCTCTGCAGGAGTGGGTGGCATTTTGGAGCACAACAGAGAGGGGGAAGGCAGTTAGCGCCCCGTTCCCGATTGTGTTTCCGGAAGGTTCTTGTGTGTGGACGACAGGTCAAATCAGATCACTGCCATTGCCAGATAGCCAGCACTACTCACTGTTTAGCCTCACACTTGAGGGTTAGGATCTTCAACATGCCTCATCAGTGTGCAATCAGTGCTGTTGATTGAATCATAGAACCCTACAGTGCAGAAAGAGGCCCTTCGGCCCATCGAATCTGCACTGACCACAATCCCACCCAGTCCCTTCTCCCATATCCCTACATATTTTATCTGCTAATCTAACCTTAGCATCTCAGGACACTAAGGGGCAATTTTAGCGTGGCCATTCAACCTAACCTGCACATCTTTGATCTGTGGGAGGAAACTGGAGCACCCGGACGAAACCCATGTGAAGAGAATGTGCAACCTCCACACAGAGAGTGACCCAAGTCGGCTAATTGAACCTAGGTCCCTGGAGCTGTGAAGCGGCAGTGCTAACCGCTGTGCTACCGTGCTACCCTAGAAAATGGCCCACTTCCAATTGTTCGAATAGAGGTTGTGAGGTGCATTGCCTTTGAGTTGCACTCATGGGTGGAACCAGAAAATCTGCCCTGAAATGCAGCAGTTTCACTGTTGTACTGCACGGCAACCCTATAAGCTCAGTTTGCTTCCTCTGCTGAGCACTCAGAGACTACAGAGAGTGTGGGTCAGGAGAACCAGGGAAGATGCCGTGGGCTGTGACTCCCTAATTTTCTCAGACAACTCTTCTGACACACTCTGCATTCCACTGGATGCACCTCAGTATGAGCCAGTAATCTGCAGATAGCAGGAGAGGAAATAGAATTGACAATAAATGTTAAGCAGCGGGAACAGCACTGACTTGCGAAAGGGAGCCCAACCAAACTGCATAGGGATGGTCATGTCATGGGAAGCGCATGGCGATGCTCTGGCTGGGATTACATTACTGCCCGTTCTTGGTCCTCTTTCAGGAATCATGGCTTTGATTCTCCGAAAAGTGCTGAATTGGTGAGAGAACTGTTGTGTTAGTTCAGCTTTTCACCTGAATCTCCCCACTCTGTACACTGCAGAGGTCTCAGTCATGAATCTCATTATAAACCACGAATAAACCTGTTTGTGCCAGAGTTTGATAGTTTTGGAGCAGTGCACATGCGCAGTGGCCCCAAACTGCCAATCTCCCGTTTGGTCAGCCCAGGGCCATTGCAGTGTTGCCCCTCCAGGGCACCCCCTCCACCCCCATCCCACAGTCCGATCGCAGCACCCACAAAAATTTCTAACCCTTCATCCCAAAGCACCCTGATATTCAGGCCCCACCCCAAGCAGTGGTGATCCCCCCACCCTCCTCAACCTGGCAGACCCTTCCCCCAGTTCATCCCAATCCCGCCCTCCCTCCATTCCAAACCGATCCTGTCTGCAGACTGGCAGTAGAACTCCCCCCCAACAACCCCCACCAATTGCCATTAGGTCCCACCCACAATAGGCCGAGAAGAAGGCAGGTAAGTAATTTAAATCTTTTTTTAATATGTTTTAAATATGTTCATTATCGGATCCCAATTGAATCTCTCCCCCTGTTAGGAGTACTTAATTCCGGCGAGGTTCAAACTAGCTCCCCACTTTCGGGAAACCAGTAGGAAACCCTGTCAGAATGAAGGGGGCGGCAATCGGGGCTTCCTGGGAGGGGTTGGTGTGCCCTGGGCATGGGCACCCTGGCAGTGCCAGCCTGTTCCCCAGCACTATCCAAAGGACAAAGTGCTCATGTACAGGGGGAACTTTGACACACGTCTGAGGGCTGGAGTCCTTTCAAATTTCAATGAAGAGCTGAGGCCAGCATGATTGCTGGAAGAGGGAAAGCACTTTACATACATTCATTAAGTAGCAGGGTGAGCTGCACCCTCTGTTCTAATGCTAACTTCATTTTGACCTTCTAAACCGATGTGATGCCAGAATTAGCTTAGTTTCTACTTTGTCCGGGTTTCCAGAAAGCTGGCAGCCATGAAGCATCTTCCAGTGTTTATATTTGGGAAACCCAGGCTCTCTTATTTCACTGCAATGTACCTTGACAATATTTCATTGTGAGCCTGACCAGGATGTCCTGGATACCCTGCCTGCTTTTTTTTAAAAATAGTGTTGTGGTGTCTTACCTGAGAGGACAGACAGAGCCTCAATTCATTGTTTCATTGTAAAGCCAGCAGCACTCCCTCAGTGTCTGCGTCACTTGGATGGTGCGCTGAGACCTTAGAAGGGGGCTTGAATCTGCAACCTTCTCACAGGTGAGAGTGCTGCCAGTGAGCCACTAATGTTTCTCATTCTGCTGCCAATTCAGTCAGATTAACTGCTCATGGACGCTGATCGCACAGAACTGCATTTGAACAGTGTCAGTGTGAAAGCAGCAATGAGCAGTGCCAGAACCCAGTCACCAATCCAATCTCTGTTTCCACAGTAGTGTTCACCTGTACAAGCAGACTAAATTGCTCTTAGTTTGAGATGGCAACATTTATAAAATAGAGAATTCCACCATTTCAGTTTGTGCTGATTATATTGTTTGGGTTCATGCTGGAGTTGCCAGAAGTGTAACATTAATATATTTCCTTCCAGCAAACTCAGTTTTCTCCATGTCTGCCTGGGAGCGCTAACATATACCTGGTGTTTGGCTCCACAGGAATTAGCAAGGTAGTGAGTGTTGGCAAAGTGTATAACTGTGGGGGGAATGAAGAGAGGACAGATGCCTGTTAGTGACACAGACACACAACCTTCCTATTGGAGTCCTGACTGATTCAGATTTCTCTCCCTGGTGTGGTAGTTTGAGGTCAATTGTAGGACACTCATTTGTAACCCCACACCAGATTAGCCAACTCATTGTAACACTGTTTGTCTTTTCACATAAAATACCCATTGCTTAGTGAGGATAATATTTAAATGAAATTGTTGACATTCTGTAATCTAATCCTTGAGGTTTGCGCTATTGTAAGTGTAATATGATAAATAAAAGTCCCCATGAGTAATGTGACCTGTGTGTGCTTTAAGATGCGTACTCGTTATCAAAAGCTACCACAGATGAGTCCTAACTTGCCCCTGTTTACATTCTTAGTATCTGGTGAATGTTTAACGTATCAAAATCACTAACTGCAGCTATTCTCTGCGTCATACTGATTCTAATCTCCTCATGTCCAGGTCTTTGGCACTGCAGTGACTCAAGGACAGATAGAGGCCCAATAAACAGAGACCCTCACAAAAATTTAATACTGTGGTGGTGGGGAAACCACAGGCTCTTAAACATCCTCTTTGTGAGCACATTCCAGGATGAATTGTGTCTTTCACCTGAGCAATCTGATCCCAAAAGCTGGAAAGGCTGGAACAAAAAACACGATGGCGTCCGCTGACCTCTTGTTGTTTGATAGTTTTTATTATTTGTTATTTTTCTTAAAAGCGTATGGGAAAATAGGACAGCAATTAAGCCTAGAACTGAGGGGATCTTATCTACTGGCTGGAGAGTCGGCAATAGCTCTACAGCACCTCCATTTGGGTAAGGCCCATCATATTAAGTGGCTGGCAGACAGGTGGAGGGGGGCAGAAAGGCCTTTCTAAGCTGGAATAGGCAAAAATTCTGCCCCCGTGTGATGCCGGCCAATCAGGGGCAGGCAATTATCTATTGTGGGCAGTTTCAGTGGGCGTGGTGACAGCTGCCGGCAATATCCCTGTCTGAAACCCAGGGTGAGCAAGAGACCCAGGCACAAGTGAATAAGGGCAGAATGGGGGTCATGGAAGGAGAGAGGGGGTGGGCAGTGAGAGAAGAGGATGGCTCTCAGCTCTTGATGCCTGATCTCTCGATCAGACACTGGATTCAGCTCCCCACTTCCCCCCAACCACCAGTAAGCAAACCCAAAGAGATTTGCTTTTTCAGGCTTTCTGCATGATGACTAACTCACCGGTTGCTGGCTGAATACCAGTGAGGGCCTCAATTTGTGGTAGGGCTGGAAGGCTGTCTAAGAGCTTCCCATCTTGGACTTAGTTGGGTCAAAAGAGGATAGCAACAAGATCCACTTCCTGTGCATCCCCCCACCTCCAAACTTACCTGGGGGAAAGGTGTTAAATTCCATCTATATAATCAATATCTTGTGACAGTTTAACCTGATAGTGAATGTTTTCAAATCTGAGTCAGTTTTAAGTGAGCATCCCTGATTTAGTGGTAACCTGCTTAATTTCTGATTCAAAAGCCTGTGGGCTTGAGCACATAAGCTAAGTTGATGATATGATGCAGTACGGAGAGAGTGTTGCAACACCTTTAGTTTCAGAGGTTAAATTGAGACCCTGTCAACTCTCTTGGCTGGATTTGACATATCCCGTGGCACTATTGCTAGGAAGTTCTGTCCAGTGTACCTCATAAAGTTTTACAGTAATATGGTCTGTGCCAGCCATTAAGCACCTATCTATTCTAATCCCATTTTTCAGCACTTGGTCTATAACCTTATAAATTGTGGTGATTCAGGTGCTCATCTAAATATTTCTCAAACTTGGTAGATGGAATATAATGTAAGAAAATATGAAGTTATGCATTTTGGTACGAAGAATAAAGGAGCTCCAGCATGGAGGGATTTGGGAATCCTCATGTATAAATCACAAAAAGTTAGCATGCAAGCTCAGCACGTAATAAGGAAGGCAAATGGATTGTTGACCTTTATTGCAAAGAGACTGGATGATAAGAAAAGGGAATACTTGCTAAAACTATGCAAGCCACTAGTTCGACCATACGTGGAATACTATGAACAGTTTTGCTCCCCGTGTCTAAGGAGAAATACATTAGTATTGGAATCAGTCCAGAGAAAGTTCACTAGACTGATCTCAGAACTGGAGGGATTTTTTTTTATGAGGAGAGGTTGAGTAGGTTGGACCTGTACTCATTGGAGTTTAGAAGAATGAGAGGCAATCTTATTGAGATATGTAGGATTCTCAGTGGGATTGAAAGAATAGAAGAGAACTTGTGGAAGAGTTTAGGATCAGAGGGCATAATCTCAAAATAAGGAGTCGCCAAATTAAAACAGAGATGAGGAGAAATTTCTTTCATGGAAAATAGTATATCTGTGGAATTCTTTACCGCACAGAGCAGTTAAGGCTGGGCCATTAAGTATGCTTACGGCTAAGGTAGTCAGATCTTTAATTGGTAAGGGAATCAAGGTTTATGAGGATAAGGCAGGAAAGTGGGGTTGAGGATTATATCAAATCAGCAATGATCTCAGCGCAAACTCAATGGGCCAAATGGCCTATTTCTGCTCCTACGTCTTACGTTCTTATGGTCAAATGTTGTGAGAGTTCCCACCCCCACCACCCTTTTAGGATGAGTTCCACATTCTCAACACCTTCCAGGTGAAAAAGCTTTTCCTCAGATCCGCTATCCCTTGCCTTAACTCTGGCCAGTGATAATTTCTCAACTAATATTACAAAAGGCTAATTGGCAAAACAAACTCTCCCTAAATTGTCTCAAGTTTGGTTTTTAATCCATAGATCTATAAATATAGACAGGGATCACGGATAGAGGTGGGAACATCGGGGTGGCAGCGTGGGCTCGTTGGACCGAAGGGCTTGTTTTCCGTGCTGTTTTGTTCTTTATTCTTTGTTCTTTGTACCAAAAAAACGAATCATTCATTCCATTGCTGTTTGTTTGATCTTGCTGTGTGAAATTGGCTGCTATGTCTCAACAGTAAAAGAAACAGGGCAAAAATAATTCATTGGCAGTGAAGAGTTTAGGGAGGTCCTGTGGTGATGAAAGATGCTGCATAAATGGAAGTCTTTTTTATTAGCAGCCTTATAGTGTATCATTTCCAAGTAACATTTTTTGCCCTCCTGAGGGCAGCATATTGATATCACACAATTCACAGCTTCAGGGAAAATACCTCAATTTTTGAATGTCGTCGCTGTTGGTATTTACTTTTCTGTAGTGCTCATTCCATGGCTTGGAGTACCTTACAGAGCAGTGAGTGACAAAAGGGAACACTATGCTAGAGCAGACCAAGAAATCACAGGGAAGAGGAAGTAATGTGGATGCAGCCAAAGGCACGACCACAGGGAAAGGGTTTTTATGGGCTTTGAAAAGTGGTAAGGGAGTTGGCGAGGTAGCGGTCTCATTTAGCAATAGGCGGGCACAAATGCAATATTCCTGTGGCAATGATTAGCTAGTTCCTCACAGAGTGAAGATTAATGCCTGAGGCCTTGCAGGTCCTTAGGGATAGATGTCTCTCGGCCACAAAAGGATGAGCTTTCTTTCTATAAGATCTTAGACAATAAGTCCTGGATACCAATCTGATTTTGTGGCAACTATCTGCAACAGACATGACTCAGTCTCAGCTAAATCCATCCATACACATGACATTGCAGTCAGGACCAGAGTTATTATTTTTACAGCACATCTTTTCCTTTGCCCAGGGATATTTCATTTGATTTATTATTGTCACATGTATTAGTATAAGTGATCTGGCTGGTTTTCTGAGGCAGCGAAGGTATAGACGGAGTTAATGGGTGGGAGGCTAGTTTGCATGATAGATTAGGCTACATTCACAACCTTTTGTAGTTCCTTATGGTCTTGGGAAGAGCAGAAGACATAGCAAGCTGTGATACAACCAGAAAGAATGCTTTCTATACTGCATCTCTCAAAGTTGGTGAGAGTCGTAGCTGACATGCCAAATGTCCTTAGTTTTCTGAAAAAGTAGAGGCGTTGTTCAGCTTTCTTAACTATATTGTTGGCATGGAGGGACCAGGTCAGATTGTTGGTGATCTGGATACCTAAAAACATGAAGCTGTCGACCTTTTCTACTTTGTCTCTATTGATGTAGACAGGGGTATGTTCTCCTTCATTTTGTTGACATTAAAGGAGACATTATTGTTGCTGCACCAGTTCACCAGATTTTCTATCTTGTTCCTGTACCCTATGTCATCATTGTTTGAGATCAACCCACTACAGTGGTGTTGTCAGCAAATTTGAAAATCAAGTTGGAGGGGAATCTGGTTACACAGTCATTGGTGTATAAGGAGTATAGCAAGAGAATGAGGACAGACTTGTGGAGCATCTGGTGTTGAGGATGATCGTGGAGGAGGTGATGTTATCTATTCTTACTAATTGTGATCTGTGAGTTAGGAAGTTTAGGATCCAGTAGCAGATAGAGGAGCCAAGCCCCAGGCCATGGAGTTTGGAGATGAATTTCATAGGAATAATGGTGTTAAGGCTGAGCTGTAGTCAATGTATAGAAGTCTGACATAGGTGTCTTTGTTACCTAGGTGTTCCAGGGTTGAGTGCAGGGCCAGGGAGATGGCATCTGCAGAGAACTGTTGCAGCAGTAGGCAAACTGTAGTGGATCAAAGTAATCTGGGAGGCCGGAATTGATTCTTGTCATTACTGACCTTTTGAAGCACTTCATAATAATGGGTCTCAGAGCCACGGGATGATAGTCACTAAGACACGTTGCCGGGCTTTTATTTGGTACTGGCATGATGGTCATCTTTTTGAAGCAGATAGGGACCTCAAATTGGTATAAAAAGGTTAACAATGTCTGCGAATACCCCCACTAGCTGATTCACCCAGGATCTGAGTGCTCGTCCAGTCGAGTCGCTTTCCATGGGCTGATCTTCAAGAAAGCTACTCTGCCATCTGCAGTGGTGACCCTGGATACAGGTTCATCTGAGGCTCCCAGGGTGGAGGGCATGTTCCAGCTGATCTCTTGCTCAAAACAGACGTAGAGTGCATTGAGTTCATCAGGGAAGAGTCCATTGGTGCTGCTGATTTTACATGCCTTCATCTTGTAACCTCTTATGTCTTGCTGATCTTGTCATAATTGGTGGAGCTCCATGTGGCTAGCCTGGGACTCTAGCTTGGTCCGATATTGTCTTTTGGCATCATTGATAGATCTTCTTAGATCATATCTGGCTTTTTTGTATAGGTCAGCATCTGACTTGAACACCTCAGATCTGGACTTCAGCAAGTAATGGATATCCCTGTTCATCCAACTGATTGGGAAACACGCAGATTTGCTTCTTTGGCACACAGTCTTCTACACACTTACTAATTAAGTCAGTTACTATAATGGTATACTTATTCAGGCAGGTTACAGAGTTTTTAAATACGGACCATCTACCGACTGTAAGCAGCCCCGGAGGAGATCATCCAATTCCACTGACCAACATTGCATGATTTTCTTTGATGGATTCTCCTGTTTCAGCTTTTGCTTGTAATCCGGGAGTTGGAGCACAGCCTTGTGGTCTGATTTGCCAAAGTATGGAGGGGCAATAGAGTGGTAGGCGTGTTTGATATTTGTGTAGCGGTGGTCTGGGATGTTTGATCTTCTGGTGGAACAGGAGATGTGTTTTGGTATTTTGGTAGGATGCTCTTAAGATTGGCCTGATTAAAGTCCCTGGCCATGATGAACAAGGCTTCGGGATGTTTTGTCTATTTGTAATGGTGTATCTTCTGTTCAGCACAGTTTTCACATCGACATGGAGTGGGGATGTAAACTGCTGTCAGGATAGCAGAAGTGAACTCCCGTGGAAGATAGAAGGGGCGGCATTATAGCGTCAGGTACTTTAGGTCCGGGGAATAGAAATTCGCCAATGTTGCTATATCTAGGCACCACGAGGTGTTGATTAGGAGGCAAACCCCACCTCCCCTAGCCATGCCTGAGGACACTGTACAGTCCATTCTATGAACTGAGGAGCCTCTGGTTGTAGGGCGCAGTCCAGTGAAGCAGGAATTGTGCCGTGTTTCTCTGAAACAGAATACAGAGCAGCCCTGCAGTTCTCTTTGAAAAGTGAGTCTGAGTGGTTTTAAGTTCATCTAGCTTGTTTTCCAGTGAGACATATTATACTGACTGAAATCAGCTACCAGATAGATAGAAGGTTGAAGCTGGTACGTTTCTGAGCTGTGGTCATTGAATTTTAAATAGTGCTGAAGCAGAGGAAGTTGAGAATGGTTTGATTGATTTGTATACATTTCCATCTGCAGAATCATCTCATTTTGTGGGTTTCATTCCAAAGGTGAGATCATGTTTATGTAATTTAGGATAGCTTCCTAGGCCATGTTGGTTCATAATATTACCTCAGCACCTCCGGAAATCCCTGGAAGATTTGTTACTGCATGCATTGAGGAAGGAGATGTTGGCAAGTCCTGCTGCCAAAGGTGACTTTCGCAACTCAAACTCAGTGACATGGGGTAATTTTGACTTTCACTCAGGAGTTATGTAAAATGGGGTGAAGACTTGTTATCATTCATTAATGCAACTGCACCAAGTCAACTTTTTTCAAATGCTTTGCTCTCACCAAGTATCAATGGTTGAAAGTACTGCTGCTTCACAACGCCAGGGATTCCAGGTTCAATTCCAGCCTTGAATGACTGTCGGTGTGAAATTTTGTGTGTGTTTCCTCTGGGTGCTCCAGTTTCCTCACACAGTCCAAAGATATGCTGGTTAAGTGGAGTGGACATGCTAAATTGCCTCTTAGTGTCCAAAGATGTGTGGGTTAGATGGGTTAGCCATGGTAAATGTGTAAGTTTACAGGGATAGTGTAGGGGGAGGGGAGTGGCTACGGTTTTGGACTCTTTCAGAGAATAGGTGCAGACTTAATGAGCCAAATGGCTTTGGCTGTAGGGATTCTGTGGTTCTGTGGAAAGATGTTTGTTAAGTCAAGACACTTCATTAGTTTGAGTTCAGCTGACAAGACTGTTAACCTTCAGGAACTAAAAGCTAATTTCTAACTAAATGATATTATCATATAAATGCCATTATACATTAAGCACGTTTGCTTTTGTATGATAGGCAAAGCTGTTAATTTTCTGTTTAGTTTGTATTATAATGGCTCTTTAAATATTTACACCTTTGCAAAGTGTTTCATGTTGGCTTTTGAAATCAACTAACCTAAGTAAAGGGCTAAGGCTATCATAGAGGACACCAACAAGGTTGAAAAGTGTAAGAGAGAAGATGAGGTAAATTGAGCAGTCATGATACGTTGATTTCATAGTTATAAATTGTACAAGAAAGATTAAGGAATTTTTGAGTTTTGAGATCCTGGGTATTAGGTGGCATGGGAAAACAGTATTACAAGATGGTGCAGTGAGTTTTATATTGAACATGGTGAGCACTTGAGGAGGAAGCATTTACTGGATTCATTCCTGTGATGAAGGCCTTCTCTTATGAAGAAAAGTTGTACTTGTAGGTCTATGCCCACTGGATTTTGGAAAAATGAGAGATGATCTTATTGAAACATATAAATACTTGATAGAGTAGCTATTGAGGGAGATTCAAACCAGGGGACATTGTTTAAGAATATAAATTCTACCACTTAAAATGGAGCTGAAGATATTTTTTTCCTCTCAAAGGTTTTTCGTCTATGGAATTCTCTTCAGAAAGCAATGGAGGCTGTGTCATTGAACTTACTCAAGGCAAAGTTAGGCAGAGTTTTGACAGACAAGAAGTTAAGGCTTATGGGGGAGGGGGGGGCGCAGACTGGAAAGTGAAGTTGAAATCACTACCAGATCAGCCAAGATCTTATTGAATGGCGAAGCATACTTGAAGGGCTGGATTGCTCCTGACTAGGGCAAAATTCTTCGAACTTAAGAGGAACAAAAGAAAAAAGTGCAAGGAAGTAACTGGTCAAATTGATCAGAAAGCATAAACTTTTGATTCAGGGCTAAATAAACAAAACAGACAAATGCATAAATGTCAGTTCAGATTTGCAGTTGTTTGAAATTTGAGGCCCTAGCTCCTCATGCTGCTGGTCTGCTCATTCAGGCTGATCACACTGGGATTCTTGTTTGCAAGGATTTTTTATTCATTCAACATGTGTACAAATGTTGGTATCATGCAACTTAACTATACTCAAGAAGTCTATTAGAATGCCCTTAATCGTTTACAGGGATTATTGTTGCTAAGATCTATAAATAACTAAAACATTCTATCATTGTTCAGCCTATAAGTAATGAGAATGTTCTGTCATGGAGGAAAATAATCGACCAGTTTTTAATAGATCAGCCAATACGTATTAATGAACTTACTTGGAAATAATATAATGGGCAATGTGTTAGAGTTGTATTGTAATATGCTTATGCATTTGTTTAAACATTTAGCTCTGTAAACTTCAGTTTGTTACTTTTAATTGCTCAAAATGTTTACACGTTCAACATTCTTATTTATAACATGCAGAACTTTTTCATATAATGCTGTTTATCACTAAGGCAAGATCACCAGTGCACCATAGCAAATACAAAGTAATTTTGTCTTAAGCCTGCAGTGCTTCGAAATCAGGAGATCGGCGTGCCTGGACAATAAAGAAAGGGCCTGATATACAAAACATAAAACAATCTGCTCATTATGAGTTTGGTATAATTATTATCTACATCCCTTTACTTTATCAGTCCCATTCTTTTCAATTATTTCTTAGGTGGTGTAATGGCAAGGACTAGTAATCCCAAAACCAGGACTATTGCTCTGGGCACATGGGTTCACATCCTACCATGGTAGTTAGCAGAACTTAAATTCAGTTAATAAATCTGGAATTGAAATCTAGTTTCAGTAATTGTAAGCACAAAATAAACCATTGATTATTGTTGTAAAAACCTATCTGATTCCCTAATGTCTATTTGTATAGGTTGGATCAATTAGCCATGGTAAATGTGTGGGGTTACAGAGATAAGAGGGAGAGAGAACCAGAAATAACGTGCTCTATCAGAGTCAGTGCAAACTCAGTGGGCTAAATGGCACCCTTCTGCACTTGGGGATTTGGTTTTCTTTGATTTGGGAAGGATGTCTGCCATTCTTATCTGATCTGGCCTATATGTAATTCCAGATCCACATCAATGTGGCTGACTCTTAATTGCCCTCTGAAATGGCTTACTGAGCTACTCAGAACAATTAGGGATGGGCATACCAGTGATGTCCACATCCTGTGAAAGAATAAAATTATATATCAAAATAGTGTTGTTCAGTTGGAGAGTCACAAGAGAAAGAGAGATGGGATCGTATCTCCAAATACTGATCAGTTTGATGGTGGTTTATTTACCTGAAAAAGTTTGGAAAGCCTCTCTTTGAATACTAATCGCTCAACCATTAGCTGGGCTCTTTCTCCCTTCTTCTTCATTAAGGTGCAGTTCTTTGGGAATTGTACATGCTTTCATATAAACGCCTAAGCTTTGAGTACCGACAGACCATTCTTTCTTACTCCTGCGCAGAGCCTGCCTTCAGCCTGAAGAGTGTAAAAGGGCAAAATTGTGCATGTGTGGCCAATTCACAACATGACTTATGCCTGAAAAGTCCAAAGATCTTTGGGAATCAGACTTCCCAGTTTTCAAACTAAAGAACATTTCATCACAGCCCGCACGTTAACTTTTGTGATTCATGTTCTAGAATATCCAGATTCCTCTATACTGCAATTCTGCAGCCTCTCACTATTTAAACATGTTGCTTTACTTTCCTTCCTGCCAAAGGGGACAAGTTCACTTTTTCTCACATTTACTCCATCTATCAAATATTTACCCTGTCACTTAACAAATATTAATCCCTGCAGAATTTTTGTGTCCTCTTCACAACTTACTTTCCTACCTGTCTTTGTGCATGCGATAAATTTCGCTTTCCTACATTCAGTCCTGTCGTCAAAGTCATTGATATCAATTGTAAATAGTTCAGATCTCTACACTGACCTCTGTGGCATTTCACTTATTATAGGTTGACAACCCAAAGATGCCCATTTATTCCTGTTAGATAAGCAATGCTCTATCCATGGTAATATGTTACTCTCCTACACAGGCTCTTATTCTGTGGACCAACCTTTGATTCGGCACCTTATCAAATACCTTTTAGAAATCCAAATACACCTTATTTACAGGTTCCCATTTATCTCTGTTACTTGTTCCTTCCTCAAAGAACTCAAATAGTCAAACATAATTTCACTTTCACAAAACCATGTTGACACTTCCTGATTACAGTAAGAATGTCTAAGTTCTCTATTATGAGCTCATTACAGAATCTCTACAATACAAAAAGAGGCCATTTGGCCATTGAGTCTGCAATCCCACTCAGACCCTACCCCTGTAATCTCACATATTTACTCTGCTAATCTCCCTGACACTAAGGGGCAATCCACCTAACCTGCACATCTTTGAACAGTGGGAAGAAACCAGAGCATCCAGAAAAAACTCATGCAGACACGGGAGAACATGCAAACTCCACACAGTTACCTGAGGTTAGAATTGAACCTGCGTGCCTGGCACTGTGAGGCAGCAGTGCTAACCACTGTGCTGCCATACCACCCTCCTTAACAGATCCTAGCAATTTTGCTCTTCAAAAGTTTGGTTAACTGACTTTCATGCTTTTAGTCTTCCTCCTGTCTTGAATAAAAGAGTTACACTCACCAACGTGAAGGAATCTGTCCAAAATCTAGAACATTTTGGAAAATTAGAATCAATGCATCTACTATCGCAACAGTTACTTCTTTTAAGATCCTGGGATGTAGGCAGTCAGATTCTGGAACTCTTATCAGTCATTAGTCCTAGTAGTTTTCTCAGTATCCTTTTCCTAATGATTGAATTGGTTTTAGGTTTTCCCTCCCTTGAAGTCTGAGTTACAGTTATTTCTGGCATGTTATTTGTGTCTACTACAGTGAAGACAGACACAAAGGCCTGGGTTTTCCTGCCCTTCCTGCTGGTGGGATTTTCTGATCCTGCCAAAGAAAATCATTGCTGGTTTTCCAGCGCAGCCAGTAAGCAACATAAATGGTCATTGACTTCAGTGAGACTGGAATATCCTGCCAGCAGTCAATGGAAAGCTACCTCCACTACCAGAAAATCCACCCCAATGGAGGGCCAGAAAATCCTGACCAAAATTTCCTTTTAAGCTCTTCTGCTATTTCCTTATTACATATTATTAGTTCTCCAGACTTTCTCTCTAGTGAATCAACACTCACTTTACTTACTAGTTCCTTTCTAAATACTTGATCAACTCTTACGATCCATTTTTATATTTCTACTTAGTTTTCTCAATCATTCTTTCCTATTTTTAATATTCTGTCCAATCTTCTGACATGCCACTAATCTTTTCAGAATTGTATACTTCTTTCGATTTGATTTTATCTTTAACTTGCTTAGTTTGTTATAAATGGTACATTCCTCTTATCCAGACTTTCTTTCTCATCAGAATGTATCCTTGCTGAGTGATAAGAAATATCACTTTAAATATTTACCACTGTATCTTTACTGTCCTTTCTTTTAAGCTAATTTCTAAGTTCACTTCAGTCAGCTCTTTCTTTCTGCCCATGTAATTGCCTTTACTCAAGTCCAGAACACTATCCTTAGACCGACACTTTTCGCCCTTAAACTGAACATGAAATTCAGTCATGTTATGTTTATTGCTACCTAAAGGCTTCTTTACTGAAGGGTCATTAATTAATCCTGTCTTATTAGTATCATGGTCTTACATCAACCCATTGCCATCATTGGCTTCAGGGTGGCATACATTCAGCGACTTAGGGTACATGCAGGGATGTACTTCTTAGTACCTTTGTAGTTGATACATGATTTATGGACTTCACCAAAAGTGGCCAGTGGTGTCTCGCACATTGCTGTCTGCAGGTAGGTCTCTGTAATGCTACTTCACAAATGAATCCTGTACCTTTTGAGTAAATACACTCTTTGGCACTGTTGGGTGGAGGGTTGAGTTAAATTTTGATTGACATAGTATATACCTGCATATAATTTTCCAAAATGCACTAAATTCTGGAAAGTTTCCATCAGGTTGAAAAATATAGGCACACATACTGTAGTTCACTTACCAGAGTATATCCCACAAGAGGACATTCTGGTTCAAGGATACAGATGGTGACATTTTGCTGCTGTTGCATCAGGGTCATATATTAATCCAAGGGTAAGTTGTTCCTCATGTAGTTGAACTGATGAGGGCTGTGAACCTTCACTTTTCCCATCATTGATACATATAAAGCATGATAGGCTGGGAAAGATCCTCTAACCCATTCAGCCTGTTCCACACAATTTTTGATTTGATTTGATTTGACTTATTATTGTGACATATATTAACATATAGTGAAAAGTATTGTTTCTTGCGTGCTATACAGACAAAAACATACCATTCATAGAGAAGGAAATGAGAGAGTGGAGAATGTAGTGTTGCAGTCATAGCTGGGGTGTAGAGAAAGATCAACTTAATGCAAGGCAAGTCCATTCAAAAGTCTTGACAGCAGCAGGGAAGTGGCAGTTCTTGAATCAGTTGGTAAATGACCTCAGTCTTTTGTACCTTTTTCCCAAAGGAAGAAGGTAGAAGAGAAAATGTCAGGGTGCATGGGGTCCTTAATTATGCTGGCTGCTTTGCCGAGGCAGCCGGAAGTATAGACAGAGTAGATGGGAGACTGGTTTGGTGATGGACTGGGCTACATTCATGACCTTTTGTAGTTCTTGCTGTCTTGGGCAGAGCAGGAACCTTACTAAACTGTGGTACAATCAGAAAGAATGCTTTCTATGGTGCATCTGTAAAAGTTGGTGAGAATCGTAGCTGCCAAGTTTCCTTAGTCTTCCGAGAAAGTAGAGGTATTGATAGGCTTTCCCTTCAGCATGGAGGGACCAGGACAGGTTGTTGGTGATCTGGACATCTATAAACTTAAAGCTCTCAACAATTTTTACTTCGTCCCCATTGATGTAGATAGGAGCATGTTCTCCTTTATGCTTCCTGAAGTTGAAGACAATCTCCTTCATTGTGTTGACATTGAGGCAGAGATTGTTGTTGCTGCACGAATTCATCTGATTCCCTGTCTCATCCCCGTACTCTGTTTCATCATTGTTTGAGATCTGTCCCATTTTGGTAGTGTCATCAGAAAATTTGATGGGCTGAATGGCCTCCTTCTGCACTGTAAGGATCCTGTGAAGAAAAGCACATGTTGTTCCAGAAATGGAGTGAGTGCAACAGTCTCAGTGGCTGTCTTGCAACAGCAATATGATATTTAAGGGCAGTGAATGAATCCCCCCACCCCCATCCATCTGATTCCCTCTAAAAGCTACATCTCTCAATACTGTCATGACAGTCGCTCTGTTCCTGATTTTAATGGGAATGGTAAGCTGGCAATGATGTCACCTCCTGTTCCAGCTGAGCCAACATATAGTATCTCTTGCCGAGCCACATTGAGCTTTGTCCCTGGGGAGATTCTCACTGATCTGCAACTTGCAGTATCGTGCTGCAGCTACTCTTTGAGAAGACAACATAGTTTCCCATAAATAAATGCAGGTCAATATGTGTACATATGTATTTTTATAGAATTATGCAGGTATAAAAATATGCAGAAACATGCTCATATAAATTCAAAAAAATAAACATACATTTATGTATTTATATGTAAAAATGTCCATTCATATATAATACCTGGCACTAACACCCTGGAGTCCTGCCCACTTCAGAGGGGAAATTGGAGCCCTGGAACAGGACACAGGAAGACATTGTGCTGGGCCTGCTTCTTTTAAAAGAAAAGTCAATTGTTCATTCATTTTATTTTTACAAACTGCTGACACACAAGCACATACTGAGTTACAGTCTGCAGGAGGGCAGGGCTCATGAATTCAGTCTCCATTGATACATTTCAGGGGCCGAGGGAAGCAGGATCTTGCCAGGCAGATGCTGTGCATCTTGCTTAGAGTCACTTCTAAAGGTCTCACCTCAAAAGGAGTGGGTCTCACTGTCAGACCCGCAGCTGGCTGTCTTTTTATCCTGCATTTCTTAAAGCTTTATTCCTTTCCACTCCTGGATGCACTATATTTCCACAGGTCACAGTGCCCTTCCTTCCACCAGTACCTCCTGTCAATGAGCCTTCTTCGTCTGTGAGCCTTAGGCAGTGTCAGCAGTCTCTTTGACCTTGTGGCAGGAAGCTGTCACAGCAAAGTTTCCATTCTGGCCTACGCTGAGGATATGCCAGTAGACATTGCAGCACCAACAAGAAGCAAGAACCCTGGCTGACTTTTGCCTTCAAGAACACTATTTGGCATCTTACCATTAACTCCAGTTTGATATATTCTCACATTAGGATGAGTTCCACATCAGGCAGCATTGTGCTGATGATACATCAGCTGCCTCACAGGTACCGCATTGATAATGCAAATATAGAATTCATTTCGACAATTGTGGTTTTCAATCTGCCCGATGACCTAAAGGGCAAAATTTATCTTTATATAATGCACAGATAATGTGTACTCAAACGACAGCATGGCATTGACTGGTCAATAATTTCTCCAGGACATGGGAGTCGTTTTTTTTTAACCAGGCACCAAAATAACACTGATCAGGATAACCACACTACAGGTTATCAACTTAGCTTTGATCTGATAGTGCAAGCTGTTAGTAAAGTAGCAGGAATGATGATTCAATGGCACAGAATGCCAATATATCACAGAAGGTTAAGAATGGGAAACCAATCTTCAGTAGGGCTGTTTGCACCAAGGGGCACCACAGGGTTAATGTACTCCCAGTTTGTCCCACAAAGTCTCTATTTAGCTGCCTGATTGGGGAGAAATAAATCAAGATATTAATTGTTAGGTTATGTTTATCCAATGAATCTCAAAAAGAACCATGAAGTTACACGCATGCCAAAGTCAGCCAGTGTGAGTAAATGCACCGTTTTTATTCTTCCATCTTTGCAAAGAAGGGCATTTAGATCCATTTTGTTAATGAGTACGACTGCAACATCTCATCCAGATTTCTACATGACAGAAAATGATCAGGTTAGAAGCTGACTAAGTACGATGGTGAAAAATAAGCCATTAGTGGAAGGAAACTGTGGGAGAGATGTAAAATTGACTGCCAATTCGCTATCACCTGTTTTATACTAATAGCCTCAGTCAGAGAGTTACTGCCATTGAATGGTGATGAAGGATAAAGCAACATAATAAAACATAACAGATTTTCTCAGTGTTGTAATTACTTATTGCACCTACAGAAAACCATACACCAGACCATTGCTCCCATGTTGGTGCTTAAATCTGCTGAGCGCATTGGATTGATCTGTAATAGGGTACATGAGTATAAACTTGAGTTCACACGAAACTCTACTGCCTGCATCCTGATTCACATCAAGTCCCAGTCACCCATAAAACATGTGCTTGCTGGCCTGCATAGGCTCCTGTCACTATCTCAATATTAAAATCTACTTTCATGGTCTAACTTGTCACTACCTCTATAGAAGACTACAGCACTCCTGAGAGGTCTGCATTCCTCCAGTTCTGGCCTCCTGCAAAATCTTGATTTTCATTTCTCCGCCTGTGGTGACTGAGCCTTTAGCTACATGAACTTTAACGGTCTTCTCTCAACCTCTCATCTCTCACTCTTTCCTCCTTGTAAGCACTCCTTACCATCTGAACTTTCCACCAAAGCTTTAGACCATCCATCCTAATATTTTCTTATGTAACTCGGAGCCAAATTTAGTTTTGTAATTGTTTCCATAAACTGACTGGGAAAGTTTTGTTATGTTAATAAGATGTTATAAAAATGAAATTTGTGTTGAAGAGACTTTCAGTAAGACATTTCTGCGGTTACATTTTATGTTGGAGTTAGCAATATTTCAGCAGACTTATAATTACCTGATGTACAAGGCCTGCTTTTGATTTTCCCATCAGGTCCAGAAAGAAAATTGCTATCAAAAGAAATTTGTGACAAAGATGCAAAACACAGTAATTCAGTCCCTCGAGTCCCTTCCACTATTCAATTGTATTAGGGCAGGTCGTACCACATAGTTCAGCCATGATCTCATTGAATGCAGGGAATCTGTTCAAGGTGCTGAATGGCCTTCTCCTGTTTCTATTTTCCTGTGGTAGTAAAAAGGCAATTTTCAATATGATTTATATGGTTTTTGACCTTTTCTGTGAGATATTTGTTGGAATTCTACCACCTCCCCACCACCGGAATCAGAACAGATGAGGGGAGGACCTGTGGTGGAATTTTCCAGTCTCGGATCAAGCAAGGCCATGAAATCCCATCCATTCTTTTGTTTTGGAGGTTATTGTTGAGATCATCATTGTTCATTTTTCAAGTTATTTATGAATATAATTACAGACAATAAAGAAGTAGAATTGACTTGAAACTCAGTTACCTGACTGTGACCAAAGAAGCTCATTTCCATTCAGTACCTAATGAGTCCTCAGCACTGACAAATGAAGCCAATCATACACAAAATATTTGATGGCATGGCAAAAGGGTGCAATACCTGCCATCTATCCAATCCACAGGGATTTTAGCAACAGCGAGATAGGTGTTGGGTATCGAGCCTGTGAATTTTTCTTTCCCAGAGTTTTTCAAAGTTTTTCAATGCTTTGATTGGCCATTCAGTCAGAAAGTTCCCAGTTGGCCAATCAGACAATGTAGGGATGTTCTTGCCCTTTCCCACTCTGCCTTTCCCACTCTCCCCCCTTTAATTCTGATAAATTATTCTGTCAAAAAATTAACCGGTGTAGCATCCAGGTATTTCCACCCTCCGATTCTTCCCCAAACATTTTACGTTCAAATCAATGTTACCAATTCTTTTTCGAGCCATTTCCAAACAGCTCAGTAAAGGGTAAATTCTTTTTAATCACATACATTCTTCTAAACAGGATGTTCCAATCCACTGCATGCACAAAAATGCATTTAAACTGAGCGAACTGGAATTACCGATTAGCCACTTGATGTCTTCTGATGAACGCCAATCAGGGCAGTGAAAGGTGAACCAATCAGAACAGTGAATAGTTCTCCTGCCCACTCCTGGGCCCTTCGGTAGCTAAGTAATGGTTCCCTAAATAATGGTTCCCTATCATACAGGTGTGATGGGCTGAATTACCTATTGTTCTATAATTCTATGTTATACTGGAGAGAGTTAGTGTGACAGCGCATGATATATATTGGAGAGAATTACACTGAAGTGTGCAATATACCACAGGTTTTCAGAATAAGCTGGATAGATAATGTCAGGATGAAGATAGCATTATTTCAAAGTGCATGAAGGGATCTAGATGTGATAAGAACCTGGAGGGAAACTGGAAGATGTGAGCCCAAATGAACGTAGAATGAATTAATTGGCAAATATGCAGAAAGAGACAGTTACTTGATGACAGGAGTTTCGACCTGGGAAAGAAACAAGGCAAAGCTTAGCAAAATCCTGAATTAGTGAGAAAAGTCAAAGAAGGTGAACCATCTATTGAAGACGAATGGTGGGAGTCTGAAACTCACTGTTTGAAAAGGTGGTGCAGGCAGAGACTCTCATAACATTTGACGAGTATTTAAATGTGCAGTTATGATGCCAAGGCATTCAGGGCCATAGGCCAAGTGCTGGACAATAGAATTAGAATACTTGGTGGTTTGTCTTTGACTTGATGGGTCTTTCTGTGCTGTATACCTCTATGACACTATGACGGAATTTTACTGGCACACCCATCCCAATTCCAGGGACGGACAAGGCTCAGAGAACAGCATTCTCCATTGGCCTCCAGCAGGATTGTATGAACCTTGGGCAGACATGCCGGTAAAATTCTGCCCTATGGATACCAAGGTGCCAGCCATGGCTCAGTCAGAAAGTTGCAGGCAGTCACATTCTAGAAGGTCTTGCACCATCAAAGGTGCCATCCTTCAGATGAGACACTAAACTGAGGCCAATCTGACCTGTCAGGCAGAGGTAATAGATCTTATGGCAGTATTTGAAGAGATCTCCCCAGCATCTTGCTCGATGATTGTATGTGGCAATTTTTGCATTGTTGTTTGTGGGCGCAAATTGACTTGCATGGCTCCTTATGGTACACCACACTTCAAAATTACCCGATTGACTGCAAAGCTCTTGGGGAAGACCTGACATATCTTGTATGTCATTGAGTTGCATTTAGTTGATCTTTCTCTACACCCTCCCTATGACTATAACAGTCTGCACTTCCTCGTTTTGTTCTGTATGAACATATAGCGCAAGAATCAATACTCTTCATTGTATGTTAATACATGTGACAATTATAAATCAAATCAAATAATAATGCTTTGGGAGAAGGATGTCCAAAGGTATTTTATTTCAAAGTGTACGGTGTCAAAAAGTAGGTAAGTGGAAACATTTTGTGCTTGGATCAAGGATTGGTATTCAAATTGTTATTTTTGGATGAGGAATGCCATATGATCCAGAGAACGGGAAGTGGTTTGTCAGACTGGAATTCTTTGCTTTGTGTTTTTCTAGAGTGAGCTATTTACGTATCATAATTTTCAACCTTTGCTTCAGCGAGAGCGAGAGATGAATGGTAGCCAGAGTCACATTTTCTGCTGGTGGGTGGCTTTGGGTAGAATAGAAAATGCACTCCTGCCACTTTTTAACATTAAAAGTTTACACATTTAAAATCTTTTTTCCCTTCCCCACTCTTTAAGATCAATCACTCAGTATGGCACTTCATGAATGAAGAGATGAGCAGATGCCTGGGGTGCTTTTGAACCTCCAATATCAGTGAGTCACTGGCCTGGTGGTAGAATGTACACATGAGTGGTAAAAAGGAGGTGATCTCTCCTCTCCTTGCCCAGTTGCTGTGTGGCAGTTCTCATGACAGCATGGCATGGGTATGAAGCCACAACTTGACACTTTGAGATGCGTTGATGCTCTGAATGTTAAAGTGTGAACATCTCATATACTTAAAGGAATGAAGTCTCACTGAGAGTAACATTGTGTTTCAGAAAGCCCTTTTGTTAATCTTTTGTTGTCATGTGGAACAATCTGGATGGACTAATTACAATATAGAGGCTGATGAGAACGGGCAATACAAAATTTAATGATGGTGCCTGTGCTAATGAGTTTTATATATCAGGAAACATGGAAACTAGAAATAGGAGTAGGCCATCTGGCCCTTTGAGCCTGCTCCACCACTCATTTTGATCATGGCTGATCATTGAATTCAATATCCTGACCTCCATATCCCTTGATCCCTTTAACCCCAAAACAGATAACATTTTGATGTTAACTAGTTTATGTGGTAGTGAATTCCACACATTCACCATCCTTTGGGTGAAGAAATTTCTTCTCGTCTCAGCTGCAAAAGGTTTATCCCTTATCCTCAAACTACGGCCTCTAGTTCTGGACTCCCCACCATTGGGAATATTCTTTCTGAATCTATCCTATCTAACCCTTTTAGAATTTTATATGTTTCAATGAGATCCTTTCTCACTCTTCTAAACTCCAATAAAAACAATCCTGACAGACTTAACGTCTGCTCATATGACAGACCTGCCATGCTAGGAATCAGTCTGGTGCACCTTTACTGTACTCCTGTATAACAAGCACATCCTTCCTTAGATAAGGACACCAAAACTGCATATAATACTCCAGCTGTGGCTTCACCAATGCTCTATACAATTGCAGCAAAACACTCTTATTCTGATACTCAATTCCTCTCATTATAAAGGCCAACATATCATTTGCCTTCTTTACTGCCTGCTATGCCTGCCAGCTTACTTTTAGTGACTGATGCACAAGGACACCAAGATCTCGCTGAGTACCCACCACTCTCATTTTGTAACATTCAAGTAACAATCTGTCTTCCTATTATTGCTACCAACTAAGTCTGCCATATGACCACACACTCAGTTGTCCAAATCACACTGAAGCATCTCTGCATCATCCTCAGAGCTCACTTTCCTATCCACCTTAGTATCATCTGCAAATTTAAAGATAATACATTTAGTTCCATCTTCCAGATCATTAATACATAATATGAACAGTTGGGGTTCTAGCACAGATCCCTGCAGAACCCATTAGTCACTGACTGCCAATCAGAAAAAGACTCATTTATGCCAACTCTTTGTTTCCTATTTGCTAAACAGCTTTCTATTCATCTCAAGACATTACTTGCAATCCCATGTGCTTTCATTTTACGTAGTAATCTGTTATGTGAGACCTTGTCAAAAGCCTCTGAAAGTCTAAACAAATCACATTGGCTGGTTCTCCCCGGTCAACTCCACTAGTTCCATCCTCAAAGAATTCCAATACATTCATCAAGCATGATTTCCCTTTTGCAGATCCATAATGACTTTATCTGATTATACCACTGCCTTCCAAATGCTGAGTTATGAAAGATGGACTAGGAGAAGTGATCTGATGGAAATCTTTAAAGTGATGCAGTGGCTTGATAGTATACGGTAGTGGAGATGTTTTCACTTGCAGTGAATCCAAAATTAGACCCTATAAACATAATAAATGCAAGGAGTTCAGGAAAAACATCTTCAACCAGAGAGTGATGAGAATATAGAATTCTTTGCCATATAGGGTAGTTGAGGCAAATAACATAGACCCATTTAAAGAAAAGCTAGATAAGCAACTGAGAGAGATATAAATAGCAGGATAAATGTGTAGTGGTCCATTTTGGTCCATAATGGGATGAAGAAGTACAATATAAGGGATAGGAGTCTTAGTTGTGTTGTAGAGCAGAAGGATCTCGGGGTCCAGGCCCATAGGACTCTTTAATTGGCCTCGCAGGTGGAGGAAGTGGTCAAGAAGGGTACGGTGTACTGACCTTCATTAATCGAGGAATAGAGTTTAGGAGTCAGGAGGTAATGATGCAGCTCTATAAGACTCTTGTCAGACCCCAGTTGGAGTATTGTGCGCAGTTCTGGTCGCCTTATTATAGGAAGGATGTAGAGGCTATTGAGAGGGTTTACAGGAGATTAACAAGGATGCTGCCTGGATTGGGAGGCAGGCCTTATGAAGATAGGTTGAGGGAGCTGGGACTCTGCTCACTGGAGAGACGTAGGTTGAGAGACGACCTGATAGAGGTTTATAAAATGTTGAGAGGAATAGATAGGGTGGACTCTCAGAGACTATTTCCCCGAGCTGAAATGGTCACTACGAGAGGACACAGATTTAAGGTGCAGGGAAGCAAATACAAAGGAGATGTCAGGGGTAGGTTTTTCACTCAGAGGGTGGTGAGTGAATGGAACCGACTGCCGTCGGAGGTTGTTGAGGCAAACTCACTGGGGTCTTTTAAAAGACTTCTGGATGAGTATATGGAAAAGAATAGGATAGGGGGTTATAGATAGGTCTGTGGATTGGTAGATGTGATAGGCGCAACTCGTGGGTCGAAGGGCCTGTTTGTGCTGTATTGTTCTATGTTCTATGTTTTATGTTCTATGATATGTTGACGGTGTATGATAAAGTTAGGTGGGAGGAGGTCTGTGAACACCAGAATAGGCCTGATGGGCTGAATGGCCAGTTTCTGTAGTGTAAATATTATGTAATTTTCCTGCCTCTCATTTTCAAGTGTTTGGTCTGTACAGCAGATGTGGCACAACTTGTAGGTTATGAGAGCTGTTGCATAATTCAGGGATTGACTCAACCAATTTTCAATTCAATCCCATGTGCTTCATCCGTTGAGAGTCTCCCTTTCCATCTCCAAACATTCAGCACTCCCCCCCCCACCCAACAACCACCCCATCAAAGCAGTTAACACTCTTCAGAGACCAAGTTACTGAATCTCTGCTCAATGTTAAGGGTCATTACAGCAAAAGGTTTTAATATTTGCACCTACTTCACTGTAATGCAACACAGTGAATAGCATAGCTGTCTCACAGTGCCAGGGAGCAGGTTTGATTCCAGCCTTGGGTGACTTGGGAGTTTGTCCTCCAGATGCTTCAGTTTCCACCCAGAGCCCAAAGATGAGCAGGATAGGTGGATTGACCATGCTAAATTACCCCTTAGTATCCCAAGAGGTGTAGGTTCAGGGATTAGCGGAGTAAATATGTGGGGTTACAGAAATATGGGGGCAGGGGGCGGTGGTGGACCTTGCTGTGATGGAGAGTGATGGACAGTCAATGGGCTGAATGGCTCTGCAATGTCAGGATTCTATGACTCTTAAGAGACGTGAAGGACATTCTCATGACCGCCAAAGATAGGCAACCAATCACCATTTAAAGTAAAGAAAATTTTCATTTAAATTATTACTCTTATTAGCTAAAAAAACTCTTAAGAAGGAAAGCTCTAGAGCATCTTCAAGATCTCAAGATGTCCTAGACCCCTGTAAGCCAATGGAATCACATTAAGAGTTCAGTGACTGGTAATGTAGGAAACATAATGACCAATTTGTAAACAGTAAGCCCTCACTAATAACAATGATTATATTGTCCAGTTAATATCTATGCTTTTCTAGAATTAGCTCTATATAGATTGTAACTTTAGAGCTTTACTCAGCATCAAGGTTAATAGCAGCCTGATCCACACTCTATTGCTGATGAGTGGCTTTAGGTGTAATAGAAAATAATCTCCTGACACTGAGATCTCTTAGGCATGCTTTCATATTACTTAAGGGCATGCTACCTTCATTATGACAATATCTAATATATTTTACATATCTCATTCTAACAACCTATGATATAGTTTTGGTCTCAATTTTTAAGGTAGGCTGTGCTTGCATAGGCAAGTACCACACCTTTGTACTTGTACAAAGATACAAAGGTGTAGCAAGGAAATGATAAAGCAGAGATTCCCTAGAGTGGTTCTGGAATGACGGATTGCTCTGTGATGTGAGGTTGAGTAAATTGGGCCAACACTTGCTAGTATTTAGAAGAATGGGAGATGATCTGTTTGAAACATATAAGATTCTGAAGAGACTTGACAGATTGGACACTGAAAAATTGTTTGGTCAATTAGCAAGCCTGCAAATGTGAAGTTTATTAGGCGAGGCATAGAGTTTAAGAGCATGGAGGATATAGTAGAACTACATAAAACATTGGTTCGACTACAGCTAGAGTATTGTGTTAATCTACATTATATTAGGGATGTGACAGCATTGGAAAGGTTGCAGAGAAGGTTTAACAGGATGAGGTTATCCACTTTGGAAGAAATAATAGTAGGATGGAATATTGTTTAAATGGTGAAAAGTTGCAGCATGCTACTGTGCAGAGAGACCCTGGGGGTCCTTGTGCACATGTTGCAAAAACTCAGTTTGCAGGTTCAGCAGGTGATCAAGAAGGCGAATGAAATGTTGGCCTTTATAGCGAGGGGGATAGAATATAAAAACAGGGATGTCTTGCTGCAACTGTACAAGGCACTAGTGAGGCTGCAACTAGAGTACTATGTGCAATTTTGGTCCCCTTATTTGCGAAAGGATATATTGGCCTTGGAGGGAGTACAGAGAAGGTTAACCAGGATGATACTGGAGATGAGGGGGTTAGCTTATGAGGAGAGATTGAGTAGATTGGGCCTGTACTCATTGGAGTTTAAAGGCTGAGGGGGGAATCTTATAGATACATATAAGATAATGAAGGAGCTAGATAGGGTAAAGGTAGAAAGGATTTTTCCACTTAGAAAAGAAACCAGAACTAGAGGGCACAGCCTCAAAATAAGGCTGGGGGTGGGGGGTGCAGTTTAGAACAGAGTTGAGGAGGAACTTCTCTCAGAAGATACTGAATCTCTGGAATTCTCTGTCCATTGAAATGGTGCAGGCTACCTCATTAATGTGTTTAAATCATGGGTAGATAGATTTCTGATCAATAAGGGAATTAAGGGTTATGGGAGCAGATGGGTAAGTGAAACTGATCCACTTCAGATCAGCCATGATATTAAATGGCGGGCAGGCTCAAGGGGCTAGATGGCCTACTCCTGCTTCTATTTCTTATGTTCTTATGTTCATTCTTAGCAAATACAAAAACACCTCTCGTTACACCATCTGACCATCATGTACCAGTGGACAGCTTGACAAATGGAAACTGGTGAACTGGGGCATTTCCAGCAATTCCCCTACACATTGCCTTTGAATATATCCTTTTCATTCATCTTGGTATACTGGAGTGTGTGCTGAAACAAGCCCTCTACCGAAGAAGTCCTTGTTAGAAGTGATGTGATTTTCCAGACTTTTCCTCAGTTTCCCCACCACGTCTCCAAACCACTTCAGTCAGGCAATAAATCATAGTGCTTGGAAAAATCCTGCCCTGTTTATACAAAGAGCAGTCTGCTGTGTCTCTCCTGCTGTGTTCCACCCTAATGCTCTCCTTGTGTCTCCTTTTCTAAATTTATAGGTTGATGTGGAAGGGAAGCAGGAAGTGGTACTTTACGACCAGTGCACGCGAGACCCGGGCAAGCTGGCGTCGGATAGCTTCACCTCTGTGCTCCTTGGCAAGCTGGAGGGCTGCTTCCACTATGTTTCCCTACTAGCAGGTACAGTTTCAACCGCTTCCACTCCGGCTGTTAATGACTATGATTTCCTTCTTTATTTTAAAAAGAAAAATTTGCTCAGTGTTGTTTGAGATGTGCTTAAGGGTCATGTTGGATTAATTTTCTTTTCTTCAGAAGATGTTGTGGACATTGAGGGCACAATTTAAAGTATTTCTGTGTGAAAGATGTTCAGTAGGACTACCTGAGGGATGAAAGGCCTATTCCTTTTCCTATTTTATGTGTTCCTATGCCTGCTGATTGAGTGAGTTTATCCAGTGAGTAGATGATTTATAACCCCAACAGGGAAGATCCTAAATTGAATCCCAGGTCTGTGCTGAATTAGTTGCTCTCAGGTGAAGTAAGGATTTTCCAATTCATCTAAGTCAATCATGGAAAAATTACCTGGCATTTCCACTCAATGTATAGCCAGTGACCTGCTGCTGGAAATCTGGGTGTGTGGATGTCAAATGAGGAGAAGGGTTTGACTTTGATTGAAAGTCTGCCAATAAATAGCTCACACAGGAGGAGTGGCCTCTTGGGCAAGCTGATGGAAGGCATGGAGCACCTCTAAAGCAATGCTTCAAATGGAGCAAGAGTGGAGGACAAAGAAGAGGCCATCTTCCTTGGTTTGGGCAGTGTGATGAGACATTTTACAGCTGGAGATGGTATGTAATGATTACATTTCTGAATTTGTAATCCCAAAGCCTGACCCAGCAATTCGTAGAACTGAGTTCAAGTCCTATCGTGGCACTCGGTCAGTTTAAATAAAATATTTGCGAAACAAACAAGAAGTGGCATCAGGAAAAACCCGGGCATGTTTTCATTCATTCCATTTATCCTTTCAAAATCTAATGTTATTATATCTGACAGCAATGAAATTGTATAAGAACAATGCTACAGAGAACTGATAACCATGAGAGTGGAGTAGGCTGCAAGATACCTGACATAAGATGTATAATCCGTGCAGTCAGGTCTGTGCAAATTATTCACTCTCAAGAATGACACAGTGGCAAGGAACATTTAACGTGGTCATGCCTAAGTATTTCCCCTCACCCTCCCCTTCAAACTGGTCATCACTTGAGGAGATTCCAGTAACTGAATCACAGACTGCTGTTAAACCAGAAATGTAGACATTCTGGAAGCAGAAATCAGTTTTGTGTGGCTAATTGCTCAAAAAGAAGGGGTTTTTCCAGAGCTGTCAATTAGTGGTTGGCACAGAGAAGACTTATTGTAGGCTTGGAAAGACAAAGGCAAGTTTGAAATTGTAATGACAGAGTATGACATTCCTTCTTTTTTTGTGGAGTGCATATTTATATTTTTCTCTTGCTGTCTGGTGACTAGGTCACAGAGATTATTGGGAAGAGGATAACAGCAAGCTATTGAGGTGTCAAGTGCTGTTTCACAGCTCCAGGGATCTGGTTCAATTCCCAGCTTAAGTCACTGTGTGGAATTTGCATATTCTCCCCATGTCTGCATGGGTTTCCCAAGAGGGATCCAGTCTCCTTCCACAGTCCAAAGATGTGAAGGTTTGCTTGATTGGTCACGCTAAATTGTCCATAGTCTCCTGGGATGTGTAGGGCCTGGAGTGGGATTGTTGTGGGTGCAGTCTTGATGGGTTGAATGGCCTCCTTCTGCACTGTAGGGTTTCTATGGTTTCTGTCTGCTGATGTCCTTCAGTTATGAGAGCGCCAAATTGATGACCTGATGCAACTTAAAAGCAATGCTAGGAACTGGGTTGGGTTTTTCTGAAGAACTCTGCTTAAAACATCAGAACAATGGGGGCATTTCATTTAAACTGCCTCAAAATTGTTCACTTAGAATCATGGTTAACTCTATCTTAACTTGGCTCTGTAACATTTGTTAACCTTACTTAACAAACATCTAATCTCAATTTTGAAATTTTCAATTAACCTAATCTCAACAGAGCAGAGGATTCTAGACCCTTTATGTGAAACAATACTTCCTGACATCCCCCTGGATGGCTCTTTCTAATGTACAGTTATGTCCCCCCTGTTCTGGATTCACCCAATGAATGAAGTGGTTGTTCCCATCAACTCTATCAACTCCTTTAGTCATCACTTCATTAACCTGTATCTCTTTCCTATTTAACGCATCTTCACTGCTTCATTTCTGCCGCAACTCTAGTAATCACAGTAGAAACTGATACCAGTACAGCAAGCATTCTTTCTCTTTAAGTCAGAAGATGCAAGGTTTGAAGCTAAGGTGAGACAGTTCTTGTCAGGAGTGACTGGCGCTCCATTTCCTGAATTCTGCAAAGATGTCCAGTGGGACACTGGTGGGTTTGGGTGGCCATGCCATATCCTTGGATTGTGGGAGTCCATAGAAGCCTCTAGTAATGCAGGACCAACCCACCTGATTCACTGATAGAGGCATTGCTATGACAATGGAGGCATAGTTCATGACCAGTCCTGTCACATTATTATACAAGCTGCAAGTCTTTCGACTGCTGCTTACTATTAACCCGAAGGAACTGCGTGCAGATATGCTAAAATATTGAAATACTGATGGAAATTCCACCTGCCAGTGTTCCTAGCTGTTAAGACCCCTTCATCCTGATTGTCAACTGGGATTGCACACCTTGTTTGTGTTTAAATGCAGGGCTAATCAGCACTTACAGAGCAAGAATTACTTGAGCTATTATTAAGCAGTGGGTGGATTTCAATGGCTTGACTGTTGTTGCAATCTCTTCAAGCTTTTCTGTCATACTGGAGTATTCATCATCACTTTTATTTGGCACTTTACCATTGTTGTAGAGCTCTCTGGATATTGTCCCACCCAATTAACAGTAAGATGTGGAACTGTGACAGGCCAACAGCACACAGTGCCTTGAGAATGGTGAGACAAAGGAGACTCCTGTACAGTTGTACACATAGGATCTGTTCCCTCATTTGATTCAAATATGGTGACTGATGGTCTTTTTAATGATAAGAAATGGAAGAGTTGGGTGGGTTGGTGAGATTGATGCGCAGATGGGAATGCGCTGGACAGTCTGCCAATCACAGTTGTATTGTGCGAAAGCATTTGATGTTGCAGCAGGTTTGCTGAGGTAATATGGGGTCAACAGTAGGTTTAAGCTGCCCTTGCTTCCACTTGTTTAGACAGCATATGGTCCAAGTTCTCCTCAATGTGGGGTGGACCACTTCAGACCCTGAGTTACCAGTTATTCACCTGGAATCATTTCAAGTGGCGATCTACTTTTATTTGGTAGTTCTTTCGACAACCCAACAAGTAAACAAATTAACTTAGGGACAAATTAAAAGAGGCAGCCTCCCGAAAAGGAAGAGGAGGGGGGCGGCCCGAATAGAAACAAAAGCCCAAAGGAAACTTAAAACATTAAATCAAAATGTGATTGTAAGGGTCTATAACACACACCAGTCCCTGCGGTGCCCAGCGGGCACGGAAGGCATTCTACCTTGATTTGGTACGTCAGTGTAAAACAGGCAATAGCAAGTTGACTGCTTGTTTTAGACAACTCACCCGATATTTATTTCTCATTAACTTCATTGGGAGAGGTGCATAAAACAAGTTGCTGTTTGGCTGTCACCTGTTTTCTTCTGTTGAGCAAAGTCAAGATGACCCAAAGCAGCATGATGGTCAGTCAGCACTGTATGTGCACATCTGGAATAGAACAACCGCACAAACACCATTACCGCTCGTGTAGAGAAAGAAACCGCACAAATTGCAGATTTGTCTTTTGTTCACAGGTTAGCAAGCTTGTGGAAGAGATAAGTTAACTTTCTGCTAACACTTTGCTTTTTTAGAAACGTTGTCTCCAAGTGTTAATATTGCCTCCTTAAAAGATTATCATTGCTTGCTTCTGTTAGCTTATTAGCAACTTCTGCAAAAGCTGTTTCAGCTTTGTGATTTGCAAGAATTAAATGTTTCTGCCACTGACTATCTGCGTGGGAAGGCTTTGCTGGAAACAGCAACTGCTCCACATTTTTGTTACATGCACAAAAACAAATGCAGAGAGTAAAGGTCAAGACAAGATTCAGTCCAGTTGACCGATCTTTAAGGTATTTTACATGCAGTACTTGAGGTCATAGGACACTGCCTTCCATGCATTTGCAATAATAGTTCCGTCTGCTGATGACAGAATTATGGACTTTAATGATATAGCTCTGTGATTCTCTTGTCAAGATAAAGGAGGCATTTTGATCAATGTAAATATGGGAGGCTGACAGACAGATATCTTTCTTTTGAGAATTTTGATATAGAAGTACATATCTAAAGATGTTTACAAGAGCAGCGATCTCCCCAGTGAGGATCTGGTCTCCCCAATGAGGAACTGATCTTCTTAGTGAGGAACTGGACTCCCAGTGATGTACTGGTCTCCCCAGTGAGATCTCTTCAGTGAGGAACTGATCTTCCCAGTAATGTAATGGCCTCCAGAAGAATTGGGAATGGTCACTCCTCCCAATACTGTATCTGTTGACATGAGTGGTGTGTTGTTGTCAAAGTCAATGCCAGATGGTCTATCCTGTTTTATTCCTTATTCTCTTTTCTGTATTGGTTTGCAAGGCATTTCAGAGGGCAGTTAAGACTTTACCACATTGTTGTGGGTATTGAGTCACAAGTAGGTCAGACCAGGTAAAGCCAACAGATTTCCTTCCAAATTAGATGGGTTTTTATGACAAACATGGCAGCATTACAGAGACTAATTTTCAATTCCTGATTTTTTGAATGACTTTATTGAATCAATTGAATTCCACACACCAGAACATTAACCTGGGTCTTTTGGATTACTAATCTGCAGGTTCTCCCTGTGTCTGCGTAGGTTTCCTCCGGGTGCTCCAGTTTCCTCCCACAGCCCTAAAGTCATGCTGGTTAGGTGCATTGGCTATGCTAGGTTCTCCCTCTGTACCCAAACAGGCGCTAGAGTGTGGCAACGAGCAGCTTTTCACAGTAACTTCCTTGCAATTTTAATGTGAGTCTACTTGTGATACTAATAAATAAACTTTTAAACACAATTGTGGTCCTGAAATTTCTTCAATGTGAATGCCATGAATGCAGCTCATGACACTCTGACCTCCTGCTGTACCCTGACTTCCTGTGGGTAATCTAGCTGCAAATAAAATGGAGGGTGCCAAGCGACGCAGACAAATTGCAAACAGTTTGACTGTTAACTGTTAACTGTTTCAATAATCGCCCCAACTATCTTTCTGCTACTGTCGGACCGAGTTGCCTTTACTGCAGCACAAACGTGCGCAATATCAATACGATGTGATTGAGATCCCATCCACATGCAATGAGAACAGAAGTGGAAATATTACATTGCAGTATAAGTACTAAGACTGTGCTCCGAGATAAAATAGATGCCGCGTACAATGGCAGCAATTGTAGGCAGCTTACTCAAAGATTTATGTTTATTTAAGATCAGCATTTCTTGAAAATTCTGAAGGATTTATTTGTAATTATGTGGCAGTAGACTTGAAGTTTTGTTACATTTTCTTGCGGGATAGTTGGCAAGAGCAGTCTAGTCTAGGTACATTAGCAATATTTGGGCACATTAGCAGCATTTAAGAGGCATCTGGATGGGTACATGAATAGGGAGGGAATAATGGTGTACGGATCGAGTAAGGACAGGTTTTTTTAGTTTAGTTATGGCATCGTGATTTGCTCAGGCAGGAGGGCGTAAGGGCCTGTTCCTATTCTATACTTTTTCCTTGTTCTTTGTAATTGCTCCTGTAATAATTTCAAAGCCAGGTTTATGCTTTGCTGTAATATTATTGAGAGTGGGATGTTTGAGAATAAATGCAGGTATATAAACATACACAACTGTATTTAAATATGTCAGACAGACAATTTTTCTCAATGTTTCTATCCCACAGAGCCCAGAGAATGGACAACTTTGGAACTGTCTATTTGCAATATTAGTGATTGTCAGGTGATGTGAAGCTGCAAAGGAGGACAGTCAAGCAGTTGACACAGTTTGAGAACTGTCTGGCTGTAGGCACCACTCGAGCAGAAAGAGAAAAAAGAAAAACATTCCCTTTGTGATCCTGTGAACTCTTCACTTCCCAATTAGGCCGTCAGTGAACGGATGGTAGGGGGTAGTCAAGGTCATCAAAATAATAAATAGCCATCCATTGCTGCTGTCCACAACAAATAAAAAAAGGGATTTTTCTGCAAACCAGGGTCTGTATAACAAAAAGCGCCCGTAGGAATACAAGGAGGTGGGAAGTAAATATTATTTTGCCAGGGCTGCTGTGAAAGAAAATAAAAATCGAAGCTACAAATAATCCCCTTATTTATTTTACACGTGGGCCCTTCAGCGTAAAGGTTGGTAGCTCTGTGGAATATGACACTGCTCACAGACACAAGGGAATAAATTCTGCCATGCAGCAATCCAGTACATTGCTTCCAACAATGACCTTTCGAGTATTCAGGATAAAGGCTATCACTGCGTGGAGTTCTGCATTGTTCACCCCGAGCAACAACGACTTACATCCAAACTGCATCCTCAGCATGGTTTAAAAAACATGCCTAAGGCATATTGCAGAAGTATAATATATGCAAGGGGTTGACAGTAAACCAAGAGATGTTAGAATGGATGATGGAAAGACTTGGTAAAAGA
Source organism: Sphyrna mokarran (assembly GCA_024679065.1). Lineage (NCBI taxonomy): Eukaryota > Metazoa > Chordata > Chondrichthyes > Carcharhiniformes > Carcharhinidae > Sphyrna > Sphyrna mokarran. The sequence continues at coordinate 72,500,291 of JAGIQG010000008.1, read as the reverse complement.
GCTAAGTTGTAAGAATCCTTAAAGGAGGAAAAAAGTGGAGGGGCAGAGAGGTTTAGGAAGAAGTTTCTGGAGCTGAAAACGTGACTGTCAATGCTGGGACAAAGCAAGTCGGAGATGTACAGCAACAATTTGATTGATGATTTTGGACTGAACAGGGTGATGCTTGACTGGCCTGATGTCATATCATGTACAAATCTTGCAGCTGACAAAAACGGAAGATTCAGGTTTGGCTTCTCAAGCCAAGGTTATCTTTTGTACACTCAGCTCTTCCTCAGCAATACCACCACTCTCAACTCCTCCACTGTTATTAGATTATCCAATGCTGGAGGAATTTCCTCAAATTAAATATTGGAATGACTGAAGTTCGTGTTTCCAGTTCACTAACTACTGACTCCATCCCTCTATGTGGCACGATCTGATATTAAACCAGGTTGTTCACAACATTGATGTTACACTTGACTCTGAGATAAGCTTCCAATTCCATATTAGTGCCATCTCTAAGACCACCGCTGTAACATTTCTTGACTCCTCATTGTCACCTTCAAACTCAAATCCAACACACTCCTAACTTCTCTTTCACATTCGACCCTCTGTAAACCTGAGCTCATCTAAATCTCTGCTCTTCATGTCTGAACTCATAGTTCTTTCACCCCAGAACTAATTTGGTTCCCAGTCAGTTTAAAATTCTCATTGTTTTCAGTTCTCTCCAGGGCTGTGCCCCATCCTATCTCTATAATCTCCTCCAACCCCACAATCCTCCGAGATATCTGCCCTCCTTTAATATAGGCCTGTTGTGCATTCTAAATTATAACTTCCGCACCATTGGTTGTGGTGCCTTCATTGATTGACACTTGTGTGACACTTCATGTGTGACACTTGTGGCAGAAACTGTCTAGGAGTGACTTCTTCAGCCATCAGCACAAATGTGCAATATGGAGTCATCCCATGCAAAATGGCTTTGTCTGCTGCTTCTCCACTATCTCTCCAAGTTACAAGTATGTTCGTTTAGTCTGATCTGGTCTCTTTCTTTATGAGGAGATTTTTGGATTGAAGGGAATGAGGATTTTAGGTTTATCCAGATTCAGAGCTTCCCCCCAGGATGATATGCTTTTCTCACCACTCCTTTTAAAGGGTCATTCTCTAACAAAAACAAAAAAAAACAATTTATACTTGTAGCATTATAAAGCAAAGTATAAAGCCAATCCATAGAATTATATTATAGGTCAAAAACTTGGACTGAAGCCGAGCTCTAGGGAGTCCTCTCCCTACATCTCTCTGCTTTTCTTCCTTTCTTTCTTCCTTTTTACCTATCTTTCTTCCTTCAAGATATTTCTTAAAAGCTCCTCTCAGTCCAAGTTTTTGACCTATAATATAATTCTATGGATTGGCTTTATACTTTGCTTTATAATGCTACAAGTATAAATTGTTTTTTTTTGTTTTTGTTAGAGAATGACCCTTTAAAAGGAGTGGTGAGAAAAGCATATCATCCTGGGGGGAAGCTCTGAATCTGGATAAACCTAAAATCCTCATTCCCTTCAATCCAAAAATCTCCTCATAAAGAAAGAGACCAGATCAGACTAAACGAACATACTTGTAACTTGGAGAGATAGTGGAGAAGCAGCAGACAAAGCCATTTTGCATGGGATGACTCCATATTGCACATTTGTGCTGATGGCTGAAGAAATCACTCCTAGACAGTTTCTGCCACAAGTGTCACACATGAAAATATGTAGTGTTGTGTTACGTTACTGTTTTTGTTGCTGGCATCTGTTGCCTGGTGCTGGTCATTGTGGTGGGTCACAGGAAGTGTTGCTATTTTCCTTTGTCATCAGCTAGTGACACCCAGGTGTGATAATTGATATTTATGGCTTTCACATTAGGCTTGCAAGCATCCTTAACAAAGAGTTTTGGGCAACGTAGTGGCTCCAGCTATTTTGTAAATTAAGTTTGTGTCTTTATATGCTCTGGTTGTGAATAGAACTCCCAGTCAGCTGATGAAGGAGCAGCACTCTAAAAGCTTGTGGCTTGTGCTACCAAATAAACTGTTGGATTTTAACCTGGTGTTGTGAGACTGCTTACCCCAGTCCAATGTCAGCATCTTCACGTCTGTCTCACTATGAAGAAAGCCCTTGGGTTTGTTCTGTCTTGCAGACGTACCTGAGTTAACACAATCACCTCTGTATGATGAGTGCTAATGAACCTGGAAGCTCTGTCTCTGAGAATGCTGCCACATTCATGATTTAGTCCTGCCTAGATATACTCATAATGTACCACAGGCAGTGAAAATGGAAATTATTGCACTTTTTTTCTTGACAGCTGTAGATCAGTCATGTTTCATAAGCATACTGAGGACATCGGTCTTACAAACCACCAGCGTGATCCTAAAGATCACCTTGATGTTTCATGATCAGCCAGAGGCGGTAGAATCCATAGAATCTCTATAGTGCAAAAAGAGGCCATCGAATCTGAACTGACTCTCTGAAATAGCAAACTTCACACAGACAATCACCCAAGACCAAAATCAAACCCTGGTCCAAGGCATTGTGAGACAGCAGTGCTCACCATTGTGCCAACATGCCACCCACAGTGGTAGCTGTATTCCAATGCAAATCTTAATTTCTGCAGCAAGGGATGGGCTTTCTGGGATCATTTAGTGTGATCAGGAGTGAAGATGTAGCACGTTTTCCCATGATCACAGTTTTCTTGATGCTTTAATCAGAATGAGCAGGTTACAAGTATTAGAAGGTGATCCTTGAGTCTTTGTGGCTGAGTCTTTGTGTGGGTGACTATAATGCAGCATCAGAGTGGGGAATAGAATGAAACAGGGCTGTATCTCGGGCATTCCCCTCCTTTCTCCTCTCTGTTAGACATCTTCTCCATGCTCCTAATCTTTGCCTATCTGCTTGTACACTAGATCAGCCTTCAAACTGCACAATCTAGCAAGACTGAAAGTGAAGACAAAAACATATTGCATTGTGATCACAGAACTTCTCATTAGCAAACAAAAAAACTTATAATTATGTAAGACATTTCACCATCTGATGACATTCCAAAGCATTTTACAGAAAACAAAGTGTTCTTGAGGTGTTGTCATATCAAAAATTTGATAGTCAGTTTGCGTAGAGCAATACCTCACAAACAACAATATGATAAGGACCAAAAAAGTCTGTTTTACTGAGGGCTGGGTACTGAGCAGAACTATTTTTTGCAATAGTGCTTTGGAATTTTTTATGTCCATTGATTGCTCAGCCAGGGTCTCAGTTTAATACCTCAACCAAAGGACAGCACCTCTGTCTGTGCAGCTTTTCCTCAGTACCGCACTGAAGTGCGTGCATAGATTTTGTTGTTTAGTTTGTAGAATGGGATTTGAATCTGAAACCTTTCAACTTGAATCACAATTCACGTAAGTTCCTTTTGGTGGCGGAGAAACCCCAGGCTCTGACTCAGTTTATCTTTCAGCAGCAGAAATTGAGTTTGCCATTGGATCAGTTTTGGACACAGAGGGGGAAACAGAAAACTGAAACTGCAAAATGTTTACCACCAGTAGGCAAAGGAAAGGATCTTATCTCAAGTGCTGTATGTATGTGTGCGTTGTATGTGTGGTCATTCTATGTGTATAACGAAACCTGAGTAAGCTTGTGCAGTTCAATGCAATTCCAAAGTTATTGCATTTTCCCATTTTGATTGCTACTGGGCAAAGCACAGTTTGAAATCTGATAAACACATAAGTTGTTCACCAATGGATGTTTTGCTTGGATCCAAGTTTCTATAAACATTTGATAAAAATAGCTTCTTTGCAAATTTTTGTGCCACAGCCTATTTAATCATTCATTCAGCAATCCAGTTTAATGATAAACAACAAAAAAAATCACTCAAGAAGGTGATTGGACTGTAAAAATATACTGCTGTGTCTTCTGTTACATTTAGCTGAGGACTGATTCATCTAGTGAATAAGCATTGTAAAATGGATAATTTGGGAGATTTTATGTATGGCTTATGATTTTGAATTTAACCATTGTGCTTAGTTAATAGTTAATTGCATACTGTGGGAATGGATAGACAGTATCATAGAATGGAAAGGGCTGTAATGCATTGGATTTGAAGTGGGAGTGAATGGGAAAGGTCATTGTGCTGAGCTTTCATATATGGCAGTGAATGTAATTTAGATTTTTATCATGAAAGTGAATGGGTCACAATCACCATAGAGACCTTGAAAAAAAGCAACTGGTGAAAAGGATCATAAAACAAGATTTTCTGTTTAAAGACTTTAACTGTAGCAAACAAATCAAAAGCAACAGATCAACATTACTTACAGACAACTAATTTACCAACTTAAAAAAAGGTATTTTGCATGAACCAATTAATGCAATGGAAATATACCATGAAATACATTTTTATTTTAAGCAGATGGATAGCAGTAAAAGATTAAATCTGAAGATGCTCCTGGACTCTTGCAGATCCAGTTCTCCCTGTCACAGCGGGTTGAATCTTCCAGTGTGCCTTGTAAATCAGTCCACTCAGACAAAGTAATCCAGAACAAAAAGCTATCAGTAAGATCTATCTCACTGACTTGTTCCTTAAACTGCAAAGCCTTGCCGGTCCTGTTCTCTTCCTTTTAAACATAAAACCAAATTTTACTTGCATTCTGCTTAGCTGTTAGCACAAAAATAGTCTTTTCCTCTGCTCTTCACAAGTCGCTGTTTTTGTTTCTCTCTCTCTCACCCTATATCTCTGCGATTCAGGTGTTAAACCTGTCACTTGATTTTCAATAGGTTTCAGTTACAGATCACATGGGCTTATCTCCAGGCAGAGTTAGTATTATCACCAGCCCCTTCTACCCTTCTGGGACATTCCATTTTCACTTGAAATTAAAGGAGACATTTTAAAGCGTGACTGTTTTATAAAGTCTTGTGTTCATAGCTATGGTGCTTAGTCCATTGAGATTCAGTACAATGAAAGTGAATGGTTATGGTCCTTTGAGGTTATATACAGTGAGTATGAATGGAAAGTGATTATGCACATTGACTAATATCTAGTGGAAGTGAATGGAAAAGGTTTGGATCAATTACACTTGGACCAATTTCTCATTGACTTTGAGCCAATTAGAGTAAACATTCTTGTGCTGGGAAGGTGATGCTGATGAGGATCCAATCCTGCAGCTGGATTTTACACAATGACAGTGTATTTTCTAAACACATCATTGTTCACTGAACGTACATGACGTGATTGTCCAACTAAAAATTTGCACACTGGCTTCTGTTTTATTCTTTGCTTTAATGGGGTTCATGACATATCATTACAAGACATCAACAACAAAGAGGGATCAGAGTGTGCAGGACTGAGTTAAATACTTGACCTGTTGATACTATAAATGATAGGTTGCTTGATTTGAAAAATGAAACATGGGTTTTTCTAATTATTTCTATAAATTATAATGTAATGACCATTTTGCCTCCCTTATGAAACAAGATGACACTTATACAAATTTCTGCCGAATGACAACATTTTAATGCAAACCAAGTTTCTTATGACATGTCCACCCTGCATTGGTTTGCCGAACTTTACTGTACAGTTGCCAATGATAGCCTTATTCCATGTGTGAGAACTGAGTCAGAGTTGTGCAATGTCTGAGCCATGGGTCACATTGCATTTTTGTTTAGTGAATCAAAAATGAGTAATAGATATGGTGGTTGAGCACATGCCTTCGAAACATGTGTCACACTATGATTACATGTAGAATAAAGCATCAAATCCCTACAGTGCAAAAGAGGAGCGGTGCAGTGGCACAGTGGTTAGCACTGCTGCCTCACCAGGGACCTGGGTTCAATTCCAGCCTTCAATGACTGTGTGGAGTTTGCATGTTTTCCCTGTGTCTGTGTGGGTATGCTCTGGATGCTCCGGTTTCCTCCCACACTCCAAAGACATGCGAGTTAGGTGGATTGCCCATACTAAATTGCCCCTTAGTGTCAGTGGAATAACAAGGTAAATATGTGGGGTAATGGGAATGGTGCCTGGATGGGATTGTTGTCGGTGCAGGTTTGATGAGCCAACTGGTCTCTTTCTGCACTGTAGACAATCTATGATATTACATATATTTTAACTTTCCATGATTTCATTGGTAAATTGTTGAGTTGAAAGTGTTGGGAGCATTTCATTGCTCTGAGTGGTCTATTTGTTTAAATGAATGATGAACAGAGTTTGTGAAAAAAAGTTTATATTTCCCTGTATTATTTGAATGTACATAGGGGCGTTTTCACTGAATTTAGTGCACGTGGAGAAAACAATGTTGCTGGAAGAGAAGCAAGAGTATCCAATCAGCAATTCCTATTTGAGAACAGCAGCACTGAGGGCTCTTGAAGCACCGAGGCCCACCTAAAGAGATTGTTTTTCTCCACTGTCTCAGAACGTTGTTGGGAAGATATTGGTTACAGGATGAGTCTTTGTAGGCTTCAGTAGGTTAACAGCAAGTCTTTATTAATTACTTGTAATTATATGCATATACACTGTACGGGATACAGGCAAAGTGCTATCTCCATGTCTAGGTTTTCACACGTCTCTGCTCAATGCATTGACCTCAGTGTGGGTCATGTACCTTCTTACATCACCATGCAGGCACTGTAGCGTACTCAGTCTCACATTAACTCTATATGGTTTAGACTCTTGTACTACAGAAGCAACATTATCCCAACGGTAAACAGAACTCCTGAGGAGTTTCATCGAGCTATGGGGCAGTTGAGCCTTCGTATCCAGTTTTCCTTCCACTCACCAACAATGTAGCTTGCAGCTCAGTGCCCATATGGACATTCACCGGTGTGGCGCTTGGGCTCCTGCTTGCCCTGTGGAGTCTGTCCATTGGACTTCACAGCTTCAGATGAGACTCAGATAGTCTCCGATGTTCGTTTCTGGCTGACAAAGAAGGCATTCCACTTATACATCAGTCAGTAGGTGAAACCATGTATCTTGAGGCCTTGTACTGAGCAGATGGTAGAGGTTGAGAACCCAGTGCTAATCTGGGATAAAGCAATTAGCATGTCAACATCTGCCTGCTCATGTGTCATTCATCAGCCAAGGGACAAAAAGTTCCACAGCTGCCATTTTGCATGGAACTATTGACCCTCATGCATGAATATATTGGAGAAATTTGTATGTATTGTATCTAAATCATCTATATGCTTAAGGAAGATAGTTTGAACTGTTTTCTATCAATTGATGGAATTGGCATTGTTAAGCCTCTGGATGCAGTTGAAGAGGGCATGCGATGCTTGAGAGAACCAAAATAGTGCTGTATAGTTAGTGGCGTTGTATTCCAGGTGAGAAGTTAAATCAAGTCAGAAGAATGTAAAATGTCTCAGCAGACTATTTTGAAGAGCAGGAGCAATCTATCTTTTGGACTTGAGCACAAAGATCAAGATTAGCACTCCAGAGCAAAACTGAGGAAGAGCTGCATTATTGAAGATGCTACCCTTCGATGATATAATTAAGCCCTATCTCCCCTCTTGGATGGAAGCGAAAAATCCTTTAGCATTATTTTGAAGAAAAACAGAAGAGTTATCCTAAGTATCCTGGTCAATATTGATCCCATAGTCAACATCACACAATTAGGTGATGGGAGACATTGTATTTTTGTGGAATCTAACTCTGCACAAATTGTCCACTGTATTTCCTACATTACAATACTTAATTGGCTTAAAGTGCTTTGGGATTTCCAGTGGTCATAAAAGTCACAATATAAATATATGGGCTGAATTTTAAGGAAGTGGGGGCTAGTTGAAGCAGCGTACAGCTCCCTCCACCTCGGAATATGAGGCAGGTGGCCTTGTCAAACTGAGGATGGGATTTCTGCCCCTTCAGTGGCTGGAAATCCAGCCCTCAAGAGCTGCTACCCAGTCTGCCAGTACAGAGTATCAATGCTACTGGCACTGCAGAGAGACCATGATGAAGTGTCATGGATGCTGGAGGCAATGGGTGGGATTTACGGCACAACCCACCATGTTTCGTGGGACACAACCTGTCTTTGACCAGAAGCATGATCTACCGGTCCCACCATTACCATTGAGGCTTCCCATTGAATGCACCTCACACCACTGGGGAATGGGTATGTTCATGGGTTATGTGTCCTGGATCCATTCAGGGCTGCCCCCAAAAGATGTATACCCCTTTCTTCATATCCTTTTGCTAACTTTGATGAAAAGACACTCTTGTTCACTTTCCACTGCTTAAGATGGCAGTGGAGATGGAATTAAAGCCTTAAATTGCAATTAATTAAATATTTTAGAGCCTCAATAGGCCTGCAGGTGGATGGACTAGTAGGTACCTTATCCAACTCCTCTTCTAAAGGGGCCATGTCGGAGTTGAGTGGGAAGGCAGTGGGCAAGCTTTTCATCATCCTTTATGTGGCTCCCTCTGCTAAAATAATGTCTCATGAGGCGGGGGCATAAAATACAGCCCTATGTCTTTCTTTCTTTCTTGTTTTCTGGGCTAATATTTATTCCTCAAGCAACATCACTAAGAACAGCTGATCTAGTAATTACCTAATTGCTATTTCTGATGCTGTGATTGGCTTTTCCTTAACTTAAACAGCAACTATATGTCATTAATTGTAGAATGCTTTCTGATGTCTAAGATTGTGGAAGGCTCTTTACTTGCTCCTGTAGCAATTATTTTTCTTCAGGTGCAGGAGTGGAAAGGATGGAGAGATTATACAGAAAAAATTTGTATTGCATTAAATTTAGAATCTGACATTCCATTTTAGATCCTCCCAGCAACCAGCAGTGAAATCATTGCAGTTGACATGAGTTTAACACATTTGCACATCATTTTCTCTCTCCACCATTTAATAGAGGTGTTAATCCATTTGAAATAAAAAAGAATAACACACAAGTTCAAGTAGCAAACAAGAATGTGCCACATGAACAGGTTAAACATTTGTCCACCAATATAGCCACCACAAATTTCAAATACAAAGATTCAAATACAAATCGAAAATAGATTTAAACATTTCTTTCAGTAACATTTAGTTTCCTTCTCACCCAGAGTGTTATCCACTGAGCATGACATTCTTCCACCGTCATATCTATACACGCTGGTGGGGGCCTTAGTAGGTTGGGTTTAGGGAGACATAGTGAGCTTCTGAGGATTGTGTAACACCGTTCTTGTGTGTGGTGAAGCCATGTTAACAGTGGAGCGAAATGGAGTTCAGGGATGTTCCACTTGGAAAATGAAGCATTGGATCATTTTTCTGCAAGTTGTTGCATCATTATTATTGAATGATAATCAGTAACTCATCCATGTGAAAAGTGGTTTGGCCAAGTTGGTTAGCCTATAGATAATCCCTGTGGCATGGTGGATCCTCCAGCACAGATATGGGCTAATGTTTCTGTGTTGTGCCAGGAGAGTCTCCCATTGCAGCTTTTGTTCCATTATGTTCATCAATTCAGCTAAACCTGCAGCAGATTAAAGTGTTCAATTTGATGCTGCCTTCAGTCAAAACAAACTCTATTTTCTAGAATCCTGTACAATAATTCCAACAGCGCCAATTGCTGACTAATCATCCGATGCCAAAGTCTACCAACCATTAACAAGGATACCTTCGAGGCACAATATTTCATTTTGATAGGCAAATTTATCATTTATCTTAAACTCTGATGTGGTGTTTACCCCAGGCATTGCTATGGGTGTGCAGCTGATGTCTGTTCATCCCAGTGGATCAAAGATAATTGTCATATAATGCAAATTTAATTTTGTAGCAAAGACTATTTTCAAAGTGCCAGTAACCAAAGTGATGCGCTGCCTAGTATCTATAGGACTGTTAACTGATGAGTCTGTGTGTAAAGATTTCCACTAGATCCTGTTTTTGAACTCTTAAAATATCCTGAATTAAACTGGATAAATCAAACTAGCATCAAGCCATCAGAGTGCCCTGTCTGCACAATGACCACTGGCAGAAACTTGGAAGCTTATGTAGAGTTAGCATAGAATTTCTACAGTGCAGAAGAGACCATTCAACCCTTCGAGTTTGCATCAGATCTCTGGCAGAGTATCTTACTCAGGCTGTCTCCCCCACTCTATCCCTGTAACGTTTATCATGGCTAATCCATCTAACCATCTAATGGCAAATCATTGTGCCACCGTGCCACTTGGTGGTGTATGGTGGTAAACTGGTTACATAGTGCTACTGTATATGAACCCACAGCAAACTGAAACCACAAAGTACGCTGTATAAGTCAGTGTGACCATGAAACTGTTAGATTTCTGTTGAAAAAAAAACTTCCTAGTCCATTAATTTCCTTTAACATGGCACAGCTGTTGACCTTAGCCAGTCTGATCCACATGTAACTCCTGTCCCCCCCAGCGTGATTGACTGCAATTGCCCTCTAAAAAACAAGCCATTAAATTGTATTAAAACTGCTATCAGAAGTTCAAAAAGAAGGTTAACCACCATTTTCTCAACAGATTGGAGATGGACAATAAACACAAGCCTTGCTAGTGACACTGACGTTCGGGAGTTTATTATTTTTTGTAGCCATCTTAACATGTTTGATTGCAACTTTATATTTCATGGTAACAGATTGCCTCTAATATTGGAACTCGGGAAGGGTGGGAGTGCTGAGATCGGCAGATAAATGGTTGAGCTAAATGTTTGGCTTATTCGAAGACCAAAGAAAATGACATTACATTGATCAAATGCTGCCAATACTGATTATTTATATTTGCAACTGGAGGCTTCTCCATTGAAACAAGCCCTTTGGATCAGAATATGGTAGGGGCTTTTGAACTGAGAGCATGTGAGAGCTCCATGTCATCCCTTTCCAGGAAGGCACTCAAGACACTTGACAGACCAGCAGTGTGCATACTACCAGGATCAAGCATGCCCTGTGGCAAATAGTCCTATCTACTGAGAACTGCTGATCATTCAGAGGTCAGCAACCGTGTGGCTCTGCAATGCCACAGTGAAGCAGTGGCTGTTGCCAGTACTATGCCTACCCCAGGCTAAGGATTATTGTTGGATCCCAGGTCATAGGTGAGTGGTGGTGAGGGGGCTGGGCCAAGGTATTTTAGGCTGGAGATCATGGGCTGGATCGCAGGAGAAGGGACGTGGGCAGCAAGGACAAGGGAGTGCCTGTAACTGGGTATCCACCTACCTGATGTTGGGTCCTTCTATCAAGCATTGAGCACCTTGAACAAGGGACCTTTCACCTCCCTGCACCCTGTCCCTAGGGACCCATAAGTAACCTCACACAGATGTTGTTTGTCATGCATGCCACCTGGCAAGCCCTTCGCCCACTGCTGGGTTAATTTTCCACTTGGCAGTAGAAAGGGTATGTCACCCATGGGCTTTCCTGCCACAAACTTAATCAATGTGGAGATGGCATAGTGCCCAGGCATCACCCTTCTGCCTGGTTAAATACCCATCCCCCAATAAACCCAGCAAAGCAGAGAGCATTAAATTCAATTGAGGCAAAATTTGCTGACGCACACGGCTGCTGAGGGTAACACTGTCATGTATAGAGGATAGATAGGTGGGCAACAAAGGTCCCAGCCTCGGCTCTGGGGATACTGTGGACTCAGAATTCAAGCTCAGTTTCGGAGATGAACATCTTTCCAATGCCTGATTAAACCAAGGTCCTCTCTACCCTCTCAGGTGAATATGCATGATTTGATGACACTATTTTAAAGAAGAGTGGTGAGGTTTTTCCTCAAATTTCTGGCCCCTATTTATCTCTTAACCATCAACACTAAAACAGATTATCTTGCCAATATGTCATTGCTATTTGTACAGCTTGCGGTGTTCAAAGATTTCCACAGTACAACGGTGATGTCATTGGCTGCAAAGATGTCCTGTGATGATGAAAGATATGTGGAAATATATGTTCTCTCTCTTATCTTTATAAAGATGTCATTATCATGTGTTGGCTATCCATGCCATTTTTTTAAATGGAGGAAAGCAAATCAGTTCTTTGCAGATTGGTGTCCCAGTTGTGTTTCCCTGAAAAGTGTGCTCTTGTCATTTACTCCAGAGACTGCCCCCCATCTTATCCTCATCTGAATTCTTTCCATTAAAGCTAAGGGGTGGAGAATGCCGGAAGATAAACGCTCCACCACTGCCCCCCACCCCCACCCCTCCCCACCCCCCACCAACCCCGTGCCAGCAGATAGTTCTTTCTAAAGCACAATGAAGGATTGAGCGTGAGGGCTCGCAGCTGGCCCTGAGCACACTCTTTGTCTCTGAAAGACTGAATCATCTTTCCAGCTGATCACAATGTGTCACAACACCCCGAATTCACGGCAGATTAACATAATCACAGCTTGCTCGGGGATGGTGTAGTGTGACAGAGTTATGTGGTGATATTGTTCTGCAAGGTGATGGTCCCATTATGAAGCAAATTTTCATAACACAGTCATTATATAGTCAGTATTATCCTCCTCTCCCCAATACCCTGTCCCCTCCCCCCACCAGATCTCTTGTTTTCAGCGAGATATAAACAATGTTTGCTGTGCACTGATATCCATTCACTCCCTTCTTCTCAAATGTGCTGCTTAAATTTTCACACCAAACACATCAGCAATTTTCAGACATAATAATTGATCAGTAAAGGTTATGAAATGAACTTTTTTACATCATGGCATTTACAGTTAGCACTACTGCCTCACCGCTCCAGGGACCCAGGTTCGATTCCAGCATCGGGTCAACGTCTGTGTGAATGTACACATTCTCCCTATGTCTGCGTGGGTTTCCTCTGGGTGCTCCGGTTTCCTCCCATGTTCCAAAAATGTGCGGCTTAGGCTGATAGGCTATGCTAAATTATTCCCTTAGTGTCAGGGGATTAGTAGGGTAAATAAGTAGGGATATGATGATAGGGCCTGTGTGGGATTGTAGTCGATGGACCAGTGGCTTCCTTCTGCACTGTAGGAATTCTATGATCTGGGTTCTGCAGACTTTCTGTCGTGCACTAATGGTGTGGATAATTGTCATTGTGCATTGGTTTTCCCCGTCTGGGGTGGAAAACAGAACTCTGAAATGAATTCCAGGCTCCTCCCTGTGGAAAAGCACTTACTCTTTTCATAGGGGCATAGATTCAAGTTCTCTGTCCGATTAAGGATATTGGACTGGCTCTTGAATATCAAAAGGCAAACAGAGGTCTCCAGCATAAGAACAACAGCACACTGCAAGCAAAGGTAATAACAGACTTGGTGCATCAGCAGAGGCTCCCCTTTCTGCAACATTTACATTAATTGATTCGGCAGGCAGGCCAACCACAGTGATGCAGTTTGAGAGAAACCCCTGCACAGGGTAGCATTTTACTGCTCTTGCATCCAATCAGGCAGGGTGGAGTCTTTAGGCTTGGCTGGAGTGCTGCTGTTTCTCCTCTTTGCCAGTTCCCTGCCCTCAAGCACCTAAACTGGCCACCACTAGTGCAGAAACCTGCAGGAGAGAAACTCCAGTCGGCTTCCTTTAATTTGCTTCAATGATGCACTTTGATTAGCTACCCCCTTCTTGTGGATGGGGTGATCCAGCTGCCCATCTCCACAAAAATAGCTTATAGACGGGACCTTGCCTGTCCCTGAATCACATCCTATGTGGCTTGATAATTTGCTATCTGGGCAAAGGCAGCGTCATTTAACCTTGAGCCAAGGGTTGAGGTTTGGGCCAAAGGTTCAAGCTGGGCTTTAGTGTCAGAGCCAGGGTGAGTTCTATTTCAGTGGGACTTTATTTCATGGTGGGGGACTGTTTGTTATGATTTGGAAGTAAATTAACTCTTCTGAAATACACACTGAGACACACATGTGCAAGACATTTTGAATGGGTGCAATTAAATATTAGTGTGAGAGTGTATTGTAATAATGGGTTTGTGAGACAACTGATAGTACTGGTGCCTATGTAGGAAATCATAAATGTTCAGTTCCCATTGTATGTGTGGTAATTGCTATCAGAGATTCTACCACCCAGCCAATACCTTCACCTGTCAGCTTTACAAAATGAGCACGTTTCACATTTTGTTGAGAGTATTTAAGTTGACTAATATATAGCTCAGAACCCCCAATTCCAGTGTCATTATGTTTTCTTTATTGTCCACTGTTTTTGCTATGGAAATAAGAATGCTATTTTACCTCTGCCTATTTTTACTCCCTTCCACTTTGCAGACATCTCCTTGGCATTGGTTCCAAGTAAGCTGAGTCCTTCTTTATCTAGTCCAGCTCATCCAGCAGTGGTTGCTGGATACCTGGCACCCTCCTGATCAGTTGTGCACAAGAGCAAGCTATTGAGCTATCAGGGTTATGGGATATGTGAATACAAACTGTCCATTTGCCATCCAGTCAGCCGCAGCTCCACAACCCCTTTTCAAAATAGTGCCGGGGATCTTTTTTTATTCACAAGAGGCTGATACTCTGCTTAGCTTCTCATTGGAAAGTTGGACACTCCCTTGGAACTGCACTAGAGTGGCAGCCTGGATTCTGTGTGAAGTCTCTGGAGTGGGATTTGAACCCACAACCCTCTGAAATAGAGATGAGAGTGCTCTACCTACTGAAACAAAAGTAACTCTAGGAATGGGAAACAGTTTTACAGAGTATGGTCAATATTTACACATGTACATATTGGCCACCTGTTATATACACTGGCACCTGTTATACACACTAACCGCCTGTTATACAAACTGCTTGTTCCACACAGCAACCACTTGTTCTACACACCGACTATTTGTTATATACAATGACTGCATGTTATACATGCTGATGGTTTGTTATACACACTGACCGCTTGTTATACACACCAACAACCTGTTATACACATTGAGGGCCTGTTATTCACAATGGCTGCCTGTTATACACCTGACTGTGTATCATACTCAACAGTTTCCTGTTATACTTACCAACAAATATTAATTCCTCATGGGAGAATTTATACTGGTACGATGCCTGGAAATTGGAGAAGAATGAAGTGGTATTTTTTTTCTGTTGATAAACAGCTTATCACCTCTAACAATGAAACCTTGCTTATGAAAAATGATCACTTGGGATAGTTTCTGTGGGACACTTGACATTGATCAAACCAAAGTGACCACCTTCAAGAGGGAATGGGAAAGTATAAGAACACATGACAGTCAGAGAGGCACATTGAAGAGTTAAACCCACCTTTACTCATGTTAGGTAATCAATGGCCACAGTAAAGAGCTAAAAATGCATCTTGGTTCCCCTGAAGCCTGACAGTAATGGTAAAATGGTAATGATGATAAAGCCTGATCAGGAACACTGTGAGCTTCTTGTGATGTAGGGCAGCTGTAGGACAAAACCCTAACCGTTCATTCATGGTGCAGGAACAGTATACAAATACAGGACGCGAGGAGGATGATGTCATGCTGAACGGGTGGTGGAAACAGAGGGTCAGGGATTGTTTGCTGTTCACACATTGGAACCCTGCAGAACAATGTAGGTAACAGCAGGTAGGTGTGTGCTTGGCGCTCCAGCCTCCTGATTAAAGTCCATTAACCTATTGTGGAAACAGGCTGATGTCATAGGGATTAAGGCCAAAGCCTCTGTATTTAGTCTCAGTCCTTGTATAATAGGCAATGCAGATTCGGGGGATTTACTTGCACATAGGGAGTTGTTGTAGAAGCAGCACCATTCATCCCCCTGAATAGAAACGTTAGGGAGCAACTAAAAAGCCAGCTAGATCATGCTGACTTTCCTGACAATCAAACAGAGGGCTTTGTCATAGCAGAAAATGAACCCCCGCTATGGCTGTTATGCTGAGGGGACCTACAAACGGAGGGTGTGCATATGTGTGTGAAACATAATGTGCTATTATTAAAAACATTTTTTTGAAAGGGCTGTTTGGTTTGGATGGAACGGACGCTGTGTCCTAGTCTGCATCTCATTAGTGACAGATGATCCTCATCAACAATGAAGTCATCTTCTCCTTTCTGCTCCAAGGTTACCACAACGCTGGGAGGCAGGAGGCCCATTAGTGACACGGCTGCTGCTGCTGCTGCTGCAAAGAACAGGCTGAGCTGCTGTCTGAAACAGCTTGTTCTGTCCACACTCACTTCACGGGCACACACACCAAAAGGCCAAGGCAGCTTCAAGCAACGATAGACCTAAGTTTTGCTGCACACTTAATGGAGATTTAAGTATATTTTGTCCACAAAACTGTTGGACATAAGAGCTAATAAAGGCTCAATGAAGACAACAGTAGGCAGAATCTTGTCTTTGGGGGTGAGGGAAAAGTCAGATAGTTGCACATCAAATCGACTGCCTGCTGTTCACCTCCGGGCGAGTTTCCTGGGGTGGACTGCCATGGGAATTTGCAATCTATCCTACAGAGGTACGCAGCCAGTTAAGGGCCTGGTTATACATTATTTTTGGAACTTGCAGGCATTTTCCCAACATTGGGCTGACCTCCCCACTGAGTCTGGATGCCAGCAGCTATTTGGGGAAGCCTCCCAGCAGCAGGCCGGAGGACCAACAGATTCTCTTCTCCATTCCTCAAGAAAGGAAATACATGGATGAAAAGGCCATAACCAATCATGTGAATGGTTCTCCCTCCATGCCAATGGTCTCAGCAACTGTGGATCTGCTTTATTTTTTACATTTTCTACAGGCTTTCATTTTGAAGTTCTATCACACTCTTCTTTCTCCCTCAGCAATGTCCATCTCTCCTATTAGCTAGGCAGTGCTATTGCCCTTGGGTTCAGCCTCACACAGGAACCAGCCTACCATCCTTACTTGTACAGTGAAGACAGGATCTACAATTGGTCTTGACCTCTGAAGGATTTGAAAACCAATAGGATTCCATCCTGAGTATTTGGGACCATGCTGAGCAACAGATCAAACTGTATTATTTTGCTCTAGAGAGCTAGTTGGTGAAGCGAACTGGAGCCAATCTTTAGACACTAACAAAAGATAAGCATTTAATTACATAGTTATGTATTACAAGCATGCACCTCCTAGTCTAACAACCACAGTTTCAACCTTGTGTTTATTTATGGGAACAAAAATGTATCCCCAGTTAATACTTAACGTCTGCCTACAATTAAACACAATTAATATACAATTAAGAAATGTGTCCCCTTTATCAATAGGTTCAAAAGAATGAGAATTAAAGGATGGAATCCTATCAGAAAGCTTCAGAGAAATTTTGAAATTTGCTTGTCAAGCCTTTGTTTCCATCTCAGTGATCTTTCCAGAGACTGCGTATCAGTAAATAGATGTCCTCGTAGGACAAGTTGGCTGCACCATTGAGACTTACAAGTGATGGAAAGGCCCTCGACCGAGGTTGAGGTCTGGCAGGAGCCCTAAGATCTCCGAGCACCAGGTTGTGGGTCCTAGCGTTCTGGTGTCCCTCCCAGAGCAAGGTATCAATGATCATAGCAGCAGCCACAGGCTGCCCTGTGGAGGTGGCCTGGTAGCTATGGATGCAGTTTATTTTTAAGCATCATCAAAGAGTGCCTCCATCTTGAGATACCCTCTCAATTCCATGACCTACAGGCCACCCACATTGATTTTCCCATCTTCTTTAATTGGGTGAGTTTCCCAGGGGTGGTCAACTGATTGTGCAATCAGATAAACCCCAGAATCCATCCAGATTGGGATCCAGAAATGATTCTCACCTGCATTTAAAAATGAAAGCTGTAAAATGCCACCCAAAGAGAGGAACAACTGAAAAAGAGGGTGAATTAGAGTGAGCGAAGAGAGAAAAAAGTCACTAATTGGAAATATAAGGAATGTTAAAATTTTACATCTTTAAAACCTCCTAAAACATTTTTCACTTACTATCTGTTTTTGAGCACTGACAATATAAAAAGGTGCTGACAATACTAATGATTAGATTGAATCTTATGCAGCAAGATTAATGGGCAATTAATGTGCAAATACAGCAAAGTCATGGGGAGGAAAAGTCCAAGATGCTGTTTTCACAAAGCTAGATGGAGTGACAAAAATTCGTCCTGCAGTCAAGCTGATTTGCAATTTCCGGGCTATCTCTTTCTTGTTTTGCATATTATTAATGGGTGCACTGCGGTCAAGCAAAATCTAGCCTCACAAAACTTTTCTAAAAATGTATATATTTTAACGAGTTTTAAACAGGTTATAGACGTCTTCATCTCCCTATTTATGCAGTCATAAATGCACTGCTGAACTGTTATCAGTGCTCTGAGAAATAGTTGGTTTGTAAAAGATGTCCTGGTTTCTAGTGTGAAGAACCATTGCTTTGAGCTGAGCTGTCCTGAATATGATGGCGCCTGCTCAGTAGTCCTTATCATTGAAAGGCAGCCTTACTTCCATCGGTCATGAGAATCTGAATCACAAGGTAATGGTTTCACACCCCACTCCTGAGACTTGAGCAATGGTCAAAATTGACACTTTAGAACACTACAAAGGGAGTGCAGCACTGTTGGCCAGTCTATCTTCTAGATAAGACATTAATGCAAGGCCCTTTCCACCTTCTCAGACATTTGTAAAGGATTCAGCAGCACTACTTTTGAAGAAAAGCAGGAAATTCTCTCCAGTGACCTGACCAATATTTATGCCTCAAAAGTCACTGCAGCAATTGGCCACCACATTTCCGACAATCACAGAAACAGTACTTCAAAAGTATGATCATGGTACTGCACTGTGCAGCTGAGCCACAGCAAATGGGCCCTAATTTGTTCAGTTTTACCATTTAGTAAATCATACCAATAATTTTGGGTCCAATTTATCTGCTAGATTCCAGACAGACATGTGTGCTGGTACTGATCCCTGTATGTATGTTTAGAATTCTCTTCCTCCTTTGTAGTTTTAATTAAAAAGCCTTTTGCCCTTTAAAAGGTAACATGTCCATTTTGTTTAAGGTGAGTATACAGAAAGGATCCATTCTACTCTAGCCCAGTTATTTGCAGGACTGTCTAACTCATGCACAATGCTGGGTAATTACTGTACCAGCAGAGCTCCGATTGCATTGCCCTATCCAAGTGTCCTCACATTCTCATTGTCTGGAAGAGCACGAAACCCTAATTATTTTAGACAGCTGCTTTGGCACTTGTTCTGGTGCAAGGCATTATGATATCCAAAACAGGATTTGAATTACAAGGATAATGACTTCAACTCTAGCGTATTTAATAAAGACCACCATTTGTCATCACAGGTCAAGTGTAGAGTTTGGGCGATACAGGAGTAGTCATGGCCTAGGTTTGGAGCATAACTAAACGATAACAAATTCTCAGCCCACGTAGTACAGTCCCACAAGGTTGGTTGCTTTTTGGTGCTTCTCTAACATGAACATTCCTTTATTATATTTACCTAATAAGTAGGAGCAGGAAAAGCCCTTCCAGACTGGACTGCTATTCTATGAGACCATGGCTGACCTTATTGTGGATTTAACTCTACATTCTTGCAGGTTCCCTATAATCCTTGATTCTCTTGTAGATCAAAAATCTGTCCTTCCTGTTAATGTTTCAATCCTGATCCAAAGTTTGTGAGAGCAAACTTAAGTGTGTAAGAACCAATTTTCACCAGTGTTAGGAGCAGGAAAAGTGGTTCTGGGCCCATGCTCTGTTGTCTTATGAATAAACCTGTGTTAAAGAAAAGACTGGTTCCATATTCATCCTTTCCTCAATATGTGAATAATGGCTGTAAATTAGTTCAGCCATGAATTATATTCTTATGACCCAGCCTCCACTGCTCCCTAGGAAAGAGAATTCCAAACACCAGTAACCTTCTGAGAGAAAGAAATCCTCCTCATCTCTGTTTAAGAAGGAAAATGCCTTATTTTTAATTTTAAATCTGAATTCTACATTTCCCCACAATCCTCTCAGCATCCCTGCTGTCAAGCCCTCCCCTCCAGAATCTTATATGTTTCAATAAAATTGCCCCTTTTTCTCTAATCTTCAATGAGTATAGACCCTACCTGTTAAACCTTTCCTTATAAAATAAACCGTTAACCTAGGAATCAGCTGAGTGAACATTTGCTGAACTGCCTCCAGTGGATGTATGCCCCTCCGTAAGTGAGGTGACCAAAACTGTACATTTTACGCTAGATGTGGTCTAACTAATGCCCTGAACTTAACTGCTTTTATAATTCATCCCCCTCGCAATAACAGCCAACATTCCATTTGCTCTCCTAGTTGTTTGCTGCAGCTGTATGCTAACTTTTGTGATTCATGTACAAGGATACCCAGATCCTTCTATACCACAACATTCTGCCCTCTAATTCCATTTAAATAATATTCTGCTTTTCTATTGTTCCTATCAAAACATAACCTCACATTAATCCACATCGTACTCCATCTTCCAAATTTTTGCCACTCATTTAACTTACCTATATCCTATTTTGAAACTTTGGCTTCCTCTGCATAACTTGCTTTTCTCCTTAATTTGCATCTTCAGTAAATTTGGCTGAAATACAGTTTGTCCTTTCATCTGAGTCATTAATACATATCGTAAATAGTTGAGACCCCAGCACTGTCTCCACGGGTGCACTCCAATAATTATAGTTAGCTATCCTGAAAATGACCCTTTTATCCTAACTTTCTGTTTGCCAATAGTCAACCAGTCCTCTATCAATGTTAATATATCTACCCCACTTCATATGCTCTATCTGTGTAGTGAATGACCCTTTTATCTGGCATATTATTGAATGTCGTTTGGAAATCCAAATACACTGTACCTACTGGTTCCCCATTATCCACCCTGCTTGTTACATCCACCAAGAGGTCCAGTTTATTCTTGGGATGTGGGCAGCAAGGGCAAGGCCATCTCTAGTTGCTCCTTCGTGTGTTGGTGATGTGTTGGACTAGTTGCAGATTCACAGTAAGGCACAGAAGGAGGCCCCTGCATGGCTTGGCAGGCCATTTTAGAGGGCAGTTAAGAGTCAATCACACTTCTGTAATTTTATAGGCACATTTAGGCCAGTCCAGATAAAGACAGAGGATTTTCTTTCTCAAAGGGGATTAGTGAACCAGATAGGTTTTTACAACAAACAACAATGGTTTCATGGTCATCATTAGACTTTTAATTCCAGATATTTTTATTGAATTCATATTTCATCACAGTGGGATTCAAACCTGAGCCCTCAGACAATTATCCTAGGTGTTTAAATTACTAGACCATTGCACTGCATCACCAATTGCCATTCCAAATTTGGAGTATAACTAAATCTGGAAGTTCAATCAATTTTCTCAGAACACATTTGGATTTATTGAATTCAGTCTCACAATCTGCCAAGGTAAGCTTTGAACTCACAAGCTTTAGACTTAGTTCATCCAGTATCACAGCCATTCGACTGCTGCAGCCCTATTGTCTGATAGTAAGTGTCAGCAGGATTTCTGACTGGAGTCCGGGCTAAGCCTACCCTTACTGATGTTCATGTGCAGTTCACGTTTAGTTTGTCAATGAATGAAGCTGATAATTTCTGTTTGCCAGTGGTCACCTGCATTTTACTTGTTGTATATGAATTCATATTCCTAAATTACCTCACTTGAAAGTATTGAGGATGGCAATCAATTTTCAGAGTGTCAGCTCCAACCAAACAACAATGAGATAAGCGATCAAATATTCTATTTCAATGATGTTAGCTGAAGGGTAAACAGTGGACAGGACAGCATGGAGAAATGCCCTGTTCTTCTTTGAAGTAGGGTAGTAGGATCTCGTATGTCCACATGAGAGGGCAGACAGGCCCTCATTTTACGATCTCGTTCTATGCAATAAGTAGGGTGGGACCAAGTAATGTTCCACCTTGGGACATCCCAGTTCCTCAGTCCCGTCTCCTTCTGAAATCAGAGATCATGTTTGAGTGAGGTCCAAATTGCACCTAATCCATGCCCCTGAGCAAATTGGGAAGCAACAGTATTCCAGATTGGGATTGGGTGTCACCTGGGCTTTTCCAAATCTTTGAAATTCATTTCAGTGGGAGACCATTGGCGAATAGGGAACGAGTCAGTGCATTTGAACTTCTGCAGAAAATTTGTTTTTTGGACTTGTTCAGTTACAGTGATGGCGTAGTCATATGTGGGTTTCCATAGTCAGGTAGGCAAAACATCCCATCATTTATGTAATAGAAGATTGCTGCAATCACTGTGGGAAATTCTCCTCATTAGCTGTAGTAGAAAGGTAATTATTGTGCCTATTAATTGGTCCTGTTATGTCAGTACAGGCATGCAGCTAGTGCTTTTTTTGTAGAACTATATTCCTTATGAAATGAATCCTAACAAACTGTTGGGTGGCTGCTGAGGGGGGTGGTCACCTGACTTTTGCAACTTCAACAGCCGAGCAAGTGTTCTGGAAAGTTCCAAATTGGATTGTAAGGGGAAGGGTTCTACTTCAATTTTCATGGCTGCACAGTATTCGCCTGTGGAATTTCACACTTGATATTGTTGAGACTTACCCCAAAATGCAAGGACAATAAACTCTGATTCTCAGTCTGCCATGTAACAAACGAGAATCAACCATGAAACTGGTTTAAGGGGAAATTAATACCGTACTGAGGAAGGAGATTTGCTAATATCCTTCTCCAGTATGGTATTAATTTCTCCTTTAACCAGCAATGCCTTTACCTTTATGTCTGTCCTTTCTAAATACTGAATACCATTGATGATTCAATGATTCTATGTTCAGTTCCCATCCTTGGTCACCCTGCAATCATGTCTCCATAATCCCGACTATATTTTACCTGTTTACCTCTATTGGCACAATTAATTCTTCCACTTTATTACGAATGCTCTATGTGTTAAGGCACAAGCCATTAGGCTCAACTTTTTAACATTTCTGGCCCTATTTTTATTGTTTTTCATGGAGACCCTATTTGAATGTGGTCCTTAGTTTCTCTTGCCTATCACTTCTTTTATTCCCCTTTCTATCATTGGTTTTTCCCCTTGATCTCCTCTCCTCTAACTCCTCCCATTGGTTCTCATCCCCCTGACCAGAGTGGGAAAAGATCCTTCCTTCACTGGAATCTCCAAGACATGTGAACTACTAACTATTCTGTTTGGTTTCATTATTTATATCAGTGCAGTGCTCTCTTTCTTGGCCATATACTCAGCGATTGGTGTAATAATATATCTTTTCCGGTAAGTTTGTGAATCAAGATTTTTATTTAAATCCATGTAAATTGACTACTGATTACTTTTAAATTGACTGCACAGTAATGAGGAATTTGGGAACATACATCAGTCTTATCAAAATTAAACTACATTGATTACAGACTGAAAAGAAAGGGAATTGAAAGTTTTAATCTATCTCTCTCCCCTCTCAGTACTCTTAGTGTATATGACCATATGGTTTGTCTGGTGACTCAGATTATTCTTCTACATCTTCCTTTCAGTTCATGTTTGCACTCTGCCTACCTCACTAAGATCATCTTAGCACCTTTTTCTATCAATCCCCATTCCTCATCCTTCACTAGCATTTCCAATACTTACCGAATGTACCTACTGCTCCATGAGAAGGAATTTGGCTCTATTCCATGGGTGGGGAATTTTGATCATATGAAATTATTGTAATCATTTACCCCTCCCGTGATTAAGTCATTCTAATGGCATTTACTCATCCTATTCTCATATTCTTTCAGACTCTTTTACTCATTCTCTTATCCAATTTATTCTGATTTTGACATAGTTTCTGTTTCACAATCCATAGTCACACAAACTTCCATATAACATAATTTCCCCTACCCTCCATTCCTCACCTCTTTCATTTAGCCTCGTTATTTATGGACGGTCAACTATCAGAAACAGTCTGGTTCTTTCTACTCTGCCTCCATTCTGGCATGAATGACTCTGTTTAAGTGTCTGTGGCTCTGCTGATTGATGCACATTGCATGTTGTGGGATGATCAATACATGAGACTGTCTACTCTTCACGGAGAATGAAAACAGTGGAACCAAAGAGCTTCCCTCTGCACTGTAACACTTCTGTGACTTGTGAAAAACTAATGACCAGAACAAGGAAGAGACTTTACCCGCCTAGGATTGCCAACCGCAATTAAATATATTTCTGGGGATTTTATCATATGACTTGATCTCACTCTCCAGCCAAAACATCCATCCTTGTGATGCACTGTCTTGCAACACCAATTGGAAATTAAAAAGACATATAACCTAACTGGATGAAGATTGTTTGTCAGCCAAACAGCCTTTTTCTTCATTTTCAATATTTTCATATGTGGTAAAGAGAAATGTTCAAAGAAAGTTACAAAAAAAAATCTGTTTTTAATATCCCAGTGATTTTTCTCCAGGGTTGCACAGAGCAATATCTTGCAGATAGATCTTCAATTCCCGGAAACTTCAGGCTAATCCTGGAGCGTTGGCAATCCTGATAGGGAGCAGAGTTATAAATTTATGGATACATTGCTTCAGGAGAAAATTAGAGTCGAGAATATGATGAGGATTAAACTTGGACATGAAGACAGTAACTGTGATGTGAGAACTGTATCAGTGTGTGTGCCAATGCAACAGTGAAGCAATTGACTGTTATTCTGTTTTAGATACCCATGTGCAGTCCTATATTAATCAGCGTCTGAATAGCTTGTAAGCACTGGAATGCTTCCCCATAGCCACTACAGTCATGCTGCCTTCGTGGACCCACATTGTCTCAATGGGTGAACTCACTTATCTTACCTTTGGCCTGCATTCAGGGCGAGTTGTAGATTTGGAATAAAATATCAATTTGGACAGCTCAGAGTTCAAATATTTGGTCAGACATCATGGCCCAGTTTGGGTGGGGGGGTGGGTGAGCTCCAACACATCAAGCACACATAGAGTTAAACACTGGTACAACATTAGTGAGTATGAGCAACAACCACAGAGCAGTGGGATTTCACTCCTGTGTGGAGAGATCATGGAAATATATATATATATATTTCAATGGCACACATCACAAAATTGAAAGAAACAAAGAAATAAAAGAGGAAGTGCTTGTAATGAGGAATAAGAGAACAGGAAAATATATAGCAGGAAAAAGCAATCATATTTTCCATGTTGAACAAGGTGAATGCAGCTGCCAAATCCTTTCTCCAAGCAGATGGACACATAGTCAATAGTAAATATAAAGTTTTTTTTGTCGTCCTATCACAGAAATATACAGAACTATACATTCAGATGACATATGATTGCCAATGTTTAAGTTCCACACAAGCCTCTTTTTCCAGCCATCACCCTCCTTCATCTAACACAATGAGCATAACTTTTTGTTTCATTCTCCCTCGTGTGTTTACCTTGTTGCTAATAAATACATTTTTGCTATTTGTCTCAACTACTCATTATGATAACAGTTTTCACATTCTAACCATTCTCCAAATGCAAGCATTTCTTATGAATCTCTTATAGGATTTATTGGTGACTTGATAAATGCCTTCTAATCTTCAAATCCCTACTCCCACTGACCTTTGTGCCTCCTCTTTTCCATGACCTCCATGCAACCCCCATATCCCTCATTCCCTCTTTATAGCCACTCACCCAATATCCACCATGGACAGACCACAGGAATCTTGTAAAGATGAAAATAAAACTTCTCACAATTTAACAGAGCATTCACTCGAGCGCACTTAACATTGAAAAAATTCTAATTCATGAAATGCATTAAAACATTTAAGTCCCCTCAAATGGTCAATCTGTGTTTAAAAACAAACTTTATTTATTAATCACACCAAAGACAGCTCATCTTTAGTCACTTTTTAAAACTGTCAATCAAAATAAGGACACAGCTTCCCTTCTAAAATAACTGGTTTTTGAGATTCAGCCTAGCATTCATAAAGGTAATAACAACCCTTGGGAAATGGCAACGATGAAGACTATGGAAACTGCAGGAGCAGGTAACTTTTTTTTCTCTAAGCTATGCCAGATAGTCTGGCAATCAGTGTATTCCAGCAACACTTGTATTACTCCAACAGGAAACTTCAGCCTGTTTTTTATTAATTTTTATATGGCTGATTAATTTCAGGACACGGCACTTAACTAGACCCCCCCTATTCATTCAGTATGGGAGTTTGGACCGCTTTGTAAATTTATGACTGCCATGCAGGGGGTTAAGGCTCCTGGGACATCCAAAATGGGGTATGTTTATACTTAAGAACCATTTGAAATTAGTACTGAATTTGGGTTCCCATCTGTGTGACTCTTGCCCTGCCTCCTACCCCCACTGGCAAAAATGGAAATGGGGCAGAATATTTGTATCTGATCACAGCTGCCATTTCTAAAAAATCTTCAGTCACCTTGAGTCCGTGAAGATCCAACCCATAAAGTCAGGTCTTGGCTAATGGTATCCTTTTTATTGTGATAAAAGAGACATATTGTCAAAGTTTTTTATCAAAAAAGGCCAAATTTTAGAGAGAAAAATAATTTATACTGCATGAAAAAAAAGGTGATAATCAGACGCTGGTGTTCTCCAATTGCTCAGGTGTTACCATGGAGAATATACCAGGGAACAATTGAGCTTGGGTTGGGTTGAATCCCTAAGCTATGCAGAGTTATTGAGTAGTTTGGACGGATATACACTTTTCTGGCATTAGCCTGTTCCTTTACCCCTGTGAAAAGGAGAACAATACAGAAGAGGCTGACAATGGAAGTACTCAGCTTATCTTGCAGATTCCCCAGATATATACAAAATTGCAGAATTTTACATTATCTGGACTATTTATTGCCGCAGGGCTTTTCAGCAGATATGAATGCAAATTATGCAAAATTGAATTTTGGAAAATGCACAGAAAATAATTGGCACTATTTTTAAGTGTGCGGGTGAAGTGAGTTAATGTGATTCTCGCTTTTTGTGTACTAATTTTTTTTCCCATTTTAGCCTGCCCCTTCAGCCAGCAACCATGCAAGGAAGGAGGGGATCCAATTTTGTGAGCCTAACCACCACCACCCCCCCCCGCCCCCAACCACCCAACTCCCAGCCTCTGACAAATAGGTCCCTTCCTTGTGAATACTGTGGGAGAGATGAAGACTCAGAACTAAGCCCTGATAAGATAATCTGGAGTGGATCCCAAAGGGGAACTGATGTCTAACTCTGTCTTTTTTCCGTAACTCATACAACTACGTTGGTGCCCTGGTGTTCCTTTGGACCTACTGGGATGGTCAAGAGGTGGACCTTGAGCTTCTGATAGCCTAGGGTTTCAGTGAACTGTGAAGTGGACATTCCAGTTCAATAAACACTGAATTGACCATCAGGGCACAAACCATTGCCTTACGGCTAGATGATTGCCAGGAAGGTGTAATTCTCAGGAGGAGGGGGTGAAAATAACTTGATTAGTTGATTTTGTTGAGACGTCCTATGGCAGCACAAAATCTTCAAAAGCTGGAGATGCTTCGAAATCAGATGTGCGGACACTTTTCTGATCCAAATTGTAACATAGACTATTTCAGCAGTCCCTTGCATAAAAGCAAAACAAAAACACAAAAACAGAACCTAGCCTCAGAATACAATTAAAGCATTAGCACACCAGTTTGAAACAACCCGTAATGGTTTGCATTCCCTGATAAAGTCAAGATTCCAGCAATTTTAAATTCTAGTACACAGCCTCCCACATGATTCTGTTGAATTACAGTATCATTGCCGCATAAAACTTTCCAGTTCTTATTTTGTTGCTGGCCTTGACAGCCACTTGATGTGTCAGTTTTATGAAGTGAGTGCTTCTGAGGTGGGGAGTGGGGCGGGGGGGGAGCGTTGTTCTCCAATGCACTAAAGGCTAATGTTACTTCTTTAATTTTCTTTTTGCATCAGTATTTTGCAACCTTTCATTTTCTTGTACGTATGAACTGTCACATGGGAGAACCTCGCTGCCAATATCCTCGCACCAGGTAGGCATTAATGGTGCTGTGGTGGAGTTTGTAGCTGTAATTTTCCATTACTGAAATAAGTTAGCAAAAAGCTAAATCCAAGTGTGTTCATAGTACAGTCTGGGACTCACACATATGTTGTGTTATAAAGAGCCAGGCACTTGGCAATGATATGGTTGTGACTCTCCGGAGCCATGGAAATTAAGTTCCTTTGACTAATGTGTCTTTGGGATCACTGCGTCTCACAAGGCATTACAGCGTTTGAATAAAAAAAGAGCTTTTCTCTTCCTTCTATTTTTAACACATCTGAAAGCAGCCCCTTCTCCGTGTAGTAGTGAGTGTAGCCGTATGAAATGAACTCTGAATTGTGCCAAGACTTGGCTTGAACCTTTACCAGTGTAGGATTTATAAAGTGGGTTAGTTACAGGTTAATGTCCCTTCTGTCCTCTCTTAGCAGCCACTCAAGAACAGGTGCATCATGGTTAGCTGTAGAATAATGCTCCCTCTGTATTATCAAATAAATGCTACAAAGGTGGCCTTCCAATTTGCTCAAGATGCCTTCCGATTTAATCCTATCGTGTTTCATCCTCAATCTCCTTGTGATATATCAGGGTGTGGTAGTTAAGGAACTGCTCTAGCTACATATTTGCAGGCAATGCTACTTCTCTTAAAAGTGCCCTGTCATTTATTGTCTAGTTCCCTGCCATGCCAAGTATACATTGGCAGACCTGCTCTCCTGGTTTCAAGCCTGACTGACCCCGGGGCTTCCATAGCGTCTGTGCCCTCTGAGCTGTCGCAGTTATTCAACTTGACCATTTGGCTACCCAGAAACGAAGGTGAGCTCACAAAGCATGAAGTGCAGTTCACCAGCTGTTTGGCTGGCCAACGCTGTATCTGAAAGCACTAAGTACAGTGGAGGGTAAAACAAACCTGCATTTAAAGGCAATTTATGAAATGGCAAAACTCCAAAAATAAAATGAAGGGAAAAAAAAAAAGCTTTAATCAAACAGCCTGGCCCAGTTATGACCTAAATAGTGTTTAAGTACAAAAATTGAGTCCCTGTCTCCAGACATTTAATGAACACTCTCAGGACTAATAAGAAAGTTTTGCTCTTAATTAAAGAGGAAGTCTCACCATTCAGACCCCTTATGTGTAGCATCATGGTTGACGTCATTTCTTTAATTTTTAATTTTAATTTTCTCTCCTGTCCTTGCCCACAGTCTTCAAATAACCGACAGTGAGGGTGTATCAGAACCAGGCTTTGCCTTTGACCCATTGTCCTCAGGTATACTGTTTCTAATCTGGCTAGCTTAGGAGTGGCTGCTGCCTCTCCTCCCTGTCAACAAGCACTGGGGTAAATTGTGGGGCCCGAACAATTGCCCCTGCCCAGCCAACTCTGCACATCCTAGAGACTGAAGCTAGGAACTTTCTAGTCAGTATTGCTCCCTGGGTAAATTTGCTAAACCCTTGCCTTACCTTGGCTGCGGATGAGAGGACAGATACGTGGATGACCTGCTGGCAACATCTACTTCTAAACTTAATACTATCAGATTGTTGAAACGGACACAAGAATGGTATCTCTCTTTATTTTCTTCCCTGTGCCAAATGGTGTGTCATGGCAAGACGACAGGAATTCAGCAACGTGGGGGGAATTCCTGAATGTGAACTCGTGACCTTTCGATTGGTGATGTTAAAAGTTGTTGTTAAATTAATTCTCTGGTTATGGGCGCAGCAGGAGAGGCAGGTATTTGTTATCCGTCCTTCATTCTCCTGAGAATGCAAAGGTGGATATTTTTCTTGACCTGCCAAAATGGTTTGACACAACTGTATGGCTCACTCTGCCTCTTCAGAGGATAGGTGAAGAATTAACCATGTGGGACTGGAGTCACATATTAAGCAGACCAGGCAAGGTGTCAGGTTCCTGCACACAAGTGAGCTCGTCGGGTTTTTACAACAAATCTCCAGCTTTAGTTCCGGATTTTAGCAAACAGCCAGTTCTCAAACTGTTGGGGTTTGGGATATGCTTGTTCATGCTGTACAATGCAATGACATAATCTAAGGCACCAGCTTGCTTCAACAGATAGTGTCAGGGAGATGACTTAACTGTAGAAACAGTTGTTAATCAAAGAGTGATTCAATACCAACTGTATGTTAATTTTATCCTGCACATTATCAGGTTGAGTAACTTCTCCAAGCCAGTACCTCCCAATGATGTCATCCCCATTCAGTGTTGGAACAAAAAATACTCAGCAGATTGACGGTGAAAAACGTCTTAAGAAATCTTTGAGTCCATCGCTGTTCTTTGTCAGTTTTATTTTTCAGCACACCCCCCCACCTCCCCTCTCAGCACTTCTCCCTCCTTTCCTGAAAGTGTTGACCCTCGCTTGGGGTACTGTTTCACGGCCACCTTTAAATACATCTGAGTGACCATTCATTTGTGGGCTGAACAGACCGCATTTCATTATCATCTTTTGAAATGCGGAAGTAATCGGGATGTTACAATAGCCCCCTATGTCCTTGGACTAAAGTAGGATACACAGGAGTCACCTTCCTAAATGCTCCATAGAAACTTTAAACTCTGAGCCAGGACTGGATCATGGTAAAATCTGATTGCCCCCACCGTCCCCCTCATCTTCCTCCCTCCCCACCCTCCCCCTACTCCCCTCCACCAAACTCCTCACACCAGCCCAGTGAATTGGCCTTCTAAGATTCATGGTCTAGCAAAGAGATTAGCTATTAAAATAAATTATTTGGAGGCCAACAACTTGCATTTATACAGCGCCAACAAGAAGTAAAATATTTCAAAGTGCTTCACAGGAGCAAAAATAAAAGAACCAAACCGAAATAGAATTACATTTCGTAGGACCAACTGGAGGCCTTTATTAATAGAAGCCTGCCTCACAAGGCCAAAGGTGAGGAGGGGGTAAAAGAGATTGTAGAGAGAGAGATCATAGACTGGTGGTGTCTGGGGGGTGGGGGCTTGGGGGCTGCGATTATCGTTGGGGGATCCTGGTTGAGAGGATTCTACACTCAGGGCCCGATTTTACCATTTTCATTTTAAGTGCTGAATCTGGGCACAATTCAGGTCCAACCTGGAAAACTGCTCTCAGGCGCTCTCTTAAGCACTTAGCCTGGGAAAAAAAATCACGAATCTGAATTGCTCTGTGAATAGCGCTTATCACGCCTGAAATGCTGCAGTTCCGATTTTTGAACTGCGTATGCACAGTGAGAAAAACATTTGTTCATGGGCCACAAAAAGTGGACAAAGCGGCCTGGGAGTGAAAAGTGGGAGCGATGGCCACCCCAACAGACATCGCCCCACCCCCACAACATAATTGTTCCCCTTATCCACCCACACCCCACTCTAACCCAGACTGATCGACACCTTCTGCCCTCCACCTTTCCTCGACGATTGCGACAGAATGGCAACAGTCTATCTCTGCCCCTGTTCCCCCTCACCAGGGAATAATCTGCCCCCCCCCCCCCCCCCACCACCAGACAACGATCTGGCCTCCCCCCATCCACACACACACACACACACACAACACACACACAAAACGATTTGGTTTTCCACCTTCTCTGCCCCCACCCGCCCCCAACCAGACAATGATCTGGCTCCCATCTCCCCCTCCACCAAACAACAATTTGCTCTCCCCACAACTGAGGCAACGATCTGGCTCCCCCCCCCCCCCTCCACAAAAGGATAACTGGCCCCCCCCCCCCCATCAGAGAATGATCGGGCCTCTACCCACACCGATCTGATTTAGAGAGCCGTTGGAAGCTGTGACCAACGGCGCTCCTGCTTCTTCAGAAGCAGGAGCGCCGGAAACAGACCTCTGCTGTTTTGCATTGAATCTGGATGGGTGAAAGCGATGGTAAAGGGAGAAATGCTAGTAAACTTGGGCGGGCAGCCCATTAATTCAATTTAAATACATGCAGATGCATTAAAATCATCATTGTGCCCATTTTGAGTGCAATTCGGACTGCAGTCATTTTTGGGCCTTGGTAAAGTAGTCACCTGCACGGATATGGGCACGGGTCGCGTTAATGGCCTCACGCCCAACTTTACCAAGTTTTTGAGTCTGAAAACGGGCATGACGCAATGGTAACATCGGGCCTTCAGTGTCAAAAGGTGTTCACCGATCATCATTCTTAATGCTGCCCACCATTATCAGCTTTTGAGTGGCAGCTCACAACCATGAGAGATGGTTTTCAGTATGGCATTCTTGACAGGGAATCTGCGGCAAGGCAAGCAATAAGATGATCCCTTCATCCACTCAGATTGAAGAATCTTTATTGAGATAAAGGGCCAACCTTAAAAGCTCTAAACAATGGTTTGAGAACGAGTCAGAATTGGAACAGGGACCGAACTCTTCTGGTTCTGGTTTTAATAGAGGGGAGAAGGAGTGGGTGAGCTTCATAACGCAGGATCTGGGCTATCACACAAATGTTCAGATAAGCTGAACCACTTTTATTTTTACAGTTATTATATTTTTTAGGCATTTCTTGGGCCTTTTGGTAACTGAAAGAAGGTGAGAAACGCTGAATAATAAGTAGGTGCCTCTTCAGCACTGTTTGCTGGAAGTGGGAAAGGCTTAAAAATACCAAGTGAAGCCAGCTAAAGGGAAGTATCCTATCGGCTGCCCAAACCTGTGAATGCTTATCTTTCACTGCCCTCTCTGTCCAGGAAATATGGATCAATATCATCTTGGAACCATTTCCCATTCCATTCATAACAGCGACTCATGATACACAATGAGCATTAACAGCCCTCAGTAGTCATGGTTGGGCTAGATTATCTTTTACACAATTAACAGGATGGCCTCAGTCTAAAAGTATCCAAACCACATAAGCCCTTGGCTATGATCTTATCATAATCAGGTTATTCAGGTATGTCGAGCTGTGTGTTGGATTACTCATCTCTACCGTGTCAAATGTCACCTCTTCATAGCACACTCCTATGGCAAGATTTAAATATTTTACAAGAATCAAATATTTAATGATTGTGCACCCCCTCCCCCTCTTACGCCATCCCACACAGGTTATCTCACTTGTCTGAAACCCCATCATTTTTTTTCTCTCTGTCACCTTGAGTGACAGAACCTTTTGCAAGGAGTGTTTCTCCAAGATGCAGAGAATGATTACATATCTCCTTGGAGGATGGATTGTTATTGTTTTCTCCATCTATGTTTAGATTGTGCAAGGCTGGTTCCAACCAGTTCTTACAGGGTATGGGCTTGGCAGTGTTCAACAACTCTGAAGCAAGCCCACACCAAAAAAATCTGGATTGGACTTTTTCTTCAGAGTGGGGTATGGATGGTTTGGGACATGACCCAGACACCTTATACCTGTTGGGACACCAACAAACAACAATTATTCACATTCATTTGATGCTGCTGACATAGAAAAATGTCTCAAGGCGCAAGCAAACAAAATTTGACACCAAACCACATTAGTTCAGCTGACTATCGATTAAAAGGAGTAAATTTAAGGAGTGCATTGAGGGAGGATGCAGGTTGGGAGGTTCAGGGAACGAATTCCCGAGCTTTGCACCCAGGCAGCTGATGGTAGGTCCACCCATGATAGAACGATCAAAATCAAGGAAGCGTGAGATCAGAATTG
Source organism: Sphyrna mokarran (assembly GCA_024679065.1). Taxonomy (NCBI): domain Eukaryota; kingdom Metazoa; phylum Chordata; class Chondrichthyes; order Carcharhiniformes; family Carcharhinidae; genus Sphyrna; species Sphyrna mokarran. The sequence goes on along the minus strand of JAGIQG010000008.1, from coordinate 72,466,927 downwards.
GAGTACGTGTCTGGGACAGAGTGAATCTGAACAGTAAGTCCATATTGTATTTGCAAGATCAGGTGTGATTTCAATCAGGGAGTGCCCTTTTAAATTCTGAAACTGTACTAGCCAAACTGGAAAGCAGACACAATCAAGCGAAAGGACTGGGTTCTGAGCGCATCCAGCAGGCAGAATGGAATTGGCTGTAGCATTGCAGGGCTATAATCCCCAGAATCCTGTGTCCAACATTACATTTGTGTCTCAATATTTAATAGTGTATAGCAGAGTAGGTCAAGTTAAAGAAGTATGCCCTGTTTATAGCCAACGTGGCTCTTTTGTTTAATGGCCTTTGCTCTAAATGTGCCATTGCTGTCCTGCCAGCCACGTCTGTGTTCCAAAAAAGGAGCCATTTTCAAATGAAAGCCCAAAAAGTGAACACAGATGAGGATGGATTGCATTCAGTAAATGCAGGCGAAGGGGATCGCATAAAGTGAATGCAGGCGCGGGGGGAATTACATAGAGCAAATGCAATGAGGAGGATTGCATAGAGCAAACATAGGCAAAGGGGGATCACATAGAGCAAACACAGGCAAAGGGGATCGCATAGAGCAAACATAGGCAAAGGGGGATCACGTAGAGCAAACACAGGCAAAGGGGGATCACATAGAGCAAACATAGGCAAAGGGGGATCACATAGAGCAAACACAGGCAAAGGGGGATCACATAGAGCAAACACAGGCAAAGGGGGATCACATAGAGCAAACACAGGCAAAGGAGATCACATGGATCAAACACAGGCAAAGGCGATCACATGGATCAAACACAGGCAAAGGCGATCACATAGAGCAAACACAGGCAAAGGCGATCACATGGATCAAACACAGGCAAAGGCGATCACATAGAGCAAACACAGGCAAGGGGGATCACATAGAGCAAACACAGGCAAAGGGATCACATGGATCAAACACAGGCAAGGGGGATCACATAGAGCAAACACAGGCAAAGGGATCACATAGAGCAAACACAGGCAAAGGGGGATCACATAGAGCAAACACAGGCAAAGGGAGATCACATGGATCAAACACAGGCAAAGGCGATCACATGGATCAAACACAGGCAAAGGCGATCACATAGAGCAAACACAGGCAAAGGCGATCACATGGATCAAACACAGGCAAAGGCGATCACATAGAGCAAACACAGGCAAGGGGGATCACATAGAGCAAACACAGGCAAAGGGATCACATGGATCAAACACAGGCAAGGGGGATCACATGGATCAAACACAGGCAAAGGGATCACATAGAGCAAACACAGACAAGGGGAATCACATAGAGCAAACACAGGCAAAGGGATCATGTAGAGCAAACACAGGCAAGGGGGCTCATAGAGCAAACACAGGCAAAGGGGATCATAGAGCAAACACAGGCAAGGGGGATCATAGAGCAAACACAGGCAAGGGGGATCATAGAGCAAACACAGGCAAGGGGGATCATAGAGCAAACACAGGCAAGGGGGATCACATAGAGCAAACACAGGCAAAGGGATCACGTAGAGCAAACACAGGCAAAGGGATCACGTAGAGCAAACACAGGCAAGGGGGATCACATGGATCAAACACAGACGAGGGGGATCACATAGAGCAAACACAGGCAAGGAGGATCACATTTTAACAAAACCTGGCTCATTTTCTGTTCTTTTAAAGGAGTGAGATGAAAGTTGGCCAGTCTTCTTTGTTTTTTTGTGACCAGTTTTGCTCCATGTGTTCCATTCTGGTGACTCTTTATGCCTGCACACAAAAGACGGATAACCTGGCCCTCTAGGCATGCTGCAGTACTGGCAGGTTATTTTGGACAGTGAGTTGCAAAGAAATCCTCATGGTGATACATATGTTAATACCACTTCTGCCTAATAAATATTTCATGTGTATATGGTGGAGAAGCGCTCCATCTGCACTGACAAAAATGTGTGTGAAGAGGGTGCGGAAAGGAGGGGGGGAGGGGAGTGCGGGGTGGGGTGGGGTGGTGTTGGGGGTGAGGGTTGCGCAATGAGGAAGCAATTTAATTTGAAATTGTGAAATATAAAGTGAGGACTTGGAATGGCCTCTTTAATTCCAATTTATTTGGACTTTTCAAGTCTGGGTAAGGTCAGAGCTAGACTTGTGTTTCTAATCTTTTATTTTCTTAGCACCAGGACTAACATTTAAAGCAGAAAAATAAGTAGGTACCTACTTATTTGTGGAACAGAGCAACATGATATGCTGTCCTTTCAGATTCCTCTTTAAGGGAGGGTTAGGAGACACCAATCTGAGTGATCTGGATCACTCTTAGTCGCACCAAATAGTCATCATCCCAGTGTTCAGGGAGAGTCTTGATAGGCGTGTGGCTCAATGTTATGATGAGGGAGCCAAGAGTCTGTGTGAAGTTTGCACATTCTCTCCATGTTTACGTGGGTTTTCTTTGGGTGCTCTGGTTTCCTCCTACAGTCCAAATATAAAACCATGGAACCATAGAACATTACAGCACAGACATGGCCTTTTGGCTCTTCTTGACTATGCCAAACCATTTTTGTGCCTAGTCCCACTGACCTGCACCTGGATCATATCCCTCCACACTCCTCTCCTCCATGTATCTGTTCAAGTTTTTCTTAAATGTTAAAAGTGAGCTCGCATGAATAAGTGTATAAGTATCAATGTATATGTGTGGGTTAGGTTGCTAAATTGGCCATATTGTCAGCAGATTAGCAGGGCCTAATGGCCTCATTCTGCATTGTAGGGATTCTATAAATATTGTCCCCAGTATGGGTCTTGGCAAGAATCTCAAATTTTGGTGTGAAATGCAGTAAAACAGCATTCCAAATCAAAGTCGTATTCTTGACACAAAGATCAGCATAGGCTTGTGTGAGATGATTAACATTAAAAAGTTTCAAACTCTTCCGGTAACTGATCGCCTAGATTGGTAAATGGAAATTGGTGGGGTTTCTTTAGTAATTGAGGATATGTTTTTGTACCAAAGTTCAGTCTTTTTAGTCTTTAGTTTTAGTTCATATTCTTTTTTGCACAGCAATAAACCTGTGGGCAAATTAACAAATCAGATTAAATTGCTGGCCCCTTAAAGGGACACTGGAATAGAAGAAAACTTCAGATAAAATGTTTCTAGCAAAGTCAGAATGTAGTTTTTGGAAGGCTCACTGGTCATGGAAGGCCTCAAGCATGCCAATGGACGTTGCATGAGCCCTCGCCAAGGACACCCAGCCACGAATGTAGCATTGAAGAGGGGCAGATAGTGGGCTGAATGACCTCTCAGTTGAACACTGCCTGGGCCTGTTAATGGCCCCTTGATCAGGCCCACGAGTGGATATAAAAGAAGTCCTTCTCGGTCTCTCTTCCTCCTTCTCCTCCTCCCCCTCCCCTCTCCACTCAAAAGTCAGCAGCATGGGGCTGAAATGCAGCCAAAAATTAAGGAGCAGCTCACTCGGGTAACTGAATAGGGAGTGTAATCTCCCACAATCTATGTGCTCATGGAGCTCCTGAAGGCTATCGACAATAGTTTTAGTTGATTTGGCAGTCTTTTAGCAGATGCAAAGAAAAAGTGGAGACGGAGAGAAAAACAACCAATGAAAGATTGGAGAAGAAGGCCATTTTCTGGTGCTGCTATGCTGTAACTTTGTTGCTGGCCAGTGTTGTGATGTTTCATGTGGATGCGCATTGCAAAAAAGACTGTACTCAACAAGGGCCAACAAGAGTTAGAAGCAGAATTAGCCCTTCGAGCTTTCTGCAGCATTCAATTAGATGATGGCTGATCTCTGTCTGGTCTCAAATCCATCTCCCCACGTGTTCCCCATATCTCCTTATTTTTTTAATTCAAAATATATTTATCTCCTTCTTGAAACCATTCAATGCGTCAGACTCTTTCATACTATGGGTCAATGAGTTCCACAAATTCACCACCCTCTGTGAGAAATAGTTCCCCCTCACCTCAGTTTTAAATCTACTGCCTCTCAACCTATACCTATGTTCTAGATTGCCCCACAACAGGAAACATTTGGTCCACATTTACTTTATCAATCCCTTTTAAAATTTTATACATCTCTATCAGATCCTCTCTCATCCTTTGAAACTCCAGTGAATATAAGCACAAACCATTTAATCTCACCTCATATGTCAACCCCTCATCCCTGGAATCAATCAAGTGAACGGAAGGACATTGGGGAACTACCAGGGGCGTGGGACAAATTGGATTGACCTTACAAAAAGAGCCAGCAAGAATACAATGGGGCTGATTGGGCTCCTGCACTGTATAATTCCGGAGGATCCTACAATCTGCTGCACCAAGATGATTTGGCTGCACTTTGAGCTTCCCGGTGACTAAGCAGCTTGGTGCGCTGTATAGTTGTGTTAACTCAGCCAAACTGGCAGTTAATCGGTGTAATCCAATAGCCCTGGCATAGGGAGAGAAAATCAGCCAGTATTTCCATTCTTTCCTGAATATGCATGACCTTAGGTGGAATGTGCACTATGTGTAACTATGAGATACAGAAGGAATTGGACATGGCGATGAAGGCCAGATTATTGCCAGTTAGCCTGCTGACACTGCGTTGAGTGGTGAATTTTTGACAGCACAGTTCTGCTTCAAAAGACCAGAGGGGAGAATACCAGCAAATTTGGCTAATTGATTAGCAAGGAAAGTCACCAGTTTTGAGAGTAACATCGCTCAGTGCCCCGATCTACAGAACCACAGAATCCCTACTGTGCAGAAAGAGACTGTCTAGTCTATCAAGTTTGCACCGACTCTCCCAAAGAGCATCCCACTCAGTCCCTGCCTCCTGCCCTATCCCCCTAACTCTGTGCATTTACCGCGGTCAACCCACCTAACTTGCACATCTTTGAACTGATCATTGCCATTTACTAATCTCTGGTTATGCAAATCCTTTCTGAACTTTATACAGGTCTTTACTCAAACCACCAACCTGTTTGCTTTTCTTTCTTTGACATTAAAGAGTAACTTGCCTGATCAAATGGGATTATGTTTCTCAAATTATACATTCGAGTCACTGAAACATTCATTTGATGGATTATAAACAAAGGAGAATTACATCAAATTAGTTGTAGCTAGCAACAAATGCTTCAACAGATTGCAAAAGCCTCAAACAAGATTTATTTTATTTGTCTACAGGTAGCAAATTGGTTCAGATCAGATCCTCGGGGATGAATTGGTGTTTTATGTTTAAGTGGCCCTCTCCTGGTAGAGCAGTCAAACTGCATATATCAGATTGAGGTGCTGTGCAGAGCAAAATAGGAAAATTAAATCCAAGAGTGCATCTCTGTCCCCCTATCATGTCCACTGAGAGTACGTTCATGTCCAGTGTCCCACTGTGTACATATGAAATCCTTCCAGTGAGTATATGTTAATGGCCAGTGCTGCAGTGAGTGCATGTTCACTCTAGTGCCCCAGTAAGTATGCCATCATGTCTATTGCTCCAGCAAATACATGTTCCTGTCCAGTGCCCCATTGAGTACACATTCATGTTCAGTGTTCCAGTGAGTACATATAGGGGCGGCATGATGTCACAGTGTCAGCACTGCTGCCTCGAAACACCAGGGATTCAGGTTCAATTCCGGGCTCGGGTCACTGTCTGTGTGGAGTTTGCACATTCTTCCCGTGTCTGTGTGGGTTTCGGTCCGATTTCCTCCCACAGTCCAAAGATATACAGATTAAGTTTGTTGGCCATGCTAAAATTGCCCCTTAGTTTCAGAGGAACTAGACGGGTAAATATGTGGGATTACAGGGATAGGACCTGGAGAGGATTGCGGTCAGTACAGACTCGATGGGCTGAATGGTCTCCTTATTTTAATAATAAGGTGTCACAGTGGCTAGGACTGTTGCCTTACAGCAACAGGAACCCAGGTTCAATTCCAGCCTCAGGTCAATGTCTGTATGGAATTTGCACATTCTCCCCGTGTCTGCATGGGTTTCCTCCAGGTGCTCTGGTTTCCTCTCACAGATGTGGAGATGCCAGCATTGGACTGAGGTAAACACAGTAAGAAGTCTCACAACACCAGGTTAAAGTCCCACAGGTTATTTGGTAGTAAACACCACTAGCTTTCGGGGTTTGCTCCTTCATCAGGTGAGTGGGAGTTCTGATCACAAAAATTTGTGAGATTGTATTCACTACAGACTCGATTGGCCTTCTGCACTGTTAGGATTCTATGATTCGATGATATTCATGTCCAATGCCCATTAAGTACACACTCATGTTCAGTGTTCTATTAACATGTGTACATGTTAATAGCCAGTGTTCCAATGAGGACATGTTAGTGCATAGTTTCCCAGTCAGTGCACACATATGTCCTGTGACCCAATGCACACATATTAATCACTTCACTTTTAAGCTAACAGGATAGAGGAAGAGAGGCTGTCAGACTTATTACAGCCTTCAATTTTATGTGTCCTAGATTGGAACCTAGTTCAAGCTGTAAACTGACCCATAAGCTCTCAGTCATTCCTGAAACATAAACAAAGACACACCCACATAAAAGTGAGGGATCTCAGTGCTGACTCATGGATATTTTTTGTACCCACTGTGGCAGACACTATCAAATGTGATGAAGGGGATCCAGGCCCAGAATAAATCTCCTCTTACCCCCAACTACCTGACTTCACCTGAAGGCAAAAGTTACCATCTTCTGTTCCAGTGTGACACTGCTGTTCACAGGTCAGCAACCTTACTGAGCGAGGTTGCCAAATAAAGAACAAAGAACAAAACAGCACGGGAAACAGGCCCTTCAGCCCAACGAGCCCATGCCGCCACCCTGATGTTCCTACCTCTACCCGTGATCCTTGTCTATGTTTATATACCTATGGATTAAAAACCAAATTTGAGACAATTTAGGGAGAATTTGTTTTGCCAATCAGCCTAAGAGCACATCTTTGGGACGTGGGAGGAACCGGCGCACCCGGAGAAAACCCACACAAGCACGGGGAGAATGCGCAAACTCGCACAAACGCAGACCCAAATCCATGTATCTGCACAGCACAGCGATAGTCACTGAGCTGTCGTGTTGCAAATGGAACATATTGCTTGACATCATCAAGAAAAACCTGCATTTATCCCAGCATTTTCCATTATCTGAAATATCCCAAGTCACTTAACAGCCAGTGAAGTACAATCAAAGTGGAGTTACTATTGTAATATAGGAAATATGACAGACAAGTAGTGCACCACAAACTTCCATGAACAACAATGCGATAATGACAGGTTCATCAGTTTTTAGTTGTGTTGGCTGAGGAATAAATATTGGCCAGGGTAATTTGGGAAAAATCCCCCTGCCCCACTTCAAAATACTGCCATGGGACATTTTATACCCTCATCAGTAGGCAAATGAAGTCTCGGTTTAATATCCCTTCTGTGTACCATGCTGCCATTAGCACAAAATAGATACATTCTGGGATCAGTTGCCAGAGCCAAGATTTGGAGTTGAAGCCAACTGAAATAAAGTGGCTAGCTGATATTGCTCAAAGCCTATTTGACAAACACCTCGATCACAGTTGGCACTGTGGTGAAGCAAATTGTCCTTGAGGTCACGGCCAGCTGAAATGTGACAGAGTGAAAAAATTGATAAGGGAATGAGGTGTGCAGAAGGACAGATGATATAAACAGATAGAATAGGATTTTTAGAAGTACCATTGAGGACCCCAAAGAAAGTGATGGTGAACTGTGTAAATAATCGCAGTTTACCTTTTTGCTTTTGCTAGTTTCTTGTTTCCTTTGAAGTATACAGATAAATATTTAAACAGTGATTCTCTGTAAATTTACTTTTTTGTTGGTGCGGGAGAGGTGAGCCTTTTTTCCTTCAGAAATTTTCAGTGCTGTTAAATGCAAAAACTGATAAACATCCAGGCATTTAAACTTGCAGTGACTTTGAAAAGCACCTTTGCTATCTGTGAAGTGATGGTACTTCTGTGTCCAGTGATTTTACAAACAGGTTTCTCGTGTTTTATTCCAAGTTGCTTTCATTGGTCTGAAATTCATAGAATTTTGTTTGGGGCGGGGAGATGGAACTGATCTTTTTCAAATACTTTCTCATCTGCCCAATGTTTCCTGCAGGTGTTCCTCAGCCAACTGGATGGCATTGTAATTCCTTACTCTTTTAGCCATTATCCATTGCAAGAGCCTTTAGGGTGACTTTAGGGAGTCTTTGACTGCCATTAGCAGACTTTTCCCCGGTTTCTGTGGCTGTGGTTCATCTTTCATTCCCTCACCCTGCAGTATTAATTTCTCCCACTTTATACGCTTTTTAATTTTGACAAAGGGTCAGCTGGACTCGAAATGTCAGCTCTTTTCTCTCATTACAGATGTTGCCAGACCTGCTGAGATTTTCCAGCATTTTCTCTTTTGGTTTCAGATTCCTGCATCCGCAGTAATTTACTTTTAGCCTTTAGAGGCTGATGGATCCTTCAGGGTGACACACCCATAAACTCACAAAGTGTTAGTCTTGTCTCACACTGAGCCAAAAGACTGTGTATGCAAGTTCCAAATAACAATGTGGGCACGTAATCTAGGCTAACACTGCAATCACACTGATGGTCTAGAGTATTGTTACAGATATGCCTAAGGTATTAAACTAAGGCCTATGCAGCTGAATATAAAGCACACTTGAGGGAGAGCCATGGAGCTCTCTCTGGTATCCTGACCTTCAATCAACATCATTAAAACATGTCAGGGAGGCACAGTGACACAGTGGTTAGCCCTGCTGACTTACAGCGCCAGGATCCCGGGTTCAAAACCCAACTTGGTTCACTTTGTGTGGAGTTTGCACATTCTCCCATCCCTCCATGGGTTTCGTCTGAGTGCTCTGGTCCCCCCCCCCCCCCCCCCCCCCGCAGTCCAGGAATGTGCAAGTTAGGTGAACTGGCCATGTTAAATTGCCCTTTAGTGTCAGGGGGACTAGCTAAGATAAATGCATCGGGGTTATGGGGATAGGGCCGAGGTGGGATTGTGGTTGGTGCAAACTCAATGTGCTGAATGGCCTCCTTCTGCACTGTAGGGTTCTATGATTCTATGTTGTTTGGGCTTATCTAATTACTGTTTTCAGATCTTGTTCCGTACAGATTGGTTTCCACAATTCCTACATCAGTGATGATACTTCAAAGGTCCCTTGTTGGCTGTAAAGTGCTTTTGGATTTCCTAACGTCATAAAAGATGCTATATAAATGTACATTCTTTATTTCATATCTTTCCATGGTACAGTACCATGCCAGTCAACTTGTGAAAGTATCAGTCGTCAGTTGGAACTAGTTGTTTTATCAGCTTGAAGTAAACGAATCATTGCAGCGAGCATATTTTGGCATGGGTGATCTCTGAGGGAGACTGATCCCTTGAAAATATAACTAAATCCCCATTCATAACCAATGCAGCCAACCAAGCAAGCTACAGGAGTTGTGAAGGTTATTGCGTGGAAGTGAAGGAGATATGTAATGTTGGAAAAACGAGGGTTGGTTCTGCTCATGGGCCATGGCTGTCTTGGTAGTTGCAGACCTTACAAATTGCCTGCTGTACATGACGCATTCCATGAATAACTGGACATTAAACCATCGGTGCTGCAAAAAGAGGGTGTGTGCCACCTTTCATGAAAATTTTTTTTGATAAATTGATAAGCAACTAATCTGATCCTATACTAAGTTGTACACCACAGAAGGATAAATATTTGTCCCTGTGCAATTTCTTGGATTGCCTGGTCAAAGATATGTTTTCTTCTTTGAGTGATAGAATTTTTTGTAACTCGACATGATGTTGTAGATTGGCGAAGATCGTAGGCATGCTATGAGTCAATCTACAGCACCAATAAGTTTCAGTTTTTATTTTTTTTCCCCCAATTAACAAAACTTGCATTTATATTGCACTTTTTACAAGTTCAGGATGTCTCAAAGTGTTTTAAGTATTTTTAAGTTCTAACATAGAAATGCATCAGCCAATCTTGCACGCAGCAAGGTCCCCACAATGTGCGATGAGGTATGAATTAATAATCAGTTTTAGATGTTGGTTGAGGGAGAAGCATTGGCCAAGACACCTTTCTCATTTGAAAGAGGGCTCTTTTGACAGTTCAGCACTCCCTTAGCACTGCACTGAATTAGTCAGCCTAGATTATGGTTTCAAATTTTTGGCAAGCACCATGAACTTATAATCATCTGACTATAGTTATATTCTCCAGGATTGTTCTGGTGTCTCTAGAAATTAAAGACAATTTGTCAGAATGCTGCAGGGCAGTGGTGGTATAGTGTTATTATCATTGGACCTGTAATCCAGAGATCCAGGTTCAAATCCTGCCACGGCAGATGGTGACATTTGAATTCAACAAAAATCTGGGATTACAACTCTAATGATGACCATAAAACCCTTATCAATTATTGTTAAAGGAAAAACCCATCTAATGTCCATTAAGGGAGGAAATCTGTCATCCTTTACCTAGTCTGGCCTACTTGTGACTCCAGGTCTGCAACAATATGATTGACTCTGCCATTCAGTTTGAGAGCACTTAGGATCAGCAACAACTGCTGGCCTTGCCAGAAAGAATAAAGAAAATAAATCTTGGAGAAAAATCACTGGATATTGAAAATGTTCATTTTTATTTTCTTGAAATACTATTGTTTAGCAGTTATACAAATATTGGAAATGGGCAATTGAGGCTGTTAACTGACAGTGAAGAAATATCCAATTGTGTATTGCAGAGTTGATTCATTTTCTGATTGGTGTAGGAAGCACCCATGAGGATGGACATACCAGTTGACCAATTGTGGGTGTGTGGATTGGGGGCGGTTGGAGGTCATGTGATGATTCATCCAGCAATCTGTTCAATCAGAGCTGCCAACCCTTCATTGTGGCCAACAATGAGAGTGCCATCACTAGCCAAGGTTGAGTCTTGTTCCCTTTCTCTTCTGGAAACATTGCCTCATTCTGGCTCAAGGTTGACGCCAGACAGTTGAGCACTGGTGGTCTGTTCAGTACAGGAAGGCATTCACAGTCAAACCCCAATCTCTCCACACTCATGTGGTGCCCAGTCTCAGACATGAAGAATAAAGCCTGTTATCTGAGAAAACAAAACATGGCTGACATAATGGTGGGCACACAAAAACCTATTGAACTGAACATCCTGCATGGTCAGTAGCCTCAATGAGAAAAGAAAGAGAAAAGAAAACATAAATGTTTGCATTTCAAACAGGTTAGATGCCTTTTGTGTAAGATCTTTCCAGACTTTAGAATGTGGCTCAGTTGGTAATACTCCTCCACATCAGAAAGTTGAGTTTAAGCTCCACTCATAGGGTTCAGAATCTAGGTTGACATTTCTGTGCAGCACTGAGGAAGGGCTGACTTTCAATTCAGATCTTTAATTAAAGGCTTGTCTGCTCTCCCATGTGGTAATGCAATCTCATGTGTCTGTTTGAAGAAGGCGAGTTCTCCCACTGTCTAGCTGAATATTTATCTCTCAACCAAATCACACTTTGTAGTAGTTGACCTTCATCTGTAATCATTTGTAAAGGCATGAAAATGACCACTGATGTAATTAAAAAACAATTAAATGGACTAAAAATCTGGCTTTACCATTGGCAAACAAATGTTTAAAGAAATGTCCACAGAGTAGGTCTTTCCTAGAACAGGTTTCTAGCCTGTTGCCAGAGGCTTATATTTTGAGAGGCACCATCCTGCATCAAGCATGGTTGACCAGGAGTCTGTTGCACTCTTACTGTCTGCCACTGACGTGCGTTAGAAGGATTTTCCAGGTTGATGTTCAATCTGTTTGACCGCATTATGAATTCACCTTCCTTGGCCATCAGGTCCTGGGGTGGAACTCAAACCCGGACTCACAGACAGGGAGGCTACCCACTGAACCACAAGATCTCCACTGAAATAGATTATCATATTATTGTCCTGTTGCTGTTTGTGGGATCTTGCTGTGCACTATTTGTTACTGCCCTTCCTCTATTACAACAACCACTGCAGTTCACAAAAAAATCCTCATAGGTCGTGAAAGGTGCAGTATCAAAGTGTGTTTTTTGTGATAAAGGGAGTTAGTGCTCACAGGGTTAATTCACATTATCTCATAGCACTATGTGTTTAACAACTAGGTCGAACTGCCTTTTAATGGTGAACTACCAGTGACTTCTGAGATGAGGTTTTGCTTTCAGAAACCAGATGAGGACAGTATGTAATTAGTCTCATGGGCAGCAACCAGATTCCAGAGATCTTAACCTCCTGCCTTTTGATTGCCCTCTTTGATATGATGCCTAGTTTATGTTCTGTATCTGTTTTCCCTTATTTTATTGTTACAGCTGAATCCTGATAAACACAGAAGTACTCTGCCAAGAATTGTTACACATGGATCAGGATTATATTTGGACTGAGGCTTGTGTGAACTTTAAATAAAAATAACTAGTCCGTACCACAGGCATTTAGTTCTTCATTCAACAATTGAATTCAACAAAACTACTCAACAAAAACCTGTATTTTAAACAGAGGTGACTAGACATCTAAAGAGTATTGCTGTTTCCAGGATAGAAGTGGCATTCATAGGTCAAGTATATTTAGTCAGCTCAGCATTGAAACCCAGATACTCAGGTACCATGTGAAATAGAGTGTCATGTTTTATACGTGGGTGTTATTTTTAGATTAGATTTACATAAGAGAATTGAATGGGAAGGGGTTTAATCCTGTGCAGTTCAAAGTGGGCATTGATTTGATGCATTGGAAAGCCCACTGCAGAAAGCTAGCATGTAATACAAGTTGACACTTAAGTGCAGTGCAGGATGTTGCATGGTCTGACATTCCTTCTTCCAGTTAAGATGTTAAACTGAGGCTCCAACTTTCCTTCTCAGGTGGATACTAAAGATCCGAATGCATAATCAGAATGTGCATTTGTGTTGTTGGAGCTGCACTCATTCAAACAAACGGAGAGTATCCCTAACTCATGCCTTGTAGATGGTGGAGAGGCTTTAGGCATCAGAAGATGAACCTTTTACAACCACATTCCCAATTCCTTTTAGAAAGTTCCTACTGAATCTGTTTCCACCGCTATTTCAGGCAATTTTATTCCCAATTGAAACAACTTACTATGTCAAAAAAATTCTATCTTCTTATCTTCTGCGAGTTGCTTTAAATCTGTTCCTCTTAGTTACTAACCTTCCTGACAATGGAAATGGTTTATTCTTATTTACTGTATCAAAACCCTTTGAACACAAAGATCCATGTATTATTTTGGACATGATAATGTCACTCACAGCTGTCTTAACACATTTCAACACAGTTATGTCAATCTAACACAAAAGGTTGGCCTGAAACGGACTCCATGAAGACTGTGGCCCTTCAAAGGTTAATTATTTCAGCCTGCGTTCCTATTGCAAGTAAAAGAATCATGTTCGTTTTAGAGTTTATGTTTCATAGATGTTGTTAAAATAAACCCAGCCACTGCAAACCAGGCAAGTAGGAGTTCGTTTTCTTTTTCCCAATTATTTTGTAATTATTGTGTATACTTCCAGATTTGTCATTCAGCGCCTGGGTGGTATAGGGAGTTAAAATATGTTCCTGCACAGAAAGAAATTCTGGAATAAGTTGTTTCTGTGCAAGTGGACCACAGTGATTGTACTAATTTATGAGCCAACCCTGGAGCTTATTTTTAACAATTCGCACTGCACAATGTAGTACTGAGATTCAGAGATCAGGATCATCCTGAATTCAATCCCGTGTTGTGTTCGTCAATCTCTTGCGGGGAACACAAAATAAAGGGCTTAATTTTCAATTTCTAGTTTTGGGAATCAGATGCCAGGTCATTTCCAAGCTCTGGCCTGTGTGGCTAAGCATTGGCCTATGTTGCTAAGCATTTACCTGTGTTGCTAAGTGTTGGTCTGTGTTACTAACGCGACACTATCTTCAGATGCAAATCATCCAATTAGGCTGGAGGCTATCTTGGTCCCCAATTAGTGGCACTCAGTGCTGTCAGGAAGTGGGAACCGACTCCTGAGTACAATCCTCAAAGGCAGCCACAATTGGTCTTCCTGCCACCTTGTAGAATTGAGGAGGCAGGAAAGCAGCTAACTAGCAGGTTCACTGTGCAGAGGAGTGGACAGAGAGTCCGTAAAAAGGCATTGCTGCTACTGTGACAAAATAACCTTTTTTGCCCTGAAGTTTTCTCTAGCATGTTAGCATGACTTGATGGCTCCTTGCAATGGTGTTGACAATTGTGCCCTCCCAGCCCATTAGCATGCTTCTCAATGAGCTTAACTAGCAGTTATTTGGAGGTGAGCAGGTTCCTAGCCTCCTCTCACACTTATAGAATCATAGAAGCTGACAGTGCAGAAAGAGGCCATTCGACCCATCAAATCTGCATCTACCACAATCCTGTCCAGGTCTTATCCCTATAACCCCATGCATTTACCCAGCTAATACCCTGAAACTAAGGGGTAATTTAGCATGGCCAATCCACCTAACTTGTACATCTTTGGACTGTTGGAGAAAACTGGAGCACCTGGAGGAAACCCTGCAAATATGGGGAAAATGTTCAGACTCCACACACACAGTGATTCAAGCTAGGAATAAAACCCAAGTCCCTGATGCTGTGAGGTAGTAATGCTAGCCACTATGCCACCATGTTTTCCTTACCCTCACATTGAAAACAACCGTACATACAGCTGGCACTGGAATAATAACATGCCATCCAGGAGTGTTATTTTCAAAGTGTGCGGCACCAACCTTACCCTATACAGGCAAGTAAGTATCTATAATTGTCATTTACAGCCCTTAGACAACTTAGCTGAAGTTCTCACTCATGATCTTAATCTATTGACTCTAACTACAAAGTGTATGTTGCGCTTCGAGAAGTGGATCAGTTTTGGCTGTAATTCCCCATTCCCTGTGGAGTATTGCTCACATTTGTGCTTCCACATCGGTGACTTCAGGCCATCAGCATGACTCAGTTCCAGCAGGACATTAACCATTTTGGATGGTATGAGTAGTGCGTATCATAATGCTGAACAAGATCACCTCACAAAATCATATTGGGTTTACGAGTTTGAAAAGCAAAACTGAAGTGAGTTTGAGAATGGATATGTTCTGCATTGAAACAATGCTTGCTTTTTAAAAGCAATAACACATTTAATTGCCATGAAGAAGTCAAGACAGTGTAGAACTTCAACTGGTTTACTTAGGCTCCTTCAGAATAAAATGTCTTTCTATTCATTTTGTTTTGTTTGTCCAGTAAATATTGCAAATGTTTGCTGGTTCAATCTGAATATTATATTTGGGGTCAGAACAGTGGGAATTAAGTTTGCTGAATTCAGTTTTTTAGCATGTTAAGTCTACACTCGCCTTTTGGAGTTATTTTGGGTGTGTGAGTTCATTTGCTTCCCAGTACTTAGTCTTCCTCGAAATCCAGGCATGAAGAGGAGGTGAATTGTTTTACAAACCGATATCATCTGAATTTAATGGGACTGCTGGGCCATGACAGCTTGCATTGACGTATGAGAAACGGGATGAGGAGACTGTTAACGCTGCCTGACCCTTCACAGCAGTGCACGACAGGAAGCAACTAACATTCACACTGGACTCGCAGACTACAGAGCAGCGAAGGATGCCAGGAACAGTAAATAGCAGAGTTTGCTTCATTCTGAGGACAGTAATTGCAAAAGGGTAGAATTGGTCATTGGCCTCCTGGTTACCCCTGTCTATTTTAGGAACACTCTGCAAGCCTCATTTCCTCTCTTCGAGAAACTATTTGTTTGGCAGACTTGCACTATCCTAATAACTGTGGGTCTCATCTTTTGGCAGTCTGGTTTTGTGAATGTGATTTTTCTTTAAATGAGAAGAAAACATTAATTTACTTATTGGTATGTGCAAATGACACGAGATGTTCACTGTTTCACAGTTACTATTCCACACAACTGCATTGACTTTACAAAATAATGACCTATATTCCATCATTTATTCCTTTTTTTAAAAAAGATTGAGAATTATATATATGGCAGCATGGTGGCAGAGTGGTTAGCATGCTACTTCACAGTGTAGGGGACCTGGGTTCAGTTCCTGGCTTGAGTCACTGTCTGTGTTTGCACGTTCTCCCTATGTCTGCGTGGGATTTCCTCCGGGTGTTTTGGTTTTCTCCCACATTCTGATTAGATGAATTGCTAGTTAGATGAATTGGCCTGAACAGACGACGGGGAATTTCACAGTAACTACATTGCAGTGTTAATATAAGCCTTACTTGTGACTAATAAATAAACTTTACTTTTAAAGTTTTTAATTCAGGAGTGCAAACTAATTCATTTCCAAGTCTCGTGTGACTCGCTGCAAAGGGTCATAGCCAAAGGCCACATAGCTGGTAGTGATACCAATGAGTTCCTGAATAAAAAGGATTATCGGATGATGAAAAATGTCGCAGACAGTGAGTTGTTGTTTCCCCGCACTGTAACAATACTGTAACTGTAATGTTTGAGCATTGCATATTTATCCAATATAGTGTTTAATGCTTAGCTCTAATACTTTCCATTCACCTGCTAAAGTAAAGGGGATTTGGGGATGTGGCTGATTTGTCTTCAGTGGAAGGTTCTGACCAAGTAACTCTGTGAATTATTAGCGACAGATCCAATGTGGAGATGGGAGAAGGTTTTAAATTTTAGTGTCACAAGTAGGTTTATATTAACACTCCAATGAAGTTACTGTGAAATTCCTTGAGTCACCACACTCAGGTGCCTGTTCGGCTACACTGAAGGAGAATTTAACATGGCCAATGCACTTAACCGACACGTCTTTCAGACCATAGGAGGAAACTCACACAGACACGAGGAAAACGTACAGACTCCAAACAGACAGTGACCCAAGACAGGCATCGAACCAGGTCTCTGGTGCTGTGAGGCAGCAGTGCTAACCACTGTGCCACAGTACTTCAAGAAGTGTAGGATAGGATGTCATTATATCTTAGAAGATCAGTTACATAAAAGAGAGAAAAGGCTGGCTGACTAGCTTCATTCTGCCTCCAGCAGAACCTGTGACCAGCTATAAGATTCTTCTGTGAAAAAATAACACCAAAAAAATGTAGACTTTGTGCAGTGATTACTGTTGTGTTATTTTGTGGCTTGTTGACCTTATTTTCTCTCTGCAGACAGATCAAATTGGTCTGGAGACACTGTCTACACTAAATATGCCATGGGCTTGCATGTGATGACAGGTCAAACTCGGGCTATTTGTTTTGTTTTCTGGTGTTATTCCTCTAAATGTCTTCTTCTTCTGCTGGAGATCAAGGATAGAGACAACATATATCCAGGACTCAATTTAAACATGGTGTGTTAGAAACCAAAAACTTGCTTTGATTCGGAAATTTATCATATCCTCAGAATGTCCTTTACACATCAGTATATACCTGTTCAAATTGCCATCATTGTTTTGTGGGCAATATCATAGATTAGTAGTAACTGCACCAATATTCCAGAGAATAGTAGCTCAGTTGCCACCATGGCAGTATGAGAATGTGAATTCAGTTCAAGACAGTCTGGAGATTAAAAAGCTGGCAAAAGTGACCATGAAATCAATTGTCACAAAAGCCCAGCTGGCTCATGAATGTGTTTTAGGGACGGAAACCTGTTTTCTTTTTGTGGTCTGGCCTGTGCATGACTCCAGTCCCACAGCAATATGGTTAGGTCTGAACCTCTACAGCAGCCTAGCAAGCCACTCAGCTGAGTGGGGCAACTAAAAACTTTCTTTCCGGCATTGCATGCACCCTGAGATTGTATAAAAGATAAGATCTCATGCTAAGTTTTTGGGATTGGTTGAGGGATAATTGATGGTCAGACCACTGGGAAAACTCCTATTGCACCTTTGAATATTTCTTTCATTGGAATTTATTGGCTTTTTAGCAGGGGTGTTGGGTAGAACCCAGCCACCTTCCCAACTTCACCCCATTAAATATGCAGCAGGAAAGCTATAATTGAAGTCTTCAAGTGGACAATTAATGGCCACTTATGGGCCTTGTCCCATTCCCTTTGGTGTTCTGCCAGCAGCAGATGTGTGGCTGTCCATGCAGGGAACATAAGAAACAAATCAACAGCACGGTCAAAGAGACCAGCATCAGGAAGGGAATCAGGGCCACTCTCCACCCTTGTAGCTGATCCACTTCCGCCCACCACCTCCTACACAACCCCCACTCAGCAGTCTGCACCTCCTAACTGCCCTTTCACCATCACTCACCTTTGTCTGGTATCCAGCAGTAATATTAGCCTCAGGAAAGTGTTGTACTAGCAGCAGCAATCACCTTCCCAGTGGCACTGCCATTCAGTGGACCAACCAGCCTGTTATTGGACTGGCAGCTCTCAATGGGTGGGACTTCTACTGCTGAGACCTTGATCCCTGGAAAGACCTACTGCTATCTAGTTAAACGCCTGAGTGACACTGTATCTCATCAAAAAGAGGCAATGTAGGAATCTCGACAGCTTTCCAACTGATGAGTGATATGATTCGCACCTCCATTAAATCCTGCCCATTGACTTTTTTACATCTGCTTCTTTAAGATCTTGTTGGTTTAAGATCTTGTCCAAAAATGGCACCTACCGCAATGCAGCATTCCCTCAATATTACACTACAGTGTCAACATAGTAGTAATGTTGCTGGGCTAATAATCCAGAGACAGAAGCAAATGGTATAGGGATATGGGGTCAAGTTCTACCATGCCAGCTGGTGGAATCTGAAATCAGTTAATAAATCTGGAATTGAAAGCTAATCTCAGAAGTGAGAACCATGAAACTGTCGTTGTCACATAAATCCATTGGTTCACTAATGTCCTTTAATTCAAGGTCAAATAGCGACATCCACAACCCATGAAAGAATAAAGTAAAAAAAGTCTATGTGCTGAACGTTGGACCTTGAACCAACAACTCCTGCTCGTAAAATAACAGTACTACCAACTGAACAAGGCTGAAATACAAGTTAATCTGATATCTCAAGGGTTGACCACGCCCCTGAACAGACAGGTTAATGATCGTAGGATCCCTCCAATGCAGAAGGAGGCCATTTGGCACATCAAGTCTGCACTGATTTTCTCCAAGACAGCATTTCCCAAGCACCACCCACTATGCGCTCTATTCCTTTAACCCTGCGCATTTATCATGGCTAATGCACCAAACCTACACATCTTTTGACTATGGAACAAAACTACAGCACTCAGAGGGTGTCATGATGACATAGTGGCTAGCACTGCTACCTCACAGTGCCAGGGTCTTGGGTTCAATTCCTGAGTTGGGTCACATTCAGGGCGGAGTCTGTATGTTGTCCCTGTGTCTGCATGGGTTTCCCCCAAGTGCTCCGGGTTTCCTCTCACAGCCTGAAAGATGTGCTGGTTAAGTGCATTGGCCACACTAGGTTCTTCATTAGTATACTCGAACAGGCACTGGAGTGTGGTGACGAGGGGATTTTCTCAGTAACTTCATTGCAATGGTGATGTAAGCCTATTTATGATACTGGTAAATTAAGAAAAGGAAAACCCACTCTGACATGTGGAGAGGGGAGAATATGCAATCGTAACATAGTCAGTCACTCAAGACTGGATTTGAACATGGGTCCTTGGCAGTGTGAGGCAGCAATGCTATGTAAAATAAGATGTTGTAGCATATGGTGATTTTTTCATTAATCCAGTCTCTGTTCCATAGATGTTCGCATTCATTTGGTGCTGACATGGACATGGTATTATTACAGCACTGTGTAGGATGACACTGACACATTCTTGAGCCATAGCTCTGCCCATTAGAAACCACACAAATTCAACTTGCTACATTGAGTTAAGGCAAAGCTGCCCTTTCCCATTTCAAAGTCAGCTCTGGTCATTAATACTCCTGGAATGACCCCAGACTCTCCAGGAATTGAAAGTTAACGTCCCGAGAAATGTTGCAAAAGCTACCTGAGGATGAACATTTATAGGAAAAATGATTGTGCCTTTTTAATTTCATTTCCTCTGAAAATTTCATGAATTAGTTCTAAAAATATTGAAGCTGAGAAATGAAACTGACTGATCGTGAGTCAGTTAACCGAAAACAAGGTGTATTCACTTTCTCAATGATATGGAAAATCGCAGTGCTGTGATTACTAATAAGGCACCTCAGTTCAATAAAAAAGCGGTTAGTGGGACGGGGGAGTGTACCTTTGGCATTCAGAAGATAGGATTGGATCTATTCTAGAAAAAAAGAAAATTATGAATCAGAATCCTGCAGTGCAGAAGGAGGCTATTTGGCCCATTGAGTCTGCACCACCAGCAATACCATCCCAGGCCCTATCTCCATAACCCCATATATCTACCCTGTTAATCCCACTGACACTAAGGGGCAATTTAACATGGGCAGTCACCCTAACCCACACATCTTTGGACTGAGGGAGGAAATGTGAGCACCCGGAGGAAACCCATGTGGACATGGGGAGAACCTGCAGATTCCACACAAACAGTGACCTAATCGAACCCCAGTCCGTGGTATTGAGAGGCAGCAGTGCTAACCACTACGCCACTGTGCTGCCCCCAAGTTGGGACAAAATTGTAAATTTTCACTTCCTTTAGTGTAACAGTCTGTAAATACTCCACCGTCAGTCTGGATTACACACACTGAGCTAGAGCTGCAAATGGTACACCTGAGCCAAAGCCTTTACCAGCTAGTATGGATTCCCCTCTTCCGTCAACACCCATCAGCCATTCCCATTCCGCCTCACACTCCCCACCCCTCCCATCCCACGTACGTATTCTCACCTTGATTATTGACTTATTAAGGTCTTTGAAGGTTTTTCAATAAAAATCAGCCCAGAAAGAAAGTGAAACAGTACTGCTAGATAATTAGTCAGCTGCCCTCTATATACAATTCCCCTATTATTTTTGGCTAAAGAGTTCCTGAAACTTTGCTCTAGGTTAACTCCAAATGCAGACGACGTTAGTCACACGGTTCATTTACAGGAAAGAGTACACTGTGATTCATCAGCAAAAAAGATTGAATCATTTTGTTTGTCATGTATGAAGCTGAAGAACACAAAGCTACTGATGTCCTTCCAATACGTCAGCTCAGAGAAGGCGAAATCAGTCTGACCATCAACTTTGTGCTGGCTTTTTCTTTATTATCTCTCAATTGGAATGCTGAGGCAGAAACGTCAAAATTGTGACCCTCGGCATTCAGGAAGCGACGCTTGATCTGAAATCTGCTCGAAACATTTTTGTTCCTCACACTGACAATGCTGGAGGCACTAATCGCAGGATTGAGTCAAACTCTCAATGACATGGGTCAAACACCATGTCGTTTTTCCAAAAGCAGGGAGGGTTGCAAAAAGATGAAACTTGTTCTTACAGGTTCTGAGTTAATAGAGATCAGATGATTGAATTCTATAAATACACCCAGGTGTACCTGATGAAGGAGCAGTGCTCCGAAAGCTCATGATTCCAAATAAATCTGTTGGATTTCAACCTGGTGTTGTGAGACATCTTACAGTGCTGAGGAGGTGCTGCACAGTCAGAGGTCACAAGGCAGTAAATTGAGGCTCCAAGTAGATGTAAATAAAATCAATGGGGTTATTTGAAGAACAACAGAGCAGTTCACCACGGTCTCCTGACCTATAATTACTCTATCAATAACACTAAAACTTATCATCTGGCCGTAATCATTTTTTTATGGGAGTTTGCTGTAAACAAATTAGTTGCCGCATTTCCTACATTATAGGGCAGCTTCATTTCCTGCATTACAGGGTGGCACAGTGCTTAGCCGTTCTCACAGTGCCAAGGATCCAGGTTCAATTCTGGCCTTGGGTAACTGTCCGTGTGGAGTTTGCACACTCTCCTCGGGTCTGTGTGTGTTTCCTCCGGGTGCTCCGGTTTCCTCCCACAGTCCAAAGATGTGCGGGTTAGGATGATCGGCCATGTTCAACTATCCCTTAGTGTCCCAAGATATGGAAGTTCAGGGTTGGCAGAGTAAATATGTGTCATGGAGTAAGCCTGCGTGAGATTTGGTGCAGACTCAATGAGCTGAATGGCCTTGTTCTGCAATGTAAGGATTCTATGATTACAGCATTAAATTCAAAAAGCTGTGAGAGGTGCTATATAAATGCAGGTTATTTCTTTATGTTTGCAGGATCCTATTGGAGTACCTATTCTGCTGTTTGTTGTTTGCTAATGCTTGAATCAACCATATTGCTCTATCAAAATAGGCCTAAGTGCAAGAGGTAGGATCGTTCTCCCACAACTGGGGGGCAGGGAGGGATTTGCATTATTGTTCTCAAAGTTAAAAAAGAAAAATGTAAGTGGAAACATGTTGAACATTTTAATTCGGCCTCTATTAAATGCTGCCAGATAAGCTTCATTTTAACAACTTTGCTGGGCTAACCTTAAACAGCCTTCAGCTGCTACTGTGACCCATTTTAGCATTTTATCTCCTGGTGATTAGCTGGGCTCTTGCATAACCATGAGGTCACCACATTATAAGTACACATTTCCAAGACGATGACTGAGTTTTTTCCCTTTCGACACGATTCTAAATTTGGCCAGCTAGTTCTCTCACAAAAATGCAAGGAAAGAAAAAAAATCCCGAAATGTCGTCAATGAATGTTCCCACCCAGACTGGAGCAGGCGATTGGGACGGGGAACTGGCTGGAGTCCCAGAACACTTATACTGAGGCAGAGCTGGAAAGGCTTTTTTTTAAAAAGAAAAAAACCTTGACAAGGAACAAATTTATAAGGAAGTGGAGGGAAACTATGCTGGAATGCTGGCTGCGCTCACAGCTAACTTCTGGATCTTGCTTTCCGGGAGAAGGGGAGGGAAATGATGATGAGGATGATGTCTGTGCTGGTTGCAAAACATGAAAAGCAGAAAAGAGCACATTTCCTTCTGAGGGCAAAATGTGTTTTAAGTGGAGGTGACGAAATGCTGATAAAATGTGTGAGTTAGTCTGGAAAGGAAATGTGTTTAGTAGTGGTCAAATTGTAAATGGCACTCCTGGGGTTTCTGTGGGAATGGGGGAGGGGGGAAATCAAGGAAAACTATTGCTTTGCAAACTGTATTTTGAAGCCAAGCTTATCCTAAAAATGCAACCATCTTAACAGCACCTGGGTGTTGTTTCCTACACTGACGTACAACTTCAGGTGGTCAATGAAAGAGGAGCTTTAAATAGACACTTGTTCTATTTATAGGCTGTTTTTCAGTCTTCTTCCCTGCCCTCACTCCCTTACCAATCCCTACCTCCATGACCCTCATCCTGAAGTCATTAAATCCTCACTAATGCAATTCGATCCCTTTACTCACTCCACAGTATTCACATGTGAACTCCTGGCAGGCAGAGTCAAATTGCCTGCTGGGGCATCACAATTGAGCCTAAGCAAGCCTCAGTGCACACCTGCAAACTTCTAGCCAACTAACTACCGACTCCTCTTAGTTCAAATGAGTGCTAATCCTAACATTCCCACCATTATCACACCTTGCAACTGGATACGACAGGAGAAGTTAGGCATTGAACCTTTGGTCTTGCTGGTCTCGGAGTCTCAGCTTCACACCCAGAGTTGAATGTCTGGTTTGCCGTTCCCAGTAGTTATTGACAATTGACACACTGATCAGAGTCTCATACCTCCATCCAGAAAACAGAGAGCGAATTTTCCTGCTTCATCAATCCAGTGACTTGTTTTCTTGCCATTCCTGAAGGACTCCATTTGAATCAGTGAGCAAAAAGTTGGCTGTTCATACTTCCGAGCTCCCATAACTCACTCCATTAATGCACCAGGTCAAAGTAAGACAATGAAGCATAATTAAAACAAACACACACAAATAAAATAAATACTCTTAAGTGACTGACATGTAACTTCAAATCATCAGAGAGTATCATCCAACAATCTAGAATCTTACACCACAGGCCATTCAGTCCATCATACTTGTGTCAACTCTTTGAAAAAACTTTCTAAGTAGTCCTATTTTCCCATTATCTACTCAGCTCCAGGTTTATTTCTCCTTTGCAACTATACATCCAATTCTCTTTTGAAAACTGCTTTTGAATCAGCTTCCACCATCCTTCACACAGTACATTCCAGATGCTTACTACATTAAAAAAAATCCTTCTCAACTAATCCCTCTTGTTCTTTTGCCACTTGTCCATTTTGGGAGAATCAGTCTTAACAAGAGGAATTAATGGTGGGATTTGCTGCAGATACCTTCGAAGGTAATCATTTTTCAGGAGACTCTTTGGTGGTACTGAGTGTGCAGCCTGGGATATTCCTTTCCATGAAGTTAGATGGAAATAAATGCAATTTAACTCATCCTGCAGCAAACAAGTTAACAATTGCACTATCTGTTCCGAAAGAAAAACAAGGCGAAAACTGGTCACGTGGCGATTAGAGCTCTCTCTGTTGATACAAATACATTTCAATAAAGTGACTATGTAATTTTGGGGGTCTAGATGAAAACTTCCCAGTAGTTTAGAGATAGTTTAACTGAAGCCAAAATATGTCCATTGTGCAGGATTTTTGGGCAGCCCAGCTGAAATGATAGCGTTAAGAAATTTGAGGATCACTGCCTACCCTCATCGCTGAGGTTGGTGGAGGTTCCCTTTCCTAGGTAATCCATAAGTGTGCTTACAGACACAACAGGTGTCCAGTGGGTGTCTATGAGAAGATACTTGTCTTTATACAGACAACTCCATTACTGGCAGTTTTTAACGGGGTTATCAGCTACCTTTACATTTGGTTGTTACTTCTGTTCAGGGCTGCAGGCCAAGCAGGTCTGAAGCCGCAAGTAGATTTCATTCCCTTTGACCAGGTGGCTGGCATGACTGGGTTTTCTGCATACAGTATACATTGGTTGCTAGATGGATTCGAGGCCTGGTATTTAACTTGGCAGTGCATGTGAGTAAGCAGAAGTCAGAACGTTTACCGACTGGGACTCCCAAGCAAACACTTGTGCGAGTTTCTCCGGGATGCACCCAGAGGCCCTGTCATCGATTGTGCAGTAGATCCCACATGAGTTGGGAACTTAACCAATGGGAAAAATGGGAAATGAGGTGAATGGTCAAGAGATACGGGGAGCCACTGGAACCTCATTTCCCCTTTCCTGTGTTAACAACAGCGACTTCACTTAAAAAAATTGAATCACCTTCCTGAGATGGTGAAAGAAGTCATATCAGTGCAATGAATGTCTTCCTTCCTATCTTACTTCCGCCTGCCCGCTAATTATAGAACATTATAAACTCCTTCTCTATCCAGGGGCTTATAATTCTGATGGAAATAGTTTGTTTGCACGCATGAGATATCTGAAACGAATATTACACTGTGCAGCGCACAAGAAACAATACCTTTTCACTGTATCCCAATACGTGACAAAAATGGGACAGAGTATAACACGGCGCTTTCAGATTGGGACTTGCAATATGTCTAAAATATTCTTCCACCCTCCCCAGCAAAAAAGGGGGGAGAGGGACAGACGGTCCAGCATTTAAAAGTGAACTAATCAACAGTAGCATTTAAAGGACAGCTTCATTGCACACACACTGCAGTGCAAAAAAGAGTGCCCCAGACCTGCTCTATAAACTCCACACCAGCACAAAGGGTTAAGGGTCATTGAAGTGAAACTGCTCCTCTTTTGTATGGGCGGGGGGCACCGCCTCGCACCACTTGAAGCGTTAAAGTGTTTAACAAGTGTCCTTCTGCTGTGTGTCCCATTCATTCCTGGGACACAATGCATAATGGCCCACATTTAACAGCAGTCCGCATGTGTTGCACTGCCCGCCTGCCTTATGCTGCGGATCATCCCGCTGTTTCCCCGAAAGGTTAGTCACTGCAGCTTGTAGTAAACAAGATTTTTTTTTAAATTAAAAACTCATTATTTAGCAATGGAAAATTTTGCAAATTGCTGAAAGGAAAAGAGCGATTATCTGACTGCCAAATATGCTGAAAAGTTGAATTGAAAGAAGAAGGGGGATTGGCACTGAACACCCCAACAGGAAATCTTAACTGGAGTCTCTCACAAACTACACCTTTTCCTTCCGACCGCGTGTAGCAGCCCCCTCCCCAAAGAAAAGAAAGGCAAAAGCAAAATGAGATTCCTTTTGGAAAACACATTGCCTGCCACTTTGAGACTGAAAGGTAACCGCATATTTACGCGGTGAGTCAGGAATGCGGAGCTCCACACGCCTCACCCATGAACTGGAAAGACTCTCAGATCTCAGTGTTGTATTGTAGCCTGCTGCAGCACAGCTGGCAGTCTGTACACTCACAAAGGAGGAGGGCAGCACAGTACACACAGGAGAGAGAGAGACACACACACAGGACACAGATATATAAACACACAGGGGAGTGAGAGACACACACTCACAGGACAGAGACATATAAACACACAGGGGAGAGACACACACATATAGGAGGGAGGCACATACAGAAGAGATAGAATCAAACAGGAGATAGATACACACTACAGAGAGAAATACACACACACAGGCACTGAGACTCCTGCAATAACGGACTAGATTTCGGTCTCCGTTCCAGCGGACTGGATTTGCCTTTATTAATTCGATACTATAAAGCTGATCGCTGGGTTTTGAAGATGTACGAAACGGAAATGAAATTGAAGATCAGAGTGAGACGGATAAAAGAGGGAAGGGAGATACGAGGTGTGTATTTGAAGCGCGTATTTGTGCACTCTAAACAGCCGACCAACTTTTCAGCTGAAGTTGCAGTGCAGAAACGAGAGCCGGTTATGGAGTGCAGCGTGTGTATATTTGTTTGCACCATATGTTAGCTTCACGAGTCGCTGCTGTTGGAACCAGTGTGTGATATCGGTTGTAGAAACTAGCGTCGATGGGAATCGGGTGATTTTTTTTTGTGTGAAGTAGAGAGAGGGTTGAGGTGCGGGTTTCAGCGGTCAGCAGTATGGTACTGGGAGGGCTAGCTTATGGAGCTAGCCCTGTCCAACTTGCCTTACAGTACAGGGCAACAGGACCCGGAACCCCTTGTTCTCAAGTATTTACTTTCTAAAGACGTTCTTATTTATGGTCGCAGCAATCCGCAGGTAGGAATGACCAGTTGGATGGTGACAGCGAGTGAAGGGTTAATGAAGAAGTAAGAAATGTTTAAACCAAGAATCCAGCTCATCAGTTAACGTGATCCAGCCCATAATGTACAGTGTGACAGCTGAGAGAGAATGCTTTGTGAATTATGTAATGACTGTGCACACCCTGCAGAGGACACTCGGTGCTCTATGACTAATACCGTGTTAAAGCAATAATAATCACACATCCTCTTTGTACTTTATTGCTGATGGGAACAAAGGGCAAATTTTTTGTTTCTGAATGTGTAAACCTGAAATACCCCACACGTAGTGTAGGTTTGCACAGGTCTTCTGGTACTTGCATCTGCCTCTGTCTAGGGCATATTTTGGTACACCACAGATCCACTGATGTCATGTCTCAGGAATGATATTAGCATCCCAAAGCCTGGGCTATCTAATCGAGCCAAAACCCGCTCCAGATGAAATGATTTATTGGAACAGTTCCATGGCAACGCATCTCCTGGACTGATGTCAAAGATCTGGACAAGTGTTGGGATGTTAAGGGGTGGAGGGCAGGGTTTGGAAGATCTACAACTGGGGAGCTTTGTCTGATGGAACATAACAAGTGGTTGAGCTGTCGAGTGAGCGATTGAGAGAGGTAAAGAAGCACACTGTTCTCCTGAGAGTGACAGACATAGATGGGGCCTACTGCAGCATGATGTCATCCATCTGGCTCACAGCAACCAGGAGGCTTTGAACCAGCTAAAACCAAGTGCTATTGTTGAGGTCCCCCCACCCCTCCCCCAACAGCAGCATGCAGGCTTCTGAGGCAGGTTTTGTATTATTTAACACAAAGTGATACTCGATTTAGGTTAGCAACTCATCAAACCTTTGGAACGTCTCATAACACTGCTCACTTTTGGAGTGGTGGTGAGTTTTAAATAGCCAGTCCGCACAGCTATTCCAAAAGCACTCCACGGTGAAATGAATGCCATTTCTTCTGGATATTATAAAATTCATAGAATCATGGTTTCATTCTGCACAGTAGGAGGGCACTCGCCCATCAGAGTGGTGCTGACTGAAAGAGCTACTAACTTGTCCCACTTCTGCTTTTTCTTCCCCTGAGCTCTGCAAATGCTGCCTTTTCCAGTATTAATCCAATTCATTTTGAAAGTTATTCTTGAATCTGCTTTCAGGCACTGCATTGCAGGTCCTAATAAAACTGCACAAAAACAGTTCTCATCATCCTACTGTCCTTCAATCAATTATTTTAAATGTTAGGTTTTTAACTTTGTGATTGGATTGCATTCATTTTGAGGATAGTCTGATGAATGCGCATTTATTGAGGGTCTTAATGTGCGTGCTGCCCACTTTGTGTTCACTTGTATAAAGTTTACGCTCACGAGGTACAGAAACTAGAAAGACAGTTTGCTGCTTGTCAAGTACTGAGATTCATTTTGCAATGTCCCATTTTCCAGGATCATTTGTAAGCCAAGAATAAAACCTTCTAACCTGCAGATCACATTAGTTGAATGCATTGTTGTAAACATTTGTTTGTAAAAATGAACTGGGGAGAAAAGCCATACTCCATGTATTTAAAGAATTTTGCATGTCCATACTTTGGCAGATATATATTGGCAGACTCAATGTATAATGTTTATATAAAAAAAAGTTCAAATGGCAAGGTTTCTATTTTTATTGCAACTTAGTTTTTTTTACAAGTTAAGCTCGTACCCGAACTTAGATTCATCCTTCATTTGAGTAGTTGAACTAGCCAAAATGTCAGATATCAGTATTCAGGTGCTGGTGGATATGCATCAAGGTCAGATAATATTTCTGTGGTTATGTTATTCCAAAAACTTCTGTATCACATGCAGG
The DNA here is from genome assembly GCA_024679065.1 of Sphyrna mokarran. Taxonomy (NCBI): domain Eukaryota; kingdom Metazoa; phylum Chordata; class Chondrichthyes; order Carcharhiniformes; family Carcharhinidae; genus Sphyrna; species Sphyrna mokarran. The sequence goes on along the minus strand of JAGIQG010000008.1, from coordinate 72,438,053 downwards.
ATTAGCTAATCTGAATGAGATGTAGGGAGTGTGACAATTGGCCTCAGCGCTCCTAAATTAAGCAGGGGTAGGAGTGGGGGACTTTTCCAGGTTTGACATACTTCCTTTGAGAATATAATAATATTCTATATTAAGGATTATATAAACATTAATTTATATAACACTTTCATAATCACAGCCTAACGCACTTCATAGCCAATGTGGTGTGTTTTGAAGCATTGTCACAGTAATCACTAGCCATATTTTGCATGGGCATCACTCTGTTGGCATTGATTATGATGTTCCCCGTAATGGAATATCTTGCCAACAATCAGTCTCAATACCCATCCTACAAAATGTTCCCTTAAAATATGAAATGTTTGGAATCATTTCCTCCAGCAAGGAATTAGCACTTTAAAATAAATCTAGTTAGTGACAAACAACATGTTAACCATGTCTTAAAACTGTGAGCTCTGATTTGATTATGGTGTGAATTCTGATACTGATGAGAAGGTCAGACTGAGGCTGGTGTGCAACTGTAGTGTTGTGGTGTTTGTGAGCAAGTTCGTCCTTCCTTGCTTTACATGATTGAGCTTTCAATATGGCTGGCAGAGCTGATCCTGTTTCGGCATTCATATCTGCCCAAAGCCCTTTAAATTCAGAATTGATTAAATGAACATTTAATGTGTACAACTTGCTGCTGACTATTTATGCTTGCGTAGCACTCCATACAAGTCCCCAGATGAAGGACACCTGCTGAAAACAGTGGCCATTCTGCCAAAAGTAAAAAAAGCCAATGAACTCCTTTAATTTGTAACCTATCAGGTTACCACCTCCAGGTTAACTAAACACCAGAATATAATTTAATAGGCTGCCGTCTGGCCAATTCAGTCATCCGTGCATTATGTGGGAGCAGCAGAACTTTCCAATTAAGGAGTCGAGATGATTTTCAGCCCCAGAATGTACCCTGACCCACCAGCCAAATGATTTATTGCCGGCTTTCGAGCAAGGGCATTGACCTGCACCTGTGCTTTGCTTCATTCGTGATGTGATGTAATTGTCAAATCAAGGAGGTGATGTAATGCAACCAAAAGAGCAGATTGGAGCTGTGTGGGGAGGGGAGGAGAGGTGAAACATTACACTGGGTGTGGATTTAGGATGTGTAATGTTTCTGTTAATGCAGCACACTGTACAGTTCGAATGTGTTATGTTTCTGTTAATGTCCACTCACCTCCTCTTTGCTTGAATGACCGTGAATCCCTAATCTTACAAAACTCCTGAGATTTGAATATTCTGACACTTACAAACCATTGGATTGAAATTTGAATTTGATTTTGCAAATCCAACATTGCTTCTGCTCAGTTCACTGCTTATTTAGGAAAGATTTTATTGTCATGTGTGGACTGCACTGAGCTCGTTGAGTGTTGTAGAAACCAAGAAAGTGAAATTGAAAATAGGGCCAGTGTTAAAAAGAAAAGCTCAGGAAATGGGTATCATTGGCAAGGCCAGAATTTATTGCACATCTCTACTTGTACTTGTGAAGATGATGACTCTTGAAATACTGCAGCCCATGTTTTGAAGGTGCTGCCCAATTGCTGTAAGCAAGGAATTTGACCAGAGCTGATGAAGAAACAGCAAGACATTTGCAGTCAGGATGGTGTGTGATTTGGAGGGAGACTTGGAAGTAACAGTGTTCCTCTGTGCCTTCTGCTTTTATTCTTCTGGTTGATAGAGGCTAGGAGTTTGGAAAGGGCTGTCAAAGAAGCTTTGCTTTGTCTTGGATAGTATTGAGTTTTTTTGAGTTGGAGCTGTACTCATCCAGGCAAATATCCTATTGTACTCCTAATTTGCAGGTGGTAAACAGACTTTAGGAAGTAAAACATGTATTGCAGAATATTTAATGTTAAATCTTCTCTGGGAGCCAATGAATTTATGTAGTTGTCCCAGAATTTAGTTTCAAGTTAATCCCCCCTTTCCCTCTCCTGTTCCCACAGGGATGTTGAGTGAGGGGATTCAGTGATAGTAATGCAATTGACTGTTAAGGGAAGATCGTTATGTTTTGTCTGGTTGGAGATGTTCATTGTCAGTCACTTGGATATTACATACTAGTTATCAACCCAAGTCTTCATACATATTCTCCTCATCCCCCATCCTCTACTCACCCATGCAGTGACAATGCTTTACAATGAATAATTCAATGTCCCTGTGCCATTCCATCAGTCACATGATCAGTAAGTATCCACTCTCTGTCATGTTGTCAGTGCCCTGATATTTGAAGCTTTTGGGAATGTGACAATACTGTTGGAGTTTATTGAGTGGGTCATTGTTCCACTCTGGAGTTTGGGCAGGAATTGAGACAAGTGAGACGAAAACCCCTTAGTTGACTTTTCTCTAGCCCAAGATTATTGGTGGAAACTCTAGTGAAGCTCATTATGTGGAGGGTGTTTTCAAGAATGATAGTGTCCTTGTCTTGTTTTTTTCCACCAATGCTGCTCTTTTCTCAACTCAGACTTCATGATGACTTTTGAGCCAATTTGATTTGCAAATAAACGGTTTCCGTTCTCTGATAACTTTTATATCTTGCATGCACCTGGGTTTCTGAACTGCCTTTTGTTCAGACAGCCTGTGATGTCTTCAATGTGAATCAACTGTAGCAGAAAGAGGTGAAGGGAAGGCTTGTTGTTCTTTTTTCACATAGATAACACAAGGCTTCTAGCAAAGAGCTAGACAGCCACTGCACTCAGGAGGGCTGGCCTTAATAATTAGCCTCTGTCATGATGTAAAGGATCTTTTTTCAGAGTGGGTAAGGGGAAACTGCTGAGGCGACAGCTGTTAAGATCAGAGTAATTTTCCGCATCATCTCTCATAAGGCCTATAAGGGCGTATTATAAGCTTGCATAGTGTGCCAGCACTGGGTAATAATCATATGGCAAACTGACAGACTATGGGGGGATAATAAATGACTGACTGGCAAGCTTTTATTAAATCTACAGGGTGCTAAAAGGATTCTGGTTTTTATTATGGTTTCTTAAGAAGGAAACCAGCTATTTTCTTCTTGTGTTTTTTTTTCTGTTTTCTACAAAAAGTGATGGTCAATTTTGGACTGAGATAACAAATTTGAATTCTACGGGGCTCAAGCTTACCCAGAACTCTACTTGTATCTTTCTTTATGTTACAAAGACAATGCACAGAAGGGACCAGGCAAGCCTTTAATCCATCTCCTTGCTTGATCCAAAAACCAATTCAAATTCAATTCAATTCATGGTCCCCACAAGAGAGACATACAAGATTCAAGCTGACAAGAAAAGGCATTGTACCTGATCACGGTCTTGATCTGATGCTTGATCTCAGTCAAAGGCCAAGAAGCGATCTCTACCTGTATTCTAACTGCCTCAGGTCCTGTTCGCCTAACACCTCGATGCTATTTGCGCTTTCTTGCTTCCCAGTCCACCAATATCTGGATTTTAAAATTTTCATTCTAGTTCCTCTGTGGCCTCTCCCATTTCTGTGTCCAGCCCCAAAACCCTCCAATAACTCTGCGTTCCTCCGTCTTTGGCCTTCTCGATGACCCTTCCCCCAACTGTCTTGCTTCTGTCCTTTGGCAGCCAAGTATTCAACAGCCTAGATATTGAGCTCTGGTACACTTTCCTATGCCGCACTCCACATGTCCTCTTTTAAGACAGTTCCTAAATATCTCTCCACCTCTTCAAAGAAAACATTTTCTAATCACTATCACATTGTTGTTTGTGGGTGCTTTCTGTGTCCAAATTGCAGCCATGTTTCTTACTGTACAACAGTGACTTAGACTTCGAAAATACTTCACTGGCTGTAAAGTGTCTTGAGATGTGCAGTGACGAAAGGTGCTATACAAATGGAAGTCTTTTTTTATTCTGCATCAACTCTGACTGTTAGATGTTACAATAAAGGAACAAGTAGAAAATACTGCCGATCATGGAGTCGATTAATGGTGACATTCTTGCCTCTTGGGTCAGAAGGCTGTGAGTTTATAGCTGCACATCAGAACTGCGGGCACATGATTCAGTGCATTGTGAGTAAGGAGTTCCACTGTTAGATATTTGCATTTAAATGTTAAACTGAAAGATAATCTGCCACCCAGTTGATGTTGTATACTTGGATTTTGAAAAGGCATTCTAAAGGATGCTGCACAAAAGGTTAATAAGTAAGATAAAGACTCATGGAATTGATGGTAATATATTAGCTGCAGCACACTGGTGTGCTGTGAAGATCTCCCCCTCCCCCCCACCAAGTGTGCCACAAACATGTTCACATAATTAAACTAAACTAACCTTTGTCTTCATGTATGTGATTGTCACCTTCAAGACCTGATAAATCATGGGCTGGGAATGAGCTGCACATGCACGCTTCAGATTTTGTATGTTGGTCGGGCTCATGTGCATGACCAATGGGACCTGGAGCTGAAGGCTAAGGCCCCACGTACCTGCACAAAAAGCAAAAACTCCAAAAGAGTGCAAGAGAGACAGGGAGAGCTAAAGGAAATGCAGGAGGGTAGGGAGGAATCAAAAATGAAATTCTCAGAAAGGAAAAAAGATAAAGAAAATAGTAGGAATGCCTCAAATCTTCTTAACAATGTAGAGGCAAGCGTAATATCTAGAAGGCATAGAGATGAACTAGGATTGAGAATAGAGTTTGGTCATAGGCAGGCAATAACGAGTGGGGTGTCGCAAGGGTCAGATTTGGAGTCTCACCTATTTACAATCTATATATATGACTTAGATGAAGAAACAGAGAGTAATGTATCCAAGTTTGCTGATGATACCAAACTAGATCGAAATGTAAGCTATGGGGAGGCACAGAGACCGCATCTGGAGTACTGTGTATAGCTTTGGTTTCCATATTTAAAAGCAATATTCTTGCATTGGAGACAGTACAGTGGAGGTTCACTAAATTAGCCTCAGGTTGAGGCTGAGTAAATTATCTGGAGTGTAGCTGAATGAGAGATGACCTCATTAAAACCTATAAAATTCTGAAAGGGCTTCATAGAATGGATAGTGAGAGATTGTTTTCTGCTGGTTGGGGAATCTAAAACACAGGACACAATCATAGGATAAGGGGCCAATCATTTCGGACTGAGATGTGGAGGAATTACTTCACTGAGAGGGTTGTGAATCTTTGGAATTCTCCACCCGATAGAACTACAGATACTTTATCACTGAATATTTTTTAAGACTTGGACAATCAGATTTATGGTCTGTCGGGGAATTAAGGGATATGGTGAGCGGGCAGAAAAATGGAGTTGATCATATTTAGTGGCAGAGTAGTCTCAATGGGCTGTGTGGTCTACTCTTGCTCCCATTTCTTGTGTCCTATTATAATAGACTTTCTCAGTATTTCAACCCCACATTCTGCCCTCGGTCAGCACTGCTAAAACATATTGACTGGAAACCTCTGACTTCATCCATGGCTGGGATTCTCCAGAGCCACCGCAGTGAATGGAATTTTCGCTGAGAGCCAAATTCTCTGTTCTGGCTGGCAGCGGTGGCAAGACAAATGGGATTGGAAAATCCCGCCCATTATCTGGCCATTGTTTGTAGGGCATAATAGAAATTGCATGTTCTATTTTCCTACATTATAGTAGTGATTGCTGAAAAGAACTTCATTTATATCCCAAGCATTTAGCAAGTGCCTAACGGGTGCTACAGAAATGCAAGTTCTCTTTTGTTTCCCTTTCATATTGCATTATTGCATTATGGTTAGTGCAGCCAACCAATAGGGATGAAGGAATGGGGCTCACCAAGACTAGTAGACAAGAAGGCTTTCCTGGCCGTTGAAATGTTTACCTTTGGCTTGCAGGTGGCTGTGTAACACCTGCTCTTCAGGACCCAGGCTGCACATTGTGCAGGTCTCACACAATACAGCAGTGTCTACTGAGCAGCTGAGAGGCACATTTCGGTTATGACCAATACCTGAGCTGTTCAGCGGAAGTGTCCCACCTGTCAATGCATTTCAGGTGCTGACCAGATGTTTCCAGCAATTTCCATTTCTATGCGAGAGCTTCAATGTACGCTGCCCTGCTTTACTTTTATCTTTATGGCCTGTTGTAACACAGTCTGTTTTCCTGGAGCCAATTTAATTCACTGTTAAGTACAATTTATTGCAGGTGATCTCATAGCAATGGAGTTGTTTATCTTCTGAAGGTGAATGTGATAAAGGAGAGAGTTAATGATGGTTTCCTGCCAGAATGCTTCCCCACCTTGCATGACTTTCACAAATGCTCATGACATCCTGTTTATTGGTTGGTACCTTTCAACGTTTCTTGCCTGGTTGAATGGTTTTTCTAACATCTCAGTGCACACAAAGAGAAGAGAATAAATGAACCTAGTTTAAAAGATGTGCAGTTAGGTGGATTGACCAGGCTGAATTGACCCTTAGTGTCCCACAATGTCCAGTTAAGGGGATTAGTGGGGCAAATATTTGGCGTTATAGGGATAGGGCAGGGTGAGTGGGTCTGGATATGACGCACTGTTGGAGCATTGGTGCAGACTCGATGGGCTGAATGGCTTTCTCCTGCACTGCAGGGGATTCTATGATTCTAGCTTGCATTTATAAAGTAATTTTCTCACCCTTCGAGCTTTCCAGCTAATCTTGTACTTTTGAAGTGAAATCAATATTGTAATGTCAAAAATGTGCAGAACAGTAGCTGTCACAGCCAATACCGGAATGATGACCAGAGCGACTGCTTTTTGTGACCGAGGGATAAATATCGGCCAGGACACCTCATCTTCAAAATAGTGCCATGAGATCTTTTACATCCATTTGAGAGGGCAACCCAGGTCTCAGCCTAATGTATATCCAGCAGCTCTGGCAGTGCCCCATTCCCTTCGTGCTGCGTTGAAGTGTCGCTCTAGAATATGTGGTTTGGTCTCCACAGTGGAGCTCGAATCCATAATCAGTTAAGCCTTCCAGTCGAGAATGCTCTCACTGAACCAGAGCTCATGACATGATGTTGCCAGGTCCACTATGTTATGAGTCCCTGGTTGAGATCTAGTTTGAAGTCTCATACACCACGTTATAGTCCAACAGATCTATTTAGTAGCACATGTCACTAGCTTTCGGGGCTTAGCTGAAAGCTAGTGGCGCCTGCTACCAAATAAACCTGTTGGACCTTAACCTGATGCTATGATATTTCTTACTGTGTTTACCCCAGTCCAACACCGACATCTCCACACCATGAGACCTAGTTTACCAGTCTTTCTACTCCTTTGCTGGCTAACAGAACATACAATTTAGATCAGGAACAGAAAGCTATCAGACATGCTTGTAATCAAAGTGTGATATAATGGATTATGCACCTTTAATTCATGGCTGTTATCAGAGATTACTCTGTGATACAGCTTTGATCTTTAAACTCTGGGGGAAAAAACATTTTATACTGTGTTTATTGAGTGTGATACAAGGTGCTGTTTTTCATTTTTGTACGAAATCAGCTTTTCATTTGAATTAGGCCATAAAACAGGTCCAATTGAGGGCAGTTTGAATCTTAGGCAAGCAGCAGTCTCCTATTCTGAAAAAAAATGGTTTGTGTTTCAGACGTCTAAAGGTGATTCCGACAGAAAAACAAATGCTGGTGTTAACCTCAGTTGCAGACTTCCTTTGCAAGTTGTTACTTTCTCACAGAGCTGTACTAATGTTTCAGTGATCTTTTGACTTTGGAGATTACTGAAAATTGTAACATGACCAAGTTCCACTTCAGTACATCGGTTTTGGTCGTTTCAATTTCATCAGCTCATTTGACTACAACAGAAGCAGTTCTCAAGTGCTGGTTATCAACACAATGAAAGTGTTTCTGTTGTGGGGGATGGTGGTTGCAAGTTCTGCGGTTTGTGCAGAGCAGTTCTCATCAGTCATTAAGAGTTGTGTAAATTTACGCAGTGTAGCAGGAAAGATTGAATCATTCTTGAGTGAAGCTGTGGTCATGTGGGTTCAGCTGCCAGGTTTTGCATAACGTCATTCGGCTCTGCGCACCTGAGAGAGGCTGTCTCTCTCACTCTCCCTCACGCACAAACTGTGTGCCTTCTTCCTGTATTTTCTGCTCGGTTACAATGCAGTGCTTTCTCTTTCTGGAAGTAGAAACAGGTAGGAAGCTTTTTCTGGGGGCATTGAAAGCTGCATTTGCATGCAGTCACCAAATTGCAGCTCACTGAACTTTGATTCTTTACTTTGGGGAGATGATACAGGGCTTGAAAGGCATGACTGAGAGGACAAAACCCCATCCTTTGCCTCCTGCTGCATGCCATAAGCTTTCAATGTGGTTATGCAAATATATCTCAACATTTTTCCAACATTGGTTTGAGTTGTTGAAGTAGGATAGTATTCATGTAAAATTTTGCAATCTATAAAATGATAGCTCACAGAATAAGGTTTGATGTGAATTAGCAGGGCTCCTAAAGCTTAGAATTCCTGTCACAAAAACTGTGATTTGAAGGAAAGTCTTTTTGCAGCTTTTCACTTGTTGGGCCTGGTTCGAGTCAAAATGTGGGTGAATTTTTAGACTTGTGCTGTTGAGGATTATTGTGAAGCAGACAAAAGTCAAGTTTGCTGACGTAACAATGCAATCATGCTTGTTTTCCTCCTTTTGTTTTTTGCAGGGGGATTTGCTGCATTTTCATCCTGCTTCCCAGGCCTGTGTGAGGGCAAGCCCACCGCTATCCTGCCAATGAGCATCTCGCAGCCGTGCCTACCTGTCGCCAACATCGGTCCTACTCGAATCCTCCCACATTTGTACTTAGGGTCGCAGAAAGACGTGCTAAATAAGGTACAGTTACATTTCTAACAACTGGGAAGAGTGGGACATCTGGGCAAATTACCTGCAAATCCTGAAGTTAATTTCCCACTCCTCCCTATCCTCATCAAAAGAATGTCCTTAAATCTGATCTCTTGCCTTGAGGATCTTACACACCAAAGATGACCATTTGGTCTGTTGTGTCCATGACAGCTCTTTGAAAGGGCTAGGCATTTTGGCCATTCATATTTTCTCCTGGTGGCAGTAGGAGCTGCACAAAATCAGCAATTACACTGTCGCATGTGGTTGCCAGTGCAGACTGACTGAATTCCATACTATGTGACCTCTGGGTTAGTACAGAGATCATTCTACATCCTCTGCAGACCTGACTGCAGCCAATGTTCAGGTGGCTTCAAGCTCTCTTTTTCAGTAAGAGTGGGTAAATCACTTCAGCAGTTCTTTTTAGCATTTGATAATCTTATCTTAATACACCATTCAATGATTTATTTTCCTATAGTCATCTCTTTACTGGTACTTGTTTATAAATTCCCTTGTGCACCCATGCATTGTGATACTGCAATGGTCATTATGGCTTTCATATCTTGAGACTGTTTCCTGCCCACATTCGCCTACAGACCATGAAAGAGTGTGCTGAATCTTGCCCCAAGTTGAGGAATAAACCTGGCTTTGTCCCACATTTCTATGGAGTCTAGGTCAAATGTAAGTTTGTCCCTGTGATATCATCAAATTTAAAGAAGCAAGCTGAGCCATTTTGGGAGAGAATTGAGTTGCTAACTGTGGTTGCTGGAGGTTTCATCACATGGCCTCTAACCACTTGCCCAGTTCATGATTTTTAAAATCCTCCTCCAATATTTTGATAAAAAGGAAACACTTCTTTAATACCATATGATTTTCTCCCAGGCCACATGCAGGAAAGTAATAATCAGGAAATTAATCCTTAATTCTTGGAGACTACAGGAGTTGACAACCCTAGGAGGAAGAGATTACTTAATGTCCATTTGTAGAATTAGAGTTAACAGAGGTTTAGGGATAAACTATGGTGCATGCTATAGGGAGATTTAGCAGAGGGAAAAACAGAGAAGAAACAAATACGTTGCAAAACTAAAAAAAGTATTTGATTTTAAATGAAAACTACGAATGCTGAAAATCAAAAATAGACTGCAGACCAGTCAACATCCACAAAGTGAAGGCTGCATTTTAGGGGAGTATTTCTTTCATTAGCGACAAAAAGGCTGAGTGTTTGCTATAAGATTCCAACTTTGGGATTGCACAAAATCCGACCATTCTCTGAACCAAAGGAATTATTGGGTGGAATTTTCCCAGAATTTGGCAGTGGCCGATGGAGCAGGTGGGAAAAGCGGCGTTGAAACCCCAGACAAAAATGGAAGTGGGAAATTGTGGCCACTATAACTCAATGGGTTTGCAATAGAGCAGAGTGGGAATGACTTGTCGAAACTGATGAGATGGGTTTTAGTGATGATCACCCTGTAATTTTCACAATCTCAAAACACATAGCAGCAGTCATTTAAGAAAAAAAGGCAGATTTTAGCTTGAAACTACTTTCACTTCACTGACATAATTCGTCGTATTACCTTGAGTCTACAACACAGAACAGGTCAGAAGGCTCTACTGCTTATACTCCACGTTTCGTGCTATTCTGCCACCCTGCCACCCTGCTCCCTTCCTCTTCATGGATGTATCAAGTTTCCCTTATCTATCTCAGCCTTTCCATGTGGCAGTGTGTTTCACAGCCTCACCCTTCTCTGTTTTAAAGAAATTCTTCTCAGTATTTATGTTTGTGTTGGTGACCATCTGTATTTATGTGTGAGAGCTAACCAGTATCTCAGGTACACACAATGGGGCTTTTTCCTGCCTCACCCACTCTGGTTTTGCCCTGGTGCAGAGAGACTCGGTAAAAATATTCAAAAGCTTACTTACAAAATACCGTTGCCAGAAGAATTTCATATATAGGTTTTGAGAAATATATTTTGGTATGACGTATGTATATTAATCGGTAATCATTTTTCTGTTGCAGGACTTAATGGCACAAAATGGAATCACATTTGTTCTTAATGCCAGCAACTCTTGTCCCAAGCCCGACTTCATCTCAGAAAGTCACTTCATGCGCATTCCTGTCAACGACAACTACTGTGAGAAGCTTCTGCCCTGGTTGGATGAATCTGTTGTTTTCATCGGTAAGAAACATGACGTGCTTTCAGCATCTTTTAAGAGCCGTAGAGGTTTGTGGTAGTGGTGGGACTCCCAGCTCTCAGCACACTGCTGAGGAAGGCACCCCAATATGAGTGATTGCCTTTAGAAAATGAGGGAGTGAAAATAGAAAAATAAATTGTGGGTATGCGTGGGTGCATTCAGCCCATGATGTTCACACATTCCTAAATGCCTGTTCCAGTCTCCAGTGATTCTAGCTCCATGTGATAGATAACTGGGGAAAATAGGAGTCATGACGTGGGGATGCTGGCATTGGACTGGGGTAAACACAGTGAGAAGTCTCACAATACCACGTCAAAGTTTGCCACCAAATAAACCTGTTGGACTTTAAGCTGGTGTTGTAAGACTTTTTAAGATGGGATTCAGCAGAGTGGTATTAGTGTAGCTGCAGTGTGTAGCCTTGGTTTTGATCTAAGGCTTCAGCTCCAGTGCTGTGAGAAAAATGCATTATGGAATGGTTTGTCTTTCTATTCAGGCTGTTTCTAGTTCCATGTGATATAGTCTAGAATAGCTAAACTGAACATCAGAAGCAGACTGACACATTCCACTCAAACTGTTCACTGCTTCTCCCTAGACAAAGCAAAAGTCTCCAACTGCCGAGTGCTTGTCCATTGTTTGGCTGGGATCTCTCGATCGGCTACAGTTGCCATTGCCTACATTATGAAGACCATGGGCCTGTCCTCCGATGATGCATACAGGTAAATAATGCCAGACATAAGCTTGAGTCATTGAGTGATTTTGGTCTCTGTCACGTTGCATATGTTTCTTTCCCTCCAACCTTTTGGTAATGCTTGAGAGAAGCACTTCAGCTCATTCCAACCACTGCACTATCCAGCTGAACGGAAAAGGTCTTCAGTTACCAGCCATTTGGTCTGACTTCAGGAGGGACAATTGTATTGGTAAACAAACTTACCCGTACAACTTGTACATTGCACTCTGACCAGCTTAGATGAAACAATTGGACAAAATAAAATACACAATAAAATCAACTGTGTTTGTGAGTGTGAAAACAAGACAGGAACAGGGCCAGGCTGTGACACGTGATAATACTGGTGAAATTGTATTGTCCTAGCTGCTTTCAGTAGCACTGATTCCATGTGTATATATGTTTTTATTTTACGTTATGAACTTTTTTTCCTTTTTATTCTTTCATTGGATGTGGGAGTTGCTGGCTGGGCCAACATTTGCTGCCCACCCCTAATTGTCCTTGAACTGAATGACTTGCTAGATCATTTTAAAGATCAGTTTAAAGTCAGTCACATTTCTGAGGGTTTGAAGTCACATGTAGGCCAGACCAAATAAAGATGAAGAATTTTCTTCCATAAAGGAAGGATATTAGTGAATCTGATGGGTTTTTACAACAATCAATGATAATTGTATTGGTCACCATTAGTGAGAGTTATAGCTTTCTGAATTGAATTTAAATTTAGCCAACTGCCATGATGGGATTTAAACCTATGTTCCCAGAGCATTAGCCTTTGCCTCAGGATTACTAGACAGTGACATTTTCAGTGCAACACCACATCTGCATAAAAGATGTAAACGACTATTCAAATTGAATTAATTCCTAATGCCTGGGAGTTTTCTCTCAGTATGTTAAAACGGGATAGTAAGCATGCAGGGATGTCCTATATCCAATTTGGGCTGTGGCTGTTTTTATAATATTTGTATGTTATAGCATAAGTTGAGTGCAATATAAGAACAGTTAGAGAGAGAGGATTTGACTGTATGACGGTGTAGGATTCGATAATGATTCAGTGCTCAGTTTAACATCTCTCTCAGTTCATATGGCCATCGAAGCCACTTTCAACTTTAGTACAAAACCAAAATTCTCTCAGAAAGATACCAGATTAACTACAGCATTGATGCCTGTCTGCCTGTATTACGCAGGTTACAGCACTTCAGACTGGCTGTGAGCGAAAAGCTGGTGCCTGTGAGTGCCAGTCCTGGCTCAACACTACTTGCTTTGCTGTTGAGGAGGAAGGGTGACACTATTACACTACAATAGCCTAGATTACATGGTCAGCTACCATGTATCACACTTGCTACCTACCAGTGACTTTTTTTACATCAGATCTGGGAGAAATGGGGAAAGGTGGAGTCGAAAAAATTACTTGGGGATACATTCTACCATGGATTCGGTCAAGAAACAAGTCAGTCACCCAGAAGTGGGAGGATATGTGTTAATCATTAGCAAACGAGGGGAGAACAGTCCCTGGTCCCTTTCTTGCCACTTAGACAGTTAGAATACTGGGTGCAGGAGCATCCCATCAGTTTACTTGTGTTCAGCATTTAGTTGGTTGTGGAGTCTCGGGACAGCAAGGTACTTGGGCCCTACACTTTGACAATAGTAGTGTGCAAGTCCTGTCTTCCAGAAGGAATACGTTCAGTGAAACAAAGATGTCTTTGAACAGGTGCCTGCCTCCTGACAAGGCTGCAAGTTTCTTTGCTGCAGGAATGGTGTAGCATATTAGCAGTAACAGGAGTGCTCATCTCTTGCCCTGAGCCAGACCTGCAACTGAGGCACCTCTGGGATGGTTCTCTCTGTGGCAGAGATGCACCCAAATTGAGAGGAGGGAAATCCTCAATTATTGACTAAATTACTATAGGTTTTTAGGTTTTAAGCGTTCTTTAATTGCAGGGAACAGGAAGGGGGAAACTGTTTGAAATGTTTTATTGCATGTACATAAATGACTAGAAATATAAGGAAAATATTATTCAATGAATAATGAGGTTTATTGCTGCCAATGATCCCGATGGCTCTGGGTGGTAGTTTTCTATGATATACAAATTAATGCTTGGCTGCAAACAACTTGGAATCTTTGTGTTCTTGTTAAAGGTTTGTCAAAGATCGAAGGCCGTCGATATCTCCCAATTTCAACTTCATGGGGCAGCTGCTTGAGTATGAAAAGAGCCTAAAGCTTCTGAAAGTCCGGTCCCTAAGCTCCCTGAAGCCTCAGGCAGACAGACAGGAGGAGGAAGTTGACAAAGAAGTGACCGAGGTCTGCAGAGGCGTTTTGGAAAGGATGTGTCCTGCCTTCCCTACCTCTGAGATTACAGGGCAAGCTGCGCAGAAGGATGCGAACCAGCAATGCAGTGATTCAGAGAGCAGTGGAACCGATTGGAAGAATGCATCACACATCACCTTGCAGCAGGGCCTCAATGGTCTGCATTTGTCCACAGAGCGGATTCAGGACACCAACCGGCTCAAGCGTTCTTTCTCACTGGACGTCAAGTCTTCCTACTCGCCAAGTGTCAGCTTCAATTCCAGCAAGGCTGCCACACCAATGGACTCTGATGACATCCCAAAGCTTTGCAAACTCGAGGTCAAAATGGCCAGCCCCAGCTTTGAGCAATGCTCTCCGAGTTTGGACAGTCCAGATAAGCCCATAGGGCCAGACTTCAGTGCCGACTCGAAAACTCGGCAGAGACGCAAATCAAAGCACATTGGCAATCTCGCAAACCCGTCCAGCTCACCCGTGCATCCCTTAAGTTTAAACTTAACCAGGACTGGCATTCCCTGCCCAGTCCACAAGGTCAACAATGTGGAGGACAACCTGAAACAGGCGCTGCTGCTGAATATTCCTAGCACCCAGCAGCTCCCTTTGGGAAATAATGGCATCAATCTGTGGGGGAAGCATTCAGAACTCGTACAGTCCCCGGCTTCAACAAGCCCCTCTGTCAGCACTCCATGGTACTTTAGCACAGACTCCCAATCCCTGGGAGGAAACACCAACCTCTTCAGTAGTGGCGCCCCGTCATATTCCTCCTTTGGCTGCAGCACTGCACCGAACGGCTGCGAGCAGTATGGGGGAGTCCGGCTGCGCGAGAAGCAGCCCGAGCCAAGGGACACACGGCGGAGCTGGCACGAGGAGGGAGCCATTGAGAAACAGTTCAAGAGGCGGAGCTGCCAGATGGAGTTTGAGGACGGCATGTCAGAGAGCAGGTCGAGGGAAGACCTGGGGAAAATAGGGAAACAGTCCAGCTTTTCCGGCAGTATGGAGATCATTGAGGTGTCGTGACACCGTTGGGATTGGGCTATTTTCACTGCGTGAAAGAGAGGAACTGTGGTTATTTATTGTCTGAAAGTAGACAATGTGGAAGCTGTGGACTTTTTTTTAAAGAAACAAAAGCGCAGTAAATGTTTTTTTCTCTCTTATGATACAGAAAGTGGGTTGACTCTTCACTTGAGACTTGTCTTGAACATTTTTAGAAAACTAATTTATTTCTCCACACACATTCTGGCAATGGTGATAGATGAGGGAACTGGCCACCCCATTTAAAGTTGTACAGTGCGGTATTTAAGTACTTCAAGCAATACTCAAAGTCTGGTTTTATCTTATTAATTATATATTTTTTGTGTTTTATGTTTCCTTTGTTTTTGCATCACACCCTGGTCTGCACAGGACTGCTACCTGAGAAGGCCATTTATTGCACTTTGTCCTTCCTTGTATGTGACTGAGCCAGTTAAAATGTAGACTGCTACACTAAAGGCTGGAAAAGTACCTTCTGTGAGATAATCTGTATGGACTGATTGCGAATGGATGCAGACATTAATATAATGTAAATAGTGGTGTATCTATTATTATGGCTGATTTAAATGTTTTTTGAATAGTTTAAAGATATCCTGGCTGCTTGATGCAAATACCTCAGGTTTGAATAAACATAATAATTATAAAAGGCTTTTTCTTTCCCCATCTCCCTTCCACTCCCCCTGCCTCCCCACTCTGTTCTTCATGAAATGTACCCAAGCTGCAGCAATGATATAAAAGAAAACAAAAAAAAATCATCTCAGGTTTTTAAACTGATTGATTTGCAGAGATCCTTGTGATTTCGGGCAAGGACATGCATCTTGGAGAGCCCCAAAGTGCTCACTGTCGCCGAATGCCAGTTGCGCGTGCCCATTGGCGGGAATGCAGCAATGCCTCGGCAACGCATGCTGATAATGATACATCAGAAGGCCGTGCTGCAGAACTCTGAGCAGCAATGCTCTCACTTTCAGAGCTGCATGTTCCATTACTTTCTTCCCTCTGCCACGTTGCTTGTTCCCCCTGCTTACCTTGCCGTCTGAATGAGGAAAAGCTTGTTGTAAACACAGAAAGAAACGGATCATTTCTGGTCCAGCCTGGCTGCAGGAGGAGCTGTGGACATTTCAATGTGATTCGTTTCTAACTGAGCAATGCTGGTCAGATGCTTGGTGACTGCATTGCTGATGGATTAAAGACTTTACTCAGAGAAAAAAAATGTTTGTGGTATTTTTATCTGGCTTTGCTGCCTCACTGCAAAAAAAAGCATCAAAGTTATTTATATTTTAGATTTTGCCCTCCTGAAAACTCAGTTAGCTGTCTTTTCATTTTAAGTTTGCTCTCAGGATGGTGATACCACTGACAGGACCGACGTCCCGAATTCAATTCTAAGAAGGTGGAGGTGACCCATTTGATTGAGTTACTGCAGTCTCACAGTTTTCATACAGCCAAGGAGTTTACTAGACAGCTTCAGAAGGCACTTAAGAGGCAACCACATTTTGTAGAACTGGAGTTAGATCTAACCAGGCAGGATCTTTCTTTAAAGGGCAGAGAGTAAACCAATTAGATTTATACGGAAGCTGCATGGTTACTTTTTAATGCTCCCCCAGTTTTTAGTTTCCATTAGAAAAAAAAAGTCCCATTTCTAAATAACCAACATAGAATTTGTTCTTTGAAACTTCCTCCCTCAATACTCTGCTTTGCCATCTCCCTTCTTGTCTTCAAAGGTCCTTCTCTTTGATAATGCCTTTGTGTATGTTTTGACCCCTCTTTTTTTCTAGTCTGCCTGTGGCTCTGTTTGCTCTTATCAGCCACTGCCTACCAATGTTCACAGAAACATTGGTTGAATAACAGTGCCCTCCCATTTAAGTCTATTGGACACCTAAGCATTGGGGGAAAATTATTGCCAGTTTTTGGCTTCTTATTATGGGACCATGAGGTTATATTGTGATTTAGCCCTCCTTTGGCATAGTTCAAACAATGGATCTTCCCATAGTTGCTGCCAATGTTATCCCTACTGTTATTCTGCTAGGTAGTTTCAATTAAGTGGAGAAGGGACTTTTCCCCATCTGCAGAACAGGGATGACAAACTTCTCATCTTTCCACACATCGTCCAACTTCGCACAAGGAAATTTGTGTGGGGATATCAGATAATTCTGGGAACTGAACTCTGCTTTTTCTATTTGCCAATTTTTCTGCTCTAGCAGTTTGCCAATGACTCCAATTTTTTAAGGAAATCTCAGAATGCTGTTTGCCCTCAGAGAAAATGCAATTGCAGTTCATGAGCACCAAGTCATTCAGCGAGAGGAAGGTATGAAGATGGCATAGTACTGTGGAGAGGGGATTGTCAAAGGATAAAGCTCCATGCTGCTCAGCTCTTGATTTGACCTGCATTAAGTGGTGAAATTACCCAGAGAAATGACAGTGTCTCCTTGCATGGAGTGGTGCTGGATGGGGAGGGGTGAAGGAGGGAACAGTCATATCTGAGCAACCTCGAGCACATTCTGCCAGCTAGCTGTAGGAACACTGATGGCATCCTGCAAATATTTCTGCTTTTCTCTTTTGAGGGTCAGGAAGAAGGGGAAAGATGCCGCCATTAAAAATGCTGAAAGAAAATGAGTCTTACACCCTTTTGTCAAGGGTGATATGTTAAATCCTGCAGGAGCCAAAACAAGTCATCTACAGTTAATAGCCATAGATAAGATAATCAAATTTGATTTAGTGAGAGGTTTTGTGATAGCATATGGTGGTAAAGTCAATGGACTTATTGTGGATTGTGTTGACATTGCACTAATAAAGTCCAGTCCCTCATTGAATCAGATAGGTAACATCACTAGTAGTGACATCATTCTTCCATCCCATTTTTTTATCTACATTATTAAACTAGTTTATATATGGAGTAATCACATTTCATGGACTCTGAGCAAACAGTGCAATACAATACACCTTGTTTTATCCACCTATCATTCTAACTTTACAATTATGTTCTTTTTATCCTTAACATAAATTATAGCACCAACCCAAGCAAATTCTTAAAAATATATTGATTTTTGGGTCCCCTTTTACAATCTGATTTAGTGAAGGTGTTCAGGAAAAATAGGAATATGAGTAGGCCATTCGACTCCTCAAATCTGTTCCAACATTCAGATACATCCTGACTGAAGTAATTTTGTTTATTTTTACCCATTGGGAGGGGATGGATTTGTAGGTCATTTTGTGAGTTTTCATGGCTAATATTTTGTACTTCCTGCCTTGCAGTTCCGGGACTAGCTCACTTGGCTGCGTTCCAGGAAGACATGCTCCATTGCCAATATCCCAGAACCAGAATCAGGGTGTGCGAAAGGCCTGACAAGCCTGCAGAACTGGTTATGGCCGCTGGCTGTGGAACCATTCTGACTGCTGTCCAAAATCAAAATGTGGAAGGCATTCAGCACTGCAGATGTTTTTGGATATTTAATGCACAAATAAATTATTAACATCCTACAAGGCACCTTTTAACTGCTTGGCTCTTATCATCCTCAATAGCAGGTAAATGGGGTTGTGGCACAGGTCAGAAATGGTCTAACTTAATAGTGGAACAGGTTCGAGGAGATGAATGGCCTACTCCTGTTTCTATAGTCCAATCTTGGCATGCCCATGACCCACTCCCAGGGCTTTGGCTCATGGGAGCCCATTGACATTGCAAGAGGAAAATGTGCTGGAACATATCATTACACCTCTGCCACTTCAAAAATGGGAAAGCCTTGAAAACTTTGGCCAATGCAAAGTGGTCAAGGATCATAGTAGCACAGGCTCAGTTCATTTTTTCCCTCTGTTGTGTAACTGGAAACTGAATGGTCTCTAGTTCAAAACAGAGAAGAATCATCTCTGTTATCTTAAAATACTCTTACCTGCTCATAGACTATTAAAAGACAGTAATCTTCATTTACAAAATACTGAGTGAACACAAAATAATAGCTTGAAATGGTGAATAGTAAATTTCGTCGGTGAATTGATGATGGGGCATAATTTATCATTAATAGAAGTATGAAAAGGAGTTTTGAAGAATCTTAAAGTCACTCATTTAAGAATCTTAAATTCAACCATATTCTTCAGTTGAATATGGAATTTATCACCAGAAGTGAATATCGAAGGAGACAACCGCAGTGCTTAAGAAGGAACTCGATAAACAGGTGAAAAAGAAAATGATTAAATGGCTTAAGCACATGAAATGGATGAGTTTGGGTACCTCTGATGGCCTGTTAGAACTTGTTGATCCTTTCATGCTGAAAAATATATGATGATATTTTGCAGTGGGGTTGGTGGGGAAAGAACCACGTCATTATTGTCATGGTGACCTGCCATCACAATGACACAATGTTGCATTTGAGCACAACTTACAGATGATAAGATAAATAATTTTCGTCTCAATAGAGCTTTACTTCTGAGATTTTTGATCTTTATTTCTTATCTTGACAATATGCAGCCTTTTATAAAAATATACAAATGATATTGAAAGATTGTCTCTTTGTTCACATTCTATTTCATGCTCTCTGGCATTATGTGTTCTGCTCTGGAGTTGTAGATGAGGACACTTGGCTCCTGTCAATCACTTTCAAACCATCAATAGATGCAGAGTCACCCTCTGCACCTTGGCCATCCATTTCCTTTTGAGGAAGTGCTAAGTATTGAAAAGGAGTATCAGTCACATGCAACGACCACACTAAAAACATCCTCTTGTTATTGGGGGCAAGGTGACAGATGTTATACAGCTGTCCTCAATTGGAAGCCTTGTCATTTCTCACCACCCCACATCTTGCCCCCACTCCAGTCGATAAATCCCCTGAACATTGTGTCCCTGCAACATTTTCTTCCAACCAGAACTGGCTTGAATTTAAGAAGTACTCCAACTTCCTGTCATAATAACCTACGACAAAAGATGCAAATCAGAAAAACAAATAGTATAGACTAAATATTTATTATAATGACATTTGATGCTTTTCCTTTGATTGTCCCTTTTTGTTTCAATCTTGTTTCAAACCAAGCTTTTTATTATATTCTTTTTTCAGTCTGTTGTGTATTGTAGCCTTTATCCTGTGTGATTGATGCATCATTTTGCTGGCATTTTACATTGTGAAGTATTTGATATTGTTACCAAGTGTAATGAAGAAACTTCAATTTCTGTTACTAGCTCTATTTATTGAATGCTGTATTATGGTGCTTTTTTGTATTTGAAAAGTGGTGTAATAAATAAATGGATAGACATTTTAACTTTGTGTCCTTCCATGTCTGATATATTAGTCTCCAAATAACTACAGCTGCTTAGATTTATGCAAAGGCTAGGAGCTAAATAGTTCTTAGCTGCTTGCCAAGGGGCTGGGCTTTCTTTTCTCCTGGTAATCTTGTTCTTCCACTTTTGAGATCTAGAGGTTAATGTCATAATTTTAACCTTTCAAATCATGCAGCCATTTTTAACCTTTGAGATATAGGAGTTAATGCAGTCATTTTAACCTTTGGGATTAATGGCCTAATGTTATAATTATAACTTATGGGGTATTTGGGTGCTATTGTAATACCAGTGTGTGGGAAGGATATGGGATGGGGACAGTTCTTTAGCCGTTTTTTTCTCTGATTATGTCTGAATGATGCATTGTGTCATAATACTTGTACCTTCTGGTCGGCTTGCATCCAGACAAATGAACACCTTGTTCAGATTTCAACTGCTGTGATGCAACATTTTCAGTTGCTGTAAAAGAATGACATAATTGCTAAATATTCAGATATTAACCGAAGACCATAACAGCAAACTTCTCATAGTTTTCAGCTATCCAAAGCCAGAAGACATTACAAAGAACAAAAACAAAGAAAATTACAGTACAGGAACAGGCCCTTTGGCCCTTTAAGCCTGTACCGACTATGCTGCCTGATTTATCTAAAATCCCCTACCCTTCTGGGGACAATATCTTTCTATTCCATTCCTATTTACGTACTTGTCAAGAAGCTCCTTAAAAGTCACTACTGTATTCACCTTCACTACCTCCCCTGGCAACGAGTTCTAGGCAGCCACCACTCACTGTGTAAACAATCTGCCCCATATGTCACCTTTAAATCTCGTCCCTTGCACCTTTAAACCTGTGCCCCTAATAATTGACTCTTTCACCCTGGGGAAAATCTGACTATCCACTCTGTCCATGCCCCTCATAATCTTGTAGACTTCTATCAGGTTGCCCCCTCAATCTCCGTCGTTCCAGTGAGAACAAACCAAGTTTCACCAACTTCTCCTCATAGCTAATGCCCTCCATAATAGGCAACATCCTGGTAAATCTTTTCTGTACTCTCTCCCAAGCAGCCACATCCTTCTGGTAGTGTGGCGACCAGAATTGAACGCTATATTCCAAGTGCGGCCTAACTAACGTTCTATAATGTTGCACTATAGCTTGTCAGTTTTTAAAATTAGTGAATGAATGCCATATGCCTTCTTGACTACCTTCTCTCAGCATCTTTTGATATTTATTTATAGAAGCGGGTTGTTTCTTTTTCACATTTGTCCCCATATTAATTTATTTCCAAAGTCTGTATCTTCTGCAGTTGCAACCATTCTTCATTTACCACATTGTACCGCACAGCCGTAAAATTATACAGCATAGGAAAAAGCTTAATCTTAATGGGTGGCACAGTGGTTAGCATTGCTGCCTCACAACGCCACGCATCTGGGTTCGATTCTAGCCTTGGGTCACTGTGGAGATTGTACATTCTTCCTGTGTCTGCATGGGTTTCCTCTGGGTGCTACAGTTTTCTCCCACAGCCCAGAGATGTGCGTTGTTAGGTTGACTGGTCATGCTGAATTGACCTTAGCATCTGGGGCATAAGTAGGGTAAATACGTGAGGTTACAGGAATAAGGCCTGGGTGGGATTGTGGTTGGTATAGACTCGATGGGCCAAATGGTCTCTTTCTGTATTGTAGGGATTCTATAAGCTCTTCTGTCTGTACCAACTCTTTTTTTTATTCAATAGTACTGGTTTAATGCCTTACTGAGAAAAACATTTTATTTTACCAGCCTAACTCTCCTTTACACCCTGGAAATCAATTTGTTGAAAAATGTGGTCTTGTAATAATTTCAAAAATGTATTTTTTTTTCATTCATAGAAATCATACAGTACAGAAAAGGACATTTGGCCCATTGAGTCTGCACTGACCACAATCCCACCCAAGCCCTACCCCCATATCCCTATATATTTATCCACTAATCCCTCTAACCTACGCATCTCAGAACACTAAGGGCAATTTTTAGCATGGCCAATGAACCTAACCTGCACATCTTTGGACTGTGGGAGGAAACCGGAGCACCCAGAGGTAACTTACGCAGACACGAGGAGAATGTGCAAACTTCACACAGACAGTGATCCCAGCCAGGAATCAAACCCAGGTCCCTGGAGCTGTGAAGTAGCAGTGCTAACCATTGTGTTACTGTGCCACCCTGGCACAAACAATTCTAATAGGCTTTCACTAAATGACAGTAATTGTGAGATGAAGTAGGAATATCCACTGCACACATCTCAATAAATGATGTATTTAAAAGCTTGAAAAGATGGAAGGATGTTTCTAGTTGTTTGATTTAAATTGGATTGCACAAACTGCTGGAACTGCAGAATCAGGTTTCATGATGTCACCTGTTGCTGTCATCCTATTGCATAGGGTTCAGCAGATTATTTTCACCAATTAAAAACCCAAGGGGACAGGAACACTCCAGCACTTGTCAAAATAAACAAATACATTGTGACCAGTGATCTCTCCCAGAATTTAGGATTAGGAAGGTTCCACAAAGCACAGTATACCCCTTTCGGATTAATCCACCTTCCGGTTATATTCAATAACCTCCTCTCACTCAAAAAAAGGACCTGAACCACAGAGCTCTCATTGTGCTTTACAGCAATGATGTATTTTTGAAGTGTTGCCACTCTCTGTAATGAAAGAAACATGGCATCCAAAATGCACACAATAATATTCCACAAGGAATATTGAATTAAATAAATCTTAGAATCCATACAGAGCAGAAGGAAGCCATTTGGCCCATCAAGTCGGCACCAACCACAATCCCACCTAGGCCCTAGTCCCATAACCCCACCTATTTACCCTGACACTAAGGGGCAACTTAGCAGTGCCAATCAATCTAACCCATATGTCTTTGGAGAACATGTAGCCTTCACACAGAAAATGACCCAAGACCAGAATTGAACCTGGGTCCCGGGTGCTGTGAGGCAGCAGTGCTAACCACTGCACTACCACGCTGCCTGGGACCAGACTGTTACTTGTTTGAAGGGTAAACATTGACCAATACACCGGAGGAATTCCCACTTCTCCTTCAAATAATGCTGTAAAATTCTTCATGTTCAACTGAGAGAACGGTCAAGGTCTCAGTTTAGTGTCACCTCTGACAGGGCAGCACTTTCTCCGTACAGTATTGATGTCAGCATGGATTACGTGCATGAATTTTGAGATTGAGGTTGTGAACCTACGACCTTCAGACCCAGAGTGTAAGGGTCACTGCCAAGTCCACACTGACACCAAAGTATAGAATAGTTCAATCGCATTTCTTATCTTTAGTTCAGAGATAGGACCCTCATTCAGGCGACATATACATTTTAGATAAGTAAACCAATTTACAGACATGAATGACTCTTCATTCTGTAAACCAAGTCTCTTGAACGAACACAAAAGATCACAGGTCCTACTGTTGAGAATAGAGGATCAGCCATGATTAAAATGAATGACGAATCAGGTTTGAAGGGCTAAACGATCTTCTCCTGCTACTCAATCTATGCTTCCAAGTTAAGAGCAGAATAGTTTCCCTCTATATTCTGACCACTATATATTCCTCAAACAATATTATTAAACAATAGATTATCTGGCCATTATGTTTTTGCTATTTGTACAGTAAGAAGTCTCACAAGACCAGGTTAAAGTCCAACAGGTTTATTTGGAATCACTCATCTGATGAAGGAGCAGCACTCCGAAAGCTCATAATTCCAAAAAATCCTTTAACCTGATGTTGTGAGACTTCTCACTGTGTTCACTACAGTTCAACCAACACCTCTGCGATTTGTAGAACCTTGTGCTGCAGATTAGCTGCCACTGCTTCTAACAAAAATAGGAAACCATATTTTGCTGTCTGTAAAATATTCTGAGATCGTGAAATGCACTATGTAAAATGCAACTTCATTCTTTCCTTATATTTCTACTTGAGCAGCATCGGAGACCTTTATTAGTTGATTAGTTGATTTGGTGGCGAAACTTAAGCTAAATTTGTGTCAAGCATAGAAATTACCCATTGCCATATGTTTGTGGTTGAAGGCATGATAAATCTTGACTGTAGGTTTGCAGGATGAGTCATGCTGGATGATGACACCATTACCTATTACTCACGTCTGGGTGGACCATAATGCCTCTTAAATTGCAAACAAGAACCTGCGAGCCCCAGGCCACAATGAATTCATTATCTCCCTGTGAATGTCCTACTGCTCTCTTCACACCGGCTTAATAGTACACAGACTGGCATGAGCAATGTGGCATTGGCTGCCATGTCCAACATGAGGTCATTCCACTCAGTTCAAGGTTGTGCTTCTGTCAGACTGAATCATGTACTGATTCAAGTCCAAAATATGAGGGAAGGATTACGCCAGCAGTTGAATGCTGTGTGCAGAATGTGGGAGAACAGTGAAACACTAGCTGTAATCAGCGGAATGCTGTGCCGAAATCACACTCAAAAATGGACCTGAAAACACACTGTGCAATATCAGGGAACATATTGGATTTCTCCATCTGCTGTGTTGAAAGTGATGCATTAAACCAATTTGTACACCAATAATAAACAGAGTAATATCGAGGCCAGTGAAACCTGACTGACTTCACAGAAATAGCTTTTTAATATTTGGTCACAATCTATCAAGGTCGCGGAACCCAGATTGTAACAATATTTATATTGGTTTCCTTTCTGTTTCCTTCAAGCTGACCTATGCTACAATAATTACCGTGCAGTTGAGGAAGTCTTCAATACAGTCAAAATTAATTCCTCAATTTATTTTAATTAACACCAGGAATTATATCTTTTTTTAACCTGTGAGGCAAGGATAAAAATTGTTGTAATGTGATGTCTCATCCAGGGAAAAAGGTCTGTGTTTGGTATCAGTCACAGCTCAGTTGTCTCTCTGCTGCCACAGAGTTAACAAGGTTGTAGGTTCATGTCCACTTGTGACAAAGAACAAAGAACAAAGAAGAACACAGCACGGGAAACAGGCCCTTCGGCCCAAAGAGCCCGCGCCGCCATCTTAACATTGTGACTGCCCTCTTCTACCTATGATCTTTGTCTATGCCTATTGGGGAAGATTGAGGGAAGACTAATTTAGGGACAATTAGTGACATTTAAAAATGTAATCTAGGCAAGCAATGAGGAAGGTGCTAACTTTCAAATGAGATGTTAAATCAAGGATCCAGGTTCAATTGCGACCTTGGGTAACAATGTGTGTTGAATTTACACATTCTCCCTGCATATGGTGCTTTTCCTCTGGTTTCCACTCACAGTCCAAAGATGTACAGGTTAGGTTGATTGACTATGCTGAGTTGACCCTTAGTGTCAGTGGGATTAGCAGGGTAAATACATGGGGTTATGGAGATAGGCGCTGGGTGAGATTACAAAGAACAAAGAACAACACAGCACGGGAAACAGGCCCTTCGGCCCAACGAGCCCGCGCCGCCATCCTAACGTCTTAATGACATATAGAGACCAATATAGGGACAATTTGTTACCCAATCAGCCTAAGAGCACATTTTTGGGATGTGGGAGGAAACCGGAGCACCCGGAGAAAACCCACGCAACCACGGGGAGAACGCGCAAACTCCCGCAGACACAGGCCCAAATCCATGTGTCTGCACAGCAACAGCGATAGTCTCTGAGCTGTCATGTTGCCCATCAGATGGTCCAGTTTAAGCATACACTAACGACGTGAAGCACTAGGCCACTCCTGAAGTAACATCCAGGAGCAGCCCTCGCACGACCTGCCGAATGCATGCACCTTGTTGGTCAACAAGGTGGACCGAATAGCCTGTGGAAACAATTAAAGTATTTAAACAGTCCTCATATATCCCTCTATCTGCAGACCGCTCATGTGGCTGTCCAAGAGACCCTTAAACAACCCTATCATGCCTGCTCCCACCACCTTACTTGGTAGTGCATTCCACACCCCTACTACCCTTTGTGTGAAAAAATGCCCTCTAATATTAGTCTTATACATAGCCCCCCTCACCCTAAGGCCGTGACCCCTCGTTCTATCCGAATCTAATGGTGGAAAAAGATTGTTCCAGCTGCACATAGGATCTCTGATTCTATGATTCTAAAGCCACATTGTTCTCTCAGATATGTGTAAAATATTGTATGGTTTTATTTTGAAGAACAGGAAGAAGTTTTTGTTGGTGGCTTGGCTAAAATTTATTCTTTAATCAATACCACCAGAATGCATCACCTGATCAGGTATTGGATTGCTGTTTGTGGGACCTTGCAGTGCACAAATTGGTTGATGTGTTTCCTACATTACGACTGCATGGTGGCTTGAGATCACAGATAAGGTAGTTGAATGCATTGTTCCAAAGAAGAAAACTTCTTTATATAAATAAATAACAAAGTTTAACAATAATGGGCACAGTAGTTAGCTTTGTTGCCTCACAGCGCCTGGGACCCAGATTCAATTTCCAGCTTGGGTCACTGTCTGTGTGGAGTTTGCACATTCTCCCTGTGTCTGCGTAAGTTTCCTCAAGGTGCTCTGGTTTCCTCCCACAGTCCAAAGATGTGTGGGTTACGATAATTGGCATTGCTAATTTAACCCTAATGTTGGGAGATTAGTGGAATAAATGTGTTACAGCAATAGGGCCTGAGAGGGATTGTGGTTGGTGCAGACTCGATGAGCCAAATGGTTTCCTTCTGCACTGTAGGGATTCTACGACTCTACACACAGCAACTCAGCAGAATAGTAATAACAATAATAATAATGAAAACAGGAGCATCAGTAAAACAGGTCTTACTTACAAGTCACCCTCTTGCAGACTAAAAAGCCCATCAAAACCCACACATGCTCAGGACCTTCATCGGACACCAATTATATCAGGAAAGGACTTATAAGAACACTCTGTACTCAAAATGACACTCTGTAACAGACAATGACTTCTTTTCAAAAGTACTTTATAGACCACGAAGTATTGTGGGACATCCTAAAATCAGAAAAAGTGCTATAGGAATGGAAACTCATTTATCCAGTAAAATTAGAATCATTTTTGAAAACTCATGGTGATTTTCATCCCCCCATTCACTTTCATAGGATCCTTACAGTGCAGAAAGAGGCCATTTGGCCCATCAAATCTGCATGACAATAATCCCACCTGGACCCTATTGCCATAACCCCACATATTTACCCTACTAATCCCTCTAACCTACACATCCTGGGACTCTAAGAGGCAATTTAACATGGCCAAATCACCTAACCTGCACACCTTTGGACTTTGGCAGTTTAGGTGACAAGCTCTTCTCCCCCTTTTCTGTCTGCAACTTCAAAGAATTGCCTTTGATGGGGATGATTTATGTACATATTATATCACAGTGGGAGGGGAGAGACCCATGGTCAAGATCTTCAACTCTTTTGGTGGAAGCTGAGAGCATTTTGGCAAATTGAACAATTTTCTGACCTCTTGTTTTAATAATTTTCAATTGTAGCAGAGATGCCAAACTTCTTCACATGTCCCTACTTTATACTATGGGCATTGGGGAAGAAAATCCGACACTGAACCTGACCACTCACATGTCAGATTAAATTGGGTAGTTCAAGGTTTTGCTGCCCCCCTCTGGTTACCTGGTAATTACAAAAGCTAGTGGCATTTGCTACAAATGAACGTGTTGGACTTTAACCTGGTGTTGTGAGACTTCTTAGTCTGTTTACCTGGTAACTACAGCAGGGTAAGGTTATAAAACAGCTCAGAAAAGAGGAAAAGAGGACATAGGCACAAAATGCTCAAGAGTGAATCATTCTTCAAATTGTGTACTCAATTTGAGAAATAGTCTCCCAGGAAATATAGTTAAAGAAAGTGTCACTTAAACCATTAAAAATGAACAGCCTCTCATCATGCTATGATTAGGAGATTCCAGAATCTTAAACTTTATTACTATTGTCACAAGTAGGCTTACCTTAAAACTGCAATGAAGTTACTGTGAAAATCCCCTCATTGCCACACTCCATGGCCTATTTGTGTACACTGAGGGAGAATCTATTATGGCCAATGCACATCTTTTGGATTGTAGGAGGAAACTGGAGCATCAAAGGAAACCCACGCTGACATAGAGAGAACGTGTAAACTCCGCACAGATAGTGACCCATGGGGGAATCAAACTCAGATCCTGAGCACTGAGGCATCAGTACTAACCTTTGTGCTACTGTGCCCCTTTTACAAAGTGACAGCACAAGAACTGTTTTATATTAAACGTAAGTGAGGATAACGTTTGACAAAAAAACTGCTCAATGAAGGATGCTCCGATAGTGTTGCTGCCCTTGGTGTACACAATGGCAGTGATCACAGGACTGCAGTAGATCCTAGTGCAGTATATCAGAATGCTGGTGGTGGGGGTGATGGAGTTCAGTGCAGGGATACCGATCAGATGGACTCTTGTTCTAGATGATGTCAGGATTCTGGAGTGTTGCTCATCTAAAGTGAAAGTGAACATCCCATCAGACAACCAACTTGAGCATTGCTGTTGCTGGAGAGGTATTGAGACCCTCTTCGCTGAGTACTGGGTCACTGTACTGCCCTTATAGCCACAGTGGGGAATTGGTTAGCTTGGATGGCTAGTCTGCAAGAGTGTTGAAAGCTCGCAATTTTACTATCAAATAAATCGGTTGGATTAAAAATTGGTGTTGCTAAATTCTTACGCAGTGCAATGCCAATAGCGCAGGTTCAATTCCTGTACCAGCTGAAGTTATTCATGAAGACCCCAGCTTTTCATCCTTCCAGAGGTGAGGTGATCCTCAGGTTAAATCACCACCATGCAGCTCTCATCCTCAAAGGTCATTTTGGACTATGGTGATTTTACCTTTACAGCCCCAATGTTGGTGCTCAGTAATGTTAAGAATGTTAAATGGTAGTGCGCTTTGAAGTCAGAGAGAGGTGGAAGGTGCTTTGTTTATGGAAATGTCAATTCACAGCATCTAGTTCCTGAAAATTTTACTTGCCCCCTTCTTGGCTAATGTGGCTGTTACATTTTACTTAAGAACGGAGCAAAATGCTGCAGCATTATCAATGAATGCCATGTGACATATGAACATTATTAATGAAAGATTTTGAGCTGGTTGGTCTAAGTATGAACATTCTGGGACTGTAATAATTGGACTCCAGCCATCCCAACCATCTTCCTTTGCCTTTGGCATGACTCTGGTATTAAAGGGTTTTCTTTTTTGACCTCAGTTTTTATAGGACTCCCAAGTACTATTTAGTTGAACGCAGCCTTGATGTTGAAAGCAGTTACTCTCACTTCTCAGCTGGCATTCCACTCTTGTATCTGTGCCGGTAGATCAATACTGTGACAAGCCCTGAATCTGAATCATTCTAGTTGAACTTAAATAAGTCTCATTGAGCGGGTTATTGATGTCTATGTGTCACTTGATGGCAGAATTGATTACTTGTTTCATTATTTTCCTGATGATTGGGTGTAGACTGATAGAGTGGTGATTGGTTGGATTCAATTTGCCTGCTTTTTATATATAGGACAATTTTCCAGATAGACAGATGTGTCATGTCATTTGAAAGTTCTAATGTGCAAGTCTTCAGCATTGCTGCTGGAATCTTGTTAGAGTCCACACTGTAAATATGAAACAATTATTGTGATATTTCTGCTGAATTGCTGCTTCTCGATTATTCATTTCCTGTGGATGAGCCAATATCACCCTTTAATATTGAACAATGATTCCTTTCTGAAGAGCTATCCACTACTTTGTACCTCCTGACAATACTACAACAGACAATGACAGCACTCTCACCTCTTAAGTTGTCGGTTCAAGACTATTGTCAGAAGAAAATCTAACTTGAGACACTTGACACCAGTACAATTGAAAGCGTCATTTTTCGAACGAGATGATAAACTGAAACAGTGTCCGCCTTTCATGTTGATGTAAATGATTTCAAAGCACTATTTGAAGAGTAGAGGAGTTCTCCCAGGTATTCCAGCCAACATTATCTCTCAACCAGCATCATTTAGACCAACATATTTGGTTGTTATCTCATTATCATGCGTGGATCCTTAATAAGTGCAAACTAGTTACTATGTTTCCTATGTTATAAATGACCTAATTGGTTGTAAAATGCATAGGTTCCTCCTGCAATTATGAAAAGCACTTTCCTTCTTTCAATTGAGATTACAAATTCAGTAGAATGGAAGCAAATCAAGCTTGCAACGTTTTAGGCCTTCCTGATGGCATGGTGGTCGTAGTAATATAGAAAGTTCCCATATTTGGACCCCAAATCTGTAAGTGATTGATCTTAGTTGGGAGAACAGTGGAACATTCCCTAATTCAGCACAGTGGCCCAGATACATAAAGTAGAAAAGTTAGCAGCATTCCCACATCTGATCACAATCTAACTTTGCAGGCACAGCAAGTGTGGACATTAGACATGAGGAAAAATGAGCTTAACAATGATACTTTAAATTGAATAATCTGTTGAAGGCTATTGCCCAAAGCTACATATGAACATTGACCATATTAAAAGCTGTCATTGGAGTTGTACTTCAGCATGAGTTATTATTTTCAGTGGAAGACAGGTAAGTAGGAAAGTCTTCCTCCAACTGGAGGGAAGACTGGACTGCATTGTTCTATCTATAATTCCTTACTTTGATTGGGGCTTAGGGATGTGGGAAGATAGGATTGAGTAAGAGTCATTTCAGGTCATCGAACTCACTCTGTAAGCCAGTTATATGTTTGCACTATCCCTCCCTAATCTTCCATGAACTAATTTTTAAATTTATTTTTTTAAATGAGTTTTCTCCATTGTCCAACGCTGTTTTATTTATGTTTTAATCAGTAATTCCATTGCTCTCCTCTAGCTGAGTGAAACTTCTGTCATTCCTGGCATGATTCCATGCTCCTTCATCGTTTACATTCACCTTCTGTTCCTAACCGGTCAGGCCTGACTACCTTCTTTTTCCCCGTGGGCATTGGGATAACCTCACCAGGGGTGGCCGTGTCCAAATGCTGTCCATCTCTTTCTCTCTATCAAGATCTTTCCAGGTTGGCAGTGTTGAGTTTGTTTTTATTCATGATTTTCAACATGTTTAAGTGTTTTCAGGGAGTTGAGCTGGAAAATTCCATTCATTGATTTATTCTGGCAAGTTGTGGAGCACTGTACCTCTAATCTTAATACCTTACCTGCATGACACATCAAAATATTCATAATTCGCTCCTTTGTATTTTTGAAATAGGGACAATGAGTAAACAGAAGACAGTACTTTACATGAAACAGAAGCAGGGTAAATCTTTCACAATTTACAGAGAATAATATTGCAGCAGACTGGGAGACCAAGAAGCAAATTAGTTGAACTTTTAGTAATTAGCGTGGAAAAGTAATAGCTGAAATTTCTGAATGACTGACAATGTATAGGTTCCTTGATAGTATGCATGTTACTGCACATTGTACTCCTGACCATGGTCAAAATCGGCTGGCAACACCACTGAACTGATAGTGATTATGAGGCTCGACTCCACGATTGCTATATTTGTGGTATCATATTCAGATGCCCATGATCCATTATAAAAAGTGAGTCACTCTATTTCTAAATTCCTAGTTACAAGTACAGACCTGGATTTTTATATAGCTCTTTGGATTTATTTGTTATTTGACAATTTCTCCTACCCACCGACCACCTCCAGTAACTTCCCTCAGGTTCTGTGGATAACAGCAGCCATCCTCTGCAATCTTAGTCAAGTTAAGGCTCTGCTGGGAGCATGACAGTGTATTTGAACTGGGAGAGGATCTATGTTATGCTGAGACAGATTTCCATTAAAGTGACTGGATAGTATTCAGGAGCAGGGACCCTGACAGATTTCCTTTTATTTTCAAAGAAGGCAATTGTAGTATTGGCATCCTCAGTCACACAGGAAATCAACCCTGAGTGTTTGCTGATCAGTATTACTTAACTGCTTACTAGATAAAGGCCCAAGCCTGCAAGAACCCTTTCAATTCTGACTTTCCAATAAATGATTAAGTTTCATTTAACTTTGTCAGAACATCATTGCATACAGACATACAGCTGGGTGAAGTGACTAAATGGGGAAAGATATCAGAATATGCTGGAAAAACTTAGCAGATCTGGCAGCATCTGTAGAAAGAGAATAGAGCCAAAGTTTCAAGTCTGGATCAAAACATTGGCTCTAGTCTCTCTCCATAAATGCTGCCAGAACTGCTGAGTTTCTCCAGCATTTTCTGCTTTTGTTTCAGATTCCTGCATCTGCACATCATGTACCAACCAACTCAACAATAGCTTTTTCTCTGCTGCCATCAGACTTCTAAATGGACCTACCTCATATTAAGTTGATCTTTTTCTACACTGCAGCTATGACTGTAACACTATATTCTGTGCCCTCTCCTTTCCTTCTCTATATACGTTATGCTTTATCTGCATGGCATGCAAGAAATAATACTAACACACTTGACAATAATATGTCAAATCAAATCAAATGCTTGCTGTGGAGTTGACAAAAGGGATGTGAATTTGCAATGGTGTAGGATAAGAATATGGCAGAAAGACTGAATAGGCAGTCAAGAAGGCAAAAAAACTCCATTCAATGAATTACTCAACTCTGGGTCTAGTAATGCGTCAATTAATTATTGACCAGAGTTTATTTTCATTCACTGCATTAGTACTGTACTGCTGAGTACATCCTGTCCATCAACAAAGTGCTACATCAAACAGGAGCAAAGTAAATAATTAACAAGAAGCAATGCAGAAAGGATGTGTCCCTGCATTCTGAAAATTAGTCATGACATGGAGATGCTGGCGTTGGACTGAGGTAAACACAGTAAGAAGACTCACAAGACCAGGTTAAAATCCAACAAGTTTATTTGGTAGCAAAAGCCACTAGTTTTCGGAGCACTGCCCCTTCGTCAGATGAGTGGGAGTTTTGTTTACAAACAGAGCATATAAAGACAAACACCCAGTTTACAAAATAATAATCAAAATGCAAGTTTTACAGGTAATCAAGTCTTAAAAGTAAAGACAATATGAGTGGAGAGAGCTTTAAGCACAGATTAAAGAGATGTATATTGTTTCCAGACAGGATAGTTTGTGAGATTTTGAAAGTCCAGGCGAGTTGTGGGGATTACAGAGAGTGTGACATGAACCCAAGATCCTGGTTGAGGCCGTCCTCATATGTGCAAAACTTGGCTATCAGATTCTGCTCAACGCTGCCCTGTGTTGTGAAAGCTGCTTTGGAGAATGCTTACCCGAAGATCAGAGGCTAAATGCCCTTGACCACTGAAGTGTTCCTCAACAAGAAGAGGGCAATCTTGCCTGATGATTGTTGAGCGATGTTCATTCATCCGTTGTTGTAACATCTGCAAGTCTCCCCAATGCGCCATGCATTGGGACATCCTTTCCTGCAGCATATCAGGTAGACAACACTGGCCGAGTTGCAAGATTATGTACTGTGTACCTAGTGGGTGGTGTTCTCATGTGAGATGATGGCATCCATGTCAATGATCCAGCATGTCTTATAGAGGTTGCTGTGGCAGGGTTGTGTGGTATCATGGTCACTGTTCTCCTGAAGGCTGGGTAGTTTGCTGTCGACAATGGTCTGTTTGAGGTTGTGTAGTTGTTTGAAGTGGTGGTGTGGGGATGGCCTTGGCGAGATGTTTGCCTTCAGCAATAATATGTTGAAGATTCCAGAGGAGATGTCATAGCTTCTTCGCTGTGAGGAAGTACTGGACGACGAAGGATACTCTGTTCACTGTGCCCTGTGTTTCTCTTCTGAGGAGATCAGTGCAGTTTTTCACTGTGGCGTGTCGAACGGTTGATTGATGAGTCAAGCACCATATCCTGATCTTATGAAGGCATCTTTCAGCATCTGGAGATGTCTGTTGCAATCCTCCTCGTCTGAGCAGATCCTGTGGATACAGGGGTCTTGTCCGTAGTGGATAGCTTCTTTAACGTATTTAGGGTGGAAGCTGGAGAAGTGGAGCATTATGAGATTATCTGTGGGCTTGTGGTTCAGTGAAGTGTGAGGTGACCATCCTTAATGGAGATGCATGTGTCCAAGAATGCAACCAATTCCGGAGAGTAGTCCATGGTGAGTCTGACAGTGGGATGGAACTTGTTGATGTCATCATATAGTTGTTTCAGTGATTGTTCACCATGAGTCCAAAGGAAGAAAATGTCATCGATGTATTTAATGTATAGCATCAGTTGAAGGTTCTGTGCAGTGAAGAAGTCTTGTTTGAACCTGTGCATGAAAATGTTGGCATAATGAGATGCGAATTTGGCCCCCATGGCAGTTCCATGTACTCCATGACGATGGCATTGCTGCAACTACCTCAGTAATCAACACTGACAACTGCCAGTTTCCACATGCAATTTTACAATTCATCTGCTTCATCCTGGATCACAATGTCTTTACCTTCAACATTTGCCACACACTAGATATATCAATGACATTTCCTTCCTTTGGACTCATGGTGAACAATCACTGAAACAACTATATGATGATATCAGCAAGTTCCATCCCATCATCAGACTCACCATGGCCTACTCTCCAGAATTGGTTGTATTCTTGGAAGCATGCATCTCTTTCAAGGACGATCACCTCAGCACTTCACTGTACTGCAAGCCCACGGATAACCTCGTGATGTTCCACTTCTCCAGCTTCTACCCTAAAAACGTTAAAGAAACCATCCCCTACGGAGAAGGCCTCCATATATACAGGATTTCTTCAGATGAGAAGGATCACAACAGACACCTACAGACGCTGAAAGATAACCTCATAAGAACAGGATATGGCACTTGACTCATCGATTGACAGTTCTGACATGCCACAGCGAAAAACTATACCAATCTTCTCAGAAGGCAAACACGGGACACAGTGGAGAGAGTACCCATCATCGTCCAGTACTTCCTCAGGGCAAAGAAGCTATGACATCTTCTCCGGAGCTTTCAACATGTCATTGATGAAGACAAACATCTCATCAAGGCCATCCCCATACCTTACTTCTTGCCTTCAAAAAACCTCAAAACCTCAAACACACAATTGTCCACAGCAAACTATCCAGCCTTCAGTAGAACAGTGACCTCGACACTACACAACCCTGCCACAGCAAGACATGCCGGATCATCGAATGGATGCTATCATCTCACGTGAGAACACCATCCACCAGGTACACGACACATGCTCTTGAAGCTTGGCCAACATTGTCTACCTAATACGCTGCATGAAAGGATGGTACATTGGGGAGATCATGCAAACGATACAACAACAGATGAATGAACACTGCTCCGCAATCACTAGGCAAGATTGTTCCCTTCAATTTGGGGAACATTTCAATGGTCTCTGACCTTCGGGTAAGCATTCTCCAAGGCAGACTTCATGATATACGACAGCGCAGAGTCACTGAGCAGAGACTGATAGCCAAGTTCCATACACATGAGAACGGCATCAACCATGATCTTAGGTTCATGTCACACTATCTGTAATCTCCACGACTTACCTGGACTTGCAAAATCTCACTAACTGTACTGTCTGGAGACAATACACTGCTCTTTAACTTGTGCTTAACACTCTCTCCACTCACATTGTCTGTACCTTTAAGACTTGATTACCTATAAAGACTTGCATTTCAATCATTATTTTGTAAATTGAGTTTGTGTCTTTATATGTCCTGTTTGTGAATAGAACTCTCACTCACCTGACAAAGGAGCAGCAAGCGCTCTGAAAACTAGCGGTTTTTGCTACCAAATAAACCTGTTGGACTTTAACCTGGTGTTCTGAGACTTCAGGATATGGTTCAAGAGGGTAAAATCCTTTGGTTCACTTGTCACAAGTTTATTCAATGAAAGGTTACCAGAAGAGAGCAGAAGACTTTCATGACAATTTCTAAGGTCTGTTAAAAAACCTGAAACACAAATAGAAGTTTATCTTAAGAATGTAAGGTGGTGATAGTAAGTCTTTGAACTCTCTCTAATTTATTCAATCCACTGAGGAAGGTAAAGAGTCCACAGGTAAAGCCTCAAACTGAAATTTCACCTCTCCTCATAGTTAAAGTTTGTTAGGATCTACCTTTACTCATTAACTTTATGACCAATCAATGTTAAACTCCTCAGTAATACCAGCTGCTTCTACTAATGTTGTACTAGAATGGAATGCACTAATACAGGATGAAAAAAGATACAAGAAACAAGGAAAAGCCACAATAATACCCACAATTGACACATTTACCACTCATTCATACAATTATTAATTGTTTTCTAACAAAAGCAATGTACACCGAAAACCTCCAAGCTTATCTGTAGCTGCGATACTGCTGTGGTGGATGAAGCTTTTGGCAGGAACGAGACTGGTGAATCATGCCCAATGGGTTTGACAAAATATTATCTTAATTTTGCATGCTGGGAGTTAAGGTTCAAGTGTAGTCTTCAACTGAAGTGAGATATAGGGGAATAATCAGACTGGAATGCTCAGAGAGAATGCAATTTTCACTTTAAAGTGATACATTTTGGGCCATAATTTCTAAGGTCTGATGGTGTACCAAAAATGCGCTGGAAAACCATCTCTGGAATTTCCCAGGTAGGGATTGCATAGCAATTGCTGAGAAGTGCTGGGAGCTATAAAACTGAGAAGCTGGTTCACAGCAACAAACAAGAGCATGTAATAATAGTGTGACTTATTCAGTAGACAGCTTTTTAAATACAGTTTTTTAAATGATAAAGGTAGCCTTAGTAAAGGGTCTAGATCAGAAAACAGGTGAATTGGGCATAAGAAATGTGGGGACAGAGTTGGAGGTGGGTGGGTAGAAGGCAAGCAACATATCAGCTCAGTGACTAACACTGTCTGCTGTGCAGCTAGG
This sequence comes from Sphyrna mokarran, assembly GCA_024679065.1. Taxonomy (NCBI): domain Eukaryota; kingdom Metazoa; phylum Chordata; class Chondrichthyes; order Carcharhiniformes; family Carcharhinidae; genus Sphyrna; species Sphyrna mokarran. The sequence goes on along the minus strand of JAGIQG010000008.1, from coordinate 72,400,924 downwards.
ACGGATCTCGGGCTTGGGTCAATGTCTGTGGGAGTTTGCACATTCTCCCCATGCTTGCATGGGTTTTCTCTGGGTGCTCCAGTTTCTTCCCACACCCCAAAAATGTGCTTTAGGCTGATTGGTGTCAGTAAATTGTCCCTAAATTGGATCTCCATTAATCTGGCGCACATATAGTTCCCTAAATTTGCATCCCTTTATTGTGGAGTCCACTAGAGATAGACAAAAGTCGTGCGTTGAAGAAAGACTTGAATATGGCACTCACAGAGTGTTAAAATGGGTGGCGTGGCCTTGTAGGGCCAAAGGGCCTGTTTCCTGCGCTGTGCTGTTCTTTGTTCTTTGATAAAGAGAGCTCAGCAGAGAGGGGTACATATAATGCTAATCACGTGGGTCTTCAAGAGTTCTGGACTCAGGCAGCACTGCTTCTTTTCTCAGTTGGCAACCACACACTCCAAAGTACTTACAGACAAGCATGTTTGTCCTGGGACAGAGTTCTATCATATACGGGGGCAATTGGATCAAGAGCCCGAGACTGCCTGGCCATTTGTTTTTACGGCCACAATGCATTCTGGGTGAAGTAGTCTGCTCTTGGCAATGCCCTCCCCATCACCCACAGGCATAAACCCAATGAAGGACTACAGGAGTCAAGATGGCGGAGCAAGCCAGAAGGCCAGGCAAAGAGGAAGCTTCAGCAACAGCAAGGCCCAGGCAGAGGGAATGTTCAACAGGGCCAGGGAGGTTTGGGAGGATGGGGGGTGGTGGTGGTGGTGGTGTTGGGGCAGGAGGCAATGGGGGGAGGCAAGTCTTGTTACTTTCACAGTTGTCCTGAACTCCTTCTCAGTGAGAACAGGTCTGGGGGTGAGTGAGTAAGTGAACAGTCATGGCTGGACATAAACTGTATAGTTTTGACTACCCTCAAATAAGATTAACAAAGTAATGGAAATGTGGGTTCACCAAGATATTAGGAAGAATGAGAAGGTAAAGTTAGGAAGAAAAAAACTTAAGAAGTTTGGGCTTTTTCACTAAGCTACAAAGACTTAGTGACTATATCTGAGTGTGTGTGTGTGTGTATGAGAAAGTGAATAAGCATGTGTCTGTGTGAGAATATAAGAGAGAGTGAGATAGAGTGTGTATGTGTGTGTATGTGTGACAGAAACAATGAAACTCTGAAACTGAGAGTGAGCCTCACACAAACACATAGACCTTGCTTAGTGAGAGACATAGACACAAATGCTCTCCCATCTTTCTACACATTGGTCCAGGTGTGGAGAAAAACCCAGGCTGAAGGCAACTCGCTCCGACCCATATTTCCGTATGAATTCCGCCACCAGCTTGGCGTGTGCCCCACCAATAGGAAATGCAAGATTAGTGTTAATTAAACCCAACTCTTAAGCTCAGCCCTGGTCCCTCCTTCTTCCCTGGTGAACAGGATTTACATAAAAAGGAGCAGGAAAAGGTCATTTGGCTTGGGGCTAATCTACCTCTCGTGCGTTCTGATTTTTAAACAAAAAACAAATGTTTTGTCCTGCAATTTTTTATTAACTACTCATTTAAAAAAATCAATTTATTGCTTTGACATGATGTTGCTTATGTCTACTTTGTAGTGTAACTTTTTTTTTGAAATTCATGTTGGGCCAAACCAGAGCTCAGGTATTTATTGCTTTTTTTTTGCTGAGGAGAATGAGATGCTCACAAGAAGTTTGATTAGTGGGTTGGCAAAAGGGGTTAGTTTTGCTTTAGTATAAACAGGAAGTGCTGGAACCGCTCAGCAAATCAAGCAGTATCTGTGCAGAGAGAAGCAGCTCAGTGATCCTTCATCAGAACTAACACAGGTCATGGATCTGAAGAATTGACTCTTCACCACAGATGCTTCCTGACCTACTGAGAATTTTCAGCATTTTCTATTTATTTTTCAGATTTCCAGCATCTGCAATACTTTGTTCTATTATGTGAGCCATGCTGAGCATTTTTGAGGGTGTTAATTTCAATTTAAAATGAGAAAATGTTTATCACTCGATGCAACGTGTCATTTTTCAGTTAACAAAGCCCGTTTGTATGAATAGAAATAGCATCTTACTGCAACTGAATAGGTTGGTGCTAATTAACTGAAATGTTCTGCCATTTTTTTACTTGGATGTGAGATAGGGAGTCATATGTCATTGTTCATAGCAAACCTACAGTGCAGAAAGTGATCATTCGACCGATCAAATCTGCACTGACTCTCTGATAGAGTATGTTATGGGTGGCACAGTGATTAGCACTGCTGCTTCACAATGCAAGAGATCTGAGTTCTGTCTGTATGGAGTTTGTATGTTCTCCAGCGGGTTTCCTCTGGGTGCTGTGTTTTCCTCCCACAGTACAAAAATGTGCATGTTAGGTTGATTGGCCACACTAAAATTACTTCTTAGTGTCCCGGGATGTGTGAGGTAGGGGCATTAATGGGGTAAATATGTGGCATTTCAGGGACAGGGCCTGGATAAGATGCTCTGTTGAAGAACCATTGCTGACTTGATGGGCCAAATGGCCTCCTTCTGCACTGTAGGGATTCCATGATTCTTACCCTATGCCTATCGTTAATCTGTCTAATATACATATTTTTGGACTGTAGGAGGAAACTGAACATCCAGAGGAAAGCCATGCAGAAACGGAGAGAATTTGCAAACTCCACAGACAGGCACCCAAAATCAGAATTGAATGCAGGTCCCTGGTGCTGTGAGGCAGCAGTGCTAACCACTGTGCCCCCACAGTCTTAATTCAAGGTATCTCATTTGTACGTAGCATTGGTGTTTGTGGTGTTTGAGGTTCAAGTGTTTTGAATGTTGTTGCCCTATATTGAATAGAGCCAGGTTTAGACAAGTGGCATTGGTGGCATAATATGAACGACCAAGTTTTGTGCAAATATCTGACAAACCTGTGGTTGTAAAGTATATCATACTGGAAGCTGGGTTTTCAATGGGCTTCACAAATAGAGGCATGGAGTACAAAAGCCAAGGAATTTTGCCAAATCAGTATAAAACAGTTCATCCCCACTGTGACCATTGTTCCCAATTCTGGGCACCCAAAGGATTTTGGGGGGGTTTCGGGGAGGGATGCCTTTGTGGGATTAACATGAGCTCTGAGTTTTGGTCCAGTGACGTTTATAAAGAGTGAAAGATGAAAGACAATCAAGCAGAATGTTGGAGAAAAGAATTCCAAAGGTGACAAAAGTGTGAATAAGTCAAAGGGGCTAAGGTGGATTATATTGCAGCTTTGGAAAATAAATGATCTTGCATATAATGGATAGGGTATTAAATCAGCTCTGAAACAAACAGGATGTCCCAGCCTGAGGTGGAAAAGGGGCATTTGTGCAGGTGAGAAATAGTGACTTCATTCTTCCTGATGTTGGAAGAATTCTTGACTCATCAATGTCAGATAGGTAATGTGATAGCACAGAGGTCATCACAGGGCTGAGGAAAGTGGAGGAGATTGGTAAAGCTATCATTAGAATACAAGTATGACACACCATACCTAGAACATAAGAACATGCCTAACATGTGCATGTTATTGATGTTTTTTTCCTTTATTCCACAGATGCTTTGGTCTGCCTTGTTGTTCAACAAGGAGCATACACGCGATGGATTGTGCGAGGACTGCTCTTGGACGTTTCGAGAGTAGCCTAGTGCTTCACGTCATTAGTGTACACTTAAACTGGACCAGTTGATGGGCAACATGACAGCTCAGTGACTCTCACTGTTTGCTGTGCAGATACATGGATTTACGCCAGTTTCTGTGTGAGTTTGCACATTCTCCCTGTGATCGCATGGGTTTTCTCCGGGTGCTCCGATTTCCTCCCACAACCCAAAGATGTGCTCCTAAGCTGATTGATATAACAAACTGTCCCTAAATTGTCTCCTCTTAATCTGGTTTCCAATGTGGATTTCCACAGGCATAGACAAGGATCATAGGTGGAAGAGGGAACTCACACTGTTAAAATGACAGTGTGGGCTTGTTGGGCCAAAGGGCCTGTTACCCATGCTGTGTTGTTCTTTGTTTTTGTTAACACTGAATGATTTTGGTCCCCTTTTTAAGATATACTGGCATTGGGGGAGTCCAGAGAAGGTTCACTAGTTTGACTTCGAATATGTAGGGATTTTCCGATAATGCGAGGTTGAGTAGTTTGGGCCTGTGCTCGTTGGAATTTAGAAGAATGATAAGCAACCGTATTGAATCATATAGGATTCTCAGGGGGCTTGACAGGGTACAAGCTGAGAGTTTGTTTCCCCTTGTGGGAGAGTATAGGACCAGAGTGCATAATCTCAGAGTATGGGATCGCTGATTTAAGACAGAGGAATTTCTTCATTCAGAGGATAGAGAATCTATGGAATTCTTTATCACACAGGATGAAGGAGGTTGGGTCATTAAGTATGTTTGAGGCTGAGATGGACAGATTTTTAATTAGTAACGGGATCAAGGGTTATGGGGATAAGGAGACTAAATGGAGCTGAAGATTATTGTACTGGATCAATCATGATCTCACTGAATGGCTCAGCAGATTGAATGGGCAGAATGGCCTATTTCTGCTCCTATGTCTTATGGCCTAATGTAAAGGTTGACCCAATGCCTATGGTGGATGATACCACCAAAGTAATGGCCCAAGGATAGATTCAGTGGTGAGTGCTCAAGGATGGGAAAAATAACCATTGGGCATGCATTTCCTGGATTTAAATAGACCATGAGGGTTTTGCCCTATTGGATAACAGAATCGACAGTGGAGTGCCTTGGCTCACAATACCAAATGCTGCTAACGAGTTCAGCAAGAACAGCACATCAGATTCACAGTGGATGGCAGGCAATTGTTGATGGGTATTCTTTCACAAGGAGACATAGAGCCCGATTTTACCATTGCATCGTGCCCGTGTTTGGCTGCGAAAACATGGTAAAGTTGGGCGTGAGGCCATTAACGCAATCCACATCTGCGTCTCCGCAGATGCCACTTTACTAAGGCCTGAAAATCGCTGCGATCCAATTTGTCCCGTAACAACGATTTAAGTGCATTTGCATTCATTTAAATTGAATTAATGAACTGCCGCCCAACTTTTTCAGCATTTCTCCATTTACCATCGCGTTCCTACATCCAGATTTGGCACGAAACAGACATGCTTGGCAAAGGTCTGTTTCAGGCACTCCCGCTGCTGAAGAGGTAAGTTCAGAGCTTCCAACGACCCTCCGACTAGATCAATCGCGCGTGTGTGTGTGTATGTTGAGGGGGGGGGAATGGGAGGTTGGGGGGGTGGGGGGGAGAAGGGAGGACCGAACATTTCTGGTGGGAGGGAGGAAAAGGGTCAGATGTACCTCTGGTGGATGGCGGAGGGGGGGAGGGAGGCCAGATCATTGTCTGGTGTGGGGGGAAAGCCAGATTGTTGTTTGGTGGTGGTGGAGGAAGCAGAGGCTAGCCTGATCATTCTTTGGTGGGGGGAGAAGGAAGAGAAAGTGGGTCAGATGTATCTCTGGTAGCGGGAGTGAGGGGGGAGGAAGGAAGCCCATTGTTGTCTGGTGCTTTGGGGGGTGGGGAGGCAGAGGGAAGCCAAATAGATCTCTAATGGAGGCGGGACAACTGGTGTCATTCTGCGGGCAATCGGTATGGGGGGGGGAAGGGGGCAGAGAATTGCAATCGATCTGGATAGTGTGGGGATGGGTGGATAAGAGGGACAGTTATGTTGTGGGGATGGGGTAATGTCTGTGGGAGCTATCGCCCCTGCTTTTCACTCCCGAGCCGCTTTAACTGCTTTTTGCGGCCTGGGAGTGATGCGAACATGCGCAGTTCAGAGCTCCGATTGCTTTGGGTGTGTTAAGCCCTGTCCAGAGCGCAATTCAGACCCGTGATTTTTTTCAGGCTAATGGCATATGGGAGTGCCTGAAAGCAGATTTACAAGTCAGATTTCAGTTGCGCCTAGATTCAGCACTTAGAATGAAAATGGTAAAATCGGGCCCATAGAATCCATATAGTGCAGAAAATGCCATTTGGCCCATCAGGTCTGCACCGACTCTCTGACAGTATCTTATCCAGGCTCTCATCCCCATCTTTACCCTGTAAACCCACATATTAACATGGCCAACCCCCAACCTACGTATCTTGGGATATTAAGGGAAAATTTAGCATAGCCAGTCCGCCTAAGCTGTATATCTCTGGATTCTGGGAGGAAACAGGAGCATCTGGAGGAAAATCATGCAAACATGGGGAAAGCATGCAATCACACAAGGCTGGAATTGAACCCTGATCCTTGGGGCCATGAAGCAGTAGTGCTAACCATTGTGCCATTATGCTCCCCCCATCACTTTTGAGTTTAACATTGTCTTGTCTTGATATCTATACATATGCACTTACACTAAAGGATTACTGTCCAGCAGACAAGTGATCAGGATTTTATTGGCTGGATTTTGTTTTCCACCCAAGGGCCTTAAAGGCAATTATCAGAACACATCACCCTCCCTGAGATCAACGACCTCAAAACTGGATTTTTTTGGTGTTCTTAGCTACTCACTAGAGTAAACAAAATGGTTCTATGGCCTGTCCAGAAAGCTGCAATGAAGAAAAGCACAGGGTTGTGAAAGAGCGAGAACCAATTCTCCTTTCGTACCATCCCTTCAAGTGAAAGTCCGCTTAGGAGCACAGAATCACCTGATTTACACCAATGAGCTTACTGGTCAAATCAAAAATGACAGTCTCAAAATATTACACTAAAAATCTGACCATAACCTTTCACATTCAGAGCAATTGTTTGTGTTGCATAGAGCAAAGAATAATGGGCCTTTTACTCAAAACGAACATTTGAACACGATAATGGTGGAGTCTGCTCCACCATTCAATTAGATCATAACTGATCAGTACCTCAACTCCATTTGCAAGCTCATGTTCTACAGTATTTATCCATAAAAATCTACCAATCTGACACCTAAAAATGTCATTTGTCTCAACATTCAGTATTTTAGGGGAACAGCTCCACATTCCATCACAGAGATGTAAAAGTGTTTTTTAATATCATTCCTAAATTGGCTCTAATTTTAAGGTTATGCCCTTTTGTACTGGATTTCCCCACTTGAGGAAATAGTTTCAGTTGTGTCCATCCTATTAACTCTCTGTGTAGATTTAAAGAGTTTTGTTTGATCGTTATTCTAAACTCAAGGAAACAAGCCAAGTTTATGCACCCCATTCTCATAACTTAGCCCTTTTAAGCCCTCATATCATTTTGATGAATCTGTGCTGTAGTTCCTTTATCTGAATCTGACTAAGGCAGGGAATTTCCCGCCATCTGCATCGGTGCAGATGGGACAGGAAAATTTGGAAAGCAGCCAAAAGTCAGTTGACTCCAAAACTGTGCAGGTTAGGTAGATTAGCCATGATAAATTGCCTCTTAGTACCAGAGGGATTAGCAGGGTAAATACATGGAGTTACAGGTATAGAACCTGGGTGGAATTGTTGTCGGTTTCTTTTGTACTGTAGGGATTTTATGATTGGCCACTGTCCAATTTTTTTCCATTCTGTCTGTGACAATGCCTGTTGTAGGCAGGACTGGAAAATCTGCCTCTCAAATCTTTTAATCATACTTCATAAAAAGGTTCAATCTACACAAGCTATAGGACCTTGACATTCTGAATGAAAAGTAAATGAATCTTAAATCAGGACCCTGATTTGGGGCTGGGATTTTACTGGCTCATCTGCCATGGGAATCAGAGCAGGTGAGGGATTGATCATGTGAAGCTCTGTTGACTTTGGATGGGATTTTACAGTTTTGGGACAAGCAAGGCAGTAAAATTCCACCTCTGATTTTTCACCTGACTGGCGCTTGTAGTTGCTGGTTTTGCCAAACTGCTGGTCAATGTTTTTCAATCAACCAGTTCTTGAGAATCTGAGCTTCTTGCTCCAGATATCCCCAAAGTCCTGTTCAACCTGAAAATGGCCCAATGAGATATGCTGTTAAGTTAAAACATTTGAACATTTGGGCAATAAATAGAACATGACAACATACAATAATTTAATTGGATCACATGGGCCACATATGTCGCAAGAAAGACTCTCCCAGTCAGTGTCAATTGGGTTGATTTTTGGACTTGGAACAGTTTTATAAAGTGAGTTTATTCACTAATTCTTGACTGGATGACAATGTTATTCATTTACACATAAATCAGGTTTATTACACATGTTCTCCAAACATGACTATCAATGTTACAAATTAACATGGTAAGATGAAGAGGGGCAGAGTTTAAACCCCAAGGGTGGATGGATTTGGAGTGAGTAAAAAGGTTAGGCTTACAAATGACCAATCTGGAACCCAAACCAATTTAATTGGGTGATTATTCTCAGGAGTTGGATTGGAGATTAAAAATATTTTAAGCAAGCTTTGTGCATTCATCTGAAATAGATTTTTATTTTTAACACTTGGAGACTGCAGGAATCCTAAGAGGTAAAATGAGACCAGAAGGCCCGGATCTATGTCACTAGTATCATAATTGCACTGTTTTTGGGCCAGGAAGATGTCCTTCAAACTTACTTCCATACAATGCAAACCTTGCGATTGGCTCAACCCCTCAGCTGTGATGTCCAAATTAATCCATACATTACATTTTGGAAGACATATAGAAACCGTTACAACTTCTCTCTCCACCACAACCATCTTTACCCCCATTCTCATCCTGATTCCAAGAAAATATTGGCAACCACATCTCTTGCACATTATGATATAGGGTTAGTCTATGATATAGGCCAATGATCATGCTGCCCATTGCAAGATCCAGGTACGCTGAGATAATTGCAACAAAGGATGCTGAACAACTAATGTAACAATGACAGTTGTCAGGCTTGTTACAAACTCAGCAACATCTCCTTAGCTATCTAGATGAGAGTTCACATTTCCCCTGGATTTTATGGATCTGAGGCTCTGATGAGCTCTGTTGATTAGAAATGAGTAGGGTAGTTTATAAGGCATAAACTGTTGAAAATCGAACAGCCACAAGGAAGAGGATTTATTTTCTTCCTGTTAAAGAAATCAAGTTTATGCCAAGTGAGCACTGATCAAATGCAGGTCAGATTCAGGGTGGGTTAGATGAAGGGTTAAAAGTCTACATCTGTCATCATGACTCTATTCTTATCCTGGAAGAGACTTTGGTGGAGGGCTTTCTTCAAAAAAACATTTATTTACATGCAAACTATTAAAGAAAAGTTAAATAAGGCAATCATACAGTGACATCTGGCTTTGAGATAATATGATGTAAAGATGCCGGCGTTGGATTGGAGTGGTAAGAACTCAGTAAGAATTTAGCAACACCAATTATTAATCCAACCGATTTATTTGATAGTAAAAAAGCGAGCTTTCAACACTCCCGTGTCTTCATCAGGCAAGTGCAGTGTTCTGGTCTGCAATAGCACACATCAGCACAGACAGTCAGAGATTGCTGATTAGAATGCGAATCCTTACATCTAACCTGCTATTCAAGTGTTAAAGTGGCTAACAATGTGTGTGAAGGGAATCCTGAGCATTGGTTAGAGAATTGTGTATTTTCTCCAGACAGCACAGTAAGTGAGGTTTTTTGCTAACCCAGGCAAGTTACGGGGGTTACAGATAGTGTGTCATGAAGCCAAGATCCCTGTTAAGACCGTCCTCATGTGTGCGGAGCTTGGCTATCAGTCTCTGTTCAGCGACTCTGCGCTGTCGTGTATCACGAAAGCCCCCTTGAAGAACATTTACCCGCAGGTCGGAGGCCGAATGCCCATGACTGCTGAAGTGTTCGCCCACAGGAAGGGAACTGTTTTGCCTGGTGATTGTTGAGCGATGCTCATTCATCCGCTGTCGTAGTGTCTGCATGGTCTCCCCAATATACCATGCTTCGGGACATCCTTTCTTGCAACGTATTAGGTAGACAACGTTGGCCGAGTTGCAAGAGTATGTACCGTGTACCTGGTGAATGGTATCCTCACGTTTGATGATGTCGTCCATGTCTATGATCCGGCATGTCTTGCAGAGGTTGCTGTGGCAGGGTTGTGTGGTATTGTGGTCACTGTTCTCCTGAAGGTTGGGTAGTTTGCTGCGAACAATGATCTGTTTGAGGTTGTGCGGTTGTCTGAAAGCAAGAAGTGGGGGGGTGGGGATGGCCCTAGCGAGATGTTCATCGTCATCAATGATATGTTGAAGACTCCGGAGAAGATGTCGTAGCTTCTCCGCTCCGGGGAAGTACTGGACAACAAAGGGTACTCTGTCCACCTTGTCCCGTGTTCGTCTTCTGAGGAGATCAGTGCGGTTTATCGTTGTGGCACGTTGGAACTGTCGATCGATGAGTCGAGCGCCATACCCTGTTCTCACGAGTGCATCCTTCAGTGTCTGGAGGTGTCTGTCACGATCCTCCTCATCTGAGCAAATTCTGTGTATACGGAGGGCTTGTCCATAGGGAATGGCTTCTTTAATATCGAGGGCATCCTGAAACCCATCGTACAAAGAACCCCCAGCTTTTGTCTTGACACTACGGACTTCCTGCAGAAACTCAGCACACATGGAGCAGTAGAAACAGGGACACTCCTTGTCACAATGGATGTCTCGGCGCTCTACACCAACATCCCCCACGACGATGGTATTGCTGCAACTGCCTCACTACTCAATGCCAACAACTGCCAGTTTCCGGATGCAATTTTACAACTCATCCGCTTCATCTTGGACCACAATGTCTTCACCTTCAACAATCAGCTTTTCATCCAGACACACGGAACAGCCATGGGGACCAAATTCGCACCTCAGTATGCCAACATCTTCATGCACAGGTTCGAACAAGACTTCTTCACCACACAAGATCTCCAACCAAGGTTATATACTAGATACATTGATGACATCTTTTTCCTTTGGACTCATGGTGAACAATCATTGAAACAACTGTATGATGATATCAACAAGTTCCATCCCACCATCAGACTCACCATGGACTATTCTCCAGAATCAGTTGCATTCTTGGACACACGCATCTCCATCAAGGACGGTCACCTCAGCACCTCACTGTACCGCAAACCGACAGACAACCTCACAATGCTCCACTTCTCCAGCTTCCACCCTAGACACGTTAAAGAAGCCATTCCCTATGGACAAGCCCTCCGTATACACAGAATTTGCTCAGATGAGGAGGATCGTGACAGACACCTCCAGACACTGAAGGATGCCCTTGTGAGAACAGGATATGGCGCTCGACTCATCGATCGACAGTTCCAACGTGCCACAACGATAAACCGCACTGATCTCCTCAGAAGACGAACACGGGACACGGTGGACAGAGTACCCTTTGTTGTCCAGTACTTCCCCGGAGCGGAGAAGCTACGACATCTTCTCCGGAGTCTTCAACATATCATTGATGACGATGAACATCTCGCTAGGGCCATCCCCACCCCCCCACTTCTTGCTTTCAGACAACCGCACAACCTCAAACAGATCATTGTTCGCAGCAAACTACCCAACCTTCAGGAGAACAGTGACCACAATACCACACAACCCTGCCACAGCAACCTCTGCAAGACATGCCAGATCATAGACATGGACGACATCATCAAACGTGAGGATACCATTCACCAGGTACACGGTACATACTCTTGCAACTCGGCCAACGTTGTCTACCTAATACGTTGCAAGAAAGGATGTCCCGAAGCATGGTATATTGGGGAGACCATGCAAACACTACGACAGCGGATGAATGAGCATCGCTCAACAATCACCAGGCAAACAGTTCCCTTCCTGTGGGCGAACACTTCAGCAGTCATGGGCATTCGGCCTCCGACCTGCGGGTAAATGTTCTTCAAGGGGGCTTTCGTGATACACGACAGCGCAGAGTCGCTGAGCAGAGACTGATAGCCAAGCTCCGCACACATGAGGACGGTCTTAACAGGGATCTTGGCTTCATGACACACTATCTGTAACCCCCGTAACTTGCCTGGGTTAGCAAAAAACCTCACTCACTGTGCTGTCTGGAGAAAATACACAATTCTCTAACCAATGCTCAGGATTCCCTTCACACACATTGTTAGCCACTTTAACACTTGAATAGCAGGTTGGATGTAAGGATTCGCATTCTAATCAGCAATCTCTGACTGTCTGTGCTGATGTGTGCTATTGCAGACCAGAACACTGCACTTGCCTGATGAAGACACGGGAGTGTTGAAAGCTCGCTTTTTTACTATCAAATAAATCGGTTGGATTAATAATTGGTGTTGCTAAATTCTTTTTGAGATAATACTCAGATATCCTCTCTGTTGGTAAGCCATAGCTTCTTCTGTATAGACACAGTATGCTATTAGAGTTAACCATTTACTCTACACTATTCTAACAATATTTCTCAAACGCAGTGAAGCGTGTCTCATCACTCTGATTACACTAAGAACAGTGGAAATAGTTGATATATCTGATTTACATGTTCACTTCCTATCTACAAAATGTTATATCCAGTTGTTTTATTGATATAATTATTTTCCTATCATAAATTGTTGTTGGCATTTATCATGGACATTGTAAATGTAAATTTGTTATTCTGGTTTTGGGCTCAGTATGGTTGAAAACATTTCAAAAATTGGAGATATCTACTTTCAAGCAACGCTGGCGATTTGAAGGAAATGTAAACCAAATGCAACACACCATTTATTTATCTGAACTTAGAGTCACGGCCTGAATGGATACTAGAATATTTGTGTGAAGGTATTGGGAGTTAACAGCTGCTACAAGCCACTTGTCTACTTCCTGGCTGCAAATTTTTGAAAAGTAAAGGAATTAAGGTGAGCGGGCGAGTAAATGGAGCTGAGTTCATGAAAAGATCAGTCATGATTTTATTGAATGGCAGAGCAGTCTCAAGGGGCCAGATGGTCTACTCCTGCTCCTAGTTCTTATGTTCTTATAAATGGAAAGGTTCGAAATGGTTGTACAGTACCTCATATTCTTCCCCTATTGATCAAAAGGAAAATTTAAATATACAACCCACATCAGTCTGTAAAATACAATTGCACCATATTAAATAAGTCTAAGTATTTTCTTTTTTTCAAAGAGTACAGAGGAGTAATTAAAATGTGGAAGATTTCTGCTGAATTTACAGAAATTATAGGGGCAGGATGAGACCGAAAGGCAGCATTTTTGACATCCACCTGTCTTTCCTTTTGACTAATGCAGTAAAATTTAAAGTTTATTTATTAGTGTCACAAGTATGCTTACATTAACACTGCACTGAAATTACTGTAAAAATCCCAAAGTCACCACACTCTAGTGCCTGCTTGGATACATTGAGGGAGAATTTAACATGGCCATTGCACGTAACTAGCATGTCTTTCAGACTATGGGAGGAAATCGAAGAATCCTCAGTGACATGGGGAGAACATGCAGGCTCTGCAGAGACAGTGATTCAAGCCAGGAATCCAACCCAGGTCCCTGAAGCTGTGAGGCAGAAATACTAACCACTGAGCCGCTCAAAAGAAAAGGGAATTCACCAATGGAGCTACAGTATCTATCGCTCAGAGCCAATGAGTTTGTGTCACACTGCCATCCACTAATCCAAGTCAACTGCATATTGATAAATATATATTTGAAACTTAATTCTTTGAATGTGGACACCTGTAATCAGGTTGTCATTTATTGTCCTTATGAAAATGATGCTAAATCTTGAACTATAATGTATGTGGAAAAGATTGTGAAAGAATCTTTGTCTTTGAATAAAGTTTGCATTTTTTGGGGCATAATTCAATTAAAACGGAAACTGAAATGAAGAGATTGAAAAGGGATACAAAACAGATAAACACAGTAAAGTATACCATCCTCCTAGTTTCTAAGGAAGATTTGGAAACCAAAATTTATGGCAAACCGAACCTGTTTGAAAGATATTAAAGGATGCAGATCAGTCCAAGCAGTAGCAGTTGAGAAGTCCAGCATAACAGGCAAGAGTGAAGAAGACAGAGTCCAGATCCAAAAGCCGAGAATAAGTTACGATAGCTATTTTAGTCACTGGAAGATAACATTGGTGGATCTATCACATCCAGACTGGGTTAAGCAGGCTCTGCATACATGTGCTGTTTGTGGTAAATACTGCTCCCATGTACTTTAGGTCAGTTATATGTTACTTTTGGCTGGGGATTAGATAAGCCCCTACAAGGATTGAAAATGAAATTCTTGTGAGGAAGGCAAAGTTTTGTAGGATCTAGGGACTGAACATGATCACCAATATCTAAGTTCACTGCAGACCCAATTTCTAAGGTTTGTCTTAGCCATATCTACCCTTTAGCTTTAATTCATGTTACACTCACATTAATTCTGGATATTAGAGAATAAGATATTTGCCTTGTTGACTCTGGCATAGTAAAATGTTTTTCTGTTTTAAGTCATGGAGTCTGTGGCTTCGTTCTTTTGGTAAATGGGATTTCATATTTCTTCTTTACTCAAATTTTACAAGATGCTCCCATTGCACGGCCTGGTAAGGTAAGGTATTTCAGGATTTTGAAAACATGAAAGAATCTGATGCATTCCCAAGTCAAGATGGGTATTACTAACAATGGAACTTAAAGATGTTGGCATTCCCATGCAGCTTCTGCCCTCATTCTTTTAGTCCTAGTTGCAAATTTTATATAAATGAATGAGATGCACTGGGGTGATGATATTAGAACATAGAACATGACAGCACAGTACAATTGTCATCATGTTTCTCCCAAATATGTAGTTTTTTTTATTGAATAAAATGCAACTTGTTCTGTTGTTGGATCAATCACATAAAAGCATATTGTTTAACTCACTTAAATTTTAGTATAGTAGGACAAAATGCTGGACATTTTTTCGCTCTGTCTGCTGAGAACCTAGACTGTATGTACTATTAAATAATGATCATATACAAAGGCTTTGCTGCCATCTAGTGACTTTATTGGTATTGTGCACATTGCACAATTTGTTCATTTTTGTAATTCTAACATGAATTCAGACATCATTTGGAAAATATTCCCAAGAGCCTTATAGAATCACAACTAGACAGGAATATTATCATGAATCTCTGAAGACTGGATCAGACATGTCAGCCCTATTCTGTTGGCTCTTTGAGACTGCTATCCAATTAAGTTGCAATCCACTTCTCTTTCACCACAGCGCAGCAATTTTGTTTCTTTTTCAACTATACATCCAGTTTCCCCTTTGAAACTACTACTGATTTGATTTCATCACAATTTTAGGCTTTTTGCGGAACTGAGTTTTAAGAGGATATTAAAGGACAGAGGGAGGTGGTAAAATTTAGGCTGGAGATTTCATTATATGGTGGTGAAACAGGTAAAGGCACATCTGCAAATGCTGGGGCAAAATGAGAAGCAAAATGCACAAGAGGTTAGAATTAGAGGAAGACTGAGGTTAGAGTTAGAAGAAAACTGAGTTGTAGATAGGCCTATAGAAGGATGGGGACAATGACGACAAAAAACAAAAAGTTCCAAAGCTAAAAATCTGAAATCAACAATCCATTCACCACCTGAAAAAACACACAGAGTTAGCAGTTGGGTAAGAACTTTTGTTAGATCCTAAAACCTCTGGAAGATCAACCAATTCAAAGTTGGGAATGGAGATAAGAAAGCAAAGTTGTTACTGAATCTATTGATTGCCTGTTCTGATAGCCAGCCTGTTCATTTACGTCATTCATCCACTTTGGATACTCCTATATAAAAAATTCATTAGTTTACTGTTGAGTGCTGAAAACTAATTTCTGCTGAGTTTCAATTATTCCCCCCCTTCCTGCAAAGTTGAGCAAGTAATTATCTTTGGTCAATTTGCTCAACCTCTTTCCTCTTGGAAGTCGTAACTGTGTATCCCAAACCAGGAAATATGATTATTCTATGGCTGCTATCTTCAAAGATTGGAACAACTTTTATTCCCTATGTTGTCAAAAACATGATTATTAAGTTGTGATGATCTTTGGCCTGGAAACAGGACTGTAAGGAAAATTTGTAACTCCTTTGAGATATCAGTAGAATCTGTAGTAATTTCTTCATTTGGGGGGTCATAATTTTGCTTTAAAGATCTCCAAAGAGGATCATAACAATTCAAGATATGACTGTTTTGGACACACTTGACTCATGAAGCATTCATCCATTTCATTTACTCCTTCTTAATTTGAATCACTGGGATATTCCCAATTTATATTTCATGGAGCAAGATCGGCAAGGGCTCACGGTCCGTGAGGGAGGGAACTTAAGTGTGAGTGAGACAGGGTCCAATATTTGGAAATTTGGTGCACAAGAGAAAAGAAGTACTTAGGTACGATGTACCACAAGAAGTGTGCTGAGTGGGAAGTTTGGTGAAGTGCAGAGAGGAGGTGCATTTTTCTCTTACTTTTTCTCAGTAGTTGATTTCCACTTTGGTACAGCAGAAGAGGCAGGTAAATCAGTAAATGTTATTATTGGAAATTATAAATTTTACCAGTTTGGACATATTGTTTTATCTGTATTATAATTTACTGACAGTGCCAAAACCTAGTGAGAAGTGTAGGCTTTATTATTATAAACAAATTACCAATTAATTAATTAACACATTGGAGATGGCAGGACAGGTGGTGTGCTGCAATTGCAGGATGTGGGATCCTGGGGCAAACACATTGACAATAAGTATTTGCAGCTCAGTTATTGAGCTGGAAGTCAATGTGATACATTAAGGAGAGAGAAAAGGACACTTTATTTTTTGGGCATATAAGCCTTTATGGTAGGTCTTCTGATTTGGTCAGTGGATAGGTACAAGAGGCTGAAACTTCAAGTGAGGCAGGTAAGAGCATCCAGAGGGCAGTAGTGCAAGAACCTCTGCCTCTGTAATTGTGCATCATGTTTGAGGTTTTTTTCAGCTTGTCTGGATGTGTGGAAACTGCAGGGTGGATGCGTTAATTGGCCATGGCACCATGGTATAGGAAGCCATTCAAACAGGACAGTAATAAGGAATATAGTGGTAGTGGGGGACAGTATCGTCAGAGGAATTGTCACCATCATCTGCAACGAAGAGCTCAGGTGCAGGCAACTGTATTGTCTCCCACGCTCAGGTTTTAGATACCAGCTTGGGGCTGGAGAGGAACCTGCAGTTGGAGGGGAGGACCTAGTTGTCATAGTCCACATTGGTACCAATGACCTAGGTAGGACAAAGGAGATGGTTCTGCACAGCCAGTATGAGGGGACTGGCCCCAAATTAAGCAGAACTGCAAATGTCACAATCTCTGGATTATTACCTACACCACGTACAAATTGGCATAGGACAAATCAGATTAGAGAGATGAATGTATGTCTCAAAGACTAACATGGGAGAAGTGGGTTTTGCTTTGTGGGATACTGGGAACAATATTTGATTTATTATTGTCACATGTATTAGCATACAGTGATAAGTATTCTTTCTTGCGTACTATACAAACAAAGCATATCATTCATTGAGAAGGAAAGAAGAATGCAAAATGTAGTGTTAGTCATAGCTACAGTATAGAGAAAGATAAACTTAATGCAAGGTAGGTCCATTCAAAAGGGCAGCACAGTGGCAGTGTTTAGCATTACTGCTTCATAGCACCAAGGACCTGGGTTTGATTCCCAGCTTGAGTCATTGTTTGTGTGAAGTTTGCACATTCTCACTGTGTCTGCATGAGTTTTTTCCCAGGTGCTCCATTTCCTCCCACATTGTGAAAGATGTTCTTTCTGGTTACGTGCATTGACCTGAACAGGTGCTAGACTATGGGAATTTCACAGTAACTTCATTGCAATGTTAATATAAGCCTTACTTGTGACTAATAATAAACTTTAAAAGTTTGATGGCAGCAGGCAAGAAGCTGTTATTTAGTTAATTGGTATGTGTCCTCAGACTATTTTATCTTTTTCCAGATGGAAGAAGATGAAAGAGAGTTTGTCCGGCGTTCATGGGGTCCTTAATTATGTTGGCTGCTTTTCCGAGGCAACAGGAAATGTAGACAAAGTTAATGGACGGGAATCTAATTTGAGAGATGGACTGGGCTTCATTCACAAAAATATTACCAGTAGTATTGGGGAAAGTTGGGTCTGTATCACTGGGATGCCTAAACCTGAAGAGTGCTGGGACCAGTATTCTTGCGAGCTGCATAATTAGGGAAGTCGAAATAATAAATAGAGACAAAGCAAAAGTGAAATGAAAAACAAATATGAGAAGAAGAAATTGAGAGATAAATCTAATAGTATATCAACAGGTGATAGTGAGGTAAAAGAATAAACCCAAGGGCTGTCACTTAATGCTCAAAACAGATAAACTGACAGCACGTGCAAAAATAAGTAGGTATGATTTGATAGCCATTACAAAGACATGGCTGCAGAAGGATTTGGACCTGAACATTGAAGGATACAGCATATTTAGGAAGGACAGGAAATGAGGAAAAGGTGACTCTTTCAGTTAATAATGGTATTAGCATAATAGAGAGGGAGGGATGTTCTACATTCAGGAAACCAGGATGGGTAAGATGAGAAATGATAAAGGCAAGAAATTACTTGTGGAAGTCAGATACAGGCCTTCAATAAAGTCGCCATAGGCTATGATTGGTGGTGATCTAATCTGAGGATCGCCACATCTCAGGCAAGGGTAAGGTTGAGGACGCGGGGCCTTCATGAATAATCTCAGCCGATACAGGAATTATGATTGTTGGCTCTGCATCACTAACCAACTGTCAAGCTAAACGGCCAATAGCAACCATATGGTAGGATGTAGTTTGAAGGAAAAAATTATAAGAGCTTATTAGAAAGACATGGTGATAATCAAGGGAGATTTCAATCTATATATGGACAAAAGTGTCAGATAGGCAAAAGTAGTTCAGATGAGGAGTTCACAGAATCTTTTGAGATAGTTTCTTAGAACAGCATGTTCTGGAGCTAACCAGACAGCAGACTATACTAGACTTGTTATTATGTATACCATCCATGGTTAACTGGAAGGATTAAAAATAGCTTCAAACTTAAGGAAAAAGCATATAATTGCGCAAAGACAGGTGAAAGGTCAATAGATTGGACAGAATATAAGGAACAGCAATAGATGACGAAAAGATTAATGAGGAAAAATATAGTACAAGACTAGATGGTACAAAGAACATAGAAAAACTACAGCACGAAAAGGTCCTTCAGCCCATGAGTTGCGCTGATCAATAAGATAGTAAGAGTTTTCATAAATAATTTAAAAAGAAACTTAAAGTGAGAATTGGCCCTATAGAAAGTGAGTCTGGAAAATTCATAATAGAGAACAAGGAAGCATGGTGGCACAGTAGTTAGCACTGCTGCCTCACAGTGCCAGGGACTCAGGCTTGATTCCCAGCTTGGGTCACTGCCTGTGTGGAGTTTGCACGTTCTCTCCACGTCTGTGTGGGTTTCATTCGGATTCTTCGATTTTCTTCCACAGTCCAAAGATATGCAGGTTAGGTGGATTGGTATGCTAAAATGCTCCTTACTGTTAGGGAGACTAGCCAGCATGAATGCATGGGGTTATGAGGATAGGGCTTTGGTGAGATTATGGTTGGTGCACACTTGATGAGCTGAATGGTCTCCTCCTGCACTGTAGGATTCTGATGATTCTACAAGAAGATGGCAGATGAACTGAACAGGTATATTGCATCAGCCTTTACTACAGACAAAACAAGTAACAACACAGAATGAGTTACAAACCAGGAAAATTGAAGGGAAGGAGGAGCTCCGGGAAATTACAATCACTACAGAAGTGGTACTGGGGGTCCGTTAGCTCAGTTAGCTGAATGGTTGGTTTGTGAGGTGAAGCAACACCAACAGTGAAGGTTCAATTCCTGTAGCGGCTGAGGTTGTTCATGAAAGCCCCACCTTCTCAACCTTGCCCCTCACTTGAACTATGGTGATCCTCCAAAGAGAGAGCAGCCTATGGTCTTCTGAGACTTCTGAGGCTATGGCCACTTTATCTTACTGAGTAAATTGTTGAGTCTGTGGGCTAACAAAGTCCAGGTCCTGATGGACTTTTCACGTTGGCAAAAAGTGTTGGAACCTCAACTGTTTGCAATTTATATAAATGGTTTGGATAAATGGGGATAGTTGCCAAATCTGCTGATGACACAAAGTAGGAAAGTAAGATATGAAATGGAGACAAAGGAACTACAAAAATATATAGAAAAGTTAACTGAGTGGGCAAAGATCTGGCAATTGGAGTAACATATGGGACATTATGAAATTGTCTATTTTAGCAGGAATAAAAAAAAACAGGTTTAGATGAAAAATCTAAATGGTGAGAGATTGCAGAGCTCAGATGCAGAGATCTGGATGTCCTAGTGCTTAAATTGCAAAAGGCTAGTATGCAGGTACAGCAAGTAAGTAGGAAAGCTTATAAAATGTTATAATTTATTGCAAGAGGAATGGAATACAAAAGTAGGGAAATAAGTTTCAGTTATACAGAGCACTAATGAGACCATATCTGGAGTAATCAGCACAGTGTAGATGGCCTTATTTAAGGAACAATGTAAATGCACTTGAAACAGTTCAGAAAAGGTTTACCAGACTAACACAGGGAATGGATAAGTTGTCTAATAAGGGCGACAAGGTGGCACAGTGGTTAGCACTGTTGCCTCACAACATCAGCGACCCAGGTTCAATTCTGGCTTGGGGTCACTGTCTATATGGGGTTTGCATGTTTTCTCCGTGCCTGTGTGGGTTTCCTCCAGATGCTTCGGTTTTCTCCCACTCTCCAAAGATGTGTAGCTTAGGTGTATTAACTATGCTAAATTGCCCTTTGTGTCAGTAGGACTAGCTTGGGTAAATACATAGGGTTATGGGGATGGAGCTGGGTGGCATTGTGGTTGGTGCAGACCCAATGGGCCTAACTGCCTCCTCCTGCACTGCAAGATTCTATAATTCTACGAAAAATTGGCCAGGCTATACTTGTACCTGGTAGAGTTTAGAAGAGTATGAGGGATCTTGACACAGTGAATGTGAAGAGAATGTTACCTCTACTGCGAGAATCTAGAACTAAAGGTCACTGTTTAAACATAAGGGATCGCCCATTTAAAACAGAAATGAGGTGACATTCTTTCTCAGCGGGTTGAGAGTCTTTGGAACTTTCTTCCTTAAAAGGAAATGCAAACAAAGTTTTTGAGTATTCCTAAGGCAGAGGTGGGGATATTCTTGGTAAACAAGGGGTGATAGGTTATTGGGAGGAGGCAGGATGCAGATTTGAGTTTACTATCAGGTCAACCATAATCTTACTGAATGGCACAGCAGGTTTAAGGGGCTGAATGATCCATTTCTGCTCCTTGTTCGTATGTTCATGTCCATCTTGATATTTCAGTGACAAGATAAATGTAAAATGTATGCAAGTATTTTTGATTTTTAATGCTGCACATTAGTGCAGCAACAGGGAGAAGTTCATTATAATATTTCTGATTCTAAACAGAAAATACATTTACACCTTTATCACCAAGAGGTCCAAGCTGGCACTCGCCCCAGCTGCATTTTGTCTTTTATTTTTCTACAGTGAAGTGACAAGCTACAAATTACAAGGTCAGAAACAACATGCTGTACCTTAAATTACAATCCATCCTTTGAATACAACCAGGCTTGCAAGAAAAACACAAAATCTCCCAGTTCAATATAAACAAATGCAGTGATTAAATATTGCTTGCCTTTACAAGATATTTACACAGTTGTGTACAGTAAATTAAGGTAGACTCTCACTTGTCAATTACATCAGCAAATCAGTGAGTACAACTAGAAAATGTACTTATAGTTTGCAGATAGAACATCTAATAGAAATAAGGGGATTCTGTATTTCTAAAAATATATACATTTATTTATAGCAGAAGAAAAACAACTTTCAACTTCAGTACTTGCTGCAGGGTGGTTCCTGAAGCAGGGTAAGATACTGTTGATGGTTACTGCAGAGTATCTACAAAGGCATCAAACTCCTCCATATTCTTCTCATAGATTGCTAGCTTCTCAGGCAAGGAATCCTGGGGCAAAGAAATAAAATGAATAAAACGTTTTAGAGAGTTGAAATCATTGTTCTTCAGCTGATGTTAAACTAAGACCTCATCCACCTGTCCCGATGAGTCAGGTGGATGTCAAAAATTTTATGACACTTTTGAAGTGCCATTTTAATCAGCATTTCCTCGCAGTTTCCTTTGGTCCATGGCACTCCTCAATAAACCATATTTTAATATCTCATAGTCTGTTCATTTCAACAGATATTCGTGTATTTTGAATTAATCAAAAATGGCTTTCTACATTAAAAAGAACTATCTTAAATATCAAGATAAATGTTGAACAATTTTCTTGTGTTCCTTTTGGAAAATGTTCCTTTAAGTAGTTGGTTGAAATTCAAGAATTCTGTATGTCATCCCATTTGTCCACCCACCTGATTCACCATCTTTAACGCTCCCCTCCTAAAAACGTTGACACCCACTTTGATGCAGCTTCACAAGCATGAGCAGATGTCTGATACCATACTCAACTGTCCATTTCTCATTCAAGCTCACACACAAAAAAATGGCTGCTTTGAGGAGGGCTGCTCCTCTTCTCACGAATGGGCACACGTGCAACTCTTTTTTCCTTTCACGGATCCTTTTCAAAGGACCTATCTCAAGCTACCCCAGTTCTGTTATGTTTTTCTACAGGCATTCTCCCACTGACCGAATTGAATTTATCAGCCCGGCAGCTAATAAATTTGCCCCAGAACATAAGAACGTAAGAAATAGGAGCAGGAGTAGGCCATCTAGCCCTTCAAGCCTGCCCTGCCATTCAATGAGATCATGGCTGATCTGAAGTGGATCGGTTCCACTTACCTGCCTGCTCCCCGTAACCCTTAATTCCCTTATCGATCAGAAATCTATGTGACTTAAACATATAAGTAGCCTCCACCACTTCCATGGGCAGAGAATTACAGAGATTCACTACTCTCTGAGAGAACATGTTTCTCCTCAACTCTGTTCTAAACTGAACCCCTCCCTCCTTATTTTGAGGCTGTGCCCTCTAGTTCTGTTTTCCTTTCTAAGTGGAAAGAATCTCTCTACCTCCACCCTATTTAGCCCCTTTATCTTATATGTCTCTATAAGATCACCCCTTAGCCTTCTAAACTCCAACGAGCACGGGCCCAATCTACTCAAGGCCAATATATCCTTTCGCAAATAAGGGACCAAAATTGCACACAGTACTTTGGTTGTGGCCTCACTAGTCCTTTTACAGTTGCAGCAAGACCTCCCTGCTTTTATATTCTATCCCCCTCACAGTAAAGGCCAACATTCCATTCGCCTTCTTGATTATCTACTGCACCTGCAGAGTGAGTTTTTGCCATTCGTGCATAAGGACTTCCAGATCCCTCTGCATAACAGCATGTTGTAATTTTTTACCATTTAAATAATATTCCATTTTACTATTATTTATTTCAAAGTGGATAGCCTCACATTTGCCAATGTTATACTCCATCTGCTAGATCCTCGCCCACTCACTCAGCCTATCCAAATTTCTCTGCAGACTTTCTGTGTCCTCCACACAATTCGCTTTCCTGCTCATCTTCATGTCACCAACAAATTTTGTTACCCTACACTCAGCCCCCTCCTCCAGATCATCTATGTATATAGTAAACAGTTGAGGCACCAGCACCGATCCCTGCAGCACTCCACTAGTCACCAACTGTCAACCAGAAAAGCACCTATTTATTCCAACTCTCTGCTTCCTGTTAGATAGCCAATCCTCAATCCATGCTAACACTTTACCCCCAACTCCACGTATCCTAATCTTCTGCAGCAATCTTTTGTGAGGCACTTATCAAACGCCTTCTGGAAATCTAAAAACACCACATCCATCAGTTCCCCTCTGTCAACCGCACTAGTCACATCTTCATAAAAATCCAGTAAATTAGTGAAACACAACTTTCCTTTCATGAATCCATACTGTGTCTGCTTGATCGAACCACTCTTTTCCAGATGTCCTGCTATTTCTTCTTTAATGAGACAAGCATCTCATTAGCTAGGGTGATCACCTGCTTCCCCTTTAGAATCAAGTTTTATGTATGCCAGTCACTCTCATCATAGTAAATGGCCATATTTCAGTTTTGTGATTCAAAAATGTGTCAGATGATAGTAAGTCAATTAACTGTACGTAGGGAAAATAGGACAGGGATGGTGGAGAGGAAAGGAGGAAATAGGCAGGGGAATCATCTCTCCAAGGACATCTCCTCCAAACTGACATGTGGTGAACTCCATTGTCTAACAATAATGCTGCCCTATTTTAAAAGAACTGCGCGCAGAGGAGAAAGTAGAAAGTTAAATTAGGAAGTTGAAGCACCATTGCAACATGGAATACATTAATTCCATTACAAGAAATCTAAAACACTTGACTCTACTTGAATTCCTAAGAAGAATCATATTGAAATCAAAATGTTAACTCAGTTTGTGTCTCCAGAGATGCTGCCTGACCTGAGATTTTCTAGCACCTTCTGTTTTTATTTTACGAATTTACAAAAGAATAGGCTCATGCAAAATACTGCATCATTAACATGCTGATGGTTTTACATTCTTGGGAAGGTCAGTCATTTTGGTTCTATGCTCTGACTCAATAAACTATATCTATTTGGGAATACTTGCTACCTCTTCCCTCCTCTCCAATAGGTAAGAGAATTACAATTATGATATTACAAATATGATACAATGAGGAGAGGTGAGCACATATTTATGGTTTATCAAACTACAAGCAAATGGCAATTGGCCAAAGTAAGGAACTGTTATGGTTTCCGTCCTGTTCTCCAGATTTTGCACGATATATGCAAATGATTTATATATTCATATTACAAGTCCCTTATTATGTTCTTACCAGGTCCTCAGCCATTGATTGAGCACTGATGTCAATGGAGAGACTGCTCAATTGAGGAGGATTTTGAAATTCTCTATAAAATGTGCCCAGGTCCATAGGTAGGAAATCATCCTTGGAAAAGGCTGGCTTCTAAACCACAGATGAGAAGAGAATAATGTTGCATTTAGCTTAATAATTTAAACATGTTAAATGTAAAATAATATGAACATTAACTGGCTACTTAACTTCATCTGAAAATACAGCACCAGCAGAGGCAAGTATGAAATGAGAAATTATTGGTAAGCAGTAGTTTGGTAAGCTTTTGATAGGAGACATACAGATCAACATTTAAGGTGTACTCTGATTACAGCCGATTGGATGGAGAGTGATATAAATGCAGCTCAAAATGTGAAATACAGAAACAGTGCTATTACATTATTTTATATTTTAAATGGAAAGTATATATAAAAAACTGATGTAAATCAGTGATGGTCTGGGTACGGTCTTACGTTCCTGAGGTAGCTAATAAATAATATTGGATGCAGAAAGCATCTACTTCTTTAATGGGCTATCTACTTTAACGATCCTTCCATCATTCAGGAGTTAGTTGCATTATAAGATTACACAGACCGGGATTCTCCCAAAAATTCTAAGTTCCCAACATGTGGCTTTAATATGGAGTGAAACGAATTGGCTGGAGACTGGCATCTATGATGTTGGGGACGACTGGAAGAGGCCGAGGTGGATCATCAATTCGGCACTTCTGCCTAAAGATTGCTGTGAATACTTCAGCTTTATCTTTTGCACCGGTGTGCCGGGTTCCTCCTTCACTGAGTATGGTAATGTTTGTGGGGCCTCTCCTCCAGTGAGTTGCTCAATTGCCCACCACTATTCACAACTGGATGTGGCAGGACTGCAAAGTTTAAATATAATCCATTGGTTGTGGGATTGTTTAGCTCTGTCTATCACTTGCTGTTTATGCTCTTTGACATGCAAGCAGTCTGTTTAGTAGCTTTACTAGGTTGACATCTCATCTTTAAGTATGCCTGGTGCTGCGTCTGGCCTGCTTTCCTACAACCTCCATTGAACCAATGTTAATCTCCTGGTTTGATGGTAATGGTTGAGTGGGGGATATCCTATGCCAATAAGTTGCAGACTGTGCTGGAGTACAGTTCTGTTGCCTTTGCTAGCCCACAGTGCCTCACGGATGCCTCGTCTTGAATTGCTAGATCTGTTTGAAGTCTCTCTCATTTAGCATGGTGATAGTGCACACAACAATGATCGAGGTCATTTTCAATGGGCAGGACTTTGTCTCCACAAGGACTGTGAGATTGTCACTCTTATCAATATTGTTGTGAACAAATGCATCTGCAGTTGGCAGATCGGTAAGGATGAGGTCAAGTATGTTTTTCCCTCCTTCCTTCACGATCTGCTGCAGACCCAGTCTAGCAGTTCTATTCTTTAGGACCCACCCAGTTCAATCAGTAGTGCTGCTGCTGAGCCACTCTTGGTGGTGGACATTGAAATCTCCCACCCAGAATACATTTTGCACTCTTGCCACCCTCAGTGCTTTCTCCAAGTCTTGTTCAACTGATTGATCATCCGAAGGAGGTTGGTATATGGTAAACAGTAAAAGTTTTCCTTGCCAATGTTTATCCTGAAACCGTGAGACGGCATGGGGTCCAGAGTCAATGTTGAAGACTCCCAGGGCAACTGTATACCACTGTGCCACTGCCTCTGATGGATTTGTTCTGCCAGTGGGACAGGACATATCAAGGGATGGTAACGGTGGTGCCTGGGATATTACCTCTGAGGTATGATTCCATGGAGAATGATGTGTCAGACTATTGCTTCACTATAGTGAAGACAGCTTTCCCAATTTGGCATGAGTCCCCAGATGTTAGTAAGGAGGACCTTGAGGGTCAACAGAGCTTTTTGTTTTGTCATTCAGTTCAGAGACAGTTGAGAATCAACCACATTGCTGTGACTCTGGAGTCATATGTAGGCCAGATCAGGTAAGGATGACAGATTTCTTCCCCAAAGGACATTAGATGGGTTTTTCTGACGACAGTTTCATAATTCCAGATATTTTTATATTGAATTCAAATTCCACCCAAGTCCCCAGAATGATACCTGGGTTTCTGCATTAATACTTTAGTGACAATACTACTAAGCCATTGATTCCCCCTCAATCCAACGGTATCCAATGACAATAAATGTGACATTTTGGTTAAAAAATAAAAACATTAATGCTAATAAATTCCACCAGGGAAATGATAGGTGCTGAGGAAGAGTACTGAATAGGTACTGTGAAAGGTACTGTGAACCTGATTTGAATTCAAGTTCACAAAACATTAAAAGTAGCATCTCAAGTGAATAAATCAAGTAGGAAAAAAAGATGACATTTTAGGTTTTACAATAAGAGGTATTGAATTCAATATAAAAATATCTGAAATTATTAAACTGTTGTCAGAAAAACCCATCTAATGTCCTTTAGGGAAGGAAATTTGTCGTCCTTATCTGATCTAGCCTATATGTGAGGAGTAATGGTTCATCTACATAAACCATTTATATATTATCTGTAGTTTTAGTCTTCAAACTATAGAAATGAGATTAAAAAGTACAGAGGGCACAGCACAGATTTGTTCGGACACAGGCTGATAAAAGAAAACATAGTTACAAAAGAAGGCTTTGAAAATAGGTTGTGTTTTAAGCAGAACAGAGGAGTTTTAAGGGAGAATCAATAGACATGTTTAAGATTAAGAAGAAATGGGAAAATAAATACAAAGAAACTCTTCCAATATTTAAGATCCAGAACTAAAAAACATAAATATTCTACACTCTAATCCATATCTATGATTTAAAATAAACTTTTTGTTTGTTTTCATAGCTTTTTAAAGGCCCCGCTATGACTGCTTTTGCCTTCTCAATTTTCTACACTGATTTATTCCCTTTTTTCCGTATTTTTTAATGTGAGGAATGCTACAGGCTGCAGAGGCCAGGAACATCTCTTTGTATTGATCTTGGCACATTTTGAGATTCAGGGAACATCTGTGCAGAAGTTTCATTCAGAAAATTAACTAGAATGTACAATGCATACATGGTCATTTAAAATGTCTGTGTAAAGAACAAATCTATTGTGTTGAGCACGTGCTTTTGAAAGTTTTTAATCTCTTTCACGTTTCTCGATCTGATCAGAATACTTCACAAGAGATATCAAAAATCTGTATAGCTCAAGTAGTACTTTCAATACATTGCATCATGGAATGTCGGGATAAGATGGAATTTTAGCTTGTAATTCTCATTTAGGCGAGTTTCAATTTTAGGCAGGGAAAGATGACAATTGATAATAAACATGCTCTGGGAAGGTGGGTGTGAAAATTTTATTCAAAGATTCATTAACTAGGTGGACACTTCAAACCATCGATAAGGCATTGATCTGATCAACTTACATATATGCAGCAATGATTGAGTATCATTGCTGATACCACTTGCCCATTTTATAAAAACTTACTTTCTTAATTGTCATGCCATCTCAAGGTACTGATTTCTTGCCAGGGCATGATTCTATGCTCTCCAGTAGTGGTGATCATTTTTTTGTCATTTATTCAATCCCGCAGTGAATCACAGATAAACCTAGTCTGACTCTTGGCTGAACTCTCATGGTTGCACAATTTCAACAGGGACGCTGGATAGTAATCAGGAACTGGAACCACAGCTCATTTACTTCCCCAACAAGAGGTAAATTAAGTGCCCCTATCATGTCACTTAAGAATTGGGAATCAAATTTGAGATCCTCCTGACCTCACTGGATAAATCATTGAAGGAATAGGCATTCCTTTTTTTTGGTTTATTGCCTTCTCACAGATGGTGTTGCATCAGTGAAAACAATATAGAACCACAAATACTAAAACAAAAATAACAAAAACATTTTTATTGATTCAGACATGATGGGCCAAATGATTTTCTTTTTTGTTGTGTAATTCTTAGAAGACTCAAAATTTAACACTTGCAGAAATATTCATATAATTTTACAATGTGGGCAATGTGACGTGTAATAGGAAATGAATTATTAACAACAGAATGCCATATGTAAATGACTTACTAGTTCCACCATAACAAATTCATCCTGCGTGAGGCCACTGCTCCCACTGGACTGGTCTGAATGAAGACTGGCGTGCAGAGGTGATTCTGGGGTAGGGGAATCGGGTGGATTTACCTGAATTAACAAAATGGAAAGATACCACCAACTTAGATATAATAGATTATCAGTAGCATTTAGGCAAATTGTCCAACAAAACTAAAAACCTGGATGACAGCCAGATAGGACATTAAGATGCTACATCTGAGTGACATCATATGGGCATGGTTATTACTTGACATGTAGTGAATGCTAGATTTCATATCTGATTTTCAGGAGATCGTGGACAACAGTAGTTGAGGACACTAGGGGCTAATTTCACATTTCTCCAGATAGCAAAAGACACCACGAGAAGAGGTCTGGAACAGCTTCTACACCCTTACAGTAATAATATGGCATACTGGAACATTTCTTGCATTTTGCATAGTTCCAAACTTACGATATAGTGAAACACTTTGGTAAGACAAAACTATATTCTAATATGACTAGCTTGAGGCAGTTGCAGAGGCAGCATTCCTTGTTTTATTGATTTGAAGGTGGTAATCTTACTGTTGCGCCGTACTGACCAATGCACCGAGCAAAACAGAAAGATCGCATGAGAGCCAAGAAATAAGGTTCATGCCCAATTTCTGGCCTCTTGCGATCTTAACAACATGGGAAATCCAATGTGAAAAGTTTTGCGCCCATTTCTGGCATGCAGCTGAATAATTTATTTAAATAATATTTAAATCTTATTCTGCATAGATTTAATGAGCCCAGGACAGTATAATCTGGGCTCACTTGCCTCTGTGGCCTTGTCAGGAGAAGTTCTGTCTGGCGAGAATCACAGCTAGTTCCGAACAACGAAGATCAGTCATGGTGGCCTCACGAGTAGAATGGGAGGCCATTGAGTTCGCCTGGAAAGTAGCAGAGGTTGAATGATGGGCCTCTGCTGCTGGAGACCTATATATGTGCAATTTTATCCACCCTCTGCTGCTCTCAGCCAGTGTTTGAATGATTTAAGCTCCACCCCTTTCTCCGACAGATGAGAAACTGTTTGAGGATTTTTTTTCATCTATATGCATAGAATTACAGATTTAAATGCCACCAAATAACAGATCAGAAACTGTCCTGTTCACATATCAATCCTGCACTTAGAATTCTTTTTGGTAAGACTGCCCCCAAAGCGTTTATACATAGGTCAGAAAGTAAACAAAATGCAAAGTTAGAAAGGATGGATCGTAATTTAAGTAGGTCCTAGTGAATCTAAGTTGCAAGCCACTACACATTTGCAATAGTGACCTGGGAGGTAATCACATTCTCATGACTAAACTGAAATCTTTGCTCACCGGTTTGACCAGACAATAGCAATTGAGAAGATGGTGACTTATTGCGATGTCACTGGACTATTAATTCAGAGACTCGGGTGAATGCTCTGGCAACACAGGCTCAAATCACATCATGATAGCTGGTGAAATTTAAACTAAATTAATAATTCTGGAATTAAAATGTGGTCTCAGTAAACTTGTTATATCGTTGCAGGTTTTGGGTGACGTTGCCCTTGGTAAGGATCAATAGACTGCTGGAGGCAGTGTTCAATGTTTATCTTTTTTTGAACATTCAACTATGTACATGACATAGCACATGACTTCTCTCTGCATACTCTATTGTCATGTGATTGTATAACACTGATATAGATTATTTATTTACATATTTAACATTAATCCTTTAGACTATGTCGCTCCCCATGTCTCTGATTTTATTTAATGCATGATTTACATTATCTGACAAGTGAGGGTGACCATCACTATTTACCCTAAATATCAATTCGATTCTTTAGCTTCCTTTAGGGAAGGAAGTCTGCCATCTTGGTGATTCACAGCAGTGAGACTGGCTCTTAATCCTCTCAGAAATAGCCTAGCAAGCCAATCAGTTCAAGAGCAATTAAATGGGCAACAAACATTGACCTTGTTTGTGATACCCACATTCCATGAAAGAATAAACTTTAAAAAACTAATTTACCAGTTTCATTTACAAGGTGATATTTTTTCCACTATGTTAACAAAATACAATGTAGGCACCAAAGTCACCTTAAATACTTTCTGAAACTTACAAAATTTTTTACAGGGCTAACTATAGATAAGTCATTTCTCCTGGTTGGTAAGTCTTGAACCAAGGGACACAATCTCAGAATAAGGGACAGACCACTTGAGATGGCGATTAGGAAGAATTTCTCTTCAAGAGGGTGCTGAATCTTTGGAATTTTCCGTTTAGTAGACTGTGGGATTTCTGGATACTAATGACATCAAAAGATATAGGAACAGTGCAAAAAGGTGTGTTGAGGTAAATAACCAGACAATATCTAATTGAATGGTGGGAAAAAAAACTATGCCTGCTCATATGTTCTAATTTCCTAAGGTGGGCCATTAATTTTCTCAGGCAGACTCACCATGACATCTGTGTCCTCAGATTCAACAATTTTTGGTGCAAAAACAGCAAATGGTAAATCCATATTGGCAGCAATGACCTGTAGAAAATTGGACACAGAATAGGATTTGTTTGAAGAACAAATGTAGTAATTTATTGCAGGAAAGTAACAAAAATATATAATGAATATTATAATCCACATTTTTATCGATTTCAAATATCACCTGACTGTGAGGCAAATTACTCAACAAACCTTTGTGCTAACACGCTAAAGGTAATAGATGGGATAAAATCATGAGGCAGGAGGTGCTGAAAAGGCTAAGAATGGATAGTCACCTGCTCCAGATGATTTAAATTCCAAGTTGCTTAAGGAAGTGGAGGTTGAGGAAATAAAAGGGCTTGCCATAAGCTTCCAGTTTTCCCTTAACACATGGGAGATACCAGAGAACCAGGGAGCAGCATCCTCATTCAAGATGATGGCAGGGCAAAATCAATAAGCACTTGAATCAATCTGACTTAATTAAAAAGAACCAGCATGGATTATAAAAGGTGTTTGGCTAATCTAGTTGTTTTTTGTAGTGACAGCAAAAGGTTGATGAAAGAAATGCAATGGAGAGAAAGCACATAAAAGGCAGATTAATGCAGTTGTGTCTCATGGATTGGAGGGTCAATTAGCAAAATTGGCTTAAGGGCAGAAAACAGCAAGTCGTGGTAAATTGTTATTTTTCAGTCTGGATGATGAAAGATAGTGGTGTTCCCAGTGGATCAGTGCTAGAACCACAGTTTTTATTTTAATTTTGGAACACAGTAACATTTCCAAATTTGCCAATGATACCAAACTTGGAAGAGTGGCAAACAATGAAGATGACATCAATCAACTGTAACAGAACATAGATAAGCTCGCAGAATGGGCAGGCAAATAAATGTCAGATGAAATTGAATGCAGAGGAGTGAGAGGGAATGCATTTTGGCAGAAATTATCAGGAAAGGCAATATAAACTAAAGGCACAATTTTAAAGGGTACAGGGATAGAGAGAGTGCCAGTGCATGTGCATAGATCTTGAAGGTGACTGAAGATATGAAGAGTGATTAAGAGATGTGGCAATGCATAAATAAAGGAACTGAATCACAAGCAAGGAGGTTACGATGAACCTTTATCAAACTGGTTAAATCACAACTAGAGTACTGCGCCTAGTGCTAGAATGGGACAATCTTTGAGAGATTGCAGATTACCCAAATAATTTCAGAACATAGAACATTACAGCGCTTAACAGGTCCTTCGGCCCTCGATGTTGCGCCGACCATTAGAACGAATCTAATGACCCTCTAAACTATTCCAATGTTATCCATATGCCTATCCACTGAATATTTGAACATTCTTAAAGTTGGCGAGTCCACAACTGCTGCAGACAGGGCATTCCATGCCCTTACTAGTCTCTAAGTAAAGAGCTTACCTCTGACATCCATCCTATAATCACCACCCCTCCATTTAAAGCCATGTCCCCTCATGTTAGCCATCACAATCTGAGGAAAAAAGCTCTCACTGTCAACCCTATCTAATCCTCTAATCATCTTTACGCCTCAATTAGGTCACCTCTTAACCTTCTTCTCTATAACGAAAACAACCTCAAGTCCTTTAGCCTTTCCTCATAAGACCTTCCCATCATACCAGGCAACATCCTGGTAAACCTTCTCTGCACCCTTTTCAATGCCTCCACATCTTTCTCATAATGCAGAGACCAGAACTGTATGCAATAGTCCAAGTGCGACTGCACCAGAGTTTTGTACAGTTGCAACATGACCTCATGGCTCCGAAATTCAATCCCTCTACCAATAAAAGCTAACACACCATACGCCTTCTTAACAACCTTATCAACCTGGGTGCCAACTTTCAGGGATCTATGCACATGTACACTGAGATCTCTCTGCTCGTCGATAAGTCCTTTCATTAGCCCTTTATTCTGTAATCCTATTACTCTTTCCAAAGTGAATCACTTCATACTTTTCCGCATTAAACTCCATTTGCCACCTCTCAGCCCAGTTCTGCAGTTTATCTACGTCCCTCTGCAAACTGTAACATCCATTCTCACTGTCTACAACTCCTCCAACTTTAATGTCATCATCAAATTTACTAACCCATCCTTCTACATCCTCATCTAGGTCATTTATAAAAATGACAAACAGCAGTGGCCCCGAAACAGATTCCTGTAATATACCACTAGTAACTGAACTCCAGGTTGAATATTTCCCATCAACCACCACCCTCTGTCTTAGAACAAAGAACAAAACAGCATGGGAAACAGGCCCTTCGGCCCAACGAGCCCACGCCGCCACCCCGATGTTCCCACCTCTACCCATGATCCCTGTCTATGTTTATAGATCTATGGATTAAAAACCAAATTTGAGACAATTTAGGGAGAATTTGTTTTGCCAATTAGCCTAAGAGCACATCTTTGGGATGTGGGAGGAAACCGGAGCACCCGGAGAAAACCCACGCAAGCACGGGGAGAATGCGCAAACTCCCACAGACACAGGCCCAAATCCATGTATCTGCACAGCACAGCGATAGTCACTGAGCTGTCGTGTTGCCCATCAAATGGTCCAGGTCAAGCGTACACTAACGACGTGAAGCACTAGGATACTCTCAAAAAAAATCCAAGAGCAGCCCTCTCACGACCCATCGCGTGTATGCCCCTCGTTAGACAACAAGGTGGACCAAAGCACCTGTAGGATAAAAACAAGTACATCAATATCATCATCTATTTACACACTTCCCAGGGACTCCCAAGGCTCATGATCCCTATTTTAAATCAGTTTTCTATACCCCTCCATTCCCATTCTGTTCATGTGCCCATCTAAGTATTTCTTAAATAACTCCAGACTACCTGCCTCCACCATTTTACTTGGCAGCGCATTCCATACCCCCACCACCCTCTGTGTGAAAAAACTCTCTCTAGCATCCAAATTATACCTTACCCCCCTCACCCTAAGCCTGTGACCCCTCGTGCTATTTGAATCCATCCTAGGAAAAAGCTTAACCCTGTTTCCTCTATCTATCCCCTTCATAATCTTGTACACCTCTATTAGATCTCATCTAAGTCTACGTCTTTCTAAGGAAAACAGTCCCAATTTGCCTAACCTCTCCTCGTAACTCAGACCTTCCATACTAGGCAGCATCCTGGTAAACCTCCTCTGCACTCTCTCCAGAGTCTCCATGTCCTTCCGGTAGTGACCAGAACTGGACGCAGAATTCCAAATGAGGTCTAACCAACGTTTTATACAACTGCAACATTAAAGGCCAGCTCTTGTACTCTATACCCTTTCCTATAAAGGCTAGCATACCATATGTTCTTCACAACCTCCTCCACTTGCTGTACCACCTTCAGAGACTTGTTCACCTGCACTCCCAGGTCCTTCTGCGTTTCTACACTCTTAATAGGTCTACTCTTTATCATATACCTCCCCTCTACATTCTTTCTCCTGAAATGCATCACCTCACAGTTATCAGGATTGAATTCCATTTGCCATCTATCTGCCCAAGCTACCAGCCTATCTACGTCCTGCTGCAACGCCTGACAATACTCCTCACTATCCACATGTCCAGCCATCTTTGTATCGTCTGCAAACTTGTTGATCATTCCACTTACTCCTTCTTCCAAGTCATTTATATATATTACAAATAGAAGAGGTCCCAGTACTGAGCCCTGCGGCACACCACTAGTGACTGACTTCCAGCTAGAAAAACACCCTTCCACTATTACTCTCTGTCTCCTATTACTAAGCCAATTACTTATCCATCTAGCTACCTGTCCTTGTATCCCACGAGCCTTGACCTTCTCCACTAACCTCCCATGAGGGACTTTGTCAAACGCCTTACTGAAATCCATATAGACGGCATCAACGGCTCACCCTTCGTTCACCATTTTTGTCACCTCCTCAAAAAATTCTACCAGATTTGTAAGGCACGACCTCCCCTTATCAAAGCCATGCTGCGTATTCCTAATCAGATCCCAACGCTCTAAGTGCCTATACATCCTATCTCTAAGAATCCCCTCCAACATCTTCCCTACCACTGACATCAAACTCACCGGCCTATAATTCCCAGGGTTATCCCTACTACCCTTTTTAAACAACGGTACAACATTAGTTATTCTCCAGTCCTCTGGGACCTCACTTGTGTCCAAAGAAGAGACAAAGGTTTGCATCACAGGTCCAGCAATTTCACCTCAAACCTCCCTAAGCAGCCTGGGATAAATGCCATCAGGCCTCAGAGATTTATCAGTTTTAATGCTACCTAGAAGCTCTAACACTTCCTCCCTCGGTATGGATATTTCCCTCAATTGGTCCACAGCTCTCTGTCTTCTATCAGCTAGCCAATTCTTGATCCAAACCACTAAATCACCCTCAGTCCCATGCATCATTATTTTCTGCAGTAAAAAGGGAATCATTTTAAGTAGCAAACTTAGGTTAGTGATGATGGGGCCATTATCTTCGGGACAGAGAAGATTTAATAGATGTGTACAAGATTACGATAGGTTTGGATAAAGTAGGCAAGGACTAGGGAACACATTTAAGGTTTTGGACAAAAGCTGCAAGGAAACATATGAAAGGTCTTATTTTACACAGCAAGTGGTAATGATGTTAAATTTACTTCTCAAGAGAAAGATAATCAATGATATCAAAAGGAAACTGGATGGGCACTTGAAAGAAATAAGTAGGATTATGGGGCTAGAATGCGGAAGTGGGACTGACTGGAATTGCTCCATGCAGAACTGGCACAGACTTGTTGGGCTTAATGTCCTTCTGTGTCAGAATGACAAAACCAATAAATGCAATTTCCCTACACTCAATATCCTCAATAAAAACATTACTGCATTCAGTCAATCTGAACAGATAAGCAGCTTCTTAAGAATGTTACAAAATCAAATCTATTGCAACTGAAAGTTACAATCAGCACAGATAAAAAGACAATAAACTGGGATGGTAATAATAGATTCTTGAAATACCACAAAGAAGGCTACTAAAAACATCTGAATATTGTGCAATTAGTGGGCTGCTTTTGGGTTGAATAAAGTATTAGTTACATCTTGTAGACAGAAGGTAGCGATTAAATGGTATTGTTTCTGACAGGGGAGGTCCCTTGTGACACAGCACTGAAAAGCTCAAAGTCACAAATGACAGCCTATATAAAAGCAGCAAAATGTTCCTTCTCGTCCTCTTGACCCATCAGCAGCCTTTGTTTTTACCCTCCAGCATCTTTCCTTCACCATCTAATTGCGTGAGACAACCATTATCTAGTTCTATTTTACCTGTCTTGTTGTGGCCACCTGCAATGTCTCCTCTTGCCATTCCTGTTCCATTACCTCTGAAGTGTCCAAAGGATCTATCCTTGGTCCCGTCTTATTTCCTATCTATATGTTAGCCTCTCAGTGACGTAATGCAAAAACATATCAGGTTGCACATGTACCCTGTTGTTACCAAAGCTTTATCTTATCACCAACTCTTTCAACCCCGACACTCTCTTTCATTTCTTATACCACTTGTTTGATATCCAATGTTGAATGAACAGAAATTTTCCCCAATTAAGTATTAGAAAGGTCATTGTTTTCTGTCACCAACTCCTTTTTCACAATTGACTCCATCCCTCTGTGTGGTCATTTTGAGGCTGAACCATTTGCATCCTTGAATTCTACTTGATCCCAAGATGAGCTTCTAACTACATCATCTGCTCCATCACCAAAACAGCTAACTGTTATGTCTGTAACTTGGACATTCTTTAACCCTACCACTGCTCATTTGCTTCTGAAACTCTTACTGATGCTTTCTGTTATCTTAAAAATGGACTATTCCAATGCTCTTCTAGTCAGCCTCCTATTTCCCAACTTTCATAGATATGCAAAAATCTGCTGTCTGGATCTTAACTCATACTAAATTCTGTTCACTCATCATCTGTGTGTTTGTTGCCTGGTTCCTAGTCCAACAACAACTCAATTTAAAAATTTTCGCCTTTGTTTATAAATCCTTCCACGTTTTATATTTCCCCTTCCTATCTCTTTGACCACCTCTAGCCCTTTGAAAACTGGCCTCCATTAATTCTGGCCTCTTGCATATTCCTGATTTTAACTGCTCTACTATTGGTGGCCATGCCTTCCATTGCTGAGACACCAAATTCTGCAATTCCCTCCCTAAATCTCTTTGTTTTGTTACATCCCTTTTCTCCTCTAATATATTCCTTAACCTGGTCAGTGAGGTAAGGTTTATCTGTCCTAATGTCTCATTATGTAGCTTGGCTTCAAATTTTATTTGATATTTGACTTCTGAAGTGCTCTGGGGCTAGTTACTCATGTAAAAATACTGAGTTTTGTTATAAGACTTAATGATCTTTGGTTCATCAATGATCTGAATTAAGATGTTAGAGAATTATAGGCAAGTTAGTAGATGATATAAAGGAGGTACAAGGGCCATTCATTCATCTGCATTTTCTTCTCCCTTTCTCTGCGAAGATGCAGCCATAAAGAGAGAGGTTAACTCCAATTGTCTAAGTCTCCTGGTCCACAGCTGCAGCAAATGCTCTGCTCAATTTTGAAATCTTCACAGAGATACTGCTCAGAGACTCCCTCGTCTGTCGTATACAAGTACTGCACCATGATTTGCTGTAGAGTGCACAAACCAATAGCGCCCTTGCAATGCTGGAACCTATTTTTATTTAATTGTGTCTCATTGAAAAGCATGTTCATTGTTTGTGAACGGGCGCCATAATGTGTTCGTGATTTTGCCGCTTCCTGTTTCACAGGTACATGACTGTTGCAAATAGTGGGACTTTACCATACGGTATTCAGATTTGCCCTCTCACATGACAGGTGACATAGAGTTCCAAGAAAAATTTCAGCATACGCCACTCGATAATAACTTTATTAATATGATGGGCTTAGAGAGAATTAAAGTTTTGAACTTGGAAAGATAAATTGAGGTCTTTAAAAATATAGTAAGGATGAGATTCAGTTCAAATGGATCAGCCGTTTGAACCAGATAAATGAGAATTAGCGACATTTATTTATTTATTAGTAAGCCTTCATTAACACTGCAATGAAGTTACTGTCAAAATCCAAGTCGCTATACTACAGCATCTATTTAGGTACACTGAGGGAGAATTCCACATGGCCAATACACCTAACCAATACATCTTTTGGACTGTGAAACTGGAGCATCTGGAGGAAACCCATTCAGACACGGGGAAAATATACAGACTTCACTCAAACAATGACCCAAGCCGGGAATTGAACCCAGGTCCCTGGCGCTTTGAGGCAGCAGTGCTAACCACTGTGCTACTGTGCCACCCCATAGTACAAGAATTAGTTTGCATGTTATTTCCCTTTGTATTGACCTCTGAAAGAAGCTACCAACAAATGTAATGGTACAGATTTACTACAAACATTCAAACAGGAGCTGGACAAGTTGCTTAGTATGGCCAACATAACTGGAC
This sequence comes from Sphyrna mokarran, assembly GCA_024679065.1. NCBI lineage: Eukaryota > Metazoa > Chordata > Chondrichthyes > Carcharhiniformes > Carcharhinidae > Sphyrna > Sphyrna mokarran. The sequence continues at coordinate 72,362,116 of JAGIQG010000008.1, read as the reverse complement.
ATAGAATGTAAATACAGTGGGGTGGAGGATGGGGTTTCCCAGGAGATGACAGATGCATTCCAGTCAATGTAGTCTGCTGCAGTTCGTTTGAGAATTAGAGAACCAGAACTCCTTTCACCCAAGTTAACTTGGATGGTGATGGGAGCATGTTTTACATAAATTACACATGACAGCATGGACTGTAGATGAGCTGACATCTTTCTGCAGCATAATATGTCCACATATCAGCGATCACTTGAAGATCACAGTGTGATGAAAGTTTCACATTACAACACAATATATATTTGTACAAAGAGAGGGAGGGTTTGAAAGAAGTGACCAAAACAGCAAAATTGACCATAGAATTCTCTAGTGCATTTGGCCTATTGAGGCTGCACCGACAACAATCCCACCCAGACACTACCCCCTAACACCATGTATTTACCCTACTATTATCCCAGCACCAAGGGGCAATTTAACATGGCCAATCAACCTAACCCACACATCTTTAGGGTATGGGAGGAAACTGGAACACTTGGCAGAAATCCACACAGACATGGGGAGAACACACAAACTCCATGCAGACAATCATCCAAGGCCAGAATCAAACCTGGGTCCCTGCCACTGAGAGGCAGCAGTGCTAACCACTGTGTCACAATGAATATGTAAATTTGAGATAAAAAAAAGTCATGGGAAGTTCATAAATTATCTGGTTAAGCAATGTCATAACATTTAAACCTACAAGATTGATTCCTAATATAGAGAAATATGTTGATAATCTGGTGTTCAGAGGAAACAAACTATTTGACTGGAAATGCTACTACTTAGAATCATACCTGATTGGCTGATTTGTTAACAAATGCTCCCACCTTCCTGGTAAAGGTAGTCTCTAGTGCATCTTGTGGCGTTCCACTTTTCCCTTCACTACTCTTTGATAACAATTCTGTTTCACCACTTCAAAAGCAAACAAAGGGAAAACCGATCAGATATATGTGTGAAATATGTTTGTCAATAGTGTAATTGCTCTTTTCTTGTGCTCATCTAGATGAGAAATTTCAGTTTGAGTGACTGGAATTCCCTCCTCATACCAGATCAGGTGTTGAACAAATTGAAGTAAGTAGTCTCACAACACTAGGTTAAAGCCCAACAGGTTTATTTGGCAGCACAAGCTTTCAGAACGCTGCTCCTTCATCAGGTGAATGTAGGATTTGTTTCAAAAACATGATATATATATATAGACACAAACCCAATTATAACATAATGGTTAGAATGCAAGTCTTCACAGCTAATCAAGTCTTGTTACCTGTAGAATACATTATAAGTGACTCTCATCATGAAAATAAATGTATTTGAAAATAAAAGCATCAATTTTCCAATGGTCTAATCAAGTTTTGACAAACTTTCAATTTTAGGTTATTCTGCAGTAGAGACTTCAACTCAAGAGAGCAAGACTGAGGCTGTGTGTATTTATTTTCCTTAAAGCTTTTACTTCTGGCACAGAGGGAAAGACAAGAAGTCGTCTCACAACACCAGGTTAAAATCCAACAAGTTTATTTGGTAGCAAAAGCCACTAGCTTTAACAGCACTGCTCCTTCATCAGGTAAATGGGAGTTTTGTTCACAAACAGGGCATATAAAGACACAAACTCAATTTACAAAATAATAGTTGGAATGCGAGTTTTTATAGGTAATCAAGTCTTAAAGATACAGACAACATGAGTGGCGAGAGTGTTCAGCACAGGTTAAAGGGATGTGTATTGTCTCCAGACACGATAGTTAGTGAGATTTTGCAAGCCCAGACAAGTCGTGACGGTTACAGATAGTGTGACATGAACCCAAGATCCGTTCTCATGTGTACGGAACTTGGCTATGAGTCTCTGCTCATCGTCTTTGTGTTGTCTTGGGTCGTGAAGGCTGCCTTGGAGAACGCTTACCCGAAAATCAGAAGCCGAATGCCCATGACTGCTGAAGTGTTCCCCAACAGGAAGAGAATACTCTTGCCTGGGAATTGCCAAGTGGTGTTCGTTCATCTGTTGTCATAGCATCTGCATGGTCTCTCCAATGTACCATGAAGCACATTGCCAACATTAAGGGCACTTAAATGGTCATTGGATAAACATATGGATGATATTGGAGTAGTATAGAACATAGAACATTACAGCACAGAACAGGCCCTTCGGCCTTCGATGTTGCGCCGACCAATATAAAAAGCAATGACCCTCCAAACTAAACCATTCCCTTCTCTTCCATATACTTATCAACTAACCTCTTAAACGCCACCAAACTTGGCGCATCTACAACTGCTGCAGGCAGGGCATTCCACTCCCGAACCACCCTTTGGGTAAAGAACCTACCTCTGATATCCGTCCTATAACTATCACCCCTTAATTTAAAGCTGTGTCCCCTCGTGCTAGCTTTCTCCATCCTAGGAAAAAGGCTATCACTATCCACCCTATCTATACCTCTAATCATCTTATATGTTTCGATCAGGTCCCCTCTTAGCCTCCTCCTTTCTAACGAAAACAACCTCAAATCCATCAGCCTCTCTTCATAAGACCTGCCCTCCATACCAGGCAACATCCTGGTAAACCTCCTCTGTACCCTCTCCAATGCCTCCACATCTTTCTTATAATGTGGGGACCAGAACTGCACACAATACTCCAAGTGCGGCCGCACTAGAGTTTTGTACAGTTGCAACATGACGTTGCGGCTCCGAAATTCAATCCCCCTACCAATAAAAAAAAAGACTCCATATGCCTTCTTAACAACCTTATCGACTTGACTGCCTACTTTCAGGGATCTATGCACAAATACACCAAAATCCCTCTGTTCATCAACACTATTAAGAATCCTACCATTAGCCCTATACTCTACACATTTATTATTCCTGCCAAAGTGCATTACCTCACACTTTTCCGCATTAAACTCCATTTGCCACCTCTCGGCCCAGCTCTGCAACTTGTCCAAGTCTCTCTGCAAACTATAACACCCCTCTTCACTATCTACCACTCCTCCGACTTTGGTGTCATCTGCAAATTTACTAATCCATCCTTCAATACCCTCATCCAGATCATTTATAAAAATTACAAACAGCAGGGGCCCCAAAACAGACCCCTGAGGTACACCACTTGTCACCGAACTCCACGATGAATATCTCCCATCAACCACCACCCTCTGTCTTCTATCTGCTAGCCAATTCCTAACCCAATTAGCTAAATCACCCTCTATCCCATACATCTGCATTTTCTGCAGAAGTCTTCCATGGGCCACCTTATCAAACGCCTTACTAAAGTCCATATATACCACATCAACCGCCTTACCCCCATCCACCTCTTTGGTCACTTTTTCAAAAAACTCAATGAGGTTAGTAAGGCACGATCTACCCTTCACAAAACCAGTTAGTTTAGATGGTTAGATGGTTTCACAAGTTGGCACAACATTGAGGGCCAAAAGGGCCTGTCCTTCGCTGTAATGTTCTATGCCTCGGGACATCCTTTCCTGCAGTACATCAGGTAGGCAACTTTGGCCGAGGTGCAAGAGCATGTACCATGTACCTGGTGGATGGTGTTCACACATGAGATGATGGTGTCCATTTCGATGATCCAGCACATCTTGAGGCTGCCGTGGCAGAGTTGTATAGGGTCATGGTCACTGTTCTCCTGAAGGCTGGGTAGCTTGCTACAGACAATGGTCTGTTTGAGGTTATGCAGTTGTTTGAAGGCAAGAAGTGAGATGTGAAGTGTGAGGATGATCCTGGTGAGATGTTGCACACCAGAACTGTTGATCGATAGCAACAGACAGCTACAGACGCTGAAAGACGCCCTAATAAGAACAGGATATGATGCTTGCCTCATCGATCGACAGTTCCGATGCGCATTTGCAAAAACCCGGACCGATCTCTTCAGAAGGCAAACATGGAACACGATGGACAGAGTACCCTTTGTTGTCCAGTACTTCCCTGGAGCAGAGAAGCTACAATATCTTCTCTGGAGTCTTCAACATATCATTGATAAAGACAAACATCTCGCCAAGGTCATGCCCACACCCCCACTTCTGGCCTTCAAACAACCGCATAATCTCAAACAGACCATTGTCTGCAGCAAACTATCCAGCCTTCAGGAGAACAGTGACCATGATACCACAAAACTCTGCCACAACAACCTCTGCAAAACGTGCTGGATCATCAGCACGGATGTCATCATTTCACATGAAAACACCATCCACCAGGTACATGGTACATACTCTTGCAACTCGGCCAATGTTGTCTGCAGAAAAGGAGGTTGAGGCATGGTACACTGGGGAGACCATGTAGACGCTACGACAACAGATGAACGAACACTGCTCGACAATCACCAGGCAAGAGTGTTCTCTTCCTGTTGGGGAACACTTCGTCAGTCACAGACATTCAGCCTCTGATCTTCAGGTAAGCGTTCTCCAAGATGGCCTTCACGACACTTCAGCGCAGTCACTGAGCTGAGAGTGATAGCCAAGTTCTCCATACATAAGGACGGCCTCAACCTTGGTTTCATCTAACACTATCTGTAACCCCCACGATTTGCCTGGACTTGCAAAATCTCACTAACTGTCGTGTCTGGAATCAATACACATCTCTAACTTGTGCTTAATGCTCTCTCCACTCACATTGTCTGTACCTTTAAGACTTGATTGCCTGTAAAGACTTGCAATCGAACATTACTTTGTAAATTGAGTTTATGTCTTTATATGCCCTGTTTGTGAACAGAACTCTCACTTACTGATAAAGGAGCAGTTCTCTGAAAGCTAGTGGCTTTTGCTACCAAATGAACCTATTGGATTTTAACCTGGTATTGTGAGACTTCTTACTGTATTTACCCCAGTCCAATGCTGGCATCTCCACATCACGACAAAGGGAAAGAACACACTTTAGTTTAATTTTTATTTGGTCAGGGCTCACCAGTACATCAGAATGATGATGCTATGACAGATGTAACCATTTCAATAAAGGACCAAGAGCTCAATGCAAGATTTTATCTAACAATATGGAGAAAAATATTTTTAAGCATATTCCATGAACAGTATCTGATAGAATGGTTCAGGCAATCTCTCCATCTCTAAATTAGTTACTCTTCAATTTGTTGAAATAGTTAAAACGAAGTTGAACTGCTGTAAATAATATCAAAATATTTGTGAATTAATTTACAATCATTTTCATTGTGAACAATTTATAAATAAATTATGTAAGGTGGGGGATAAATTAATCATGTTAGATCTGTAGGTCAACTGTGCAGCTCAATACCTAAATCATAGTTATTCCATTTCACATCAGCTTGAAATAAAGTTATTTTAAATTTTGTGATATTACTTCATGGGACTGATCTGAGAGTAGTCTTAGCTGAAGGGCCCTGTTAGCTAACTGAAAGGGAGAGGCAGCAGATTTACATGTAGTTTCTCTAGCTTGGTGCTCAATATACTTTATACCGATCCAGACCCAAGGATTTGCCTGCCGAACTTCAATAAGGGTTCTGCACGTTTACAAATTTGATTTCAGATATGCAGAATTCAATAATCATCTCCTTAGTCAATCAGAATACTCATTCTAAATGTACCTGCTAGAAGGTGTTGCTGCCACGTGTTGATTCGTGTCTGTCGAATTACAGGGAGGGACCTTATCATGGTCAGCCTGGGTACCAGAAGCAGGCTGTAGAGGCAAAACAGGTATACCTCCTTCTTTATTAGGAACTATCATCTAGGATAAAAATAGGCAAGATTTGAAAACAAATCATTAACTATGGAAGCTTTAACTAAATTCCAGTTACAATATATTGTTTGAGCATTAGAATGAAGCACAAAGCTTTTGTCGTAATGTAGAATTACAAGTACTTTTCAAACAATTAGCTGTACGCAAGTTTGAATTCTCCCTTGAATACTTTATTCCACTAATGACAACATGCAGAATTGGTCATAGTGTGTTGGTACATCTTGGATTTAATTTCACAGTGAGGGTCTCTATTTTGGTTGCACAATTTGGGGAAGCAGTGTGCAGATATTAACGGAATTGAGGACAGGGAGGAAGAGCAGGAAAACTTCATTGTTCAATTAATGAATAACAGAATCCCAATTAACGGTGGGATATTTAGTCTTTTTAGTCACTAAGGAGCACAATAACATCTAAAGAGGAAGGAATAATATACAGGGGAGGTGGGGGCAGACAGTAAACATATACACCAGAATTCTACTGCCCCGCCTCCACAGGAATCAGAATGGGCAAGGGGCAGAAATGGGAATGTCTGTTGGCTTTGGGTGGGATTTTCCAATCTTGGGTCAAATGAGGCTGTAAAGTCCTATCCATAATCTCGATATTAAACTCCCAGAATGGCAGAAGGGTTGGGTTTAAAATGCCAAATGTGTACAATTCAACACAATATTTTTATGCTGCAAAAATTGGGGTGTTCAAATATTCTACTGTGGAGAGGCATGGTGCTTATTAACACATTTAAACTGGACTCCTACATTAAAACTGTGGGGCTGATTTGAAATTAACTTGCGCTGCACAGATATTCCAGCTGTCAGAAAACTTAGCAGTGAAGTGGAGGCAGGAGCTGCTTGCTCTCCAGCTAAGTGGCTGATTTAGTACTCCTCACTGGTTAGCCAGAAACTCTAATCTCTCTCTTTTTGGATATGGTGAGTATAGCCAACTCAATTAGAACTAGGAATTGTACTCAAAACCTTCAACTCTATCCATATGGGTACTGAATTCTTCCAGTTACTTTCTAGTGACTACGTCTTTCGTTGTCCAGAACAATTAGGACATAGACATGTCAACCAACTGATTATTCTGAAATGTTTACATCTACTGTGGCACACAAGACTTAGGAAGTCAATTATGCATATTTTTTTTCTACTCCTGTCAAGATGCATGTATTTTGGGAAATCTATGCAGTGAATATAACCATGTAATTCCTAGAAAGAGGCCATCTGACCCATCGAGTCTGCACCAACTCTGTATTTAGTTATTCGACATTTGAAATATCAATACATATAGTTAAAACATATTGGCAATATGTTGTGCGCACAATTGCAAATGGCCATCTCAATTAACAAAGTTGCACTATATGTTTTATTAATGCTTTTGGCACTAGCAAGATGGGGCTGCTTGGCTTATTTGAATGAGTACACATTATGCCACAATGCTATAGTGTGTTCATTTTTTTATTGCAAATGGACTAATTTATTAACTTGATAGAACAATTCCATCCTGTCTAATCCAAGATATGTGTGAAGAAATGTTAGTTTGAAACTAATTTTTTTAAATCTGTTTCTCACTTATAAATGTTGCCACATACTGCAAAGGCGGCAATATTTTCAGTGGGCAAATTCACCATTTGAAGCAGGCATGAATGATAATAGCTGCCAAGGTCCCACCTGTCTAAATATCATCGCCTCTCCACCACTCTTTCTATCATTTTCGCTTCTTCCTCTGTAACCAGGCTTTTGGACATCTGTCTTAACATCGCCATATCAGGCTTGGTATTATATTTTGTTTAAATTCTCATGAAGTGCTTTACTATGTTAAAGGTACAATATATATGCAAGTTATTTTCATTGTTATTAATAACTAACACCAGTAGCTCCTTTGTTGTTCAAGTGCAAAATGATGACCCTTTAATGTGATTGAGAATTGTGTGATGTGCTGATTAGGCAGTTAAGCAGTCATGAGTTCTGTATGCAGGGAATTCAAATCATCATCCTGTCTGGAAAAAGTGTTTTCAAGGGGTGAACATAATATTACAGTGGGGATAGACAGTTTCTAAAGAGGCAGGAGTAGCAGGCACAGTGGCAAGTGGTCAATTCTGACAAAAAATATTATGGCAAGGCAACTTTAGCTTCAAAATTATGAATAGTTGATGATGACTGGAGGGATTTCAAGTGCTGTTATTGGATTTTTATTTGACGTAAAATCTACTGTAGAATAATAACATTAATTTTTTTAAAAGGTAGCATGTCAAACTACAAACTTATCCTCCTGTCCCATTTTGCTGCATTTGGAGAAGTGAGGCAAAACGTATGCTCAAGTCACAGCGACAAAAGGGGTGAAATGACAGAGGTATGTTTCGGGAGGCTTTAAATCCTGTTATGGAACTGAATACTTATGTTTATGAAAGCTTTTCCAAAAGAGTCCCAGAAAGTATGTAAAAAATATCACTATGCAAGTGAACTTAAGTTGTGCCTTGTAAGGAGCAGTCAGGCATCAAGAGTATCTTATACTTTAATTGTTCAGTTTCCCCTACATTTGTGAATCCATTTTATTTTTTTTAACCTTCAACACGTGAAAACACACATCTGTTCTGACATGTACATTTTAAAGTTGTCATGCTCAGACCAAGGAGTAGAAATTAGATTTCAAAAAGTGACTGCAAAAACAGATCACTGTGACCTTTTCCTTAATTGGTCGGTGCAACATCGAAGGCCGAAGGGCCTGTTCTGCGCTGTAATGTTCTATGTTCCTAGATTAATGCTTTGTACTGTGGATTGAACTGATCTACATTTGTTTCTTGTTAAATGTAAATCACAGCCTTATTGATATCAATTCAGCTATTCTAGGAAACAGACAGATCCATATTTATTATGGCTGGTCTCTATGAGAGTAAGGCATTATGTTCAAAAAGTCATTCAACTGCGCTATATACATTTTCTCTGTTTATTAATTTAAGTGAAGAAGTAGATGCGATTATAAAGTGATGTTTCAACTTTATATTCTTCAGTTTGCTAAAATAAATGGGGAAAAGTAGTCTCAGATTTTTTCAAAGTACAATAGGGGAATGCTTTAAGTCTGTAACTACACTGAATCAAATGCTTGACTTTTTTTGCTGCTACTGGATGTATACATTAACAAAGTCATCAGACATTGTTATATTTTAATATAAAGTTATATTTTAAATAACTTCTCTCCTCTGCAGAAGACAATCTGTTTTTATGTGTAGCTTTGTATTGTAATGCTGCATAAAGATATTTAACATATATAAAAGAATGAGAGAGTAGGGTCATGCAGAAGAAATGTTAAGGAAGTATAATTTCACAAAAATAACTTCAACAGCTTCAATAAAAGAAAATTTTGCATCCATTGAGATAAAAGTCTGTTTTAATAAGGCCTCGGCAAGTTTCTCTAGCTAGTTACATTCAATTGATTTTTTTTTCTGTTTTTGAAGTTGTGGTACTTTTTAAATACAGTAGACTACATTGCTTGAACCAGAGACTCAAACCAATGTTGATTCTATTCAAGCACGAATCATTGATTTACCTGATGTGGATGAGCAGTATTTACACCAGCAGTTAAGGCTGCTGGGCAACAGGCTAGGTCAGCTGAACCACCACCAAGAGTAGCAAAGGGCTGATAGGAAAGACGTGAGCTGTAGAGCTGGGAGAAGGAAGAAGGGCACAGAAAATAGACAGATACTAAATAGTAATCAGACTGGTACACATTGCTGGAAAAAGAGGGAAACAAAGAAATTGCATCACCATAAAAGTCACACATATAGCAAAAGCCACAATACTGCCAATGAAATTTTAAGAGTTTGAACTTTGATATTTTAGCCACTCTTCCAAAATTACTTTTTATTTAGCATGCTTAGTCATGGATTAGACCAAAATACTACATAACCCAAATGGTGGATAGCTTTCTCATGTCCATAGTGTTACTCCACCATGTTACCAGCCCTGGCTTTGCAATTTTCCTGCTAGTCAGCTCTTCTAGCGAAGCCCTGGCTTTATGTCACTTCAGCTAACAGAGACTACCTTTATGAACAAAATAACTCATCACAATAGATTGAACAACCAGGAGGTTTAGAAACTCGTGATGAAAATCTGAGATGCAATTTCATCTTCTTTCCAGGAAATTATGTAACATATGTTCACATGGCATCTAAACACATTTCCCAGGCAAAGAGGCATCTGCCAGAAAACTGGCCTTATTTCATTTCTATGACAAGTTTTTGTAATGCAGATAGGAGATCTAGAAGATCTGAGTGGCTATACTGTGCCAATAATTTTCACTGCTGGCTCAGATATTTGGTGGATCAGAGAGATTTTTAAATGAAGAAACTGTTGATCGTTAGTTGGGTTCTTAATGGTGATCCTGTATTTTCAGCACAAATTTTTCCACCAAATAAACAAGTCCTGGGGAATGCAGATATTTGCTCAGATTAAAGGTCCTGGGATTTCTGATGCTTACCTGTGAGGCTCAACTCTGATCTAGAATATATGTTCAACTGCTCTTCGGATTTTTTGCTTTCCAGTTAGTCATTGCAATTAGAGACATGTCCAAAAAAGAATGTCCTTTTTTTTCCCCCCCACAGAAAAGGCTTCAGTTAACTTACTAGAAATTTTGAAACATAATATCATATTTACTTAATACAAGAGACGTTGTGATTGCTAAGAAGTTATCTCATGACACTAATAGCATTTAGGGTCTTGTGATTCAGACTACGCCAGATTGCCTCTTCAAGGTAGTAGGAAATAGCAATGCCAAGACAGTGGACAGTGAAACACTAAATCAGAATAATATTATTCCTCACGTTTCTTCATAAGAAAAGTGGTTGTGCAAAAGGAAGACTTGAGGGAAGGAAATTAATCTAATTACTTGTCCATTTTTCTTTAACCAGGGCTGATAAACTTGATGCACTAGAGAATGCTATTTGGCTGCCAGACAGCTTGCAGATCACCACGTCCCAACATCATGGCCAAAGTAACAGAATAAAGTTTGACAACAAGAGTAACTAGGCTCCTATGCAGTTAAGATGGCACATAAATGTAATAGCTTCAATAATGCGGATGGAAAAAAATCATTTCTAATTTTATGGGAATTAGAGAATGTAAATATCAAAAACCCAAGATGCATTTTTTCCAAAATATTTCTCTTCCACATTAAAACAGTAGCAGTCCACATCACCTGTCAAAAACCGACAGTTCCTCATACAAAATCTTATGGTGTGAACCAACCAAAGACACAACTACTTCTTATAGAGAGCTGTCAATGATTATAAGTTCCAATTCATCCTATGGGGAAAAACTGTTTGATTTTACACAAATATTACATTTTTTTCCATTGGATCTGAACAAAGAAAAAAACTTGCATTCATATAGCACCTTTCAATATCACTGAACATCTCAAAGTGCTTTACAGCCAATAAAATACTCTTGCAGTGTTATTGCTGATGTAGAAAACACAACAGCCAGTTGACACACAGCAATCTTCCACATAAATGACAGTGTGATCATATGTAGATAATCTGTTTTTGTGATGTTGAATAAGAGGGAATATATTGGATAATTTTCCCCACTCTTCTTCAAAATAGTGCCATGGAATCTTTGACAAGTCTTGATTTAATACCTAGATGGCACCTCTGGTAATGCAGCATTGCACTGTCAACCTTGATTTCTGTGGTCATGTTCAGAATGGGAACTTGAACCCAGAACCCCCTGACTCAATGTTAAGAATGCAACCAACTGAGCTGCAGCTGACACACACAAATGTATTTATCTTGTTTTACTTATTTCAAGAAACAGAACGACTGATTTAAGGAGGCAAGATACCAGTTAGAGATTTACCACTATTAACTTTTGTTGAACAATTAGAACACTTTCTCATGTCAACCTTGGCTCAATGATAGCATAAAGGTTCAGACCCTATTCCAGAGAAGTGGGCACATAATCTCGGCTATTCAGTATATAATCACTGCAGCTTCATTGAGCCCTGCATTGAAATATCAGGGGTGTCATATTTTGGATGAAATTCAAAACTGAAGTCTCATCAGCCCTTTCAGGTGAACCATAATAGGTCACACAAGACTATTTGAAAGAAAGCAGAGGAGTTCATCATGTGTCTGAGATAATATTTATCTATCAACCAAATCACAAAAAAAAAGTATCAAATGATTAATCCAGTGCTGTGTGTAAGGCCTTTCTATGAACAAATTAAATGTCACATGCCCCCTACATTAGTACGTGCACTCCAACACTTCTTCATTGACTAAAAAGCATTATCAGACAGCCAGCAGTCATAAAAGATGCGAGATAATGCAAGCTCTTTCAATCATACAACCAAAAGTTAAGAATTCTACCATAGAACAATTGGGCTGAAACGTGAGTTTCGGGGTGATATTGGCTGGGTAACTTAAAGATATGTTGAAAGCATGCATGCAAAGTCTGACCCGACCCACTCCACCACTCTGAGCCCTGACCTGAATTCCGCCTCCCCCACCTAAATATATCTTCTTTCTGATCTGTCAAAGATCTTTAAACCTAACTGCACCTTGGTTTATCACAGCTAGTGCTGTAAAAAGGCACCTGACAGAGCTTTCCTTCAACACCAAGCCAAGGATATGCACTGTACTACTCAGGTCTCGCCTGTTGCGTAAGACAGAATTTTGGATAAGAAACCAGGAATGGAATAGCAATTCAATTCTAATTGCCACTCCAAGGAATTTCAGGTACATCTCCTTTGTATTAACTGGCACTCCATGTTTTATATGCTACCTGGGATTTTTTATATAATGGATGAGGGAAAAGGAAGACAAGTTCAGCTGGAGTCTATATACCCAGGATAAATTGCATTCCTTCCCAAATCTCAAGAGAATCTATATTTAAAGATGCCAGATGAAGTATTAGTAAATGATGCCATGTGCTCTCCCCATGGTCTTCTAGTATATCATATATACTTGCAGAGCTTGACCTGCACGGAGCTAACAACTGTGCCTTCTTAAATTCAGCTCCTGTGCATTATTAGTTCAGAAACATAACCATGATACTGCTGAAGTCAGCGAAAGGAAATAATTAAAACCAAAAATAAGATGGGAAGAAGAAATTGGGTATAGTTAGGTGAAAAAGCTTTGCATTTGGTGTTTTGAGCACAGGGAAACCATGGTAGCCATGTTTTTATTAAGTGAAGGTAGCAAGTGAAGAGCAAAACTCCTTCATGCAAGCACCAAAGCTGAAACTGAAAATAACTGGAAATGTGACAAATCAGGAAATAGTAACATGTCACCAGGCACACATTTTAAAATGTAAAAGAAAACTGATAGGAAATTAGGAAAATAAGTTTTCTTTAGGAGAAAGTGCAGCCTGTTTTGATTTCAATAAGATAAGGCTATTGAAGAGGAGCGAGAGAGAGTATACAAAATGACATTTTGATAGCTCAGAATAGGAAAGCACAGAAGTGTGCCAACCACGGTAATGTGGATTGGGTGCAGATAAAAAAGGGTGAGTGAGAGAGAAGTTAAAGAGAAAGTGCTCCTCAGATACTCAATAGTTTCTTGTATTCTATTGAGGATCACAAGAGGAGTGTTGCAGCAGCCTGCTCAGATATGGGTGCAATAATCAAGTTTTCAACGGTATCCATCTTACTAAACAGTTGAGGAAATAATAAGAACTAGAAAAGCTGTAGCGAATTACTGAATCAAAGATAGAAGATAAACCATCAACTACAACACAGAGTGACTAAATAATGTTACAAAATGGCTGCTGATAATTATGCAAGGACAGTCTAGAGATAGTTTTGATGGCTTTGGCAAAGCTGTTTGAGCTGAAGTTTGTTTTAAACTGGATTATGTTTCATGATTCCTTGCAATTAGTTTAGAACCACACAATAACCAAATGATTCTATATGATGTGATCAAAGAAGTAAAAACAAGATAGATCTAACCTCACATAAACAGGTACCCTGAAAGTTACATCCCTTTGCCAAAAACCTATAAATCTTCCATGAATATTCTATTTTGATACATTTGGTTGGTTGCAGGAAGTGTGTGTGTGTGTGTATGTGTGTTGGGGTGAGTGGGAGGGTTGGTGTTGGATGGCAGAAGAGAGAGGAAAAGCAAGAAAGAGAACACAAAAGACATACATTTCATTAAAGAGTATGTTCTGAATTGGCCCAATCTATGTAAGTAGGTAAAATATCATTACTTGCTATTCACTCGTTTACCATCAGTCTGCCATTATTTCACAAAAAATAAATTTAAAATTGAGAGGCATGTTAACTCAAATAGTCTCTCCTGACAGTCTTTTTAATGTAGCGTGAAAGACTACTACTTTCAGTTCACAAAGTTAGCAGATATAAACAATTAAAGTCTGTGAAATGTGACTGACTAAAATTAGAATTTGTGGCCATGACTCACACACATGCTATTCATAATCTTAGGCTATTGGGAATCAGGAGTGACTTGAAAACAGAGTAGGGAAACTACATAAGTGACTTAGAACACAAGCAAAGTACATTATCATGGCTATCATTTCTACCCAATGAAATCTCCTCAGTTCACTTTACTTATTGGAGAAGGCAGACTTCAGGCCCGCTTATGCGATTACTTCTCTCAGCTCAAATTTAAATGCTGCATGGCAAATGTCAGTGTAAGTCAATCTTATTTTTCCTGCTTGCAAATGGTTTTATATTCTCAAAAAAATGGCACGATGAATGTTACTTCAATCTTACTTGATTGTTTCCCCCCTCCACATGTCCCTTTCCCTATTTTACTGGGTGTTAATCATAAGGACATTACTATTCACCACAGAGGTCTAGTGCTTGCATCAGTGACATTTACACAGAGATGATCATCTGGGATTTCAAATTCTTTTGAACTGAAATAAGTATGCAGGTACATTTAAAAAGTACATTCAAAAAACATACCTTTGTTTACATACTACTTAAAAAGACGGTCTTTAAAATGTGGGCATAAACTTCCCCATCCAACACAAGATTACTGTTACATTTTAAACATGTTGCTTTGATGTTACTTCATATATAGACAGTGAGGGAAAGAAAGGAGAAACATATTTTCTATAGATCTTCCAAACCCTGCCTCAACTAATATCCATGGAAAACAGTGGCAACAAGAGACTATTTGATTTTGGTCTTCCCAATATTGTTATATAACCCTGTTTTATACTAGAAAAATGAATATTTGAGTGAGCTGAAGCCACAGAACATTTTTCAAGTTTCAGGTGAGTCTCAAAACAACCAAACATTTACATATCTATTCCTGACAATTTACAAAGCAATCAGGGTGGAGATGGACTGTCTGGGCTAACCAAGGATACTTTAAACAATGGCCTCAAATTAGCTTGTATGACAATATTTAATTCAGTAACTGGCTAGTTTGTGAAGAATGGTTATGTGCTAGCAGAATAGCACTTTGTGTAAAAAGACACTGATTCCCAGAGTCAGTGGGCAGAAAGAAATTTGTGGGCTAACAGCAAGAAAATGACTCATGGTCCCTTTCCCTCCAGTCATTCAGCAAATCGGCCCTCATTGTATTCCGACCAGTCAAACCCTACAGGCAATGTCTTTAACATAAAGCAGGCAGCGGCCGGCTCAAGTAGAAGAGACAAACGCCATGAATAAACATTTTAAACGATCCAAGTCATCAATCTATAGGAACTGTATACACCTGACTTGCTTTTAGGTTCTAAAACCATTCACCTATCCTCCTCTTTTTGTGTTGTGTATTGGAGGAGTATGTATGTGTGTTTGTGAGAGAGAGAGATAGCGAGAGAGAAAAGAGAGAGTGAGTGTGAGCGTGTGAGTGTGTGTTATACCATTTCCCTTTCTTTTAAAATTTACAATCAAGTCTGTGTCTTATACTCACAACACTTAAGTTATCACTGACTGATCTGATAAACAAATTCTCCTTTAAAACATCTGTTGCAGTCAATGGAGAAATGGAAAGAAAGGGGAGCTATTCTATCACTTTTCACTTGATCCTTAATATTTAATTAAATTTCTGCTCTTCCAATACTGATAATTTGGAAACTTAAAGATTTTGCCTGCCACAAACTTCGCTTCCCAACTACAATTTCCCTGGCAACTGTCTACTACTGATTCACTTTGGCATTATATATGATCCAAAGATGAACTTCCAACCATATATCTACTGATTACTAAGATTGTCGATTTTTCACCTCCATAACATGTACTTCTGACTGCCTGTGTTCACTGATCTATACCAACTTCCAGGCAAGCAACAGTTTCATTTGAAAATTCTCAACCATTTTTTAAGCCCTCCATGACCTTACCCCTTCCTAAGTCTATAATCTCCCCCTGCCTTATAACACTCAAAAGACAGATGCACGCCTCTAATTGTGGCTTTATAGGTAAGGTACATCCCAATTTTAATAACTCAGCATTGGTGGCTGCACAGTTAGCTGCCTCTGTCTACTGCTAATCCCTCATCTAGGACTTAGTTACCTCTAGACTTGATTATTCCAATGCATTTTTGATAGTGGAATTTTAAGCATTGGAACTCTCTCCCTATCCATAGAACTACAGAATTTGACTGTGCAGAAAGAAGCCATACAGCCTATCAAATCTGCACTGACCTTTCAAAAGAGCTTCCCACCTAAGCACTACAATCCCTGTAACTCCATGCATTTATCATAGCTAATCCACCTAATCTACACCTCTCTGGACTGTGGGAGGAAAATGGAGCACTTGGAAGAAACCCATGAAGACACAGGGAGAATGTGCAAACTCTACACAGTCACTCAAAGCTGGCATCAAACCCAGGACTCATATGCCGAACCAGCAGTGCTAATCACTGTGCTGCCTATCACATAATTACTCTTTACCTCACTTTTCTCTTTAAAACATACTCTTTGACCAAACTTCTGGTTATATGCTGTAATATCACCTTATATGGTTTGACATATTTTGTTTTATAATGCTCCTTTGAAGATTTTATTATGTTAATGGCAAAATGTAAATGCAAGTTATTATTTTGTTACCATCATAAATTATGTTAATCGAATTTTTAAATTGAATAAATGCCTTTGAATTATCAGGAATAGATCAATTATAAATTTGATCATTAAAACATGGCTCACGAACCACACCATTAGCACAGTTTTCAAGATCCCTAATATAGGGAAGCTACATGAAATTAGTTTATTTTATCTGAACAACAATCAGAAACACATGAAGAGAACACTTTTTGCTCCAGTTATCAGTGATTTTATCGTGGTGAAAAAATATCACAAAAACATAATACTGAATCTTGTGACCTGCATGGAGATCTGCCTGGTCAGGTCTTCCTCAGATGTTTTGATCGTTGCTAGCTCACTTTGTGGCATTACATGGACAGGAAGTAGATCACCTTTACTTGGCTGAATGCAGAGGGTATTCAGGTTTTTGCTAGGGTAGAAATTGATCTGAAGATGTTGGTAAACCATATTAACAGCTGTCAGCACTGGCTACAGAAAGTTGGTTCCATTTGGCTTTCAGACGAACTAAGTCATGGATCTTGTTCAAGTTAATCAAGACACTTCAGGAAACTTCCACGTCAGTAAAGTTAAAGGTTACACAAGTATAAAAGATAGAATAAAATTAGAGAGGGGAGTCACAGCAAAAATATGTTGGAATAAAAATAACCACAAGTATTTTGGTTCCCTTTAAGTCAGGAAAAGGGGCCCAGAAATAATTCAAGTTTTATGGCCTGAACAATTCCTTGTTTGGCTTCAAACAAAATGTGGTTGGTTACTTGCAATTGGTTTCTGTTGTAACTCACTTGATGCGTAAAGGTCAAGCCTAGCAGGGGGACCTTCAGTGTGTCCATCACCACTGGCCTGGGAGTCTGAAAATGTGTTTTACTAACAGTAAACACACACTATACACAGACATACACAAAAGAGAAAGAGAAAAAAGAAAAACAGAACTTAGAAAGAAGAAAATAAGAATTATGCATCAAAATCTCAACTTCGAATGCAAGTTAACAATATTTGAGAAAAACACATTTCAAAACATATTTCTGAAAGCTCAATCATCATTGTGTGCAACTAAGGTGGCACTTCAAGCATCATAGTGATAAAGCAAAAAGCTATACCGAATATGCCTGCAATTCATCCATCAACAGATCATTTCTGTGATCAACACAAGGTGCCAATTAGCTGCTAGTAGGTTTGAGTTCCAAAGATATCACACAGAGATATCTCAAATGTTAAACTTCTAAATTTTGATTGACTGCTCTTGAATTTTCTCCTTGGGGTCTTGATCTCCAAGTCCATAATTCAACAGCAATCAACCATCAAAGATCCACAAATCTTTGGTGGGAACTAAGTGTAATTTGCCCAGCTGATTTTGATTGTGTTTATGAGCCTAGGGTTATTGGGTAACAATCAGTAGCAGGGCCTTGATCGATTTCTTGTTGCTTTCATGCCAAAATCAACTGTAGCAGCCTTTCAGCAACAAAGCGAAGGTCAGCTTACTTAGAGACCAGGGAAATTCTGATATCGAGTAAGAGAGGTTTACAGCATGGAAACAGGTCCTTCAGTCCAACTTGTCCATGCCACTCTTTTTTTCAAACTCCGAAGCTGGTCAAATACATTAAGTATACATTGAACTCTATTTTAACATCCCCTCACTGCCACCAATCCCCCAATTTGGTTGTGAAAGAAGAAAAATGTTTGGTGTAAGAGGGTTTAAAATATGAGGAAGAAGAGATTTGACTCCATTCCTACCCTATTAAATTTTAAAGGGGGATGACTATATGGATGAAGTTCCGACAGAAGACAGGTAGGAGACGAACAAACGTGTCTAATTACATGGTTTGTAATGTGACTTAAATTTAACAGAAAGCAAGGGGAGATAGCCATAAGCTGTGGGTTTTGCAGGTGATGAACCAAGATGGGAGCTGCTAGCACCACAAGGTCAATCACTCATCTAGCAGTCTTGCTGACCAAGAAAACTGGGATGCCCCCAATGACATCTCTGAAGAAAACTATCAGGCTCTCATAGGCTGAGCACCAGCTTCCCCTCTTATAACTCCTTATCTTCAGCTCCATCCATCTTCCTGACTATAACTGAAAACAAAGTTCTGTTTGGCAATCTTAACCCCAACGTCACCTTCTCACAATCTGCTGACCACCTCCCACTACCTGATTACTTCCTTCCCAATCCCAGGCAGTGTCCTTAACCTGTGACAGCAAATTGCCACTAGTTGTCCCTGAAAATCCCAGAGCTGTGGTCTCTTCCAGACCTCCCCTTCCCACTCCTCCTATCCAAGAACCAGGTTGTCCACCTCTCTGATTTTGATGAGTACTTCAGCTGTTTCTGGTCTCTCCTCCCTTCTTGCTCCCCATTAATATCAGGGCATTGTATTTGCCAACTGCTGTTTTGGTGATCTATCAAATTTCAGATCACTTGTATCTTTTAGGGTGATAAATGAAGATTTTGTTTTGAATAATATTACTAAATATCTTTAAAATGTCACTTCTATCCAGTTTAAAGTGCAAGATGAACTTAGCAAAAATGGAATAACTGTAGACATACAACAAAAACAGAAAAAAATTATTCTGTGGGGAGAGAATAGAGCCAATGTTGAGTCTAAATGATTTTTTGTCAGAGCTCAGAGCAAAGACAATCAGTAGAGATATATACTACTAGAGTGGGGAAGGTGGGTAGGAGGTGTGGAATTAGACAAAATGAATGTGAGTGAGGATACAGAGGCTGAGAAGATACTGGGAGTGTCCATTACGTGACTGGAATGCGAGGATGGCAGAATAGAAGTACAAATTGTTAAAGAACTGCCGAAGGAATGCAGCATGGGTATGTGTACATGCATGGAAAGAAAGAGAGCTGGAACGGAAAAATGGAAAAATAGAAGTGAAAAAGAAGGATGACATAACAAATGAATGAGATGAAACAAAATGGAATAAAATAAATAGAAATGGGATGAAGGTGGAGGAGAGAGTTCATTTTCTCAAGTAGTTGAACACAATATTCAATCTGGAAGGCTGTATAAGGTGCACAATCGGATGATGAGGTGCTGTTCCTCCAGTTTGCATTGAGGTTCGGTACAACACTGCAAAGGGCCAAGGGTGGACATGTAGACAGGAAAGGAGGGTGGTACGCTTGGTACGCATACTTGGTACTTGTCACAGAAGTACTTTGTACTTCTGTGACAAGTGACAGAAAGGTCTGGATTCTTTTTGCGATGAATCGAAGGTGTTTAGCAAAGCGGTCACCCAGTCTATGTTTGGTCTCTCTGATGTAGAATGGACCACATTGGGAACAGCAAATGCAATAGGCCAGATTGAAAGCAATGCATGTGAAGCGCTGCTTCACTGATGGGGGTGTTCAGGATTTGGGGTAATGAGCAGGGAGGAGGTAAAGCAGCAGATGTTGCACCTTCCATGATTACATGGGAAGGTGCCATGGGCAGAGGGGGTTGGGGGTGTGAAAGAATGGTATCATGCTGGAGTTGGCAGAAATGGTAGAGGATGATCCTCTGATAGGGTCATAAGTGAGGACAAGACAAATCCTATCCTGATTCTGGGAGGGAGGGGAGGGCAGCGGGTGAGAGGGTGACAGCAGTGATCTGGAAAACGGGTGGGATGCGGTTGAGAGACCTTGAGTAAGCATGCAGTTGCTCAGAATTCACATCTACAGTTTTCTCACTTTTAACTGGAAATCTTCCCCATGTCAGGCAGAATTCATACATATCAGCACGGTCAAAAGTGCATGGCTGTGCAAACTGCACTGTCAGCCTGTATACTGTATACAGGCTGACAGCTCAGCTTGCCCACAGCCAAAATTAAAAGGTTTGGATGAAGCCATTTTTCTTTCCTATCTAGGGTCACTAATGATAATTGAAACTACTACTAGGGGTGGGTTTCAATACCTACAACAGCATTGGCACAATAAACATAGAATTGTTAAAAGATCATTCAACTTTGAAGAATGAACATAAAATAACTTTTTTAAAAAACATTTTCCTTTATATAACATGCTTGGATGTACATAACAACTTTTACAACCTAGATTATCACTTCTGTACACAGTTTACCAACCTCTATATGATCATGTAATTTGCAATTGCAGTTACAAATAGTGAATGAATATTGTGCATATGATAAAACAAGTACAAATTATTAATCAAGTGATAAAGGTGGAATCATTATACATATTGTATACAACTTGCTGTTTTGCCTGCTTCAACATTAAACCATTTCAGTCTTATCCTCCATATTTTTCTTTCCAATTGGTCAATCTGTGGCTCTAAATATTTGTGAATATCTTGATGTGTTCACTAGATTTAATAATCTGCGAGCTAATTGTTCAGGTATTAACTTCTCTGATCCATCTCTAGTTTTGGAATCAGGGTGGGAAATTTATGTGGATGCGGCAGCTTAATCTATGTAGCAACGTACCAGGAAAGAAGGTTGGGGCCTCGGGCATTGTAGGACATTTATATCATTTATAAGACAGATGTACGTTAACATACCCTCTACCCAGTTACATGCTCAAGGACATAGTGATATATGTTATTAAAATATCAGTGAATAATTCTATAGTGTGCAGTGTACGTCATATTATAAATATGCTGATAATATTGAAGATGCTAAATTGGATCTGGTTTATGATTTAGCAATAGATTCTTACATGTGCATTTACAGGCATTGTATTAGAAATTTGTGTAAAACTTTATTAAATACGTCAACATAAAGGTATTGTATTTATATGAATATTCACTTCATGCAAGACCTTCAACCCATCAGATTACAATCCCCATGCCACCAAACATCATTGCAACAATCATTGCTCATGAGTAGTCACAGAGGAGGCATGTGCCCAATCACTATGTGTCACTTTAGGCACAGACTTGCAGATCAGATGCCATAATTATTACAACTTATTTTGGTTAAATTTTACCTGTTCCTTAAAACTGTATAAAGTTAGCATTATGACCTGCTAGAAACAGACTAGGCTAATATCAAATTTTCTGTTTCTTACCTGCGAGGGAGGAGAAGTTGAGAAAGAAGTAGTGCAAACTTCCTGGGAATCTTCTACAGAAGGAAAAGTACCTGCATCATCTTCACCAGTTGCCCTGCAGAAATTAATCAGTGAACATTTACATTTGATTCATGTACTTTTTCATACCAGTGTCAAAACTGTACTTTGTGAAGATCAACTTCAGTGAAATTTGCAACTATGCTACACTACACAACACAATTGAAGCAATTTAACATTATTCAAAATTTCGTTACTTTCCAATTCTCTGTTAATGAATATGTACTTTCTGCCCAGTCTCACTTCAAAGTTTTCAGCAGCAATGCATGAATCCAAAAGTTGAAAAATTCAGGGGGGGTAGTTTCTCATCAAATCTTTCATGGGATGGAATTTTCCATTTTTAGGGTGAGCACAGCCAAAAAATTCTGCCCTCATACTGGGATTAACATAGCGATCCTAAAATTCTAAGGTGAGCCTAAACAAATTCTCCAGCATTAAAATGTAAATTTAGCAGCAAGTGTCTTCAGTTTTGGTAAAAATCACAATTTCACATTTTTAGAAAATTATTGAACTAAAATGCTGAATTTTTTTTGTGTCGGATTAGCTTACTCTGCCCAGCATCTGATTGCTTATTACATTTCTTAGCTAATAGCAAACAGTTGTCGTTAAGCACCTGGATATTTAACCTGCATTTTCACCTAGTCTCGTGAGACAGCTGTATTTGAAGTATAATCTAGCCCAATTGATGGCTTTTCAATTTTTCTACTGGTATTTAAAACATCACATGTCCCACTACAGTGATTAGAGTCTAAACATTAAAAAGTCTTGCTTAAATTAAATTTTAAGCTAAATTTGAGTTTAAAAAATATGATACCATACTGATACAAAGTATTGTAGTGATGGTGAAAGCAGCAATTCTCGTTGACAGATACAGTAACCAACTGCTGTCACACACCATAATATTTGTTTGATTCACTGCCATATTAAACAAGCCAAGAAACGGTTGGAATTTTGGGAACAGGTTACAATATGACCAGAAATTGTCGCAAAATGCGAAGTAGTTTGTTCATGGCATCACCACCTTATCTTTGTACTCTACATGGTTGATTCTTTATGACACTCAAGTGATCTAATAAGTTACTTTGTAACAAAAAGAAAATAGCCAACTACCACCTTGTCATAAAAACCAGGGATGAACAATAGAAAGGACTGTCAAATTATAAATAGTTGTACTTCCCTCAATTAAAACAGCGATTAAGCTGAGCAACAGGAGTTCTGCAAAACCTATTGACAAATAGTTGAATTCAGTGGGGTCAAATAACTGAAAGCCCTGTCTAGCAGATAAACTGCTTAAATTGAAAATAGTTGTGGCTTGACAAGCTGAAACTCAATGAGAATGAAAGCACTGGTTTTGTTGAATACCATGTTTTAGACCAAGTTCAACATACTTACAATAGGGAAAGCAGGTAGAAATGAGAAGTAAGTAAAGGAAAGACTGCAGGGAAGAAATTCTACATCTTGGAATTGCACAGTAATAACAGTCTTGCCTTAAGTCTTTATTGTCATTATGTCTAAATAACCAGAGTGCAAATCATCTGAATAAAAAACAGAATGGTATCTAATGGTGTTTAAATGAAACAGTTGTAATACATATCATTGAAAAATGCAAATTTATTTAATGATTTGTAATTAATTACAAAGAAAAACAAGAATTCTGCACTTTAATGAACTAATTTTGCAGCTTAAATCTATCAGACCTTTGCACCTCATGTCACCAAATCATAGTCGGCACGTAAGATGCAGGGGACCAATACTTCTCATTTTGTAGATCACGATACAATCCATACAATGTCTCAAATGTTAATGCAGACCTTAAATAACCCAAAATAGAACAGGAAAAATGTGGAATGGTGGTTGAGTCAACAACCTGCGGTCAATTTAAGAACTGCCTCAGCTGAGACTGGTTCCACTCAGCCCCAGCCAACACTGTTAATGAGACAATGGCTGCAACTTCCTTGGAGTGAGAATCTGCATTCAATTGCCACTCATACCCACTTATCAAATTTCTTCAGTCTCTCTCAAACTCAACCTTCCAACTCAGGCTGGGTGAGATTCAGGCAGCACGAGGCCTAGTATCGAAGTCCATATTGCAGTGAAGGACAGATACATCCAATGGGGGTGGGTGGGTGTTTGGGTCAGGGTGGAGAGAGGCAGTTGGCTCGGTAGAACAAGGAACAGGAAATGGCTCAGGGACGAGATGAAGAGAAACCATTGCTGTTGATACTTTGCCAATGCAAGAGCAGGCAAGAATGGAACCAGCTGAAAGCCTTAAATAAGTAGACACTGGGGAAAGATAGTGCAATCTATCATGTTAAGGGCTGCAAAGGGTTTGAGTAAGGCGGGGAGAGGTACTTCCACAGTCACAATTACAAAAGGTGCCATTTGTGGTTTTAATAAGGGCCTTTTTGGTGCAGGTGAAAAACTTAATGAAGATATTCAAAAAAGAGAAAAGTGAGAATTGATTTGAAAGGCAACATGTTCAAGGGCATTAGAATAGAAAGGAAAGTTGGAGATGGAGTGTTAATTTACAAGGACAAAAAAGTCAGTGTAAGATTTTTTGAAGAAGTGCTGGGGCTATGTTGAAAAGAAGCAAGAAGGAAATATTTACAATGTTAGCCATCACGGGCATTGGGTCATAGTTTCAGGGGAATGGGATCAAGAGAGTTGGATGTAGGTCCTGTATTTCCATTTACAAAGGGGCAGGAAAGAAACTAGAGAAATACAAGTTCAGGGCAAGAAAAAGAAGATGGGAGGGTTAGGAAATAATGAGCTAAAGAGATGATTTGAATCTGAATGACAAAAATCCACAAACCCTTTGCAAGAAAGGTACAAGGGACAGAGCAGAGGGCTTTAAAAGAGACAGTCAAAAAGAAAAGATGCAAGGGCAATCTTTGATTCCAGGTTGATCCTGGAGTACTGACAGCTATGGTGAAGCCAGATTGGCTGATGGATGAATAAGCCTGCTGTATGGCTGATACTCTGAAATCAGTGTCCTTTGCATTTGAGAGAGTGGAACAACTAGGATCAATGAAAGATTAGAGTTTTAGTGGTGACCAGGTTATCAAAGCAAGCTTCACTAGCAAATGCATTAAGTAGATGCTATTAACCCCACATAAAAAAGGAAGGAAATTAAAATACTAATCCTCTGACCCCTCTCACACAATCCCTAATGTCTGGGGATATAGCCTCATCAATTGAAATCAGGGAAGACCATAATACATGAGAAATCGGCCATTCAGCCCATTGAGTGATAGCACTGAACTCCATTTTCCCACCAAATCCCCATACTTTCGATTTGCCTTACAGATCAAAAATTTGCACATCTCAGCTTTGAACATAACTTAACAATCCAGCCTCTGCAGCCCTCCGTGGTAAAGAATTCCACAGATTTACTACCCTCGAAGAAATTCCTCCTAATCTCTGTCTTAAATGGATGACCCTTTACTTTGAGATTATGCCCTCTGGTCCTCGACTCTCCCACAAGGATAAACAACCTCTCAGTATCAAGCTGCCTGAGAATCCAATATACGTCTCAAATAGATCCCCCCTCATTCTTCTAAACTCCAATCAATACAGGCCCAACCTTAATTCATTCATACCCGGAATCAACCTGGTGAATCTTCTCTGGACTGCTTCCAATGCCAATATATCTTTCCTTAGATAAGGGGACCAAAACTGTTCATAGAATTCTAGGTGTGCTCTAACTAGTGCCTTGTATAATTTTAGCAAGATTTCTTTTTTTTTCATACTCCATTCCATCATCAACCTGTTGTCCAGTTAGAGAAATGCACTTAGAAAGGAACCACATCAGTTTAATTATTTTGCATATAGAAAAATCAGAGACAGTATTAATTCTGAGCCTAAATAAATAAAAATGACATCAATAGAATATTAAAAATATAAACCATTAAATTGCATTAACTTGCCATAAAACACTAATTTCTGTGAAAATGTACCTCTTACACTTCTAAGGCCATTGCCAGCACAGATTCATAACATAAGCAAGCAACAGGACAACACAAGAACCACTATAGAGTGCATACTTCTACCTGTTAATATACTCAGCTGGACATCAATATTAACAGTATATGTTTTCAGAAACCTCATATCATTCTTCAGCTGAAACAGCAAACTTCCTATGCTATTCCTAATTGGCAAATAGGACAACTCCATCTTCAACCTTCCAGCTTCCCTGTGGGGATACATCCAATCTTAAAGAACAGCCCTCTTTCATTCCAACAGCCAGACCGAGACAGGCAACAGCAAATCTCTGGGATCACTGGCTACAATCCTTGTCTCCATTTTTTGAGACTGCATACCATCATACCACTGAACTATTTTTGCCACCCTAACCCCCAACATATTACGTTAGGCAGCTTTCCATTTGCAATCTCCACAATGAAAGAGAGAGGATCAATGCAAATCAATGAAAAAAAACAGGTACTTCAACCTATTCAATTTTTTGATTTGATGACATCATTTTGGTGAATGCATATATTCTGCATTTGTTGCCAATGATAGTTTAAAAACACAAGAACATATGAAATACACGCAGCAATACATGATATAGTCCTTCAAACCTTCTCCACCATCTAAATGACCACAGCTTATCTTCGGTCCTACTGTACTTTTTTGGTTGTTCCTTATGACCCTCAATTCTCAGACACCAAAAATCTGTCTCCTTCAGCTTGAAATATTAAATGATGGAGCACTGACAACTCACAAGACAGAAAGCTTAGAAGATTCACAACTTTTTATGTGAAGAATAACCTGCTCATCATAATCCTAAATGATTGGCCCATCATTCTGAGACTACGCCCATGTTCCATTGACCAGCTGCGGCACACAATCTTGCAACGTCCATCTTATCAAGCCCTTTCAGAATCTTGTATATTTCAGTGAGATCACCTCCCATCCTTCTAAACTACAAAGAATATAGAACAATTTGCTCAGCCTCTCATCCGAGAAATCAAGACCATGAACCTAAATTGCCACAATGCTACCAATTGCTTCCCCTTGATAATACAAATGCAAAATTACTCTCACCCAACAAAAAGAATGATAGCAAGTCTTTACAGCTAATTCAATACTTCCAGTTTTAGTTCAAGGTTGATTCATTTTGACGTAGTCTGGTTTTCAAAACAATGCACATACAGAAAATTAAAATTCAACATTTTGAGGGGGAATTTTTTTCTGTCATGGGATGTGGATGTCGCTAGCGAGGCTAGCATTTGGTGTCTATTCCTAAATGCCCCAGAAAAGGTAGTGGGAAGTCATTTTCTTGAACCATTGTGCTATAACAGATCAAGGCACATAAACTGCTATTAGAAAGGAATTCAAGGCAATTATAATTCCAAGTCAGGAGTATGTGGCCTGGAAGGGAACCTACACGAGGCGGTGCTCCCATGCATCTTGTGCCCTAGTCCTTTCAGGTGGTAGAGGTTTGTATTTGGAAAGTGGTGGTGAAGGACCCTTGATAGCTTGTTGCAGTGCATCTTGTAGAAGGTAGACACTTCTGCCATTGTGCGTCAATGGTGAATGGAGTGAATGGTGAAACTTTTGGATGGGTGGTAATCATACAGGATGTCTTGGATGGTGTGGAGATTCTTTGGTCTTATTGAAGCATCACTCTTTGGCCATCACGGTCCTCAAGCTTGTGTGTTGTAGATAGCAGACAGGATTTTGTGAGTCATGAGGTGAATTAAAAGATGCAAAATTCCTAGTCTCTGACCTGCTCTTGCAGCCACTGTATTTATACAGCTAGTCCAGCTCAGCTTCTGGTCAAGATGTGGTCAATGGGAGATTCAACATGTAGAACAATACAGCACAAACAGGCCCTTCAGCTCACGAGTTGCACTGATCACATCTACCAATCCACAGACCTATCTATAACTCCCTATCCTATTTGTTTCCATATACTCATCCAGAAGTCTCTTAAAAGATCCCAGCAAGTTTGCCTCAACAAGCTCCGACAGCAGCCGATTCCATTCACTCACCACCCTCTGAGTGAAAAACTTACCCCTAACATCTCCTCTGTATTTGCTTCCCTGCACCTTAAATCTATGTCCTCTCGTAGTGACCATTTCAGCTCGGGGAAATAGTCTCAGAGTCCACCCTATCTATTCCTCTCAACATTTTATAAACCTCTATCAGGTCGCCTCTCAACCTACGTCTCTCCAGTGAGAAGAGTCCCAGCTCCCTCAACCTATCTTCATAAGGCCTGCCTCCCAATCCAGGCAGCATCCTTGTAAATCTCCTCTGAACTCTCTCAATAGCCTCTACATCCTTCCTATAGTGAGGCGACCAGAACTGCGCACAATACTCCAAGTGGGGTCTGACAAGAGTCTTATAGAGTTGCATCATTACCTCCTGACTCCTAAACTCTATTCCTCGATTAATGAAGGCCAGTACACCGTACGCCTTCTTGACCACTTCCTCCACCTGCGAGGCCGATTTAAGAGTCCTACGGACCCAGACCCCAAGATCCTTCTGCTCTACAACACAGCTAAGACTCCTACCCCTTATTCAGTGACGATAATGCAATAAAATGTCATGGCGAGATGGTTAGATTCTCTCTTATTAAAGAGTGATTGTTTGGCAACTCGCGTTGTACAAATGTTACTAGCTTAAGTATGAATGTTGTCCAGATTTTACTGCTTGACTTACACTGCTTCAGTATCTGAAGAGCTGTGAATGGCACTGAATAGTGTACCCACCAACAATTATCCTCACTTTGACCTTAATTTCATCACAAAGTCATTTGATTAATGACGGGCAGTATGGTAGCACAGTGGTTAGCACTGCTGCTTCACAGCTCCAGGGACCTGTGTTCAATTCCCAGCTTGGATCATTGTGCAAACTCCACACAGACATTCTCCTCGTGTCTGCATAGGTTTCCTCCGGGTGTTCTGGTTTCCTCCCACAATCCAAAGATGTGTGGGTTAGGTTGATTGGCCATGCTAAATTGACCATAGATGCATAGGTTAGAGGATTAGTGGGTAAAATATGTACGGATGTGGGGGGAGGATCTGGGTAGGATTGTTGGTGTGGACTCAATGGGCTGAATGGTTTCTTTCTGTAGTGTAGGATTTCAGTGATTCTATGATTAAGTAGCTGAAGATGATTGAATCTAATACACCACCCTGAGGAACGTCTGCAGCAACGTCACGGGATTGAAGTGATTGGCCTTCAACAATCACAATCATTTTTCTTTGTGCTAGGTATGGCTACAACTAGGGGAGAGTTTCCCATTGACTTCAGTCTTGTCAGGGCCCCTCACTCAAATGCCGTCTTGACTCCAAGACCTTTACGTCACCTTTCAAATTCTGCTTTGCTGTAATGGCTTCAGGAGCTGAGTGGCCCTGGCAGAGCCCAATATTCACCGCATGTTATTGAGCAATTATTGGTGTGCAAGTGCCGCATGATGGCACTACTTATGACACCTCCCATACCTATACTGATGATCAGAAGTAGACTGATGGAGCAGTGATCGGCTGGAATTAATTTGTCCGGCTTTTTTTGGATAATTCATAGCTAGGCAAATTTGCACATTTTGGCTACATATTAGTGTTTTTGACTGTACTGGATAAGCTTAGCTAGGAGAATGAGTGGGGCATGCCTTGATGCTGGAGTGTTCAAGAGGAGGCCAACACAGATTAACCACTTAGCACTTCTGGCTGATGAGTTTTAGCCTCATCTTATCTGCTGATTTGCTGGGCTCCCCCATTATTGAGGGAGGAAATATTTGTGGAGCTTCCTCCTCCAGTTAGTTATTTAATTGTCCATCACCATTCAAAACAAGATCTGGCGATGCAGCAGAGTTTTGATCTGATCTGTTGGGTATGGAATCATTTAGCTCTGTCTATTGCATACTGGCCCTGCTGCTTCACATTCAAACAATCCTGTACTGTAGCTCACAGATTGACACCTTAGTTTTAGGTATGCCTGAAGCTGCTTCTAGCTTGTTGCTCTATACTATTTATTGGACCAGTGTTGATCCCACTAGAGTGAAGGTGTACTGTATCATGACATTACAGAATGTTGAATACAATTCTGCAGTTATTGATAGCTGAAGCCCCACCTATTGTCACATCTTTATGACCTGGATAATAATCTCTGTTCCAGAGGAGATGTGTGATGCCAAAATAATTACACTGTACAAAATTAAAGGTAACAGAGACTGCAACAATTACACTGTATGTCTTAGCATCATAGTGAAGGCCTTGTATCTTACTTAAAAGACTCCATCAACTTGTAGACCTAGTGAACCCCGAAGCAAAGTATGATTTCCGTATCAGTGATCCACTGTGGGTATCATTTTCTCCAGCTGCCAAAGAGTAGTAAACATGGCATACCTCTTCATCTTGCTATTGTATATCTTAATTTGGCATACCACACCATCAGCACGACATGCTTGACAAAGTTTTGGAAAAAACTGACTGTCCATCAAAATTTCAGATTCATCTGCCCCTTTACAACAACATGCTCTTTGATGGCTCCACTTTGAACAGTTTTGGAATGAGAAAGAAAAGGGACATAACAAGACTGTGCCCACCCAGCCCTACTTTATTTGGCATCTTCTTCTTCATCCACCTTTCCTACATATATGGACGGAGTTTTCTTGTATAGTAGATATTAGAGCTTGTCGTCAGACCTATCAAGATTGAAAGTCAAAACAAAAACACACTATGTTCCAGGCAAGGAACTCTCCCATATTGATGATGCTGTGCTAATCGCTTAAATAGCACTCAGATACAATGATTCTTGGACTGCCTTTTCTATGCCTGTAACTTGCTCTCCCTGTCAACTGAAGCAAAAGTCATATGAGAAAAAATATTTTCATACAGAGTACAAAGGTCTGGCATGTACTGTCTGACAGTGTGGTGGAAATGTAATTGAAACATTCAAGAGGCAATTAGATTAATATGGGTAGGGTTATAGTGAGAAGATGGGAGAATAGTCCTAAAGGCAAACACATTCTGCTACCTCTGATTCATAATGACAATCTGTGTCTTGATGCAGAGCATTTGGAAAGCAGTGACCACCTTTGATCAACTTACAAAATGCACATCAATAACACCAAGCTGATCATTTGTGCCAAACTGATGTTTTTTTTAAAAGCCTGTGTTATCAGCACCTTGCCTTATGGCTGTGAAATATGGGCAGCATTCAGTTGCCAGAAAATAAAGTTCAATAATTTCCATCTTCACTGACTGAGGCAAACTAGGAAGATATCACAACTGAACAAAATCACAAATGTGGTAGTCCTCTCAAGGTCAGAGCTCCTAGATGTGTTGGCATGAATCAAACAGAGGTGGGTTCAACATATCAGAGGAAGGTCAAGCAGTGCAATAGCAGCGTCCCCCACTATTGAGCCAAAAGCGCTGATTCGTGCTCCATTCAAGGGCTTATTGCCCATGGAAGGAATGTTCATGATTTAAGAAACTAATAATTAGTCAAGAAATCTTTCAACCACTTACCCACAATTCTCTAAAGGGACAAACTTGCATATGAAGCTATGTTAAAAAGTAAGTGGATCAGACATCCCTGTGGGATTGAAGATGGCCATATGCCAAAGAACCTCTGTATAATGAGGCAGACAGAGCCAAATGATCGGTGGGTGCCCAATGTAATATGAAGATCCTAACCATCAACCATTTCATCTGGGAGCTACCAGTTAGTGAAAGAACAAAATGGTAATATTTCTGTGAGATGGCATGCACTACATGGAATTAGTGGCTACAGCAGCTTGACAACAGCAGCAATGCCAAAAACCGTCCACATCATCAATTGGCAGTGTTATCTGTGGTACGTTTTTCAGGACCTGTCTTTAAAGGCTTTCAGATCCACCAGCACAGGTGCGAGAAATGAAAACAACCTACCTAAACAGACCTTTTGCTGCATGTTTATCATCTCTTGTAGATAAAAAGAGTTCAAAAGATGGCCCACAGTGTTCCATTGGTACCAGTTTTAAGCTGCACAATCTATTCTGAATCAACCTCATTTAGCATTGTGGCAGTGCTGCACAATATGATGAAAGGAATCTCAATGTGAAGTGGGGTCTTGATCTTCACTAAGACTGCAGTGGTCCTATACTGTTATGAACAGATGCATCTATGACAGAGAGCTTGATGAGGATAATTATATAGTAGGTTTTAATTTGTTTTTTCCCTTACGACCTTCAGAGCTCAACTAATTCAGTCTGTTGTGCTATTACTGAGCCACTTTTGATGATAGGCATGAAACCCTGATGAAGGGGCGAAGCCCCAAAAGCTAGTGGTAGCAAATAAACCTGTTGGACTTTAATCTGCTATTGTGAGACTTTTAGTGTGTTTCCTTCCCTCTAGGGACCAGGGGAGGTAGGTGCAGGGAGTTTTGTTGAAATAAGGTCAAAATACATTTTTCTAGTTTAAATTTTGAAGTTGGCACTTTCTATTGGCTGCATGAAAATTAACATTTTGAGCCGAACTTCCACCTTATGTTATCATAACTTCCAAGCATCCAGCATGACGCAGGATAAATTTCTATGTGGGCAAAGTATTTCTCACCATCTCATCCATTTTGCTATATTCTCTGACAATGGAAAAAGGAAAGACAGACAGACAGACAGACAGACAATGTGTTTGTCCCAATTTCTGAAGTAAACTTTCTAAGTTTAAATAAAGGAAGCAGACCATATGAATTAAGACTCACACTAAATTCTGGCCTACCCACTTACTAATGTTACAAGGATGCTTACATTAATACTGCAATGAAGTTACTCTGAAAATTCCTTAGTTGCCACAATCCAGCGCTTCTTCGGGTATATTACAGGAGAATTTAGCATGGCCAACGCACCCTAACCAGCATACCTTTCAGTCTGTGAGATGAAACCAGAGCACCCAGAAGAAACCCACACAGACACGGGGAGAACACACAGACAGTTAACCAAGCCAGGAATTGAACCCTGGTTCCAGGCACTATGAGACAGCAATGCTAACCACTGTACCACTGTGCATCCCCTTCAGGGCCTTCTGAGCACAAAGTTAGAAAAATAAAATTATTTGATCATTTTAAAATGATAAACTGATACACTGATTAACTCATACCTTTTGTTTTACTATTTAGAGCTTTGAACTCTTACCAGTCTTCTATTCTTCAACACATTTACACAGCAGAGTTATAGTACTATAATGTAGTGGTCTATATCAATTAGCAGTGTACTTTGGATTTTAATCCAATACCAAGAAGAATAAATGAGCATTAATCGGTATATTTTATTCAAAATTGAACAGCAAGAGAATAAGCAAATACAAAAGGAGCATGAAGGTGAAATGAAAACACAAAAAATGTGAAGAAAATGGCAGTTTTCATTCTGCTTTTTGAAAATTTGTATTGCAAGTTAGGAAATTAAATATTTTTCACATTTTGAAGCCAGTGCTAAATGTAGCATAGATATCTAGTGTCAAATGTAGCACAGGTGAGAAGCAGGGTAGAGCGTACTCTGTACTGCCTCGATCATGAAAATCAGAAGTACGTTTCCAATCCCACGAAGATGATGCAATTCCTCACACCATCTTGGTGCAGTTTTTATACTTCAAAACGGGGACAATTAATAACTTAAATAAGCAACCGAACCTGATATCTTGAATTCACAGTTCAGCTTACAAAATATTTTTGTACTTAAGATTATTTTTGCTGTCCCACCTGTAGTTACATGGGTGTAGTGGTGATGATCCACTATAGGGACGATCTACAAAGTGGTCTATGATAATCCCCATGATTGGCGGGGTCCGCTCCAGCTGCCTGTGAAATAATTCAAAGTAGAAATTACAACTTTAAAGAGTTCCTAAAAATAAGAATCATATATGTCCCTGGGTCAAGTTAACTGTCATGGAACATGTTAGGCAATGGAATGAGAGACTTAAAAATCGCATTTAAAAAAGAATCTAGTCAATGTAAAAAACGCATTAATAGAAAAAACCAGAGGTATTCTATTAAACTGGGTCATAGCCTTATGAATATTTACTCATTAATAAATGATAGCAAAAAGTTTCTCAAGCCAATTGTCACAGAATCACAAGACATGGCACAGATAAAATGAGATCAATGTACGTCTTCCACAATAAAAATAGAACACAACCAATGACAGATGGGAAAAAGTATAACAGACCTAGTTGATAATGATGTGTTTCTGAAGATTAGAACAAATTGTACTTGCTTAAGTAAACTAAAGGCGGAGAAGAAAGAGTCCATGTCCATTCTCACAATGATGTTTCATGTCAGAAAATGAATTTCAGGTGTATTGGTGTGCAAAGATTATTTATTCCTCCATAAACTGTGTCAATTCTCCTTCTCCAGAATAATTGTAGATTAATCATTGGATAAAAGGGAGGGGGGGTTCAGTTTAGCAACACAGAACCAATCAGACGCACAGAATGTGGATGAAAGGAAGTTTGGTTTCTGTTTTTTTAATATCTAAACCAGTTTTAGTGCCATAGCACTGAGCAGACGATGTGACATCTTTCTGTCATGGGGTGAATTACAAAGAAGAAAAAAATGGAGGAAATGTCATCCTTTATGGATCAGAAATGGAAGTTATTTTTTAAAAAATGTTTCCATGGAATATGTGCATCACCAACAAGTCATCATTTATTACCTATCCCTAACCAATAGGAAGATCAGGGTAAACTGCCTTTTTGAACGACTGCTGGTCATGTGATGAAGGTTTTCTCACACAGGTAGGGTGTTCCACTTTTTGGCCCAATGATGATGAAAGAACGTGACATATTTCCAATTCAAGGTGATGCATACCTTGGGGTCCTGGTGTTTGCCCTGCTGCCCTTTACTTCAGCATAGGTTTGGAAAGTATTGTCAAAGAAGCTTTGGGAGTTGCTGTAGTGTCTCTTCTAGATGAGATAAGCTTCAGCCTTATGGTGCTGATGGTAGAGGGAGTGAACATTTGAAGTGGTACATGGGATGTTAACCAAATGAACAGCTTTGCTCTGGTTACTGTCAAGCTTTTTGAGTGCTGTAGAAACTGCACTCAATGAGGTAAGTTTGAACTATTCTCTAATTTTTGCTTATAAATACTGAAAAAGCTTTGTGGAGTCAGAAGGTGGGTCACTTGTCTATGATGTGCTTAAGTTTATTTAGTAGTGTCCCAATGGGCTTACATTAACATTGCAATACAGTTACTGTGAAAATCCTCTAGTTGCCACATTCCTACGCCTGTTCAGGTAGATTTAGGGAGAATTTAGAAATGAAGTGGAGAATCCAGCACTGGACTGGGGAAAAACAGAAAGAAAGAAATCCCACAACACCAGTTTAAAGTCCAAACAGGTTTATCTGTAGCAAAAGCCACAAGCTTTTGGGGTAGCCTGTCCCTTCGTCAAGTGGCTGGGAGTTCTGATCATAAAAAGGACACAAAGACACATACTCAATTTACATGCATAATGATTGGAATGTGAGGTTTTACAGCTAATTAATTCTTAAAAGGTACAATGTGAATAGAAAGAGCTTTAAGCACAGGTTAACGAGATGTGTATTGTTTCCAGACAGGAAAGTTAGTGAGATTTTGCAAGTCCAAGCAAGTTGTGAGGGTTATAGATAGTGTGACATGAAGCCAAGATCCTGGTTGAGGTCGTTCTCATGTGTGCGGAACTTGGCTATCAGTTTCTGCTCAGTGACTCTGCGCTGTTGTGTATTGTGAAGGCCACCTTGGAGAACGCTTACCCAAAGATCAGAGGCCGAATGCCCACGACCGCTGAAGTGCTCCCCAACAGGTTGAGTACACTCTTGCCTGGTAATTGTTGAGCAGTGTTCATTTATCCATTGTCGTAACATCTGCATGATCTCCCCAATGTACCAAGCCTCGGGACATCTTTTCCTGCAGCGTATCAGGTAGTCAACATTGGCCGAGTTGCAAGAATATGTACTGTGTACCTGGTGGATGGTGTTCTCATGTGTGATGATGGCATCCGTATTGATGATCCAGCACGTCTTACAGAAGTTCCTGTGGCAAGGTTGTGTGGTGTCGTGGTCATTGCTCTCCTGAAGGCTGGGTAGTTTGCTGCGAACAATAATTTGTTTGAGGTTCCATCCATCAGGTACATGGTGCATACTCTTGCAACTCGGCCCATGTTGTCTACCTATATGCTGCAGGAAGGGATGCCCCAAGATTTGGTACACTGGGGAGACCATGCAGACGTTATGACAATGGATGAATGATCATCACTGGACAACCACCAGGCAGACTACTCTCTTTCAGTTGGGGAACCTTTCAGCTGTCATGGGCATTCCACCTCTGATCTTCAGGTAAGCATTCTCCAAGGCGGCCTTCACGACACATGACAGCACAGAGTCGTTGAGCAGAAACTGACAGCCAAGTTCCGCACACGAAAACGGCCTCAACTGGGATCTTGGCTTCATGTCACACTACCTGTAACCCCCAAAACTTGATAGGACTTGCAAAATCTCACTAACTTTCCTGTCTGGAAACAATCTCTTTAACCTGTGCTTAAAAGCTCTTTCCACTCACATTGTCTGTACCTTTAAGAATTGATTAGCTGTAAAGACTCACATTTCAAACTCAATTCACATGCATAATGATTTGTGTCTGTATCCTTTTATGACCAGGACTCCCAGCCACCTGATGAAGAGACAGGCTATCCTGAAAGCTTGCAGATTTTGCTACAAATAAATCTGTTTGGACTTTAAACTGGTGTAATGGAATTTCTTCGAATTTAGAATGGCCAGTGCATGTAAGCAACATGTTTTTGGATCTTGGAAGGAAAACTATGCAGACATGAGGAGAATGTGCAAACTCTGCACAATGACCCAAACTAGGAATTGAACCTTGGTGCTGTGGGGCAGCAGTGCTAATCACCGTGCCACCTGTGCTGTTGTATTCACAGTATGCGGCTGGTCCATTTAAATATTTTAGTCAGTGTTGGATCCCAGGACATTGATAAATTTAACAGTGGATTATAAAATCATAAGAAATAGGTGGAATAGACTTTTCAACTCATCAAGATTATTCTGCCATTCAATAAGATCATGGGTGATCTGGTTGTGTCTTAACTCCAGTTTGCTGCTTGGCCCCTAAGCCCTTGACTTGCTTGCCAATCAAAAATCGGTCTAACTCAGCTTTGATTATATCCAATTACTAAGCCTCCAGTACACTCAGTGGAAGACAATTTATATGATGAACAATGGTCTGAAAGAACAAATTCCTTTAATTCCCATCAATAGGAAATCCCTTATTTTCAACCTGTGCTCTCCAGTACTAGATTTGACGAGGAAGGGAAACATTCTCCCACCACCTACCTTGTCAAAACACTTCAGAATCTCATGTTTCAATAAAATCACTTCTTATTCTTCAAAAATCCAATGGAGGCTCAACTAGATCAACTTTTCCTCATAAGGCAACCCCCTCAACCTAGGAATCAGCCTGGTGAACCTTCTCTGAACTCCTTCCACATCAAACATAGTGCTCCTCCACAAAGGAAATCAAAACTGTACACAATACTCCACATGTGACATACCATTGCCTTGTACAGCTGTAGCAAGACTCCCTCTACTTTTATCTTTCATCTGCCATGCAATAAGGGCCAAACTTCAATTTGCCTTCCTAATTACTTGCTGTACTTGCACACTAACTTTCTGTAGTGCCTTTGAATGTCTGAGGAGCAGGTTAGATCCTCCCTTGTTGTAGATGATCATTGACTGACACGTGTGTGGCATGAATGACACTTGTTATTTATCTTTACAAGACTAAATGTTTTCCAAGTAATTCTGCACATGAATACAAATTGCTTCAGTATCTGGGGAGTAGTGAATGCAACTGAACACTATGCTATAATTGGTGTAGATCTCCAGGTCTGACATCAGAATGGAGGAAAGGCTATTGATGAAGCAGCTGAAGATGGTTGTGACAATGACATTGCTAAGAAGAATTTCTGCAGCAATGCTCTGAGGATGAGTTGAATAGCCTCAAACTACTGTTATAATTTTGTTGCTCTCTGTGCAACTCTAACTAGTGAGATGTTTTTGCAAATCCCATTCAGGTCATTTTTGTTTTGGCTCTTTAATGGCATGCCCAGTCAAATGTCAACGGCAGTACCCTCACCTCATTCTGGAACTCAGCTCTTCAGTCCATATTTGAACCAAGCCTGTAATGAGATCTGAAGCTGAGTGGGCCTGGCAGAACCCAAAATGAGCACTGGCGAACAGACCAGTGGCGAACAGTAGTTGAGTGCTGCTTAATAATACAGTAAATAACACGTAGCTTACTAATGATTGAGAGTAGGATAGGGGGCAGTAATTAGGTGGAATAAAAACAGAAAATGTTGGAAATACTCAACAAGTGTCTGGTGGCATATGCAGGGAGAGGAAAACAGGGTTAACATTTCAAGTCTGCTGAATATTTGCAGTATTTTTCTTTGTTATTGCAAATTTCTCACTCCTGCAGTATTTTGCTTCATTATAAGTATTTGGATGGATTGGGTTAGTTCAGCTTTTTGTGGATTTGCAAGCATAATGTTTTACTTAATAACACCATGCTCCACAACATTAAGTTGAAGCCTGGAATTTATATTTATAAAACTTCGGTTGAGTGACTTAGGTTGGGTGCAAACTGTCACGTTAAGATTTGCTCTCAGAGCATCCCAAAATTAATCTAAATGTCCCACTCACTCTGTGTCTCCCATACACTCCCCTGCTTAAAAATATTTATAACTTTTATTTTAAAGATACAGTCTCTATCTGAACCACATTTGCAGCAAAGTATTCCATACTCTACATGGCAATAAATTTACCTTAATATCTGTCCTCAATCTCATTTTAAATCCATGACCTATTTTCACTGATTCTCCAACAAAATTGTTCTCAATGCAAAATATCGGGGCGGCACGGTAGTATAGTGATTAGCATTGCTGCTAACCAGACACCTTGGTTCGATTCCTGGATTGGGTCACTGTCTATGTGGAGTTTGCACATTCTCCTTGTGTCTGCGTGGTTTCCTCTGGGTGCTCCGGTTTCCTCCCACAGTCCAAAGATGTGCTGGTTAAGTTGATTGGCCATGCTAAAGAAATTGCTCCTTAGTGTTCTGGGATGCTTAGGTTAGAGGGATTAGCGGGTAATATATGTAGGGATATGGGGGTCGGGCCCGGTGGGATTGTGGTCAGTGTAGACACGATGTGCCGAAGGGTCTCTGTCTGCACTGTAGGGTTCTATGATTCTATGATCAAATGCTTTCATGACTTTCAGGTTTAAACTGACGTTTAATTCCTTATTCATCTCTGCTGTCTGTAATATTAAATTCATGAAGGAGATTGTCCCATTCTGCTGCGCTAACATTTTAGGGGCTGGAATATCACAATCCATACTGGGCATCTGAGCCAGAGCACGTCTACCAGCGTCGGATTAGTTGCGCAGTCAGCTCCGTGCTGGAAAATGACTCCGAGCTCCATTACCTATGCAGGACTTAATTTAAATATATTTTAAATATAACTCATGAGCCTAGGATGGAAGTCTCCAGGCCCACTAGCCTCTTCCCCTGCCAGGATTATTTCACTCTATTGGAGTTTACAATGACTCCCCACGTACGGGGAGCTGGTGTGCCAACCCCACTGGAGTGAAGTGGAGGGCAACTGAGGCCCCCTAGAGTGTTGGGCACTGGTGCCCCTAGGCATTGGCATCTTGGCAGTGTCAGCCTAACTCCAGGCATGGGCAGTGCTGAGGGAATGGTGGACTCTGCAATCAGGATTAGTGGTGGGGGGAGAGTGGCCGGCGATTGGGGCTGCAGGGTTGGGGATGGCGGGGGGGTGTTGATGCTAGGCTTGGGCATGCTTTGGAGAGGAGGGGAGGGAGGGCCTAGCAGTTGAGCTTTGGAGTGAGGGTGAGAGGTCTCGAAGCTGATAGATTGGCGCAAGCACAGTAGTCCACTCAGCTAGTTTCCTAGGTGAGAATAGGTCCCACCCCACCCTCTGATGTTTTACGTGATTTACACTTGTGCTTTCAGCAGTACACATAATGTGAGAGATTATTCTCTGAACTCACACTGAAACACTAACTTGATTTACTCCGGTTCTTAAAATTAGAATTCTACACTTAAAATTTTTTGGGAGAATCGCCCCCAATATGTTATCTTAATAGTGAGCAGCCTGGTTCTCACAGTAATTTTAAAGGTAATTTGTCTATAAAAGATCAATCAAGCATCTCATACCAGCATGGCAAAATAGTTCCTATGCATCAAAAGGTGCAAGTATTGAAATCATTTAATTATGCAAATTTCTATAGCTTCAAACATAAAGGTAGTAAATTATTACAGCCAATCATTGCCAACAACCATCAATGATGTCTTGCATGCAAATTGAAGGACAGTTCTGGCATAATAAGAGACATCTTTTCCTTTTTACGTTCCATAATTGGTTGAATTTAAATCACTAATCTATTTAAGTCATTTGGTGACTAACAGCTTGTCAGGCCAGATCTCTGACATCAGAGATGACATCAAATCTCTGATAAAAGGGGATGACATTCTTCTCAGGCACAGAAATTGATATGTATGCCCAAGCAAACTGTATTAGAAAAAAGAACCAGATAAATTGGGTATGGCTAGCTTTAACTGAACATGTGCGTAGCACATTAGAAGACATATATCTTGGTCATTTTACCAGACTGGTAAGCACAGGAAATTGATAAATCTCACCGAAAACATTCAACTTATTCACATATTTTATTTAAAATACAGCAAACTATGGAATAATGATTTTGCCTTACTTCAATAGAAAGATTTTTAGCCCAGTTTCCACAAAAAGTTAATTCAGGCTGGGGGGTGGTGGGGGGTAACTTTAATCCCTTGCCCAA
Source organism: Sphyrna mokarran (assembly GCA_024679065.1). Lineage (NCBI taxonomy): Eukaryota > Metazoa > Chordata > Chondrichthyes > Carcharhiniformes > Carcharhinidae > Sphyrna > Sphyrna mokarran. The sequence goes on along the minus strand of JAGIQG010000008.1, from coordinate 72,321,481 downwards.
TGTGTCAGAAACCTGACCGAAGCTCACCACCACTTCTGGTTTAAGGAGTTTAGAGTGAAATGACTTATCTGGTCCCAGATTTGAACCTGGAATTTAAAATATATTAATCAGGCAGCATGCCTCAAATTTTAGCAGAGTTTTCATTTTATGCCCATGGGGCAGGATTTTCTATGGCTCAGGTAACCAGGCAGCTGAATTAGATTAAAATGTCCAAGATCTTGCACTGCTTGTGAACCAGAAAGAATAGGTTCGCTTCCCTCCAGTGCCCCAAATTAATGAACTTGACCTCCCCACAATCTCCAATTTACCTCTTCCTTTCCAATCTTTCTTAAGGTCTTTAAGATTCTCTGCCTCTCCTACCCATCTCTATTCATTGGTGCTTCAGCCCCCCTGCATGGTATCCAGCCAGTCTTTCAATCTGGCTGGCTGCAGGATGAGAAATGGCAAGCAAAATTTGGAATCATATAGTATTAGATTTAGCATGTTCCCTTTATTATCTGCAATTTTCGTGTTTCCAGCTGTACTGCTTCCCCCAACTTGATTCCCCCTTGCCTCCCATAAATATCAGGATTTATGGTGTCAGCGTGTGCAACAGTGTAGTAGCTGGTAAACACATTAATAGTGGCTGTTATAAATCCCCAAGTAACATTATTATTTAATGAGTTATTGGATAGTAAACGCCACACTTTGATTACAATAAACACAAGGTCCACTAATGAATTGACCAGTGATATTGAGATAAGAAATAAACGAGAATAATATTGTCCTGTAAGCTGAATGATCTTTGCTATTATAATGTCTTATAGTTATGTAAATTCAGCATTTTCAAACACAAAGAGTTGGTTCATAAAAGAATTCCACAATGGAATTCAAGGCAACAGTAATCATACAGATGACATACATATGTCATATTTTGCATATTACAAGGTCGTATCTTAATACAGGGCCAAAATTCTAAAGCATTAATAACAGTGATGCATTTCAAGGTGTGATATATTCCCATTAGTTTAATACTTGGAACAATAGAACTACCATAAGTACTGAGAAACCATTTCAGATAAATCCTCAACACACCCAAATTCACAACTAGAAAAATATTTCATACCTTTACCGACAGTTACATAGCTCCAAGACATAATATTTTGGTTGCTTTGGCGATTTGTATCTTTGTAGACAAAATACTAGTGGCACATGTATGATACCGACGTAATTTTCTCACAATTCAATGATATAGGTCTTTTTCGTTATTCTTTCATGAATGTGGGCATTGCTAGCAAGCATTTGTTGCTAATTCCTAATTGCCCTTGAACTGAATGGCAGTTAAGAGTCAACCACATTGCTATGGATCTGGAGTCACATGTAAGCTACAACAGGTACGGAGAGTAGATTTCCCCCCCAAAAGGGCAGTAGTGAACATGGTGCATTTTACAACAAATAGAATGGCTTTTGATCATTAGATTTGTAATTCAAGATTTCTATTGAATTCAAATGTCACCATCTGCCATGGCAGGATTCAAACCTGGTCCTTAAAGCAGTACCCTGGGTCTCTCAATTATTAGTCCAGTGACAATACCAGTTGTTACTGTCTCCCCAGATTCCATAATCTATTAGTGTTTTATTGTATAATCAGTTTTTGTTTTTTTATATAAATTCGGTTCACTGAAATAAATCATGACAATATTCCGGATGGGGTCTACGTGGCACCTAGTACTTAGACTCCTGAGACACTGCTATTCTGATACGTTGACGGACATTAATTTCACATTGTACAATCTGTGTCGTAGGTAAGGCTCCTGTGAGTTACACTTTCTGCGAATCCCCTTGTTACGATCTTAGCTGATGTTATTACTGGAGAAGTCAGGTCCCAGGATGGAACTTAGCTTCATAGATTCTAACTTTTAGTTTCTGTTCAGAATATATGGATGCACAGAATCATGGGACTACCAATGAACTTTTAACAGAAGAATAAAACAGTTATTAAATTAGAAAAGATAACAATAATACACTACTCCTTCATCCCAGCTATACCTTTACAGATATATACAGATTAGTAAGGATAACAGAAATTACAAAAGTACCCAGCCCATGTAAACCAATAAGCAAAATGTGGTCAGATACACCACACTCTGACAGACGCCATCCAAAACATCATCTTCGGATTTCTCACCAAATAACTCGAGATGTTTGTTACACTATAAGCCAACTGGTCTCACTGGAACTCTGATTTTCATGCAAGTGCTTCCAAACTCCATTCTCAAACAGCATGCCTTGGATCTTTTCCCGAACAAGGCCTTCACCAAAAATCCATTTCCAGGATTTCAAATTCTCTCTCAATATTTCAATCTTTCCTTTTAGATCTCCATGTGCATTCAAGCTATCACACAATCTCTCAATACCAAGCCACTCAACAGAATACCAGGCTGCATTAAGGCATTACCAAAATTTTGATTACCTCCGTTGTAGCTGAGCCAACTTTAAAATTGGTTCCTGCAGCTGTCTCTTCAATTTAAAGCCCTTTCTCTGTACTTTACTCAACTATTCCTGACCAGGTCCTTGTTCAACTTCCTGTTCTTTGTTTCTTTGACTTAACTTTCTTGCTGACACATTTCTGGGATATTCTCTTTTTCTTTTAGGAAATCTCTCTTTATAGATTGTTGTCTTGTGTCCATGCATGCATGCATCTAAACGAAACTGAAGTCAAAAACCCTTTCAAATACAGAAACACAAAATTAAACTTACTGAAAACTAAACCTTTTTCGAATGCAAATATAAATTATTTAAAACTACCTCTGTTTCTTGACACCCTCCCTCCTGTAGAACAGCAATAGTCTGCAAGCAGACTTTTACTGCTCCTTCTGGTCACCTTGGCCCTTTGGGATCCAAAGTAAACTAGCATAAGCAGTATCAATGTTAATCTGATAAATCACAAGTCCAAAGTGAAGATCACATATACAACACTTAGGTTGTGAAAGTAACTTTCCAATACTAGTATTTTGAACAAGCCTTTCGCAAAATCGAGCAAAAAAATCAGTTGTGGGGCTTCAGTACTTGCATTTTATTTTCCAGGCATGTCTTCAGATCCCTCACAAAGATTCTCTCCTTACTTTCGCTGGGTAAACATAGAACACAACAGCACAAACAGGCCCTTCTGCCCACAAGTTATGCCGATCATATCCATACCTACCAGGCCATAGAATTATCTATAACTCAAAATTCCATTAAATCCCATATACTCATCCTGAAGTCTTTTAAAAGACCCCAGTGAATTCACCTCTACCACCACAGACGGCAGCCAATTCCACTCACCGTCACCCTCTGAGTGAAAAACTTACCCCTGACATCTCCTCTGTACCTGCTCATAGCGACCATTTCAGCCCTGAGAAATAGCCTCTGAGAATCCACCCTATCTATAACTCTCAACATTTTATAAAACCTCTATCAGGTCACTTCTCAAACTTTGTCTCTCCAGGGAGGAGACCTAGCTCCCTCAACCTATCTTCATAAGGCATGCCTCCCTATCCAGGCAACATCTTTATAAATCTCCTCTGCACCTCTCAATAGTTCCAGAAATCAATGCACTCCCAATTAAATTCCAAAAGGCATGTTTATAGTGTGGTAATTGAGTGAAGAATATATTGAAACTGACAACCTGACTCTCCAGACATTTGCATACAAGCAGCTCAACTTGCTGCAGTTTAACATAAAAGTTGGAGCATTAGAACCAGCTTCCTGATATAATCCCAAACTAATGTCAGTTAAAATTCGTCCCATATAAGATGGAAAATAAGTCATTATTGGATTATCCTTCATTACCTATACCAGAATATCTTCACTTCCCAAATAGGGACATAAATTACACATTAATGTACTTAATTGATTAGGCAAACGATTAACTGTTCAATATTGAGTTTTCAGGCTGAGAAATTAAATGGAAATAATATGGGTACCCAAACAGGGCAAAGAAAAATATCTTATCTAATTGAAAATGGATTAGAATTTGACATAGAATCTGTTGCAAACCAAAATTTAACTTTATGACCGAGAGATTGCAGATTCTTCAATTCACATGCAGACTTTTAAAAAGCAAGATCTTTAATGCAATAAAACATTGACATTTTTCAAAATATCTATTTTGTGTATGTAAGATTATAAAAAAAACTCATACATTTCAAGTTTGTGCAGCCTTTAGTCAGTACTTTGACTGCTGCAACAAGTTACATGCAAGAATTTTTTGAAGGATTGGGAACTTTTTTTTCTAAACCCTATGCTTTCAAATTCCTCTCTTTCTTGCATCTTGCAGTGAAGTTGCAGACTGCTATTGAGATTAAATTCCATAGGGCAGGCAAGTTGTCCAGTATCCATTGGTAACCACTGTTCATGAATATGCAGTTGAATATTAACATTCTATTCAATAGCATTCGGCACCATATCACAGCAAAACCCTGTCAATATCTCACATGTACATGCACACATTTTCAGCAGGAGTCACTAGGAGCAAAACCCTGGTTGACTGTTATCATGAAACCAGTTGTAATACCCTAATGGTTATACAGCAATTCTTTTTGTTTCTTTTGCGAAATCATGGGTTCAATTGAAAAATATATATTATGCTCCAAAAAATTACTATATAAACTTCAAATAATTGGAACATGTGTATCACAAAATCATTCAACCTTTCATGAACCTCCATTCCAAAATTTAGGAATTGTGAAATCTGTTGAATAGTTTTACCCCAACTATGCTCACAGCAGCTCTGCCAATACAAAACTAAGACAGTACCCACACTTTACCTGCCAGACATGAAAGCCAAGTTAGTTCGATATGCACATGATAGTGTGATAGTGCCGACAGGGGTTCCAACCATTCCTACCCGTACCGTCTGAAAACCTGTGAGACACAGAGAGAGAGAGAAATGGAAATGGTTTCAAAATTAATGCTGCATTACAATTTAAGGTTTGTCAAAACTGAGAGTATTTTAAGCTCTAACCGCTTTTAGGTAAGGCAGGGAACTGAAAAAACAAAAGGGAAAATCTTCAACACAGTGAAAGGCAAGACAGCTTAAATGACCAAAGGGATTGGTGTTGCATAGTAAAAAATGGCAATAAAACAAGAAACAAAAGTTATGCCTAGAGGTGGTGTATATGTGAAAAGAAAAATAATCACAAAAAGCAAAACAAAACTGCGATGCAGATTATGGTTTAAAACTGAAGTCAATGGTAGGTACAGAAACTGTAAAGTGCCCAGTTAAAAGAGGAGATGCTGATGTGCTTCAATGGAATAGTGTAGGAAGTCAAGAACAGAAAGGTCAGTCTGCGACTGAATTGAAAATTAAAATGACAGGTGACTGGAAGTATGAGACTCCATCTGCAGACTGAATGGAGGTATTCCAAACTGGTCATTTAACCTACACTTGATCTCCCAAAGTGGAGACCACTTCACTCTGAGCAGAAAATATAGTATGCTAAATTGAAATATAAGCAAAGCACCTTTTCACCTTGAATGAGTATTTTAAGATCTTAGATGGTGAAAAGCAAGGAGGTGGTGTGTTAATTGCACTTGAATGGAAAGATAATTCAATAAGGAGATAAATCAATGTTGGATGTTGTTTCCTCATCATGAAAGCAATTATTTGACACTCCATTCTTTGGAATAGTTACTACAATTATTAGTTTAAGTATAATAAACTACTGACAGTTTCTGAAATTTTGACTATGTCAAATGTATATCAAAACGTACTTTAACAATTATTAAGTGCTGAAATGTGAAACATCAAAGCATACTGAAACAATGCTGATAAATGAGTTGTTCCACTGAATGGAATATGTTGCTCAAATAGATAACCATCTGTCCTCCAACAGATTTAAGTTTTCGTCAGATGAGCAAAGAAAGTTTAACAATGTATTGAAGAACAATGTTAACATTTGTAGCAATGACACCAACAATTAGAAACAATGTTACCATTAAATTGTACATTTTCCTATTTACATTCCTTCTGGAACAATTTTGTGTTTATTTATCCCGTAACCCATCCCCTTGTGCCGCAGTATTATCCCTTTTGTCATTTAATCTCTCCTGCCTGCTACTCTATTACAGACTCCTATAATAAATCCACAAACCCTGCACTAACTTTTCCTGTTTCTGCACTTGCTTAAAACCAGTTGTATACATAACGTTTTCCAGTTATGATGAAAGGTAACCGACTTGAACCAGTAACTCTTTCTTTCTCCAAAATTTTGCTCAACTCTGAGTATTTCCAGCAGCCTGTTTTTGCTTCAATTGTCAATGCTGGCAGTATTTTGCTTTTGTATTATTGGCCAACAGAAATTACGTGCAAGAACCCTCTTCCACTTTACTCATCTAAGAACTTTCACGTAATGTCAATGTGCCAAAATTGGAGATGCTGGAATGCAACTTGGAATTTTGAATATGTTAGGTCTACTTTAAAGGACAGAAAAGAACATTACAGAAAATTCCAATTTAAATGGATACAAGTAGCATTTGGACTACAACACAAAGGTTGAGAGTTCAAACCCCACTGTGGGGTTAGTGTACCATTACTTTGGTGGATGTTGGGATGACACCAATGCTTCTTCCATACCACCGTCAATTTCACCAAAGACAATTGCTGAAGAATTAACATTGGGTATTTGAATAGAAAATGACATTTTTGATTGTCCTTCTGAAGGACAATCAGAAACCAAGGTTGGTTTTTCGCAGCAGTGGATATCAGGAAGCGTGCAAGAGCAGATTAAAAAATATATCTAATTCTTCAATTTGTCAGTTTAAGGCCAGATGGAAAAAAATTGAACACAGTGTGTCTTTTAATATTATGGTGGATATAAAAATTAACATACCTTCACCAAGGCCATTCAGTTGCACTTCTCCAAAATATATTCTAGAAAATTGAAAACAAAAAAGACATAAATCTCAATTAATCTTCTAAGGGAGGCACAGTGAAATACAAATCATTATGTTTATGCCAAGTATAGAAATGGAAAAAATACTTTTTGATAAGTCCTTCATCTCCCACATAAAGAAAGGTTATTTTCTACTGCACAATATTGGACTGTTGCAAATACGTAAAAGCAGGACAACAATGATGGAAATGCTCTTCTTTGGCTGATGGCTTCAACTAGTCCAGTTAGGACTACATTAGTATCAACTAGCCATCTAGGTGCTCAAATGTTACGGTTGAAGTTTTGCACTAAGTGAGATTAAAGTTCAAGAAAGGAACAAAATGGTCTTGTTGCAGAAGGATACAGGTGTCTACTTGCTATGACAGAGACAGCCAAAGTTGGAAGGCACAGTGGTTAGCACTGCTGCATCACTGCGCCAGGGACCCAAGTTCAATTCCAACCTCTGGTGACTGTCTCCCACAGTTCAAAAATATATAGGTTAGCTGAATTGACAATGCTAAATTGCCTCTTCATGTCAGGGGGATTTGCAGTGTAAACATGCAAGGATATGGGGATTGTAGGCTCAATGGGCTAAAATGCCCACTTTTGCACTGCAGGGATTCTATAATTCAAAGGCAGATCTGCCAATACATAACTTGGCTGAATCTTTTCTGGAGACGAGGCCTGTCATAGCTGGCTCCTAACAGCTGTTGAGACAGTGGTTAAAATATTTGCTCTTCATGCGGCACACAAAATAACTTATTCGTTTTTGGATTTTTTGACATTTCAAATGCACTTTCTCCCATATGGTATTCCCTTCAACTTTGGCATTCTATCCTCGTTTTGAAACAATCCATTCCTGTGGTCTGTGTAAGATGCTGAATTTAGTACCAAATTCCTCTGGTTCTTGAAAACAGGAGTGGTGCTGTGAATACCAGAACAAATTTTACATTGATCCCAAACCTGACAGGAAGCTAATATAATTGTCCCATTCATCACAGTTAGAGGGGCTTTCAAGTACAATCATAGTGATCACATTATTGAACAAGTCACCCTGATATCTAAATTAAGAAATCACAAGATCTTGACTCTCACTTGGTAGTTTCATAACTTAAAATTCAGTAGACATTACTAGAAGTTAGTAAGAAGCTCGAGTATCATTGTAAATATCATATTGTTTCACTATTGTCTTTTGAGAAAAGGGGCCATTTTGGGCCATATTCAGTTTGGCTTATATATTTCCCATGCCAATTTGGCTTTCTGAAGTGCCTGGCAAGTCTCTCAAATGTCAGGGTAGGCAATGAATGCCAGCCTTGCCCCTGAGACCCATCTCTGGAGGATAAATCTTAAAGTAAAACTCATCTTTCAATATGCTCATTTTTAAGTGAAATATATCAAAAACTTCCAGCACAGTTTGAAGAAAATAACAAAATTAGGATACCATAAACAGCTACAGAATTACTTTTTTTTTACCTGTATAGGATTACATAATCATGTCCCTGCTTTCTGGATAGTTTATATGCAGGTGTCACCCTTGTGATTGCAAGGAGCGACTTCAGTAGCAAAGACAGTCTGTTGTAGACAGTGTAGGAAACTTTAATTTCTTTATCACATCTGAACAAACAAAAACAGAGAATTCAAGACCTTAGAAAGAATAAGTCAGCCCAACATGGAGGAAGCATTTCTATTGCTTTGTTACGCGCAGTAAAATATCTAAAACAAACTGACAGAAATCTGATTGGCAGGCTTTTAAATTAGAGTTGTGAAGTAACTTCCATCTACCTTAAAATGAGTAACTTGGAACCATTGATACTGCAACGAATATTAAATGCAACTTAGGAAACAAACATCTGCTCTCATCCTCCCTATGATTCATGAACAGAAAATGTTACTTTAAGTGAAGATATTCTCAGAAAAAGCAAACTTACTTTTCATTCATTTCCAAACACCATGTTTCCAGTTCCATAGAATCCCCCTGGCACAAAACATACAAGAAAAATGAAATTGACAGATACTAGAATAACAACATGCATTGTATTAAAATGTCCCAGAGGAACATCACAGAATTGTTACTAAACAAAATTTGATACTCTGCCACAAAAAATTTAGGGCAGATAACCAGAAACTTTGTCAAAATAGTAGGTTTTAAACAGCATCTTAAAGAAGAAAATACAGGCAGAGATCTTAGGAAAAAAACATATGTTTTCAAACAAACAAAGTCTGTTGAGCATTAAAGATGTGATATTTATTACCATCTCAAAGCTGAAGTGTACAGTGACTAAAAAGAAACTTCCAATGATTATTTTTGCATAAAGACAACACACCCGTTATAATTTTTACTAGGTTGTAATTATGATCTATTTTCATTATTACTGTCTGAGCTCATCCTTTAGATGAGGAAGCAGTAGCATCTTGAGAGGTAATAACAGGACTGCATTTAATATCCATTCCGTGCAGCTCTCAGACATTGGTGATAGACTACAAATTGCTGCAGCGCTTGTGGGAATAGTGTTCCCATGATGGCATTAGGTAGGGAACTCCAAGATATTGATCTAATGATGATGAACGAATGATAAATATGTGCAAGACTTGGAGGTGGAAGTGTTACCATTTTCATTGGTGTCTGAAGATGGTTCAGCTCAGGATGCTTCCAAGGAACACCTGCTATAATGACCGGAAGTTACAAAGATTGGCTCCAAACATTCTCAATTCACTTCATGTGTTTTGTTTTTCTTTCATAGGATGTGGATGTCACTGGCAAGGTCAGCAGTTGATGTCCATCTCTAATTTCACTTGCGTGGCAGTTAAGAGTCAGCCAGATTGTTGAGGAGTTGAAGTCCAGAGCAGGCAAAATTGGCAGATTTCCTTCTCTAAAAGGACATTAGTGGACCAGATGGGTCTTACAACGATTGACAACAGTTGTCATGATCACTGTTGCTGGGACTAGTTTATATTTCAGATTTGTTAATTAAATTTTAATTCCATAGCTATTGTGGAGTATTAGCCTGGGTCTCTAGATTACTTGCCCAGTGACATTACCACTACATTGCTGTGTCAGATATGACACTAGTCAATGTCATGCATGGTCAAATGTTGTTTTAACATCAAAGGCAGTCATTCATTCATTCATGTTTGGACCAAGGCTGTAAAGAAGTTGAGCCAAATGTGCTGATAGATAGATTACTGGTGATACCATTTGATAGTTCGTAATTCCCTTCATCATTTTGCTGATGACTGAAGAAGACTGAATGGGTCGTAATTGGTCAGATTGGATTTCAGACACGACATACCTGGGCAATTTTGAACTTTATTAGGTAGATGTCAGTGAAGTGACATTGGAACATTGTAGCTAATGATGCAGTTTTCCTTGGGGCTCAAGGATTCAACAACTGGGATAATAACAGTGCTCAGAGCCTTTGTTGTATCAAGTGCACTGAGCTATATCTTGACAATGTCAAGATCCCAAATGATAATACTACCGGAAAGTAAGATTCCAGGTAAAACCTGGCTTAATAGATTCTAACTTTTATTTCTGATTTAGAAATGTGAAAGGCAGCTACTGAACAGAATTAGAGTCCAATGAAATCAAAAAATAAAACATTTATTAAACAAGAAAAATAACTATTTTCCTCCACTCCTTCACACATCATTTAACAGATGAATAGATTTATAAGTATGACACAGGTTAGAAATGCTATTTTGTAACTGTTCACACTCAGTTTACTATCCACTGTAGGACTGATAGGTAAACTATGGTCAGACATTCCACATTCCGAAACTAAGCCAAAGTGGCCACCAAAACAACTTCCATGACCTCCATCCCAGATGCTTCTCACAAAAATACTCTTGTCTTTCACACGAAGGTTTCAATTCTCTACATTTGTAGAACATGTTTACTCCTGGACATCACCAACAAAGATTTTGATCTCTTTTTTGATGCTCCTCTCCACTGGATTACCATGTGCATTCAAGCTTCACCTTTTGCACACACTCTCACGTAGTCAGCAATGCTTCACAGACCGTGTAAGAAGTCACCGATCTCTGGCTCCCAGTTCTCACAAGGCCTCTTTATCTACATTCTTCTCTCCTTTCATTGTTTAATTTGGAATCTTTATCTCAGCTCCTTACTTTAATTTCACTGAACAGGATTGGTTCCAGACTTCTGTCCTCATTTTTTGACTAACTGTCATCTTGGGATCTTTTGCTGTCCAACTCCTGATTGAGACTCTTTTTTTTGAGGCCTACTCCCAAAGCTCTCATTCTCATCCATCTTCTTCTGGCACCTTTTGCAGAATGCAGAATGGCATTCTCTTCTGAGCCATTTGATCTCCTTTCAGCTTCATTATACTTTTGTTTTAGTTTGTCCTCTTGTGCAGGGTCAGTTCCTAGCCTGACAAAGAAAATATACTCCAACAGTGTATGCACTATCAATCTCCAGCTGGCATGTACACAGATGCCAAAGGAAAAATGTATCAGCAAATCTGCAGAAACTGTTGAAGCCCATCGAGAAGTACAGTTTTCAACTCCGATGGCCTGGTTTTCATTTTCTGAAATGCAAGTTACTGTTTTTCCCATTTCTGATGCCTGTAACAATAACTTGGGATGACTCAAATTGGTTGAAGTCTGGCTTCTGTGATGGGTTGGGGGTGTGGACTAATGTCATGGGGAGCTCAAGATGGATCACGCAAATCAGAATTTCTGGCTGAGGATGATTCTGAACATGTTATCCTTAACATTTGCACTCACATGCTGGGCCTCATCATCATTGAAAGTGGATATGTTTATGACCTTCTTCCCCTTTGCAATAATTGTTCAATTGTCCACTATCATTCAGAATTGGATGTGATAGGAATGCAGAGCTTTGCATGGTTTTGCTTATTGCTTGAGTGAAAATGCCGAGTCCTACTCAACCTCTTTCCAAAGTTCTCACAATTACAGATTTCAGTATGCTGCCAATTTAGCTCAGTTAACATGACAAGTGCTTGCTGAGCAGTATGCATGGTCTATAATCTTTGACAACATAAATTGACATGTATTTTGCAGAAGTTACAAACTCTAGTCATGCATTTTACATCACAATGTTCTGTTTAAAAAAAAAGCTTTCTACTGCTCTCTGTCCCATTGTATTTATCTTCCCATAGTCTTCTGAACCCCCTATTCAATGAAAATTGCCTATTTCTATTTGCTCTCTCCTAGTCCTATTGCGATTTTAAACAAATTTATCAAGGCAACCTTGACTCCTCTGCTTTCTATTGGCTTGTGTCACATCAAAAGGAGGAAAGGAGGGCAATCAGTTCAACACCAGGACATCATGCAGGAGTTCTGCAGGTCAGGGTCCAAAGCCCAGACACCTTCAGCAAAGACCTTCCTTCTTTCACAAGATTAGAAGTGGGAATGGTCATCGATGATTTAATTGTTATTACTCAGAAGATGAAACAGTTCACACTGCATACAGTAAGACTTGGGTAACATTCAAGCTTGGGCAAACAAGTGTCAAGTAACATTCAAATACGAATGCAATACTTCCAATTCTGGCCAAGACTCGTGGCAAAAAAATACCACTTCAACCAGAGTGAGTCTAAACACTAAGCATAGCCCGTCATCAACATCTTGGGGTCACCACTGATAGAAAATTAACTGGACCTATAACATAATTCCTGTGGCTACAAGAGCAGGTCAGAGGTTGAGAATTCTGAAGTGAGTGAATCACCTCCCGACTCCCCAAAGCCCTTCTAACAACGATGAAGCACAAATAATTCGTTTAGTGTTTCTAATATAAGAAATGCGATCTGTACAGCATCTTTCATGTCTTCGGAACATCCCAAAAAATTTCAGTGTTAATTACATACTCCTGAAGTCGTTGTAATGTATGGAAAGTAAACTTACTTTAATATTTTTGTATAAGAAACTGTTAGCTAGTTTAAAAAAAAGTTAATTAGTGTCAGTGCCTTCTCAGGTTTCAAAAAAAACTTATGATCAAGTAGCTGGAATGTAATTTTAAAAGAAACGTTTAACTGTCTGCTTTGTTCATTGTTTCCCAAATAACGTTACTAATTTATAGCAACTAAAATGTCCCAGCAATATCAAGTGGGTTGTCTTTGATGAGGCAATACCTCGTGAATCTTCAGCAATTTTCAGAACCAATTGTCATGTTCTCAGAAAAGTCATTCAATTTGAATCAAAAAGTGACTTCAAAGCACATATTTGAAGTCTTTAAAGTTTGAGTTTGAGTTTTTTAGTTTGAATTACATTTTTAATTATCTTTACTCCTGGAAGCCTTTTAATAACTTTGAAAGCATATCTTGGATTGACTTGCTGCAATTGAGCAGGGCATCTAATGCCTCCAGAGACAGAGGGGGGCAAACAGGAGTCTCAATAGCCTCCATGCAGGATTATTATCAATTTTTGTATCTTTTGTGTTAGTTTTTGTGCACACATGATGGCTTATTATTTACATCTACTTCAAGATAAGGCCGATAATTACCTCAAATCTGCTGTTTGACTCTGCAACTGTACACTTAACTATCTCACACTTAATGTTTGCTAGTTTATTGTGTAAACCACAGTTGATGGAACGTTTAGACCACACTTTCCAAAACTGCATTTATCAGAGACATTTGCAAAGCTGATGTGGATTTCTGTTGACAATTGGGCTTGCTATTATCTGGGTATCGGAATAGTCTAGCTCATGGGCAAAGAGAATTCATGTAATGAAGTGGTCTTTGCTATTGAACCAGGAGAAAGAACATGGAGATAAAATGTTCAAAAATGCAATCCCCGTAAATTACAAAATCACTTGCACGATACAAGCAATTTAAACTTTTTAATCCAAATAAATTAAGATTAGTAGCATCAGCAGTTATTAAAAACATGTGAAAGACCTGGCAGAAAGCTAAAATTATCATGGTTTGCTGCAGAGGGAAAATACAAAGAATGTGCATATCTATTGTAAATTCTGAAGCTGCTAAAGTAATCAACACAAGGATGAGAATCAAATGTTGCAAGCTTGAGGAGGCAAAAGATGATGTAATGACAACTTGAAAGATAAAGATGAAGTGGCATGAAAGTGCACATGAGCTGATGGATACAAGTGCTGTATTATCCAAAATTAAAACAAGAAAAAAGTGAAAAACAGATCACATCTATCTGCATTCTAAACGGCAGGGTTACCAAGACCTGGAAAGCAAATGTGGCCTGATGACTTCAAGTTCGATAACTTACTGAAGGCATTCTGACACCAAATTTTAAAGAATAAGCTCATTGAGATACTTAGGTATACCAGTGATGAAATGGCGGGATCATGAAAGAATTAACTAATACTGCAGCTCCATCAGGGACATTGAATGTAGTCCTAGAATACAAGAATATTGGTTGCATAGGAATCATAGAAATAAAAATTGTGGAATTGGATGTTACAAATCAGCAATTTCAGAGAAGGGCAGAAACAAATCTTATGCCAGTACTGACAGCAAAACTGCAAGCAAGCCAGTGAAAATTGAGACCATGGAAAGCTCCAAACATCACAGCTGCTCTAGGAATGAAATCTCAATTGTCTACCAAAATGGAACACAATTACCCTCCTTCTGACAAATAACTGAATTCACTAGATAATCAAACTGTAGTTCAGTGCAGATACTCAAGAAAGAACAATAGTCAAGGAATTATAAAAAAAAAAGCTTGGAAAAGAAACAAATATTAATCTGCCAATAAATTAAATTAGGAGCTATACCTCAGATGTCTTGAGAGAAATTTCTACACACATTGACCGACCAATTCCTGGAAGTTGCCCTGCCAGTGCCTTCTTAGCCTCATGGGTGACTTCAGGTATGTCCTTTATTGCAAGGTTAAACTGTAGGAGGAAACACAGTACTGTTTGCTATCATAGTTCAATTAGATGTTATAACGAGATTTATTTTGGTTTCTTTAAATCCATTCAAGTTATTATTTATGATTATAAATCTTTAATAACATTCTTAGATTTTAAACTGTTAGGACATGTGATAGATATTAATTTTAAAAAGTAAACATATTTCTTATCATAGAATCACTACAGTGCAGAAAGAGGCCATTCAGCCCATTACAGACAAGATTCCTACCCAAGGCCTATCCTCATAACACTATGTATTTACCCTGCTAATCTCCCTCTTACTAAGGGAGATTAGCACGGCCAATCAAGCTATTCCGCACATCTTTGGCATGTAGGATGTAACCGGAGCACCCCAATGAAATCTACCCAATGGGGAGAACATGCAAACTCCACACAAAATGTGGACAGAGGTTGCTCCTATAATCTCATTGGATTTATTATTGACTGATTTATATTTCTGGCCTTAGTTTTAGGAGAGCATTTCATTGAGCACAAGTTATAGACCACTCAATCATATAAAAAAAAAGTTGCCAGCATTTAAAATTATTTGGTTCCTCATGATTTTATTTATCTAAAAATTGATTATAAATAAAAAACAAGGTAATAAGGTGACCCTTGGCAATGGAAGGTGCAGGGAGAGAAAGACAAGAAACAAAGTTTCTGATCTGATTGTTGCTGAAAAGTGGATGAAGGCACCTAGAGACTTGGTTGCAACGCAACTCTAACACATCAGGTCAGTAATTTGCCAAGATATTTGGCCTACTGTCATATTTGAAGCGTTTGTGCAAGATCATGAAGAACAACTGAAACTTGTGGTATTACAACCCAACAAGAATCAACATCTTCAGGAAAGGAGGGCAGAAATTTGGGTGTGAAGCTGGTTTTCTTACCCAGTCTGAGCCTGTAGGAGAAGAGGATGAACGAGTGCATATCTTTTCTCCAAGCCGCGCTTGCACAATTACTTGGACAGTCTGTAAAATATTCAATGGTTTAATTAAGACACACAAATCACCAGGGGTATCTTAACTTCTTTATCCTCATCACAGCAACACTAGATTTTATTTATTGATCTAACATTTGTGATAATTTAGAAGCAAAATAATTTAAAATATTTGACTCCTACTGAAGTTAATCGGGAAAGAGAAAATATGAAATGAATAAAAAATGTTTTGTTTTTATTTTCTCTCTCCACAAAACATAATATAAAAATTGAAAAGATGTACACCAATAAATAAAAATAATGAAAAATTACAGGTTTAAATTTTCCACATGAATCATGGATCACTTAGTTACAGCCAAATTAGGCAGGAGATACAAATGAAAGAGGTTTCAGTTTATTATGTTCTGCCATATGAAGCCAAGCAGCTGCTGCATTGCACATTGTAATGATTAATCAATAAATGTAAAGAGTTTTTAATCATCTTAGCATCTTATTATTCAAATTTTTTTTACTGTGACTGTGAAGATGTATGGAATATTATTTCAGCTTTCTGAAAACATCAACATCTGATAAGAAGAATTAATAGAAATGTTGGCTTTAATGCTAATTGGATTAAAAGCAGGAGGTTTGAAACAAGTTTGTTCTTCTGTAGAGTAGTTGAGCATGTCACAAGAATCTCAGGACAGATTTTGTTTGAAGGTAAAAATACTTCAAGCAAAAAGTGATGAAAACAGATCAATTCATTGTTTAGAAACAGAACCTGGTCATCAAATTAAAAACATTTTAGTCTTCAATGTGGAACTTTTCTGATAATCTAAATGTCTTGGGACACACTTTTGCACTATATGTAAACATATATTGTACTTACGCTCTTTGTTGAATATTGTATTTAATGCTAAGATTTAATTTGGGCTGAAAAGATTAGTTGTTTAAAGCTGCAAGTAATTGGTCTATGTGGTAATATTTGGCACTGAAAAGTTTTATATCTTAGTTTGTAACTACAACAAATCCACAAAATGGTTTATTACAGTGGGCATTTAAATTCCTTAGGCATGTAATTTTGTCAACGAGTATTAAAAAGGTAGCTTCTGGAACATGGGACAGAAAGTTGAGTAATGGTTAGAATGAAAGCAAATCTGTGACATTGTACATTGCCGGGGAAGTGAGAATATACCTGAATTCAAAACTACAGATAAGGTTTACTCAGCTTGACTGGATCAATGGACAAAGTAGAGGTCTTATGTAAATTTAAAGCTCTCTTCCTTAACATAGAAGTTGTCACTCTTCTCAAAAAGCATTAATCAGTTTAATGCAGAGAATTTGTACCTTCAGGGCAAAAAACTTAATGAACTTATCCAGGTCTTTCTTATCTTGAGGACTCAGTTCACCATCCATGGTGAGAAAAAAATCTAAAAGGTAAAGAAAAAATAATTTAATCATACTTTGAAAAAAAAGAAATGTCAGTGTTACTAATTGAAAAAAGGCTAATTTAATTTTGACAGCTGCTACTAAATATTTAAGAAGCATCTAAGCCCGCTTCCCTCTGCCAAAATGTATTAGATTTGTTTTCTGAATTAGATGCGTCACTACTCTCTGAAGTATTGCTCATAGGTACTGGAATGTAATTTCATTTACAGGAATTCATGGACATATGCAATATTTCATTTCATGCATACTGCATAAAATTTAAAATAATATATCACAGGAGGTATAAATGATAGTGAAACTAAAAGATATGGCTTTTAAGATTGGAATTCATAAAATATCAACTTTCAAAAATGAAGACACAAGTAAATTTGCTCTTTCCTCCCTTCTTCAAAACCTCTGCTCTCTATAGAAAAACACTGCATGGTTTTGCTTTATGACACAACTTTGGATTTGCAGTACTTGCAGAAGTTGAAAATTTCCTCCCATTATCAAAATATAAATAACAGAAAAAAACTAATTAACTTTTCTTATGCCCTTACTTCAATGGTGGATTTACTGGCCTTGCAGGTGTAATTATTCCCCCTGCTGCAAGTGGTGATCTGCTGTAATCAAGGCTTGAACACTTGGTTTGGCTGTAGCCAATGATCAAGCTCAGCATCTAAGCTGCAAATATCTCCCAGATGTTCACAATGTCTATGGATGCTGAGTTGGGTACATTGAAAGACTGGAGTGATGATCTCGAAGGGTTAACTGGTATTGCTGACATTTTTCCTCACATAAATGAAATAGTGAAATAATGTTACATAAACCCTAACCCTAATCTAATGCTCCAAGCACTCTGGCTGCAGTAGTTTCTCTCCCTTAACATTAACTTCTTACCATTGTTTGACCTCAACATTAAAAGTTTTTAACAGCTCAGTATTTTTATAGTACTTTTTGCAGCTCAATTGTTTTCAACTTTTTGAATCTTGCACAAGTTGTGATTCAAAGATCTGACACCAGAAATAATATGGACTAAACATTTAACTGTATTAGTAATTTATTGAACTACATAATACCTACCATGTTTGAGGAAAAGACCCAAGCAAAATGAATAAAAGAAACCTCAACATTATATAGCAGTAACATTTTCAAATGACGCAAAATTAAACCAAACAGATTAACTTACAAATTACGTAAACTTTGTCTAACAACACTCTCGCAAGAGTGAGTCAGAAGGGGCTAAGAAATATAAAGAAACAATTTCATACTGTTTTTTCATATAATAAAATAGTAGTGTTGAGCATTAAATACAAAGAAATAGTTTGACCTAGATAAAGAATTCAATTCAAGAGGTGACCTTTTGTTGAAAAGTCAGCTCATACAGCTGAACTGTTTCAAAACTCCTGATGTACTGCATGTATATAGCTTATTCCTTCTTCTAAACCTTGATTAAATTTGTCTGCCCAGTTGCATTATTGTCCTAAGTAACATAACAAAACCTTTTATTATACTCCATTATACTTTAATGGTGTAATTTCTTTCAGTGTGAGATAAGGTTTTTGACCAAAGATCATCTTGAAAATTGCCAAACTGCATAAGATTGTTACGAAGTAGTTGAATGCTATTCTCCTCTACAAAGCCTGTAATGAATTATCTCCAACATCAAAACTTCCCTATAGTTTACAAAAGAGTACTGTAAATGCTATTTCATCCCTAACCACAATCAAAATTATATTTCAAACTTCTGATTAAATGTATTTTGCTAACGCTAAAAGAAAGAGTTTTCAGTCTTGCTTTGAAAGTCATTTATGAAGGCTTCACCTATTTAATCCAAAGCATTAATAAATATTGCAATTTTCTTACCCTTTCAACTGTTTCAGCAAAATACAGAATTGAAATATATTTATTTTCCCAATTTCACTGCAGAACATCACTTATTGAAGCTTGACTTAAAGAGAATCAGTAATGAAATAGCTGTCATTAGTATGCCTCTAACATTTTTAATGTATAAACTACAAATGACAATGTAAGATTGCAGTCGTTAAGTACATATACATTGTTGAAGTGCTTCGACCAAAAATTCCCTCAAAAGTCTTTAGTTCTTTCACTAATCACCTTAAATAGTTATTCGACCCTTTGATGTGGAGAGGCCAGCATTGGACTAGGTTAAACATAGTAAGAAGGCTCACAACACCAGGTTAAAGTCCAACAGGTTTATTTGGTAGCACAAGCCATTAGCTTACGGAGCACTGCCCCTTCATCAGGTGAGTGGGAGTTCTGTTCACAAACAGGGCATATAAAGACACAGTCAATTTACAAAATAATGGTTGGGAAGCAAGTCTTTACAGGTAATCAAGTCTTATAAGGTACAGACAATGTGAGTGGAGAAAGGGTTAAGCACAGGATTAAAGAAATGTATATTGTATCCAGACAGGACAGTTAGTGGGATTTTGCAAGCCCAGTCAAGTTGCAGGGGTTAGAGATACTGTGACATGAATCCAAGACCCTGGTTGAGGCCATCCTCACGTGTTCAGAACTTGCTATCATTCTCTGCTCAGTGACTCTGTTGTTAAGTGTCGTGAAGGCCGCCTTGGAGAATGCTTATCTGAAGATCAGAGGCCAAATGCCTGTGACTGCTGAAGTGTTTCCCAACAGGAAGAGGATTGCCTGGTGATTGTCGAGTGATGTACGTTCATCCGTTGTTGCAGCATCTGCATGATCTTTCCAATGTACCATGCCTTGGGACATCCTTTCCTACAGCATATCAAATAGACAACGAGTTGCAAGTGTGGATGATGTTATCAAGTGAGATAATGGCATCCATGTCGATAGTCCAGCACATCATGTAGAGGCTGCTGTGGCAGAACTATGTGGTATCGTGGTCACGGTTCTCCTGAAAGCTGGGTAGTTTGCTGCAGACAATGGTCTGTTTGAGGTTGTGCAGTTTTTTGATGGCAAGTGTGGGGGGTGTAGGGATGGCCTTGCTGAGATGTTCGTCTTTAACAATGACATGTTGAAGGCTCCCGAGAAGATGTCGTAGCTTCTCCACTTCGGGGAAGTACTGGGCAACGAAGGGTATTCTGTCTTCCATATGCTGTGTTTGCCTTCTGAGGTCAATGCAGTTTTTCGCTGTGACGTGTCAGAACTGTTGACTGATAAGTTGAGTGCCATATCCTATTCTTATGACCCTTTCATCATTCTATCTATGCTGTTTAAACCCCTCATGATTTTGAGCAACTCAATCAAATTTCCTTATACCTTTTCTGATGAGAACCCTAGTTTCTCATTTATCCACATTGCAACAACTTGGATTCCTCAATTATTCTGTACAACTGGTGAATATTAGCACATGCAGTTTGGATGTTTTAATTCTAATTACACAGGACAACATTATGCTCACCAATCCTATGCACCTTTCATCAAAGAAAATAATTTAGTCCCACTCCCCTGATACCTCCCCAAATCCTTGTTTCTTTTTCCTTTTCAAGTATAAACCCTTTTTCTTTTGAAAGTTATTGAATCTGCTTCCACCACTATTTCAGATGGTCACTCCTCATTGCATAAATATTACACTTTTCTCTCCCTTGCTCTTTTAAAATCAACTTAAAAATATGTCAGTTGATTAGCGACTATCCTGCTAGTGGAAACTTTTAATTTTGAATCTTTCATTAATTAATTTATTAAATCTCTACTTGAAGGAGAATAGTTACAGCTTCTCTTTAATCTCTATGTCACAGGTCATTCATCCTAGTAAATCCTCTGCACTCACTAGTATTAATAACTTTGGCATATTCATCATTCCACAAGTATTAATCCCTGGTATCATTTGATATTCCCTATTTTAAAAATGATAAAGTTGATTTAGTGCATTTATGGCCCATCTGCACACTGTTGTTACTGAGCGTATGTGCATATTTTTGCTTTTTTGTAAATGCTTTTTCAGTTTTAATATCCAATTGTTCCACCTCTTTCTGATGCTGCCCTAGAGAGGTTTATTATGGTCCACACTACTACCACTGTACCCTGATAATCGAGGGACTGATTGCTTAAGGTGTGGATGGAGTGATCAAGCCAACTGCTTTGTCCTGGATGGTGCCAAGTTTCTTGAGTGTTGTTGGAGCTGCCCTATCCCAGGCAAATGAAGAGTATTCCATTATACTCTTGACTTGTGCCTTCTCAAAGGTGGACAAAATTGGCAGAGTAAGGTAGGGAGATATTTGCACAGAATTTCAAGCTTTTGCAGTCAGAATAATTATACTGTTGATTCAGTTCAGCTCCTGATGATTAGCATTCCCCAGGGAGTTGATGATGAGAGTTCAGGGATGATAATTCCGATGAACATTAAAGGAGATAGATAGATGCCCTCTTTTTGGCAATTGACATTTCTTGGTACCTGGGTGGCACGAATGTTACTTCCCATTTAGTCAAAGCCTTGCTGCATGCATATATGGAGCAAGTCTAGCTGAGGAGCTGTAAATGGTACTCAACATTGCACAGTTTCAGGGGAACAGCTAGTTCTGGAGCACAAGTCTTCAGCATTATAATTGGAATTTTGTCACAATCTATAACACCTGCTGTAATCAACTGCTTTTTGATGTCACATGGAGTAAATTGTTTTTGTAAAAACTGACATCTTGATGCTGGGAACCTCAGGAGCAGGCTATGATGGATTAGCTACTTGGCACTTTTGGCTGAAGGTAATTGCAAACTCTTCAGCTGTTATTTGCACCAACATACTGGGCTCCTTCAACATTGAGGTCATCGATATTCATGGGATGAAACTATGGGGTTACAGTTTGTGCTTGAGTATACTTCTGTTGTTGCTGATGATCCACTGAATCTCATGGATGCAAAGTTTTGAGCTTTTATATCTGATGTGAATCTATCCCATTTGATGGGACTTTGACTCCAAAATAATTGTATAGTGGTCATTTGTACCAAGACTGAAATTAAAAACATTAGAAATAGAATCATTGGAAATTTGGCCCTCTGCCATTCAATAAGATTGTTGCTGATATGATTGTAGCAGTGACTCCACTTTACTGCCTATTCCTCACACCCTCTCCTCTATAACCCTTGATTCCTTTGTTGTTCAAAATGCAGTAAAAGTGCCTTGAATATATGCAATGACTCACACTCCACTAATCTCAAGGATATAGAATTGCAAAAATTCCTCATCTCTTTCTTAAATGAGACCCTTATTTTGAAATTGTGCCCCCAAGTTCAAGATTCCCTCACATGGAAACTGGAATAACTAGAGGCAACATGAGAAAAAGTGTTACTCTGTGAATCATGATCTGGAACACATTTTCCGAAAGCAGATTTGCAGATTCAATAGTAACGTTTGAAAGGAAATTGAATAAATATTGGAGCTTAAAATTAGCACTATTTCTTGTAAAGATCAGGGAAGTTGGATTAACTTTCAGAGGCAGCATTGGTACAATAGGTCAAATGACCTCCTTCAATATTGTATCATTTTCTGAAAAAGACTTTTCTTCCTCAAGATCTTGAAATGAGAGTGAATATAATAATTTAAGTTAAACATTGTTGCTCAAACCTACAGATTTAATTGGCATATATGTTTTCTAAATTAGGCCCAGATATCGTCTGTCAGCACATTGACCGTCTGAGTCTCTAAAATCACAATGGATACTAATGTCCATCAACCCAAAGTATAGGCTAGATTGTTCGCTGAGGTACATCATATTCCAGTTATAGCTCATGGTTATTTTGGAATCGTAAACTTTGACTTGCTTATGTTAGCTTCATTTTGCATGTAACATGTAAATTTTGGACACAGCCTGCACTTAGAAAAATTCCATTGTATCAAAAAATGAAAGAAAGCAACCTTATAAGTTCAAAATCACTGAAGACATATATGCTTAAAATGTTCTGACTAAGCAAAACTCCATTACATGCACCCAAACACTGTTTTCAGTCTTGGTAAGAAACCACCAGAACATTTCAAAATATTGCAATCTTTCAAAGTATTCTCAGTGTACAAACGGGGGAGGTTGTGGCGTAGTGGTACTGTCACTGGACTGGTAATCTAGAGACCCAGAGTAATGCCGTAGGGCATTTTCTGATCCAACCACAGTAGATAATGAAATTTGAATTCAACTAATGATGACCATAAAACCATTGTGGATGACCTGACAGCATCTGTGGAGAAAGAGTTAACGTCTCAAATCCAATGTGGTTGTTCATCGGGTTACAAAGATGCTATCTGACCTGCTGAATTTTCCCAGCACTTTCTGTTTATTTTTTCAGATCGCCAGCATCTGCAGTATTTTGCTTTTACTTGAGAGAGAGGGAGAGAGTAGGCCATTCTGCCCACTGTACCTGTGCCAGTTCACTGAAAGAACTGCCCAGTTAGTCAACAATTTCTACGCAAATCTCACACTTTTAAAACAAGGATTAAACCCGTAACAAAGTGAAAATAAACGTGAAAGCCTCGTTGCTGCCAAAAATGCTATTTTTTTAAAAAGGGTTTTTTTAAGTGGAGCGAGGACCCTAAGTCAGGGAGTAGTATCTCAGCTTCCCCCCACCCCCACTTCTCCCCTCTCCCCCCAGCCGGGTCACTTACCCTTTCACATTCCCGCGGACACAGTAACCCGTTCCACTACTCGTCCCTCAGCCCGGCGAAGGAGCGATAGCTTGGCGCTCTCCCCCGCCGTGCCCGGCCCCCGACCCGCTGTCGGGGATGATGATACCGAGCCGCCCTTCCCCAACAACAAAACCCCCGGCGCCGCCGGCCCCGGCCTCGCAGCCTCTGTTTACCTCTGCCACGCTCAGCGGCTAAACATAGCCACTGAAATCCGACACACACACATTCGCCATCGCTTCCCAGAACACGCCCGGCAGAACTACAACGGAGGCCAATAAATGCATTCGGATAAGCACGCTTCACCGCCGTGCTTTATTGCTATGGTAAAGAGGGTAGGATTGTATTTCCACCGGGCAGCCACGACGAATGTGTCGATGCTAATCGCCGGGTAGCTCCGGGTGCTGTGTATAGCCTACAACTACCGGCATGCACTGCGCAGCGGAGCGAGGACTACATTGCCCAGGAGGCAGCGGGCTGCATTGATCCCAATCACAGGCTGCGCTGGCCGCAAGTTTCCAGAATGTAATATCCACGGATGCAATTGATGCTTTCCGCATTATCCAGCATTATCGACCCCAATAATCACATTATAATTTGATGTTTTTTTAAGTTTCCTTTGTACTTTGATTTTGTTCGAGCTGTTCCCTCTCCTTTAGGGGAACTGCCCCTTT
Organism: Sphyrna mokarran; assembly: GCA_024679065.1. NCBI lineage: Eukaryota > Metazoa > Chordata > Chondrichthyes > Carcharhiniformes > Carcharhinidae > Sphyrna > Sphyrna mokarran. The sequence continues at coordinate 72,297,090 of JAGIQG010000008.1, read as the reverse complement.
TACTTTGTCTTGATTTAACTTGAGTTTGTTTATTTAGTTTGACTAAAAGAGGCCAACAATGTAGTAACTGCGAGGGACAGGAGGAAACACTGCTGCTTTGGCTCAATTGAAGTTGCAGAATAAATTTCAATTGACTTAGAATAACTGAATATGAAGGGCTGATTTGTTTTTTTTTCAATTCATACATTCTTATGCCCTTCAGCAGTGGTTTGAGAATTGCTTGTTTAGGCGATGCCTAAAACACTTTTAAAGCTCACTTACTAGTATTACAGGTCGACATACACAATGGAGTTACTGTGAAAATCCCCTCGTCGCCATACTCTGCTGCCTGTTTGGGTACATTGAGGGAGAATTTAGCATGGCCAATTCACCTAACCAGCATGCCTTTCAGATTGTGGGAGGAAATCTATGCAGACACGGGGAGAACGTGTAGACTCCATAAAGATAGTGATCCATGGCAGGAATTGACACTGGCACTATGAGGTAGCACTGTTCCATAGTGCTGCCCTTTGCCTTCTTTGCCACTTCCTCTTTTTCATAATTCCTATTAGAATATAGCATGACAAATAAAAACAGATAATGTACCTATCGGATTTTCAGATTTTCCTTATTTAATTTTGATCACAAATAGAACAAAGAACAAAACAGCACGGAAAACAGGCTCTTCGGCCCAATGAGCCCGCACCGCCACCTCAATGTTCCCACTTCTACCCATGATCCCTGTCTATGTTTATAGATCTATGGATTGAAACCAAATTTGAGACAATTTAGGGAGAATTTGTTCTGCCAGTCAGCCTAAGAGCACATCTTTGGGATGTGGGAGGAAATCAGAACTTCTGGAGAAAACCCATGCAAGCACGGGGAGAACACGCAAACTCTCACAGACACAGGCCCAAATCCATATATCTGCACAGCACAGCGATAGTCACGGAGCTGTTGTGTTGCCCATCAAATGGTCCAGGTCAAGCGTACACTAACGACGTGAAGCACTTGCATACTCTCAAAAAAGCCAAGAGCAGTCCTCTCACGACCCATTGCATGTAATCCCCTTGTTAGACATCAAGGCGGACCGAAATACCTGTAGGATAAAACAAATACATCAATATCATTGACAATTTGTTGATGGCCTTCTAGTACTTTGCTCAACTCACCATTCTTAATATCTGGACGTTGAGTGTCAGCACACTATTTGGCTTTCAGTTGAACTCATTAATGTCCTTACCCAATTTATAGCTGTATTTCACAGAATTCCTACAATATAAAAGGAGGCCAATTGGCCCATCAAGTCTATACAGACCATAAATCCCATCCAGGCCATATTCCTGTAACCCCCACACATTTACCCTGTTAATCCCCTGTCACTTGGGTTAATTTAGCATGGTCAATCAACCTAACCGGCACATCTTTGAACTGTGGGAGGAAACCGAAACACTGGGAGGAAATCTATGCAGACATTGGGAGAAAATGCAAACTCCATACAGACAGTGACCCAAGGTCAGAATTGAACCTGGGCCCCTGGTGCTGTGAGGTAGCAGTGCTGATCACTGTGCCACCGTGCTGCCCACTTCACAGCAAAGTTTAGTGACTTGTGTTCAGGTGTAGAAACTGACTGTTTTGATTAATGGACAACGTAAGTACAAACTAAAAATACAAAACCAAGACTTGGACTTTAAAGTGAGAAATGATTACATGAAATAAAACCGGTAAATAAACATTCTGCAGGATAACAGATCGAACTATACACTTCGCCAATGTGAATGTCACTGTTCGTCGCCCTCTTGGTGAGAGTGGCAAATCAAGAATAGGTGTTAGCTTAGCTGACTTGACACTCAGAAGGCTGTTTTTTCCAAATTATTTAGAATTTCTCACACAACCTTAAATTTTCAAAACAAGTAAATGTTATTTCTGCACTTAAGCTACATTCAGAAACATAATCTGATGTCTGTGCAGTATATGGGTGTGTTACATTTCCAGATGAAACAAAAATTGAGGTCTCATACGGATGTAAAAGTACTGTTTCAGAGTACGTATACTCTGGCCAACATTTATCTTTCAGCTAACATTACTAAAACAGGTTATCAGATCAATATTTAGCTGCTGCTTGTGGGACCTTATGTGCAAATTGAGTTCAATGTTTCCCTTGGCTACAACTGTGACTACTCTTCAAAAAGTACTTAATTGGGCTGTCTTGAAGACGTGTAAGGTGACAATGGTCATTTTCCACTCCACTAAGTTGTGGTTCTCCAAACATTGCTCAGCTAAGATCAACTAATTCAGTTAAATTTGAACTTTAGGCATTAATATTTGATATATCAGATTTGATATAGGTCCAATCATCAGAGTGCTGCTGGAGGATTATCAATTCAATGAAAGAGACTCTTTGGTCTGCCCGAAACTTATTGATGTTCCAATGCAAAAAATTGTCCTTGACCGAATGTGTAAAATTGGCACATTCTTAGGTCCAAGTTGACATGCTGATGCGCTAAAGCTAAGAGCAGCTGCAGTCAAGGCACAATGGGGAAAAGCTGTTATGTAAGGTGTTTCAGCCAAAATAGTTCAAGACCCTGTAACTGGATAAAAACCTTCAGACTGGGTATATATTTCTAAGTTGTAACATTACTTAAGTACTGCAGAGAGCATCATGACCAATGTATAAAGGTTGGAATGAATTTTGAACTTTGTAATTAAAATATGTGTAATGTTCTCAAACTAAACTTAGTATTAATTTTGATCTCAGGAGTAAATGTAAATATCACAGAACTTTATTGTTGTAATAATTGGAAATTTTTATAATGTATTTTTCAGATTTTGTACAAATAAAGTTTTGGGAAAAGTAATCACCAGAGTGTTGTGTATTTGAAATATGACACACAGGAACACTTGATAAATGAATATAAATTTAGGTGGTGTATTCTTATCAGACTTGCTATTCTTGATTCCTATGCTACATCACATTACATCACTTCCTTGCGTATATTTCTACAGCAGAGCTCTATCGTGAGCCAAAAGGGACAAACATGTAATACAAAGAGTGCAGCTACTTCATGGCCAATAAAATAAAATCTTGTTCTTTCTTAAGCAGAAGAACTTTATTCCAAGCCTATGCAGAACAAGTTGGGGATACAGGATAAAATAATACACTTTCCAATGTCTCAGTTCTCACCAGAACAACAGAGGTTGAGGGGCTACCTGAAAAAGGTTTATAAGATTTTGGGTGGCATGGACAGAGTGGATAGTTGGAGGCTCTTTCCCAAGTTAGAAATGTCAAGTGTAAGGGGACATAAGCTTAAGGTGCATGAGGAAAAGTTTAGAGGAGGTGTGCAAAGCAAGTTTTATACACGGAGATGCTGCCTGTGGAGATGGTGTGAGCAGGTGCAATAGCGGCATTTAAGGGACAACTATTCAAATACATAAGTAGGATAGGAATGGAAGGATACACACTCTAAGTGCATATGGTTTTAGTTTAGGCAGGCATCATGATCAGTGCAAGCCTGGAGGGCCGAAGGGCCTTTTCCTGTGCTGTGTTGCTCTTTTGCCTTCAAAAGGAGAATCGCCAAACTTAGTGGTCTGCTTTCATATTTGATTGAGGAAAGGCTTTAGGGAAGAATGATTTTGCCTCTGCTTATGTAAATAATAGTCCATTCCCAGATTAAGTTCCTGACGTTTGCTTTATCCTCCTTCACTTTTATAAAAATAAGATTAAATTTTGAAGCTTTTATGTCAATAGTGCACAAGATGAAATGCGAAATCTGAACTTCCTCTAGGCCTGTAGTGCATTGTGTATTTAAAAATAAATAAAAATTGTGAAGTGTTGAAATCTTGTGGGTATATTGGGTATTGAAACCATGCTCTCAATGGCCTCCTTCTTCTCTGTAACAAATGAGTAAAAACAGCCATACAGTTCCATCAGCAGGAAATAATAGAGCAATCTCAATTACTCTGGTTTGGCTGTCTGACTGACTTGGTAATAACTTCCTATTAGTGTGAATTGTCGATTTTGCGGATTCGATTGTTTTTGGCTGAGTCTGGTGCCATCTTTTGCTCTGTGTCAACTGCCCTGGTCTGGAGAGTCATTGATGTCTGTAATATAAGAAATCATGGAATATGTGTGAGGTTTTTAGGCCACACCAAAGCTTGTTCCTTTGACAGACAATTATATCCTGCTTAGTGATGGACTCTAACCAGCTTATTTGACATCCGGCACATCTTATCTGTCTTCCCAAAAGGTAAGTGAGGCAAAACTCCAGGACCTTGTACCTGGTATTCTGTGTTTTAGACAAGTTGTCATGGTATCAGGGACTTTTTCCTCTTTCACTCACAATTCAGTTCCTGGGAATGAAATTTCCTTTAGGTAATTGCATAGAAGGGAAGCGCTATTCCTGTTTAAAATGTCACTGGGAAAGAAGTTTAATGTTGTTTCAGGAGGGGGAGTCCTACACAAAATGTCTGCCTATGCTGTGTTTAACCATCAATTTTACAAGCACAAAATGGGCAGTCGGATATGATTGAGTGGAGCTGGGAAATGTGAATTTGGATCCTTTTTTAATAGCATTTTTAATTTGACAAATTTGGTAGAATTTATTTCCTATCTAATAGGCCTTTAAATTACGTTTCCCATTAATGTTCTATTTTTTAAAGTGAGGAACTCAGAAAAGGGATCCATTTTCATAATAATTGAACATAAACTAAGATTAAATAACTTGTATTAACATAATCTCACGTCTCAATTTGTTTTAATACTAATCAAACTATTTGAGGTTGAGGGATGAAATGAGGTGTGTAAAATTATGAAGGTCTGATGTAGACTAAACAGAGATTATCTATTTCTTTTAGCAGACATATAAAATAAAACTCAGGGGGCTTGAGTTTAAAATAATTGGTCAAAGGATTAGAGGTGATCAGGAAATTATTTTCACCCACAGACCTAAAAAGGGTAGTAAAGACAAAAGCTTTGGCCACAGTGTTTTAAAAAAAACATGTAATGCTGGCAAACGTCGCTGCAAGCCTTAAGCTTTAAAAGTGAAGATTTTAGAAGAACAACATTGAGGATTGTAAGATCTATGTTTAAAACGGCCCAGAAATATTTGCAGCCTCTTAATTGAATTTTAAGTAGAAATTTATTGAGAGTTCCTTAATCTTATAAGTGTGAACTGTAATTAAAAAAAGAACGTGTAAAGTAAATGGGGATTGGGGCCTTAGAAAGGGACAAACCTGTGTCATATTTATTGTTCTTGCATGAAAATGAAACTTTGAAGCCAACAAGCAACTATTTATGGGCATTAAAAATAGCATATTTCAGAAACTACAGTTTCAAAAATTTCAGTTTTTGATGCAAAATAATCTGATGCCATAAAAATGCATTCAAAGACACAAGATAGATTTTTTTGTCCTAAAAATTAGAATGTTTTTAAAAATCCCATAAAATGTCAGTAGTATGATTAGACTTGCTCATTTTTGTGTCTGAGAAAACTGCTCTGTTTTACAAGGAGGAAATTCTCATGCGCTATTTTGTAGGTAGTTGGGTGAGGGTGATTGGCTATGCTGATGAATGTTAACATACTATTGTGGGTGCTGGAAATTAAAAATAAAAGCCTAAAATGTTAAAAATAGTCAGCAAGTCTGGTAGCATCTTTGAGGAGAGATACAGGCCTAAGAGGACAGAAACACTAACTTAGTTTTTCTCTCCACAGATGCTGCCAGACCTGCTGAATATTTGCACTTCTTATTTTATCTCAGCGAGGGTTGGGGTGTTTTGGTGTTTTGTTTAAATCAATTTTATAATCATGAAATGAAAATATAGTTTATAAAGTAATCTGAGTTCTTGTGAAAGACCTTGATCCTTTCTGCTGAATGCCAACATTATGCTTTACTTGGCATTATTTTGCTGCAAGTTTTTAGGAAACTTGGTGCAAATATTTCACTTTGGCACAGGCTTCAGGAAGGAGTGGCTGAGCTAAGCAAAAAAGGGGAAACCTGTAACAGTTAATGTGCTGTAACATGATGAATTTAGGAGAAAACAGATTGAAGAAACTGATAAGGAGGGCAAGAGAAGAATTTTCTATTGGATTATGAGATTTTTCCTGCAAACCTATTCAGTAATGCTTGAAAAACGTGAGAGCAAATTCTGAAAATATAGCAGGAATATTTCTTTCATCTGCTCTTGGGTGTCAGTAGACGACAATAAAAAGTCCAACAGATTTATTTAATAGCAAAAGCCACTAGTTTTGGGAGCACTGTTGCTTCATCAGATAAGTGGGAGCTCTACTCAAACAGAGCATATAAAGACAATTTACAAAATAATGATTGGAATGCGAGTCTTTACAAGTAATGAAGTCTTAAAGGTACAGACAATGTGAGTGGCGAGAATGGCACAGGTGCTTAGACTTGTTGGTGTTGGACTTTAACCTGGTGTTGTGAGACTTCTTACTGTGCTTACCCCAGTTCAATGCTGACATCTTCACATCATTATTTAGAAAAGCAGGGATGTTTAAATACTATTGTCACTGCTTACAATGTGGTCCCCTCTATGTCAGGAGTCCATATGCTTACTAGATGACATCTCTGTTCAGTTCACAAATGACCTCAATCTTCCGGTCACCTGTAATTTTAATTCATTACTATGCTCCAACACTGATTTTTTTTTTGTCTTCTACTTCCTGTGTTCCAATGAGACTCCATGCAGGTTTGAGGAACAATATTTCATCCTTTACAGCCTTCTAGACTCAAAGTTGAGTTCAACAGTTTTGAATTATTGTCTCTACCTGCATTTTTTTTTTTGTTCCTTTTTTTTCCACTGAATCATAGAATCCATACAATGTAGAAGAAGCACTTTTAATTATTGTGTCCATGTTGATTCTGACACCTAGCCACCTGCCCTGCCTCCCCATAACCCCCCTTCACATTCTCCATGTTTAATCAATCTAACCTATATATATTGGGACACTAAAGGGCAATTTAGCATTGTCAATCCACCTAACCTGCACATCTTTGGACTGCAGAACCAAGAGAAAACCCAAGCAGTTACAAGAATGTCTGTGTGGAGTTTGACAATCACACAATGCTGTAATTAAACCCAGGTCCTTGGAGCCATGAGGCAGCAGTGCTATCATTGTGCCCCATGCACTGGTTTGTTTTTAGCTCTCTTTCTGACTGAATGTCAAGGATTTTTCTAGATGGTAGCTTTTTGTGATACTGTAATTCACACCTCCTCTCGCTATATCTTTTTTCACTTGTTCCATATCCACTCACTTTGGCATTGCACCATGAGCTCTTATATCACTTACTTTTTCTTGTACTTCCATTTTTTTGCTGCTTAAAGCCTATTACATTTCTAACTTTTCACAGTTCTGATGAAAATTCACACCTAAAATGTTGACTGTTTCTGTCTCCACAGTTGCTGCCAGACCTGCTGGGTATTTTCAGTTCTTTCTGTTTTAGTTGCAATTTTCAGCATGTCAGTATTTGGCTTTTGTGCAAGTTATCCTGGTGTCCTGTGAGTGAGTGGGCAAAGAATTAGCAAAATAAGTGTCATGTGGGAAAATGTAAGATTGTCCATTTTGGCACAAACAATAAGAAGCATATAATCTAAATGGGGAGAGACTTCAGAGCTTTGGAATGCAGAGGATCTGGGTATCCAAGAATCCTGACAGTACTGAAGGAGGCCATTCAGTCCATCGAGTCTGTACTGACTATAGTCCCACCCAGGCCTTATTCCTGCAACCCACACATTTACCCTGCTAATTCCCTTGACACAAAGGTCAATTTGGCATGGCCAGTCAACTTAACATTGCATATCTTTGGCTTGTGGGAGGAAACGAGAGCACCTGGAGGAAACCTATGAATCCTTGGGGAGAAAGTGCAAACTCCATACAGACAATGACCCAAGGCTGGAATTGAACCTGGACCCCTAGCACTGTGAGGTGCCAGCAGCACTTGCCAACGTTCAGCCCCAAATCACAATGAATCACAAAAGGCTAGAATGTAGGTACAGCAAGTATTTAGGAAAACTAATAGAATGATTTCAGTAAGGCATTTGACAAGGTTCCTCATGGTACACTGATAGAGAAGGTGAAGGCGCATGGGATACAGGGTCGGGTATGTAGATGGGTCGAGAACTGGCTTGGGAGGAGGAGACAGAGGGTAGTAGTGGAAGGCTCTTTTCCCGGCTGGAAGCCTGTCACTAGTGGAGTGCCACAAGGCTCAGTACTAGGTCCTCTTCTATTTGTGGTCTGCATAAACGACTTGGAAGTTGGGGTAGGTGGTGAGATCAGCAAATTTGCTGATGACACCAAGATGCTTGGATTGGCGGGTACAGAGGAGCAGTGTCAGGCAATACGACAGGACATAGACAGGTTGGTAGACTGGGCAGATAGATGGCAAATGGAATTTAATCCGGATAAATGCGAGGTGATGCATTTTGGCTGGAAAAATGTAGAAGAGAGTTATAGGATAAAAGGTAAAACTATATGGAGCATAGAGACGCAGAGAGACTTGGGGGTGCAGGTTCACAAGTCTCTGAAGGTGTCTTTACAGGTGGAGAAGGTGATAAAGAAGGCGTATAGTATGTTAGCTTTCATAGAAAAGGGTATAGAATACAAGAGTAGGAGTTTGACGTTGCAGTTGTATAGAACGTTGGTTAGGCCTCACTTGGAATACTGCGTCCAGTTCTGGTCGCCATACTATCGGAAGGATGTGGAGTCCTTGGAGAGAGTGCAGAGGAGGTTTACCAGGATGCTGCCTTGTATGGAAGGACTGTCTTATGAGGAACGATTAAATAGACTGGGGTTGTTTTCCCTTGAACGACGTCGGCTTAGAGGGGATCTAATAGAGGTGTATAAGATTATAAGGGGTATAGATAGAGTAAATGGTGGTAAACTTTTTCCACCTTCAGAAATGGATAGGATGAGGGGTCATGGCCTTAGGGTGAGGGGGGCTATGTATAAGACGAATACTAGAGGGCAGTTTTTCACACAAAGGGTAGTGGGGGTGTGGAATGCACTGCCGAGTAAGGTGGTGGGAGCAGGCACGCTGGGGCTTTTTAAGGGTCTCTTGGACAGCCACATGAGCGGTATGCAGATAGAGGGATATATTAGGACTGTTTAACTACGGCTTTTTTTCCCCACAGGTAATTCGGTCCATACTTGACCAACATTGAGCATGCATTTGGCAGGTGGTGCGAGTACAGCTCTTGGATGTTGATTCATGGGTTGCCTGGTATTTCATGTCGTAAATGAGTGCTTTATGTGGACCATCTGAAGGGCACCATGACAGCTCAGAGACTATCGTTGTGGCTGTGCAGACACTTGGAATTGGGCCGGTGTCTGCGGGAGTTTGCGCGTTCTCCCCGTGGTTGCGTGGGTTTTCTCTGGGCACTCTGGTTTCCTCCCACAACCCAAAAATTCGCTTTTAGGCTGATTGGGAAACAAATTGTCCCTATAGTGAGAGTCTTCCATATTAGGAATAACCTAAATCTATAATAGGATAATGGAATTGCTACTATATAGTTATGACGGTAGCGCGGGCTCGTTGGGCCGAAGGGCCTGTTTCCCGTGCTGTGTTGCTCTTTAAAAAAAAAAAGTTATCATTTATTGCAATGAAAGTTTATTACAAAAGAATTCAGTTATACAGAGCGTCAGTGAGACCAAATATTGCCATCTGGAATATTGTGTAACTTGACTTGATTATTGTCACACGTATTGGTATACGGTGAAAAGTATTGTTTTTTAACCATGAAACAGACAAAGATTCTATGCATAGAAAGAAGAGAGAGTGCAGAATGTAGTGTTACACTCATAGCTAGGGTGCAAAGAAAGATCAACTTTAACCAAAAGTCTGATAACTGCATGGAAGAAGCTGTTCTTGAGTCAGTTGGTATGTGATCTTGGACTTTTGTATCAGTTTCCTGAGAGAAGAAGGTGGAAGAGAGAATGTCCAGGATGTGTGAAGGCCTTGATTATGCAGGCTGCTTTTCCAAGGCAGTGGACAGGCTAGACAGAATCAATGGATGAATACATTCTTTGTATTTCTTGCAGTCTTGGTCAGAGCAGGAAACCAAACCAGATTGTGATGCATTCAGAAAGGATGCATTCCATATATTAAAAAAAAAGGTGAGAATCATAACCGACATGCTGAATTTCCTTACCCATCTGAGAAAATAGAGGTGTTGGTGGGCTTTCTTAACAATAGCATCAGCGTGGAAAGATCACGACAGATTGTTAGTGATCTGGACATCGAGAAACTTGAAGCTCTTGATAATTTCCACTTCATCCCCATTGACGTATACAGGACATATTCTCCACTACGCTTCCTGAAGTTGATGACTATCTCCTTCATTTTACTGATGCATTATTGTGCTCACACCAGATTTTCTATTTCTTTCCTGTCTCATCATTGTTTGAGATCTGATCTACTAAGCTGATGCCATCAGTAAACTTGAAAATGGAATTGGTGTGGAATTTGATCACATACATAAGTATATAAGGGATATATTAAGAGGCTGAGGACACAGCCTTGTGGGGCATTGCCAGTGAGGGTAATTGAGGAGGTGTCATTGCCTAGCTTTACTGATGGTGGTTTGTGGGCTTGGAAGTTGAGGATCCAATTGCAGAGAAAGGAGCCGAGTCCAAGCCACAGAGTTTGAAGATGAATTTTATTGGAATAATAGTGTTGAAGGCTGAGCTATAGATAATAAATATGAATCTGACATAAGTATCTTTGTTATCCAGCTGTTCCAGGGTTGACTATTTAAGGAAGAATATAAATGCACTGCAAACACTTCAGCAACAGTTTGTCAAACTAATACCTGAAATGAGTGGCTTGTCTTATGAGGAAAGGTTGACAGGCTAAGCTTGTATCCACAGAGTTTGAAAAAGTAAGAGGTGGCTTGATTGAAAGATACAAAATCTTGAGGGGGCTTTAATAAGGGGATGTGGAGAGGATATTTCCTCTTATGGGAAAATCTAGAACTAGGGTGTCACTGCTTAAAAGTAAAGGGTCACCCATTTATAACAGTGAGACAAAATTTATTCACTCAAAGGACAGTGAGTTTGGAACACTTCCTGAAAAGATTGTAAAAGCAGAGGCTTTGAATATTTTTAAGGCAAAGGTGAATAGATTTTTGGTAAGAAAGGTTTTTGAGATGGGGAAACTGATTTGATGTAACTTATCCTGCTCAATAGATGTTTCATTTGGATGGCAGTGGTTGGCACTGCCACACAGTGCCAGGGAGTTGGGTTCAATTCCTGATTTAGGTCACTGTCTATGTGGAGTTTCCTCTGGCTGCTGCGCTTTCATCCCAGAGTCTAAAGATGTGCGGTTTAGGTGGACTGGCCAGGCTAAATTGTCCCTTAGTGTCAGGGAATTAGTTAGGGTAAATGCGTGGGGTTATGGTCAGTGCAGACACGATGGACTGAATGGCCTCCTTCTGTACTGTAATTCTACAAATCTCGATTAGATCATCCGTGATCTTAGGAAATGTCAAAGGAGGCCACCGTGGCTGAATGGCTACTTCTGCTCCTTGTTCATACATCCTGACTAATGTTCAACGTTAATCAATCAACATCAATTGAAATAAAACACAATTCCTGGTAGTTACCACGCTGCTGTTTGTGCAAGGTTGCTGTATGCAAATTTACTGCCATGTTTCTGATATTGCTAAAGTGGCTGTACTTTAAAAAAGTTTCATTGACTGTAAAGTGTTTTGGATTCACTGAGACTGAAATGTGTTAACAGAAATATTTTTTGTCACAGATATTGAACTTATACAGAGGTAAAAGTTGCATACTAAAAAGAAACCTATATTTTTTTTTGGAAATGACCAGCATTGGAAGAAATGTGGGAATAGCATTTGGTAGAATGGAGGAAAAAATCCTATGATACATTGTTATTTTACATTTTCTGAGGCACCTCACAACCAGTGATATTTTGATTTGTCCTTACTGTTATAATGTCAGAAAAGAGAACACTTTGCTCTGTCTTATTTATCTTGGTTGAACAATAAATGACATCTCTTGTTTTTCTTCCAGTTTTGCTATGGGATTTTTAGGTCCACTTGAGGGGACAGAGAGGCCTTAACTGAAAGATTACATCTTTAACGTTACTGCAGTCATGATTATCTCCTCAGTCACTGCAGTAAGGCTTCAACATATAATTTTTATCTGATAACTGAGGATGCTATATTTTAGCAACAGCTATTAGGAGACAGTAAACCCAATATATCTTGAATAAGGACTAAGAGTAATGAAAAGTTGGAGACAGTAACTCTTGTTTGGACTAAGGAAATAGGAAAAAAAAATTGTAGTTGGAGATCATATTGCTAGATCAAAAGTGAATACGTAATAAATCTAGGATGCTATGAGGAGGAACTTCTTCACACAGTTGTGAATCTGTGGAATTCCCTGCCTGGTGAAGCTGTTGAGGTGACCTCATTGAATGTTTTTAAGGCAAGGATAAATTTTTGAACAGTAGTGGAATTAAGGATTATGGGCAGGTAAGTGGAGCTGAGTCCACTTAAAAGATCAGTCATTATTTTATTGAATGGCGGGAAGGGCTCAAGGGGCTAGATAGCCTACTCCTATTCCTAGTTTTTATGCTAGGAAGAACTGAGGACTAGATGAAATTTTGGGTGCATGTCCAAAGATCCATGAAATAGTAAACACAGGTGGTTAAGAAGCAAAAATCTTACTTTTATTAATCAAGCCAGGGAATATAAAAACAGGGGGGATTATGACAGAGGTTATAAATGCTAGTTAAGCCACAGTTTTAGTACCATATACAGTTCTGTTCTCCACTTAATAGGAAGAATGTGATTGCACTGGAAAGGATGCAAAGGAAATTCACTAATATTAGCTGTCTGGAACATTTCAGCTATGAAGCGAGGTTGCTTAGGCTGGGGTTATGTTCCTTTTAAGCAGAGAAGGCTGAAGGGGTCCTGATTTGAAGTGTACAAAAGCATGAAGGACATAGATAGGAAGGAACATTTCCCTTGGGTACAGGGGTTTAGATTTAATGTAATGGGCAGGAGATTTAGAGGTGATTTGAGAAGAATATTTTCACCCAGAAGGTGGTGAGAATTTGGAACTTGTATCTAAAAGAGCAGTAAAGACAGAAATCCTTAAAACACTTGAGATACATTTAGTTGAGCATTTGAAATGAGATAGTTTACAAAGTTATGGATCAATTGCTAGAAATGGTATTAGAATAGAGGTGCTTGATGGCTGACACAGACCTGATGGAGTAAAGGGCCTCTTTATCACTTTATAAAAAGAACTTCTTTCAGATCTTCAAAATTCAAACTCCTTTAAACCAGCAACCAAAGAAAGTTGAATACAAAACATCTTGGATACTGGAAATCTGAATTAAGAACAAAATGCTGGAAACTTATGTGGAGAGAAAAATTAGTTAATGATTTGGGTCCAAAAACTTGTCAGGCAAGTTGTCATCATGTGAATTGTCCCTTTGCTTCAAAAAAAAGCCTGTATTTGAGGTTGTTACATCCTTGGCTTGTTGTCCAGTACTTCCCTGGAGCGGAGAAGCTACAACACCTTCTCCGGAGTCTTCAACATATCATTGATGACAATGAACATCTCGCTAGGGCCATCCCCACCCCCCCACTTCTTGCTTTCAGACAACCGCACAACGTCAAACAGATATTGTTCACAGCAAACTACCCAACCTTCAGGAGAACAGTGATCACAATACCACACAACCTTGCCACAGGAACCTCTGCAAGATATGCCAGATCATAGACATGGACAACATCATCAAACGTGAGGATACCATTCACCAGGTACACAGTACATACTCTTGCAACTCGGCCAACGTTGTCTACCTAATACGTTGCAAGAAAGGATGTCCCGAAGTATGGTACATTGGGGAGACCATGCAGACTCTACAACAGCGGATGAATGAGCATCGCTCAACAATCACCAGGCAAAACAATTCCCTTCCTGGGGGCGAACACTTCAGCAGCCATGGGCATTCGGCCTCCGACCTGCGGGTAAATGTTCTTAAAGGGGGCCTTCGTGACACACGACAGCGCAGAGACTGATAGCCAAGTTCTGCACACATGAGGACGGTCTTAATAGTGTGACATGAAGCCAAGATCCCTATCTGTAACCCCCGTAACTTGCCTGGGTTAGCAAAAAACCTCACTTTCTGTGCTGTCTGGAGAAAAGACACAATTCTCTAACCAATGCTCAGGATTCCCTTCACACACCTTGTTAGCCACTTTAACACTTGAAGAGCAGGTTAGATTTAAGGATTCACATTCTAATCAGCAATCTGTGACTGTGTTGACATGTGTGCTCTTGCAGACCAGAACACTGCATTTGCCTGACGAAGACAGAGTGTCGAAAGCTCGCAAATTTACTATCAAATAAATCGGTTGGATTTAAAATTGGTGTTGCCAGATTCTTACTGAGTTTGTATTAAGATGAACATAGCAAGTGATGTACTTCATAAGTTTGGCTGCTATTAAAAACTAAGGAAACGGGAGCAGGGGTTGGTCATGTGGTCTGTTGAGCTTGCTCTGCTATTCAATATAACTAATGATTCAATTTTTAATTTTGACAGATGGTCACCTAGACTCAGCACCAACTCTCTTCTCTCCTTACAGATGCTGCTAGACCTGCTGAGATTTTCTAGCACTTTCTGTTTTAAGTTTTAACTCTACCTCCTGCTTGCTTCCCATATCTCTTGACTGCCATTTGCTTAAATAATCTGATTATCTCAGCCCTCAAAAATATTCATTGACCTGGCCTCCACAGCATCCTGTTGGTTAGAGAATTCGAATGTCTTAAGTGGGTGTCCCCATTATTCTGAAGCTATTCCTTTGTGATTGTAGATTCTTTACAAACCATCCTAGAGGTGGCATGGTGACAGTGGTTAACACTGCTGCCTCACATTCCTGGCTTTGGTCACTATGTTGGAGTTTGTATGTTTTTCCCTATGTCTGTGTAGGGTTTCTCCTGCAGATCAAAGACATGCTGATTGGGTGCATTGGCTGTTTTTAAATTCTCCCTCTGTGTACCTGAACAGGTGCTGGAGTATGGCTATTAGAGGATTTTCACATGACTTCATTACAGTGTAAGCCTTCTTGTGACACTAATAAATAAACATAATCATTTAATCTGTATTTTTTTTTGTTTGTAGTGCGCCTTGGAGAAGGAATGTTGTCCTGGGATACCCATCTGCTCATATGAAAGGTAAGTGAATTTGAGCATTGCGTTGCAAAGTGGGGATTATTGAGGATTGAGAGCTGAAGGAAGAATGTGTGAATGGTGAAGTAATTGATCAGTTGAAGGACACATTGCGTTACCGATCGGTGCGTTCGTCCATCGTTTGCCGCTGTCTGTCTCAGTGACGTGTGCCTGATGCTCAGTTGGCACTCTGACCCCGATTGCTCGGGCCTGGCTCTGTGATGTTGACTGACGCTCCACGCTCGATTGCTCGGGCCTGGCTCTGTGATGCTGACTGACGCTCCCCGTTCGATTGCTCCCGCCTGTGGTCTCTCTGGATCCGCTGCTTGGTAGTAGAAGAGGGGTGGGGGGAGGGGAAAGGAAGAGAAATGCCTCTCCCCCCCCAACACAGACACCAAACAAATACCAAACACAACAAACAAACAACACCCAACAAAGAAACAGCCGATCCTCGGAACCCCGGCTGCTGCCGGCTGACGTGAATAAAGCTGGGAGGTGTGTGGCGGGGCGGAGCGGGAAGCCGGAGCTGCGGACGGTAGGCCTGAGCCTGCGGCCGGCGTGAGGGTGGGGACAGGGCTGGCGCTCGCTGTCTGGGCTCTGCTGGAGACGGGGTTGGCATGACCCCTCCCCGAGCCGGCCGGAGCGCAATGGATGGCAATGGGATAGCAGTGCGCTTCCTTATGGACTCTCACTTCTCTCCCCACCAGAGAATACCTAAGAGTATCTGCATTCTGTCTCATCTTGACTACAATATCTGTTCAAAAATTATAAGAAATAAACTTGGAAATACATAGGGTCAGTACTTTACTGTCTCAATATCACAATCCAATTATTCAACCCACTTCATTCTACAGTATCCTTCCATCCCACTCCACCAGAAGTAAGTTTGCATCATGGGGGTATTGCTACGTACTTGCATTAGTGTCCTGCTATTTTGGAGAGATCACATTTTGCTCTTTTGTGCAGACACCAGACAGCAAAGCCAGCTGCCTATTCCTGCTTTAGTGGCTTGCGTGTATCATTAAATGGCTTGCATGTATCATAGAAACTCTACAATACAAAAAGAAGCCATTCAGTCCATCATGCCATGATGGTATGGTGACATAGTGCTGCCTCATAGCACCAGATACCCAGGTTTGATTTCTTGGCTTGGGTCACTGTGCAGAGTCCACATGTTCTCCCTGTCTGCATGGGTTTCTTCCAGGTGCTCCAGTTTCTCACCTCAGCCCGACAGACGTGCTGGGTACGTATGTTGGCCGTGCTAAATTCTCACTCAATGTACCTGAACAGATACCAGAGTATGGCGACTAAGGGATTTTCACAGTAAGTTGCTTGCAGTGTTGACATAAGCCTAATTGTGACACTAATAAAGAAAACATAACGTCTATACTGTGCAAAAGAACATCCCACCCCAGGCTCTCGCTTCCACTTTATCCCCATAATACTATACATTTACTGTGGTTAATCCGCCTAACTTGCACATACATCTTTGTACAACACTTAGATTTTACACTTAAATTTGCAAAGTAAGCTTTATCTTGTGTCAGAGGTTTAATCTGGTTTTTTTGTGGGCTTATGTTAAACATTGAGAAGATTTTACCTAACTTTGTATCTACCAGATTTCTTCTATTATATTTTCAAGTTTATTTCTTGTAATTTTTGAAGAGACGTTGGAGTCGAGATGAGGCAGAGTGCAGATACTCTTGTGTTTGCTGGTTTAACCTGTTTGAAATTTGTGGGCCTGGTAGTTTGGAAATAATTTTTTTAAAACACAGCTTTTCAATTGGACTCACTACATCAAAATGTAGTAGATTAGTCAGTTGAGTAAACTGGGGTGATCAAAAAAGGTAAAATTGGAGCTCAACTTGGAATCATAAAAATTTATGATATAGAGACCATTTGGGTTATTCTTTCCATGATGGTCAAAAAAATCCCACCCTGCAGTTCTTGGCCCATAGCTATGAGTGATGGCACTGTAAGTGCACGTCCTAAGTATTTTTTTAAAAGCTGTGAGGACTTGCTCATCTGCTGCCTGAGATTAGAGCTACTGAAGAGACAAGGCCATGGAAGAGTTTGAAAATGCAGAGAATTTGAAAATCAGCATTGCTGAACTAAGGGCGATTGTGGACTTGGTGTCAGTTGAGATACAGGTGTAGAATTTAGGATGACCTCAAGTTTATGAAGGGTAGAATAGAGCAGATGGAGTGATGAGAGTTTCTGCAACAACCTGAGGCAATGGATAAATACTGGAAAAGGCATGTGCAGAATCAAAAAATGGCCATAGCACAAAGAGGTTATTAGGCCCATCACATTCTTTTTGGCCCTCTCAGAGCAACTTGCCTAGTTCTCCCCTTGCTGCAAAGCTTTTTGATTTATTGCCACATGTATTGGTATACAGTGAAAAGTATTGTTTCTTGTGTGCTATACAGACAAAGCATACCATACATAAAGAAGGAAAGGAGGTTCCAGAATGTTAGTCATCTACAGAATGTAGTTAGATCAACTTAGTGCAAGGTAGGTCCATTCAAAAGTCTGACAGCAGGGAAGAAGCAGTTCTTGAGCCAGTTGGTATGTGTCCTCAACCTTTTGTACTTTTTCACCAACAGAAAAAGATAGAAGAAAAAATGTCCGGGGTGCATTGGGGCCTTGATTATGCTGGCTGCTTTTCCGAAGCAGCGGGAAGTGTAGACAATATCAACGGATGGGAGGCTGGCTTATGTGTTAGACTGGGTCGTGAATGAAATCCATTGTAGTTTCTGGCGGTCTTGGACGCAGCAGGAGCTATATCAAACAGAAACAATGCTTTCTAATGTACAAATGCAAATGTTGGATAGAGTCATAGAGGACATGCCAAATTTCCTTAGTCTCTTGAAAGAGTAGAGGTGTTGGTGAGCTTTCTTAACAATAGCATTGGCATGAAGGAGCCAGGACAGGTTTAGTGATCTGGGTACCTAAAAACTTGAAGCTCTCAACCATTTCTACTTCATCCCATCGATGTAGACAGGGCATGTCCTCCACTATGCTTCCTGAAGTCGATGATTTATCTCCTTTGTCTTATTGACATTGAGGAAGAGATCATTACACCAGTTCACGAGATTCTCTTTCTTGTACTCCTTCTCATCATTATTTGTGATCTGACCCACTATGGTGGTGTCATCAGCTTTCCTCTTCAGATAATTTTCCACTTTTGAAGGACTTGGTTGAATTTGCAGTGCATTGCACATTGTAACAACTTTCTGTGGGGGGGGGAAGACATCATGTAGCTATTGTTTCTTTTGCCATCAGTTAAGTTGACGGTCTCTTGTTCTGAATCCTGAATAGATCGGGGAGGCCAAAGGAATTCAGGAGTGATAAGTGCACTCTCTATCAGGTTTATTTGATCGTTCAGATGCAATGTTGTGATTATGTTGTTAAATCAGTAGTTCACAGCTCATCTTATACAAGTGTTTGGGCCAGGTTCCGTCTTGAATACTGACTTCAGTTTTGGTTACTGAGACACAAAGTAATGTACCAAACTTTTGAGTTGGCATAGCAGAACTATGTAAAAATAAAGAATTTTTACTTGATGCCAAATAGAAAGGAACAGTTTCATCAAGCACTATATTTTAAAGAAACCCTCAACAGTAAATGAGTCAAAGTTATGAAATTTATTAAAGATAACAAAGATGATAGGAAGCGTTTTTGAACAAAGTTATTCATGACTTTGTTATATTGGAGCTACATATTTTGTAATATTTGGAGACACATGGGCTCCTTTTATCTTTACTAGTATTTGAACTGTTTTATTTGACACAAAATAACTGATATTGAGGGATGAATCAAAATTAATGTCAGAAGTCATAGTTTTCAATTTGTCAAGTTTATTAATAACTCCACCCCCTCAATTCATTTATGGATTTAATGATTTTTTTTTGGGTGGAGATGGAGAAGGGAAAATAATTCTGGTTGTATACCTGCTATTTAAAGGTACTGTAACACTGCTGTGTACAGAGTAAAGTTGGAAGGTTGCTAGGTTTACTGAATTATGTTAATCCACCCAGCACACCAGTTAAAGTGTGGTACCAGCCTCCGTGTCCTATTCTTGCCCTTCTAATCTTACGAACTAGAAGAGTAGCCTTTGTCGCACTTCTGGAGCTGTTCTGGCTATGGTTCGATAGGTAAAAGTGGAACCAAATGAAGCAATTTCCCAACACCTGAGGAAGAGTGTTATAGAAAAAAAGTGTGGCTGACCACATCATTTGTAACTTTAATTTAGGGTTGGCTTCTGTGCCATGATGGGCTGAAACTTAGTGTAAGTTATGATTTCATGATAGTACTCTTGTCTCTGATCTGGGAGGTTGTGGACTTGACTCCAATCCAGAAGCTTAAGCTCAAAAGCTATGTTGCTGCTGGTTGTGCACTTCTGAGAGAATACTGCACTTTAGAGGGTCCAATTTTTCGATGAAATCTAATCGAGCCACTGTTGCCCTTAAATTGATGTAAAGTATCCCATTGCATTATTTTTAAGAACAGCCGTAACATTCTCTTCATCCTTTAAGTGGCATCATTAAACTTATTATTGGATTATTATTTCATTGCTGTTTTGTGAGATCTTACTGTCACACTTTCTATCCTCCCCCATCCCAAAGATGTGCTCTTAGGCTAATTGGCAAAACAAATTCTCCCTAAATTGTCTCAAATTTGGTTTTTAATCCATAGATCTATAAACATAGACAGGGATCACGTAGAGGTGGGAACAACGGAGTGGCAGTGTGGGTTCGTTGGGCCGAAGGGCCTATTTCCTGTGCTGTTTTGTTCTTTGTTCTATAGGGAGAAATGGGCCAAAAGCAGGCAATAGGGACTAGCTTCAGGATTTTTTTAAAAAAAGGCAGCATAGACAAGTTGGGTCAAAGGGCCTGTTTCCATGCTTAAACCTGTGGCAAAGATAGGCACATATTTAGACAACATGTTCCAGAGTTTGGAAGGGAAAGGTGGGCTGGCATTTTGCAGCTGTTTGAAAGGATGGGTATTGGAACTGAGGAGGGGGAAATGTGAAAGCAATTCCTTGGCTGACCATCTGAGTCAAGAGAACTACTTATACTGCGAGGTTTCAATCTTAATCCATCAATCATCTTGATTCATTGCCGCTGAAGTTTCCCCATCGTTTTTTTTCCCCAACTCACTACTCTACTCTTGCTCCCTCGACTCAATCTCAACCTCTGACCACTTGGTTATTTTGCTTTGGCTTGTTTGCATTGTTGGCTCCAGATGCATCTCTCTTTCAAGGTCCCACCAATGGGGATGCTCCAATTACCCCCAATTCTAACCTTTCCTTCTCCTGTCAAGATCTTTTGAATGTATCATTACCTCTCTTGCATAACAATTTGAATCCCTTCAGTTGTGTTCCCTATTCCTGCTACAGCACTAAGATGGTCCTAATGAACATCACATCTTGTATGGCAGACGTGAAATCCCTTTTTAATCAATTCAACCTTTGAGGCATTTGACATAGTTAACCACACATCCACCTCTACTGTTCTGTCGTCTGCTGTTGAGTTTTTCAATCCTATCCATCCCTATGTAAGCAGTGTATTCATAGTAATGCCATTTTTATTCCTGTGCCACATCGTCAGCTTGTCTTGAGTTGCAGAATGGTCGCCTGTGGGTATTTTATTTTGCCCCTGTTGTATTCGTCTACATCTGTACGTTTGTTTTACTAACCATAGGCTTGGAGTCATGTCAGTTCTACACTTCCACCACTTTCCTTGATTCCAATCATCTGTCTGCTTTCAGAATGATTCCAACGTAAATCGAGAACAAGCCAGAATTTCCTTAAACCACATCAGAAATTATAAAGATACTCGTCTTTGTCACAGAAATATTTGCATGTTTTTTTAATGACAGATTCTTTACAGCCAATAAATTTTTTTAAATGTATCAATGCTATTGTGATATAGGGAACAAAGTAGCCAAGTCATTAAGAACAAACTTCCATACAAGAGAGAAAAGACATGATCATCTGTTCTGGTGCTATGGTTTGATTGATAAATATTGATCTGGACACAAAAATCCTCTGCTCTTCTTTTGAAGTAGTGCCCTAGGGCCACAGTTCAACATTTCATTCTGAAAGATATGAACTCCACTTTTAGTTTAGTTTATTATTGTCATGTGTATTAGTAAATAGTGAATAGTATTTTTTCTGCACTATACAGACAAAGCATACTGTTCATAGAGAAGGAAAAAAGAGTGCAGAATGTAGTGTTGCAAACAGTGAGGGTGTAGAGAAACCCTAGTGCAAGGTTTGTCCATTCAAAAGTTCGATGGCAGCAGGAAGAAGCTGTTCTTGAGTCGGTTGATGTGACCTCAGATTCTTGCATCTTCTTTCCAATGGAAGAAGGTGGAAAACAATATCCAGCTTGCATGGGGACCTTAATTATGCTGGCTACTCTGCCGAAGCAGCGGGAAGTGTAGATAGTCAATGGTTGGGACACTGGTTTGCGTGATGGATTGTGCTACATTTACAACTTGTTTAGTTTCTTGTGGTCTTAGGCAGTGCTGAAACCATACCAAGCTGTGGGACAACCAGAAAGAATGCTTTCTCTGGTGTATCTGTAAAAGTTGGTGAGAGTTGCAGCTGACATACCAAATTTCCTTAATCTTCTGAGAAGGTAGAGGCATTACTGGGCTTTCTTAACTATAGTGTTGACATCGGGGGGGACAGGTTGTTGGTGATCTGGGCATCTAAAACCTTGGAGCACTTGACCATTTCTACTTCGTCCCTCTTGATGCAGACAGGGCACATTCTCCACTATACTTCCTGAAGTCAATGACAATCTCCTTCGTTTTGTAGACATTGAGGGAGAGATCATTGTTGTTGCACCAGTTCACCACATTCTCTGTCTCATTGTTTGAGATCTAACCCACTATGGTGAGCAAAGAACAAAACAGCACGGGAAACAGGCCTTTGGCCCAACAAGCCTGTGCCACCACCTCTATGTTTGCACTTCTACCCATGATCCCTGTCTATGTTTATAGATCTGTGCATTGGAACCAAATTTGAGACAATTTAGGGAGAATTTGTTCTCCCAGTCAGCTGAGAGCACATCTTTGGGATATGGGAGGAAACTGGAGCACCCGGAGAAAACCCACGCAAGCTCGGGAAGAATGCACAAACTCCCACAGACACAGGCCCAAATCCATGTATCGGCATAGCACAGTGATAGTCACTGAGCTATTGTATTGCCCATCAAATGGTCCAAGTCAAGCGTACACTAACGACATGAAGCACTAGGCTAATCATGAAATCCAAGAGCAGCCCTCTCTCGACCCATTGCATGTATGCCCCTTGTTAGACAAGGCAGACCAAAGTACCTGTAGGATAAAACAAATACATCAATATCATCGACATTTTACACACTTCCCAGGGAACTCCCAAGGCTTATGATCCCTATTTTAAATCAGTTTTCTATATCCCTCCATTCCCATTCTGTTCACGTGCCCATCTAAATGTCTCTTAAATAACTCCAGAGTGCCTGCCTCCACCACTTTACTTGGCAGCGCGTTCCATACTCCCACTACCCTCTGTGGGAAAAAAAACTCCCTCTAGCATCCAAATTATACCTTGCCCCCCTCACCCTAAGCTGTGACCCCTCGTGCCATTTGAGTCCATCTTAGGAAAAAGCTTAACCCTGTTTACTCTATCTATACTCATAATCTTGTACACCTCTTAGATCTCCTCTAAGTCTACGTCTTTCTAAGGAAAACAGCCCCAATTTGCCTAACCTTTCCTCGTAACTCAGACCTTCCATACCAGGCAAGATCCTGGTAAACTTCCTCTGCACTCTCTCCAGAGTCTCCATGTCCTTCCAGTAGTAAGGCGACCAGAACTGGACACAGTATTCCAAATGAGGTCTAACCAACGTTTTATACAACTGCAACATTAAAGGCCAGCTCTTGTACTCTATACCCCTTCCTATAAAGGCTAGCATACCATATGCTTTCTTCATAACTTTCTCCACCTGCTCTGCCACCTTCAGAGTCTTGTGCACCTGCATCCCCAGGTCCCTCTGCATTTCTATACTTTTAATAGGTCTACCCTTTATCATATACCTCCCCTCTACATTTTTTTCTCCCGAAATGCATTGCCTTGCATTTATCAGGATTGAATTCCATTTGCCATCTATCTGCCCAAGCTACCAGCCTATCTATGTCCTGCTGTATTGCCTAACAATGCTCCTCACTATCTGCAAGTCTAGCCATCTTTGTATCGTCTGCAAACTTGCTGATCTCTCCACTTACTCCCTCTTCCAAGTCACTTACATATATTACAAATAGATGAGGCCCCAGTACCAAGCCCTACAGTACATCACTAGTTACCGAGCTCCAGCTTCCACTTTTATTCTGTCTCCTATTACCAAGCTAGTTATCCATCTAGCTACCTGTCCTTGTATCCCATCAGCCTTGACCTTTTCAACTAACGTCTCATGAGGGACTTTGTCAAATGCCTTACTGAAATCCATATTGACGACATCAACGGCTCGCCCTTCGTCGACCGTTTTCGTCACCGCCTCAAAAAATTCTACCAGATTCGTAAGGCACGATCTCCCCTTAACAAAGCCATGCTGCGTATCCCTAATCAGATCACATCGCTCTAAGTGCCTATACATTCTATCTCTAAGAATCCCCTCCAAAATTTTGTCGTCAGCAAACTTGAAAATTGAGTTGGAGAGAAATTTGGCTGCACAGTCATAGGTGTAGAAGATGTATATGTAGGTGTATAAATAACTTTTTTGTTAAATAATTCGCCTTTTGCAGTGCCTCACCTTACTACCTCTGTTAGACTGAATTTAGCTTCACAAAACCTTGGTTCAATTTGGGGCTGGGTGTCTAACTCCTAATCCTTTCACATCAGACATAATACCCTCCTCCACACTCCCATTTTTCTCTTGATATACCTATTCACTCTTTTCATTTCATCAAAACTATTTCTCGAAAGAAAAGCTTGCATTTATGTAATGCTTTCCATAACCATTGACGCGCTACAACAGTGTCTACATTTCAAAAGTAATTTAATGTAAGAAATTTAGTAGTCCGTTTGTACACAGCAAACTCCCATAAACATCAATGTGATAGTGATCAGAAATGTTTTTGAGATAGATTTGAGGAATAAATATTGACCAGTACACTGAAGATAATTCCCCTGCTTCCTCTTTGAAGTGATGCCATGAGATCCTTTATATCCACCCTGAACAGCTAGAAGAGGCCTCACTTTGCTGTCTCATCCAAAGGATGCATTCAGCTGGGGAATGGAGAGTAAATTCACCTGATAATGTATTAGCACAACAAGAATTCTGAAACTTTCTGCTAACTACTGTTTTTATAATGCAAAATGGGAATCTTTTTGTTCTAAACAAAATGAAATATCAAGCAGCATTGTAAACTTGATTGAAGAGCAATTCTTTCTCTTTATGTTTAATTCTAAATCTCAAATATTGAGTTCCATAATTAGCATGAATTCACTTGGGTTTTGAGGGTCAGCGGGAATGTGACAGACTTGCACTAATAGCAGTGTTACAAAGAATAAAGTGTACAAGATAACATGGATTTTTGATTTCTTCCTGTAGGCCTGCCGAGGACTGATCAGATTTGGTTAATCATCCACTGATGCCTATTATGTCTTCACTGGAAATAACTATCTAATCTGGTTATTTCCAGGACTAGCAATCCATATAACTATAGTCAATTAAACCTTTAAACCGGTTAATTCTACAATTTTGGAACATTAGATAATGGTTGGAAAATAAATCGATATGTTTGCCAGTCATCCGTTTATCTGGTTATGAAGCTTAGTATCTTGAGTGTTGACAGTGGGACAGCTAATGATCAGATAAGCGAATGAGATGAAGGGCCATGGCTGCCATTGTGTGGTTAAAAAGGAGGGTATTTAATTTCGAATGTACAGTTAGTTGACCAATCCAGTGATCAAATGCTGGATTTCTTTCCTACAAAGGAAGTAAGTAGTATGTAGCAATTCAATTATGCTTATCACAAATTTTTTAGTTTATAAATGAGCTTTAGATGTAATTTAGTTTTGTGTTCTAGGATCGTCAGACAGATTGAGTTTCTTCAAAGTTTGTGACTTGATTTAATTTGTTGCTAGTTACATTGCCAGTCAAGAAAAATACATTTGTGTGCATCTTGTTTCAGCTGCCAGACATGGATCAAGACTTGAAATGTTGAATTTTCAACAAGCATCAGTCCAATTTTACTTGTATGATAGAACAACAGAGTTTGAGATGTGTTACGGGTCTCTTAAATTGTTAGAACCTCAACTTTTGCACTTCTATAACTCAATGATGAAGTTTGAGGAATATCCCTTCAATCAATCTTTCACTAACCTTGAGTTTTGTCTGCCAGCACATTGTACCTGGCCCTCTGCGATAGAATCTGGAACAAATTGGTTCCTTTATGGCTGAGGGGAAATTTGCATTTGATGTCTCATGCTCTGACTCCGCAGCTTTATTGAAGTGTAATTGAGTAAAGCGTGTGTGCCTGTATCTTTCGCAAATCTTGTACTATGTTGCCAGATGATTCCTGTTAATTGAAATAATGCAATTTAATTGAACCAAAGTCTGATTAAAATTACGCAATTGCTTGAATATATCTTTTTAACAAAACTTATAAAAATTGTGGCTTTGATTATTACTGTCCACTTCCCCAAAATAAATTATTTGGGGAAATGTTGCAGGTAGGCTGCAGTTAATTTGCAGGTAATCGATTGGAGAAGGGTCCTGTAACTAAGTGTTGGCAGAGTAGTGTAGGTAGCTGTGGCTAGAGAATGAATAAAGCTTTTGCTCATTTTGATTTTGGAGTACTCAGTGGGACATGGAATGCACTGACTTTGTGCATCAAAATGAAACCAGCCCTTAGTTGAGTGACGTGCTTATTGTCCATCAGAATCAAATACACAAATTTCAGTAAACATGTTTTCAACAGCTTAGCAATAAGAATCAGTAGTGAATTGATTATGTGAACGTGTATCTGAATGCATGATGAATTCGGAGTAGGAGTAGATTGTCCAGTCACTTGAGCCTGTTGAGCCATTCAATATGGCTGATCGGATTGTGGCCATAACTCAATTCCATTTTTTTTCTTTCTTCCTTCTTTCCCCCCCCCCCCCCACCCTCAATTACCCATCAAGAATCTAACTATCCAGAACTTCTCTGCTCTCTGGGGAAGAGAGACTTCCTCTCATCTCTGTCTTAAATGGAAGATCCCTTATTTTTAAATTTGTATGCCCCACCAGGGGAAACATTCTCTCATCATCAATCCTGTCGAGGCCCTTTGAGATTGTGTTTCGATAAGATCACTTCTCATTCTTTTGAACTACAGTGGACACTGGCCTGAATTGTCAATTTTTCCTCCTAGGGAACTCCTAGGAATCAGTCAAGGGAATCATCTCTGAATTTCTTTTAATACAATTATCGTAGAATCCCCACAGTGCAGAAAAAGGTCATTCAGCTCATGAGTATGCACCAACTCCATCGGAGCACCTTATGAACTCTATCCTCAACTCCATGTTTTTACCCTGTTAATCCTCCCCATCTGACGTATCCTGAGGCAATGATGGCCAAGGTAAATTGCCCTATCAACCTAACCTGGACTGTGACTCAAACTGGAGCACCTGGAGGAAACCCACAGACATGGGAAGAAATTGCAAACTCCACACAGGCACCCAAGGATTGACTTGGGTCCCTGGCGCTGTAGACTTGCTGTGCCAGCTACTGTTGCTTCTTGCATGAAGCCATCAAAATGATGCACAAAACTCTTGTTGTCTCACCACTGTCCTGATACAACTATAGCAAAATATTCCGCTCCCCTTTTAATGAATGACAACATTCCATTTGTTTTTCTAATCACTTATTGTATCTCCATTTGGTATGGATGGGCAGATAGCAAGGATTTGGCAAGAGGGAGCATGAGGAAAGAAATGGAACTGATGCTGTGGACAGTAACATAGCAACAGCTCTATTTTGAAGTGGAGGTGGGAAGACTCAAATGTCATTCTGAACGTGATAAAATTTACTGCAAATCTATGCTATAGATACAACTTTTAATATGGTCTATATCTTGGTTTGGAATCAAAATAATAAAAATACTGGTCATCTATGCGTTCCAGACTTTTTCCTTTTTCTCTCGTTATTAACTATGCTTTCAGCTGTTTAGGCTCAAAAGTCCTCCCTTGCTCTTTCTCTTGGGGCACTCTTTTTAAAACCTATCTCTTTGAAAAAAGCTTTTGGTCACCTGTCCTGATGTCTTTGTTTTAGTGTTAATTTTCTTGGATTATGTTTCTGTGAAGCATCTTAGGACATTTTATGACACAAAAGGTACTGTATAAATACTTGTTATAGTGAAGAGTATTAAGTCATACCACATTTCACATGTAAGATTTATTTTCTGTCTGACATACTTGACCTCATTCCTAAATATATTAAATTAGGAAATATGGCTTGGGAGAAGCCATTCTGCTTTGCTTTGAGGCCAAGTAATTTTCTGGTTGAGTGAGAACAACCTGCCTGTTAGGACTCTTCCTAGCTTAAAACCCACTTCAGGACTTTGTACAGAATCTGGACTGATAGTCCAGCTCAGTGGAGTGAATGCTTCATTGTTGGGTGTTCTGCCCTTCAGGTAAGACATTAAACCTCATCAAATATATATTGACACTATTCAAAGCAGAACAGGAAGTTCTGTGTCTTTGCCAATGTTCATCCCTTGCACAATCCCACACAGAAATATTAATTTGTCATACTTGCTGGACCTTTCCGGGGATCTGTTGAGTTGTTTGCAAGACAGTCACTGCATTTGAATAGCAATCTATTGTGTGACATGCTTTAAGCTATTTCACTGATGCACTAAGCTGCTTGTTTTTTTCACATCAATTGTAAATATCATTATTTTTGAGTAGAGATGTCATTTTTTTTTCCCCCAGAGGTGGTCTGTGTAGCCTTATTTCAATGACATTGACTTGCATTGCACTTTTGTTAACTTCTCTGATTGCAGGAATTTTGAGTGAAATGTAGACATGAATCAACTTGGTGAAATGTAGGTTGATTTAATGCTCAATTAAGTGAAGTTTGATTTGGTTCAAAAAACTTATTCCAGAGCAAAGGGAAACTTGCAGTCATGTATATTATCAGAATGGTTTTGTTGAATTGATGCAAATTATTTCTGCATGTGTTTTTTTTTAAAAAAAAAGCCTCAGATGGGTTTATAATCCTGCAAACATTGATTTAACTGCGCAAGAATGTAACCTGATGAGATTTTCCTGTGTTAACGTGAGTTTTTGGAGGCTTGCACAGACTGCTTCTCCTTTGCACTAGCATTTCTTCATTAGAATTAAAATTGACTTGAGTACCATGTTTTTAGTAGTATTAGTGGTTCAAGACAACCTTTTCATTTCCCAGTTCCTTGCACTAATAATTGGGTATGATTTATGTATTTCATTAGTACTTCAGTTATGCTTGCCTGCAGCTGGGCAGCTCAAGAATCAATTGTCTAATAAAATATGTATAATATTTAACATCTATGTTTTGAAGTATATTCATTGGTATTATAGGAAATAACAGAATCCTATTTGCACATGTAATTCTAACTTTGTTGTACATGCTGAAATATTTTTTAATCCTGCAAGTGAAATGACTATTTTCTGCTAATGTCTGTCATGATTTTTGAGCTGTGATTGAATGTATATCAGGACATAATATCCAATATTTTAAAAGATGGATGCCATAAGTACAGCTTGGAGGTTTCAAGTAAACAAAAACCATTATTTGTTTTTTTTTCTCAGGCAGAGACATTTTTCTGGTACATAGGAAATCGTGATAAAGCTTTAAAAAGTAAAGTTGTCATGGCTTTCCATCAAATTTGGCAATCTTGTTTTATTGGACTTCTTTTCTCCTATTTTGCCCTTTTTACTAAGGCATTGCTTTTACTGTGTTTAATTCTGTGGGCATTAATTGCTCTCCAGTAGCTGCTCTTACTGTGTGAGTTTGCACAGTGTGACAGGCTATTTGATCAGGGAGAGCACTGCAAGTCTGGTCTCCTTCTCATTCACATTTCTGAACCTTTCATCAGTGGCCTTGTTTCATGACAATGTTGGGAATTCTAATTTTTGTTTTTATCCCTATCTCCGCAACCTTGCAAATTACCATTGCCATCATTTTATAGTATAGTAGCTGTGCTCCTAGCTGAGACCAGTCAACTTAACTTGGAATCTTATTGAAAACTGCTAATCAGATTCTTGTAGACAGAGATGTAATTATTTATTTTAAATTAATCAAGAATTACCTAAATGTTAACTTCAGCTAATCAGTATATCGTACTAAGTAATGGATTTTTGTGTGAGGGATTTATATCTTGTTGCATGGAAACATAACACATGCCCTTAATGCGCAACTACTTTTCGATTGGAAAAACTATTGGCTCTGCCCGACAGATTGACTTGAAGGATTTATAAGACATGACAAATGTATTGCATGTTTAATTGACCAATGCAATTATATTTGATTACAATACACTATATCAATTCTTAAACTGCTGTTGAATTAGTTTTGATGACTGACCTTTTGAGAGATGTAGTTGTTGAATGCTTTGATATCAAGGAAGTTTGTTATTTCTGCACATAAGCAGATCTGCAGTGATCGTTGCTATGTATGCTTGTGCAGAGCAAATAATTGGATCACCACGGGAATGAATCTGATTGAAAACTGTTTAGACCTTTTGAGGTGAAGATCTGTTGTGATAGGTAGTGGACCACTTTGGGCTGCTATGTGAATTGGAGACTTCAATCTTCAGTTTATATTGAGCTCTGTTGCTCAATGTTTGAGGTTTAGAGTTGTCAGCCTTAATGGTGCTTTAAACTGTAGCAGACAAGATAAAACAAATTGAAGGAGCTGTAGAAAGTTAACATCAAAAGATTGAGCAAGCAGTGCCTTTGTGTAGAATGTAGAGAAACCGATCTTTCATTGTTAAACCGTTTTATAGTTCATTTCCCCCTTGGTAATTAAATGAAATGATTTGTTGGCTGAGTCTTGTCTGAGAAGATCTCTGGTCTCTGCAGAGAAGACCTTTGCTGTCTGAGGACAAGAAAATATGTTCTAGCTGCTGGCGTGCAGAGTAAATATTCCATGTTATGATCTGGATTTTATTATCCACCAGCTGGATGGTGACAGAAAAGGAAACACCTCAGATCAGTTAAATATGAGTGGCCATCTAAAGCCATGGTACCAGTTTCCACATGTTTGATACCCAATTTTATCTCATCACCTTTCTAAAATGCCACTCTCAGAACTTTAAACTGCTTATCTGAAGTAGGTTTATTAGTCACAAATAAGGTTTATATTAATGCTGCAATGAAGTTACTGTGAAATTCCCCTAGTTGCCACATTCCAGCACCTGTTCTGGTTAGTGCACCTAACCAGCATGTCTTTTGGACTGAGGAGAGAAACCAGAGCACCTGGAGGAAACCCATGCAGCCACAGAAAGAACATGCAGGTCTCTGCAGACAGTGACCCAAGCCAGGTCCTTGACGCTGTGAGGCAGCAATGCTAACCCATTGTGCCACCATGCCGTATCCCACTGGATTTGATATTCAGCACTAGATGAGCAAAATTTCTTTCAACTAAATACTGGGAACCAAAGCTTTCTTGTCAGTCTCTGCTGCAAATTTTGTTTCCTAGTCACAAATTCAATCCCTCTTCTTGGTCACACTCTGAGGCTGAACTAAACTCTTTGGAAAATAGGTGTTTATATTTGACCACATATCTGAGCCACCTCAAAGACTTCCATTTTCACAACACTTTGTAAAAGGCAATGTTGGTTGTCCTTATACATTCCTGGGTAATCCCACGGTCTCACTTTTTATAAGATTGATGTCATTTGAACTCTGCAGCCTGTGTAAAAACTTTGTGAATCCTATTCACTCATCTCCCCTTGTTTACTGATCTTTGTTGGCTTTTGGTTAAGCAATACTTAAATTATCATCCTTGTTGTCATGCCCCATACCTATTTGCTCCACCCTACCACCTAATCGAGTTATCTGTGCTTTTTATTCCAGTTTCTTGAGCATCCCTCAATTTAATAACTCCACCATTTGGTGACTATGACTTCACTTTTGGTATTTGGTGAATACCAAAAATTCTGGTATTCTTTCCTACAACTTTCTGCTGCTCTTCCTCTCCTCCCTTTTTTAATTTGCTCCTGGGTGACACAGTGATTAGGACTGTTGCTTCAGAACTCCAGGGACCTGAATTCACTTAGCAGCTTGGGTCACTCTCCTTGTGGAGTTTGCACATTCTCCCAGTGTCTACATGGGATTCCCCCAGATGCTCTGGTTTCCTCCCACTGTCCAAAAGATGTGCTGGTTAGGTGCATTGGTCATGTTAAATTCATCCTCAAAGTACCTGAACAGCTGCCAGAATGTGGCAACTAGAGGATTTTTCACAGTAACTTAACTGTAGTGTTAATGTAAGCCTACTTTTAACTAATAAATTAAAACTTTAAACTGTGATCTTTGGCAAAACTTTTTGTCATCCGTTCTAATATCTCATTATGTGGCATGTGTCCAATTAATTTTTATTAAATGTTCCTGTGCAGTATATTAGGGTATTTTCTTGCACTAAAATGATATAAATGCAAATTGTCATTGACATTTGGCATAAATGTCTCAATTACTTCAATAATTTTCTTGTGATTTATAAGCAAATTATGAAGAAGCATAAAACCTATGGAAATTAGTTGACATTGATCCTATTAATTTTGTTCCATGGAGCTCTATCTGAACTAATTTTGTGTTTTTTTTTCTGTTCTAGCTTTCAAAGATCATTACCCAACCTGTTCTTTATGGCTTCTACTTAGAGTTGGTGATTTTCAGTCCCAGTCCCTGGAAGCTGAGTTTACAAAAAGTTGAGCTCTGTAGCAATGAAGAGCATTGACCGCAAGAATGCAATCCAAATCTTGACCAGCCGAGAACGTGGCTCTCAGGAGCTGGGCTGTCAGAGATGCCTGGAGGAACTGGTGGAGGACAAGACACGATGGATGCAATGGGAAAGCCAGGTGAGCAAAATTGCAATGCTTTGCATATTACACAGAATTACACAAGATATCAAGAACAGAAACTTGCCAGTTGGCCCAACCATTCCATTCCTGCGTTTAAGCTCTGCGTTTGAGCCCAATCCCATCTTTGATCCAAACCAACCGTTCCATGTTCCCACCACTGTTTCAACAAACAATTTTATCCTGAATGCTATATTGGTGACGAACTTCTCTTGATGGCCTGAAGTTATGCTCTTGCATATAAGTGAAAACTATCTGTGTCCACCCTATTAAAATCTTCCATTTTTTTTTTTTTAGATCACTATTAAATCGCCCCTCAGCCTTTTTTTTTTTTGCCCAAATGTTTTCCTGTACCTTGCAAGCACAACTAGTAAGGTGCAGTTTTAAGCTCATGAGCACCACAGCTAATAATGAAAAAAAAATTATAAAGTTAACAGTCAAAATGGGTGGATGTCCTTTGGGCCTTTACACACTTTTGCACTTTACTTCAGTGAAAGCTGGGTGGAAACCCCATTTATGCACATAGCTATATTTTTAAAAATCAATTTTTTCCCAAACTTTATTGTGGTAAAGTGAGGAAAAACTACCAAAATTCACCCCTAAAAATAAAGAACTGCAATAAGATCTTTTACGTACTTGTTTGTGAATGACCCCAACATCCTGTTCTTAATTTCAGCACTAGTCAAACAATGTAGAGTTTTGTGACCTGAAAATAAAACTTTTTGGTCACATCGCTGTATGTAGGATCCTTTTTCCAAGAGTTTGTGAAAGCCAGTGTGTTGAAGACTAAATATTTGTCCTGGGTTATATATTCATAGTCCATATTAACATTGTAATTGTAATGCCCTAACTGTGCTTGGGATTGGAGGTTTTTAACAAAAAAAAACGTGTTTTGCACATGTGGATTCGAACTAACATCAGGGTTTATTGAAAGAGATGTTCTCTGAACTGCAGAGTACAAGCTAAAAATAAAACAGCAGCCTCTGCAAACACCCTAATGATGGCATCCTATGATGTGGTCAGTTCTTAAAGGAATCATGCAATGCTTTTAAATATGTAACAGTAATTACATAGAAACTAGAAGCAGGAGTAACTTGTTGAAATCAGATGTTTTGGCCTCAACTACTTTCTGTGGTAGTGAATTCCACACATTCACCACTCTCTGGGTGAAGAAATTTCTCCTCGTCTCCGTTATAAAGATTTACCCCTTATCCTCAAACTATGACGCCTAGTTCTGGACACACTTACCATTGGGAACATTCTGAATCCTACCCTGTTAAAATTTCATAAGTTTCTATGAGATCTCCACTCACCCTTCTAAACTCCAATGAATATAATCTTTGACTCTATCTTTCCTCAAATGACAGATCTGCCATCTCAGGATCCAGCCTGGTAGAGTTTCGCTGTGTTCCATCTGTAGCAAAGACATCCTTCCTCCGATAAGGACAGCAAAACTGCATACAATACTCCAGATGTAATACTCACCAATATCCAAAACAATTGCAGCACAAATTGCTTACTCCTATACTCAAGTCCTCTCACTACCAACATACCATTTGCTTTCTTTATTGCTTGCTATACCTGCATGTTTATTTTGAACGACTGACACTTGAGGACTCCAAGGTTTCATTGAGTATCTACTCTCTCAATTTGCACTCATTCGATATCTTTCTATTATTACTACCAAAGTGTATAACCTCTCATTTATCCATATTATTACTGCATCTGGCATGCACATGCCCACACACTCAGCCTGTCCAAATAATGCTGAAGCATTCTTTGCATCCTCCTCATAGCTCTCCCACACAACTTCTGAATCCTTAATATATAATTGAACAGTTGGGGTCCAAGCACAGATTCCTACAGAACCCCACTAGTCACTGGCTGCCAATCAGACAAAAAAAACATTTATGCCAACTCTTTGATTCCTATCTGATAACCAGCTATCTATCCATCCAACTCAAGCTATTACCTGCAATCCCACTTGCTTTAACTTTATGTAGGAGTCTGTTATAAGCAACATTGTCAACAGCCTTCTGAAAGTCTAAATAGAGCATATCCACTTGTTCTCCTCAGTCAGCTCCCTTAGTTTCATCCTCAAAAATATTCTGATAGATTTGTCTATTGTCTGATTAAATTGCGTTCCAAATGCTGAGTTATGAAATTCTTGATAATAGACTCTAGTAACTTCTCCAGTATTGACATTAGGCTCACTGATCTATAGTTCCCTATTTTCTCTCTACCTCCCTCTTTGACTTACGTTAGCTGTCCTCCAATCTGTAGGAACTATTCCAAACAACTTTGTAAAATAACCATCAATGGACCTCCTATCTCCACGGCTACTTCCTTAAGTACTCTGGGATGCAGATTACAAGACCTAAAAATTTATCCACCTTCAATTCCATCAATTTTCCCAAACCATTTCTTTCCTTCAACTCTTCACCAAAACACATTTGTGTCAGCACTACTGTCACATTATTCATGACTTCCTTTGAAGACTGAAGCAAAGTATAAATTTTATCCCCTGTTATGAATTCTCCTGTTTCTGACCGTAAGAGGCTTACATTTGTTTTTGTCAATCATTTTCCCTTTACGTATCTATAGAAACTTTTACGTCAGTTTATGTTCCCTGTTAGATTACTTTCATATTCTGTTTTTCCTGTCTTTACCAACCCCGTGGTCCTCCTTTGCTGAATTTTAAACTGTTCCTAATCGTCAGGCATATTGTTTGTTTTTTGTTAATTTGTATACTTCTTTGAATTTGGTGTGATCTCTGAAAGGCCATTTCCCCCCAGTAGTATCCAAAGCTATGTAAGCTATGGTTTCACCACAATTCCCTGCTATTCTTGCGCCAAAAAGTAGTAAACAACTTCAAGAGTTCACCCATTTGTTCTTTAAATGCTTGCCATTGCCTCCATTCTGTTTCCTTTCAGTAATGTTACTCAACCTGTTGCGGCCAATTCATGCCTCATACCATCATAATTACCTTTGAGATTGAGGACCCCGGTCTCAGAATCAACTACACCATTGTCCACCTTGACAAAGAATTCTACCATAGCATGGCCTTTCATTCTCAAGGGTTCTCTCAATTAGATTGCCGACTAATCCTTTCACATTGCACAATACCCAGTGCAAGATGGTCTGCTCACTTGTTCGTTCCTCAACATATTGCTCCAGAAAACCATCCTGTGTGCATTCCAAAAATTCCTTCTTTATTGTATTGTGACTAATTTGACTCTCCAAGTCTATATGCAGATTAAAGTAGGCTATAATCGCAGATGTTCCTTTAACATATGCATCTCTGATTTCCTGTCTAATTACCACCCCACCAATGTTTTTTGCCCCTTGTTGTTTCTTAACTCGACTCGTACAGATTGATGTGCTATTGAGAAAAGATATTGGCATAGATGATGTGCAATGTCATCTTCAATTAGCAATGCAACTCCACCAACTTTTCCGTTTCTTTCCTGAATAGCCTTCAATTCTGTTTTTCCTGTCCTTGCTCACCTTGGAACCACGTTTTTGTAATGCCACCTATATCATGCCTCTTATACATCTATCTGTATAGCTAATTCATCTATTTTGTTTCAAATGCATTCAAGAACAAAACCTTAAGTTGGTAGTTTTTAACATTTCTTTTCTCTTTCCTACTTACTCAGTCTTTAGCTGAGCCCTTGATTCCTCTGCTTATTATTTTACTTATTCTCATTATTGTCTATTTCTCCTGTTTCTAATTCACCAGTTCTAAATCCTTGCAAAGATTCCTATCCCCCTGCCATATTAGCTTACACCATCTCCAACCACTCCAAGTATCCCCCTAAAGACATCAATCTCACTCTGCCCAGGTATAACCCATCCAGTTTATACAGGTCCTACCTCCAACAGAACTGGTCTCAATGCCCGAGGAAACTGGAACTCTCCCCCTCACACCGTCTTTTCAGCCGTGTATTCATTCTACGTATCCTGCAGTTTCTATTCTGACTAGCAAGTGGCACAGTAATAGTCCTGAGATTACAATCTTTTGAGGTCCTACTTTGAGCTTGCTTCCTAGCTCCTACTCTGCTTTTAGGATTCATCTTTTTCATCTGTGATTGTACATGTATTATGATCACTGGCTGTTCGACCTTCCACCTTCAGAATGTCCTGCAGCCGCTCAGAAACATCCTTCACCCTAGTACCAGAAAGGCAACATGCCATTCTGGAGTCTCATTTGTAGCCACAAAAACTCCTATCTGTTCCCCTATTGTATCCGTACTTTTACCTTTGCAGCAGAATCAAGCATGGTGCAATGGATTTTGCTCTTGCTATTTTCTGAAAAGCCATTTCCCCCCACTAGTATCCAAAACAGTATATCTGCTTTGCAGGGGAATAGCCACAGGAGATTCCTGCACTGCCTGCCTAACTCTTGCTCTGCCTGTTGGTTACTTATTCTCTTTCTGCCTGTGGAGCCTAAGCCTGCAGTATGACAACCTCTATATGTGCCACGTGCCTTGCAGATGCTCCAGTGTCCCCAGCCATCACTCCTGCTCTGAAATGCAAGCTTCCAGGAGCCACAGCTGGAGACATTTTCCTGTGCAGATGATAGCCCTGAGCTCTGGAAACATTCCTGGCCTCCCATGTGGAGAACGAAGAGCAGACTACAGCTTGGAGCTCTCCTGTCATGTTTTGCCCCTTTAACTTAAACTATTGAAATATGCTTTGTTTCTGATTATATTTAATTCTTGGCTTTTCCTGCTTCGTGTTCCTACCTTTACAAATTATAAACCATGGAAATTATTCTAAGACCACTAGTGATAAAATTATTAAGTATTTACCCAACCTTTCTATTTAACAATCCGCTCTTTCCCTTGTGTCCTCTACTTCTGTAGCAGGGAGAAACAACACCTTGGGTTATTACTTCTTCACAGTGCCCTTTTTTTTGGTTAGAAGAACAGGGAGGGAAAGACTAATATAGTGTTTTGGGCTTAACTGCTCCTGGACACTAGATCTTCCACTTCCCATTTGTCAGTAGCTGTCAATGCACCAACTTCTCCCAGAACGCTCCAGTGAAGTCCCTCTGCTGCCTCTACTGGATGCTCTTCCATTTATTACTGGGAGGGCTTTTTCACATCCACTCACTGCTGTTTTGATTCTAAACCAACTTGCTTTCTGTATATTTTAATTTGTGGTGCTTTTGCAGGTGTATAAAACTATAGATATAATTCTGCTTGATGTTTCTTTACTTCAAGTTATTTCCAGGTCTCTTCTTTTTATCCATAGTACCTCACTACTGCTGCCCTCATGAAATGCCATTTGATGGTAATCAAAAGCAAGTAACCCTGAATGGTTTTTTTCAACCCCAAGAATCTGAATGCACACCAGTTGAGATTGCTTTGCTCTGCTGAGGTCTAATTTTAAATAAAAGAAAGGTAGCGTGGCCAATGCAACTATTTAAAAAAACAAACAGCAGAATAAGTGCTTTCTTTTTAGAAAGTTTCAGCCTTGCTGCGTTGCTATGAAAAATCAAGTAGTGTAGCATGGGCTATAGGAGTATTTATTCTAATGAAACATTGATATCAGTAGTGAAATGCAGCACAGTAGATTTAAACTCGGCAACATAATATTGATAAATAATACAGCAGTAGAAATAATTTGGGGAAAAAGTAATGACTTTGCACTTGTCATAAAGAGTACAGAGGTACTTAACAGTGTTAGGAAATGGGTCTTTGGTCAAGCTTCTGGTCATTTGCACATGTTTTAAGGAGCATCTTCAAGAAGGAAAGCAAGGTGGTAAAGTTGAGATTTAGAGACGGAATTCCAGAGCTCAGTCCTTGAGTAGATGACATTACTATAGCCATCAGTCAGTGTTGGAATAATTTCCAAATTTGGGATGCTCAAACCAGAAGTGAAGGAAAGCAGAATTGAAATGTAGAAAATAGGAGTAGGTCATTCGACTTCTGGTACTGTTCTGCCGTTCAATATGATCATGGCTAATTAGCTATCTTCTACCCCTTCAAGTCTTTATTTTCTGGAAGTCTTTTCCCTTCTTAAATACATTCAATGATTTGGTCTCCACCATCTTCTGTGGTAGACGATTTCTATTCTCCTCATAAGTCTAAATGGCTTACCCTGTATCCTTGGACTATGACCCCCTTCTCCTCAGCTGCTGGAAACATCATTCCTGCATCCAGTCTGTCTGCTCCTGACAGAATTTTATATGTTTCAATGAAATCTCCTCTCGTTCTTTTAAACTCCAGTGAATATAGGCTCCATTCTTCCTTGAATGATAATCCTGTCAGTTCAGGAAATTGTCAGGTGAATCTTTGCTGCACTCCTTGTGTGGTCAGTATATATTTTTTTGGATAAGGAGATCAAAACTGCATTCAGCACTCCAGAGCCCTGTACAGCTGCAGTAACAAAGGTTTCTTGCAGAGTTGTATGTCTGAACATAACAAGTAGGGACAGAAGTAGATCATATTGAGCCTTCATTCAATATGATCATGGCTGACCTTGGACTTCAACCTCATTTTCCCACCCAGTCCTCATGGCACTTGATTCCCAAAAATCTGTCCAACCCAGTCTTAAATGTGTTCAACAGTGGAATGTTCACAATCCTCTGAGATAGAGAATTCCAAAGTTCACAACTATTCAAGTAATTACTTCTCATCTCTGTCATTTTTCCTTTGCCCCCAATTAATAGATTCCACAACCCTTGGTTGTAGATGCGCCAAGTTTGGTGGCGTTTAAGAGGTTAGTTGATAAGTATATGGAAGAGAAGGGAATGGTTTAGTTTGGAGGGGCATTGCTTTTTATATTGGTCGGCGCAACATCGAAGGCCGAAGGGCCTGTTCTGTGCTGTAATGTTCTATGTTCTCTAGTACTCCACTATTTGCTGCCTGAAAACTTGTGAAGACCCAGTTTAGACCTAGTCTCTGTTTTAAAAGATCTGTTAACAAATTCTGTTTACATGCTTATATTATCTCAACTGACCCCTTTATCATTTGGCTAAAATCGGCTAACTCAGCACAGATGACAGCGAAGCAGAGTTAAGATTTTCTGAGGTGTGTGCTTTAATGCTGCAGTGATCACTGGGCTGTCAGTCAGGACTTCATAACTATTTCTTGTTGATGGAGAAACTGCAGTAATTGTACCAATGGTGTGACGCTGCAGTACCACAAAGGCTAATTTCCATAACAACATCCCATAACATTGAGAATTCTCAATGAGTTATTTTCTCTTTCCAGAAAGTAGAGCTTCCAGACAGTCCCCGATCAACTTTCCTTTTGGCGTTTAGCCCAGACAGGTAAGTGGCAATTTAAGTATTCTATCAAATTCCTCCAAAATGAATAGGTTTTAAGATGATTCTATTAATCAGTTGGGGACAAGTTTGTTAGGTGAATTCATCACATGGTTGCTTTAACAGGGTCTTCAGATTTCACAGTCCTGTTCACGTAGCAGCTTGACTCACTGGTGGCACCCGGAGAAGGTCATAGCTTCAAGTCCCATTCCAAGACTTGAGTATGTAATCTTGACTGACACTTCCTTGCAGAAATGAGAGAGGGCTCTGAGATGCTGCCTTTTAATTTGTCTATTGAGATTTGTGAAAGATCACATGATGCTACTTTAAACAAGAGTTTTCTCAGCTAAAATGTTGCCCAGATTTAATCTGCCAGCAAACACACATTGTTCATCATCTCAATGTGGGTTACAAGTCCTTTTTATGTTAAAATTCGCAGTTGTTTTTCTATGTAATGATGACTGCACTTGTAATGCAGTGGTTGTAAAACACTTTGGGATGCCCTGAAGACACGAAAGATGCTAGATAATCCAAGGTTTTTTTATTGGCTGCAAAACTACTTAAAATCCTTTTGATATTGAATAGCAACTTGTTTTATGTAACATCTTTAATGTTTACGTATATGCTCCAGAGAGCACTAAGGAACTTTATCGTACAAAATTTAACGCAGAATTTCCTCAGGATTTACTTGGAAAGGTAAGCAGAAAACTTCAAATAAGTAGCTTTCAAAGAATATCTTAATGGGGGAATAGGAGACATTGAGGACAAGGGTGGGAATTTCAGAGTTTAGGTTCTGAGCAACTGCAGACATAGTGATGTGATAGAAATCAGTAATGCTTCTCTGCCTTTTGGCTAAGATCAAGTGTAGTATTAACATGCTGTACTTGGTTGAAAAAAAATCAGTAGTGCTCAAGAGGCCAGAATATAAATTCTATTCTTTCTGCCTTTGTATTGGATGAATGTTATTTTGCAGGAGGACTGACTAAGAAAACAAAATTGAAGCTTGTGGATATAATTGTAAATTTTCTCATTTTTATGAAGCTGCCAGCAATCATTTTGATCAGTATTAATGAATTATACATGTTTTTAATCACACTTTTGAAAAGCTATCTTCAAATGAAAACTTTTTAAAGTTGATACGCCCTGTATGTTTTAATGCTCTGTTTGTTTTGTTTGTTCTGAAATGATTGCTTTTAAAATAGAGCTGTTTCTTGTGTGAATCAGGCATGTTTGGAAATATTAACTTGTATATTCCTGTCAAGGTAAATATGCTAAGTAAGTTGGTTCTTTGTGCTATAATGCATACAAAATTAAACTAACAGTGAAAGACTGAAGTGTGTAGGAGTTAGTGTCTGTATCACTTGGTTTGAGATGTTCTGAGAAAAACTTCAATGTTAATATTATTATCTTAGTTCAATATTAGTGAACAGAGCACTTGGCCGTAGATGGTTTGAAAAACTTTCAAAATGACCTTTGAGTATTTGGCCTATTAAACAAGTACTAAAAGTTGATTGGCTTTCATTTTGTGCAGTTTGGATATGTTGCATGTAGGTGAGAGGAGAGTATTGTTGTTTTGACCTCACTTTACCTGAAGTGATTGTCCAGTACATGGCTATCAAAGTCAAAAACATTCTGATTTCCATCCCCTTTCGACTGAACTTGAGCTGTATTGTAATCATATCAAACAACTTTTCTTCTCATTTAAGTATTTTTACTGTTCTACAATACCTTTTCCATTCTACTGTCCTTTCAACCCAGTTAAAATTGAGATTTTAGGAAACCACAGGTTCTTAATTTAATGTATTTCTAATAAGTGTAATCCCTGCATTTTCAGTATGAAACTGAAGCATAATGGACAAAAAGTCTAAACTCCTGTTTAGTTTTTAAATCATGTTCTCATAATAGTTAATAGCCATTCAGTGCTTGACTATTCTTTTGCCATTTTCATTTAGGACCTTGATGGCCTCCACTCATGTAAATCATAATATTTACATCACTGAAGTCAAGTCTGGAAAGTGTATCCATTCACTGGTGGGTCATAGAAGGACACCTTGGTGTGTGACCTTTCACCCCACTATCCAAGGGCTTGTGGCATCTGGATGTCTAGATGGGGAAGTTCGAATCTGGGATTTACACGTAAGTATGGAAAACCTCAGCTCGAGTGAGTACAAGTGATTGAGAGAAATAAATGATGGCTGGCTCTGATATTTGAATTACTGCATCAATCAGCCAGTAGGAATTAGATATCAAATGTTTATCATGTGATTTTGCATGAGGTAAACCTTTTAAAGCTGAAATTTTAGAGTTGGGTATTTGTTTGAAAACCAGCATTGCATATCTTGCAGTTTCGTGACACTGACCCATTGGTCACTCAACTAACTTGGGCTGGGGAGAGGAGTATAAAAATAATATCTTTCAGATATTTTTGTTTATTTTCATGCTTCTAAATAAAACTGAGGTACTACGTTGGATAACAGATATTGGCAGTCATGAATGGTCTTCAGCAACTTGTTCTTCTTTTCAGGGAGGCAGTGAGAGTTGGTTTACTGAAAATAATGTAGCCATAGCATCTTTAGCCTTCCATCCCATGGCACAGCTTCTGTTGATAGCTACTGCAAATGAGATCCACTTCTGGGACTGGAGTCGACGAGAGCCATTTGCTGTGGTGAAAACTGCGAGTGAAATGGAGCGGGTCAGGTGCGTGTGCACAAAGCTGTTTATTTCAGCAATTGCCTATTACATTTGATCCTTTCTGGAAAGGGAATGTTGCAGCGTGTTGAGTATTGTGGTTCTTGAAAAAATCAAGTTTTTTTTCTTTGTAGTTGAGTTGATTGTGTGAACCTTCTGTTTAAAGCAATGTTTCTTGTTCAATATTGAAATACTTTTCCAGTTAGTTGAAGTGCCAGAAAATGCCCTTTTGAAGGCTATTGCATTAAATGGGGTTTAACAAAACCTTTGTTCAGAGCAATAAAACAATGAATACATATATCGGTGGGAGGAATAAAAGAAGATAGAGTTGCAAAAACTCAGCATGTTTGGCATCATCTGTGGAGAGAGAAAGAGTTATGTTTTGAGTCAAAATGACTTGGTGGTAGGAAATTGTACACTGAGGCTGTTTCTATTGATTTTGACAAGAAAGCTAAAGACTAGTGAATGTCAATGTAAATGCTTCGAGTGTAGGTGTTAAACTGATGTCACTTGGAGTGTGGGAATATGTTTAGAATTTTAGCTTCAATCTTATAATGCAAGCAAAAGGCTACATTACTTGCAATCATCTCTGTTTGACCTATTAGAGATGTGAGTAACTGTTTTCTCTTTCTGATATCTATCAATGTATTGAGTTCTGCATGGGCCAGTTAAAAGCTCTTTTATAAATGTCACATTATTGATGCAGTATAGTGGGCAACTTTAAGTCATATTGCCTGCCATCATTCTGATCAATTTATTTATTATGTTCTGAGCAATGTTGAATAATATATAAATTGGCCATATTGGAGAACTTGTTTGAATTCATTGTCTCCAGATGCCTTAATAAGATAGTGATTACTTTACAACTGAATGGCTTGCTATGAGCATATTGGAGGGCATTAAGATTTAATCACATAGTGTAAT
Organism: Sphyrna mokarran; assembly: GCA_024679065.1. NCBI lineage: Eukaryota > Metazoa > Chordata > Chondrichthyes > Carcharhiniformes > Carcharhinidae > Sphyrna > Sphyrna mokarran. The sequence continues at coordinate 72,253,914 of JAGIQG010000008.1, read as the reverse complement.
ACTGGAGTAACTTCCAGTAAATACTAGTTAACAGTGGTGGGCTCCTAATCGTGAAGGATATTGGTGAATCAGTTTGGTTGTTACTGCGTTCTGGGATCTTTCATTGTCATTTTCCTTTTGTTATCAGCCACAAGTCACTAAATTTATCAAATTCAATTTACTATGTTGGTGTTTGAGGTTTCAGTCTGGATTTCTGATTCTATGCAATACCATTTATGTTGTGCTGTTGCCATCAATGTAACACAATTATTGTTCTCAAACCTCACTTATTATCGTATTTAGTTACAAATCATTCATCACTTGGCAAGTTTCTCAAACAGAAATTTGCAACTTTTTTATTAACAAATTGGTAACCAGATACAACTGGCTTCTTGCTTTATCTCTTGAAAACAGTTTGTGCTGTGAGCCAAACTGCCAGTGCTTTGATATTTTGCCCAGGTGATCATTTTCAGTCTGAATCTAGACAATAATAGGCAGTGGGCTATTCATCCATAGTTTAATCTGATCCTGTTTTTACCTGATACCCACGTATATACTGCTTAACAGAGCTGGTTGATTATTTGGAGGAGGAGCTCAGATTAAGTATTTTATTTTCTGCTGCTGTATCTTCTGGAAAATGTAGAAATGTGCGTTATGGTCCAATTTTTGTTTGAAAATTACTTCAATCTCCTGTGTAAATAAATTTATTCCTACTCCTGAGAATGTTTCCTCTCTTGAGAATCTGATGGGATTATTAGTTAAGATAATGAATCTTAACTGACAGTGGATAGAGAATTATTTGCTGCTTTATCTGTTTAAGCTCTCAGCAGTGACTTCATCGTTAAAAAGTGCCACAGAGCACTAGAAGAATGGTTTTATTTGACCAATCATTGGATTGAATTGGATGATGTGCATCACATCTTTATTTCTGTTCCAGCTAGGAAAGAGGGAATGTAATTGACATTGTTTGCTTCGCAACTGAGTTTTTACTGGATAATGACATAGGTGGCTGGAGGTCCTTCACAAATTTCATGCAGTTAATTGATTTGTTGTAACTGATCATGAGCAATATTTGCATATTGTGTTGTAAATTAAATTCTGGTTGTGTATTTTCTACTGATTTTCAAACAAAATTACTTGCTCTTGTCATAACTTTTGACTCTTGTCAAAGTCACACATTATGAAAAATTTAGTCCAATTCTGTTCCTAATAGCCAAACAATGTACTCTGAGAAGTACATAATACGATATCAGGCAAAGAAAAGAATTGACTTTGACAAACTAGAAAGAAAAGTAAGTTCTTTCTACAAAGCAGATGACATGTTGATTGTATACTTATGAAATCAACCCAGTTATACCTCCGAGATATGTGTCATCCTGCATCTCCCCTCTCAGCATTCCTTAACTGACAGGGCAATCCACCTGTTTTTAATATATACTCTATCCCTCCCCCAAATTCATCATGCATCCGGCAGATAAAATGTAACAGGGACAAGTATGCAGTGATATGTTTTGGTAGCAAGAAAGAGAAAATGCAATATAAATTAAATAGGATAGCTCTAAAGAAGGCACAGGAACCAAGAAACTCATGGGTGTTTGGGAGTATTGTTGAAAGTGAGGTCTTGTTGAGAAAATGATTTAAAAGCAATAGAGGGTCCTAAGCTTTTTTAAAATAAAGATATAGCATACAATAGCAAGGAAGTTTATGATGACATTTCGTAGAACACAGGTTTGCCCTCAACTGGAATATTGTGCCCATTCTGGGCATAACACTTTAGGAAGTATATGAAGGCTGCTGCAGAGATGAGAGATCTGTTATTAGAATTGATTGGCAAAACTAGTGTTGTTCAGATGAAAAGAAAATAGGAGATTTGATAGAGGTACTCAAATAATGAAATGTTGCTACAGTGTAGGCAGTGAGAAACTATTCCATAGTCTCAAAAACTAGAGGACATTGATTATAAGATTGGTGAAAGAACCGAAGGTGGCATCAGATTTTTTTACAAAGTGAGTGGATGATAGAGGCAGATTCAATCATGGCTTTCAAAAGTGAAAAGCATAAGCACCTAAAAGGAATTTCAGGGTTATGGGGCAAGGGTAGGAGAGTGGAAGTAGTTAAATTGATTTTGTAAAAGACTTGTGCTGTAATGGTTCTCTGATTCTATTCTGTAATTCTATGAATAGGGGAAATATGAATGCCATGCAATTGTTTATATGATTCCATATGGTTAAGCAAGTGATTTGTTTAGGAAGGTTGGGTTATAGTTAGATCCAGATTGTGCTAGATAATAAAGTTACCATAGTCTTAGCTGACCATAGGCTGTTCTGTCTTTTGAGGGGAAGAGCTGACTGATGGTGAATTAGCCTGAGCCTCATCACACTTCAGGTGAGGGGCATGGTTGAGAACACAGGTCTTCATGAATAATCTTAGCTGGTCAAGAAATTGAACCTAAGCAGTTGGTCTTGCTCAGCACTATGAACCAGTTGTCCAGCTAATTGAGCTAAACCAATCCCCGATACTTCATTTACAAAATTAAAGAAAATTTCTAGCTTCCTTGCAGTGGGATTTCTCGGTATGTTAAGTATTTTTTTGTAGCTGTGTTTTTCTTTAATGAAAACTGATTTCAGAAGAATGTTTTCATTTATATCATTTGTGGTTTCTTCCATTTCTGTCTCTGCCCATTAGCAATGATAGGTGAATTATATTGTTTTTGTGTTTTGCAGACTTGTAAGATTCGATTCACTGGGACACAACCTCTTGACTGCAATTGTCAATCCTTCAAACCAGCAGGTGATTTTCTTGCTTTGTATATCATTAGTCTTTGACTTCTCTGGGAAATGTTTGGCAGATAGAGATCTGGGTTAATCTCTGAACTTTACGGACATCGCCTGGCTGAGATCACCTGACAGCTGCTGTTCTACAGTTAGCCTTGACATTAGCGAACTAGAAGGTTAGCCAGTGTTTACACCCTTGGTTGCTATATTAGCAATCCATGGTGGAATTGTACATGTTGCTTTTTGAGAAAAATACAATAAAGATTGCTTCTTGAATAAAAGCAAAATGTTGCAGATGCTGGCAACCTGAAATAAAAAAACAAAATGCTAAATAAACTCAGCAAGTCTGGCAGCATCCATTAACTGTTTCTTCCCACAGATGTTGAGTTAACAGATAGATGTTACCAGACCTGCTGAGTTTATCCAGCAGTCTTTTTTTTATTTCACTGTTGAATAGCCTACTACAACTCTGTAGGTTCATGCATGAAAAATATTGGGAATATGCTACAAAATAATGTATTCAATACAAGCAGTTTTAATTCAATATAATGTTGCTGCATTTAGGAGAGGGAAACAAATGGACAGAAAAAAAGGGAAAAAAAAATGCTAGGTTAATTAAATAAAACTAGTTGCTATGTAGATAATATACACTACAAATGTTTTAAAGAAAATGTTTTTTGAAATTGTTAGTGCTCATCACCACATGATGTCCAATACAATATTGGAAATGTGAAGCCTAGTGAATGCTGGAGTGGTGCCCAAAGACTGGAAAATTATTGATTCCAATCTTTCAAACCTCTCAAAAATTGTGAATCTGCAAATTTATTGATATTGGCTATGCATCCATGGGGAAGAGATGAGACTTCTGGAATCTGCAGAAGCAGGTCTTCCAGAGATAGAAGTATTTAACACAATGAAGAAATAATTCATTGTTACTAAGGGTTCCTGAAGAGCATCCATATGTAACAGATTTGTTAATTTTCAGTGCAACAGGACTGGTAATGAAGGCAGCAGTAGCATTTAATGATTCAGACTAGAGTAAATGAGGTCTTGGAACCAAAAATGTAGTTGTAAGCTGACTAATTCTTTCCATTTTCTATTCAGCAGGTGGCCAGTGATTAGCACTGCTGCCTTTCAGTGCCAGGGGCCCAGGTTTGATTCCTGGCTTGCGTTGTTGTTTGTGTGGAGTTCGCACATTCACCCTGAGTCCATGTGGGTTTCCTCCAGTTGTTCCAATTGCCTCCCACAATCCAAAGATGTCCGGGTTAGGTGAATTGGCTATGCTGAATTCTCCCTCTGCACCTGAACAAGTTTTGGAATGTGGTGACTAGGGGATTTTCACAGTAGCTTCATTTCAGTGTGAATGTAAGCCTACTTGCAACTAATAAATAAGCATCAGTGATAAAATTTTCCTCGCTTTCCTCTCTGTTGCAAAAGGCACATTCATACTCTGGGATTATGGTATCGTAGATACAGAAAGTTCCCTAATAACTGGCCAAAAAGGCATTGTTTGTGGTTTTCTGAAAGCTTAATTTCAAGAGTTCGTAAGAGTAGAAGGAGGGCATTAGTGTTAAGGCCTGCTCTGCCATGTGAAGAGATCTTTGCTTATTGATTTGTGGTCTTAACTCCATTTTCCTGCCTGTGCCCCACAACCCTAAATTCCTTATCAGTCAAAAATCTGTTTATCTGACACTTCAATATATTCAGTGAGCCAGTCTCTATTGCTCACTTGGAAAGAAATCTAAAGACATAAGATCCTCTCATAGGAAATTTTCTCCTTCTCTTCTACCTTAAATAGGCTATGCAATATTTGTTCTCGATTTGCCCACCATCTACTCTGTCAAATCTCTTCAGAATCTAATACACGTTTCAACCCCTCATTCTCCTATGGATATAGGATCTTTCCTTATAAGACAATTCCTTCATCCTAGCAATCAGCCTCTCTGAACTGTTTTCAGTGCAAATGTATCCCTCCTTAATTAAGGATACGAGAAGTGTGCAATCTCAAAAATGCCCTGTACAGCTATCAGAAGGTTTACTGTCTTGTAAAGTTTTTTTTACATTCCTTACCTCTTGCAATAAAGGTCAACAATCAATTTATCTTCTGAATTACTTGCTGTACCTGCACGTTGATGTTTTGTGACCCATGTTAATGATATTAGCACTCTTTAGTATTTCGCCATATAAATTTGTATTCTTCTTGTTAACATTGACAATCTTACATTCTCCCACATTATGTTCCATTTGCTTTTTTATTCACTTTTCTGTTGTGTATCCCGTTGCAGGCCATTTGGATCCTCCATAACTTGCTTTCCTAGCTATTTTTATATCAGCAAATTTAGCTTCATGAAATACTAGTACTGATCTGTCTAGCACTCCCATGAAATTGTCAACCCGAAAATGACTCCTTAATCCTGATTCTCTGTTTCTGGTAGGTTAACAATCCTCCACTAATGTATCACCTCCAACACCATGAGCTTTTATCTTGTATAGTAATTGTGGTGCCTTATTGAATGCCTTCTGAATATCCAAATATACTACATCTCCTGGCTCCCCTCTATCTAACCCCTTTCTTACATCCTCAAATAAATAAAAATTTTGTCATGCTTCACAAAACCATATTGACTGTTTGATTTTTTTTTTTATTTTAATGACCTGTAACTACTATATTAATAATGGATTTTATCATTTTCCTTTAATGAAAGATATTAGGCAAAATGGCCTTAAGCTTATTTAATTCTGTCCCCTTTCTTGAATAGTGCTGTTACATTTATGGTTTCCCAATCTGTTGGACCTTTCCAGAATCTAGGGTAACTTTAAAAGATTACAAACAATGTATCCACTTCTTTAAGACCCTAGGATGCTGGTCAACCGATCCAGGGAACTTGTCAGTCTTTAGTCTCATTTGTTTCATTAATATTTTATTTTTCTCGTGATTTGTTTTAAGTTCCTCCCTCCTCTGCCTCTTGATTTTCTACTATTCCTGGAATACTTTCTGTATCTTCTACTGTAAAGATAAATTAAAAAAAAATCTTGAGTCTCTGCCATTTCTTTTGTTTCCATTATCCTGCTAAGGGACCAACACTCACTCTAGCTGTTGACTTCTTTTTAAATACTTGCAGAAGTACTTACACTTGCTAGTTGTCTCTTGTCTCTTGTATTGCAAATCACCTTTTTAGGCATCCTGGATATTGGATATGACATGTTGCATCCTTGCTTTTTCAAAATTTGGGAAGATGTTGGCACAAAAATAAAATTTTCCATTTATAATGGGTGACAGTGCTTCAGATGCATTTGTATCCATCACCTCTGCAATGCCAAGACATCCCACCCACAACTTTTTTTCTGACCCTGCCCCACCAGGTTTTCTTCTCTTGTGGAAATTGCAGCAGCTCATGAGCATTATTTTCTCATGGGTTGCTGGAGTCTATTTCATTCCTGCCCCACGTTGATGATCATCTTGCTGCAAAACTGATCTTACCAATATCAGAGAATGAGAATATCATTCAAGAACTAAATGCAAAAATTATGGAGGGGATATTAAAAAGGAAAGGCTTATTGACAAAGTCATCAGCAACACAGCTACACCTACAAGAATACCACTTAGTAAAGGATTTGAGCTAAAGAGAGAGGGAGAAGTTTCAAATATACCAAGGATGCCTTAGGGGGTGAGCTTGTATTAATTCTAATTAGCTTAAAAAAAAGCCCCCTAATGGTGAAGAATGTTGATGACTTGTGTATGAAATTTTTAAGGCTTGATGCATCATAATGAATTGAATGTAAAAGTAATAGAAAATTAATAATCATGCAGTTAAGACTACCATACTTGGTGTGTATGTTGCTTTAAACAGCCCTTCAAAAACTAATATTTGAAAGCACCTGGTCTTGATGCTGTGGATTGTAGGTTTGCTGGAGAGTAGATCTGATACTACTATTAAATGTTCAGTACTTGAGATATTTTTATTGCACTATAAATTTCCAGGGCATTATAGCTTGTTTGTGCACCATTGGGAGATAGCAATTTGAAATCAAAACTGATTATTAAAATTAATTTCAACCAAACGGTAGTTTGCTACATTTGATTAGCTTTCTATGATATTCTGCTGCACGCTTGTGGTATCAAAAACTTAAATTGGGCCTTGAGATTCTCAAATTAAATGTAGTCTAGTTTTATCTATTATTTCATAATTGCATAATCTTTGCTTAATAATTCTTTGATAGATCCTTTTTTTTCTTTTTAGAAGTAACATTTTGAACCTATATTCATGGCCATCTCTTAACCTAGCCATCCCATATGGCCTTGCTGATCCCATTGTGTCAATCACAGATAAGGCTCCTCTAATAATTCCTTGTATTATTCCATGTCTATCAAAAATAAAATGACCTGTCTGGAGGAAATGTGAATGACAATGATGAATAGCTACAGTTTGAAAGGGAAACAAAGAAGAAAAACAAGACAATGAAACCAAAACTTGCAAAGAAAGAGTTAATAAAATGGGAACAGTGATTACAGTCTGAAATTGTTAACCTTAAAGGGTAAATCTAGGAGGCTGAGATGTTTAATCCAAAGGTGCTATTCCTTGAGCTTCCATTAGCTTTATTGGAACACTACAGCCCACTGAGTATGGCATGAGAGCAAGATGGAGAGTCATAAAGACATGGTGTGGAAAGCTGAGGGTCACACTTGTGGATGGAACAGTGGTGTTCTGCAAAGTAGTAACTCGATTTGCATTTTATGGCACATATCGTAGTGTGCACAGTGAATGTGATATAATAAATCTTAAGGAATATAGGATAGTGTGTTTTGGGTAGTGAGTGGAGAGATAAAGACAGATATTGCACCACCTGCACTTGTGTGGAAAAATATTATGGAAAAGGAAGAATTTATTGGTTTGACTGAAGAGTAGGCCAGCATTTCAGAGAATGATAATTTTTGGAACATTGAAGGGAGTGGGACATGTTTGGTGACATGCTGGAAGTGGTGAGAAATGATGTAATCTGGAGGTGATGGAAGACATTCTTTTTCAATTTTATTACTTGTGTAATATCACTCCTTTAGCTTTGCATCACAATCTTTTAGAAGTTTTTCTATCATACATCTTATCACAGACTGGTCCTTTTGTTCTTTTCCTTTACACTTGCTTAAAAGCAGTTGCATTTCTAACTACTTCCAGTTCTAATGAGAGGTCAATCACCTCTCTCAGAAGCTGTTTAGTCTGCTGAGCATTTCTAGTTCTTATCCCTACTTCCTTTTGTGTTTTCCCTGTGATAAAATTTTCCATTTCACTTCTACCTGTATTGCCTTTTGTAGGGTGAATGAAATTATTTTTCTGCAGCTGTTCATCTGCCTCCAAGTCCATCTCTGATGCCTTAGTCCTGATCAAAATCATTTGAGCAAATGGATTTTAGTTTTAACAAATGTTTTGTCATTTATTTTGGACCTAAACATGGCAGAATGCTTTATTTTGTGTAAGTGAAGGTTAAAAGAGTCTTGAATTTCTAATTACGTGGATCACTAAAATTCCATGAAAGTTACAAAAAAAAACAAAGTAGAAGCAAAACAGGGACAAAGATTAGTTAGATGTTATTGAACTCAACTCTTTAAAAAAAGGCATCTAGAGGACTATAATACAAGGGGTTCAAGTCATGCATTAGCTATATTAAGTCCTGGTTTGACCACACCTGGAGTTCGAGTGGTTCTGAGCATCCCATCACATTTAAGAAAGGATACATTAGCCTTAGAGAAAATGCTGCATGATTTACCAGAATGAAACCTTAAAATTTAAGGAAGGATTATACAGCTAGTATTTTATTCCCTCACATTTAAAAGGTTAAATGATTAAAATTACCCACAGGATGGGTCTGGGCACAATACTCTTTTGCAGAGTCAATGCAGATTCATTAGGCCAAATGGCAGCCTCCTGCGCAGTAGGGATTTTGGTTCTGTTCATTATCAGGAAGAATGGGGAATCTTAGAATAGCAGGGTAAAGTTATGAGCACATGGCACCATGGTGCACAACCACCTCTATAAGATAACAAAGACACAACCACACAAGAATGAGATTTCTTATGAGCTAAAATATAATCAATTGGGACCTAACTCAGCATGCCAAGACTTCTAAGCAACGAAAGGATACCTCAAAAAGTGGAACATCAGAATACTGCCTTTGGTATAAGGCACGGCAGTGCATACTCGTATACAGGAGCCAGTAAGCAAAGGTTTCTCGCATCACGCTAAGACTCAACAGAACAGACTTCACTTTTCTCCAGCGATAGCAGAGACACTGATCAGATCCTATCAACAAGAGAAATTTGTCAACCCATCAACAGGATATCTTGGGGGGAAGATACAATTTTCCTTTTGAAAAGAATTGAATACAACAAATTAGTGCTTGTATCAGTATCTCACCGAGCCAGAAAAAGAAAGGAAACCCCAGAGAGAGGAATACGATTAGACAATGCATACCAGATGTGGTCTCGCTGTACTCTTCCGCAAAGAGGATATTGAACAGAACCTCTATCAGGTTACTGACCCCAAGGGTGCCCAAGCCTCAAGAAGGAGGACAGTTTGGAAGTCCCAATATAAGATTACTTTGGAGGGCAACCTACTCCTGCAATCTCATCTCCAACTGAAGAAAGGTTCTAACAGTGCTGAACTGAAACACTTGCACCACAGTGGCCGCACAGCCAACAGGATACTGCATCTGTGGGGGAACCAAGTCTCGAAGGAGGGTATAGAATATAAAAGCAGGGAGGTCTTGCTGCAACTGTACAAGGCACTGGTGAGGCTGCAACTAGAGTAATGTGTGCAGTTTTGGCTGTCTTATTTGCATACAGATGTATTGGCCTTGAAGGGAGTATAGAGAAGAGTCACCAGGCTGACACCGGGGACCTTTATAGAGACTTACAAGGTAATGAAGGGGCTGGGTAGGGTAGAGATAGAGATTCTTTCTGCTTAGAAAGGAAAACAGAACTAAAGGGCACAGCTTCAAAATAATGGGGGTGGGGGGGGGTTAGTTTAGAACAGAATTGAGGAGGAACAACTCCTCTCAGCGGGTGGTAAATATTTGGAATTGTCTGCCCATTGAAGTGGTAGAGGCTACCTTGCTGAATATATTTAAGTTACGGGTAGATAGGTTTCTGATAGACAAAGGAATTAAGATTATGGGGAGAAAGTGGAACTGATCCACTTCAGATCAGCCATGATCTTATTGAATGGCGGGGCAGGCTCGAAGGGCTAGATGGCCTACTCCTCCTATTTCTTATGTTATAATTGGAAAGCTCCCAGAAGGGAAGAGTGACATATTCCCACTTGACATGGATAAACACAGTTACAACTGCCTTAATCTACTCAGTCAAGTTAAACTAGAATCAATGGCCCACTAGAAAGAGGGCCAACAGGCCAAGAATTCTTGCATCACTCTTGTATGTTGAACAAAACAAATACTGCCCCTATCTCTATGCACCCCAGAGATGTGATGTGGAGAAGCTGATGTTGGACTGGGATAAGCACAGTAAGAAGTCTCTCAACACCAGATTAAAGTCCAACAGGTTTATTTGGTAGCAAAGCTTTCCCAAGGTGCAAATATCTCCCAAGATGTTTGTGAACACAGTTCTGAAGAGTTATATTCACAAACATCTTGGAAGACATTTGAGTATTGGGAACCTTGGAAAAGCTTGTGCTACCAGCTGTACAGCAGAAGCTGCAAGCTGGAAACCAGGATGGAGTCCATATTCTCAACTTGCACTCAGGATGCAGACCAGGTACAAAACACTGCCAAGCAGGCGAGACAATAGAAATACGCCATCTACATGCACACTAAGAACAGGAAATGGAGAAATTTGGCATGACCACCAGTAGCAACCAAACCTCCCATCCCAATATTGCAGTAGAAAGTATTACCACTGCAGGGAAATCCATTGTCAACTTGTCGGAATACACACTTCAACCAGATGAAATTGAAGTTCTCAGCTGAAGGCTTAATTTCTGCCCCACTACCAAAATGGACCCCATCAATCTTGCAGCAGACATGGAGGAATTCATCAGGTGAACTAGGCTGTGGGAGTTCTTCCACAAACCCCCAGGCCGACAATAAACACAATGAGACAACCAATGAACCAGAACAGCCAGAGGTCCGTGGTGCAGCAACCGAAGAGGAAAGAGTCAAATTGGATTCCTCCGGAAGCCTGCTGCCCTCGACTCGACATGTATGTCCAAGTCATCAGGAGATGTGGCAATGTCAGATTCATCAGCTGCACTCTCGAGAGCCCCAAATGTCACCCAAGCACGATGCAATGCCATCTATGTTGTCAAGGCCAACTGCAACACTGCCATCAAACGAGCAGACTAAGGAGGGGCCATTGTCATATTGAACAAAACAGATTGCTGTAAAGAAGTATATTAACAACTAAACAGCAAGAGACAGTTACCTGCATATCCAACCAAAGAACATTCAACAAACAGATCTTTTTGATCTGGACCTTCAGAGACCCTCTGTGCTCTCATCCCACGTTGGAGATCTCTGCTGCCTCCCAAAGATGCAATGGGGGCCTGTCTGAGAACTTCTCCGGCTATGTCAAGGGCATCCTGAGACCCAATATACAAAGAACCTCCAGCTTCTGTAGTGACACTATTGACTTTACAGAAACTCAACACACGTAGAGCAGTTGAACCAGGAGCACTTCTTGTCACAATGGATGTCTTGGCACTCTACACCAACATTCCCCATGACTATGGCATTGCTGCAACTGCCTCAGTACTCAATACAACTGCCAATCTCCAGATGCAAGTCTATAACCTGTCTGCTTCTTCATCCTGGAGCACAATGTCTTCACCTTCAATAACTAGTTCTTCTTCCAGACACGCAACAGCCATGGAGATCAAATTCACACCTCAGTATGCCAATATCTTCATGCACAGGTTCAAACAAGATCCTTTCACTGCAAGGACCTTCAACTGACGCTATACACTAGATACGTGGATGACGTTTTCTTCCTTTGGATTCATAGTGAACAATCACTGAAACAACTAATGATGACATCAACAGGTTCCATCCCACCATCAGATTCACTGTGGACTACTCCTGCAGAATTGGTTGCATTCTTGGACACACATCTCTACCAAGGACAGTCACTTCATCACTTCCCTGTACTGCAAGCCTATGGATAACCTCTCAATGCTCCACTTCTCCAGCTTCCATCCTAAATACATTAAAGAAGCCATTGCCTATGGACAAGCCCTCCATATACACAGGATCTGCTTAGATGAGGATCATACAGATGCTGAAAGATACCCTCATAAGAATAAGATTTGATGCTCGAGTCTCCAATCGACAGTTCCAATATGCCGCAGCGAAAAATGGCACTGACCTTCTCAGAAGACAAACATGGGACACAGCGGACGGAGTACCCTTAGTCGTCCAGTACTTCCTCAGAATAGATAAGCTATGACATCTTGTTTGGAGCCTTCATGTCTTGAAGATGAACATCTTGCTAAGGCCATCCCCACTTCTTGCCTTCAAACTGCACAACCTCAAACAAACTGTCTGCAGCAACCTACCCAGCCTTCAGGAAAACAGTGACCATGACACCATACAATCCTTTGCAAGACATGCTGGATCATCAACACGGATGCCATTATCTTATGTGAGAACACCATTCACCAGGTACACTATACATACACTTGCAATTCAGCCACCTTTTGTCTACCTGGTATGCTGCAGGAAAGGATGTCCTGAGGCATGGTGCTTTGTTGAGATCATGCAGACACTACAACGGATGAAAAAACACCGCTCTACAATCACCATACAGAAGTGTTCCCTGACAGGAAGAGAACTCTCAAGCTGTCACAGGCATTCAGCCTCTGATGTTGTCCAAGGTGGCCTTCGTGACTCGATGCAGAATTGCCGTGCAAAAACTGATGGCCATCCTCGTATGCGGAACTTGGCTTCAACTGGGACCTTGGGTTCATGTCACACTGTGTATCTGTAACTCCCACGACTTATCTGGACTTGTAAAATGTCACTAACTGTGCTGGCTGGAAACAATTCACACTCTTTAACCTGTGCTTAACTCTTTCTCCATTTACATTATCTGTACCTGTAAAGACTTTTTTATCTGTAAAGACTCACATTCCAATCATTTATCTTGTAAATAGAGTCTGTGTCTATGTGCTCTGTTCGTGAACACAACCCTTCACTCACCTGAAGAAGGAGCGATGCTTCAAAAGCTTGTGCTACCAAATAAACCTGTTGACTTTAACTTGGTGTTTGAGAGACTTCTTACTGTGCTTACCCCAGAGGCACCATTTGGGCCCTAGCATCAATAAGATTCAATTTTATTTCCCTTCATCAAAAAAATCCTACAACAAAATGATATGCTCATTGTGCATTTCATGAGCCACGTGATCAAGTAACCACTGTCACTACCTGCACAGCCAAGTAACTGAGACCAACTCAAAGGCCAGATCTTCCAGCATTAGCTGACAATGCTTGAGTGTGCACAGTACGTATATCCCCCTCTTCAACAACACCAGAAAAAAGAACCCTGGTCCTTTTTCAGGATACATGATCTGTCTAACTCAGACAAGCAAGGATTCTTGAATCCCCAAATAACAAGCACAAAAGAAAAACATGGCAGCAGTAGTTCTAACAGGAATTTCCCTCACCCAAAATGAGTACTTATAAGATCATACCAAAAACCAACAAGCAATATTCAAGATCCATTCAGAGTTTTATGGAAGCCTTTGCATTTCCACCATGTCATCTTCCTAAAGTCCTGGTAAAGAGAAATCTTAAGCCTTGCTGGATAGTGAGGACTCATCGCATTCTGCCATCTCAAACCCTTTTCCATATCTTGTCCTTTGTATTCAATGTAAGACCAGTGGTCGAAATCATCAACCCCAGGCCTTGAAGGCCAGATATGACATGCTCCATTAAAATCAATGGCCAGCTTTAAGTTGACATTGTGAAAGCATGACAACTGTTTTTCATTCAGCTGGGATTTAACCTCTGCTTCCTTCAGTAGACTGTGTGCACAGGTACTCCTTAACTGGCCCCATCTCCCTGAATTAACCAGGATATTGAACATAACGTGTAATAAGATTCCCAAGGACTGAAGGTGAGTACCCATTAAGAAAATGCTTTTTTGAACAATTAGATTCTCTTCTCTGGTTCATCCATTCTCCTTTGTAGGATATGAGTTCACCTCTAATCTGTGTTGGGTTTATCTTCCACAACATTTCTTACATTCAAACCATCATCTTGATGTTTATGGCCCTACAGAAGTGTAGACCTGCAAAAAAAAAACTCCCACAAAAAAATATTGTTGAAGGCCTGCAAGCCCAACTGCATGACAGTGTGAATCTTGAGCCTTATCAAGAAGAAATGATAATTAGCTATTCTTGAGAACTCCTAACTTAATCCTATTTTGGAATGAAAGTATTACCATTTGCAAAACCTGACATCTGTGGGCACACTCAGTCAAAAGCTAACCTTCCTCAGAACTTGATGACGAGCAATCTCTTCACCAACACAGCTGTTTGCATCATAGTTTACAGCTGTTCATATCTTGCACCATTCCCCCAGTGAAAGAACCCTACACTGAAATCTTTAACGACCAAGCCACCCAAACTTGGTCTGAATTCAGATTCACATGATCCTTTAATTTCATTTAACTCTGTTCCTTCATAACCTAAATTAAAGACAGTCCCAAATAAAGCAATGTTTCAAAATCTTTGTACAGCAGTGTTTGTTCTATTTCATGGAATACATAAACAGCACAGTTGTATAGTATTGAGATTATTTAAAATATTACGTAGTTGGGAAATACTTTCTATCCATAAATTTATAAAAAACAGTTGCTTCAGCTTGATGAGTTCAGTTAACAGTAGTTAACCTGATGATCTGGGTACTATATAATAAAACCATTTGAATGCTGTAAAACATCCTCCATAAATCTCTCAACTCAATAGAATTTTATTCACGAGAAAGGAAACATTTACGGTAATGTCAATTTTAGGATTTCTAGAATATAAATTGCATAGCATTGGCAAGAGGATATATTAGCATTTATTTTTAAGCAGCAAGACTATGCAAGCTTTTGGTGTAATATTTTTGTGTCCTTCATTATGATGCTTGTAGTTATTGTTGAGGAGATGGGCACATAAATTTAAATAGTCAGGAATAGTATTCCAACTCGATAAGAAATGGCTGTGTCCAATGATGTTGGCTGGGGTTAGGATACAACTTTGTCTAGTTGACAGGCTTGTGCTTGACTTTTACAACTTCCAATCAACAAAATGCAAAAAAAAGTTTTTTCTCCCATAAAGTTTTGAGAATGCTGGAAATCTGAAATAAAAGCAAGTTCATGAAATATTCAGTGAGCCTGGTAGCATCTGTGGAGAAAGTGAATTATTGTTTTAATTTGAGAATCCTTTTGTCATCTACCTGAAAAGTTAAAATTGTAAACTTATCTCTGACAATTATTCATCAGCAGAGTGGGATTCCTTGGCCACCTTCTACGTTTTGTCTGCGGTCTCTAGACGTGGAAGTGAGCATTGTGGACAAAGTGGCAAGATTGCAATGGTGGTATTTCAGGGCATGGTGATTGAATTCCAATGGATCATGTCTTTGGTAATTGTTCTGGAGTTCAGATTTGGACCCAAAGATAATAGACCTTGAGGAAGATAGTAAAAATTATTGGTAGAGCAGGTTTTGGGTTACTAATTTCATGACAAGGTCCCACATGCAAGACTTCTGGAGAAGGTGAGAGGGCATGGGATCCAAGGGGCTTTGGCCTTGTGGATCCAGAACTGGCTTGCCTGCAGAAGGCAGAGGGTGGTTGTGGATGGCTCTTTTTCTGCATGGAGGTCGGTCACCAGTGGAGTGCCCCAGGGATCTGTTCTAGGACCCTTGCTGTTTGTCATTTTCATAAATGACCTGGATGAGGAAGTGGAGGGATGGGTAAGTAAGTTCGCCGATGACACGAAGGTCGGTGGTGTTGTGGATGGTCTGGAGGGATGTCAGAAGTTGCAGCATGACATCGACAGGATGCAAGACTGGGCGGAGAAGTGGCAGATGGACTTCAACGCGGATAAATGTGTTGTGGTCCATTTTGGCAGATCCAACGGGATGAATGAGTACACTATCAAAGGTAGGAGTCTTAGCTGTGTGGAAGAGCAGAGGGATCTTGGGGTCCGGGTCCATAAGACTCTCAAATCGGCCTCCCAGGTGGAGGATGTGGTTAAGAAAGCTTACGGTGTACTGGCCTTCATTCATCGAGGGATTGAGTTCAGGAGTCAGGAGGTAATGCTGCAGCTTTATAGGACCCTTGTCAGACCACACTTGGAGTACTGTGCGCAGTTCTGGTCGCCTCACTATAGGAAGGACGTGGAAGCTATTGAAAGGGTGCAGAGGAGATTTACAAGGATGTTGCCTGGATTGGGAGGCATGCCTTATGAAGACAGGTTGAGGGAGCTGGGACTGTTCTCCCTGGAGAGACGAAGGTTGAGAGGCGACCTGATAGAGGTTTACAAGATGTTGAGAGGAATAGATAGGGTGGACTCTCAGAGACTATTTCCCAGGGCTGAAATGGTCGCGACGAGAGGGCACAGATTTAAGGTGCAGGGAAGCAAGTACAGAGGGGATGCTAGGGGAAAGTTTTTCACTCAGAGGGTGGTGAGTGAATGGAATCGGCTGCCGTCGGTGGTGGTCGAGGCGAACTCGCTGGGGTCTTTTAAAAGACTTCTGGATGAGTATATGGGATCCAATGGGATTGGGGGTTATAGATAGGTCTATGGCTGGGTAGGTTTTGATGTGTTCGGCACAACTTGTGGGCTGAAGGGCCTGTTTGTGCTGTAGTGTTCTATGATAACCGTGGTAGCTCATGTGAACGTGTTTGATGGATGCTTGAGTGTTTCCTGATGCTCACTCAAGATTATGAAAATGTGCCCCAGTGATCTTTAGGGTAACCTGAGTTTCTTCTCAATTTGACTGCATTGTTGGTAAGTGTTTTGGCCGCTTTTTATGAGCGTACTTTCCAACAAAGGACTGTGTGAAGAGTGATTTCTGTTTGTGTCATGAGTTTTTTTTCAGGTGACCTTTGGAGCCATGGTGTTTGTTTGCCCAAAAGTTATTTCACAGATGCAAAAGCGTATGGGCTTTTGTTGTTAACCATGTCCTGGTGATCTTTCTTCTTTCAGTAACTCTTCCCGCTCTTGCTTTCCTCCTTCCCAAAAGAAAGGGAACTGAAAATGTCTCTCTGGAGAGTTTAGAGGGTTGGGATAGAGAATTCTTGATTAGAAAAGACAGATTCTGCAACTTATTTTCTTTTTTTCTCCTAGAACGATGATGATGGTGAAGTTCCATTGGATAATGTTGACACAGCTCAATATCGTCAGCGATCTTTCCTCCAATCTCAGCCTGTCCGTAGAACACCACTGCTTCACAATTTTCTACACATGTTGTCCTCGCGGTCATCTGGTACAACGACTGGAGATCAGAGCCAGAGTGAGGAGAACACTTTGCCAGCAGGTGAAAGTGGTCGGACTTCGGTGTATGCTGTGCTTCGAGACCGTTTCAGCTATCCTGTACAAGAGTGTGTTCATCACATGGGATTGGTTTGTTTGTGTAGCCGTTGTTCTGCCCTGAGATCATCATCCTCCTCTTCGGTACCCAGTGAAGACAGTGCTCCGCCAATATCCTCCGCAGCCACCACCTCGACATCTGCACGGACTGAGCCTCGTATTCCTTCAGAAAGGCCCTTATCCCAACCTGATCCTCGTATTCCTGACCGCCCTTCTGCATTCAGTACTGTTAACTATGAGACGTCTGGCAACTCTCTTCGAAATTTATCTGCAGCCACTAGTAGGAGGGGTTTGTTAGGGCATACAGCATACCATTCAGGGGGACTGCAGCAATCTAACTCTACCCCTGGGTACAGGGAACAAAGTTCCAGGTTAAGTGGGTCTGATTGGACAAGAACAATGCTAAACATATCGCCAAGGTCTGAATTGGAAAGCATGCCACCCCCTAGAACTAGTGCATCATCTGTAAGCTTGCTATCAGTGCTGAGACAGCAGGAGACAAACGCTCAACCTGTTTACACATTAGCCTCTGAGGGGAGCAGTGTCTCGAGCCCTGGCACAAGCAGTAGTGGTAACACTGGTGTTAACAGCAGCACAGGCGAAGAGAGATCGAACAACCAGCCGTCTGTTAGGAATGTCCTCCAGTGCAACTTGAGCCGCTATTTCATGGAGATGGACAGCTTCCAGGAAGTGGATCAGCGAGTTGGTGGCGAGTCCAATCAATCCCAGCAGGTGCAGGAGATCTTAAACAATAACATAGAGCCTAATAGGGCAGGACCATCACAGCAAAATGGTGAAAACGCTTCCAATTCATCAGGTGGACATCTTAGTCGTTGCAGAGCTTGCCACAATCTTTTGACTTTTAACCATGACACTCAGCGATGGGAGCGGACCACACAACTTTTTTCATCCAATGAGAGCAGCTCTTGGCATGTGCCAAACAGTTATGAACCACTAGGGCAGGGTAGCAGCCATTCCCCAACCCCACCAAGTAGAGGGATCATGGGTAGAGCTCATGGATTGAGTGGTTCAGAAGGCAGATTTACTCGCCATGGCTCTGGCCAGCAAGGGGAACGTACAATGGGGCTAACATTTAACAATGAGACGGGACAATGGGAGCGGGTGTATAGTCAACCAACATCAAACAGAATGTCAAATGTTTCACAAGAGGCCTTAAACCAAGAAATGCCTGAAGAAAACTCAGAAGAAAATTTGCTGAGAAGGTAAATTTTGCTGTGTTCTTATACTATAGGAAGTTAAAATCAACTTGAACGTCTGTTCGCCAAATGAATATTAATCTAAAGGAAAAAATACTGATTGCAGACAGTTGCACGTATCCAAGTTCTAAAGATGGTATATGTTAGAGTCAACTCTTGCTCTTTTTTTCCCCACTCTTACCTGTGCAAGAATATATAATTTGTGACTGAAATTAACAATCTGTCTGGAAACTTAAGTTTTATGTCATCTTGTTTAGCATTTAAATTCATAATGCTTGGTTAATTTCAATCTTTAGTAATTTTGATTTGCGTGTAGGATGGCCATCTTGACTTCAGTTGTAGCTGGAGAATATTGGACTTGAGTATGCTTTAGAGCACAGATGTGGACATGGTCTTTGGTGATAACTAACATGAACTGTGATCTGTTGGGTGGTAAATGGCCACAGTGATGAGAGAGCTGTGCTCATTTTCTACTTGTCTATCATAGATTTCACTGTATCATGTAAACTTTATTTGAAGCTTGGACCTCTGTTTGTTTTCACTGACCAGAGAAGTTATTGTAAAATGTAGTGATTTAAGACCAACAAAGACTCATTGAGGTTAGCAACATGCTTGTGGGACTATGTAGTTATGACAACTCAGGCACACTACTTAAAAAAAAAAACAGTTCTGTCCTCGGTGAATAGTTATTTACTTTTAATTGGCTGGTTTAAAGATACGAATTCAATTGTTATCCTGTTTTACCTCTCCTGAGCTTGTTCTTAGTCACACCATAGCAGATGCATACTGTTACAAAAAGAATGAAGGAGTCTTAACCTGAAAATGGCACATGTCAGCTTCCAACTGATGTCTTGTGTTTGCTATGGGACCATAAAGAGCAATTGAATCTCCCTTTATATTATCCCTCACTGATTTTGCACACCTGAGAACATTATAGCCAATCACCCAGATGATATGAATCAAAGTATTTATTTTCCCTTTTTTCCATCTTGCAGAATAGATAACTATGTGGAAAGCTCAGGGGAAATTCAAAGTATAGCATTAAAATGTCATGTTGCAGGACCTGACTCAATGATCTGCACATTTATAAAAGCTTCAGTGGCTGACTCTGTGAACCTATTGGTTTTATTTTTGGGTTTTTATTGATATTTATGAATTTCCGTTCTTATCAAAAAAAAAAGTGAGAGAAAGCTTGGGTACTCGCAAGTAAAATGAATTTTTAAATTTTGAACATTACTGAACAGGAAGAAAACAAGCAAGCCAACGAGGCACATAGCTACTCTGTCCTCGACCTCATTTACCTGACTTTTCTCTCATTTCTTGATAACCTTGCCTAACAGAGCTCTCAATGTTGAACTTGAAATTTTTAATGGATTCTCTTTTCATGGAGAGAGTTCCAGATTTCCACAGTGCTTCTTGTGTTGGGAAAGTCCGTTGTGATTTTGCTCTTGAACTGCATAGTTCTGTTCTTTAAGATTATATGCATTTTGTTGTTCTGGGCTCCTCCACCAGTGCAAGTTATCTGCCTTAACAAAACCCTTTATCATTTTAAAAATTTAAATTATATTACACTTCACTAAATCTTTTCAGCTCAAGGGAATGCAAACTCAAATTTATCCAATCTATCAATTTAACCCTTTTAAGTATTGTTTTAATGAATCTGTATTGTACCCAGTTTAGAGGGTGATATAAAGTGAATTGAATGAGCTGATAAAATGTCTGTCTAAATGATTTTAAAAATGTTTTGTCATGCATGAACTTTATTAGAGGGTTTAAATGAAATATTTCACTTGTGTCAAGCTTCATTCAACTCTTAATAAGTAAGATCTTCGCTCTTGGTCTAGTTGATGAACAGTAGTCAGCAGCAGGATTCTTTAGTTTTCCCTTCACCCACCATTTTACTTCCTCCTGTTCCCTTCCCCCTCCTAAAAGTATCTTCTGAGATCAGGGACTTGCAGGGATCAAAAGTATCTGGGTATGGCCAGGCAGTATATCTGGCTGCAGTACAATCTGGAATGATGTTGAAGTTTTACTTTTCTCCATGAAATACTCTGTAACCCCAGACCAAATTCTGAATCAGATTCAAGACAGTGTGCCAGAGGTCCAACCACTTATCATTTTTTTTGGAGAGAGAAAGGATGGGCATTATGTGCCACATTTGCAAATAATGCAGAAATAAGTAGCATTGAAAACAATCTAGACAGAAACTTTGTACAAAGATATTAATAGATTAAGTGAACAAACAAATGGATTTCAGTGTAGGTAAATATGAAATTGTCCATTCTGGACATGAAAAAAATAGTGGAGGCACATGAGATTCAAAGAAGTTTGGAGCTGAGGTATATGGATTAAAATGTTGTAAAGAGGTGTAGATGTTGAGAGAGGCTATTCTTTGCACTAGTGAATTCGAATACAAGGGAGTATAATTTATGCTTCAGCTGTACTGTCTCTTGAAATGTTCTGATACGTTCTGGATCCTACATCCAAGGGAAAAACATATTGAATCTAAATAAACTCTGTAGGATTGCATGTGATGTGTATAAAAAGTTATTGTTTGTACTGCCTAACACTGTCATTGTTATGATTTGGGGTGAAATGAGTATTTCAGAGGTTTTGTGGCATCCTGTTGAGATCTTTCATGCACTACCAGCTTCATCTATTGTACTGCAAGATGAATTAATTCAAATCTTCCAGTGTGGGTGTGTTTGGAGGACAGGTGTGTGCATGGCATGCTGTCATGCACATCTTGTGAGAGTATTTCCTCATTCTATGGTTAGAGCTTTATGATAAAATTGTCATAAACCACAACCAGGTAACACTGAATTTACAATGACAGTGTTTCAGATTTGGGGGCGTTATTAAATTATAGCTAATTGTGGGGTTGATCTGATGTATATTTATGTACTAATTTAAAAAAATACACGTGACTGAACAATGTGCCTGCCAATGAAAACCTCCAGGTTTATATCCAACCATTATTTGATAGTAAACTCGTAAACTTTCGGAACTTGGCCCTTCGTCAGGCGAATGGAGAGTTCTGGCCTCAGACAGAGCATATATCAGCACAAACAGTTTACAGATTACTGTAATGCGAGTCTTTACACCTAACCTGCGCTGTTGTGTGTCATGAAGGCTGCCTTGGAGAACGCTTACCTGAAGGTCACAGGCCGAATGCCCATGACAATCAACATATTGCTAGGGCCATCCCCACAACCCCACTTCTTGCCTTCAGACAACTGCACAACCCCAAACAGACCATTGTTCGCTGAGCAGAGACTGATAGCCAAGTTCCGCACACATGAGGATGGTGTCAACAGGGATCTTGGGTTCATGTTGCACTGTCTGTAACCCCCTGACTTGCCTGGGTTTGCTAAACCTCACTTGCTGTACTGTCTGGAGACAATACACATCTCTAACTTGGGCTTAATGCTCTTTCCACTCACATTGTTGGCCACTTTAAGAATTGAATAACAGGTTAAGTGTAAAGATTCACATTCTAATCAATAATCTCTAAACTGTCTGTGCTGTTGTATGCTCTGTCTGAGGCCAGAACTCTCCATTTGCCTGATGAAGAGGCTTGTGAGTTTACTATCAAATAAATCGATTGTACTTAAACCTGGTGTTTGTCAGACTTCTTACTGTGTTTACCCCAGTCCAACGGCTGCATGTCTACATGATGAAAACCTCCTCCATACAATTAAGTGTGGTGGTCTAGATTCTCAAAACTATAGCACAAGTGACATCTCCCATTGGCATGCATTACCTCCTGCATGTTCCAAATATTTTGTGTCAGTTTCTTTTTATTGTCAACCATATCACTTTTGGTCTGAATAAATCAATTCTATTTTATTTTGTAACGATCAGTTTCACCTCTTTGCAGGTTCAGTTATAATGGACTGAAACCTGTCTGACGTTGTTTAAATTGTTAATATTTAAAAAAATAAACCCAAGTTGCAGGGCTGCATCAAATTTCAGTCAGATGTATTTTGATACTAAGATTTGTTAATTTTGTTCTCTCAAGAGGAGGTTACAGTGAATGTCATAGAATGAATGTTTGGGAATAAAATACTGGCCAGTATCTAATCAAGGAGTCAGGTGGCCCATATGTAGAATATATTCTATCTGCCTGCACTTTCCTAATTAGTTGGTGGGTGGAACTTGACTTTCATGGCAACATATGTGAGGCAGCCAATGATTGCAGTGGAATGGGTGTTTTGTGGAGGAAAGTGGCAGCTAAGAGGAGACCAACAATGTTACCAGGCTGGAGGATTTGGGGCAGGACACTGAAATACATGTGAAGGATAGTTGGTGGAGGAAACAAACCTAAGAGGATACCAACAGCAAAGTTATGTCGGGAATACATGGGAAACATCGAATGGAGATGTGGTGGCACGGGAGGGATTGTAATGAAATATGAGACCAATGAGAGGATTGGGTTGGATATGGCATGTGTTGGGGCCTTACAGAAGTACTACTGTGATAAAGGTAACAATTTCACTGCAATGTCTCTGGGTTTCTACTTCTAACAAATATCAGGGAGAGAGTTAGTGGAGCCTAATTGAGGAATTCACATGGTTCAGGTATAGAACCATGGTTCAAATACATAACTCACACATTTTACCATGGTTAATCTACCTAAGTTGCACATCATTGGAATGTAGGAGGAAAATGGAGCACCCAGAGGAAACCTACGCAGACATGATGAGAAGGTGCAACTTCCATGCAGTCATCTGAGACCAGAATCAAACCCAGATCCCTGGCAATGAGGCAGCAGTGCTAACTGTTGTGCTACTATGCTGCCCTTTTCTATTGACAAAAACTACAATTAAGTTATATTTAAGAACCTGAGAAATCATTACAGAAAATAGTTTTTTTGGTTGAAAATACTAATTTGGCCTCCCTCATAAGGGAGGGTCCATAACTTTCAGATTCCCCAGTGTTGTATTTGGAGGGTACCCATTGATGCGCTGGGGAATTTCTCTAGGAAATTCCCACGTAGTACTTTTGGGCTATTGCCCAATTAAACCTAACTTGGATAATTGCACTGGGCTGGGAACCATCTGTCAGAAGCGATTTAAATCACTAACTGGTTCTGCCAGTTTTATCCTGATAGTTATTCTGAGAGTTAGAATGAAAAAAATGCCTTTAGGTAGTTACTCCACAGAGTAACAATCTAAACACCCAGACCCAGCTTTGTCGAATATTCATAAGACCCCACCCCCCAAACTTTGATTCCTGTCCAATCTTTCAGTGGAACAGCATCTTTTGGTGTCTTTCATTCCTCTTTGCAATGTCGTCTTCCTTCCTTGTCAGTTTGCAGTTCAGCCTTTCCCAAAGAATTTGCCCCTGCTTATCTCTGATGGGCATGTCTTTAAAAGTGATGTGAATTGCCTTCCGATTACAATTCCCTTTCTCTCCATAATGTAGGAAACTGTGCAGCAGTGAGGGTCAAAAATGATACCAGCTGATGTGGATCAAGTAATATTGGATCTGATATCATTTGACTCTTTATGGAATTGTGTTGTTAGCCACAATTGGGCATTATTTTTCTTACATCCTAGGGAACTTTTATACATGCTCAAGTGTTTGGTTAAGGTGTGTTGAATTTTTGTTCAAAAATCAGTTGCTGTGAGGAAGGTCTCAATATTTTGTCAATGAAGGCTTATAGTGTAGAAATCAAGTTTGTAAAGAGAAATTGAAAATAATTGAGTCTTACCAAGTTTGAGTAGACTATAGGAGGTGTGAAGACTGGGGGAAGTTGCAAATTATGATGTAGGAAAGTTTAATTTTGATCGTTATTTACAACTTGTTTGTAGATTTGCTATGGGCATTAGTCAAATCAAAATTTGTCAGCCTGTTTTACTTTTATAGTGAATTTTGAGACACTTGCTCATCACCTGACTTTATCTTTGTTAACATGACACTCGCACTGGGTGGAGTAAAACAATATATGGCCCTAAAACTACTGATACAAGACGTCAAGGTCGAATAGCCATCTCCCTCGCAATTAAAAATAGTCAGCTGCATTCCCTAAATTCAAAGATCTACTGTGCAAATAAAATGTGTTAGAACATTCAGGCTTGTGCATTAAATTAGTGCAATTTAACTTAATGTTCAAAAGAAAAAAAATAACTTTTTCACAGTTTACAATCATCTTTGATTTTGTAAATTTAGATGTACAAAAGCTAATTATATCTATAATTCTAAATTATAATGTAATTATTTTAAATTTAATATCAAGTATTATTTTTAAATGCACCACTCAGTTTTTATTTTATATGCATGTTATATAGACTGTAATTTCAGTAATTAAATTTTGCAAAGCTATTTGTATCTTTCATTGACACATACCAAGCAGTTACAGATTCTACAACAGTAACATACAATAGTGAAGTAATTTTCTCAGCAAAAGCATAAGAACTAGGAGCAGGAGTAGGCCATCTGACCGCTTGAGTCTGAAGACACATTGTTTTAATGAAGTTCTAAAAGACATATGGTACCTGTGGATCATTTGGATCAGTAAATCCATATTCCCAGACATCTCTTACTACTTTATTTAAGATAAAACCATTCAGACCAATGTTCTATACATACTGTAGAATCTCAGTTTGCTACCCACTTTATAATCTTGATTAGTTTTAAGGTTATAAGCAACTTTACCAGTTTCTTTTTTAAAAAGTTAAATTACCTGTTCCAAGTAATCACACAAAAAAAACACTCAAATGGCCTTTAAAAACACTCGGGGGTCTGAGCCAAAGAACAAAACGGCACTGAGCAGGCCCTTCGGCCCAATGAGCCCGCGCCACCACCTCGATCTTCCCACTTCTGCCTGTGATCCCTGTCTGTGTTTATAGGTCTGTGGATTGAAACCAAATTTGAGACAATTTAGGGAGAATTTGTTCTGCCAGTTAGCCTAAAAGCACATCTTTGGGACGTGGGAGGAAACCAGAACACCCGGAGAAAACCCACGCAAGCACAAGGAGAATGCGCAAACTCCCACAGACACAGGCCCAAATCCATGTATCGGCTCGGCACAGCACGGCGATAGTCACTGAGCTGTCGTGTTGCCCATCAAATGGTCCAGGTCAAGCGTACACTAACGACGTGAAGCACTAGGATACTCTCAATGAAAACAAAATCGAAGAGCAGCCCTCCCACGACCCATTGCGTGTATGCCCCTTGTTAGACAACAAGATGGACCAAAGTACCTGTAGGATAAAAACAAATATATCAATATTATCGACTATTTACACACTTCCCAGGGATTCCCAAGGCTCATGATGCTTATTTTAAATCAGTTTTCTATATCCCTCCATTCCCATTATGTTCATGTGTCCACCTAAGTATCTCCAGAGTGCCTGCCTCCACCACCTTGCCTGGCAGCGTGTTCCATACCCCCTCTGTGTGGGGGAAAAAAACTCCCTCTAGCATCCAAATTATACCTTACCCCCTCACCCTAAGCCCGTGACCCCTCGTGCTGTTTGAGTCCATCCTAGGAAAAAGCTTAACCCTGTTTACTCTATCTATACTCATAATCTTGTACACCTCTATTAGATCTCCTCTAAGTCTACGTCTTTGTAAGGAAAACAGCCCCAATTTGCCTAACGTCTCTTCGTAACTCAGACTTTCCATTCCAGGCAGCATCCTGGTAAACCTCCTCTGCACTCTCTCCAGAGTCTCCACGTCCTTCTGGTAGTAAGGCGACCAGAACTGGACGCAGTATTCCAAATGAGGTCTAACTAACGTTTTATACAACTGCAACATTAAAGGCCAGCTGTTGTACTCTATACCTCTTCCTATAAAGGCTTCTATATGCTTTCTTCACAACCTTCTGCACCTGGTCAGCCACCTTCAGAGACTTATGCACCTGCACCCCCAGGTCCATCTGCATTTCTATATTCTTAATAGATCTACCCTTTATCATATACCTCCCCCCTACATTCTTTCTCCAAAATGCATCACCTCGCATTTATCAGGATTGAATTCTATCTGCCGAAGCTACCAGCCTATCTATGTCCTGCTGCATCGCCTGACAATGCTCCTCACTATCCGCAAGTCCAGCTATCTTTGTATCATCTGCTAACTTGCTGATCTCTCCACTTACTCCCTCTTCCAAGTCATTTATATATATTACAAATAGAAGAGGTCCCAGTACGGAGCCCTGCGGCACACCACTACTGACCGTTAGAAAAACACCCTTCCACTATTACTCTGTCTCCTATTACCAAGCCCGTTACTTATCCATCTAGTTACCTGTCCTTGTCTCCCATTAGTCTTGACCTTCTTAACTAACGTCCTATGAGGAACTTTGTCAAACACCTTACTGAAATCCATATAGGCCACATCAACGGCTCGCCCTTTGTCAACCATTTTCGCCACGTGCTCAAAACATTCTACCAGATTTGTAAGGCACGACCTCCCTATTTGCCTATTCCCGGTTTATGGTTTAAGTCTCTGTTCTCTTCAGGCTACTTATACTGAACCATTGGGTTCTAGGCTTGAATAGCTCTGTGTCTTTTTATCTAGCTTCATCTAATTAACTTTTCCTGGAGATCTATAAGTTTCTTTTTTTTTTCCAAGTAGATGAAGTTTCCATTTCAGTTCCAATTAGGGTCTGTTTTAAAAAATATAAGCTTTCAAACCATGGTTTCCATTGTACAGCACAGGAAAACTCTCAACTCAATTCCTCACAATACATGATTCAATCCTTCCCAGGCCTTGCCATCAAGTAGCACCTTAGAAAGAGTTGACAGTCCTTACAGCACCCTGGCACTACAATTAACTCAGTCCAATCATCACAGCTGATTTACAGCTATGAATCACCTCACCACGTTAAAAGTTCTATAGAAATTCAAGTTATTGTTTTTGCTTTTCTTGCCTCGTCATAAAGTCTGAAGTGAGGATGTGTGCTGATGACTGCACAATGTTCAGCAACATTTGTGATTCCTCAGATGCTGATGCAACCTTTGTCCATGTGTGGCAAGATCTGGACAACATTCAGGCTTTGACCTTGAAAGAGGACAAGTAACATTCATGCCACTCAACTGCCAAGATATGACCATTTCAAGAAAGAGAGAAGCTCCCCTTGACATTCAATGCATTACAATTGCTGAGTCCTGAACCCCACTATCATCATCCGGGGGAGGGGGGGGGTGTGGAGAGGTGGTGGGGTGGTGGTGGCGGTAGTGTTACCTTTGACTTAAGTTACCACTTATGGGGACATGACAGCATATGTCCCCCATTCCAAACAGGTACACAAGGAAGATATTATAAATGTTCTTTTATCTTAAAAAGGAAATAAAACAACAGAAAGAAGCACTTTAATGAGGAACTTGGTCTGATGTTTAATTGATACTTTAGAAGGACCAGTCAGGGAACAGTAAGAAATTAAATCAATCAATGACTGAAATGCCATTCAGAAACTGGTCATGCACCACTTAAACCAATCATGGATTGATCACCCATCCATAAACCAATTAAGAACTAGTTTTGCCTCATTTAGGCCAATCAGAAGTAATATTGATTACACTGTGGGTTGTGGCTGAAAGAGTTAATAAGCAGCAGTTTTTACTGAGCAAGTCAGGCAGTAACTTTTGAAACTGAAGTTCACAGACCCTTTTGTCCATATGGAAGCAAAAATTACAGGGAGAGAACAGAGACTGTGTATGAACCAGAAACCAAGAGTTGGCATATATTAGTTGAGCGGCCCTGTTTTTGATAAGTATTGACCAACTTAATTTCCTGAACTACTTCACCAAACTATCTTTCCTGTTACTTATGTGGCTATAGTCTCAAATAAATTCAGTTAGAATTGAAGTACAGGTAGTACCTAAGGCTTGCAGTTCGCTCCAAACTGCACAATCTGGACCGTTTTCCCCCATTACTGTCTCTTGGCCTGAGGCTTTTCCTTGGACAGATCTAACATTTGATTTTTCATTTATCAGCCTTGATCCTTGACCTTTCTCCTTTCCCGTGCCTAACCTACCACTGCTCCCTAATATTTAAGGTGTCTTTGCATCCATTTATGTGTATGTATTGCCTCCACCTCACTTCCCTGGGTCTAAGCCCAGCTTTACTCTTTAGCCTCTCTTTCATTCAGCCAGTTCTCCCCCCCCAGCCTGCCCACAACATCCCAATGCTGCTGCCACCCACTGTGCTATTCTCCTCCAGTCTTCCCTTCTATAGTTCCAAATCTGAGTGTTTCTTGATAGATCCCATTACTTTGCACTGGCCTGCATTGGCATACTGTATGGTCTTATTGGTCAGAAACCTGATTTGTTTCATGTTGCATTTTTAGGGGCACTTGCTCAACTTGATTTCCCCATGACTTCCTACCACTCAATATATTTTAAAAAAAAACCTGCTGGTGGATCATCATGCTTATCAAAATATTGGCTCAAAGAACAGAACAAAGAACAAAACCACACGGGAAACAGGCCCTCTGGCGCAACGAGCCCACGCTACCACCTCAATGTTCTCACTTCTACCTGTGATCCCTGTCTATGTTTATAGATCTATGCATTGAAACTAAATTTGAGACCATTTTAGGGAGAATTTGTTCTGCCAAAGAACATATCTTTGGGATGTAGGAGGAAACTGGAGCACCTGGAAAAAAAACCCACGCAAGCACAGGGAGAATGCACAAACTCCCACAGACACAGGCCCAAATCCATGTATCTGCACAGCACAGCGATAGTCACTGAGCTGTCGTGTTGCCCATCAAATGGTCCAGGTCAGGCATACACTGACAACATGAAGCACTAGGATACTCTCAAAATCCAAGAGCAGTCCCATCGCGTGTATGCCCCTTGTTAGACAACAAGGTGGACCAAAGTACCTGTAGGATAAAACATATACATCAATATCATCGACAATTTACACACTTCCCAGGGAACTCTCAAGACTTATGATCCCTATTTTAAATCAGTTTTCTATATCCCTCCATTCCCATTCTGTTCATGTGCCCATCTAAGTATCTCTTAAATAACTCCAGAGAACCTGCCTCCACCACTTGGCAGCGCGTTCCATAGCCCCACCACCCTCTGTGTGGAAAAAAACTCCCTCTAGCATCCAAATTATACCTTACCACCCCCCCCCCCCCCCCCCCCTCCCCCCCCCCACCCTAAGTCTGTGACCCCTCGTGCTATTTGAGTCCATTCTAGGAAAAAGCTTAACCCTGTTTACTCTACCTATACCCCTCATGATCTTGTACACCTCTATTAGATCTCCTCTAAGTCTACGTCTTTCTAAGGAAAACAGCCCCAATTTGCCTAACCTCTTCTCGTAACTCAGACCAGACAGCATCCTGGTAAACATCCTCTGCACTTCTCCTCGCGTTTCAGGCCTGGACAACTTGCTTATGGATGAATCGCTCAAAAGCTAACAGAATCCTGACTTGGCTGTTTACTATGAACAGAGGGATCTTGGTGTGTATGTGCATAGATCCCTGAAAGTAGGCAGTCAAGTCGAGAAGGTTGTTAAGAAGGCATATGGAGTCTTAGCTTTTATTGGTAGGGGGATTGAATTTCGGAGCCGCAACGTCATGTTGCAACTGTACAAAACTCTAGTGCGGCCGCACTTGGAGTATTGTGTGCAGTTCTGGTCCCCACATTATAAGAAAGATGTGGAGGCATTGGAGAGGGTACAGAGGAGGTTTACCAGGATGTTGCCTGGTATGGAGGGCAGGTCTTATGAAGAGAGGCTGAGGGATTTGAGGTTGTTTTCGTTAGAAAGGAGGCGGCTAAGAGGGGACCTTATCGAAACATATAAGATGATTAGAGGTTTAGATAGGGTGGACAGTGATAGCCTTTTTCCTAGGATGGAGAAAGCTAGCACGAGGGGACACAGCTTTAAATTAAGGGGTGATAGTTATAGGACGGATATCAGAGGTAGGTTCTTTACCCAAAGGGTGGTTCGGGAGTGGAATGCCCTGCCTGCAGCAGTTGTAGATGCGCCAAGTTTGGTGGCGTTTAAGAGGTTAGTTGATAAGTATATGGAAGAGAAGGGAATGGTTTAGTTTGGAGGGGCATTGCTTTTTATATTGGTCGGCGCAACATCGAAGGCCGAAGGGCCTGTTCTGTGCTGTTATGTTCTATGGGTGGGAACAGGATGCAAAAGATTCCATAGCATTGATTTGAAGGTGGGCAATGAAGTTAAACGTACCTTGGCCAATATTTATTCTTCCGTTATCAGTACAATAACAGATTATCAGGTCGTGAACATGTTGTTTGGGAGCCTGTGGTGTGCAAATTTGCTGCTGTTTCCCACACTGCAACAGTGAATACTGTTCAAAAATACTTGCTGGAATGTGCTTCCAGGTGTCTGGTGCTCACAAAAAGCACCTATATCACTGCAAGTCTTTTTATCTTACAGCACAAGTGCATTACTTGATATGTTTGCAGCAAAACAATTGTATTCTACATTTGTGAAATTGGCTGTAGATGTTCCATTTTGGAATATGTTGTGTAAAGACGTTTTGAGCTTATTTAAATATCAGGAGCATAAAGGTGTTGCTTGTGCCCGTTAGCTGTATTATCTTTGTCCAGGTGGTGGTGCTGTTGTGTTGAACATGATGATGAAAGCAATAAATTACCTTTTCAAGATTGCAGGTCGAAGAAATCTTCAAAGGCAAAATGGGAAAAGTTTTGCAATCTGAGGAAAGCAATTTCTGCTTGGAATCAATGCTTGTTATGTCTTTTTCTATGAATTTCTTATTTTTAAAACCCCCCGCCCCGACTTGAAGTAACTGACTTTGACTTTTACTGGCACCTGCAACTGCCTTTCCCCAAAGTGTCTAATGTGAACTTGAACAGTGACTGTTGGCAGACTATCCACTTGTGTGAACGGTTAGATCAGGCTGTGTTTTCATTTGATGTGTATATGTGCACTTGCATTGGTGTGCCAGGCAATTGGGAATAGAACATCTTTCTCTCTCCTCATCTTCTCTACCAGCCCCATCCTCGCACCCCTCTCCCCCACACCCCAAAATCTGGTAATAGTGCAGCCAACTGTCATTCTCTGTGCACTGACTTGTCTGAGATCAGACAACTTCTGTGTTGGCTAAGGATTGCATTTACCAACTGAATAATCCCTGCTCTCCTTCTGGTATAAAGTGTCTTCTGCAATTGTGGCATTTTCCCCTAATTATTTGTGGTAGTGGTGGCAGTGTGACGGTATTAAGGAGCATGAGTTGCTGTGGCAACATGCTTGTTGTAGTCTGAAGCCTGGATAGTGATGGTGTAGGTTCTAATGCTCTTTCCATCACATGGCTGATCAGAAATCTCTACTAAACTACTGTACTAAAAGATCAATAACAAAGAAACAAACATTTTTCGAGTATTAAAATCATCAAATGAATTGAATTTTGCATGGTTTGATGAACTAGTCACTTTGGCACATTGCTCTGCATCTTCTATCTGTTTTAATTCCCTTCTTGACCAGTCGCTGAAAGTAAATATGTAGGCGTAGTAAGCAGTGAAGAAGGCAAATGGTATGTTGGTCTTCATTTGTGTAAGAGGTTTTGAGTGCAGGAGCAGGATTACAATTGCAATTATATAGGGCCTTGGTGAGGCCACACCTAGAATATTGTGTTCCATTTTGGTCTCTTTTTCTGAGTAAAAATGTTCTTGCTCTATGGAGAGAAGCAAAGGTTTACCAAGCTGATTCTGGGGGTGGCGAGATTGATATGAGGAGAGATTGACTAGGGTAGGATTGTTTTCGCTGCAGTTCAGATGAATGGTAAGAGGAGGGGGATGGTAATCTCATAGAGACTTATAAAATTCTAACCGCACTGGGCAGGGTAGGTGAAGGAAGGATGTTCCCAATGGTGGATGCGTCCAGAACCAGAGGTCACAGTCTGAGGATTCAGGATAGACCATTTCAGACAGTGATGAATAGACATTTCTTCACCCAAAGACTGATGAGTCTATGGAATTTATGACCACAGGAACTAGTTGATGCTAAAACATTGAATGTATTCAAGAGACGGCTAGATATAGCACTTGGGGTGAATGGAATCAGAAGTTATGGGGAGAAAGCAGGGTTAGACTATTGAGTGGACAATCAGCCATGATCGTAATGAATGGTGGGTCAGGCTCCTCCTATACCTATCTGTTTCTAGGTCAATTCATGGGGCTTTTGCTGCTTTTTGGATTTCACGGTATGCAAAATGGTTGCTATGTTTGACCTCTGAGACATTCAGGATAGTTTTAGCTCAGTGATACTTTGTTATATTTTCTAAGACATTCCATGTAAAGAGTAGTTTTTTTTTGTTGAGATGAGCAGCAGCTTGAAACTGTTGCTTATTTAATCAGAGAAAGTGACAAATAATTGTAGTACTTGACAAGCTATGATGTGTGCTTTCTAATGGTGGTAAATATTCTAATATTCAGTAACTGATATTGCAGTGAAAAATTTAGTTCATGATGTTACACTTGTATTCATATTGACAGACTGATATTTTCTTTCAGAAAAAGAATTACATTATTTTCCATGGAGAGTGCTGCTCTTCAAAGTATATTACATATGTACAATTAATATAATGCAAAACACAATACTTGAAGAAAATTAATGTCTTCTGATGAAAGGTAATCAACTATAATGTCTATATTCAAGCAGGTGGAAAATTATGTCAGTGCTTTCACTGCTTTGACTCTTTCTCAAATGGATATTTTACACTGAAGCACAAATGGTAATTACATGTTGCTGTGATTTTAGGGAGATTATATAAGAGTTATAATTGCAGTGCTCTTCTGTGCTTAAGTGCTGTAATAGGTGCTCTTTGTATCTTCACAATGCTGTATTTATGAATCCAAAACTCCCAAGTGCTAAAAATTGTGGTAAATGACGAGGTAAACCAAATTTACAAATATTCCAGAAGAAAATTATGGAACATCCGCAATCAAAAACACCTCGTATGTATGCTTTTTTTTCCTCTAATTAATGAAGCATATTGTTTCCAGGAATTATATACAAGTTGATGTGTTAAATTGATCTGAAATTGATTGTTTCTCTTGAATAATCCATTTGCTAGTTATGTGGCTGGGGAAGTGAAAAATTCCCATAGACCTGTATTTGTGCAGCCATCTGAGTAGCATAATCTCCTAACTGTCATCTATTTACACCCATTTCTCTTTCTACTCATTGCCTCATCTACCCAAGTGCTGTTCACTTGGGAAAGGGCCTTGATTGCTGTATATCTGGCGAGAATTCCTCCCTGGACTGTGCAGTAACTACAATGACTCCAGCTAATCCTACTCTTCTTATCCTGTCTCTCAGCCAATTTCCTAAACTTTCAATTTATCAGCTTCAGTTTCAGCTAATAATCTCTGATAACGTTATCAAATGCAATGTAATTAATGTCCAAACACACATCCCATGAACTATTTTAGTCATCATTTTAAACATTGCACTCTAGTTTGTTGGGCATGGTATGCCATTTAGCAAACCTTGCAGTTTCCTCGAATTAGCTAAAACAATCCAAGGGGATCACACTATTAATTATAAACTCTGGAAATTTTGTTACCGAGATGACTGATGTACTGTGAAAATCTTACATTTTTTTTTGTTTGATGTCCTCTTAAAGCAAAGTGGACTGGGGAATATTTTGTAAGTGGGTTAATTGACTTCCTATTTGACTATTTATTTCCAAGAAATGCCCTTGTTAACTGAGTTTGTCAAGGCTGTGTATTATCGTTGTAACTAGACAACTTATGTCCATTATAGCAGAAAGAAAATGAATGTCTTCCATTTGAAACACTATTTATTCAAACTATCTAGCATTTCCCTACAAGATCACAGACAAGGCATTGTATGGTGAACACTTCCAATTGGTATGCAGCAACATTCTTCAGCCTTGTGTAGATTTCCACATATGCACAATGTGGAAATCCTGTTCCCAAACTACTTTGTTATGGATGTGCTTTTCTCATGTTGTACTTTGTCAATTTTCACATTTTTATTAATTGCTTCCCTAAAATGATGCGTGTATTTTCCACCGATTTTCACTGACAGCTTTTAATTTCTTGGTCATGTAAACTATTTTCTGTGACACATCTTAACAGTTGTTTGTAGATGTGTTATGTTCTGTTATTCCCTCTCCCCATTCAGTTCAGTCCCATTAAGGGACTCATTTGGCTTAACGAGTCTATATATTCTGTTTATTGATGTTGATTTAATCTGTGTATTTTCCATTAGTAATTTTATTGAGAAATAACCAGTTACAATTAATATTTATATAAAGAAATTCTGCTTTTGAGGTTTGATGGTGTCACGCACGTTCTTCTAACAGAAGGGTGCAGGAAAGGAAAGTTTCTGTTTTGAGCTGGAGAATCATTGTGATCTGTCAGTGTGATAGCTAAGGCAGTTGCATGTTAATGAGCTTGTAGCACCTCATTATATTTTTGACATTGCTTGTTATAGGAAGAAAAGGAGAAACTGCCTATGCAATTTCTCTCAGCTCATTTCCATTCAGTGGGTGTCAAAATCAATCTTTTATACAAGAAAATAATGTGAGCATTTTCAAGAAAGACTGTTTTGAACTGTAGTAGTAATTAGAATAAATTTTATTAGTTCTGATTTTGCTGTGCTTCTGTTTAACTGTGTATTCAGTGAGTATTGCTGAAGAAAGAGCATGCCAAAACCTTTTGCCTTGCACTCATCAGGATACTTCATGAAAATATTGACATGAGGGAAGACAACAGTTTATAGTGTATGAGAAGGAAAGGTTTGCTTGACGGGTGTTGCCATAGAGAATGTACCAGTTTACCAATGAGCATTGGTTGAAAAGGACCCTTGTGTACGAGCATCTATATATATTAATACATGCAAATGCACACACTGCAGGCTCCGCAATCCCAGCTGACCGTCCATTTGCTCTTTGCAAACAAAGAACATAGAATCTGTACAGTGCAAAAGGAGACCATTTGGCCCATCAAGTCTTCACTGATTCTCTGACAGAGCTTCTCACCCAGGTCTTATCCCTGTAACCCTACATGTTTACAATTTGGGACACAGGCAATTTAGCATGGCCAACCCACTGAATTTGCACACCTTTGGACTATAGAAGGAAACTGGAGCACCCAAAGAAAACTTGTGGACACAGGGAGAACATGCAAACTGATACATGCAGTCAGCCAAGGCTGCAGTTGAACCAGGGTACCTGGCACTGAGGCAACAGTGTGAACCACTGTGCCATCATGCCATCAATGTTGAAACATTGCACCTATTTCAGCTAAACAAAATAAGTGACTGCCATTTGCTGACTCATTACTCAGGACAATGTTTGATTCGGGGTCAAACAGCCTGATTTAAATTTCAAACAATGGTTGGCAGTTAATTGTCAGTCACGTGATGCATTATCCATTGTAGCACCTGCTAACAAATCAGCACTTTCTTCTTGGACAAGAATTGTTGTTTCCCCTTAATATTGGTATTCTTAAAGTGTCCTGATGAGTGCAAGACTAAAATGTTTCTAGTCTTTTGGCAATACTGAAGTTAATGACTGCATGTTCTAAGAATTCATTAGTACATGTTTATGAATTATGTCTCCTTGCAAGTTTTGAAATAATTGCTGAAGGAAAATAGTTGAATAGAATTTAGTATCCCAAACACTTTGAGAGCCATGTTACTTTGTCAATAGTTAAACATAATGAATTATGGAAATCTGAAATGACGGCTTATTATTTTGTGCTTTCAAGTGATGAATGTTGGGTGCTAGCATTTGTAGTGACCATTTTCAGATTGGGTGCAGTTGGTATGTAAAGGTATTTCTGTGTCCCAGCAATTTTACCTCAGCCTTGTTCTCGGAGAAACATTGCGTGCAGCAACATTATGATATATTAGCACATTTTTCTCATGAATCAATGTGCAGCACATTTTTTACTTTATGATGTGGGCAAGGTGGCATTTGTCACTCATCCCTGATTAAAAACATAAGGACACAAGAAGTAGGAGTAGGCCTACTACTAGCCCTTTGAGCCTGCCCAGCCATTCAACAAATCATGGCTGATCTGAAGTGGATCAGTTCCACTTTCCCGCTTTCTCCCCATAAGTCTCAATTCCCTTGTCTATCAGAAACCTATCTACCCTTGACTTAAATATATTCAGCGAGGTAGTCTCCATCACTTCAATGGGCAGAGAATTCCAGAGACTCATCACCCTTTGAGTGAAGAAGTTCCTCCTTAACTCCGATTTGCCCTTGAGAAAAGTGGTGGTGAGTTATCTTCTTACATCATTATATTTTGTCTGATGTAACTACATTGTGTTGTTGGTATTAAAATCATAAAAATCCCTGTGATGGAATGGTATTATAGTTGTGAGTCAGGATGTTGTATTACTTGGAGGGAAGCAAGCACATGTAACTGGTCCCTGTGGCTGCTGCTCTTGTTCTTCTGGTGGTAAAGATTATGGGTTTGGAAAATTTTGTTGAAGGAGCTTGTTGAGTTCCTGCTGTGCATCTTCTATGAAGTTGTTGCAATCCTGTCCAGAGGGATGAATAAACTCCTCTTTTTTCCATTCCTGAGGCTGGCTGTACGAGTTTGAATTATTAAAAAATAGAGAGGTTTTTCAACCCATTATGTGCTTGACTGTATGCAAGGCTACATTTGAGAAAATGAGCCAACCAAATTTCTTGATTAACAAGCAAAGAATTAGTTTTATTGTCAGGTTGCTCAGTAAAAGTACCAGACTCCTTAAAAGGTCAAATGAATTCTAAATTCCATGGTGTGCAAAACAGAACAAGTTACAGAATGGGAGAGGTGGAATTAAGAGTTCAAGTCAGTTTTTAAAAAAAATGTTTTGCTTTGGAATTCCATGTGTTGTGGCTGATGTAAGTTGATTACTTTTCCGAGAGTTAGTCTCTTTTCAATTGCTATCTGTCATTTCTCAAAATGGATGTTATGGCACTTGAAATTCTTATCTATTTAAATTCTCTATCTCTGACATATTCCAAATGCAGCAAACAATTGTCCTAAATTTGGTAAAAGCAGGGAGAGATTCTGTAGACTTCTTTAGGATTTGCTGTAACAAGAAGACAGTTCATGATCATTGCACTTCAGTTCTGGCCATATGAGAGCTGCTATTGGTGGAAAACTATCATATGAACTCTGATCTCACAATGTGAAAGCTGTCAAGATACCATCATCAAAACAGATGACGTCCTTATCACCCTCTTTGCAGTTTTGTCTGCCCTTTTTGTTCATGGCAGCTTCTAGAGTCGCAAAGTTTGTTGCCTATTATTGTTCTGATACATATTCAGACAATGGCAGATGTGATACCCATCAGAAAATGGCCTAGGCATGCCCCCTTGATAATTTCTGTTCAGAAAAGGATAGAAACTTGGCCGATTTGTAGGCCAGATGATTGCAGCCATTTTAAAACTGTGTCTGTGCAATTCCAGCTGTTTCATTTCACTTTTATCATGAGCAACTTGAGGCATTATACCACGTGACATAACAAACAATTTATAGGTCACATTACACACAGCATGTTATGACATTGGTGAAAGGAATGAATATTTGAATGGTAATTTAGCTAGCTGGTTTGCCTTTGGTGTCAAGCTATTGAGTATCGTTGGAGCTGCACTCCAGCAGGTGGAGCGGCAGGAGGGAATGTCAAGAATAGATGACTGCATTCTGTTTATTGAAATAGTCATTGCCCTGCATTGGTGTGGCATTTATGTCACTTTGACAGTAACCCATGCCTGAGTATTGACCAGATCTTCCTGCATATAGATATGGACTGTTTCAGTGTCTGAGGAGTTGTGAATAGTAATGAACATTCCCAATATCAAAGACAGTCACTTTCACTTCATCTGTCCTATTTCGGACCAACTCTAATGCCATCAGGAGCTAAGTGACCCTGGAGGAGACCAAACAACATTTATGAGCAGGCTATTTCTGAGTAAGTGCCTCTTGACAGCAGTGCCAATGACACTTTGCATCACTTTGAGAGAAAATAGACTGAGCCAATAGTTGACCAGGTTGGGTTTGATTTTTTTGTGGACAGGACATAATTGGCCAATTTTCTATCTTGTCAATTCTCAACCTTTTTTTAAGCCCTCCATAGCCTTGTCCCCTCTATCTCTATAATCCCCACCTGGCCTACAATCCTTGATTTAATCCTTTTAATTCTGATCTTGTGTGCTTCCTGATTTTTTTATTTAATCTACCATTGTTGTGATCAGGTGCTTAGTCACTAGAATTCACTTGCACAATAGCCTATTTCTCAATTCTGTTTCATCCTAAGATGACCTTGGATCTTTGACCTAGCTTTTGGTCATCAGCTCTAACATCGCTTCATGCGGCTCGATGTTAGTTTGATCAATGAAGACTTTGTGTGCCCCCCATCCCATTTCTTTATTAAAGCATTATATTTCATGTCTTGACGTCCTTCTGCAGTTAGGAAAAAAAAAACCCTCCTAAAGTCTTGCAAAATTTTGGAAAATTTATATGCCCTTTTATCAACATTTGTGCAGTCCCCAGCCTCCCAGACCAGATAGAATGCTGTATAAGTTTGCACCTTGGAAAATAGTGGAGACTTGTTTTACATAATGCTGTTGCCATTATTTTGTGGTAATTAAGCTTTGTTCTTTGGCTTTTTTATTTTTGTTGGTGCCTCAATAAAGAAAATAAACACAACGTTGAC
This sequence comes from Sphyrna mokarran, assembly GCA_024679065.1. Classification (NCBI taxonomy): domain Eukaryota; kingdom Metazoa; phylum Chordata; class Chondrichthyes; order Carcharhiniformes; family Carcharhinidae; genus Sphyrna; species Sphyrna mokarran. The sequence goes on along the minus strand of JAGIQG010000008.1, from coordinate 72,214,716 downwards.
TTAGAAAATATATAGTAACCCTTAGCTGCATTCACTCTCAGCTAATTGGAATCGTATCTGGCACAAAGGAAAATAGTTGTTGTTGGAGATCAATCATCTCAGTTCCAAGTTATGACAGGAGGAGTTCTTCATGGAAACTGAACTGGATTAGCCGTATAAATATTGTGGCTATCAGAGCAGGTGAAAGGCTATGAATTATGTGGAGAGAAACTCATCTCCTGACACTGTCGCCCAGCCTGGAAAAGCAGCCTGCTTGATTGCTACCCCCTCCACAAACATTGATTCTCTCTGACAAACAGTGGCTGTGGTGTGTACTTCCAAGATGCATTGCAGGAGCTCACTAAGGTTCCTTAGGCAGCACCTTCCAAACCCGTGACTGGAAGGGCAACAGCAGCAGATACCTGGAAACAACAAATCTCTAAGTCACTCAGCAACCTGACTTAGAAATACATTACGGTTCCTTTACTGTTGCTGGATCAAAATCCTGCAATTCTCCTCTTGACAACACTGTGGGTGTATCTGCACAGCAAGAATCTAGCAACACCAATTTTAAATCCAACCGATTTATTTGATAGTAAATTTGCGAGCTTTCGACCTTTTCGTCTTTGTCAGGCAAATGCAGTGTTCTGGTCTGCAATAGCACACATCAGCACAGACAGTCACAGATTGCTGATTAGAATGCGAATCCTTGCATCTGACCTGCTCTTCAAGTGTTAAAGTGACTAACAATGTGTGTGAAGGGAATCCTGAGCATTGGTTAGAGAATTGTGTATTTTCTCTAGACAGCACAGTAAGTGAGGTTTTTTGCTACCCCAGGCAAGTCACGGGGGTTACAGATAGTGTGACATGAAGCCAAGATCCTTGTTAAGACCATCTTCTTGTGCAGAACTTGGCTATCAGTCTCTGCTCAGTGGCTCTGCGCTGTCGTGTGTCAGGAAGGCCCCCTTGAAGAACATTTACCCGAAGGTCGGAGGCCGAATGCCTGTGACTGCTGAAGTGTTCGCCCACTGGAAGGGAACTGTTTTGCCTGGTGATTGTTGAGCGATGCTTATTCATCTGCTGTCGTAGTGTCTGCATGGTCTCCCCAATGTAGCATGCTTCGGGACATCGTTTCTTGCAACGTATTAGATAGACAATGTTGGCCGAGTTGTATCTACACCCCAGGGAATGCAGTGATTCAGTTCAGCACTACCTTCTCAAGGGAACAAAGGATGGGCAATAAATTCTGGTCTAGTCAATGATGCTGAAATTCTGTAAGTGAGTTTAAAAACATTGTCGCCTTTAAGGGTACATAAAGCTGAAACAAAATTGAAGTTAATGTTGCATCCTTTGGTGATAGTTAATGTGTAATTATACATTTTGTCTAGTGTTGCAACTTTGGCCTTGGACCCCACACTTGATGGCACTACATATGCTCAGTGCAAACCACTTGCTGGTGAACCAAAAAAACACTAATCTATGGAATTAATCAAGTGCCTGATTCAATCTGAATGAATCAAACGTAACAAAAAAGAACTCAATGTCTAACTGCAGCAATCAGAAAATAATAATTCTTTGTGAAGTGATTCATGTATTGTTTTATTCATTTTGTAATTCCAATTTCAACAACTCGTGCTGGCAATAATTCTTTAACAATCTAAACTTCAATATTTTTTGTCTTCAAGGAAGAATTCATACCATGTAGAAACTAGCCAGTGAAGTAGCATTTTCTGTCATCGCAGAGAATGAATTTGATATCATTTCCCATTAACATTTTCACAAGATTAATCTTGTGTAATTTAAACTTACTGAGATTGACTGTGTCATGAACCACAGCTTTAATTTAATCAACTTGTCTGCAGGGAATTCTGTTAGATAGGACTGGAAAAAAATCATTTTAGTATTTTTAATTAATTGCACTGCTGTAAATGATAGAGGTTTCGTTTTTTTGCTCCTCAATTGTCTCTCCATTCCGACTTTTTAATTAGAAACAGAATCCCACCTGTATGACTGAATCTTCCAATCTGTCAAACTGTCCAATATTCGAGTACCATCTTGACTTCTTTTCACTATTGTAAACAGTTTTTTTTTGTATCCCTCTGTCAGGTATTCTTTGCCTGATCTTCCTTTCCATTTCCTCACTGCCTTTGCTCTGAATTTGCATCCTCCTTTTGCTTCTCTCCAATCTCCCCTTATGTTTCTCTGGAGATCATCTTGTCAATTCCCACTAAACTGACTAATCCAACAATTTGTTTTCTTCACTGCTAAGTTGGGAAACATTAAGCTTTCTCTCGTCAGGAACTGTTCAAATTCATTTCTACCAACCTTCTTACAAAAACCAACTCTTGACCCTTCATCCTTGCAAACTGTATCTCCCAACTTCCATGTCTTGAGTCCCTGAATATCATGTCATCTACCAAATCTATATTCCATATTCCCAATGCTTCCATATTACAGAAGAGACTACTTCTCCTGCCATGGGACTGAAATGGAAGACAAACTATTCTACTTATCTTGACCGGCTTGCAGCCTTTGACATCATTATCAAGCTGGATGGGATTACACTCTCTTGATTTTTGTCTTTGTCTGTCAAATCCTAGCAGACAATCACCTGCAATGGATTCTCTTTCCATTCCTATTTAGAAACTACCCTCGATGATATTATCTGAAAATAGTTACTCCACATGCAGACGATACCTGGCTCCATCTCACCACCACAGCTCTTTGACCCTCTCCGGATTGTTAGACTACTTGTCCAGATTCTCCAGTGTTAAAGAAGCAAAAATTTGATCCAACTATATATGGAAACTATAAGACAAAAGGAGAAACTCCAAAAAAAGTTCAGTGCAACTAAACGTAAATTATTGAAGGTGACATGTTGACAGAGCAGTTATTAAGCGTATGCTAACTGAGGTTTCATCAATAGAGGCATTGAGTACAAGAATAAGGAGGCCATAGTGAACTTGTATAAGGCACTAGTTAGGCCTCATTTAGAGGTGCCATTTTTGAGGAAGGGCGTGAAGGCATTAGAATGACTACAGAAGATATTCACAAGAAAGATTGGCGAGGATAAGTTTGTTTTTGTTGGAGAAAAGACTAAGAAGAGACATGATAGATATTCAAGATCCTAAGGGGAATGGCAGGACAGTAGTATGAAACTTTTCACTCCGATCTAGATCGTCAAAATCGAGGGTTTACAGCATAGAAACAGGCCTTTCAGCCCAACTTCTTGCCACCTTTTTTTTAAAACTTCTAAGCTAGTCATAATTGCCTGCATTTGGCCCATCTTATACATATATCTGTCTCTAAACGCTTTTTTAAAAGACAAAATTGTATCCGCCTCTATACTACCATCTTTGGTAGCTTCCAAACACTCAGCACCCTCTGTGTATGGGGGAAAAAAAGCCCCTCTGGACCCTTTTTGTATCTCTCCCCTCTCACTTTAAACCTATGCCTTCAGTTTTAGACTCCCCTACCTTTGGGAAAAGATTGACTAACTAGCTGATCTATGTTCCTCATTGTCTTATAAACCTCTATAAATTCTGTCTACTTTAGGATACAGATGGAAAAGGATGCTTGTTGTCCTAGAGGGAGGGTGCTGAATTGGGGGAAGGCTAACTACAGTTGGATTAGGCAGGAACTTATGGAAACTGGTAATGGTTGTTCGAGGGTAAGTCCACGCTAGGCATGTGGGATTCTTTCAAGGGAATACTGAAAATGTTGCAAGAAAGATATGTGCCGGCTAAGAGGAAAGATGGGAAAGGTAGGATTAGAGAGCCGTGGATTACTAGGGATATTGAGGACTTGGTTAGGAAGAAAAGAGGCGTATGGCAGGTCGAAGCAGCTGGGAACAGAGACAGCATTGGAGGAATAAAGAGAGAGAGTAGGAGGGAGCTTAAACAGGGAGTTAGAAGGGCAAAAAGGGGGCATGAAATGGTTTTGGCGGATAGGATTAAGGAAAATCCAAAGGCTTTTTACTTCTATGTTAGAAATGAAAGGGTGGTTAGAGGAAAAATCAGAACTCTTAGGGACAGAGGAGGAGAACTGTGCTTAGAGCCCGAGGGAATGACAGAGATCCTGAATGAATACTTTGCGTTGGTATTCATGAAGGAGAGGGGCTTGTTGAAAGTTCCTGTCTCTGAGGGAGCTGTGGACCAGCTGAGGGAAATATCCATACCAAGGGAGGAAGTGTTAGAGCTTCTAGGTAGCATTAAAACTGAAATCTCCGAGGCCTGATGGCATTTATCCCAGGCTGCATAGGGAGGTCCGAAGTGAAATTGCTGGGCCTCTGACGCAAATCTTGGTCTCTTCTTTGGACACAGGTGAGGTCCCAGAGGACTGGAGAATAGCTAATGTTGTACCGTTGTTTAAAAAGGGTAGTAGGAATAACCCTGGCAATTATAGGCCGGTGAGTTTGGCGTCAGTGATAGGGAAGATGTTGGAGGGGATTCTTAGAGATGGGATGTATAGGCACTTAGAGTGTTGGGATCTGATTAGGGATACGCAGCATGGATTTGTTAAGGGGAGGTCATGCCTTACGAATCTGGTAGAATGTTTTGAGGAGGTGACGAAAACGGTGGACGAAGGGCGAGCCATTGTCGTCGATATGGATTTCAGTAAGGTGTTTGACAAAGTTCCTCATGGGATGTTAGTTGAAAAGGTCAAGACTCTTGGGATACAAGGACAGGTAGCTAGATGGATAAGTAACTGGCTTGGCAATAGGAGACAGAGAGTAATAGTGGAAGGGTGTTTTTCTAGCTGGAGGTTGGTCGCTAGTGTGCTGCAGGGCTCAGTACTGGGACCTCTTCTATTTGTAATATATATAAATGACTTGGAAGAGCGAGTAAGAGGAGCGATCAGTAAGTTTGCAGATGATACAAAGATGGCTAGACTTGCGGATAGTGAGGAGCATTGTCAGGCGATGCAGCAGGACATAGGCTGGTAGCTTGGGCAGATAGATGGCAGATGGAATTCAATCCTGGTAAATGTGAGGTGATGCATTTCAGGAGAAAGAATGTAGAGGGGAGGTATATGATAAAGGGTAGACCTATTAAGAGTATAGAAACGCAGAGAGATTTGGAGGTGCAGATGCACAAGTCTCTGAAGGTGGCAGAGCAGGTGGAGAAGGTTGTGAAGAAAGCATATTGTATGCTAGCCTTTATAGGAAGGGGTATAGAGTACAAGAGCTGGCCTTTAATGTTGCGGTTGTGTAAAACGTTGGTTAGACCTCATTTGGAATACTGCGTCCAGTTCTGGTCGCCTTACTACCGGAGGGACGTGGAGACTGTGGAGAGAATGCAGAGGAGGTTTACCAGGATGCAGCCTGGTATGGAAAGTCTGAGTTACAAGGAGAGGTTAGGCAAATTGGGGCTATTTTCCTTAAAGACATAGACTTAGAGGAGATCTAATAGAGGTGTACAAGATTGAGGGGTATAGATAGAGTAAACAGGGTTAAGCGTTTTCCTAGAATGGACTCAAATAGCACGAGGGGTCACGGGCTTAGGGTGAGGGGGGCAAAGTATAATTTGGATGCTAGAGGGAGTTTTTTCACACAGAGGGTGGTAGGGGTATGGAATGCGCTGCTAAGTGGTGGAGGCAGGCACACTGGAGTTATTTAAGAAATACTTAGATGGGCACATGAACAGAATGGGAATGGAGGGGTATAGAAAACTGATTTAAAATAGGGATCATGAGCCTTGGGAATCTCTGGGAAGTGTGTAAATAGATGATGATATTGATGTACTTGTTTTTATTCTACAGGTGCTTTGGTCCACCTTGTTGTCTAACCAGGGCATACACGCGATGGGTCGTGAGAGGGCTGCTCTTGGATTTTTTCGAGAGTATCCTAGTGCTTCATGTTAGTGGACGCTTGACCTGGCCATTTGATGGACAACACGACAGCTCAGTGATTATCGCTGTGCTGTGCAGATACATGGATTTGGGCCTGTGTCTGTGGGAGTTTGCACATTCTCCCCGTGCTTGCATGGGTTTTCTCCAGGTGCTCCGGTTTCCTCCCACATCCCAAACATGTGCAATTAGGCTAATTGGCAAAAAAATTCTCCCTAAATTGTCTCAAATTTGGTTTTTAATCCATAGATCTATAAACATAAACAGGGATCATGGGTAGAGGTGGAACATTGGGGTGGCGGCGCGGGCTTGTTGGGCCAAAGGGCCTGTTTCCCGAGCTGTTTTGTTGTTTGTAAGATCGCTCCTCAGCCTCTTATCCTCCAGAGGAAAAAAATCCAGATTATTCAGACTCTCCTTATAACTTAAACCATCAAGTCCCAGTGGCATCCTCAAATCGTTTCGGCACTCTTTTTTTTTCTAATTTAATATCCTTTCTGGAATAGGGTGACCAGAACTGTACAAAATATTCCAAGTGTGACCTTACCAGTGTCTTGTACAACTTCAACAAGACGTCCCAACTCCTGTATTCAATGTTCTGACCAATGAATGCCTTCTTCATTACTCTCCACCTGTGACCCCACTTTCAAGGACGTACAAACCTGTAGCCTACGATCTCTTCGTTCTGTAACTCTCCCCAGCACCCTACTGAGTAAGTCCTGCCTTGGTTCCTTCTACCAAAATGCATTGCCTCGCATTTATCTCAATTAAACTCCATCTGCCCACTGGCCCAATTGATCAGGGTCCCTTTGCAATCTGAGATAATCTTCTTCACTGTCGACTATGCCACCAACCTTGGTGCCATCTGCAAATTTACTAATTGTGCCTCCTATATTCTCATCCAAATCATGAATATAAATGACAAATAACAGTGGACTCAGCACCAGTCTCTGAGGCACACCAATTGGCCACAGGTCTCCAGTTTGAAAAACAACCATCCTCTGGCTTCTGTCATCAACACCAGGTTAAAGTCCAACGGGTTTATTTGGTAGCACAAGCCACTAGCTTTCAGAAAGCTGCCCCTTCATCAGGTTAGTGGGAGTTCTGTTCATAAACGGCATATAAAGAGAAAAATTCAATTAACAAAATGATGGAAACGAGACTTTACAGATAATTAAGTCTTAAAGGTATAAACAATGTGAGTCAAGAAAAGATTAAGCACAGGTTAAAGAGATGTGTACTGTCTCTGGCCAGGACAAGAAATGTGTTTTATCTCTCTACTGAGGAGAGTTAGTGAGATTTTACAAGCCCAGTCAAGTTTTGGGGGTTTCAGATAGTGTAATATGAACCCAAGATCACGATTGAGGCCGTCGTCATGTGCAGAACTTGGCTATAAGTGTCTGTTCAGTGACTCTGCGTTGTCATGTTGAGAAGGCCACCTTGGAGAACGCTTTCCCGGAAATCAGGCCAAATGCCAGTGACCGCTGAAGTGTTCCCCAACAGGAAGAGAACACTGTTGCTTGGTAATTGTCGAGCGGTGTTTGTCGTAGCCGTGCATGGTCTCCCCAGTGTACCATGCCTCGGGACGTCCTTTCCTGCAACGTATCAGGTAGTCAATGTTAGCCGAGTTGCAAGTGTATGTACCATATTGGCAGGAAGGGATGTCCCGAGGCATGGTACATTGGGGAGACTGTGCAAAGGCTATGACAGCGGATGAACGAACACTGCTCGACCATCACCAGACAACAGTATTCCCCTCCTGTTGGGGAACGCTTCAGGGTCATGGGCATTTAGCCTCTGATCTTCGGGAAAGTGTTCTCCAAAGTAGCCTTCTCGACATGACAATACAGAGTCGCTGAGCAGTGACTTATACCCAAGTTTCGCACATGTGAGAATGGTCTCGACCGTGATCTTGGGTCCATGTCACACTATCTGTAACCCCCACAACTTAACTGGACTTGTAAAATCTCACTGACTCTCCTGGCTGGAGGCAATACACATCTCTTTAATCTGTGCTTAACCCTCTCTCCACTTGCATTATTTGTACCTTTTAAGACTTGCATCCAACCATCATTTTGTAAATTGAGTTTGTTCTCTATATGCGTTGTTTGTGAACAGAACTCCTGCTTACCACGTGGTGTTATAAAAATGCTTACTCTGTTTACCCCAGTCCAATGCCAGCATCTCCACATTATTCTGTCATCAAGCCAATTTTTTATCTATTTAGCTATTTCACTCTGGATCCTGTGAGACTTAACCTTGTGCAACAACCTACCAGAAACCTACCTATCTCCAACATCAGCATTGAGGAGGCTTGCCATTAATCAGAAACAACTGGCCAAGCCATAAGTAAATGCTTGTGCTTACAAGAGTAAGTCAAAACATGGAAATGCTGTGGTGAGTAACTTGCCTAACTACAGGGAATATTTAAAATTATAAGGTTTACTTATTGTCACAGAAGGCTTACATTGACATGGCAATGAAGTTACTGAGAAAATCCCCTAACAATAACAAGCAGTGGGAATAGAAATTACGTGAGGAAACATGTTTTGACCCAGGTCATTGAGTCTGGAACCAAGTTTCTAAGAGGGTGCTGGAGGCAAATTTGATCAAGGTATTGAAAAGAGAATTGGATTGCTAAAGAATGTGCAAGGTTACAGGTAAATCTAGGATAGTGAGATTAGGTACAATGCTCTTTCAGAGAGCCAGACCAGACACCATGGGTTGAATGATGTTTTCCTGTATTGTAAAGGTTTTGTGAAATATTTGGGCAGCACTATCCCTGTTGTGCTACAAATTTCATTCTTGAGCCATGAATCCAACCTCTCCTGGCAACTGTATGTGACTGTTCACAACATCTGCATTTATTATCTATCTCTTGTTGCCTTTGCAAAAGTCATGGTGAGTCACCTTCTTGAGCCACTGCAATCAGCCTAGTTGTATGTGTTCTGAGAACACTCTGGTCTTGTGACCGCAAAGAAGCAGTAGTATATTTCCAATTAGAGTAAAGTTAAAAGTTTATTTATTAGTCATAGGTAGGATGGTGAGTGACTGGAGAGAAATTTGCAGATACTGCTGTCAAAAAGATCTCTGGTGAATTGCTGGAATGCATTTTGTAGATGATGCACATTAGTGCCATTATGCATCTGGGATGGAGGAGCTGACTATTTGTTTAAGGTGGTGTATTGGATTCCAAATAAGTTGGTTGCATTGTCCAGAATTGTGGTTTTGGGCCTAGACAAGGGGAAAGTATTCCATTATACCCCTGACTCATTCATTGTGGAAGGTAAACAGGCTTTGGGGAGTCAGGGCATGGGTTACCATAGCATTTTCATGTTTTGAATCATTCTTGTAACTACAAGTATTTATTTATTTATGGGCTCGTCCAGTTTCTGGTTAATGTTTATTTGTTTATATTGGAGGATTCTTCTATGGTAATGCTGTTGAACATCAAGGAGAGGTGATTAGATTTTCTCTTGCTGGTGATGTTTGTTGTCTGGCATTTTTATGGCATAATTGTTATTTACCATTTTCAAGCCTAAGCTTAAAGTGCCCAGGTCAAGTGGCACATGGACAAAGATTGCTGTAGTACGTGAAGCGTTGTGAAGGGAACTGAACATTCTACAATCATTGAACATCCCCAGTTATGATCTTATGGTAGAGGGAAAATCATTAATGAAGGAGCTGAAAATGATTTGGTTCAATGCAATGCCTGCCTGAGGATTTCGTGTAGCGTTTATCCTTTGTATTGGGTATGACTCCAACCACCTTTCGTTGGTTATGATAACCACATTCCTCTGTATTGGGTATGAACCTAACCAGTGATGAATTATCTTGGGTATCTCCAGCATTTCATGAACAATGTTCAATGAATGTCTTGTCTCTTTCATGAATGCCTACTTTATGCAAGACTTCCACTCAATATCTAAGGAACAACATACTTGAATATATACTGCAGTCCAGCTAACATTTGGAAGTGAAAATTGGATTCATGTTTAATTAGGACTTCCTTCATGAAACTTCCAGTTGCCTTATTTCTAGGATTGTTTTTAATTAACAATTGATGATAATTAATTTTCCAAATGCATTCCATTTGGGCCTTTTGCAGTATGTTACTGTTTGAAAATTGATCTGTCAAATTACCTCTTTACTTCACTATCTTAGATTGGCTCACTTATGAATTAATACTTAAGTATTTTCTAATTGAGCTGTATCTGATATTCATACCATTGCTGTCTCAAAGTATTTAAATAAATATTCAACTCTCTTTTTAAAGACTTAACATTTCTAATTTTAAACGCTTTCCTCCCTGAAACATTTTACATTTATTTGCTTATCTTTGGCTGAAACCATATCAAGTACTGAACTTAATATTTTTAAAATTTTAGGATTGAAGTGTTGCACCTGTCTCAGATGTGCTTTGAGCCGCCTGTTAAATATCAGGCCATGTGTAGTTTCTTTCCTAGCTGCGTTTGTAACCTGCAACATTACAAAATAGTTCTACAAACCTTTACTTTGGATTCTCCCACAAGAGGAGACAGTCTTTCCACATTCACCCTGTCAAGAGCCCTCAGGACCTTTTCTATGCTTCAATCAAATTAGAACATAGAACATTACAGCGCAGAACAGGCCCTTCGGCCTTCGATGTTGCGCCGACCAATTAGGAAAAAGCAATGACTCTCCAAACTAAACCATTCCCTTTTCATCCATAAACTTATCTACTAACCTCTTAAACGCCACCAAACTTGACATCTACAACTGCCACAGGCAGGGCATTCCATATCCTAACCACCCTCTGGGTAAAGAACCTACCTCTGACATCCGTTATATAACTACCACCCCTTAATTTAAAGCTATGTCCCCTCGTGCTAGCTTTCTCCATCCTAGGCAAAAGGCTATCACTGTCCACCCTATCTAAACCTCTAATCATCTTATATGTTTCAATAAGATCTCCTCTTAGCCGCCGCCTTTCTAACGAAAACAACCTCAAATCCCTCAGCCTCTCTTCATAAGACCTGCCCTCCATACCAGGCAACATCCTGGTAAACCTCCTCTGTACCCTCTCCAATGCCTCCACATCTTTCTTATAATGTGGGGACCAGAACTGCACACAATACTCCAAGTGCGGCCGCACTAGAGTTTTGTACAGTTGCAACATGACGTTGCGGCTCCGAAATTCAATCCCCCTACCAATAAAAGCTAAGACTCCATATGCCTTCTTAACAACCTTATCGACTTGATTGCCAATAATTGTCTCATTCTTGTAAACTCCAGCAATTGCAAGATTGCCCTGTCTAACCTTTCCTCGTTAAGCAACCCATCTATTCCAGGTGTTAATTTGGCAAGCCTTCTCTGAACTGCTTCCAATATATTTGCATCTCAACTTGCATCATTTAAGAATATGGTTCACTTGTGCCCTGTCCAACTGAAACAAAGCCTCCCTATTTATGTAATCAATTCCCTTTGCAATAAATGAAAACATTTGCTTTCCTACATGTGTACTAACCTTTTGTGAGTTATGCACTAGGACAGCCATCTTTCTGCATCTCAGAGCTTATAATTTCTCACTACTTAGATAATTTTATTATGCAAAATATTGCTATTGAATTTTAATTGTGTAGTCAGCTGGTAATGGTTTGCATTCCAGAGCCAAATAGAAGTATTTCTCATGCCATAGCCATCAGTTTTCAGTTGTTGGGGCTCATGAACTTGAGCTTTCTTATGAGGTTCCAGGTGACAAAGTTAAGGAACTCTCTTCTTCCTATGGTTCTGAGTTAGTCAGTGTTTTTGGATATGCACAATCATATTCTAGGAATTAATTTTTTTTGATTTTACCTCCCAATCATATTATACTGCGACATAGACACGTATACTATTCCTTAATTTGGCTAGGTCAAGAAATTGCAGATATTATTGGAACATGGTGTTGCAATAATTCAAGGAGAAAGCCCCACTATCTTCTCGAGGGCACTGAGCATGAACAATAAATGTGAAATTACTGGTTCATCCAGATTCCAGGAGAGGAGCAACTTCCACGTATTTAAAACTGATGTATAAATGTCTTCCTCAGTGTAAGGTGAATCTTCTACTCTTGGTAGATTCCCCTTCAGTTTGGCAACTAAAATTGTAGAAAAATGAGGTAACAAAGCTCCGATTAAAGATTAAGGTTTTTGCTGTTTTTGATAGCAATACAAGTCAACAATACAATTCACCCATTAGTCACAAAATTGTGATAAGAAATCATGCATCCAGTGAACAATCACTTTTCCTTGATGTGGTTTCACCAAATTTCCAACATAGCACCAAAGCAAAACACAGCTTTTGACTGTTTGTTTCGGTTGGTTTCATCTCAGTTTGACATTTGGTTCCACGACCTGGGAGTGTTACAGTTTGTCACAGACCAGTGACCTGTTTAATATTTAATAAAATGATCACCTGTAACTTTTAAGAGATTGCATTAGATCTTTTGGTCTTCATAATGCACGCTGATGAAAATTTTAGTTTTTGTAAACCTTGCACCATATGTTCTTTATTTCATTTTGAACTATCATCGCTCCTCCGTTATCCCTGCAAATCTCAACTGGTGCAAGTTTTGGTTAGCATAATACTGGCTTTCATATTTGCTAACTACCCAGATCTTTGTTACAGACTTCCTTATATAGCACTTTATCCTGGATTGTTCACAAGTCTATGGCTACACTGCATGTGACTTTGCTTTAATGGTTTAAGTAGTTACCTTCTCAAAAACTGTTGGAAAATGCTCAAGCAAAATCATTTTTAAAATCCATGAACATGTCTTAAATGCTTTTCCATTCTATCTGTTGAAATCAGGCTTTTAGAGCTATTGCTTGCTGTAGTCTTGCTTTTGAATATGAAAGACATGTTTGCTGATTTCAGCCAGTTAGAATCTCCTCTGACTCTGTCAGCATAACGGTCAGTGCTTCACAAATAATCCCCCTCTCTTTGCATTATATCAGATGTAGTTCATCCATACCAGGGAAGTTATGCATTGATTTAAATTATGCATAATATAATGCAGCTGCTTCAATGAGTAACACAAAATCAGTGTACATAGTAAAATATGTTATTAATCCTAAATATTCATAGCTTATTTCTTCAAAATGAAGATTCAGGGAAGCACAGCATCTTGCACCTTGGGTACTTCTTGAAATAGTGCTGTTTTGATGCCCCTATAATTTAATGATAGAAGCTCAGTTTACCAATTGTCAACATATTCATTTAGTACAACTGACTGAAAATATTTGTCCAGGAATTTTACTTTCTGATAACTAGGATAATTTTCAGTGTTCTGGTTTTGGCTAATTTCCCCAGCCATTGAGGGAATTTACCATATGTTGCTTAAACACAGGGTTAAGCTCCAGCTACTATACTTTCTGGGGGCAGTACAGTAGTTAGCACTGATGCCTCATAGTGCAGCACTCTGGCACAATGGTTAGCACTGCTACCTCACAGACCAGGGTTCATTTCGAGACTCGGGAGACTGTGTGGAGTTTGCACATTCTCCCCATGCCTACATGGATTCTGGTTCCCTCCCACAATTCAAAGATGTGCACGTTAGGTGAAATAGCCGTGTTAAATTGCCATTTAGTGTCCCAACATGTAGTTTCAGGAGATTGGCCATGGTAAATTTTGCCTTTGTGTCCAAAGATATGTCAGGGCTTTAACTGAGTAAATACGTAGGGTTAAGGAGGTATGGCCTGGATAAGTTGCTTTGTTGGCGAGTCTCTATGGGCTGAGTGACTTCCTTCTGCACAGTAGAGATTCTATGGTTCTTTGGCTCAGAAATGATATTGGGGCTTGCAGAAATTGGTGTTGGCTGGTTAAAGTATCTCTTTCGTTGCCTTTCTCTAAGCACTAACCATTCTTTAAAACCTAAGGTAAAAGCAAAGTACTGCAGATGCTGGAGTCTGAAACAAAAAAAGAGGAAATGTTGGAAAATATCAGCAGATCTGGCAGCATTTGTGGAAGAGAATAGAGCTAATGTTTTGAGTCTTGATAACTCTTCATCAAGGGTTGAAGAGTCAAACAGTGTCAATATTGACTCTATTCTCTCTTCAGATTCTGTCAGACCTGAGATTTTCTAGCATTTCCTGTGTTTGATTCTTTAAAACCTGTTATGTTGCACTTTTTTCAATTTTAGTAATGGGAAGGAAACTGAATTGCATTGTTTCCTGGTTACTGTTTTCAGGCACAGTTTCTGAACATGTTAGTTTCAGCAAATGGCAGGATTTCTTTATGCATTTACTGTTTTGTCAAAGCTCCACAAGTATTTGGCAAATGGTCTGTTCCACAGTTGTTAAAATCTTCTGAAAATGTTCCTTTTGAATTTAATTGTGGAGGATCTGAGAATAGCTCAATTTTAATTAGTCTATTATGACTAAACCAAGAGGATTTGTAAAGTAACTGTTATGTCTTTGTTCTTTATAATAAATCAAATCATCTGTATGTGAAAATATTTTTGAACTATATTTGGAAATCTTGTAACTATTTAGGCCTCCCCTTCATAAGAAAAAATCTAATAAAAAATGTTCAAGCTACAATTATAATTGTTAATTTAGCTGCTTCACAGGGATAATATTAGAATGATATTTGACACAAATTATCAAAGATAAGGGAAGGTTATATTCCTCATTTTTGCACAATCATTTTGTAATCAATATATTCTGCACTTGTATAATGAACAAGGAGCAGGACTAAGCCATTCAGTCCCTTGAGCCTGTTTTACCATTTAATAAGATCATAGCTAATCTGATAGTAATCTCAAATCTGTATGCTGTCTATCCCAGATAACCTATTAATCCCTTACTTACCAAGAATTTATCTATCTTTGCCTTAAAAATAATCAGACTTTGCTTCAACAATCTTTTCAGGAAGAGTTCCAAGAATTTGTGACTCTGAAGGAAAACAACGCTGTTAATCTCTTTCTGAATGTTTAAACAGTGATCCCTACTTTTAGATTCTTCTGCAAGAGGAAACATCATCTCCACATTCACCCTATCGAGATCATTCAGAATTTTGCATGTTTCAATCAAGTCACCAGCGTTTTTTTTTCTAAATTCCAACCAATATAAGCCTAACCTGTGTAACTTTTCCTCATAAGACAATCCACACATTCCATGTATTGGTCTTTTAAATCTTCTCTGAATTACGTCCGATGCATTTTCAGCTCTCCTTAAATGAAGTGACCAATGTTGTACTTGATACTTCAGATGTGCCCTCAATGCTCTATATAACTAATCTCTCTCTCTATTCTGTTTGCAATAAAATTCTATTAGCTTTCCTAGTTACTTGCTATAGTTGCAAATTAACTTTTTGCTATTTGTGAACCAAGACATCCAGATCCCTCTGCATCTGAGTTTTGCAATTTCTCACCATTTTCAATAATGTACTCTTTTTTTATTCTTCTTGTCAAAATAGACATTCTCACATTTTCCTACATTTATGCTCTATTTGTCAGACCTCTACCATTCACTTAACCAATCTACGTAGCCTCCTTTTATCCAATGCACAATTTAGTTTCTAGCCTATCTTTGTGACATCAGTAAATTTAGCAACCATCCCATCAATCTTTTCATCCAAGTCATTTATACAAATTGTGAACACTTGAGGTCCCAGCGCTGATCTATGGTATACGACTTGTTATATCTTGCCAAACCTACTGATTTTTTTTTTTGTTCATTTGAGATGTGGTTGATCAGCATTTAATGCCCATCCCTAGTTGTCCTTCAGAAGATGATGGTGCGTTGCCTTCTTGAACTGTTGCCGTCTCTGAGACATAAGTACACCAACAGTACTGTTAGTAGGCGAGTTCCAGGTTTTGATTCAGCAACAGTGAAGGAATGGTGATTAAGTTTTAAATCAGGATGGTGAATGACTTAGTGGGAAACTCCAGGTGTGGTGTTGCCCTGCAATCTGCTGTTTTTGGTGTTCTAGATAGCGAAGTGAGTATTCATTTTATCTCATGTTAGATTCTTTAAAAACTTACCCACTACTGACAATAATTACTACATTGTTCCTTTTTCACTCTTTTAAGCAATGTTACAGTGGCAATCCAGTTCTGATTCTGACATTTGGAAGATACTGGCCAGAGTGTCTCATTTCATCTATGACCAGTCTTCACATTTTGCATGGCACCAAATTTTAAAGTATAACCTTTTTATCTATATTAATGGTTCCATCTTTTAGCATTTCATTCTCACAAATGTACTTACAAGATATCTAAGGCACTTATGTTGTATATGCGCCATTCTTTCATGCTGTAAATATGTCATTTAATGTTTTCTGCACTCAAAAAAAAAAAATGGTTTGCCAATCTTCTGTTACATCAACACCGCTTTTCCAATTTCTTTTATTGCTTCTCTTTTTTGACATGCTCATTTATTTTCCTGATTTGTTTTTCTTCAATATTGGCTATAGATTTAACATGTACTTTGTAATTGTTATTTCAATTTTAGTTGTACTTGGCTAGGGGACTTGAGTTTGCTGTCCATTCCACTTTATTTCTCATGGCATTTGGCTAGTCTAAATGAGTTTCTCTGATAACATTTCCCAATATTTGTCTGTGTTTATTGGGCAGTTTTGTTTTCCTGGTTACTTTCTCTTTGGTATCCTAGATTTATTTCCCTGAACGTCATCTATGAATCTTTAATGGATTAACACCCTCTTCGTTTTGCACATTTCTGTCCAATCCCATCTTTGCTTGTAATTTCTCAAATACTCCACTTGCATTACTTAATTGCTCCATTTAATTTCTTAGAATAAGATCCAGAAGTGTCTCTTTCCTTCAAGTAAATGCTTTCTGATCTTGAAAGTAAGGTCATGCATATCTTGGCCTCTAGGCATTTTTTATAACCCTAGTCTATGTTTGGATAATTAAGGCTACCAGGTATTGTGGCATGTTTTATCTAATTTGTTTGTGTTTTTTTTTACTCCTTTCTTTTTGTGGTTAATCTACTTCTAATAATTCCATTCATTTTAATTAAATGAATTCAACTTGTATCATCTCGTGGATCATCGCAAGTACTAAAGTTTTTAATGGACGCTACCTGTTTTTTTTTCTATTTCACCCAGATATATTTCAGCTAGGAATGTTCAGCTTCACCCTGGCCTAACCTAAGCTGCATTTCTGTTGAGGCTGGTATAGCATATCCTCCCTGCAGCAATTTGTGCCTGTAGATTAACAGTTTTATTTATAACACTTCTTGTTTAGGTAGAATTGAACTTCGTATGTTGGTTTAATTCACAGTACTTCAAACTTTGAAGTGCCAAGAATCTGATCTCTTTATACAGAGTTGTGATTTTAGTATAGGATGTTAATTTAATACGTGTCATTATACTGATGTGGCATCAATGACCAGTTAATACCAGTTCTGATGAAGATTTAGTGTTACATAAATCAATTGCTGCTGATGGAGAAAAAGACCTGAAATGGTAGAGTTGCTCGTTAATCTCAGCATTTTTGCAAGTTCTTCGAATATGGTTCTGAAAGTATTGTTTTACTCATGTTATAGTGAACAAATCATAAAAAGGTTAACTTTGTATTTCTTGCTTAATAAACAGTTTTGCACAGGCACAATTCATTTGCATTCAATCTAGATTGCTTAATCACCAAACTGAACTGGCACACAGTGTATATTGGAGGGTTTGATTTAAAAAGAAATATAACAAACGCCCACATCTTGCTGCAGGCTCAACTGTGGTGTAAGGTTTGATTTGCTTTGCATTAGTCTTGTGTAAACAAAATATAGGTAATTCAGTTAGTCTAAACAATATTTTTTGCTGATGGCACTGACTGATTTTATTTTTAGCCTTTTTATATCTAATGATGTGAAAAATGATAGACTTCCATCTGTTTTTTCAAAAATGTCCTGTCATTTTTAGAATGTCAAAAGCAACATTTATTTATATAATGTCTTTTAAATTAGCATAAATTTCACGTATGCTCAAAGAAGATGGAGAATATAAATGTAGAAGAATAAAATACTGAACAATATATTGTGGCAGGAAAGTGAGTCAGTATTTTAAACGTTGGAGGAAGAAGAGAAATGGCTTTGTAAAGGCAGTTCCTCCATCAATGGTAGGATAAAGGGAGGGAGGAGTGCGCAAAAGGAGCAGTCTGGGAGGGAATGGAAGGTGGAATGATTTTGCAGAAATTTGGTGGCATAAAGTCAAGGAGGAATGAAGATATGGCATTTGAAATTCAGATGGATTGGAGACCGAATAGAACTGAGAACTCCTTTTGGATTTTCTGCACCTGTACTTGAGCACTTTTGTGTGTTGTATTTTTCATAAAATGTATTCAACCTCAATGATTGAAGCTATTCATTTATATCTTAATCAATTTTTTTGGGAGGGTGCTTCATAAATAAAACAACAAATTGTGCTACAGCATTTGGAGATCACTGCAGAAAAGACCATGTACTTTGAATAAACAAAGTGAATTCTCTGCAACCACATGTCAAGCAGCAATGATGGAAAGAACAAGTGAATTATGGTTTCAGGCCTAGCTCCTGTGTTAGAATACAAATACCAATGAAGGGCCTTTTGTTAGAATATGTGACTAATAATGAAGGATCTATGCCTAAAATAAAAACTCACCACAGATGCTGATTAACTTGTGTCTGCAAAAGTTTCTGTTTATGTATCAAACCACCACTATCTGCAGCTTTTTGTCTCGTGTGTTTATTTAAAATATTCAAATAACACTTTCTTGATGATCCACTCTGTTCAGTTAAGTATCAAGCGACTTTCACTATCAAAGCTCAGGTATGGCAGGATAGCCATTTCACTGTATATTCTGGAGAGTGGGGTGTTGGTCATGCCTGTGGACCAACAGCATGGAATCGAGGTTTGAGTCAAAAAACATCAGTTATGTTTATAAACAAACTCTTCTAAACTTTGGAAATTTGATTTAGGATCATGACTTGAGCATTCAATGATTGTTTAAATACAGGTCAATCATCAGATTTGTCACAGTAATTGGCTTTCCTATTTGTATAAAATGTCATTTGAAACTGCCTTGTTTAATTTTGTAGGCGACTGTTGGAGTCCTCACTTATTTCTTTGTCAAGGAACGATGGTTCTGGATCAAGAGAGCACCCTATTTACCCAGATCCAGCCAGGTAAGACCAGCTCCTGTTCTCCTGCACTACTGCCAAGTTAATATATTAACCATCTAAATCCGGTGAAAGTGAATTTTGTTATTGATATGATGTTCTGTACTCACTGTGCCACTTATCCTGCATGCCAAATTTTTAAATTGCATTTGTCTTGCTTAATTTTTGCTATTTCTCTGCTTTTGATTGAAATTTTCTGCTTTTGATTCTTGGTCCTAAGTATAACTTGTGATAGAAAATAAACCTATAGAAAGGGATAGGCTTTTTTACTTATCGGATCTGTGAAGCATAATAAAATGTCATGGTCGTCTTTGAGTTATCACTCGCTCCATACAATAGTATAAGTTGCTATACTATTATAGCCAGGTAGCAGTTTATGAAGGTCATTGTACAGTAGATATAAAATATAATCTGGGAGTTTTATATAGTTCAGGAAAAATTGTCTCTGATTTTTTTTGTGTATATAGCCATATTAAAAGATGAATGGAGAGTTTTGGATCTGCAATCATTAGCTAGTTGGTTTAGGTTCTTGAAATCCTATTACTCATTTCTGAGTGGTTTGACAATATCTGCTGATTAATGTTTGAATGTGTTATTTGCCTGGCCAGTTAATTTGTTGTGACCTGTTTTGTCTGAGGGTTCGGACTTTCTAAATGGTTCCTTGCTCATTTGAGCTTTTTGATTTATTGTCCCTTTCCTGTTTTAAAGAAAAATACTTGTAATAATTGAATGTAATCCCACATAAACAGTACACAATATATAAATTTAAGATCCCATAATAGCATACATCGATTAACACTGTGCATTATTCACTTCTATAATATAGAGGATAACAACTTTATATAGCATTTTTAACATTGTGAAACATGTCGAGGAACTTCAAAGGAGCATTAGGATATCTATTATTCCTGTTTCTAGTGAAAGAAAAGAAACTTTACTGGTCTTATAAGATGAGCTGCATAAATAACGTAAATGGCAAGAAGCAAAGTTGTTTTTGGTGTTTTCTGAAATAAAAGCTATTGAATTAGGGAGCGAGAAGAAAATGAGTGAGAATACCTGGAATTGTGATTCACATTAGTGTTGCAGTTGGAGAAGCGCAACTATGTACAACATTAGGACCAGGTCAGATATTGGCTAATAGCTAACAGAAAGGTGATAATGCAGATAGTGGGGTAATGGGATTGACTGGATTGCTGTACTGAGCTGGTGTGGACTAGTTCAGCCAAATAGTCACCTCCTGTACAGTAATGACTATGACATGCTATACATAGTTCTTTCAGACTTCGAGATACAATACTTCAACCCACACTGTGCCTTTTAATATTCAATAGCCATAATAGTCAAAACTATTGCTGCTTCAAAAATTATGGACATTCTAAAAAAAAATTTTGAACTTTGAGTAGCTAAGCAAACATCTACCTACCAATTACTGGTGTGAAATAAAGGTGGTAGCTTATGGAGACTTAGAACATTTTTGAAATTGCATCAGTTTGAAATGGTAACTTGCCGTTTTGTGTGATTGTAACATGATGTTAGCATGTGATCCCTACTTGCTGCATTTCACTGAAGGGTGCTCGGCACTTTCTTTGCTGTTCATGGGCACCGTGTAAAACTCTTTAAAAAAAAAAATTAGAAAAAATGCTCTATGCATTGTCAACTCTACGGTTGTCCTGCACGTTTTAGTGGTTCTGCAAAATGCTGATTCTTCTGTGGAATTTTCTACATCTAGCTCAAATTATTCATTGTCTATTCCAGATCATTCTCTATCTGTTTCCATAGTTTGGTTGTCAGAATTGTGTTGAAATCTATTCTTTATAAGCTGTAAAGGAATGGTCAGCAAGTTTTTGTTTTTTTAGGCTTTATTACTGTTGTTTTAAGTCTTCATGCATTATCTCTTTTCAGCTGACAACAAATGCTTTTCTCAACAGCCTTATGTTGAAGCCTTGTAGCATTATGTACTGTTGTAAATTGAGAAAATATGTTAAGGGTCATAGGCTTTCGATTCATCACATAGGTTTGTTGGATTTAATGAGCTGCTTTTGTTTCTTGGAAAATTCTAATTACTTTTTATTAATTCTGCCTCAAGCAATGTCTACAGATTGTTTCTGATTTAGATTGTCCTACTTGCAATTTTTTAACTCAATTTTAAATATATTGTTAGTATAGAGTGATTATGATCAGTTATTCATACAGCATTCTTCCTGTAATTGTGTATTGAATTGGATCAAAATTCTCTCCTCTTTCAAAGTCTAAACTATTCAGTACAATTTTTGATGTCTTTTGTTCATTTACTGATTTAGAATCTTACAACTATTCTCGTTCACCTACTGTACCCCTCAGTATACAATTCTATTCCTTTCAAGTATTTAGCCAATTTCTTTTTGAAAGGTACTAATGAATCATCTACCACTGCTCTTTCAGGCATTACATTCTAGATCATCAAAACTTGTTGCATAAAAGAAACTCTTCTTAATGGTCAGCCAGACTTGAAACATTGACTCCCCACAGATGCTGTCAGACCTGCTGAGATTTTCCAGCATTTTCTGTTTTGTTTCAAATTCAAATATCTGCAGTATTTTGCTTTATTTCTCAAAATTCGTTGTCTTGTCAACAATTCTGCTAGTGGAAACAGTTACTCTTTATTTATTCCACAAAACCTACTCATTAGTTTGAATTTCTAAATTAAATTTCCTCTTTATATACTCTAGTCTCCATGTAATGGAAGTCTTTCATCTCTGGCTAGTAAATGGTTAGCTGTCCTATGGAAAAGGAGAACAGGATAGCAGAAACACTCAAGCATTTGAAACACTTTACGGAGCAGATAAATTCAACTCTCATAATATACTCTCAATTGTTACAAACCCCAAGACCAGGAGTTAGATTACAATTGAAGGAGCAGGAAGATGCACATAATTGAAATTAAAAAAGCTGAACAATTTAGTAGTGCCATATGTAATTGCATAGAAGTCAACCCTAACAATTTTGCCTTAAAGTAGTTTTTCATTTTATTCATGCAAAAGCCAGCCCTAATTTTTCATGAATCAAACTGCATAGTGATTATTTACCATAATAATTATGATTCATTAAAGATACAGATTGGAACCTTTAAATTTTCCCTCTGCTAATCCTGGTGGCAATCTTCCAGCCAATCGACAAGACTTGGACAATTATATCTCTGAGACAAAGTAGTAAGTATACAGTTCTGTTTAGCTGGAGAAAAAAGTGACAGAGTTAACAAGCACGTGCAAAGACAGCTGGCCATGAAATCTTGTATGATAGATAGCACAATATTAAAGCAGATGGCAATATTTAAGCATACAGTTCTCTCCAAAGAGAAATAAAGTCGTTTATTTATTAGTCACAAATGGCTACATTCACAGAAACCGGAGCACCCGGAGGAAACCCATGCAACGAGAATGTGCAGATTTCATGCAGGCAGTGACCTAAGCGGGAATCGAACCCGGGTCTCTGGCACTACGATTTTAGAAACAATTGTCATCCCTCTTCATGTGAGTTTGGATGGACAAAAGTGGTTGCAAGAAATGGATCATAAGTGCTTGGAATTTGAGACAAGAAGCACTGTGCAAAGAAACACGTTCATCATCCTGGGACATGTTCAAACAGCATATGTCCGATGATGCAGCCTCTGTGTGATCAACCAATACCAATGTGGCGGTTATTCCTGAGTGTTGTTCATCCCTTGAATGTTAATACTTAAAAGTTTCTCAAGGCCTGTATCTGAAAAGTGTGGAGCATTTGGATGTTGGAAGCAGGAAAAACATTCACTAAAAGATTGAAATAATTGAGCACCCTCACCTGCAGCATTGAGCTGAGGATGTGGATGTGTGGTGTGTCAACTGAACTTGATCCTAATATTGTTAAACTTAATTTCTAAAATTTGGAATATTGAATGTGCAAGATGGTACCAAGGATGATTACTTGTGGATTGATCATACCAAAGTTGCCTGTATTACAGCTAATGATGACAAGGAGCATCCATAAGATGTTATACAACCAAGCTATTGGAGCAAATTGAGTGATTCAGTTAGTGATCAGACTGATTTTGAATGGTTTTGATATTAAGATATGTTGGATGACATGTATATAGTTTCATAATATAAATATTAAAGAATTATTGTTGTTGATTTTTACTTTCATCTGTTGTCATTGTCTTTTGGGCCCAAAAGTCCATCATGCGTGTCAATTTCTCAAACGTCACCCATATAAATAAAGTAAATAACTGCGAATGCTGGCACAAACTGAAACAGAAAACACTGGACAATCTCAGCAGATCTGATGGCATCTCTGGTGAGAGAACAAAGTCAATGTTTTGAGTCTGGATAACTCGTTAGACTCTGTTATGTATGACTACACGACAGCGCAGAGTCGCTGAACAGAGACTGATAGCCAAGCTCCGCACACATGAGGACGGTCTTAACAGGGATCTTGGCTTCATGACACACTATCTGTAACCCCCGTAACTTGCCTGGGTTAGCAAAAAACCTCACTTACTGTGCTGTCTGGAGAAAATACACAATTCTCTAACAATGCTCAGGATTCCCTTCACACACATTGTTAGCCACTTTAACACTTGAATAGCAGGTTAGATGTAAGGATTCGCATTCTAATCAGCAACCTCTGACTGTCTGTGCTGATGTGTGCTATTGCAGACCAGAACACTGCATTTGCCTGAGGAAGACACAGTGTTGAAAGCTCGTGGATTTACTATCAAATAAATCGGTTGGATTAAAAATTGGTGTTGCTAAATTCTTACTGATGTATGACTACTAGCATAAAAAAATGGGTTCTTAGTCAACTTTTTAATGTGTTAATGTTTATGTTAAATCTTCTTTGCCCTCATTGTCAGGCCTTCTCACATGCAATCTAAAATTGGGCACAGTACTCCAACTGAGGTCTAATTTGTTATCTTTAAAAGTTTGGCATAAATTTATTGCTTTTTACACTATTTTTAATGCCAGTCATTCCACTTGTTCTTCCTGTCTCCATTAGATTTCAATATGCAAACTTTCAGGAATCTCTTCCTCACCACAGATTGAAAGGCTGTTTTAAATTTGTGCACTATTTCTCTTCTATGTTTCTAGTTTTGGCTCTTGCTCTATAGAGTTTGTGACAATTTTGAGTGTATTAAGGGTTCAATTGATGTGTTCCTGTAAAGGATTTTAAATATTTCAATTTTTCTCTTATTATTTAGCAAAGCAAGCTACATAGGCACTTGAACTTCCCTGTATCTTTGTATGCTTTACACTTGATACCAATTTCATTTTAATTTTCTGCAGGGCCTTCAATACATGGACACAGCAACAAGAATTATATGTAGTACTGGAGGTGTCATCTCTCCAAAATACGTATTCATCCATCTCTGACCGCTTGAGTATTCCACAGTTTTTAATTGTTGCACCATTGGTAGTGGACGTTCAATTGCCTAAGCCCTGAGCTCGGGTAGATGCTACCTACACTTCTCTTTCTCCATATTATTTTCCTCCTTTTAAGATGCTTGTTAAAAGCTATTATGTCCTTGATCAGCATTTGGTCATTAGACATAATTTCTTCCTTGTGAGGCTCACTATGATACTTTGTTTACAATACTCAATTGTTTTATGGTCGTCATTAGACTTTTCATGCCATGTTTGCATGGCCTGGCTCACAGGAGCTCTAGTTCCAGTTGGGGAGAAAAGTGCAACCCTCCACAATCTTGATCAGGACTCAGAGCAGTATCTGAAAAACGTGAGCAGCCACCATTGTACCCTTGTGCTCCTTGCCTGAGGTGTGGTGATCCTTATGTTAAATCACCAACTGTCTGCTCTCCTCCTCAAAGGGCAAAGCAGCTGTTAGTCATCTGGAACTATAGTAACTTTAGCTTGTTAGGAAGTAGAATCAGAGATTTGGAATAAAAAATGGGCGGTCTGCCAAACATTTTTAATGTTTATTATATAATTACTGCTTAGTTAGCAGTAGTTATGTAATTAATATTAAAAATGAAACAAAGGCACTGTAATAATTGAGGGGCTTTAACCTTCATTATAGATTGGGCCAATCAACTTGGCAAATGTAATCTGGAAGGTAAAATTGTAAAATATCTTCACAATAATTTCCTGAGCAATCCATTGTGGAACCAAATCGGGGTAAAGCTATTTTGGATCTAGCGTTATCCATTAACACACATTTACTCAGTAATCTGAGTAGAAGATCCTCTGGGTGGGAAAATGTGATCAAAATATAACTGAATTCCATTATAAGCTCCAAACAATTTTCAACTTAAAGCCAATTACAAAGGTATGGAGGGAGAGCTGAGTAAGGATAATTGGGTGAATAGAATAAAAGATATGGCATGAAAGAAACAATTCAAAATGTTCAACAAAAATATATTTAAAAACTAAAAACTCAGCAAGAAAGATCCATCTTGTAGCTTATTTCAGAAATTGAGCATAGCATTAGATTAGAAGAAGAGGTTTATAATGCGAAGAATAGAAGTAGAACATAGAACATTACAGCGCAGAACAGGCCCTTTGGCCCTCGATGTTGCGCCAACCAATTAAGAAAAAGCAATGACCCTCTAACCTAAACCATTCCCTTTTCATCCATAAACCTATCCACTGACCACTTAAATGCCCCCAAACTTGGCACATCTACAACTGCAGCAGGCAGGGCATTCCATACCCATACCACCTTCTGACATCCGTCCTATAACTACAACCCCTTAATTTAAAGCTATGTCCCCTCGTGCTAGTCCTCCGTCCGAGGAAAAAGGCTATCACTGTCCACCCTATCTAATTCTCTGATCATCTTGTATGCTTCAATAAGGTCTCCTCTTAGCCGCCTTCTTTCTAATGAAAACAACCTCAAATCCCTCAGCCTCTCTTCATAAGACCTTCCCTCCATACCAGGCAACATCCTAGTAAACCTCCTCTGCACCCTCTCCAATGTCTCCACATCTTTCTTATAATGTGGCTACCAGAACTGTACACAGTACTCCAGGTGCAGCCACACCAGAGTTTTGTACAGTTGCAACATGACATTGCAGCTTCGAAATTCAATCCCCCTACCAATAAAAGCTAAGACTCCGTATGCCTTCTTAACAACCTTATCGACTTGATTGCCAACTTTCAGGGATCTATGCACATATACACCAAGATCCCTCCGTTCTTCAACACTATTAAGAGTCCTCTCATTAGCCCTATATTCCATACATTTGTTATTCCTGCCAAAGTGAATTACCTCACACTTTTCCGCATTAAACTCCATTTGCCACCTCTCGGCCCAGCTCTGCAACTTGTCCAAGTCTTTCTGCAAACTATAACACACCTCTTCACTATCTACCACTCCTCCAACTTTGGTGTCATCCGCAAATTTACTAATCCATCCTTCAATACCCTCATCCAGATCATTTATAAAAATTACCAACAGCAGGGGCCCCAAAACAGATCCCTGAGGTACACCACTTGTAACCGAACTCCATGATGAATAATTCCCATCAACCACCACCGTCTGTCTTCTATCAACTAGCCTATTCAATTCCTAATTGAATTCCTAAATCAATTCCTAATCCAATTAGCTAAATCACCCTGTAATCCTGAAATTTGGGACTGTTTTAGAAAGCAGCACAAGTGATCAAAAAGTTAAAGATGGGAAAAAAAAATGAAAATGAAGTAGCCAAGAATATGAAACTTTGCAATAGCTTTGACAAATAAACATCAGTCACTTAGAGTCCACTTGTTGTGGTGGATGAAGTGTGATACCTCAGAGGCGATGCACTCTAAGATGTCTTCCACGAAAGAATTCATGACGCTTATGGCCTTGGATGAGATGCGGGTGGAGGCTGAGACAGGAGAAATTATGCGGAATGAAGAATTGGCATGCATTGAACAAACATTTTGTTTTTGTCTTCACTGTACAAGATGCACATTACATGTCAGAAACACTGAGTAACCAAGAACCTGATAACAATTCAGAAATTAAGGAAACTAATATAAGCCAAACAAAAGTATTAAAGTAAATAAAAAAGCTAAAATCTGACAAATCCCATAATCCGATGGCCTAAATTTTAGGGTGCTAAAAGAGAGTTGCAAAGAGGCTGGATGCACTGGAAATAATTTTTTAGACCTCCCTTTATTCTGAAATGGTCCTAGAAGTGTGCAAGGTAGCAAAAATAACACTGCTCTCCTTCAGGTAATGCTGGAATATTTTATAAAATAAATTTTAACAAAGCACTTGGGTGACTCGGTGACACAGTTAGCACTGCTGCCCTGCAGCATCAGGGACCCAAGTTTGGGTCACTGTCTGTGTGGAATTGGAACATTCTCTGCATGGGTTTCTTCGAGGTATTCCAGTTTCCTCTCCGTCCCAAAGATGTGCGGGTTACATGGATTGGCCGTGCTAAATTGCCCTTTAGTGTCAGTGGGATTAGCAGAGTAAATATATGGGGTTACAGGGGATAGGCGTAGGTGGGATTGTGGTCAGTGCAGACTTGCTGTGCCAAATGGCCTCCTGTACTGTAGGGATTATGAAATTCTTTGAAACTCATAAAAGGAATAGTCACTATGTGTTTTACAAATGGGAAGTTGTATTCGCTACTATAGAAATGTTTGGATTCCAAAAAGCATTTAATAAAGTGCTACGTATAAAAAGTTAATGCACAAGATATGGCTGTGTTTAACTGGGGGCAATATTATAGCATGAATAGAGTGAGTTAATTGGCAGGATTCAGACAGCAAGGATAAAAAAACATTTTCAAATTGGCAAACTGTAACTAGTGCATTGTTGCAAGAATCAATGCTTGGGCCTTAGCTGCTTCCAATCTATATTAATGGCTTAGTCAAAGAAACCGAAAGTAAGATATCTAGGATTGCTGATATTACAAAGCTGTGTGGAATTGCACATTTTAGGTGGAAGATGTAGATAAGATTTACTGAATGGACAACAAAGTGAAGGTAGAATATAATGGACAAGTATTGGATAATTCACTTCAGTAGTAAGAATGGGAAAGCAGATTTTCTTTTGAAGACGTGAATTTGTAAATATTTGCTGTTATGAGGTACAAGGGTATACCTGGAATGTGGGAAATTAACATCCAGATATAGCAAGTAATCAGAAAGGCAAGTGGCACGTTGGCATTTATTGCAGGATAATTGGAGTAAGAATAAAGAAATCTGGCTATGAGTGTACAGGACATTCAGGATAGTTTCAAAATCACAAGGGAGCTGGACAAGGTAGATATGGAGAAACTGTTCTCACTCATGAAAGAATCAAGAATGAGAGGGCTCAGATTTGAAGTAATACAAAAAAGAAGCAGATATGATGTTAGAAAAAGCTTTTTAACACGAGTTATTCGGCTCTGGTATGCACTGCCTGGAGTGAGGTGGAGGCAGATTTAATCGAGGCTTTCAAGAGGGCGTTCATTGTTTATTTGAATAAAAGCCATGTTTAAGAGAATAGGGAAAAGGCAGGAGAATGGCACTAATCATGATGCTCATTTGGAGAGTCAGTACAGATATGATGGGCCAATTGGCAGCCTCAACACTTCAGTGATTGAGTTTTGGTCTCCATATTTAAACAAAAATATGCTTGCATGGGAAGTGCTACAGGAATGGTTTACTATGTTGGCTCCAGCTTGTCCAAAGATGAGCTCATTAAATTGGACAGTACTTTGTAGAGCTCAGGAGAATGAGGTGTAATTTCATTCAAACAAATGATTCTGAAGGTTTGTTTCCCCTG
This sequence comes from Sphyrna mokarran, assembly GCA_024679065.1. Taxonomy (NCBI): domain Eukaryota; kingdom Metazoa; phylum Chordata; class Chondrichthyes; order Carcharhiniformes; family Carcharhinidae; genus Sphyrna; species Sphyrna mokarran. The sequence continues at coordinate 72,186,025 of JAGIQG010000008.1, read as the reverse complement.
GCTGTGGACTCCAGAAGAGACAGTATAAGAGCCTGATTATTTGGAACTGAGTTGAGGAGAAACTTCTTCACTTTGAATCTTTGGAATTATTTACCTCAGAAGGTTATAGGTTCTTTATTATTGAATATATTTCAAGTTGAGATTTTTTTTCTGTTTTGGAGTTGAAGCAGATGATCAGCCCTAATTGCATTGAATGGCAGGATGCTCTCAAATGATTTTTTTTTAAATGTTTTCCATGCACACTGCCACTTGTAGATTCATTTGTATTATTTGCTGAAAGCACCTAGCTCTAATTTCCACTTTTTTCCTCAAGCATTGCATTGGCTGACCTCATTGGTAATTCAATGTAGCAAAGAACAGGGATCATACTTGAGACTTACCTAATCATGCCAAACTCCAACATACGGTTAATCAGAAATGCCAGTTAATGGAGAATTCCAGTTATCAACAGAATACAGTACAATACCTGTAGCATGGACTAATTAACAATTAATTTGGAAGTAAAGGATTATATTCTTTTTACTTCCAGGCTGAAACTCTACCACCTTGCCCTCCACAAAATTGGAGCGGACAAGGGTCTGACAATGGAAATGTCTGTTGACCTCAGGCAGGAATTTCCAGTCTCACTCGAGTGAGGCCATAAAATCCTGCTCAAAATCTTCAACAGTATATAGAAGCATAAAATATAAAAATGCAATATACAGCTATGGGATCTAGATAACAATTTAATTAGTTTTGGTTGGTGAAGTGATGATTTGTATTGGGGAAATGTCAAATTCTGCTTGGTAGAGTGTCACATAACTGTTTACTATATAGCCATTCAGGAAAAGGGAAATAAAGATTTCAAGTCATAAAGTGTTTGCTGAACTAAATGGTGCATTTCTGGGCTGATTTTTGGAGTGGTCTCTTGTCGATGCTGCTTTATGTGCAAGATAATTAAACATCGAGGTACATTAGCTTCCTACTTTCTTCAAAAGATAAGGAATAATGCATGGCAAGCATTGTTATATTTGTACATCTTTATTTTCAACAGTATAGATTAGCTAGATTAGAGGCTAAAAGTTATTAGTGGATGGTGATTCTTTGAAAAACTGGTAAATCGGGATAGTAAGCTGAGGCAGTTTATAATCATTAGAATCCGAACAGATTATGATATGCAGAGTGGAACAGTCCAAAATGTATCCTACTACTGCTGCCTTTCCCCATAGTCAGTATCTCCTTTTACATAAAATGTTTGTCCAATTTCCACATTCTACAATACCTAAAATACATTGGGTATTTTTATAACTAATTTGTTTGTATTTTTTTGTTTCAAGAAATTATCTACGTTGTTCACCCACACCCTTCAGCATTTTTCAATGAGAGTTTTTTAAAGTTTATTTATTAATGTCATAAGTAGGCCCACATGAACACTAATAAAGTTTCTTTGAAAATCCCCTAGTTGCCATGCTTCGGCGCCTGTTCGGGTATATGGAGGGCTAATGTGTGCTAATACACCTAGCCAGCACGTCTTTCAGACTGTGGGAGGAAACCAGAGAATCTGGAGGAGAACATACAGACTCCACAGAGACAGTGACCCAAGCTGCGAAACACTGGTCCCTAGCGTTGAGGCAGTGGTGCTAACCACTGTGCTACCATGCCAACCATGGTGGCACAGAAATATACTCCTAAATCCTATTGCTTCCCTCCCTGCCTCCCCTGTCCATTTTTGACTGTATAATTTATACAGGTCATTAAAATCTGTCAAGGAAATATAATCAGTCCAAATGTAGTTTGTGTTGAGAATTAACTCTAAACATCCCTGCAGAATTATTTCATCAGTGCTGCTCACTTATTTGAAGCTTGGATGGCCCTTCTAGAACTTGAACTTACCAGTTAGGACATGTGAAAGTGGATCGTGGCAGCCCCTATTAAATCCCACCAGAACATTTGGTTGAACCTAAATTCAGTTGGTCACCAAAATCTGAAGTATAATGCTAGCGTCATTAAAGGTGACAACCAAACGATCATTGATTGTCATAACAAAAGCCCACCTGTTTGTGAATGTCCTTTAGGGAAGGAAATTTGCTGTCCTTATCATGGCTTTTCTGCATATGATTACAAGTTCTGGTGATGTGGTTGTTCTTTTGAAATGGCTGAGCTAGCTACTCAGTTTAAGGAAAATTAGGGATGGGAACAGATGCTGGCTTAGCTGTGACACCCATATTTCATGAAAGAATAAATAAGACTGAAACAATCTTTTTAGGGTTGTGAAATTCTAGTATTTTATTATTGATCATGTTCCCTATATGTTATTGCCTAATGCAATGTTTAAACATAAAATCAGAAAGGAAGTTTGATGAGGACTTGTCTGTTGAGGTAGTATGGGCTGAGATTAGAAACAGGAGAGGAGAGATCACCCTGTTGGGAGTCTTTTATAGACCTCCTAAAAGTTCTAGAGAGGTAGAGGAAAGGATTGCAAAGTCGACCTTGGACAGGAGTGAAAGTAATAGGGTAATTGTTATGGGGGACTTTAACTTTATTAATATTGATTGGAATAGCTATAGCCCTAGCTCGTTAGAGGGGTCAGTTTTTATGCAAAGTGTGCAGGAAAGTTTTTTGACTCAGTATGTAGATAGGCCAACTAGAGGTGAGGCTACATTGGATTTGGTGCTGGGCAATGAGCCAGACCAGGTGTTAATCTTGGAAGTTGGTGAACATTTTGGTGATAATGGCCACAATTCGGTTACGTTCACCTTAGTGATGGATAGGGATAGGCATGAAGCTGGGGCCAGTAGTTATAGCTGGGGGAATTAGGGTGCATAGGTTGGACTAGGAAACTACAGGGCCTGGGAACATCTGAAATGTGGAGCTTATTCAAGGAGCAGCTACTGCGAGTCCTTGATAAGTATGTCCCTGTCAGGCAAGGAGGAAATGGTCGAGTAAGGGAACCATGGTGTACTAAAAAAGTTAATTTGCTGGTTAAAAGGAAAAAAGGAGGCTTATGTCAGGATGAGGCTTGAAGGCTCAGTTAGTGCACTGGATAGCTATAGATTAGCCAGGAGGGAGCTAAAAGGGGACATGAGAAGACTTTTTGGCTGATAGGATCAAGGAGAATCCTAAAGCTTTCTTTAGATATGTTAAGAATAGAAGATTGGTTAGGACAAGATTAGGGCCAGTCAGAGACAGCAGTGGGAAGTTGTGCGTGGAGCCTGAAGAGATTGGAGAGGCACTGAGCAAATATTTCTCTTCGGTATTCACGCAGGGAGATGTAAATGTAGTTCTGGAGAACACTGGGATACAGGGTTGCAAACTGGAAAGTATTGAAGTAGATAAGGAGGATGTGCTAGATATTCTTGAGGGTTTGAAGTTAGATAAGTCCCCTGGGCCGGACGGGATTTACCCTAGGATCTCTGGGAGGCAAGAGAGGCGATTGCAGAGCCTCTGGCTCTGATCTTCAGGTCGTCGTTGGTTACAGGTATAGTGCCGGAAGATTGGAGGATAGCGAATGTGGTCCCATTGTTCAAGGGGAATAGAGGCTTTCCGGGGAATTATAGACCGGTGAGTCTTACTTCTGTTGTGGGAAAAGTATTGGAAAGAATTATTAGGGATAGGATTTATAGTTATTTAGAGAGAAATGAATTGATTGGGGATAGTCAGCATGGTTTTGTGAAGGGTAGGTCGTGCCTTACTAACCTCATTGAGTTTTTTGAAAAAGTGAACAAAGAGGTGGATGGGGGTAAGGCGGTTGATGTGGTATATATGGACTTTAGTAAGGCGTTTGATAAGGTGGCCCATGGAAGACTTCTGCAGAAAATGCAGATGTATGGGATAGAGTGTGATTTAGCTAATTGGGTTAGGAATTGGCTAGCAGATAGAAGACAGAGGGTGGTGGTTGATAGGAGATATTCATCGTGGAGTTCGGTGACAAGTGGTGTACCTCAGGGGTCTGTTTTGGGGCCCCTGCTGTTTGTAATTTTTATAAATGATCTGGATGAGGGTATTGAAGGATGGATTAGTAAATTTGCAGATGACACTAAAGTCGGTGGAGTGGTAGATAGTGAAGAGGGGTGTTATAGTTGCAGAGAGACTTGGACAAGTTGCAGAGCTGGGCCGAGAGGTGGCAAATGGAGTTTAATGTGGAAAAGTGTGAGGTAATTCACTTTGGCAGGAATAACAAGTGTGTAGAGTATAGGGCTAATGGTAGGACTCTTAATAGTGTTGAAGAACAGAGGGATCTTGGTGTATATGTGCATAGATCCCTGAGAGTTGGCAATCAAGTCGATAAGGTTGTTAAGAAGGCATATGGAGTCTTAGCTTTTATTGGTAGGGGGATTGAATTTCGGAGCCGCACGTCATGTTGCAACTGTACAAAACTCTAGTGCGGCCGCACTTGGAGTATTGTGTGCAGTTCTGGTACCCACATTATAAGAAAGATGGGGAGGCATTGGAGAGGGTACAGAGGAGGTTTACCAGGATGTTGCCTGGTATGGAGGGCAGGTCTTATGAAGAGAGGCTGAGGGATTTGAGGTTGTTTTCGTTAGAAAGAAGGCGGCTAAGAGGAGACCTTATTGAAAAATATAAGATGATTAGAGGTTTAGATAGGGTGGACAGTGATAGCCTTTTTCCTAGGATGGAGAAAGCTAGCACGAGGGGACATAGCTTTAAATTAAGGGGTTGTAGTTATAGGACGGATGTCAGAGGTAGGTTTTTTACCTAGAGGGTGGTGAAGGTATGGAATGCCCTGCCTGCTGCAGTTGTAGATGCGCCAAGTTTGGTGGCGTTTAAGATGTTAGTAGATACGTTTATGGACAAAAAGGGAATGGTTTAGGTTAGAGGGCCATTGCTTTTTCCTAATTGGTTGGCGCAACATCAAAGGCCGAAAGGCCTGTTCTGCGCTGTAATGTTCTATGTTCTATAAAATTGATGCGACCCTGGTAGAAAACTCATATTTCTCTAAATAAATGTTGCAAGAGTTTCTTTGGCATTATTGAGCCAGAACTATTCCTGAAACAAAGGAAGACACAATCACTAAGGACTATTTCAACTCCAGTTATTCATCAGGGCAATGTCATCAGCCCAGCTAATTTTTTCAGTAACATTCCCTCTAATATCTGTAAATTTTAACTTGTGATATACAGTATTCAGTACTATTATGAATTCCTCAAATAATGAGGCTTTTCAACCCAACATTTAAGACCTAAAAAAAATCCAAACTTGTTTTTAAAATTCATTTTGGGAATGTGGACGTCAATGGCTGGCCAGCATTCATTGCCCTTCCTAAATTGTCCTTCAGAAAAGATAGTGATGAGCTGCGTTGAACTGCTGCAGTCCTTATGATGTATATACATCCACGGTGCTGTAAAGGATTTTGATCATCAACAGTGAAGGAATAGTGATATATTTCCAAGTTAGGATACTGACTGACTTGGAGGGGAGCTTCCAGGTGGTGGTGTTCCCAGATGTCTGCTATTCTTGTCTTTCTGAATGATAGTTGCCGACCAACCCATGATCACTATCTGAGGAACCGTGGTGATTCCCCTGCAATGCATCCAGTAGATTGTACACAGTGCTGCCACTGTTTGTCAGTGGTGGAGAGATTGAACGTTTGTGGAATGGGTTGCAATGAAGTGGGCTGCTTTGCCCTGGATGATATCAAGCTTCTTGAGTGTTGTTGGAGCTGTGCTCAGCCAGGCAAATCACACTTGTGATTTTGTGCCTTGCAGATGGTCAGTGGGTTTTGGGGAGTCAGGGAGGTTTCTGGCTAAAGGATCCCTGGCCTTTGACCTGCTCTGGTAGCTACAGATTTATATGGCTAGTCCAATTCAATTTCCAAGTCAGCAACTAACATTTCAAAGCCAGGCAATAAACACTAAGTGTGATCTTAACCATCATCTTGTGATATTCATGACCTTTGTTGTTGAATTATCCACTATCGATACATTTTGTGAGTGATGAGTGATCACCATTGATAAGAAGCACAACCAGATTATCCCTAAGTACAGTGGCTGCAAGAGGACGTCAGCAGTTAGTTATTCTGAGAGTTGCTCATCGCCTGTTTCCAAAAAAACCCTTACGTATCATATATACGATGCTATGATTTTCACTAATAGAGATACAACTGTAACAATCAAGTCAATATCATTGAAATAAAGTAGTTTGCTTGATTGGCATGTGACAAGCCTGAACACCCATTCCTTCCACTGTCATTCCATTGTGACTGAAATATGCACTGCCTACAGGATATGCTGCAGATAGTATTACCTCCTCGTCACAGCATTTTTTTTTTTTTGGACATCCAAAAATGTACCATCGTTGTCTTGGAACTCCCTGACAACACGAAGTACTTTCACTATGTGGATGCATCTTTGAATGCACCATACTGTATGGAGACTAGTTAAATTTTATTGCACTTTCTATAATTTTCAGGTTGGAATGTTTCGTAACTTTATGAAAAAAATAACGTTTTGAGGAAAAAAAACAATTTGGTGAAGGTTCTCAAGACTGGCCTTGAATAAAGGGAGTTGGCTTATGAGGAAACGTTGAGCCTATGCTCATTTGAATTTAGAAGAATGAGTGATGATCTTATTGAAACATACAAAATCCTGAAGGGACTTCTCAGGATAGATCCTGAGGTGTTTCCCCTTCTGGTAAAGTCTAGAACTATGGACATAAGATTTAATTTATTTTTAAACTATTTAAGATAGAAATTGGGAGGAATTCCTTCTTTGAGTCTTTGGAATTCTGTTCTTCAGCGGGCAATACAATGGGAGTGGGGGAATGGTCATTGAACATATTGAAACTGTGATATATTTTTGATCTATGAAGTAGTGGAGGGCGAGGGCACAGGCAGGAAAGTGGAGTTGAGGCCACATTTCAGATCAGCCATCATCTCATCAAAAGACAGAGCAGGCTGAGTGGCCTGTTCCTGTTCTTTTTGTTGGCATGATACTTGAAAGCACAATTGAATGGACTCTGATAGAATAGCAAAGGTGAGTTTTTAGAGCAGGAGTTTCAAAGATGTAGCAGAGGCTCTTCCATACTGGAATTAGAAAGACAAGGTGCACTGGGAGTTGCCTGCCCTTGTTGTACTCTCTATACCCTATCATACACTGTTTGTGCACTTGCTTTACCCCAAGTCAGTGACCGATGTTTCCCTGTTCTCGTCCTTGCCTTGCTCCACACATGCTGCAGTTCATTTCTTGGTTCCCATGTTTGTGTTATATCCTCTTTGTGAGACTCCTCTCTCTCTTGTGATTGTTGAACACCTTTCCAAGAGCTAAAGACTGTAACTCTGCTGTAGTTTGTCCATGAACAGTGTCATTCGAGATCAATTTGCAGGCAAAAAACTTCACATTATTTTGTTGATATTTCAAAATCCATTACAATTGCAATGTTGAATTCCTTACATATGTGCACAAAAATAGCCCTGAGAATTCCACATTTTGAGGGTACTGCAACATTTGTGTATTGGTTTGCTGAAGGTTTGATTTGTTGAGGGTTCACTTGCAATTCCCTATTTGATGACTCATTAATCTCAGATGGGTGAATCATTTCTATTGGGTGAGAAGTTGTTAGATGTAGTAACTTTTACACCAGTTATATTACACGTCTGTCTGCCTACTCAGTTGCCGAGTGCTGCACGATAAGAAAAATCTATTATTAAAAGAAGAAAAAGAAATCAACATTGGGAATAATGTCTGGCCAAAAAAAAAGTGTAATTATATTTGAAGGTGTCAATTAGGTTTGAATTTGTTGATGTCTACATTTATTTTGTAAACTTCATTTGTGCTTTAGTTTCTTGTATCACAGTAATGAGACAAGATTTTTTCAAATTTTTATAGCTAGGGGAGTAATGCACACAAGCCTTATTGAACGGTTTCTTCCGTTGAGTTGCTATGGACGTTTGCAGTAGTATCTGGTTTTTAAGTAAAATTGTCACAAGGTAGTTCATACATTTAAAAAAAAAAAGTTGCTTTCATACATGTGATTAAAATATATTAAGTATTTAAATAATATTTATTCAGAAGATATTGGGTGCGATCTTAATGGCCATTAATACCATACTCCCGCTGCAGCAAGATCGGAGAATTTGGCATCCAGCCAAATCTCCATTCACTGCCGTGGGCTGAGAAAGCCCTGCCGGCATACAGCTGAAACATTCTGGCCATTATGCCCATTGTAAAGGGGTTGCTTAGAATGCACAACAAGAGTGAAGGCACTGCTGGGTGATCAGTCTTTGTATCTCATCAACTATTTAAGGTTTTAAGGCCTTTGCACCATGCAAAACAGACTTGCTCTCACATGCACACAGCTAGTGCTTTACTGATTGAAAATTGTATGTCCTTATTCCTTTTTGGCTCATTTTTTGTACTTAATTCCATCCCTAACAATCATGCTGGTTACAATTGAATAGTGCTGTTTTAGGAGTGTCAATGAAGATTGCAATTAAATATCAGACAATGGGAGTACAATTTTTAATCAGTAAAACAGCAGTTGTGTGCATATGTGAGAGCAGTCTGTTTTGCATGGTGCAAAAGCCTTAAAACCTTAAATGGTTGATAAAATGCATGTAACTTTTACTAGTGTCAGTGAGAAATTCTTTCTTTTTTCTTCAAATTAATGCTATGATCTTGAAAACATTGAGAATTGACACCAGGCTTGACAGTAAACCAAAGATACTCAGCTCCAGAAGGAGGGAATACCATTGTTTATTTCTGGAATCAATTCAAGTCTTAACATCTGATGTAGATACATGAGATTAGCCTCCTTTGGAAACCAAATGATCTCTTGCCTTTATTAAACTTGATGTGTAAATGCATGTAAAATGCCTCCTTCTAGTCTAACTTTGAATTTGTTAAAAGTTGTCATCTTGGCTGCCAATCCAACCCTTATTAGCCACTGAAATGTTTGAAATAAATTGTTTATCGTATCAAAATTTCAGCAATAAATTATCCTTATTTGTTCTATTTTGATTTGCCCTTAAACTGACATATCTATGTTTTATATGATTTCCTGTAATCCGTACTGGGAAATTTAAGGAATATTTTGTGCCCAAGAAATATTTGAGCAACATGCATACAAATGCACTTTGAAATTTACTACTTTTGTTATTTTAACTTTTACAGCACCATAACAATAGCCATCTCATAAGTGAATTTGTATCACAGCCTTTGGGCTTAATGTACTGACATTTCCAATGTGTTATGGTTTGAACACAATGGCTTAATGGTTCCTGTTTAAGGATGTAAATATTTTTGACCTGCTGTAGGAAGAGCAAAGGTTATAATAGGGTGGCAGTCGCAAGACATGTTTCTTTCCTCATGGCTGAGTGATGAGATGCAATTTTGAAACTTTATGGAAGGCATGTTTCTGTAATTTCAGAAGTTTATTTCCTCATTTTGGCATAGTTAGCAAGAGCATGTATTCATAGTATACATTTCCCCATTGGAAAAATGGAATTGAGGGTAAGTGCTCAAAGCAAAGTTGCGAATTCAACATCCTTGATGGGGAATACTTTGGGTCTACAATCAAACATAGACTGATTTAAAATTAATTTTCAGTCTGTCAGCAATGGATTTGCTATGGGTATATTATAACTGACAAATCTGACAATGTTTTGAAGAGGTGATTAAAGTAATGGACTTGTTTATATGTATTTCCAGAGCTTATTTGGTAAAGTTCATCATCAGAAACCATTAGCTAAAAGTTGAAGCTCATGGAATTAAAGGCAGATGATTGGTCTGGTTGGGAAATTACAGTCAGATGTTTTGAATGGTGAAATTTGGAACCATTTCCCCACACAACTGTAGAATTTTGGAACACTCAAGTAAATGACAATTGGCAATAGATCAATTTTCCATTTTAAATCCGAAATAGGTATATTTTCGTGAACTGAAGGTGTTGAGGAATATTGTGGAGTTACTTTTGCAGGTTGACCATGATGTCACTAAATGGCAGAGGCTAAATGAAATATTGAACTCCATACAACACTGATAAAAGCCACTGTTCACTTTGCTCAGCTGCTCCATCACTTCTGTGAGGGTGGGAAATATAGAACAATACAACACATTAAGAAAGAAAGACAATAGTTTCAAAAGGAGAGAAAACTATCTTAAAATCATTAAGCATGGGAAAGGAAAAAATGCTTGCCACATTCCATCTGAATAGACAGAGTTAATGTTATTCACTGAGCTTCTAACCTGACGAAAAGCACTGACTAACTAAAATGTTGTAGAAAATCAAAAATTTTTTAACTTAACTATGTTACAGCTCTTGCTGAAAGTGTATGGAAGAGTTTAACAAGTAGTTAATTCATTTAATAATTCAAATATCCTATATATTAGGTTTATACGACACGAAAAGAAATTCCAACACTCTGTGCTCAAAACTTTATTGTTATTGCTTGTTTTTATTGGATTTCTGACTGGCCAAAAAAAAACTTGCTACAAGTCACTTGACCACAGGATTGCCCCTTTACTTGACAGCCACCATTAGGAGTTTTCAGCTTAAAATAATTTTCTCAGTTTCTGAATCTCTCACCTCGTATTCAGACACTTTGCCATCAAAAAAGACCAGGATGTTTGCACGTCCAGCATTGTTATGCTGGAGAGCTGCTATCGGACTCAAGTTTTACTTGGGACTGTTCATACTCATTTGAAAGAACTACAGGGATGTCATTTCCATCTGATTGGCTCACCTTGCTAGCGGAGTCTGTCCAGAGAAGGATTTCAAAACATCAGGCCCTCAGAATGGGTAGTAACTCATTCAATAGCTGTTGACTCAGTCTTGAAATCAAAGCCAGTTTGAGAAGCTGGTTAAACATCCCTTTTGAAATCATTGTGGAGAAGGAAAGTAACATGACTCAAGTGAACGTTTTGAAATGTATGTCTCTGAGAATGTGTCAGTCTGCTTGACATTCAGGTAGGGGATAATCAAAAAACGGGCCACTCCAAGCACAACAGCAGCTGTATCTCAAAACCTTTGTTGAAAGATTTTGTAGCACGGTTTATAGAATTGGCCCAATCTCTGTACCTACTTCACCCTCGTCATCAGTAGCAACTGAAAATTGAATATTACAACTCCTGGTATTCAGCAGATGCAACTCAATACCTGAAGTAAATATTTATTGAATATTGAATTTTGACTTTGGACTTTGGAAATAACGTGAACTAATGTTTGTTTGTGTTCTGTACTGTAAAGTTCCTTTTATTTATCCACACCCACCGCGCGCACAATTTTACTGCTTGCATGCCATGTGGGGATGATAAACTGACTACCTGAGTTAATCCTAACATGAATTTGCTGTGGATTATTAATACATTGGATCGTAAAACAAAAGATTGAGAAAATGCATCATCATCCATTTTTAAAAACAAATTCAAATACCTTGGAAATCTGTACGCTTTGATTGCTTCTCCTGTCAGTAACAGTTGATTCATTTTGGTTTCTTGGGCCTGTGATGAACATAATGTTTTGAAATATATTTACTGCAATTTGTACATTATAGCAAATCTGCAGTATCTTAATTGGAAATGTTCACTTATGTCCATCACTTGTTAAGAAACCACATATAATTGGTGCTTACTGGGCCGGAATCTTTTTCCATCAGAGGTGTTAACATTTTTTTCTCTTTTCATAGCCTTTCAAAGGCCTTAAGCAAATTGGACAATATTATTCTGGATTTCAATATATAGAAATACAAAATTATAATTTCACATACCACTTTAAACTTAATTGATTAATTTTACCTATTACCATGAGGGACTTACTATCAAATATCATGTTAATGCTATGGAAATTGCAATTCTATTAGGATTAAGGCTCTTTTTCAATTGTGTTCTTGAGGTATTCTCTCCCATACCCACCAACTGGCACTCCACAATCAATGGAGAATCTTGAAACTGACAAAACCTTATACTCTTGTGCTGTTAGCCTCATTGAAAGGACCTGATCAAAAGCTGCAGCTTGTTCAATTGAGTGTAGTTGAGTTGCTAACAACATACTCACTTCATAAATATTGTTAAATTCATAGTCCAGGGAGCTAATTATATATTTGTGGAATGTCACTTTTTTTCCATTAGGACTTAAAATCCACTTTTTAAAATGTTAAAAGCTTATTTTAGCTGCTATCTGAATCCAATCATTCATTTTGCTAACTGAAATTTTAAAGTAAAAGTCAAGGGTTTCACCAGTTTCTATTTCCTAATTTGTTGCTGAGACAACTACAGTGTGATTGGCTTTTTACCCAGCAGGTAGACATCACTGCTGCTACGTGTCTGGAGATTCCTTTACCTTGTTGCCAGGTTTGAACAGCCATTAGAAAAAGAAACACCATCTTTGTGGGCAGTTTTCTTTGTTGCTTTACTGTTACTTGCAAAATATGAACGACTGTCTAGTGATGCAGTCAAATGGGAACATTTTATTGATTTTGCTGGTTACAAGGAGGAAGATATACACACCATTTTTGAAATAAATGTCAGAGCTCATTGTCTCTTGTTCAACTTCTTCAAATTTTACAGATTGAAGTTAGTGATGTTTCTGTTCCCTAGCTTTTCAACTGAAGTAAATGTAATTTGTAAGGTGGTCAAACATTTTTCTGTTCAAGGCAGTGTCTTCTAAAATGCCTTGGTTATTTTACAATGTGCTGAGTTCTTAGTTTTTGTTTCTAAATTCTGTTTTTTTTTCTCATCTGGTATTCTCTTTTGCTTAAAATATGCTTCTAATGCTCAATGATAACTTACCTTCTTCATGCATTTGGATCCCAAAAAATGGTGGTCCAAGATTACGGTTTGATAGTTCTTGAATTGACATCTGGGAAAATAATGGGAGGGCTTCAGGTTGCTTTTTATACCTTTTGCAGCACTTATCATTTCCTAATAGTGTGACAGGGAATCTGTTCTGGAAGTGGTGAAAGCTATGAACTTGTGTTCATATCCCAGCAGTGAGAAGGTGTTTTCCATGAGCAATGAAGGATATATTTTTCACGAGTATTTGTTCAATTTCAGAAACAGTATTAAATGCATCTTTTCACCTAAATTGCAATTCTAATGCTTTTCATGTTAGTCTGCTTACCATTTCTAATTCTTGGGTGTGGTGATTAAGGGCTTACTTTAAAGGGGTGTATAAGTATGAAGATGCTTTTCTTTTGATTTCCTTTGACCTTTTTTTCTTTCTATGGAAAGATAACTAACACGTGTTTGGATTCTTCCATTTAACTGGATTCTTAATCTTCTAAGATGAAGTCCATTGTCAGTGTTGCTGTCTGTTGAATATTATGATTACAATAGCGAGTCAGAGGCTTGGAATTCCACAGCAAATAACCCACATCCTGACTCCACAAAGGCTGTCCACCATTTACAAGGCACAAATCAGGAATATGATGGAATAATTTCCACTTGCTTTGATGAGTGCAGCTACAATGACATTTGAAGTTATTGACACCTTCCAAACCAAAGCACCCACCTATAAGCATTCACTCCCTCCATTACCAGTGCACAATGACAGCAGTGTGTACCTTCTACAAGACTGAAACTCTCCAAGTCTTTGAGACAGTGATTGCAGGTTTGGACAGCACTACTATTTGGAAGAGTAAGGGAAACGGATGCATGGGAGCACCACTATGTGGAAATTCCCTTCCAAGTTATTCACCATCCTGACTTGGAAATGTATTGCTATTCCTTCACTGTTGCTGGGCCAAAATCATGGAACTTCCTCCCTAACAGCATCATGGGTGTAGCTACATCTCTGGATTGTGGCAGTTGAAGAAGGCAATGCACTAGAACCTTTGCGAAGGAATTCACAATGGGTGATAAAAGCTGGCTGAGCCAGGAAAGCACACAAACTTTGAAATGAATGAAAAACAAAACGTGTTTTTGTGGAGTGGGTAAATGTTTATTTATGCCCCAGTTGTTCATGGATCTTGCTTGTGGGAAATTGTGGCCAGAAATGCATGTCTGAGTGTTGTGTGCTCACGCCACTTCATGGAATAATTTTGTGCCATTGTAACTGTTGTGATTTGTTGCTTTGAGTCACTGTTGTGTTGCTAAACACTATATGGTATCTTTGAATATAAAGTTTACTTCCTTAGGAACAGTATTATATGCATGTTGGCCTCTGCATGAAGGATTTGAATGATCTGATGATGAGTTTAAAAGTCATTGGATTCTCAGATAAATAAATTAGTTCTCTGGATACTTTCTACTTAGTTATCAAATAAGAATTTAAATTTGATCATTTTTTAAGAGGAAATTGCTGCAATGTGGATGAACTTTTTTTTATATATGGTCGCTTAAATGACACACTTCAGTGTTTTCCATAGAGAAAACATAGAGACATGCAATTTCCCAATGAATGTTATTGCTATATGTTATGATCTGGCAACTGGTGAGTGCTGTGCAAACCAAATCCAAAAGACAAACCACCATGTCTCTTACATTTTACCATGAGAATATACGTACTGAAGTCAAAAGCCACAAATTTCATTAAAATTTTTGAGGATTTTGAATAATTTAAAACATTTATTAACAAAAAAGTAAACTTCCACATTTGTATGGTTAAAGTTAGTTTACAGAACATATCCCAAAGAGGATTTCTACTTCGCTAGATGTCTATTTAAAAAAAATTAGAAATACCACAAGGCATCCCTGTTGCTATAATGGAGAGGTATGTCATAGAATTATCTCTGTCATTATCACACCCATTTTGCTGTGGAAATTCAGAAAAAAATTAAAACAACCTTGTTTTCTGTGAAAGAATACACTTTTCTGGTTTGCTGAATACTACCACATTTGTTTCTTTTTAGTTTTGTCCCTGATACAGAGTGGTCTTACGTTGCTACTCTCAGTTCTTGCGTCTCTCATTCGGTGTACTTTTACCTGTTGTGTTTGCATCCATTGTTCTCAGCCCTTTGAAATTTACTGTTCCCAGATATAAAAGAGTTTGTTTTCCTGTGCCTGATTTAGATACAACTGGGGAAAAATTGTAAGCCTCTTTTTACTTCCTTTTGAAATTTAACAACTAAATGCAACAAACCTTATTTTTCTTCTAATATAAATTTCTATGCATGTTTTTTACAAAAAATTTAGTGCGGCCACATTTACTTCAAGTGCAAGTCTTTGACACCTGCAGACATATTTGATGTCATCACCCTGCAGACTAATTTAATTAAAAAGTCAGTTTAAGACACACCCAAGGCACAGACACACCAAGTCCCAAGAATATTGAAAATAATACCTCCTGCACAGCAAGCAGATCTTGGACGTGGCATGACATTAGTTCCTGTATGTTTAGTGTTTTTCAGCACATTCTGGCATCACATTTTTGCTTTGCAGGTAATAGTGAAATACACAGCAAACTTATTTGATTGGAAATAAGTTTGTTTATTTTAAAATGAGAATTTGCAAGTTGTTGATTTTCTCAACATAACTCAGTGAATGATTGGACCATCTCTTGCTGCTTCAGTATAATGTGAGGAACCTTCTAATTTCTCCAGCTTTAAAATCCTGTTTTACTGATGTGTATTCAAAACATTACTCTCAAATACATCCTTAAAAAAGAGATCTTGATCCCATTACAGGATTTTCTCCTATGCATTTCAATTCATCAATTCAAAACCATGACTAATTTTAAAAAATATCTTAAATGATATAGCTGAAATTTGAGAATGTGCATTCATGAAGTCTTACAGTCCTAAAGAACACTATATTCAAGATATAACCTTCAGCCCTGCAAAATAACCTTGTTGTAGTTGCACCCTTATGAATGAAAAGGAACCAAATGTAAGTTATGCAGGAAATGCTATGAATACAACAGCATTGATTAAAGTTAATAAATTTAAGTGGTATTGATAGAATTTCAAATGAATTGTGCAGTGTGTTTTTGTAATGTAGTATTTAAACACTGTTTGCTGCTACTGCACAGTACTTTGGTTTATATACTCTATCAAGTAGTTCAAACTTTTGTAAAATCACAATCATCTTTTTGAAAAATAAAGCAACGTTTTTTTTTCCCATTTGGATTCATTGCCTTTGGAAGGAGGAATTTTGTGTATGCCAAGCAAGTAGGAATATTGCCCATAAGCATATGTAGATTATCACCATCTCTTGGAAACAATTTTCTAAGCATGGTTAATTTGATTTTTTTTTTGTTTTTATTCCTACTCAATCAAATAAAGTCCAATTCAGGGTCTCAACAAGTTGAGACATTACTGATCTAAGCTAATAAGACAAGGCTCTCACCACCTGTTTTGGACTTGATCTACGTGGTCCATGTTGATTCGAGTAGGTATAACTCCTCCTCCAAAGTTTGATCTCATTTGCATCTTAGCCAAAAGGCTGAGATGCTTTTAAAACTTGCTTCAAATGAAGCTGAATCCTAACCTAATAACTTCAACCAAGCACAGCATGTGGTAATACACTTTGGCATGGTGAGATGAGTCTTTCAATTTTCCTGCCGTTCAACACAATCCATATTTTGTTAACTGCAGATAAAATTTGAAATTTAATTCAGTTTAGTTCCGCAAGTAAAGATGTGTTGAATTTTCCAAATGGATGCAACCTTCAACATAAAATTGCAAGAACTAGGTGTAGGAATAGGCATCTGGCCTGCTCCACCATTCAATAAGCTTATGGCTGATCTTTTTGTGGACTCAGCTGTACTTAACTGCCTGCTCACCATAACTCTTAATACCTTTACTGTTCGAAAATCTATTTTTTCACCTTAAACATTCAATGAGAGAGCCTCAACTACTTCACTAGGAAAGGAATTCCACTGCAATCTTTTGGGTGAAGAAATTCATCTTCAACTCAGTCCTAAATCTGTTCCCCCTTATTTTGAGGCCCATAGTTCTAGTTTCATCTGCTAGTCGAAACAACCTCCTGCTTCTGTCTTATCAAGAACAACTCCTGTGACTCCCTCGTGAGACATCATTTCAAAGTAAAATATAAACTTCACGTGATCTTGAGAACACTGTCATGGAAAAATTTCTAAGCTTTCAGTGATTTCTTGTAAAAGTGATTCTATGCACATGCACTCAAGCAGTCACGACCTTGCATGAGCCTCAAATTTAAAGGTGCATTATTGTACAGGAGAAGTCTTGGTGAAACCTTGATTTTTGGATTTGAATACAGTGCAAATATTAGTACAATGACTCTGAAAAAACTAATTCCAGTTCATAAATACTGCAAACACTCCAACTAAATGCATGGATGAGGGATTGGTGTAGGGCAGAAGGCTTCATATTCATTGATCATTGGGAGGTCTTCAGGAGGGAGGGTCACCTATTCACGAGGGATAGGGAGCAGTTGACTGGGAGGGGAACACATATTTTAGCTGGGAGGTTAGCTGGAGTGTTTCAGAAGTGTTTAAACTAATAGGGAGGGAGGGTGGGGAGACAGCGGGAACTGGGAGTGGGAGAGAGAGGGATGATAGGGTAACACCAGAAGGTAGAAAGGAATATCCGAGAGCTGAGGGTCTTCAGTGCGTGTGTTTTAATGCGAGGAGTGTGACTGGCAAAACAGATGAACTGAAGGCAATAATGTTCACGAGGAGTTTAGACGTGGTGGCGGTGACCGAGACGTGGTTGAAGGAGGGGCAAGACTGGCAATTGAATATTCCAGGGTATAAGTGTTTTAGGCGTGACAGAGTTGGTGTGAGGAGAGGTGGGGGAGTGGCTTTATTAGTTAAGGACAACATCATAGCAGTGCAGAGGGAGGGAGGTATGGATGATTTAGGAATTGAGTCTCTATGGGTGGAGTTGAGGAATAGGAAGGGAGTGGTTACTCTGTTGGGTGTTTACTACAGACCGCCCAACAGCCCGCGGGCCGTGGAAGAAGGGATATGCAGGGACATTTTAGATAAGTGTAGGAAAAATAGGGTGGTAGTAGTGGGAGATTTCAGTTTTCCTGGAGTAGATTGGAGTGTGCCCAGGGCTGTAGGAGTGGACGGGGAGGAATTTGTACAGTGTGTTTTGGAAGGGTCCTTGGAGCAGTATGTGGATGGCCCGACTAGAGAGAGGGCTATACTGGATTTGGTTCTGGGAAATGAGCCAGGCCAGGTGGTTGACGTCGAGGTAGGAGAGCAGGTGTCAAATAGTGATCGCAACTCTGTCTGCTTTAGGATATTAATGGAAAAGGACGAGACTGGCCCAAAAGGGAAGGTATTTAACTGGGGGAGGGCTAGATACAGCCAGATTAGGCAAGATCTTAAAGATACCGACTGGGATAAGCTTTTTGAGGGCAGGTCGACGAGGTACATGTGGGAGTCTTTCAAGGGAAAACTAAACTCTCTGCAGGAAAGATACGTGCCGGCAAGGAGGAAGGATGGGAAAGGTAGGATTAGAGAACCTTGGCTTACCAGGGAGATTGAGGACTTGATCAGGAAAAAGCGAGAGGCTTACATTAGATCTAGGCAACTAGGGACTGAGACAGCGCTGGAAGCTTATAGAGAGTGTAGACGGGATCTTAAAAGGGATATTAGAAAGGCAAAAAGGGGCCACGAGGTGGCTCTGGCAGGTAGGATAAAGGAAAATCCAAAGGCATTTTACACCTATGTAAGGAGCAAAAGGATGGTTAGAGGCAAGATTGGACCTCTTAGGGACAGAGGAAGGGATCTATGCTTAGAGCCTGAGGGAATGGGGGAGATCCTGAATGAATACTTTGCGTCGGTATTCATGCAGGAGACTGGACAGATGTCTGTGCCTGATGTTGACAAAGTTGAGGATCGGTTGAGGGAAATAAGGATTACGAGGAAAGAGGTGTTGGGGCTGTTAGGCAGCTTAAAGACATATAAAGCTCCGGGGCCTGATGGCATTTACCCCAGGCTGCTAAGGGAGTTGAGGGAAGACTTGGCTGGGCCTCTGACGCAAATCTTTGTCTCTTCCTTGGACACAGGTGAGGTCCCAGAGGACTGGAGGATAGCAAACGTAGTACCGTTGTTTAAAAAAGGTCAGAGGGATCACCCAGGGAACTATAGGCCGGTGAGCTTGACTTCAGTTATAGGTAAGCTAATGGAGAGGATCCTTAGGGACAGGATGTATGAGCATCTGGAGCGCTGCGATCTGATCAGGGATACGCAGCATGGCTTCGTCAAGGGGAAGTCTTGTCTTACAAATCTAGTGGAATTTTTTGAAGAAGTGACAAAAACAGTTGATGAAGGACAGGCTGTTGATGTCGTCTACATGGATTTCAGTAAGGCGTTTGACAAGGTTCCTCATGGTAGACTGATAGAGAAGGTGAAGGCGCATGGGATACAGGGTCGGGTATGTAGATGGGTCGAGAACTGGCTCGGGAGGAGGAGACAGAGGGTAGTAGTGGAAGGCTCTTTTTCCGGCTGGAAGCCTGTCACTAGTGGAGTGCCACAAGGCTCAGTACTAGGTCCTCTTCTATTTGTGGTCTACATAAACGACTTGGAAGTAGGGGTAGGTGGTGAGATCAGCAAATTTGCTGATGACACCAAGATGCTTGGATTGGCGGGTACAGAAGAGCAGTGTCAGGCAATACAACAGGACATAGACAGGTTGGTAGACTGGGCAGATAGATGGCAAATGGAATTTAATCCGGATAAATGCGAGGTGATGCATTTTGGCCGGAAAAATGTAGAAGAGAGTTATAGGATAAAAGGTAAAACTATACGGAGCATAGAGACGCAGAGAGACTTGGGGGTGCAGGTTCACAAGTCTCTGAAGGTGTCCTCACAGGTGGAGAAGGTGATAAAGAAGGCGTATAGTATGTTAGCTTTCATAGAAAAGGGTATAGAATACAAGAGTAGGAGTTTGATGTTGCAGTTGTATAGAACTTTGGTTAGGCCTCACTTGGAATACTGCGCCCAGTTCTGGTCGCCGTACTATCGGAAGGATGTGGAGTCCTTGGAGAGAGTGCAGAGGAGGTTTACCAGGATGCTGCCTGGTATGGAAGGACTGTCTTATGAGGAACGATTAAATAGACTGGGGTTGTTTTCCCTTGAAAGACGTCGGCTTAGAGGGGATCTCATAGAGGTGTATAAGATTATAAGGGGTATAGATAGAGTAAATGGAGGTAAACTTTTTCCACCTTCAGAAATGGATAGGACGAGGGGTCATGGCCATAGGGTGAGGGGGGCTATGTATAAGACGAATATTAGAGGGCAGTTTTTCACACAAAGGGTAGTGGGGGTGTGGAATGCACTGCCGAGTAAGGTGGTGGGAGCAGGCACGCTGGGGCTGTTTAAGGGTCTCTTGGACAGCCACATGAGCGGTATGCAGATAGAGGGATATATTAGGACTGTTTAACTACGGCTTTTTTCCACAGGTAATTCGGTCCATACTTGACCAACATTGAGCATGCATTCGGCAGGTGGTGCGGGTACAGCTCTTGGATGTTGATTCATGGGTTGCCTGGTACCTCATGTCGTAAATGAGTGCTTTATGTGGACCATCTGAAGGGCACCATGACAGCTCAGAGACTATCGATGTGGCTGTGCAGACACTTGGAATTGGGCCGGTGTCTGCGGGAGTTTGCGCGTTCTCCCCGTGGTTGCGTGGGTTTTCTCCGGGCACTCCGGTTTCCTCCCACAACCCAAAAATTCGCTCTTAGGCTGATTGGGAAACAAATTGTCCCTATGGTGAGAATTTTCCATGTTAGGAATAATATATATATTATTATATAGGAATATTAAAATAGGATAATGGATTTGCTACTATATAGTATGACGGCGGCGCGGGCTTGTTGGGCCGAAGGGCCTGTTTCCCGTGCTGTGTTGCTTAAAAAAAAAAATTGTTCAACTGCAGGAGAGGTAGAGGTTTGAATTAATGCTCTGGAGACATAAACTAAATCTCACCATGGTAGGCTGGGAAATTTAAATTCATTACGTAAACCTGGAATAAAAATGCTAAATGAGTATGAATCTATCATGAAAAATCCATCTGGTTCACTGATGTCTGTTAGGGAAGTAAATCAATCATCTCTACATAATCAGGTTTACATGCGAGTCTAGATTTATACACAATGGTTAACTCTTAATTGCCCTCCTAAGTGATCTAGCAAGGCACTTGGAGCAACCATGTAATATTTTATATCTACCGGGCATTAAACTAAGCACAAATTCGAAGAGTGGTGCACTCTGCCTATGGACACTGCAAAATCTTCTTCAAGAATGTCAGGGGACTTGTGTCAAGATTGGTGGGGTTGCCCAACACGTTCCTCCATCACCATTCCAAGGTATGCCCTACCTTACCAGCATAGTGTCCCAAATATTCACTCTTACCCTCGTGAAGTTTCATGGCATCAGATTAACTATGGATAAGGAAACTTCCCGATGAATACCATCTACCACCCTCCTTCGATGATGAATTGTGACACCCACTCGGAAGAAGCACGAGTACCATGGTGGCTGCATCCAAACCCTGGTGGGGGACTTCAATGTTCATCACCAAGAGTGTGTCGAGAGAACCACTGACAGAATGGCTGTGACCCGAGGGGCTTATTTGCTGAGCCTATAACAGTTGATGAGAGAACCAACACAAGGGTAATAACTTTGGCTTCCATGTTCAAAACATCTTCCTTTCAAAGGTGAACCTGTCCAAGGCAGTGTTGATAAGACTGGTTACTACACAGGCTCTGTGTAGATTGAGCACCTTGGATTTTTTTTTTGTGTTGTGTAGCAGTCTTCAGACGATTTTAATCAATTCACAAGATATCAAGAAATGACAATATGGATACAGCAAAGGCAATGGTTCCCAAACCATCCCAGTTGTAGTGCTGAAGATTTATGCTTCAGAAGTAGCCACAGCGCTAGCCAAGCTATTCCATTAACCCTCAACCTGGAAATATAAAATGTTGTCCAAGTATGTCCTGTCCATAAAAAGCAGGGCAAATTCAATCTAGCCAGTTTTTGTGCTGTCTATCCCCAAATCATTGGAAAAGTGATGGAAGTCATCATTGACTATGTACTGTCCAGTGGCATTCAGTCAGCAATAATCTGCTCACTGTTTGTATTCTCTCATGACTGTTCAACTCCAAATCTAATGATAACCTTGGCCTAAGGAGCTGAATTCCAAAGATGAAATGGTGACTTTGACAAATGTGGTAATAATTAGAACAAATAAAATTGGAATAATAAATTAGCATTAACTGGATTTGTTAATGGACAGCAAAAAGAATATGAAGAAAGTGGATATTTTCAGATTGGCCTCCAAAGCAGTGGAATGCTGCAAGGTTCAGAACTTAGGTCTCAGCTATCTAAATAATGCTTGAATGAGGAGACTGTCATTTATCTAGGTTTGCTAAGGATACCAAATTCACAGAAAAGTAAGCAGTGAAGAGGAATCAGAGGCTGCAGAGATACAAACAGGTTGGCTGATTGGGCAATATCATGGCAGATAGAATACAATGTGGTGAAAAGAGAAGCATGAAATTGTCAGAGGACAGATGGTCACCATTCAGCACATCATGTCTGTGATGGGTCCAGGGAGTGGATCACTTTCAGTCACCCATTCACCTTCTCCCCTTAGATTTGTGTGTTTGTTCTTTTCAGGTAATCATATTCCCTGTGTAATGTTTTACCAGTCTTCAATGTTGAACCAGTCTTCTTCATGCTCTTGGGCAGTGCATTCCAGAATGGATGAGTTGATAGCAGAGGTTGCAACATATGAGTATATGATCTTATAAAAGAGCAGACCAAAGAGGAAAAAAGGTGGGATAGTGTTGTTAATTAAGGAAAGTTTCAGAGCAGTGCTGAATCCTGATGTAAGGGTAGTAGGTAGTGATGTAGAATCAGTTTGAGTTGAAATCGTGTCTTCCCTGCCTTGGTTTCAAGGTTGGGTATAGTCTATATACCTTAAGAATATGATTTCTCAAGAAGTCAGAGCAGAAATAGGGAAATATTGTGCATGTTCGAAGGGGACTGCAATTATCTTGCAGATTTTAATCTTGTTTGGACAAACCAAACTGGTAAGGATAACATAACAGAAGTATTTGTGGAATGCATCAGGGATTGCTTTTTAGAGCAGCATGTTGTAGAACCAACAAGGGAATGGCCACTTTAGATTTGATTTTGTGTAACGAAAGAGGATTAAGAAGGGATCTTGTGGTTAAGGATCCCTTGAGGGGGTAGTAACCACAATATAATAAAATTCCATATGCGGTTTAGGAGCCATTGATCCATAACCAGTTTCTCCAATTTAAAAATAAAGGCAATTATAATGCTATAAGGGAGAAGTTGCCTAAGGTGAACTGGATAAACGAGCTAAGATAAGATCAGTTGATGAGCAGTGACAAATATTCAAACAGCTGGTCCAAAACTCCTGCTGAGCATTTATCTCAATGAAAAAGAGAGATTCCGCAAGAAATAGGCGAACTCTGTGATTAATGTAAGAGGTTAAGAATAATGTTAAATTGAAAAGCAGGAGATGCAAAGTAGCAAGGGAAGTGGTAGATGAGAGGACTGGGAATTTTTAGGATCCAGCAGCAAGAAACTAAAAGCACATAAAAAGGGACAGTATGAATTTTTGAGGGAACTTGCATGCAGCATTAAAACAAACAGTAAGCGCTTCTATAGATATATAAATAGGAAGTGGGCGGCTAAGATAAACGTGGGACCTTCCACTTAATGAGATGAGTGAATTGCTAACAGCAAACAAAGAAATAATGGATATGCCAAGTCAACCTTTTGCATCTGTCTTCAGCATGGACAATGTTGCAAATATCCCTGAATTATATGGGCTGATTTCAAAAAAAGCATTGTAGAACTTAAAACAATATCCAATCACGAAGAATAGAGTATTAGAGAAACTCAAGAGGTTGAGGGTGGACAAGTTACCAAGACCTAATGAGCTGCATGCTAGGGTTTCACTGGAAGTAGCTGCAGAGATAGTAGACCCATTGATTGAAATTTTTTATAACTTGCTAAATTCCAGGAGGGTACCAGAAGATTAAAAAAGCCAATGTGATGCCCTTGTTCAAGAACGAAGCAAGGCAAAAGACAGGGAACTGTAAGCCAGTTAGTTAAATCTCTATTATTGACAAGATGCTAGTGTCAGTAATCAGAAAAAATAACTAATTATTTAAAAAAACTGAATTTAATCAAAACTAGTCAATGTTGTTTTATGAAAGGTAAATCAAGTTTGACAAATTTGCTTGAATTCTTTGAGGATGTAAAAGATACAGTAAGTAGAGTGGAACCTGTAGATGTAGTGCATTTGGATTTCCAAATGGCATTTGCCAAGTTGTCACATAAGAAGCTGATGCAGAAAGTAAAAGCCTATAGAATTGAACGAAGTGTGTTAGCATGGGTTGAAAACTGGCTGTCACGAAGGAAATGGAGAGTTGGAATAAATAGGTCCTTTTCAGAGTGGAAGGTTGTAACTAGTGGAGTATTGCAGGGATCAGTTCTTAAGCCTGTAATTGTTCACTGTTTACATTGATGACCTAGAGGAAGGAACAGAATGTAAGCTTTCCAAATTTGGTGATGATATAAAGATAGGTGGAAGGGCATATTGTGGTGAGGATATTGTGATTCTACAATGGGATATCATAAATTGGGTGACTAGTTGAAAACCTGGCAAATGGAGTTTAATGTAGGGAATTGCAAGATCATGTGCTTTCATAGGAGGAATCAAAAAATCATTATCTAAATGGAGAGAGACTACAGGTGAGTGAAGTGTTTTAGATCTAGGTGTTCCAGAGCATGAATCCCAAAAAGTTAGAAGGCAGGTCCAACCCGTAATTAAGAAGGCAAACAGCATTTTGACATTTATTGTCTTCCAACCCCTTTTTCGGGAGGTTTTGTGGCATTGTACAGGCTGTTGGTGAGGCCTCACCTGGAATACTGCATATAGTTTTGGTCCCCTTATCTAAAAAAGAACAGTAGCAATGGTGGCAACCCAAAGGAGATTCACTAGGCTAATTCCTGGGATGAGAGCATTGTCTTCTCAGGAGAGACTGAATAGTCTGGCTCTGTATTCTTTGGAGTTTAGAAGAGTGACAATTGATCTTATTCAAACATGCAAGAAGATCCTGAGGGGGCTTGACAGAGTCAGTGGTGTGATATTGTCACTAGTGACAGAGTCTTGAACAAAGGAACATAGCTGCAAGATAAAGAGCCGGTCATTTAAAACTGAAATACATTGAAATTTCTTTTTGCAGAGGATGGTGAATCTCTGGAATGCTCTGGTCCAAAGGGTAGTGGAGGCTGGATCATTTAGAAGCATTTAAAGTGGAGTTGAATAAATATTTGATAGATTAAGGAATAAAGAGCTATGGGCAAATGGCACAGAAAAGGATTTGAGGCATAGATCAGCTAGGATTCTTGAATAGAAAGACAGGCTTGAAAGACCTGGTGGCCTATTTCTGTTTCTGTCCGTTGTGTTGTAGGTTTTAAGCTAGTGGAAATGAGAGAGGGGCAGGGTGCACAAACAACAAAATGTGAGGTGTAGGACAGGAAAGATAAATTACAAAAGATTCAATGGTTCAAGTGCCAAAGGGAATGGCAATAGATATGGTAAAGAATGAAAAGATATGTCCAGATGAGATGTAAATGACTATATAGCAATCATCTGAATGCAACATGAAGGGATAGAGAAAGAAATGAGTCACAACTGCCCCAAGCTAGCAAAAAAACTTATGTAATGAGATGAAGCAAAGGTTTTGAACTTGGCGTTTAGAAGGCTGTAGGGTTCAAGACAAAAGATGAAGTGCTGAGCCTTTGAGTTAGTTCATCTATAAATGATGTAGGAAGGAGAGCAAATTAGGACGAACTGCTTTTTAATTGCAGACACATCTGATTAGCATATTAAACTTTGCAATTTGCCTTTCGATTAATTCCCCTGGTCTTTGTATCCTGACAGTGCCTTCATCAAGGTGATTCCTGGGCTAGTACTGAGATGCAATTTAATTCCACAACATAGCTGATTTCACAATATTTGTAGCAGTCCAAGGTGGTGCAAAACCAAGACCAGGAACAATGACATTTTTGAACAAGATACATTTGCATGTTTTCCATCTGATTGCCATTGATAGCATTGAATTGTCTAATTACTTGACCCTCCAGCAACTGGATGATGTCAGAAGTCCAAGTATTGTAGAAATTATACAAAAAGATTGAGCATTGCTACAAAATTTTAAAAAAAGCATAATGTCTCCAAGATAACTTGTCAACTGTATGTATTATGGTTGTGCATAGGCAGGCCATTTCATCTGGTGCATGGATACGAGAGGCAATCTTCGGGTATACATTGAACACTGTTTGAGATTTAGGCTATGTGGTTCAATAAGCTCTGAAAGATTTGTAAGTTGTCTATAATAAGCTGTAGTAACTAGCAGTGAGTAGGGGAAGAAGATATCCTTTCATCAAATAAATGACTTGTTATTCAGAAATTTGTAAAGAACCGATGTTAGTTCTTAACATCATTGAAGCTAATATTGTTTTTTTTGGTTCATTTAAATGACTCCACTAAGAAATTACAGATTTCAAATTAATCACCTAAAAGGAATAAACAAAATATATTTGGTAATTTTCCACATCCCTCATGTATGGATCTAAATTATCATAAGTCAAAAATTCAGTGATTTTTTTTTTACAGAATGATCATTTCCATTCAGAGTTGCAGTTGGAAACTAAATTTCCCTGTATCAGCTATTCAAACTGTAAATTCACCCTTTTTTCATATGGATGTCAGTGTCCATAACTTCCTCCATAGTTATTGTTTATAATTAGAACATGTAAACATCACAGTGAAAATGATGTCGAATCAGAGGCAACATGGCCATTTTTCCTGTTTGTGTGGAAATCTTAAGTTTTAAAATTGTCTGGTAATGTAAATCCCAAGCATTTATCTGAAGTGCTACTTCCACTAGGTTGATCTCCTGGTGAAATCAGCTGACCTGCTGCCATTTAGAGTAGGTCAAGAATTTGGGAATGGGGAATCCATGGGTTTGTTGAGCCTATGAATTTATTGAGTTGTTTCTTTTCTAAATCTATTAGTCTTAAAAATAGATCATTGCCATACCAACAGCATCATTACTTTTAAATCTAAAAAAATGGCAAGGATCCAGCAGATTACCATTGTTTTCAACTGGAGGACATGATTGTGATTAAAGCTTCCAACCATTATCAAAGCTGAGTAATGGCTGAAAAGTCACAGGTAAATTATGGAGCTCCATAAGTGGTGTACTCCATAACCGTTTAATTTACAGTCACACTAAGATCTTGACAGGTTGGTTTCACCAATATATTGGCACCAGTCTTCCAAGAAAATTTGAGTTAGTAAGTTTTGTATTGATTTTCTACAGTGATACCCAGCTAAACCTGATACAAGTTTTGTGACATTTATGATTGCCTATTCAAATAAAGCAAAAATAAAATTATTTTTATGGAGATGGAACTGGAACAAGGTCCTGCTGAGGCACTTGAGGGGCTAGTATTGAAATTAAAGCACGAACCTCAGAAGATGATCTCTAGATTGTTATGAGTTACGTGCAAATTGGTATAGAAACAACAGTTTAAAATGATAATTGCGTGTGGCATGCATGGGTTTTGATGCGTGGAACACTGGCACCAGTGCTGGGGAAAAAGGGGGAACTGTTCTATTAGGATAGACTCCACTTAACCTTTATTGTATTGGTGAATTAGATAATTAAATCTGGTGAATAGAATAACTGGGATGGTGAATTCAGTTAATTGGAGTCTATAACTTAGTAACAACAGAGTGAGAGTGCTACCAACACAATAAGGACCTGAGGAGGAACCAACTGCTGGATGCTCTGTATTGGATTTTTGAAGGCATCTGATAAACTGTTGTACAAGAGGTTACGACATAAGATTTGGGCTCATGTTATTTGGGATGATATAAAAGTGCGCTTTGAGAAATGGGTAACAAACGTAGTAGAAAGAAATGTGCAATTTTTAGATAGGCAGGCTAACAATAGTGACACAGATAGAACATAGAACATTACAGTGCAGAACAGGCCCTTCGGCCTTCGATGTTGCGCCGACCAATTAGGAAAAAGCAATGACCCTCCAAACTAAACCATTTCCTTTTCATCCATAAACTTATCCACTAGCCCCTTAAACACCACCAAACTTGGCGCATCTACAACTGCTGCAGGCAGGGCATTCCATACCCTAACCACACTCTGGATAAAGAACCTACCTCTGATATCCGTCCTATAACTACCACCCCTTAATTTAAAGCTATGTCCCCTCGTGCTAGCTTTCTCCATCCTAGGAAAAAGGCTATCACTGTCCACCCTATCTAAACCTCTAATCATCTTATATGTTTCAATAAGGTCTCCTCTTAGCTGCCTTCTTTCTAACGAAAACAACCTCAAATCCCTCAGCCTCTCTTCATAAGACCTGCCTTCCATACCAGGCAACATCCTGGTAAACCTCCTCTGTACCCTCTCCAATGCCTCCACATCTTTCTTATAATGCGGGGACCAGAACTGCACACAATACTCCAAGTGCGGCCGCACTAGAGTTTTGTACAGTTGCAACATGACGTTGCGGCTCCGAAATTCAATCCCCCTACCAATAAAAGCTAAGACTCCTATGCCTTCTTAACAACCTTATCGACTTGATTGCCAACTTTCAGGGATCTATGCACATATACACCAAGATCCCTCTGTTCATCAACACTATTAAGAGTCCTACCATTAGCCCTATACTCTACACATTTGTTATTCCTGCCAAAGTGAATTACCTCACACTTTTCCGCATTAAAATCCATTTGCCACCTCTCGGCCCAGCTCTGCAACTTGTCCAAGTCTCTCTGCAAACTATAACACCCCTCTTCACTATCTACCACTCCTCCGACTTTGGTGTCATCTACAAATTTACTAATCCTAAGATGAGTGGGTTATGAGCGAAAGATGTGAAGAGGGCACAGTATCAAAAGGTTTGGACAGGATAATGAGTAGGGGAGACCATACCATAAAGAATATAATGTGGAGAAGTATAAGTTTTTCAATTTGGTAGAAAAGGTGAAAATTGTACAATATTGTTTCAGTGGTGAGACTGGGAAGTGTTGACATTTAGAGGCACCCGGGTGTCCCTCTGCACAAATCATAGAAAGTAAACGTGTAGCTACAGCAAACTATTAGAAAAGCAAATACTATGGTAGTATTTATAGCAGAGATTGGAATATGAGTTAAGAGAAAGCCTTGCTGCAATTGTATAGAAACATAATGAGATTACATGTTGAGTACTGAATATAGTTTAGATCTCCTTAACTAAAGAAGGATATATTTGCCTTGCAAAGTGGGATTGGGAAGCACAACAAAGGTTCATTAGATTGGTTCCTGGGGTTGAGGAGAGATTGAGTAGACTCTGGTTGTAGTCCCTTGGCTTTGAAATAGTTGGAGGTGATCCCATTGAACCATATGAGCCCAGATCTTCTGGTCCCCGAAGGGTCATACCGTGGAGGTATCCCAGAAGTTAGGGAACCCAAGGACTGCATGCAAATGGCCTGGGTAGTTCAAACATCCATTAGACAATTTCACTGTGTCTGGAACCCTCTGAAACCTTGATTTAAAGGGCTTTGGATATTCCGTCTCTCTGTTAGCAATTTAGTTACCTATAGTTACCTAAAGTTAGAAAGATTGAAACAGAAACTGGTTTTAACCCCTGAGTAACTAATACTGTTTAGCCCCATACTCCACCCCCCCCCCCCCCGCCCCCTGCCAACCACCTTCACATTCCATCTCCATTCAATTACTCCAATTCCTCCAGATCATCTCCCACATCCCCTGCATTAACACCACCCCAAAAAAAACAAACACCTAACTCACCCCCATCTGACTCTGACCACCCAACAGCCATCCTCAAACTCCAACCCCTCACCCAATTACCTTGCCTCCTAGTTTGTCAAAGTGACTGGAACATTCAAACATACTCATTTATGGCAGTAGATGCTGTTGGAGGAGATGTCTTTTTGCTTCACCTGACGATCCAGATACACACCATGTTTCTCAGCATACTGGGTTGAAAGTCCGGGTATGAAATATGAAGCTCCAGTCTAAGCTAGGAAAATAGGATCAGAGTGGTAGTCCAACAATAATTGGCACTCTGGACATTTTGGCCCCAAATTCTTCAGTGAGCTTGACAGGATGGTTGCTGGGAGGATGTTTTCCCTCATTGGAGAACGTGAATTTTGGGGTTCTAATCTCAGAATAAGACCTGAGATGAAGAGAAATCTTCTCACTTGAAGGGTTGTATGTCTTCGGAATTTACTTACTCAGAGTTGTGGCTGTTCAGTCATTGAGTACGTTCAGTATATTTTTGGATACTCTGAATTGAGAAATATAGAGAGAGAGCCAGAAGAGTGCGGCAGGGTTTATCTGAGGTAGAAGTATGACCACAATCTGTCTGAACACCAGAGCAGGCTCGAAGAGCTGACTAACCTCTTATTTTACATATTCTTATTGTACTTAACATTAATTACAACTTATGCCTGTCTGTTTAGTGTTTTCCCTTTTCAGTATCTCCTTTTCCCTAATCCATTGTATCAAATTAATACACCAATGTGACTTTTAAAGGTTTTCCTTTTATGCGAAGTGACTAGAGGTTGACCAAGGTAATGTTGAGAAGAATCGTGCGCCTGGGCTTCCAAAGTATCACGTGATAAACTTCACTGCAGAATTAAAACTCTGAGATTAAAGGTGCGTTGGTGATGTGGACATGAAATTGGTTTAAGCAGAGATAGCAAAGAGTAGTGGTGAGCAGTTAATTCTCAGCCTGAAGTTAAGAATGTTGTGATGCTTCCAAGAGGGATAAGTATTATGGCCATCTATGTGAATGACTGGACTTGAATATAATTTCGAATTTTACAGAAGGCACAAAGTTGAAATTACGTAGTGAGGAAAATAGTAACATAATAGGTTGATGAAAGTGCATGATAATGAAATTTAATGCAGTGAAGTATGAATTGATGTATTTTGGAAGAAGAATAAGAAAAGTCAATCTGAACTAAACGGTACAATGTTAAACAGCGTACAAGAAGAGATATCTGATAATTTGCTTACAAAAAATTGAAATTGGGAGGACATGTTGATGAAACTATTTTTAAAAATGTGTAGGGATCTTTTACAAATAGAAGCAAAAAATACAAGAGAAAAAGTCATGAGAATTTTTTATCTATTGCTGAATAGGCCTTAGAATATTATGTACAAATTTGGGTGCAGCATTTTAAGGAGGATGTCAGAGACTTGGTGAGGAGACAGAGAAGATGAGATAGAGTGGCATCATGGATGAGTGACTTGAGGTGATTGGCAAAATTAAGGATACGAGATTGTGCTCCTTAAAACGGACAAAACTGTGTCCGCTGACAGGTGGGTCAGTAAGAAGAGGTAATTGGCAAAAAAGAGCTAGTCAAAGAGCAATTGAGTTATTATCTGGAAAGCACTGTCTAGGCAGCGTAAACTGATTAAATACCAACTTCAAAAAGAATTAAATACTTGTAAAGGAAAATTTTCTGGAGTGTTAATAGGTAGCTTTTCAGAGCTGGCACAGGCTGAAAGAGAAAGACATCTTTTTACATTGTATTATTCAATGATGCAAGAAAGTGTTGGTTTGTTTCACTTCTTTCTGCGGGCAGAACTAAAATCAGTATAGTATACAGGTTTGCATGTAACAGTGGAAAATTGGGCAAACTATTCTTGCCAGCGAAATCCCTTTTAACAGTATTAGGGCATGAGAGCAATGATCCTGTAATGGGGTAATAGATCTATCCATTATGACAGACGATGACTCTGACTGTTGTTTTACTTTCTGTTCATTCTGGCTGCTTAATATTCACGTTGTCATCTCATAATGCCAATCATATTGCACTTCTGTGTTTGAATTGCGTTCTTCATGTGCTTTTCTCGTTTCATATTCTGTATTCATAAATGCAACTTTGTAAAGAATTGCTAAATTATTGCTTGCGCTAGTGGGCTGAGTTTAATTGAAATCCTACATCTCTAACTTTTCAGGTTATCTCCCGCCTATTATGCCCATCGGATCATTCAGTACCTCTCGCGCAGGGACAGTATTCGACAGCGGTCGATGCGATACCAGCCGAACCGAATGCGAGCCAGTTTGGAAAATTCAACTAGCAGCCCGGCCCAACCCATTGACGGTGCTGATATGGATTTTGATGATTTTGAGTAAGTACAGGTTGAATTTTTATCTGATGCACATGGTATGGCTACAGTGGTGACCTCAAGCAGGAATTGCTGAGCATGATCACATGGTGGAGCTTTGTGGTTCAAGGTGTACACCTATGTTAGTCCTTTTTTTCTCTCTCTCTCTCTCTCTTTTACTTTTTTCTCTCTGTCTCTTTGCTCTCTTTTCTTTCTCTCTTTCTCCCTGTTTCTCTTTTTTTTCTGTCTTCTCTCACTCATTCTCTCTCTCTCTCTCTCTCTCTCACTCCTCTGTCGCTCTCTGTCTGTCTGTCTGTCTCTCTCTCATTCATTATCTCTTGCATTCCCTCTTGTGCTCCCTCTCGCCTTCCCCTTTCCCCATGCTCCTGCCAGTCGACATCAGAATCACGAGGAAGCTCAACACAGCTCTGTCACCTCCGAGAATGGATTTGATAAGTCTGCTAACTAGGAAGGCGATGATATGTCATTAGGTAGCTGTATGATTTTGTGGTGACATATCTTCCTACTAACTGCCAAGTTCTTTGATATGCCATGACTATATAGGGCATGGAACATTCTTTTTGCAAGTATTGTACCAAACTTAAATTACTTTTTGTTACATTTGCAATTTAATATAAATGATGCTCTAGAACAATAGTCTGTTAATTCTGTAGCTATATACTGATGCACATCCTCCTCTCTTTCCCACCTCTTCCATACACAAAAGATTTTTGAAAAGGCTTTTCTGGAAAGAATTGAGGGAAATAATGTATTTTACCAAATGTTTAGAAACATAACTGTGGTTATTAAAGGATTTTTGCTAAAATGTGAAATAACAGAAACTGAAATTTCTCTGCTGCTAATTTTACTTTAGATAGAAATCTCACTTGAGTCTCTTGTTTACCGTTCATCCCTATTTATGGCTTGTGGTTTTCTCTTCATGGAGCATTGATAGTTTTTTGATCATGTCATAATTACAATTCTGAGTGAAATGTGCATCTAGTACAGGACCATGTCCTGAGCTTTTGAATGCTAGCCTTTCCTATTTAGAGTCATAGATTAAAATAATGGAGCTCCTACAATCCAGAAGGAGGCCATTTGGCTTACATCGACAACAATCTCACCATGCCATATTCCCATAATTCTACACCTTTACCCTGTTCATGTCTCTGACATGAAGAGTCAATTTAACATAGCCAATCCACCTAACTTGTACATCTTTGGAATGTGGGAGGAAGCCAGAGCACCCAGAGGAAACCCACGCAGGCAAGGGGAGGACATGGAAACTCCACACAAGTGATCAGCTGAGGCCATAATTGAACCAGGGTCCTTGGTGTTGTGAGGCAGCAGTGCTAACCACTGTGCTACCATACCATACTTCAAGCAGGTTTTTTATTAAGCATTTCCTGCAGGTGGGATCTTCAGGTCTCAGGGAAGGTGATGTCTCCCAAGGTGGGTTCCCAGGAGCAGGCAAAACATACAAAATGCTTCAGACTTCAGTGGAACCATAAGATTCTCTTTGCAACCTATGGCACACTCTCGTTGGATGAGGCATAAATGGATTTTTAGCAATGTACTCAATTCATAATTGCATATTAACAGCCTCTCTGGCCTTGGGAAAAATAATAACTTCATGTTTGTGGAATGTCAGATTCTTCCATTAAAAGAATGGTTTAGCTACTAGCTTAATTCCTTGTGCATGTCCCAACCATTTATTTTGCTGCTTGTAAATACAGAATTGAAAATGAAAAATTCAGTGCACTTTACACACTGCAAATCAGGAAATAATTTGTTGTTAGTCTTGCTGCTGACATTGCTATTGTTGGATGTTTGCAGACCTTGTGACATTGGTACCTGTTTCAAATTAACCTTTTTGGAAGGGTAAATCCATTTCACTGACATCACTAAATCTTCTTTATGGGTAGTTTTCTTCAAGACCAACGTCAAGATCATTATTCCATATCTCATGGATCATGGGCTGGCAATATATGAAGTGTAACGGTCTGCGTTAACGTTTTGGGCTAATGTTGGCCTGAGTACAATACTGTCCATGACACTCTCATTCATATTAATTGCAGTTTCACTATGGCTCCTTGTTGCTTTGCTTGGTCCCATGCTGATATCAAGCACAGACACTCTTACCTCACCCATCAGGACTCATCAGAACAAATGCAAGAATGCCCACTTTCAGATGATCACAAAGTTAATGTTACAGGAGAAAAGACTGTTGATTGGCTACAGGTCAACTCTGGTGGAGAAAGCTGGCTAATGAGTGAGCCAACTGTCTTTCTGCTGCACATTTTTTTGGGTGCAAATATATTGGGTGTAATTGGCTTTCATGCTCTTGTGATTCTAGTTAATATTTTTACAGTAATTTTGCCATTCAGTTAAGAACTGTATAAAACAACAACTGTTACGTATGAATGACTATTGCAAATCATCACCTTCCCCTCTTGCACTTTTTATAAAGTTTTAATTATTCTCAACTGGGAATGATTTATGTCTCCATTAAAGTGAAAAGATAACACAGCAGAAGTGATTAGTAAATTAAAATGAAGAAAGAAAACATACCTGTAATACCAGCATATTTAAAAAGAACAAATATCTTGTCATTTGCCATTCCATGTTATTAGCCATAAATACATCAATCTCATTTCAATGTGAATTAGATTTGTGAATCATTCAGTAGTTTATCTTCACAGAATTACACCATCAAAAATGGGAGATTTTTCTCTAGGTACCCGAGCTGAACAGTAATTGAAGGTTTTGGGTGTCATTTCAGTTATAGTGGGCCTGAATTTTCCATCGTGTTGCACCACTTTTGGGTATGAAGACTTGGTAAAGTTGGGCATGAGGTAACGAGCACGATCCGTGCCTGCGTCCACACTGGTTATCCCTTTATTAAGGCCTGAACGTGGTCACAATCGGGACTGCGCCTGAAACAGGCACAACAGTCATTTAAATGCATTTGCGTGCATTTAAATTGACTTAATGGGCCGCATGCCCAACTTTACCAGCATTGCCTCCTTTACCACCAGGTTTGTCCATCCAGAATCAGTGCAAAACAGACATGCTCTAAAGAACTCCGATTTGAACTCCGATCATTGGAGGAGAAGTTGGAGGCCCGCTGCTACTCTGTCTGAGATTAGTGGAAGGGAATGTGGGTCTGCTGCTCTGCCTGAGATCAGTGGAGGATGAGTGGGTGGATCTGCTGCCACTCTGCCTGAGATTAGTAGAGGGAAAGGAGGAGTCCGCAGCCAATGATTATGAGGGGGGGGGGGGAACGGATTGGCTCCCATTCTGCTTGAGGAGGAAAGTGGAGGAGGGGCCTGAGACTTCTCTGGATGGTGGGGCCCGTGATTGGTCTGGATGGCGTGGGGATAAGGAGGGTCAGTAATTTGTGGAGGTGGGGCAATGTCTGTGAGGGCCAGGGGAGATGTGGCAGGGAACAGCATTCTATCATTTTGTTTTTGTGCATATACAGTTGGAGGTGCACATCAGAGCTGCAGGGTTTCGGGCAGATTTAGTCTAACCCACAGGTTTGTGCAGTGCGATTCAGACTTGATATTTTTGCAGGCAGAGTGCATATGGGGCGCCTGAGAACAAGTCTAAAAGTTGGATCTGAAACACTTCCAGTTTTAAGTCCGCCCAGCACTTAGAATCGAAATAGTAAAATAGGGCCCAGTATCTCTACTTAAGACTAGTAATAGAACATAGAACATAGAACAATACAGCACAGAACAGGCCCTTCGGCCTTCGATGTTGTGCCGACCAAAATAAAAAGCAATGCCCCTCCAAACTAAACCATTCCCTTCTCTTCCATATACTTATCAACTAACCTCTTAAACGCCACCAAACTTGGCGCATCTACAACAGCTGCAGGCAGGGCATTCCACTCCCTAATCACTCTTTGAGTAAAGAACCTACCTCTGATAAAGGAGGCATTGCCTCCTTTACCACCAGGTTTGTCCATCCAGAATCAGTGCAAAACAGACATGCTCTAAAGAACTCCGATTTGAACTCCGATCATTGGAGGAGAAGTTGGAGGCCCGCTGCTACTCTGTCTGAGATTAGTGGAAGGGAATGTGGGTCTGCTGCTCTGCCTGAGATCAGTGGAGGATGAGTGGGTGGATCTGCTGCCACTCTGCCTGAGATTAGTAGAGGGAAAGGAGGAGTCCGCAGCCAATGATTATGAAGGGGGGGGATTGGCTCCCATTCTGCTTGAGGAGGAAAGTGGAGGAGATAGAAGAGCTAAATATCTCAACAAGTTTAAGGGCCCTACATGATATTGTGACAAGTCCGCACAGCATTTTCTGGGGGTGTGGAGGGTTTGAAATTGAATTTGGTACTGACTGCTTGTACCAAATTCAATTTTATTGGCAAATTGCCTTCCTAATTTTTATATGGTATCATATCTTTGAACTGGAGGTTTGATCATCATATAAAATTTGAAGTGATGTTGAATATTCACCAACGTTTTAGATTTTGTGAAAATCGATGGAGAAGCTAAAAAGAGGCCTATCTTCTTTGCTGATAATTGAATAACTGTCTGTGTTCCACTAATAATTGTGGCAAGAACTGAAATAATTTGAGAAAACTTTGTGAACCAGAAATACTTTGATATCCATTCTAATGTCATCTGTACTTGCTCCATTCCTATCTGCTCTGTGTATTATGAGCTACTGTACATATCCCATTTGTAATTCTTATCTTTGCCAATTCCTTTCCTTCAAGTGAAGAAAGGCTTCAAAGTACATGTTTCCCATTATAGAGGGCAGCCAGTTTTTTGCACAATTACTTTGTCGTCAAATCACAATTTTTTTTTTGCTTTCTAGAACAATGTAGAGTAGTGGAGCAATTTGATTCTGAAATATATTAATATTTGAATACATTCAAACTGTACAGATATGTTGTTATTTCACAAGGATCGCATATCTATTGGCCCTCACCTGAGGTGTGGTGATCCTCGGGTTAAATCGCCACCAGTTAGCTATCCTCCTTATAAATCGTACATCCATCATATATAAATAATTTGGCAGAAAATGTAACTGGATTGATTAGTAAGTTTGTGGACGACACAAAGGTTGGTGGATTTGCAGATCGCGATGAGGACCATCAGAGGATACAGCAGGACATAGATTAGTTGGAGCCTTGGGCAGAGAGATGGCAGTTGGAGTTTAATCTGGACAAATGTGAGTAATGCGTTTTGGAAGGTTTGATGCAAATAGGAAATATACAGTAAGTGACAGAACCCTTAGCAGTATTGATAGGCAAAGGGATCTGGGTGTACAGGTACACAGATCACTAAAAGTGGCAATGCAGATGGAGAAAGTATTCAAGAAGGCATACGGCATGTTTGCCTTCATCGGCTGAAGTATTGAATTTAAAAATTGGCGAATCATGTTGCAGTTTATAGAACCTTAGTGAGGCCGCACTTGGAATATAGTGTTCAGCCACACTACCAGAAGGATTTAGAGGTTTTGGCAAGGATACAAAAAGATTTGTCAGGATGGCATTTGGAGGGCATTGGCTATGAGGTGAGGTTGGAGAAACTTGGTTTGCTCTCACTTGAATGATAGAGGTTGAGGGGAGACCTGATAGAGGTCTACAGGATTATGAGAGGCATGAAAGAGTGGCTAGTCAGAAACTTTTTTCCAGGTTGGAAGAGTCAATTACTAGGGGGCATAGGTTTAAGGTGCTTGGGGCAAGTTTTGAAAGAGATGTATGAGGCAGACTTTTTAACACAGATAGTGGTGGGTGCCTGGAACACGTTGCCAGGGGAAGTAGTGGAAGCAGATATGATAGTGACCTTTAAAGGGTGTCTTGACAAGTACATGAATGAGATGGGAATAGAGGGATATGGTCCCCGGAAGCTAGGAGGTTTTAGTTAAGCCTGACAACATAGTCTGTGCAGACTTGGAGGGCCGAAAGGCCTGTTCCTATGCTGTAATTTTCTTTGTTCTCTTTGATCTTTATGTTCAAGGGAGGAGTACCCTCTAGTCATTTTGACTATGGTGACTTTATTCACTGTCAACAGTAATTATCTGTTAAAACTTTTACATGTGGAGAAAGAGATATTCATTGGAAAATTATTTGGCAAGTTATTGAATAATAGAATGGAGCCATGTAATTGGGACTGTTTACCTTATAAAGACATAGACTTAGAGGAGATCTAATAGAGGTGTACAAGATTGAGGGGTATAGATAGAGTAAATAGGGTTAAGCTTTTTCCTGGGATGGACTCGAATAGCACGAGGGGTCACGGGCTTAGGGTGAGGGGGGTAAGGTATAATTTGGATGCTAGAGGGAGTTTTTTCACACAGAGGGTGGTGGGGGTATGGAATGCGCTGCCAAGTAAAGTGGTGGAGGCAGGTACTCTGGAGTTATTTAAGAAATACTTAGATGGGCACATGAACAGAATGGGAATGGAGGGGTATAGAAAACTGATTTAAAATAGGGATCATGAGCCTTGGGAGTCCCTGGGAAGTGTGTAAATAGATGATGATATTGATGTACTTGTTTTTATCCTACAGGTGCTTTGGTCCATCTTGTTGTCAAACAAGGGGCATACACGCGATGGGTCGTGAGAGGGCTGCTCTTGGATATTTTTTTTTGAGAGTATCCTAGTGCTTCACGTCATTAGTGTACGCTTGACCTGGACCATTTGATGGGCAACACGACAGCTCAGTGACTATCACTGTGATGTGCAAAATACATGGATTTGGGCCTGTGTCTGTGGGAGTTTGCGCATTCTCCTCGTGCTTGCGTGGGTTTTCTTCGGGTGCTCCGGTTTCCTCCCACATCCCAAAGATGTGCTCTTAGGCTGATTGGCAAAACAAATTCTCCCTAAATTGTCTCACATTTGGATCTATGGATTAAAAACTATAAACATGGACAGGGATTGTGGGTACAGGTGGGAACATTGGGGTGGCGGCATGGGCTCGTTGGGCCGAAGGGCCTGTTTCCCATGCTGTTTTGTTCTTTGTTGTAATCATATTTTTGTCCTAATGTGGAAGCACCCACAAGTGATGCATTTCAGTGTAATTTTCTTTGAATGTGTAAACACAAAAGAATTGCTTGCTACATGTTAAAGATCAATTTGCTCTATGTTTTAAATATAAATAATTTAGAGCCTTGATTTTTTTAAGAAGAATTTTTGCAATAGTTATGGGATGATACTCGCTCCCTTTATTACTATTTTCTGATGTATTTTGTGTGCAAGTGCCCTGCTGAATGAATTTCCATCATTAAAGTGCCCTACTTTGTATGGCATAAAGCTGAAGGTGCATGATAGTCCCAGTTATTTTAACTGGGACAACCCAATCTTCAATGAAGCAATCAATATTGACGTACAATGCAATGAGAAAAAGAAAAGTTATGACCTAAATAAACAGTTAAAACCTGGAAGGAGATGAATGATAATCAAGATTATGATGTCACTCCTTTAGAAGTTACTGGGTAACAGAAACTCTGAATCCACCGCACCTCCATTCGTATACTGATGCCTGGGCTGGTTGTAGTTCCTCAGATGAGAGCAGCTAATTAAACACGTTCTGAATTGCAGTGAATTAGCAGAGCAGTCAGTTCTTTTCTCTACTGGATCATCATTTGAGCTGTTGTTTATTTCATGGCAGCACTCAAAATACATATACAGAGTTGCTCCATATAATTAATAGAAACTACTTTTGCATGACCAACAAGTAGTGGGTGGCAGCCAATTAAGGTTGTAATCAAAGTAGATTTTTCAGAAACACTGCCAGCTCTCATGAATAAAACTGTGTTGAAATGAAAAGCAGTGAGAAATGTTTGAACCTAATATTGGCAGTCAATATCATACCCAGAATAGAACGATATCCACACTGTGGTTTAGCATCTAACCTGAAAATTAAGAGCTCTCTTAAATCACTGAAGCAGAAGTAAATGGGGACAAGCAATTGAGAATCAAAATGTCAGAGCTAACTCAGAAAATACTCCACTTGCAAGTGGGTGACAGGATAAAAATCTTCTGCAAAATGCTGGACAACCTTAAATTGCCATCTTGCTGTAAGCTTCATGGAGATCTGAGACAGCCTACAACTGGTGATGCACAGTATTCTGAGAAAAGAAATCATTTCAAGATAAACTTGACTCAGCAGCTTGAAGAAGACTGAATGTCCTCTGGGGAATTTTTAAAGCATTTGGACTCGGGCAAACTGAATGTAGATGATCTGGTGTCAATTGATTTTGCAATGCAGTATCCTACCATCATTGGCTCTAGTACGATTTCCATAGGAACCCAGAGATATTTCAGTCAAGCAGAAAAACTGCAATGGACTAGGCTTTCCTCTGGGATCTGTGACATGGGACAATAAAGCATAAATAGTTGTTCTGTTCTGTAGCTGATTCAATGATGTGGAGATGCCATTGTTGGACTGGGGTAACGTGCTGATGGTAATGTCGAGTTTCTCAAGTTTCCTAAGTTTCCTGTTCTTTGCATGGTACATTGAGGAGATCACACAGATGCTACGACAACAGATGAATGAACACTGCTCCACAATCACCAGACAAGACTGTTGTCTTCCTGTTTGGGAACACTTCAGTCGTCACGGGCATTCAAGTTATGATCTTCAGGTAAACGTTCTCCAAGGTAGCCTTCACAACACATGACAACGCAGAGTCGTTGAGCAGAGACTGATAGCCGAGTTCCGCACACATGAGGACAGCCTTAATCAGAACCTTGGGTTCATGTCACGTTATCTGTAACCCCCATGACTTCCTGCGCGTGCAAAATCTCATTCATTGTCCTGTCTGGAAACAATACACATCTCTTTAACCTGTGCTTAACGCTGTCTCCACTCACATTGTCTGTACCTCTAAGACTTGATTACCTGTAAAAACTCGCATTCCAACCATTGTTTTGTAAGTTGAGTTTGTGTCTTTATTTGTCTTGTTTGTGAATAGAACTTCCACTCACCTGATGAAAGAGCGGAGCTCCAAAAGCAAATGGCTTGTGCTACCAATTAAACATGTTGAACTTTAACCTGGTGTTGTGAGACTTCTTACTGTGCCCATTCAATACACAGACATTTACAGTGGAAGCGTACATTGTCTCAACCTTGGCCATGGTACAGTCTTTTTCCCACTCAAACTTTTATAATTTAGTTGTCTTCCATTTTTATTCAAATTGCTCACCAAAATCAAAGAGATGAAAGAGGTGACCTTGTTCTGCAATGCAAACTTAGTAGAAAGGATTCTAATGTTGATAGTGGTATGAGGATTTTCTCTCGTGAGTCTCAATTAGCAGAATATCTCCCAATGAGATACATGGGTCTCAAGTATTTTGTAAATAAGCAGAGCTGCCCCTCAAAATAGAAAGACTGTTGAAGACTCAATCCACCGACTGCAACGTGTCTCTTAGAGTATTGTGAATTGGCAGGCTAAGTCCTTCATCTGCTTCTAGCTGAGCTGCAACACTGAATTGTACGATCGTTTAAAAAATGTTCTTTCCAATATGAAAGTACCAGTACTTATTTTGAAAGCAAAGTAAATAGATCTGTAGACACTGGCCCCTTTTTAAGGGGCAGACACCAGGAGTCACTCAGTTGCCAATAGGAATGAGTGTGGTATCTTGGTGTAGAGTGTGGGCTTTTGCAGTCAATGCTCATCATAGAGCTGTAAGTATTAACATCATGATTACTCATTCCCATATAAAATGTAGGAGGACAAATTACCCATGTAAATATATCTTTAATCTCTGGGTATGGTGTAGGTATAGGAATGAGACTGTGGAGAGAAAGGGGGAAGGAGTCACACGGGGTATGGAAGGAGTTGGAGGGCTGGGGGAGAGTCGGTAGAGTGGTGGGAGCCTCAAGAGCAGGCATTGGAGTATCAGA
Source organism: Sphyrna mokarran (assembly GCA_024679065.1). Classification (NCBI taxonomy): domain Eukaryota; kingdom Metazoa; phylum Chordata; class Chondrichthyes; order Carcharhiniformes; family Carcharhinidae; genus Sphyrna; species Sphyrna mokarran. The sequence continues at coordinate 72,144,084 of JAGIQG010000008.1, read as the reverse complement.
CCGAGAGGATGATGGGGTGGGGGTCAGTTTGACAGGGTGGTGGGGGGTGGGGGCTTTGGCAGTCAGACAGAGGTGGAACTAGTGAGTGAATTCCATGATGAATCTCATCAAGCATTGTAAGAATTTTACTTTGTGTCAACCTAAATTAGTAGTAACTGCATAAATCAACTGGACATTATTTTGTCAAAGGATCTGTAGCTTTTTAGAAAGATTTTATAATCTAGTCAGTCTATCAAATTTACTGATGCTAATTTTATTTCTCAACAAACATCGATTTATAAACTCACATTTATGTTCTGTCAGTATTACTCATCAGTGAGTCTTTTCACAGTGTTTCTCAAGTGTTTATCAGTTGCATAAAGAGACTTTGTGAGCATCTTCTCTGTTATATTCCTTTTTTAAATAAAGCTGTTTCAGTTCATTAAGAATATGGACTTCCTGTGGAAAGGTGAATGAAAATAAGTATCTAGAGAATGCCTGAATCTTAGCAGTAATGAACCAGGGAGATATGAAATCAAGGCTTTGACTGTCTGGTACAGTAGGCATTAATAACCTTGTGCCATGATTTGGAGTTGAGCAATCATTCTCAGCAAATATTCCTCTCTCAAAACCATCAAAAACTGAGCCATTCATCACAGATCATTGGATCTTGTTGTGTATAAAATGGCAGGGGAGTTTAACACTACGTTTCAAGCATTGAAATGATTTTGACTTGATGCATTACGTTCAATAAATGATGTATGACTGCAAGCTTTTCTTCTTTCTTTGAAATAGTGGAAAAGATTTGTCAGTTCTGTTTCACTTTGTTTCTATAGGGAATAATGCAATTCGTGTTGTAATGCCAACCATTACATTTGTAGGAACCAACATGAAAGAAATATATCTAGTACTTGTCATTCAGTGAATGCAAGATCTTAATTTGTACTTTTCTTTGATTCCATTGTTATACCACTTCTACCAAATAATGGACCACAATTTTGAGGTTGGCAGGTTTTAATGGTAAAATCGAAGTATACAACTTAGCCTTCAAAGAGCACTGTATTTTGTGGGAAATTACATTTGGCATTACTATAGGATGCAATTGAGGTTTATTATGCCATTTAAAGAATATCTTTGGGTTTGAGTTTTCGACCTTTTTGTATAAGGTATATTGAGCAATTACCTTTAAAGCTTCTAAGTGTGACACTTACTACATGTTGAGACAATGACGAAATTTATAAACTTGTTAAATATTTTTCTTCAGTTATAAGCTGAAGCATTTTTTTTCAGAGACAAACATAAAGCTGCATTTGGTGGTTATAGCAACCCAAATTATTTAAAAAGATAACATCTTGAATATAGTCTGTTATGTGGATGATCCTGATTACATTATTTGGTCTAGGTATTGGCCAGCTACTCAGCTAAAAAACTGAAGGACAGTCTTTCTTTTAAATCCACTGTAATGCCTACAGACAGCTGATTCTGAGGGAACACATTGTTTTGTGTGTGTGTGTGTCATTGTTTCTGCTAAGCCAGGTAAGTACATTGAAGAATAAGAGTGAATTGCAGAATATATTCTTCTGCCAAGGAGAAACTGCAGATGATGTGGGCTCTGAGGTTTAATTAAGCAAACAGCTTCATGTTAATGAGTTTAAAATTTGCACAAACGAAAGGCTGTCTTGCACAGATTTTCAATGGCACTTCAAATACAAAAAGTTAAAAAAAAATTTAATAAAATTATAATAAGTGCTATGTATTTCTTGTATCAGCAACATAATGTTTGGAGTAAGTGTTCTACTTAATGAAGATAGCAAAGAAAGGACTGAAAAGGTTTCTCCAAAAATATTGGCAATGGCTTGTTCATTTTCTTTTGTTGTTAGATTTTGTCTGATCTAGTTGATTGTTACAGATACCTGATGAGTTTATCTCTGAAAGCTTATCTACCTGTCTCCTCATATTCGATTCATTGGTTTCGTATTCCATTTAGTACTGTTATGTGAATTCAAGATTTGAACCATTTGGCCGCAGGTATCATAGTGGTACAGGTGTGTATGAAACACAATATAACATTAGAAGTTCTATATCGCAGTACCAAAATATGATATACTGTTCATCTGTACAAATATCTTCAGATTTGTAAGAAGGGTGTAAACTATCAACCAACAGAATGGCTTCCCTTTAGAGCCAATGTTGAAGGCAAGTGGTCTAAGTAGATGTAGATGAATGGTTATGCTTTTTAGGCAAGAATGTTGGGTTGAACCAACAGCAGTGCTTTTGCATTGCCAACCGATTTTCACAAAAAATAAGTTTCAAGTCTGCATCAACTTAATCTGATGCTAAATATGATGCTTTAGTAGGTGGAATCACTTGCTCTAACCTGTTTGACATAACATCAAAGTGGAACTGGGGACCTATGCTGATTAGTGTTCTTCAGCATGAAAGTGCATGGTGAAATGAACGTAATCACACAAAGCATTTTTTTGCAAAACTCAATAATGTAACATTAACTGACCAATAATTAAAATAGGGGGCTTCAAGCTTGTCTGAAAACAACCAGCAATGTGTGGATCTCAGCATGGGTAAAGGTTAAAGTTTATTCACTGTTGTGATTGGAAATGTCAATGTAACTTTGCAATCTCGTTTTGAGGGTTCCTGATCTTAGCTTAATTTTCCTTTTAAAGCGGATGACCAAGAAAACCTGAGATGCTACTGCATATCTTTTGAAGAATGAGTTAAGAATAGAAGAAATCTAAGGCTAGTCAGTGAAGGATCAGCAAGTCCACCCAATCCAAAAGTATCGTATTATCCAAATGGCGAAAAAGTCCAAACATATGTACTTATGCTGCTCAAATGATACAAAATTACAGGAAAATATCTTCTGTTTAATTTGTTCCATGTTTTTCAAATCTTACATTTTTGACTATGTCTTTTAGAGTCTCAGACTGAGAACTCATTCAAAATTGCCAGAACCTCAACTCTCTTCCAACTGGTAGAAAAAAAATACTAACTGACCAGGACACTGGTCAGGGAGGGCAGTGTCCCAAACCACTTTATCATTAAAGTTTGATTCTTCTACCGTGGTTCAGATTGAGTTCAATATGAATACCAAGTAGGAACAACTCCATTCGGTTTCCCAAATCTAGTCTAATCTCCATCGCTTAAACCACTCTTGTCTCAGTTGTAGAAGAACATGCAGTCTAAATTGAAAGTTCCACAAAGTAAAGCTAAATGGTGCCAGTTAAAGTACTTGAGTCACCAGCTGCAGCAGTAGTGACTTATTTTCCATAAATCATTGATAGGACTTGCATTCCATATATGTGCAGGGCTGTGTTTAAATAAGTGTTATTCTTACAACCATTTCCTGTCATGTTTATTTTGGTGTGGAGTACATCTGTGTTGGACAGTCACACTTCTTTAAAACACAGGACTTTTGGGACCAGTGCACTAATGATCCTATAGTCATTTGAGGGGAAATTGCTTTGAACTCTTTAATGTACAAAAGTCTGAGTTGACATTTGCTGTTTCTTGCTGAACTTGTGAAAGTATGGGATCAACATGAATCTTTATATTTGCTGATGAAATTTAAAATCAAATCCAAATGAGTAATAGAACCTACCACTACGAGTCCAAAGTTGTGCAGGTTAAGTGGATTGGACATGCTAAATTGACCCTAGTGTTCGGGTAAATATGTGGGATAATCGGAATAGGTGTGGGTGGGATTGTGGTTGGTGCAGACTCAGTGGGCCGAATGGCCTCCTCTGCACTGTAGGGATTCTATAAACCTGTATGATGGTTACAACTTTTAAGCTTTAAAAGTAATTTCCTATCAGCTTTGCTAGAAGGTCAAATTTTCTGGAGATCTACAATTTGATATGCATACAGTACTGCATCCATGAAATTTGCTTAGATTATTCAATAAATAAATCAACTAAACCATACAAGCATAAGCAGAAAATATATTCTTCCAACTGTCCTTCGTTGTAAATCTTGGCTATATATTTATGATGGAATCATTTGAATATAAACACCATTATGTGAGAATCAGCATTTCAGGATGTGATAGTAGAGGGAAAAAGTCGTAGCCAACTGGTGCAAATTTGTAGAAAGCACTGTGGTCAGAATCTACCCGTGTCTATGTGGGTTTTCTTTGGATGCTCCTGGTTCCTCCCACGGTTCCAAGATATGCAGGTTAGAACATAGAACATTAAAAAATTGCCCTTAGTGTCAAAAGCTATGTAGATTAGGGGGATTAGTAGGATAAATGCATGGCCTTAAAGTGCTTATGGAGATAGCATGGGTCTGGGTAAGAAGCTTTGCTGAGAGTCAAAGGATTTGAAAGACCGCATGGCTTCCTTCTGCACTATAGGGATTCAGTGAATTCTACAGCTAGGAAATGCTTGAAAAGGAAGGATATACATAAGACAAGATGTTTCCATGCAGGAATAGAGAACAAAATTCAGCCTAAAATATTTGTTCTGGGTCAACTGACTGTTGTCAATAATTATAAATGCTAGGGCCCCATCTCATCAAGGCAGTCAGCATCCACACAAATCAATATATCTGTATGCATGCAAGTGAACAATCAAGCAAAGAGAAACACTAAGGACACTAAATATGCACCTGCTGCAAATGATTACTAAATATAAAAAGTTGATCATTGGGATGTTAATTTCATCAAATATTTTCAGCTTCCTTGCTCTCCATTATACCATTTATGCTGGGAAGTTGCTGTATTTTGGTAGTTTTCAATGTCCAGGCTGTTGTATTAAATTTGTCACAGATTCAACAGCAACTTGTTTTATCATTTTTTTCCTGAACCTCCAAACACTTCCAAGCACCATAATATACAATGTTTGGCAGAGAGATTGCTAACTTTATCATGGGTATCAAGTCTGTGCAGCTGAGCATACTAATCAATACAGTTTATTGAAATGAATGCATCTTCTTTCAACTACCAGAGAATATTCTAGATCCTTCTAGTCAAGAAGTTCAGGGCTTGGAAGAGGGAAGTTCATTTTCCAATGCCACCAACTAAAAATAAATTGAGGGTCAGAGATTCTCAGTTTATCAATTCAGTCATGCTAAAATTTCAAACACATACTTGCTGAGTTGCTATTGTGCTTTTGAAAGATGCATGCAGGTCAGCAGAAAACTCTGCTCCTTGATTCCTTCCCAGACTTAATCAGAGCAATTTTGAAACCTGCGGTAAGGAAGCATTCATGCTTGATATTGAATATAACTTGAAACTCCAAGCTTTATTGTTTCTTTGTCTGTTTCCCTGCCATTGAATACTAAGGGTAAGTGAATGGACTCTAGCTTGTTAAAGGTGATCATTGCCTTGCATTTGTGTAGTATAAATGTAATTTGCATTAGGAAACAGAGGATTTTATGTAAGTTGTATGAACATTAGAGTATTTAATTCTGTAATTTGTGTTATCCTTAAAAATCTCTAAATCTTGTGGGTGAAGACGTAAGGTAATTTTTTTTTCTTGTTTAATAAAAGTTTTATTCTTTTGTTAAACGTTCTTGAGCACCCTATGTAACTGTGTTCAACATCCTTCAACATGAAGCCATCCTTCATGTTTCTAAACATAAAATAAAAGCTAGGATCTATCAAGCCAGGTTCCCTCCTGTGATTGATCTAACTTGTGCAGTGGCAACACCAGTTGGGATCATAACTTGATCCCTTTCAAAACTAAGATTAAATGATGTCTGGGTTTTGCTACGTGGGAAGTGTACTGATCTTTTGTGTTCCCGACTAAATTTGTATTTAAAAGCAGAGCGTCTACAAAGGCCAGAAGTCTCCTTGACTGTCCTGTAGCTGCAGCCCACTGGCCACCCCAGTCCCTACATGTCTTTTACAATCTTCAGAATGTCTTCTGACTCAGAGAGGACTCTACCCCTTGTTCATATCACCAATATCACCTCTTATACAACCTTCAATAGCCAATTTACTCAAGCCCAAATTCTAATAAAACAGGTTGGACAGCTATAAATCAAGTCTGAGGGTATTTTTTTGTAGTCTTGAGATGCTTCTGCTGGAGTGATATTAACAGGAACTGCAAATAATGGGTACATCTTCTGGAGCAGGCAGTTCATTACTACTTGCTTCCACAGAGACATCAATTATGTCAGGTACTTTGGTGCTCACAGGTTCATAAACATTTCCTAATGGCAACACTCACTGTTGGAGCATCTCTGCTCTCCTTAAATGATCCATATGCTTACTAACTATCCATCCCTCCATGTTTACTGGATACAACAGGAGTCTAGTCACAGATACAATAATTCCAGAGGTCTAACTTGATCTGCAATTGAAATCTCATTATGGCATTATGTACTTGATATGTTTTATTGTTGCATTGGTGATATATCATTGATGAGGTTTTAAGCCTTGTGGGTCTCAACATTTTACTCTTTGAATTGTACATAGTTAATGCCAATGGTTTTGTACGAGCTGTTCGATGCAGGTTTCCTGTGTTTCCATTCTTATGACTATTTCAGCAATCTTGTTCTGGCATGTAATCAGTTTTTTTTCTGTGTGAATTATTGACTTTGTAGTCAATTTCAATTTCAATGATTAAGTTAATTTCTTATGGTCAAACTTTCTTCTGCAAGTTCTTACTCTCCTGATTCAAACCTTCATTTGGCTTGTTCTTATTTTCTAGTATCTCAAGTTCAACTTATTTTCCATTGTTTCATTAATTTCCTCTTACTTTTGTAAATTTTATCTCTTGCAACTTTTTTTTTCCCAAGTGTACTGTTTGACATTTCATCTTGTTTGCGTGTTCTCTAGAGTTTTAATTCATTTTGCTGATTCTTCGTTTAATTGTTCCTTTTTGTTTTGAATGTCTTTAATTTCTGTATTTGTTCTGAGGTGAATCCACCCTGTTCTCACTGGACATATGTATATTATGTATGAAACCTTAATTTCTACTTGTCTTAACTTTAACTAAATCGTTGTTAGATCTGTCTCCGACAACTTGTTGACTTATTTCCATTCTAATTCCTTCAATGCCATTCATTTGGTCATTTAGTATCAATTATTGCCCTACTTTGGGTCTTTAGTTCTTCATTTGGTCTTTTATTGTCTTTTGTTGCCCTCCTTTTGAGAGTGGGATGACCCTCTTCTGTTTGCCTCTATCACTACAGGAACACAGGCTGATCAGACAGTAAGAAAATTTGTTTTGTGTACTTAGCATTAATGCTATGCTTAATTTGCACAGGGAAAGTGAAGAATAATTTTTACTTAGGTTAAGGACAGATACTTTACGCAAGTTGACAGATTTATTAGGGATGAAGAAACGTTAGTTGCTGTTGGTTGTATTAAGATAACAAAGAACAGATGAGAGCTTCGTGTTTTTATCAAATCAGTTTAAACCAATCACGTTTTAAAATAAATTCTTGTTTTACACTTTGTAAGAAAATCAGTACCCATTGTTGATATTTAAATACAAGTTTATTTATCAGTGTCAAAAGTAGGCTTGCATTAACAGTGCAATGAAGTTACTGTGAAAACACTCTAGTTGCCACACTCTGGCGTCTGTTCGGGTATATTGAGGGAGAATTTAGCATGGTCAGCGCACCTAACCAGTACATTTTCCGGACTGTGGGAGGAAACCAGGGCACCCAGAGAAAACCCACGCAGATACCAAGACCTAAGTTGGGAATTAAACCCAAGTCCTGCTGCTATGAGGCAGCAGTGCTAACCACTGTGCCACTATGCTGCCCCCATAAATAGTTAGTGTTAATATTTAAATAAATAGCCATTATTGATCCTTTATAAGAAATATTTCCCCTAATTTTTAAAGACAGTCAGTTACATCAGGTGGATATTGATCTTAACCATTATAATGTATGATGTTTGATATTCTAACCTCAGCTAACTGATGTTCCTTTGTTTCAAATTGAGATTTTTACTTTTCTATGAAGTGGATTCAATCATCCAAGTCCTAAGAGTGCAATAATCTTTTTTCTGTTAGATAATCAAATATCGGTCCAGCTTCCTAATGAATGTTTGGTGATTATAACATTGTGTGTGCCTGATGAACTGAGAAACTATGTTTCCCTAATCTTTGTTCCTGCTTGAGATTTGCCAAGTTTTAGCCATAGAGACTGACATGCTCCCAGGTTGCATTCTGGCTGTGGGATAAATTGACTAATAATATTTGGGGGTAACGGTAGTGTCACTAGCATAACCCTCAACACTGAGAAACAATTCAGGACTGTTTAACAGTTAATGACTGCAAATGGAAGACACCAGTTTTATATTGGACCCAGGTTGACTGTGATGTGGTCAGTGCTATAATTTCTGACACTCAATTGTCAAGAATATACATCAGTAGTGGCTACTTAAATTAGAAAGAGGATAGCAACATAGGTTGCTTCCAAGGAAGAAACTGGTGCCTTAGGAAAGAAAATGATAAAAATGTATAACATTGAAATTCTGATGCAGGAATTGGAACAAATGATTGATATTTTTAGTTACAATAGAGTTATCAGTAATGGATACAACTTTTGCTCTTGAAATATTTTTATATGAACATAGGACTAATTAAGTACCAGTTGTTGTTTACTCTATGCAGTATTAGATCTCAGCATTGACTTACTAAAGAAAATATGCAAGTGGCACCTGACATATTCCATGCATTCTACCGCAGTAACCTAAATCTCCCATCACTAACAGTTCAACTGTGTGTCATGTAATGGTACATTTTCAGTTGTCCCTTTTGCAGCTTTATAAGTGCTGTGAGATTAATGATGATCTGTCAGAATGCAAATGTGATGGGCTGTCTTGCTGTGTTGATTGTCAAATTTACTCAGAATTGTTTGCTTGCTTCTCTCAATATTCAAAGGTATTTGTAGGACAACTAGTTTCATCACATAAGTTACAATTACTTTATCTAGACAAACAGCTATTTTCTTTTATATCTTCATTGTTTTCATGAAGAAAATAAACAGAACTCGCAACTATTCCAGTGGCACAGTGGTTAGCGCTACTACCTCACAGCGTCAGGGACCTGGGTTTGATTCCTAGCTTGGATCACTGTCTGTGTGGAGTTTGCATGTTCTCCCTATGTCTGCATAGGTTTCCTCTGGGTGCCCCGGTTTCCTGCCACAGTCCAAAGATGTGCAGGTTATGTGCATTGGCCGTGCTAAATTTCTCCCTCAGTGTACCTGACCAGGCGTCAGAGTGCGACGAGTTCATTACAGTGTGAATGTAAATCTACTTGTGACTAATAAATAAACTGTAATTTACTTGTAATGCGTTTTGATTTTTTTGCTGGATTGCTTGAGGCAATGTAAGGAGATTTGTCTCAAGTTTGTGGAGACTGTAGTATAATGCTGTCCCGTTGGCAACCCTATTCTCATTCCATTAGAAAAATTCACTTGTTATCATGGAATAAGGGGCTGCAAGAGCGTAGCTTACACTGTATGAGCACAAATGAAACCATGTTGGACAAAACAGATGGAATTGCGCCCAGATTTTCTGTGTGGCGCACTCAGTTTTCTTCACCTGTTAGTGAAGGATTTTTTTATACCCTCTTACCATTTTTCATCAAGGTTTCACAGAGGTCATGTGCTTGCTCTTGGAGGAAAATCAAGAGAAAGATTCATGAATATGATGGTACAGCACAAATAAACCTTTCAGACCATCAAATATCAATTTGGTTAGTACGTGATTAAAAAAAAGTTTTGCGTTTTGATAAACCTGGGATTTTAACATATGGGCAGTCGCCATGAGAGTACATTCTTATCAAGAAACATAAGTTCATTGTAAATGAAGTGTTAGCACTTAAGTTAATTAAGTAAGTCTGGAATGAAAAGCAGTAATGGTGGCCACACAATCAACACAAATGTTATAAGAAGTCCTGCAACGGAAAGCAAATTACAGTGCAAATCATCGTAAGGGTAAAAATTTAGCACTTGTTACCCTTTTTTCACATTTTTGTTTTGAAAGTACATTCAGCAGATTTTTGAATATACTAGTCAAATGTTAAATAGTCCAAACTAACTATGATTTACAAGACTTCTCTAAGCATTAGACATCTATCACTGGATATGAATAAAACCTGCATTTATTGCAGATCCCAATTGCCCTTGAAGATGTTAGTGGCAATTGGGTTTCTTGTCACACTATTTCAAAGGACAGTTGAGAGTTAACCATTTCTATATGGCTGTGGTCAAATATCGGCCAGGATGTAAGGACAGGAAGTTTCTTCAATAAACATTAGTGAACTAGATAGGTATATGTGACAGTCCATTAGTTGCATGGCCAACTTACAGCTTTCATTCCAAACTTACTTACTTAATTTAACTGCTATCATTTTGTTTACAAAGTACTTGTGTTTCTTGATAAGAACATACTCTGGTGACTGCCCGCATATATTAAAATCCTAGATTTGTCAAAAGGCAAAAACATTTTTTTAACCACATATTAACCAAATTGAAATTTGATGGTCTGAATGGTTTATTTGTACTTTATTATCACAGGCATGAATCTTTTCTCCTGAAGCAAGCATATGACCTCAGAAAAACTAGGATGAACATTGGTAAGAGCGTATTAAAAAGGTCCTTCACTAACAGATGGAGAAAATTGAGTGTATCACTAAGAAAATCTAGGAGGAGTTCAATCTGTCTTGTCCAACATAGTTACATTTGTGCTCATCCAGCAGTGTGTCTATTTTGCCCATATGTATGATTCAAAATATTTTGTCTCATTGATGTCAACGCAAAGGTTGTAAGAATTTCTGCAACAGAGAATATATTACATTGCAAATCAAAAGATTATAATTTAACAGTGAGTTGCAGATAGTTTTGCTTTTTCTGCTAAATGGGTTTTCTTTTGCTGAACTTTGTTCTCACTGACACCATCACATTGCTCGTATAGTTAATTGTATTTAACTCAGTGAGTTGTTTGTGTACCTGTAGCTCCTTATAAGTATCATTCAGAACGAATAAATGCTGTGTTCAGCTCAGTTGTCTAATTAATGATAGAAAAGAGTAGCCTCTCTGAAGATTAGTTCCAGCTATCTGTGTTTAAACTGATCAATTATGGTGTCATTCAGTAAACAAGTGAAAATGACTCAATTTTTCATTTGCAGTGCCCAAAATGAGATCTCATTCCCAAAAGAAAACTCAACAGTTCAGAAAAGTAATAGCTGTTTATTCTCTGTGTTGCTGTACCTAAGAAGTGTGAAGGGAGAGGGAAGTGATTACTTTCGAGTAGTACCAAGGACATGCAAATAGACAGCTATCATGGGCCTAAAGCTATAATGAAGTCATGTTTATTCTTCTTTACTTCTCGCGTCCTATTTTAATGGGTTTTTTTTTGTTTTTGTATACTTTTCTCTATTAAGACTGCAGACAGATAAATCTGTGTGGATGGTACTCATATATGCAGGATTTTAGAACTTTTGACCTGCTCGATATACTTGTTTGTTTTTGATTCTCTTTTCACTTGTATTGTTTTTCTGTCACCATAATTTTTCCCTCGGGTCATCTTTTGTTTCAGAATACACAGTGCTTTTGGTCAAGATGTTGAGAGTCACACAGTTTGGTGCGTATATAGCTAATCCTAGAAATTGGGATTGTTCCTAGCTTGGAGAATCAATGAGTAAATTTCCAACATGTGCATTCACATGTCTTTGTGGGGCCATGCTGTTCATTTTTACCATAGCGGAACAATGCATAATTTTATCAGGTAAAATCTGTGAGCCTATCAACAATGGGGTTTCTTCTCCTGCCAGCAGCAGATCACAAATGTTTGATTGTAATCAAGAAAACAATTGGACCAGAAGTTATTTTACTAGCCTTCTGGAACTTTTTCTAGAATGATTAATGGATGGGGCAGGGCCAAATTTAAAGGAATATGTCCTTATGAAACAGTTCTAATAGTGTTGTTCTGGGTAGGTGGTATTTTCTTAGTTTGTATGGGAGGGGTTGAGCACCTCATGCTGCAACAGGGAGAGGTAGTTTTTAGGACCTTCAAACAGGTCTGTCCTGAATGTTGCCTACTTTGGTGTTTATTAATTACCTAACTATGCGCTGTTGAGTCAAGGGATGATGTGTATACCTGCTGCATTATCATAGCATGAGTCTCAAGAATTTTTCCTGAATGTTCTTTTAGCCTGGAACAAAAACAACTTCTGACTCTTAACATCTGTAATATAGAAAAATCAAAGGGCACTTCATAAGAAAAAAAGTGATGAATGCCAAATCTTTGCAAGGGCATAGAGGTGACAAAAGCGATGTAGCTGTGAGTTATTGGGAGGCTCGTAAAAACGGCAAAAGCAGTTTAGGAAAGGAGTTACAAACTTAGGACAGAATTCAGCTGAAAGTTTGTGACAGTAATGAAGCAGAAAAAGAGGAAATGCATTACACATCTGAACTTGAGGACTGGAGAGTATTAGGAATCCAACTTAATTTTCATTATCAATCATGCATGTAATCAAGTTTCACAGTACTTGCATCTTTTACAAGAAATTCAGTTCTTGAGCAATTTAAGACTGGGCAGCTATTTGAATAACATTTTACTGTCCATTTTATCTTGGTGCAATGTCTTGCTACTTGCATTGGTTTCAATTTTAATGCTGTCTAATGTCTGATTTAAATACTCAAGTACTTAGCTTGAGTTCAAAGTAATGTACAAAATCTCCCTGGCTTCGGTGAAACTATGATCAAGCAGGCAGGTCGTCCAGGGTGAGGCTAACCCATTGCACTTCGGGTCTGCTGATGCCTGCGATGTCCCCAAATGTGGGATACTCGACTGCAAAATTTGTGGTAGTGGGTGGCTGTGTTTGGGCTCTCCCTGACCTTAAGAGGTCAAATCCTGTGGGATCATGGTGGATCCAAAAGCTTGTGTAATGTTGTTGATTTAATTGTGTAGACATGTGTGCCTGTGGGATTGGTATAATCTCTACTGATTGTCTGTCATCGCACAATTCACCAGAAAAATAATGCTTTTTTTGAAGTGCTCTTTACTATTGGCTTATCATTGCCATTGGGTTTCATCATTCTCTGCTATTAGATTTTTAGTTGTGTGGTGGGTCTCTTGGCATTGGCAGCATATTTGCACTCCTTCTGTTTCTTCTCCTTTCAGTATTTTAAAGCATAATGCTCCATTAAAAACATAAATTATCTCTGCTGTGATGTACATACAACCATGTGTTTTCTGTTGTTGATTCACCGTGCTAATTGGTTAAAAGCCTTGAAGTGGAAAGGCTTGAGCGCCATCAATTTTGGTAATATCAGCAGCACTGTTTAAAATAATTATTTCCATTTTTTAAAAAACAGTTTTCTTTGAAACATGTGCTTTGCCTCTTCGTGCTTTATTTTTTAAAAATGTAGTTTTAATGAGTATATTTGTAGTGTTCAAGATTTACGGTCACTCTGTTTTAGGGAAATTCAGAATAGTAACTCACCTCCTGATTTATGTGTTATATAAGCATCAGCTGGGAATAACCACCGCCAACTCCAAAAGGTGACTGACCAGAGTAATCTGCCCATGGTAATTTAGCTGTTAATCATGCCATTTTTTGCAAAGCACTTGAGCAGTTTTTGACAGATGTACCTTTCCAACTCTTTTTCCAACTCAACATGTTATGTAAGGTACGAAAGGAACATCTCTCGACTCTGCTGTAATTGCAGTGCAACTGCAATCATCCATACTCCAATTACCTATCTTCTTCTTTATCAACAAGTATTTTCATGGGACAGAACTGTGTGATGGATGTGGGCATATTGTATTTGTTTACTCGTCCTTGAACAACTTAAGTCACCTTTACAGCTCTAGTTATAATTCTTTGTTATAGTTGTTTTTATGTTGAATCAAAGTTTAAGGACTTGTATGTTATCTGCCAATTTCCATTTTTTTTTAACCAGAAGGCCCCTCCATTATGATAACATTATGTTCTGAAGGAATATAACCTTGTTTCTCATCTGTTCAACACATTGATAGTATAAATTAATCCATCATTGGACTCAAATGACAGAACTTTCAACTTCACCAGGACCAATGGGAAAAAAATGAAGGCAATCGAAAGGATGAAAGTAACTTAAGTTGGCTATCTTTTTTTGTTTTTAAAAAAAAATGCTCAACAGCATTTTCCATGTAGACTGTGTCTTATCTTTTGCCCTTTGCAGTGTGAAATCCAGTAATTTTTCCAGCTTTTAAATTACAGTTCTTCATAGAGGTTGAGTGCTGAAGTCACCTTTCTTAACAAGTTGATCTCTTAACTCCCAAGTTCAACTTCTGCCAATTTAAGTCAGATATGGAGCTGAAGCAGTTTAATGGCTTCTAAGTATCACACACTATGTTTAAACTGGTTGCAGTTTTATTTTAGCCTGAATTAGAAAACCGGAGTAACAGATGGAACTAGATAACATTTGGTTCAGTTTGTATCTGCTAGTTCATTATGTAGTTTCCTTGAGGGCAATTTTGAGAACTCTAAAGTAGTGATGCGTAATATCTCCCACTTGCGTACTGTGATCAGTGGGAGGAGGAGAAGTGTGCGGTGGCACTGAGGGTAAAAATGTAATGGAAGGCAATATGAAATTGGTATGTCGGATATAATGTTTTCCCACAAACACTTGTTAACCATCTGCTACTGTTGTGCAACAATTGAAATAATTGAGATTGAGGTGTAAATAAAAATCAGATGGGAGCTTTGAAAAATGATCAAGTGAAAATAAAATAATCAGAAAAAGAGCAGAGATGGGAAAGGATAAGCAGCAGAGGGCAAAGGATGGCAGCAAATAAGATTACATAGGATTATTTCTGCTTTGCTCTTGATTATGGGCACTTGCTTGTTTCAGAAAGTTGTTTAAATCCACACATTGTTAAGTGTAACAGTGGGCCCATGTCTACATTACAACCTACAGAGAAACTTGAGAGTTTCAAGAATTCCTGAAGTTGATCTGTTTCACCTCTTTGATTCCATTTATTCCATCTGTCAGTTGCTCCAATTCATAATTCACTTGCCCCAATTTTTGTGAAACTCCTTTTTGAATTACTTTTCCATTTACTCTACAAGTAGCTTTCATTTCCTTGTTTTGCTCTCTATGAATCCCTGGGAATGTTTAATTGATTTATCAGCAGTGACAATCTCCCGAAGGTATTGGGGAATATAATTAGCAATTTCACATCTATTTTATAAACCTGAAGTTCTTTCAGCTTTTAAATTACAGTCCTTCATGGAGGTTAAATAGAAAAGTCAGCTTTCTTAATAACTTGATTTCTTAAGTCCTGAGTACTTCGTAACTGTTTTTCCAACTTTCATCATTTTATTTAAACATGTGTGGTTTGTAATTATTTTTGCATCAACAAGTTTCTACTGTTGCAGTTTCACAATTTTTGTTTGTGATCAAAAAGTACTTCAACGAAAATACCTTCAGATTATAACCATTTATGCAAATATGCAATAACTTCAAAAATATGCTTTGTTTTATTGTACTCACATTTACCTTTCACTGGTTTGTATATCTGTTTACATTTGCAGCATATATTTAATTGTAGTGGGGAATTTTGAGTCAAGTAAAAATAAGTTTTAAATAAATGCAACCTATTGTTTTGAGTAAATGGATGGTTTCATGTTTGTGTTTGATGTTTGAACTTCCATAAACTGAAAGCAGGTTATATATCTTTCCCAATATAATCAATGTATTCTCAGCAAACTCATCTCAAAATCATAGAAACCCTACAGTGCAGAAAGAGGCCATTTGGCCCACTGAGTCCGCACCAACTATAATCCCTCGCAGGCCCTACCCCAGATCACTACATATTTATCTACTAATTGGTTTAACATATGCATCTCAGGACACTAAGGGACAATTTTAGCATGGCCAGTCAACCTAACCTGCACACCTTTGGACTGTGGGAGGAAACCAGAACATCTGAAGGAAACCCTTGACACAAGGAGAACGTGCAAACTCCACACAGACAGTGACCCAAGTCAGGAATCAAACCCAGATCCCTGGAGCTGTGAAGCAGTAGTGCTAACCACTGCTACCGTGCCGCCTCTGTACTACATTTTGCGAATGCAACAATCTTCCTTTAGAATGAGATGAACTGCAGAATATCTTTGTGTACTAAGAGATGATGGGTGCCATGTATGCTTAATTTATGAGTTTAGCTGTACTTTGCCCATGGAAGAGAGGACTGGTCTTCCATGTTATTTATTAAGTAATTTTTATTTACATAATTACCACTACAAAAGGTGACAATTGAACAGCAGTCTGAATGAAAAGCTTAAAAGAAACTTCTTTCTTCATCTAGTGAACCTCTCGGAAGAGTTTCTATTGGAGCAAAATACCTGGAACTGAGACAAGGTCTGATTAATTTGTATGTTAGGTGATAAGTTAAGGAATCAAAAATAACCAATTATACAGTAAAAAAAATTTGATAGATTGACATTCCAACTGGGGGCTATAAAGTGGAGCTAGTCCCATTTCAGTCCCCTATCATAACAATATACAGACATGTTAAGAATGATATTGGGGTAATGAGCTAGAGTAACTTCATGATGCATTTGAATGATAGCATTTAAAGCTGAGAATCCTATCACAAGCTAGTTTTTGCATGATCCTCAATGGCAAGATAAACATTTACCTTGGTCAGAGATTAGATACTGTCATTACGGGGTACTTATAGATTCATGTCAATTCTTTGAGCTGATTAATTTAAAAAAACAATATTGCTATTACGCCTGAAGCAATACAGAGAAAGCTCACTTGACTCAGCTTAAGCCCTTTGATATAAGAATATTAAGTTGAACAGGTTGGGGCTATTCCCCCCATGGGTTTAGAAAAATGAGAGATGATCTTACTGAAATATATAAAATTCTGAGGGGACGTGATATGGGAAATATTGAGAGAATGTTTCCATTATTAAAAACTTGTTTCCCATCAAACTTTGTTAATTGTATACTCCTCTTCATTGGAATTCTTCCACGATTCCCAAACTGCAAATGTCCTTGAGTTGCTCACAAACTCTGTTATATTACCCATGCTTCCACACCCATATCTTGCACTTTTATGCTGCTGGATTCCAGTGCTCCATGATTCCTTTGATAGATTAGATATGAATATGTGGGGAAGTGGTGTTTGATCTTCCAAAGAGGCAAGGGCAGTTTAGATTTATTTTCTCTGAGCCTTCCCACAAAACTTCCAGATGCTCCTCTCCAATCCTTAAATCTTCCAAAATCATATCATTCTGGTTGTCCCACTGCCCAAAACTTGGGTAAAAACATTCCCAACACTCCTGGATCCAAGTGTACCCCCATTCCCGTATTACACAAACCCATTTGGTGCTTACAATTCTTAGACTACGTTATCAGCACCCCCACATCTTGTATTTATTCTACGTGACATTTTCTTCATCAAGACCAAATATTTCCATCTCCCTAAAATTGCTAGTCTTACCTCTACCTCAGCTCATCTGGGAAACTCTCTTCCATGGTTTTTCTTTAACTTCTGGACCTGGCTGTATCAATGTTATCCCACCTAGCACCCACTAGGACCTTGAGCTCATTAAGTTCTGCTATGTGTATCCTAACTTGCACCAAGTTTTATTCATCATGACCCTTGTGCTCTCTGACCTACGTGGGCTCCTAACGTGGCAAGACCTCAGTTTCAAAATTCTGATCATTATTGCCTTGCCACTCACTTTCTCTACTATGCTCCAAACTGTCCAAGATATCTGAAATTCTGACCTCTTGAGTTCCCCATTTTCATTGCTGCAGCATTGGTGGCTGGACTTTCAATTGTTAATCTGCAAGCTCCAGAATTTTTTCCATAGATTGCTCTGCGCCTCTATCGCTCTTTCTTCCTTTACAACGTTACTTAAAATCTCCTGCTTTACACCTTCTGATATCTCCTTATGTGACTTAATGTAAAATTTTGAAAATTTCTCCTGTGAAGCACGTTGTGGCTTTTTGCTAGGTTAAAGACATGATATTTTTGCAACTTATTGATCCCAGAAATGCATGCTTGCTATTTCTCAGTGCTGACACATTCGGACTCCTTACCAGTTACCCCAGGACTACATGAAAGATTCCCAGAACCTTTCTTGGCAATGTTCAGCATCCTTGATTCCTGTACCCGTCGACCCTGATTCCTTTCAAACTTTGGCTATAAATTTGAATATTTGAAAATGTGAAGCTACCTTCCCAGTGGACCAACAGCCACCTCGGATGCTTATGAAGCAGCATCTCAAGCTGGGGTTCCATTCGCTTTTCTTGAAGGGTGTCTTCGAACTTGTGCAAATGTGTGATAGGATGGATACATACTATGGAAAGGATGATTCCATTTGCTGGGTAGATCAGAATGAAGAGCTGTGAATACAAGATAGTTGCTATGAAATCCAATAAGAAATTCAAGAGAAACAACTTTACACAAAGGAGTGATTAGAATGTGGATGTTACTACCACATGGACTAATAGAGGTGATTATCATGGATGAATTGAGGGAAAGCTGGATAAACATATGAAATTAAATGTGATAGAAGGATTTGTTAAAGGGTGAAAAGTGTGGAGCATAAATGCTAGTATTAACTTGTTTTACCTGTTACTATACTGAAAATATTATGAATAATGTATAACACATTTTAATAAAACCTCCAAATCTTTCTAAATGGTGTTGTATAACTAAAAGTAAAATACTGTTATGAAATGAAAGCAAAGTGCTGGAAATGGTTAGCAGGTCTAGCAGCTAGCAAGAGAAACAGTTACCTTTTTGAGTGGACTACGACTATTTTGCAGTTCTGAGTGTCGTATTCAACTTGAGAATTTAACTCTGTTTCTCTGCAGATGCTTCCAGACCTGCTGAGTACACCCAGCACTTTGTTTTTATTAACATCATGTTAACCCACGGAAAGTACCCGGAAAAGCACTTAGATCCTGGTGGGGTAATCGCAGATACCTTCAACCTCTCTTTACAACAATCTGAAGCCCCTATCTGCTTCAAGAAGATGCCAATCATCCCAGTACCAAAGAAAAGCCAATCAGCGTGCCTTAATGACAATCATCCTGTGATTGTCATCCTGTGACGATAGTCCACCTTCTCCACGATCATCCTCAAAACCAAGGTCCCTTAAAGCTGTGTTCTCAGCCCCCTATATTCCTTATACAGCTATGACTGTGTGGCCAAATTCCCTTCCAACTTGATTTTCAAATTTGCTGATGACACCACCATAGTGGGACGGATCTCAAACAATGATGAGACAGAGTACAGGAATGAGAGAGAGAATCTGATGAACTGGTGTGATGACAATAATCTCTCCCTCAATGTCAACAAAACGAAAGAGATTGTTGTCGACTTCAGGAAGTGTAGTGGAGGACATGCCCTTGTCTACATCAACGGGAATGAAGTAGAAATGTTTGAAAGCTTCATGTTTTTAGCTGTCCAAATCGTCATCAACGTGTCCTTGTCCCCCCCATACTGACACTATAGTTAAAATAGCCCACCAATGCCTCTACTTTCTCAGAAGACTGAGAAAATTGGGCATGTCAGCAATGACTCTCACCAACATTTACAGATACATCACACAAAGCATTCTTGTTATATCACAGTTTGGTACAGCTTCTACTCAACCCAAGACTACAAGAAAGTACAAAAGGTTGTGAATGTAGCCCAATCCCGTCTCAGGTCACTGTCTGTGTGGAGTTTGCACATTCTCCTGTTGTCTGCGTGAGTTTCCTCCGGGCAGTCCGATTTTCTCCCACAGCCTGAGGAATTGGATGATCTCCTACAGGGCTGCTTAGAGCCAGTGGACTGGTCAGTATTTAAAAACTTTGCGACCAGCCTATACGAGTATGCACTATAATAACTGAATTCATTAGTGTGTAGAAGACTGTGTGCCAAAGAAGCAAATTTGTGTGTTCCCCATCCAGAAACCATAGATGAACAGGGATATCTGTTGCTTGCTGAAATCCAGGTCTGAGGCATTCAGGTCAGGCAACATTGACCTATACAAGAAAGACAGATATGATCTAAGGAAATCCATCAAAGATGCCAAAAGACAGTATCAGACCAAGTTTGAATCCCAGGCTAGCCATACTGACCCCTGCCAATTATGGCAACGTCTGCAAGGCATAACAGATTACAAGTTGAAGGCATGTAAAATCGTCAGCTCCAACACACCTCTCCCTGATGAGCTCAATGCATTCCATGGCCGTTTTGAGCAAGAGGTCAATGAAAGCATGTCCTCCAGCCTGGATGAACGTGTGCCTAGATCACAACTGCAGATGTCAGAGCAGCTCTCTTGGGGGTCAACTCATGGAAAGTGACTAGCCCCGATGAGGGGCCTGGACATGTATTCAGATCCTGCGTGGATCGGCTGGAGTAGGGAGATGTGTGTTCAAATAATTTTTTGTTTGAGGGAACAGCCAGCACCATAGCATATGTGACTGTCAGTTTACAATTATTTTCATTCTGTAAAACTGACACTTCTGCTATGTAAAAAGGGCTTTACCTGTGTTAACTGTGTTTCATTTAGCATTCGGCGAGTGTAATGTTGGTTTCTTTTCCTTTTTTTTTGTGTTGAAGGGATGGAGGAGAACGGTCACGCCACCGAGCTCCAAGAAATGCAAGAATGACTGCCCCATCATTAGGACGTTTTGTTCCCCGGTAAGTCCAATAAGTACACTTACAAGTTGGTGACCATTGAAATATATTTGTAGCATTAATTTGATGTTAATAGGTGTAATCTTCCCAAACCACACCCCGCCACCCCCGCCCCAAATTCCACTGTCCCAAATAATCATCGGTCAGAGTTTAATTCCTTCTCTCAGCAATATGAATTGCTGTCATTAGGCCCCCCATCATGGTCCCCTCTGCCATCCATCCCCTCCACAGCCCCCCTTTGCCAATCACCCTCCCTCCATCCTCCCCATCCCCCTCCCCATGGCAGCCTCACTCTTTCCTGATCACTCACCGCATTCCTTGGCACTATCATGGTACCTGGTGGATACTGCCAGGTTGGCAATGCCTGATGTGCCCACTGATGCCTCCAACCACCCAAGGGCTTCAATGGCTTCCGCTCCCTCTGGCCTGGCCATCACTTCTGGTTCCCCATTGGGGGAAATGTCTGTGTTGGACGTGTTAATGAGATTGACTTTGGGGACGAAGCCAATCGTGCCAACAAAACAGCTGGGAAGAAAGCTTTTGACCCCAGTCCGGTTCCAGTTGGTCATGCCAAATTGCTCCTTAGTGTCAGGAAGACTAGCAGAATGAATACATGGGGTTATGGACTGGGTGGGATTGTGGCCAATGTTGACTCGATAGGCGGTGGCCTCCTTCTGCACTGAAGGATTCTATGACTGTATAAATTCTTATTTTATGTGGGATATAGATGATATAATTGTGGTCTATAGACATGCTTTGCTACAGAATAGCAGAATTTTTGCTTACATTTCCAATGCACTTATATTTTGGAGATTGGTCAGTATCCCTTGACAAATGAATAATATCCCAGGCAGAAGTAAAATGAAGACTCATGATGGCAGAGTTTAAACTTTTTTCACCTATTGTCTTATGATGTAATTTTAGAGAAATTAAAAACTTATTTGGCTATCCAACAAATTTATAGAGTTAATGTGCACATGCCACTGCAAGAATACAAGAGCTTCAAAAGCTGTCATCAAAATGAATAGCTTCTCACGCATTAAGTGTGCTGTTTTATGAAGTCTTTACGTTGCATTTCATTCTCTTGTTCGGAAACCTGCTGGAACACTTGAAAGTAGATTTGCAAAATTAAGCTTCTAAATCTACTCCCTGTTCCGGTAAGACTTCAATCTGGTGATGTAAATGATGATTGTCTGACAGATATGTTGCATTGTAAAATTCAGTTCTGCATGTAAAAAAAAAAAAATTTCATGTTATAGTACTAAAAGACTATTCACTGTGAAAAGAACTGATAACTTATGTGAGAATTTTATTATCCTTTTGTATTTGAGTGAACATTTTACTTTCTGCAGGCGATTTCTGTTGCCTGAGTACCTCCCTTATGCTGGTATCTTCCATGAACGAGGTCAGCCTGGATTAGCCACTCATTCTTCTGTCAATCGAGCCTTGGCAGGTAAACATTTTCTGTGTCTGCTGGGACCTCATTAACAAACAGATCAAGGGACATTTTCTCACGTTCCAGAGAAAGAAAATTACCTACGTTGTGTGATAATTTGTGATGTTCAGTAACCCAATAATCTTGGAGTGTAAGGGTTGCATTACAGTTATTGAACATGACTAATTTTGTATTTTGACAGATTTAATCTAATTTTGTTCATTCCATAAAAAAATCTGACTCCTCAACTCCTACTCGCTTCTTCCTGACGAAGATTGTTTATTGGTTACTCTAGTTGAACAACAGACAAACAATTGTGATCTTGGTTTATTCACCTCCTGTTTACATTTGTTCTTGCCACTTATTTTATATAATTTAATTAGGACATTGAGTTCACAATAGAAGATATCCTAAGCAGTTGCCTCCACCTTAAGTTTCATACACTTTTTGTTTATACAGCAATGAACTTTTAGTATTGTAACTTTTTTTTTGTTTGGAGTCTTGCTGAAGATGCAGTCGTGCACTATTCATCATGACTATTTCTAATCTGCTACGTCATTCGAGTTTGTCAGTTTTGCAAGTAAGATTTGTGAGCTACAGTGTGTCATTTCTGGAGCAAGTGTGTTAGCAAATCTACTGAATGGCACTCTTGGTCACTGAGTCCTTTGTATCAATGTCTGTAGCTTAATATCAGCTCACAAATGGATTTGTCAATCTTCTTGGTCTTTTTCTAAGCCTTCCATTTGATTTCATACAGAAACTTAACAAAGCAGTAATAAAAATTGCTGTATAGGTGTATGTTTGAGTAAGGGTGAATTTGTTGCTTTCAGTCAGTGACTCCAGAGTTATTTATTGCTGTTGAAATTACTGTCTTAAATAAAAATGTGTAGTTTCTGTAGGGATACTTCAAGCTGCAACACGTTGTTAACGATCCCAGTAATTATACAAAAACATAAGGAAAATAACCATTAGAATATCCGTCTTCGTTGCAAAAGTATCACAAAAATGAAACTATTTTTTGCAAAAAGTATAATGTAAAATCACTGGAATAGTCATGAAAAGCGAGAAATAGCATCACTGCACCCATTGTCCGCTTTAATGCTATTATTAAAACAGCTATTCTATTGGCGTGTACATTGGCCATTCTTTTAATGAGCCACTCCTAGGAAGGTACCACAAAAGAGCATCAATACCTAGTGTCATGGGTTTTTGGTTAAGTTAATATCTTAAGGGGGATTATTCGATCTTGTGCTATCAATGCTGGCTCGAAATATTTTACTAATATTTGTCTATCCAAATATTAGTGAAAATTTCTTCCTGTTATACTCTTTGGGATTCAGTTGCCTTTTTACTTCAAACAAATATAACATTATTTCCTTCATTTTTAAAAACAGTCTCTTCACTGAATTGAAAAGGCATCCTTTGTGGATGCCTGGCATGCTAGTTTTCAAAATGAGATTGTGTCATAGATGTCAGTTAACTGTTATGATAGCAGCAGCACACACACTTATAATTAGTTTTTGTGTTTGACCATGACTTTATTATGGACTGCTAAGTTTGATTGCTTTGAAGTTTTGTACAGACTAAATAAATAATAGAGCACAATTAATGAACCTCTTGCAACAAGGAATTGCCTTTGTCTTGTTACGTTGTGCAAGAAGATGTCAATGTTAATTACAGCATTATTGCCTTTCTTTAAATGCTTTTTTAAAATTGGTAATTTGAAAATAAAGGTTGTCAGTAAAATTGTCAGCTGTGTATCCAAAACATGGATGAATTATCATATATCCTGATACACTGTATTAAATCTTATGTATGCCCTTTTACAGTTGGAAGACAAATAACCTTTGTTAACCCATTAACCCATTTCAAAAGCTGTAGCTTATGCAGCTGAAGAAGAATCTATGTTGGCCATTGGTAATGAGAGCACAGTTCACCTCAGCACCAATAAGTGGACCACATTTAAAATCAGCTGGGGTATATTCTGCTATTTAGGAACTAATAATTACCATTGGGGTGTCTTTGTGTAAATACTGCATGAAGACACGAAAAAACTCAAATGTCCTTCCATGTCATAGAGTCTGCTAATCCTCACTTGTGGAGAATGTCCGTTTGAGCAAAAGACTCAAAGACTCAAGGGTTGCTGGTCAGTGGGGAACCATATTCAAACAGCATATTTATTAGGTAGGCTCATGTTGGGAACTGCTGGACAAAATATACACAGCTTCAAATAGCCTTGAACAAAACATCCCGAGGCCTTATTCATCTTGGCCAGGGATGGC
This sequence comes from Sphyrna mokarran, assembly GCA_024679065.1. Taxonomy (NCBI): domain Eukaryota; kingdom Metazoa; phylum Chordata; class Chondrichthyes; order Carcharhiniformes; family Carcharhinidae; genus Sphyrna; species Sphyrna mokarran. The sequence goes on along the minus strand of JAGIQG010000008.1, from coordinate 72,119,766 downwards.
CAAGCTCAAGAGCGTTCGACCAAGATACCATCAACATCTGTTGTTCCACCAGAGGACGGAACATCCTAGACTACTGCTACACAAATATCAAAAATGTTTATTGCTGCATTGCCCATAAATCAAACTACAAGGCTGTGCTCCTGGCTACAAGCAAAAACTGAAATGGGAAAATCCGTCAAAGAAAGTTATGCAGTGTTAGGCTGAGGAATCCGTTGATCTCCTATGGGACTGCTTGGAATCAGTGGACTGGTCAGTATTTAAAAACTCTGCAACCAGCCTGAGCAAGTATGCCACTCCAGTAACTGACTTTGTTAGTAAGTATGCAGAACGTTGTGTGTCACAGAAGCAAATCTGCGTGTTTCCCAACCAGAAACCTCAGATGAGCAGGGATATCCACTGCCTGCTGAAGTCAAGGACTGAGACGTTCAAGTCCTGTGACATTGTCCTATACAAGAGAGCCAGACGTGATCTGTGGAGATCCGTCAAAGATGCCAAAAGACAGTAATGGAACAAGCTAGCCACACGGACTCCTGCCAACTATGGCAAGGTCTGCAAGATCTAACAGGCTACAGGATAAAGGCAGGTAAAGTCATCAGATCCAATGCTCCCGTCCTGATGAACTCAACACATTCTATGCCTGTTCTGAGGAAGAAGTTAGCAAGAGTATGCCCTCCATCCCGGAAATCTTGGACAAACCTGTTTACAAGGTCACCATGCAGATGTCAGAGCAGCCTTCTCAAAAGTCCTATACAAACCAATTGGCAGGAGTATTTGCAGACGTCAACTTTTTTTTTTTACACAAATCGGAGATCCTTACCTGAGTCAGAAGTCGGCCATCATTCTGGTACCAAAGAAAAGCCAGGCAGTGTGTTTTAATGACTATTGTCTGGTGGCTCTCACATCCATCATTATGAAACGCTTCGAAAGGTTAGTCATGACACAAATCAATTCCTGCCTCTGAGACTGCCTGGATCCACTTCAATTGACCTTTTGCTGCACCAGGTCCACAGCAGATGCTGTTTCCCTGGGTTCTGAAACATCTAGATAATGAAGACATCTATGTCAGACCCTTATTCATAGTCTGCAGCTCAGTCTTTAACACCATTATTCCTACGAGATTCATCTCCAAAGCCTGGGGCTTGGCTCCGCCTGCTGCAACTAGATCTTAGATTTCCTAATATCAGACGACCGTCAGTAAGGGCATGCAACAACACCACCTCCATGATTATCCTCAACTCTGGTGCACCGCAAGACAGTGACCTCAGCCCCTTAAATTCCCAAATTCCCCTCCAACAATTTTCAAGTTTGCTGATGACACTAGCTTTGTGGGTCAGATCTCAAACAATGATGAGAGACAGTACAGAAAAGAGAGAATATGGTGAACTGGTGTGATGACAATAATGTCTCCCTCAATGTCAACGAAATGAAGGAGGTAGTCATCAGCTTCAGGAAACATAGTGGAGGGCATTACCCTGTCTATATCAGTGGGAATGAATTAGAAATAGAACATAGAACATTACAGCGCAGAACAGGCCCTTCAGCCTTCGATGTTGCGCCGACCAATTAGGAAAAAGCAATGACCCTCTAACCTAAACCATTCCCTTTTCGTCCATAAACTTATCTACTAACCTCTTAAACGCCACCAAACTTGGCGCATCTACAACTGCTGCAGGCAGGGCATTCCATACCCTTACCACCCTCTGGGTAAAGAACCTACCTCTGACATCCGTCCTATAACTACCACCCCTTAATTTAAAGCTGTGTCCCCTTATGCTAGCTTTCTCCATCCTAGGAAAAAGGCTATCACTGTCCACCCTATCTAAACCTCTAATCATCTTATATGTTTCAATAAGGTCTCCTCTTAGCCGCCTTCTTTCTAATGAAAACAACCTCAAATCCCTCAGCCTCTCTTCATAAGACCTGCCCTCCATACCAGGCAACATCCTGGTAAACCTCCTCTGTACCCTCTCCAATGCCTCCACATCTTTCTTATAATGCGGGGACCAGAACTGTACACAATACTCCAAGTGCGGCCGCACTAGAGTTTTGTACAGTTGCAACATGACGTTGCGGCTCCGAAATTCAATCCCCCTACCCATAAAAGCTAAGACTCCATATGCCTTCTTAACAACCTTATCGACTTGATTGCCAACTTTCAGGGATCTATGCACATATACACCAAGATCCCTCTGTTCATCAACACTATTAAGATTCCTACCATTAGCCCTATACTCTACACATTTATTATTCCTGCCAAAGTGCATTACCTCACACTTTTCCACATTAAACTCCATTTGCCACCTCTCGGCCCAGCTCTGCAACTTGTCCAAGTCTCTCTGCAAACTATAACACCCCTCTTCACTATCTACCACTCCACCGACTTTAGTGTCATCTGCAAATTTACTAATCCATCCTTCAATACCCTCATCCAGATCATTTATAAAAATTACAAACAGCAGGGGCCCCAAAACAGATCCCTGAGGTACACCACTTGTAACCGAACTCCACGATGAATAATTCCCATCAACCACCACCCTCTGTCTTCTATCTGCTAGCCAATTCCTAATCCAATTAGCTAAATCACCCTCAATCCCATACATCTGCATTTTCTGCAGAATGGCCAAGAGTTTTAAGTTTTTCAGTGTCCCTCCATGCAGAGGCTATAGTTAAAGCCCATCAGTGCCTCAAATTTCTCAGGAGATAAGGAAATTTGGTATGTCTGTTCCAACTCTCTCCAATTCCTATAGTTGCACCATAGCATTCTTTCTAGTTGTATCACAATTTGGTATGGCACTGTCCAAGACTGCATTAAATTAAAAAGAGTCCATGAATGAAGCCCCGTCCATCACTTAAACCAGCCTCCCATCCATTGTTACTGTCTACACTTTCTGTTGCCTTGGAAAAGTAATCACTATAATCAAGGACCCCATGCACCCAGGCATACATCCTTCCACCTCCTTCCATCAGGAAAAGGATGTAAAAGCCTGAGGACACGTGTAAACCGACTCAAAAACAGCTCCTTCCCTGCTACCATCAAACTTCTGAATGGACTTACCTCGCATTAAGTTGAACTTTCTCTACATCTTAGCTATGACTATAACATTCTGTACTCTTTTGTGCCCTTCTCTATGTATGGTGTGCTTTGTCTAAATAGCGCGCCAAAAACAGTTCTTTTCACTGTATACTAATAAATGTGACAATATTAAATCTGTTCAGAACCATTGCTGTACAGAGGAACACACCTGTGTCCATCTCATGTAGTAAGCCATGAACCAATGTGTTCAGTGCCATCAATCAGTTGCTAACAATTTGTAAACTATTCTTGGATTAAGATATTGAACCTAAGACCTAGGTTTGATTTCATTTTTCGGTACCAGTCCCTGCTGGAAAGAAATTATAGAAATATTACAACAGTGGTGACTATTACAAAAATGCTTACATGCCATCATTGAAAAATAACTCTAAAACCATAACATTCTGACATCACTAACAACTTATGAATTTTTCTTCATTCATGGCAGTGGGTTGAATAAATATATTTTTCTTTACCCACTTATTTCTTGCATAATTATACCACAAGGAGTATTAAAATTCTTCTCTGATGGCAAATATAAACTCTCCTCTGTCCTAGCTGTAAAGGCTGTCGATGTAAGGTAAATGGTACCACCTTGCAGAAAAATTTTGTTGGTTTGCAGAAAATAGAATTAACATGTAAAAAGTCAGTAAGCAGGCAGGGGGACATTGGAGAATGAAAAAGTGGTCGCAGGCAGACAGAATTGTGATGATCTGGGATTTAGGAGCCTCTGTTTAAAACAGCTTTACACAGCAACGTCTTGACCAATGCACATTTTATACACCATCGTGAATAGCAAATTAAAATCCCCTATTTATTTTCAGAGACTACGCCATTCATTATGTAAATTGAGAAGTTTCCTTTCAATTAGACTGGTATCTGTAGAGAATGAAATCAGCTATTGATCTCATTCTTAACCTAGCAAATGCATTTTCTCATCTGAAAACATCTGTGTGCAGTCAAGATATATTTAACTGTATTAAATATGATTGTATTGTTGTAGTGAGTTTTCTGAGCTCTAACCTGCTTGATGATCAAAAAATCAAATTTTACATTATAAGCATGAAACGAAACTGATGAGGTTTTCTTGCCATCTGTTAGCTTAATTTTCAGCAGCTTAATCACTGCAGCTTAACCAACTATTAGAAAAACAAATCAACGAGTCTGTTGTCTCCATACGTATAGCCATCTGTACCTAGCTGAAAAATAAGTTGATGAACAATATGTTTCAAATGGCAAATCAACTAATGTTTTATCTTCATAAAAACCTTTGTTATAACATGGGGGTGTGGTGAGGGGAGGTATGGGGCTGACTGTAGGTGGAGGAACACATTGCATGTAGTGGGACAGGGCAGGCTCAGCATTTGCTAATAGCTGCCCAAGTTTGATATCGATGATTCCTTTTAATACACCAAATATGAGCCAAAGGGAAAATTGCACTTGTATTTTATGGAATATCTATCTTAGGTTCAGTGTTAATGGCTGACTGAACATATTCAGTATATTTCAGATGATGTGGCTTCATTAGTTTTAGAAATGTTTTGATGGAGGGGAGAGCCTGTTGAAGTGAAGTGGGAAACTGATAAACAGTACGTTGTAAGACCAGACATGAGATTTACAACAATTATGTAGTTTATGAAAACCCCTTGAATATAAATAAAACAATGAAGTTGTTCTTACCTTGTTTAAACACACAATATTGATTCTGAAGTACAATTTTATATGATGCAATAACATTAACTAGTTCAAGGGGAGACGATTGCCTAGTATTGGTAATATCATTAGATTGTTAATCCAGAAACCCGGTTAATGTTCTAGGGACCTGGGTTCAAATCCTGCCAGGGCAGATCGTGGAATTTGAATTAAGAATTTACTGATGACACCAATTGTCGAAAAATCCCATCTAGTTCACTCATGTCCTTTTGGGAAGGAAATCTGCAATCCTTATTTGGTTTGGTCTACAAACCTTATTGAGCTTCGCAAACTTTTGAAAACTCGAGCTTTTTGAAAAGATGATCAAAGAGGTGGATAAGGGTAAGGCAATTGATGTGGTGTATGTGGATTTTAGCAAAGCGTTTGATAAGGTTCCCCATGGTAGGCTATTGCAGAAAATGCAGATGCCTGGAATTGGCTAGCTGATGGAAGACAGAGGGTGGTGGTTGATGGGAAATATTCAATCTGGAGTTCAGTTACAAGTGGTGTACCTCAGGGATCTGTTTTGGGTCCACTGCTGTTTTTCATTTTTATAAATGACTTAGATGAGAGTGTAGAAGGATGGGTTAGTAAATTTGTTGATGACGCTAAAGTTGGAGGAGTTGTAGACAGTGAGGGACAGTTTGCAGAGGGACATAGATAAGCTGCAGAACTGGGCTAAGAGATAGCAAATGGAGTTTAATGTGGGAAAAGTGTGAGGTGATTCACTTTGGTAAGAGTAACAGGAGAACAGAATATAGGACTAATGGAAGGACGCTTGGTAGTGTCAAAGAGCAGAGAGATCTCATGGTACATGTGCGTAGATCCTTGAAAGTTGGCACCCAGGTTGATAAGGTTGTTAAAAAGGTATATGGTGTGTTAGCTTTTATTGGTAGAGGAATTGAATTTCGGAGCTATGAGGTCATGCTGCAATTGTACAAAACTCTGGTGCAGCCGCACTTGGAGTATTGCGTACAGTTCTGGCCGCCGCATTGGAAAGGCTGCAGAGGAGGTTTATCAAGATGTTGCCTGATATGGTGGGAAAGTCTTATGAGGAAAGGCTGAGGAACTTGAAGTTATTTTTGTTAGAGAGGTGGTTAAGAGGTGACTTAATTGAGGCATACAAGATGATCAGGGGGTTAAATAGGGTGGACAGTGAGAACCTTTTTCCTTGGATGGTGATGGCTCAAACGAGGGGACATAGCTTTTAAATTGAGGGGTGGTAATTATAGGACGGATGTCAGAAGTAGGTTCTTTACTCAGAGGGTAGTAAGGGTGTGGAATGTCCTGCCTGTAGCAGTTGTGGACTCGCCAACTTTAAGGGCGTTCAAGTGGTCAGTGGATAGGCATATGGATAACATTGGAATAGTTTAGGTTAGAGGGTCATTAGATTGTTGCACCGACCAGTGGAACCATCGAGGGCCGAAGGGCCTGTACTGAGCTGTAATGTTCTATGTGTGACTCCAGAGCTACAGCCATGTAGTTGACTTTTAACTGCCCTTGGGCAACTAGGGATGGGCAGTAAATATTGGTCACCCAGCAACAAATGAATAATAAACACGATCACAATCTATGGATATACATTTGTGACATCAGAAGAGTGATTCCTGAGCTGTAGATGGATAATCCTACATTTATTACCAAAATCCCATAAAGCAAGATAGGAAAGAGGGAATTTTAAAAATACTTTCAATGCAGCTATCTTAAATCATATGCCTTCAAAAGGGTTCTGCAGAATAGTTACAATTGAATGGTTTGGTCAAAACAGTCTGTCCTTTTTTCTCTCGTTCAAAAACCTTGTTGACACCAAGCATTTTTTGAGTTAGGCCTTTCTGAACTGATATACATATTAGTTAGGTTGGAACATATTCTGATTGTTAACTGACCTTTAACTTGTGAGTACCATATTCTGCACAATTGCTATGCTTTGAGAAATCAGTCATGGTCCAATGTTGGACTGTAAAAAGTCTCACAACACCAAGGTTAAAATCCAACAGGTTTATTTGGTAGTAAACGCCATTAGCTTTCGGGGTTTGCCCCTTCATCAGGTGAGTGGGAGTTCTGATCACAAACAGCGTATAAAGACACACACGCAGTTTACAGAATACTGATTAGAACGCAGACTCTGATTAGACTCACATTCTAATTAGTATTCTGTAAACTGTGTGTGTGCGCCTTTATATTGCTGTGTTTGTGATTAGAACTCCTACTCACCTGATGAAGGAGCAAACCCTGAAAGCTAGTGGTGTTTATTACCAAATAAACCTGTTGGACTTTAACTGATGTTGTGAACCTTCTTATTGAGGAATCAGTGGCATTATTTATTGTGGATAAACAGCTTCACTCTTTGTCATGGAGGAACCATGTCTTGCTATAACCAGGAGCTACTAATTTTTGTTTCTTTTCAACATAAGAGCCATTCACTAAGGAATGTGTCCAAAACAATTCATTCCAACTGTTTGGTTTCTATATGGCAGTGAGTGGGCTGCATGAATAGAACCAGCACCCCCAACAATTTACTGCCAATTAGTGCAGTTGCTGTTATGTAAATTAATGTGGTTGTGCTAAGAGGCAGGCAAGAGTCCTAACAGGTATTATGCTAATCTACATAAGTGATCATATTCTGAATTGTAAGCATCCACCTGTTGCTATATTCAATAAAATGGACCAGATGAAAGCACAACATAATTTTTGTTTGAAAACCATGTCACAAATTGTATGCTTTAAAGCTTGCAAGTGAATGTGTTGGTGGGTGAGTAGGCAGGTGGTATCAACAAATGAATTGTAAATGTCTGTTTAAGTTCATTATAGGGGGAGTTCGTATTTTTGAACACAATGATTGCACTCAGTCGAGAATTTCTGATACTGTCATTGCATCTGAAGCCCAACTGCTGTAATGTGTGATTTTTAAAAAAAAAAATGCAATCTTTTGCAAGGCCCACTAGAGTGGGAAAATTCAAGTACAGTTACTTACTTTAGCATTGAGATTCTGATAAATGACAAGTGCCCTGTCAGAATAAGTATAGTATTTGGATCAAGTTTTCCACATGTCACTTAACACAATTTTGTAGCACCTGGTATGCATCTCATTGCTGAGGAAAAAATATCAGTGTGGATTTTGTACATTGCCATTTAATTTGTTTCTATCATAATGGAAACGTGTCTAGTTGCTGTGGACTGTAAGAGAAAATTGGCATGCAAGCAAAATTCTTGCCACTACAATTTGGAGCAGCTAGACTTGGCTGAGAGCAGTGCTGCGGCAAAGGTAGGTCATGATGTGAAGAGTGGGGGGGAAGAAAGCAGTGGGTAGTAGAAGAGATGGGAGTGGAAATAACTGGCAATGAAAAGGTAAAGTACCTCTGCAGAAACTGAAATTGGTACCTGATTTGGTGGGGAAAAGTAGGGAGCAGTAGTTCAGAATGGGGGAAGGAAAAAGCTTGTTGAAAAGAAATTCAAGCTTGAACTGATTGTAGGAAGGAAATAATACTCAATTAAGTTGAATGGAAACAAGAAAAGCGGAAAGTGACTGGATGACAAAGATTGTGGGAGGAGGAGATACTGTGGACTTAGAGATGATGATGTCCATGACCAAAGTTCAGAGAGTGTACAGTAAATGTGATTTTGGGCTAGAGGCGAGTTGTATGTGGAAAGGAAGTGATTGAGATAGGTTTGGTGAATAGATGGTCTGGTTGCCAAGATTAAAATCAAAATGCCACTCATTTGCAAGAAATATCTATAAAGTTTAAGTTATAAATCCAATGCAAATATTTATTTTCAGATGTCATGTGTTAGGTTATAATAAGAGCTGTTGTTGAGTTGTGATGCTTTTGGGAACTGTATCAGCTTCTTGGAAAGCACTTGTAATTTCTGTGCTCGCATGTGCAGCTTTTAGTCATGTTTGAAGCTTGCATGTTTTTAAAGCAGATATAAATCTTTGCTTAATTGATCATTTGGAAATTTGAAATACAATGGAAAACTCTCAATATAAAGAGCTGTTTTTGTTTGTGAAATCATTTTTAAAATGTGTCAAACTCAAGTCCAATTATACAATGGATAGGTTATCAAACATTTAAAAAAAAAAATAATTGTGGTATGTTCTGCTCTTGGATCTAGTGAATAAAATGAACAGAAGTGTCTACTATAACTTTAGTTTCAATATATGTTTCCTTGTCAATTATGATTCCAGTTTTTTGGATCATTTTTCAAACTTTTTGATTAGTCACAAACACTGCTCTTCACTTTGTCCCTTTTTTTCCCCAAAGTTGGCATTCAGCCAACTTTGCATTTTGTGTAATTGTCAGAGAATTGAGTATAAAGAATGAACTTTAAAATTGGATTTCTTTAAATCTGAATGATAAATCAGTCTGAAATAAAACTCTAGACAACTCACTGATCTGTTAAGTGATATATAAGTCAATTATGAATGACATTTTGGAAAGAAGACATAGCAATTATGACAGACCAGCTTCTGATGTCGTGTTCATATATTGCCTAGATCAAAGAGAGCAGTGTATCTGGCAAAGATGGAAGTGTTTGAATTAATAATAGAAACACTTTCCATTTCAAATTTATATTTTGTAGGGGGACATACCATGTTATTGCAACGCTACTTGATCTTCTGTGGCTTTGCACACAGATAAAATATGTTTCTTTTTGCTTATCTCTTTCTTGCTCTCTCCCTCCTTCCATTTCCCTTCCCTCTTCTATACTTGATTCTTCGTTATCTCTTAACAACTCCTCATTCAGTCTTTCCCAAAATCTCTGCTTTGCTGTATCTTTTTCTGCTCATGTGCACATTTTACTTTAGTTTTTGTTATTTAACTTGGATGTCCTGTTTTTTCTTGAAAGAAAATTAATATATTTATATGAGCATATGAATTAACAACAGAGGCAGGCCATTTGACTCTTTAACTCCATTCTGCCATGGGTGATCTGATTGTGGCCTGAATTATACATTCCTGCCTTCTCAATATAGCCTTTAATTCCCTTGTCAACTTTTCTAACTCGGCCTTAAAAATATTCAACTTGCCTTCCCTCATCTATCTCTCTCTGGGGAAGACAATTCCACAGACTAACGACCCTCTGAGAGAAAACAATTCTTAGTTTTGTCTTAAATGGGAGATGCCTTTATTTTTAAACATGCCCCCCAGTTCTAGTCTCTGCCATACAGGAAGTATCTTCTCAGTACTATCCTGTAAAAGTCCCTTTGGAATTTAAAAAAAATCTTTCAAGGGATGTGGATATTGCTGATGAAGCTAGCATTTATTTCTCATCTTCAGTGCCCTTGAGAAGGTGGTGGTACGCTGTCTTGACCTGTTGCAGCCCATTTGGTGTGGGTACACTGACAGTGCAGCTATGTGTGGAGTTCCACTAATAGTGAAGGAATGGCAATATAGTTCTAAGTTAAGATCGCAGGTAACTCTGAAGGAACTTGCAGGTGGGGTAAAAGGGAATGTGGAATTTGAAACACAAATTGGTCAACCATTATTGAATGGCAGAGTAGGCTCAGGGGTCAAATTGTATTTCTGTTCCTGTTTCCTAGTTTATATGTTCCCATATATCGACTGCCCCTGTCCTAGCTGGTATTGGCTGAGAGTTTGGAAGAAGCTGTTGAAAGAACCTTGGTGAAAACTGCATTTTGTAGATGCTACATACTGATGTCACTGTATGTTGGTGGTGGAAGGTCTAGTGAATTGGGTGCCAATCAAGTGAGCTGCTTTATCCTGGATGGTGTTGAGCTTCTTGAAAGCTGATGGAACTGCACTAATCCAGGCAAGTGGAGAATATTTCATTATACTCCTGATGTTTTCATTGTAGTTGATAAAAAGGGAGTTAGGAATGTGAGTTACTCACTGCAGAACTCCCAGCCTCTGATCTGCTCTTGTAGTCACAGTATTTATGTAGCTAGTCCGTTTCAATTTTTGGTCAGTATTAACGTGTAGGAGGGATTCAGTGATGGGGTATGTTGAATGTCACTGGGAGGAGATTGAATTCTCTCTTTTTGGAAATGGTCATTGCCTAGCCCTTGTAGTATAAACGTTACTTGCCAGCCAAAGGCTGAGTTGTCCAGGTCATCTTGCATATGGACACAGATTGATTCAGTATCTCAGGAATGGCAAATGGTGCTCAACATGGTGCAATCATCAACGAAAAACCCCACTTCTGATTTTCTGTAGTGGAAAGATCATTGATGAAGAGGCTGAAGATGATTGGGTCTGGGACACTACCCTGAGGAGTTCCTGCAACAGTGTCCCAGATCTGAGATGATTGACTGCTAACAACCATGACCATCTTCCTTTGTGCTAGGTATGACTCCAACCAGTGGAGATTTTTTCACCTGATTTTCATTGGGCTCTAGTTTTGCTAGAGTTCCTAGATACCACATTCAATGAAAATGCTGTCTTGATGTCAAGGGCAGTCAATCTCATTTCCTTCCTTTTGTCCATGTTTGGGCAAAGGCTATAATGCTTGGAAACTGAGTAGTCCTGGAACTTATTATACCAAGACATTGAGCTCCTTCTGCATTCCTGATGTCTCCAATCGCTTTCCATTTAAATAATATTCTACTTTTCTTTTGCAGAAATAAGATGGAGGAGAAAGGAGCAATGTAGATTTGTTGGATAGTTTTTCAAGTGAAATAATTATTGGATTTCAAAATGTTGCAAATTTGAGTGGAATATGGATACATTTCTCCTCCTCCCTATTAAAAATTAGGTATCAGTTCATTAAGTGCTATGCGCCCCTTTCCTTTTGCACTGACCTCATTCTTTCACTACAACTAGTTTTTAAATCATTTTTGCTTCTTCGCCAAACCAATTTATCTCAAAATTTCTACTCCAACCTCTCTAAAGTTGCTCAAGTGAGGAACAGTGTTAAGAATCTACTAATTATCAACATGTTGTGACAAAATCTTTTTTCAAAATGTATTTTTGGCTTAAATGTATTAAGGCTTCTATATTTTGCCTTTCATTGATAACACTGTTAAATGGGTAGGCTTCTTGTTAAGTAAAAGTGATCCATTCTAACTTAATCTTGCTCATCAATATTGATGATGATTTTCATGGGTATCAGTATTATCTCCATTTATTATCTATCAAGTGATATTATCCTTTGCACCGTTACTGGTGTCAGGCAGCTCATCAATAGTTTTTCTCTGTCCCAGTAATTCAGCTAATCTCTTGCCTTTTCCTCAACTGCAGTCATAATTCTTGCACTGCATCAGGCACCTCACTGTTCTTGACCATCGTATTAGATCAGTCTTTTGCAGAACTCCCCACAGTAAATCATAATCTGTTGTTGAAAAAATAAATTTGTGTGGATGGTCTTGTCAGACTTCTTTACCTTTCCTTGGTTTAACTACTGTTTCACTTGTGATCTTTATATTTGTGCCATCATTCTACAGCATCATAAGCCACCATTATGTCTGCTTGTATAATCTTTAGAATTGCCACATATATATTTTATTGAAAAGAATTACGATGTCTTCAGTCACTGCTCTTTCTCTTGCCAAAGCTGTACGTCATAACTTCTAAGAATTTTTTTAAAGTTTTGGTTATTTATTCTGCGATGGGGAAAACTTGGTCTATTTTTGGTCAATCTCACTCTTATTGAAGAAGTATAATAGGATTTATGAATCATATTTTTACATGACATGGTAGTTGGAGTAGATATGAAGTAAAAATTGTATCCTCCTTTTGTCAAGTGGAGTGACCGATATTCCAATAGACTTTATCAATTTTCCAATGCTGTTGAAAGGTCATTGACTAAAACAATTAACTCTGTTTCTCTGTCCATGATTTGATCTGCATTTTCTCTTCTCATTCAGTATTTTGTTTTTCTCTGTTTATTGAATTGAGAATTTGTAACTACTGTTGTTTGGAGTTTAAAATCTACGTAGGTTAATGATTACTTGGTGAACGGGAGGAACTGCTTAAGTTTAATTCTCACTGTTCAAGATTATCTGAACTCTGGTATCCTTTTAATAGCTCAATGTGAAAGTGCAATTCTGACCTGAAACGGAACCACACAAACCAAGAAGATACCAATTATATTCCTTTCCTGTCTTACATTAGTTGATCTTGGCCAGAATAATGAAGAAGCATTATATTTGGGCTTCCTCTTTGCTTGGGCAGGAAATAAATCAGGTGTTATTCTGATCCACGTCCTTTGCCAGAGCTTAAAGTTAGAGACAGACTTGGGTGGAATGTACCAATGCCAAGTAGCCTGTTGAACTATGTGTAAGCACATAATTGAATAGTTGTCATTAATTTTATCATTTCATACAAAAATACATCATTTTAGTGTGCTGTCATTTTAGATCAAGTTGGAAAATTTTTCAGTAATTGCCAATAGGGCCACCAAATTATTTCTGTGCAAATGAGTCTCTGCAGAGCATTTGAATTGTTAAGATATTAAAGTAATTAAAAATATGGAAAAAAAGACTTGGAATATTTGAAGGAACTATACACACTCCACTTAAGAGTTTTTGATCAAAACTAATTGTTCCATTTAATGAGCTTTGAGTGGTCAAGACCTTCGCTCACTTAAAAAAAAAAAAGAGAGTTTTTGAAATGAAAAGTATAATTCAATCTGCAGCTTTCAATCCCTCAAAAAAAAATTTGAATGTTCAGATTGATCTTGCATGCCCACTAGGGGGCAGCACATTTATGTTGCATTCAGTGTACTTAAAGTCAAAATGCCATGGGGTATAGGTGGACATTTTACAAATCTTTCCTGTCAGAATATTAACCAATGTTCTGATATATTATCTACTATTTACCCCTTTCTTCATTAACCCTTCTGCTTTCTGTACAGGAAGGTTTTCTATGACCAAACAATGTTCATCATCAGTTTCATGTCAGCAATTTCTCCTTGTTTTTATGCTTGATGGAATTAGTCCTTCCCCAGCTGTGGTATATGCTTATACATCTTGAATGTCTCTGTAAGCATAATTGTCCTCAGGTGCCTCTAAATCCATGAACTTGAAGTTTCTTTAAGAATCCGGTTACATAGCATGTTTGTCTCGTAGTTGGTTAACTCAGTTGATTGGATGGCTGGTTTGCGATACAAAGCAATGCCAACAGTGCAGGTTCAATTCCTGAACCAGCTGAGGTTATTCGTGAAAGTCCACCTTACCCCTCATCTGAGGTGTGGGGAACCTCAAGGTTAAATCACCACTAATCAGCTCTTCCCCCTTTAAAGAGGTCATTTGGAACTATGGCAACTTTATATCATGTTTGTGGCCAATGTTTTCAGAAACTAATTTTTTTCCTGACCTGGCCCAATGTAAAATTGTGGTGCAAGTAACTTGCTCTTTATCAATTTTTCTCTTCCCCCATAGAAAAATATAAGCCACATTTGAGGTCATGCTTTGTAAATAAATGGGAAATGGCCTTTGTCTTCATGTAAGCCAATCATTCTGTTTTAACGGGTGCCCATGTCATGCAGCAAGAGAATGCAGCTTGCTTGAATTCAATGATAATTACACAATGTGTAAAATTATTTTTTGAGTTGATATAGAACTGTAAAACAAAATGTACTCTCGTTTGTCAATTTTGCTTTATACCCAGTAATGAGTGGACAAATCTGTCTGGACAAGGTATCAGTCAGAAAGGAGCAAAGACTTGAATTTATAATGCATTTTTCATGACCAAAAGTACATGACAACCAGTGAATTACATTTCAAGTGTAATCACTGTTATAATGTTGAGAATATGAAATCCATTTTCTGCACATCAAGCTCCCACAAACAACAGTGTGGTAATGGCCAGATTTTTGATCATGTTGATTGAGGGATGCCATGAATAACACCACCATGCCTTTCTTCAAAAGAGTGCATTGGTTTTATGCCCACCTGACAGGACAGTAGGAAACTTTGTTTGACCCCTTATTTGAAAGAGCAACATTCCCTCAATATTGCACTGGATTGTTAGCCTTGATTTTTGTATTCGGGGACTTTTTTTCTCAGTAGCGTGCCATTACCAGTGGCAAGAGCAGAAGTATGCGCCACTTACTTGCTCTTGCTTTTTCCCATTTCCCATGAAATTATGATTAAAATACAGAGTGCCAATGATGTGCACAAAAAATGCAAGTGATCATGCAGCAGGAAAGATTTTTAGTGGAGAAATGTGCCATGAGCATCTAATGTCTCTAGTTGGGCAGGCTACAAATAGGCTCCTTGCCAAACAGAGTGGCTCTGTATTGTGGCCAAAATGTTCCTGTCCAACTTCTTTGCAATTATCATAAAGCTAATGTTTTGGTACTGATGTTTTTCAAAATTATATTTCACTTGCAAATATTTTAAATTGATGCACTTTATTCATATGTGCATCATTGTGTGTTGGAGCTAGCTTAGTCAGAGCAAAATGTACTAGCACTCCTCCAGATTGGCACACAATGGTGATTAAGAGGAGTTAAGGACAGTTTTGTTATTGTGGAAGAAACAGTGTTCAACAAATCTCTATGATGCAGAAGAAGGCCATTCTGCCCATCCAATCTGCTCCTCTTACCCCCACCCTTTCCCTGTAACCTCACAAATTTATCCTGCAAGTGCCCCTAACCTGCATATCTTTGGAATCAAAGGAGCACAGCCAATTCACCTAACCTGCACATTTTTTGGGCTGTGGAAGGAAACTGGAGCAACTTCACACAGGAACTGGGTGAACGTGCAATCCCCCCATAGGCAGCTACCCAAGGCTGGAATCGAATCAGGATACCCGGTGCTGTGAGGCAGCAGTGTTTACAGTGTTGTGTTTTTTTTTGTTCACATTTTACTAAATGTTAATCCCTTCACTCTTCAATACCCTGATACCATTTCACACACCCCTGCCCCTGTATCCCAGCCACTGACTCACCCTTGCCAGTCCCAAACCTTCATGCAAGCTCCACACAATCTCCTGTTCCCCTCCCCATATCATAAAATTAAATAAGGAAAGCTGCTGATCTGTCACAAAATCAACTGATGCATGCCACAAACAGAAACCGGGTGCCACAAGCTTTTTGTATAGCGCTGATTCATTTAGTTTTATGCAAATGAGTATTAATAATATGCAAGTATAATTATGAACCTGCCACAAGGTGGTGTGACATGCCACAAACACAACACTGACCTTTCACTGTATCTCCATTTGTTTTTGGGAAATGCATACCACCCAAGTCATCTCAGATGTTTCCCACTCTGTGGACTTCATAAAATCTCCCCCAAATCTTTGGAGTGAGACTTGAGCCAAAAACCTGATTTGGAGGAGAGAGTGCTGTTAATTGAAACTTGGCTGACAGGGGTGAATAACCTGAGCCACATAGAATTTCATTTGCATTAAGCTTAATGAAAGAAATACTCTATGCCATTTCATGCACAAATTTTAAAAATGAGTCAGGAAGAGAAAAATTAGATGAGGTGACTGAAAGTTGATGCTGCAAAATTCACCAAATCTATTGTAGCTAGTAAGGTTGTATCTTTTTGCAATATGACTATCTCATCTTTTGTCTACTGCAGAAAGTGTGATTCTGTTCTATGTGTAGGCCTCCGTTTGTTTTATTTGCTGACTGCCAATTGTTCTACTTCACCAAGATTAACATTTAATGACCCAAAATAACAATGATGAAGAATTCTCCTCAGTTCTTTTCTTGTGTGGGTCATCTTAATGAGTGACTGACAGAAAGCCTACAACAACTTACCACTGTCATTCTGAGGCCAAGAGATCATAAGTTTCTACACCCACAGAGGAAATCATTCAGACAGCTTGTAGTTAGTTGGTTGCATAGTAATATGAGTTTCTTGTTTCACATGAGTATCAGATTACACCTTTAATCAAAAGATTGAAATGGTTTGTTTCCTTACTGTAATTAGCATTGTTCCTTCGAGCAACATGACTAATTACACAAAATCACTGAACTGCTAAAGCACAGAAAGAAGCTATTCGATCTGCAGTGTCTGTAGTCTCTCCATCAGAGAAATTCACCTAGTGCCACTCACCAGCCTTCTCACAGCCCTGAACTACTACCTTTTGAGCTAATAATTCAACTGCCTTTTGAATGCCGCTGTTGAACATATCTCCACCATGTTAGGCAGTGCACTCTAAACGCTAAACCCTAACCCCTTGGTTATCATTGCTTCTTTTGCCAATTACTTGGCATCTATGCTCTCCTATTCTCATCCTTCCACGAATGGCAACCGTTTTCCCCTATCTAATATCTCCTGATTTTGAATACCTCTATCAAATCCATTCTTAGGATTTGCATCTTCTATATAAATAGGAATATAAAGTTTTATATCTCATTGTTTGACATTTGACTTGTGATGTCTGTTCCCTCTAGTTAATTGAATGTTATGCATCAATTGTGTTGATTTTTGTCTTGGAACCCACAACTCAAGGTATTAACTCAAAAAATGCTCTTAAGTGGTTAAACACAGAGATTAAATTATTTTTGAACTTTGATGTTTGATTTGCAGAATGTAATTTTAAGAGGATAAAGCACAGAGAATTAAACATATGTTGACTTCTTGTCATGCTCTCATGCAGCTAACTCAATCCTAGCCAAATTGTAGGATTTAAGTTTCCTTTAGGTGAACAACTGGTGCCAGAAATGCATCCAAGATCAACAAAACTTGTTATTCTTAACAGTGTGAACATAAACCATCTTCCATTTGTTGATGTTTCACTGAAGCTGTTTTTCAGCAACTACTGTTTTTTCTGTTATTTAACCAAGGTGGACACATGTTACCTTGGATACACGAATGAAAGGGAAAATTTAATGACGCATGTGTTCATGCGTAAGTAGAGAGTTCTTCCCGCAATAAATTAAGAACAGATAAGATATTGTAATCAGCAACTTTGAAGTGGACATAAAAATACTTATCATTGTTTGGCTGATAAAAATAGGGAGATGTTTATAATGTGGATGTTTGAAATGCTGGGGATTGAAAAGAAAGAGAAAAAATAAGATCCCTACAGTGCAGAAAGAGTCATTTGACTGAACAAGCCTGCACCAACTCTCTGAAGACGTACTTTAGCAAAGCCCACTCCTGCCCTATCCAATAACCCCACGCTAATTCATCTAACCTATACATTTTTGGACATCAAGGGGCAACTTTCATGGCCAATCTACCTAACTTGCATATCTTTATGCTGTGGGTGGAAACCAGATGACAGAGGAAATCAGAGGACCAGGAGGCAACCCATGCAGACACAGGGGAATGTGCAAACTCCCCAATCACACAAGGCTGGAATCAAACCTGTGTCCCTGGTGCTGTGAGACAGCAGTGCTAACGACTATGCTATTGTGCTGCATCAACTGACCAATTTCCAATGTCCTGGCCAATCATTATCTCTTAGCTATCATCACAAGTAAAGATTATCTGGTGATTATCACATTGTTATTTGTGTGATTTCTCTCCTCCCCCCCCCCCCCCCCCCCCTTCCCTCCCACCCCAAACTTTGTATCAGTGTATGTATTTCCAGCATTACATCAATGACTGCATTTCAGAAGGACCTCATTGGCAAAAATGCAATTTTTTGAGGTGTCTAGTGGACATTAAAAAAGGCTGTATAAATACAAATCTTACTTTAAAAGATGTGACTCTTAAGGTTTTTCTCCACTCTTGGATGCTATATGAGATGAGTGAGCGCAGTGATATGCTTTATTCCTGCAACTGTTCTCTTGCTTGAACTGCCTGAGTTTGTTGCTGTGTTTTGGATGGAGACTGAAGGAACTTTCACAGTTGCATGATGAGGACCTTCATGCAATGAAAAGCTGTATGCATGGTGGAAATTTCATCTGAATTGCATTTAGCTGAGAGAGATGAAAAAGGCTTTCACTGTTTTGAAGATTATGGCCAACCTAATGTTGATATCACCATCCAAATATTCTCGTAGGCATGACTCAACTGTTGGGATAGAGATTACTTACTACTTCCATTAAAAGCTTTTCCTATTTCAAGGCAAAATGCTGCACTTTCTTTTGATTACATTATTATTCTAACATTAGATCTACAGTGGATCCAATAACAATATTTCATCTGCAGAAAAGAATCTGTGTGCAACGATTTTTAGTAAAGTGCTTTTGTATCCTAATAATATATCATACCAATTAATCAAAATACAATGAGAATGACATTGCAGAGTTACTAACTTAAAGACAGCAGGTAGGCCATAATTTGAATCAGGAGCATGGTGCTAAATTGCAAAGACTTGCTCTAGTGTGACATCTCCTTCTGGTGTATGGAAGATAAATTTGAGAAATCATTAATGTATCATTTTATTATTGGACATTAGCCAGGCTTGAAATTAAAAGCAAGCCAACCAATTTCTGGCAATTCCACTTTTAGACTTAGGAGTTAAATAGGCATATCCATAAACATTTAGTCTGGTGTAATACAGAAACTGCATTGGAGTCAAACTGGCTGCGCAGATTGAATTTGCATAGATCTAGGTAAATCACTGAGGAATTTTCACAGAGTTTATGTTAGTATCTTTTTGTTTTAATTTGCTAATATCCTATGCTGTGTATCAGAGATATATCTGCACAATTACATCTCCTTTGAAATGAGAGTCAATTTACATAATCAATAGATATATATATATATATATATATATATATATATAATTATGGTTAAAAGGATCAAAATTAAAACTTAAAAACTAAAATTACAGTCTGAGAATCAGTTAATTCAAAGCTGGTCTAAAGGCTGAAATTCTTACAGGAAAGAAAATATAGTCAGCTCTGCATCTTTTGTGCTGGGTTAGTTTTTTTCTGGATATATAGATAATTAATGTCCTTGCATGAAAGCTTTCCCACTGTTCCCAATTAAACACATGCTGTGTTTGGAGAGTTTTATTATTTATCAGTAATTGTTTCCTGCTCGCAAATAGATTTAAAAGAGTTTGTATTTTGATAAATTATTGCAGACTTTGAGTTTAAAGAGACAGCTCAATTAATTACCTTTTATGAGGGCCAAAAGCATGGAATATTATACAGTTGATTGAAAGATTATCATTTCAGGTAAAAAGATGCTATACACGCTTTTCATGAGCATTCAAAAAACAAAGAAGGAAGGCTGATGTCTTTGTCAAATTGCTTGAGAGAACCACCACCTGCTATTGAAAGGATCTGTTGTTTCATATTTATACAAATTGTATACTTCTCACCAATTCCTGCATGCCTGTCATGATGAAATAAATCATTGGGAGGAATTATTAGTGGGAGGAAAACAATTAAATTGTTTTAATAAAATGATGCTTACATGAATTCTGGTCAAATACATAATTCAAGCTCTTTACAATAAAACTGATCAATTTCTGTGTTGCAGAATTGGAGGAATAATGAATTTGTGAAAAATTTAGTTAACATGTTTGTTATTGCCCAGTGACAGCTTTGAATTTGGCTGAAAATAGTTGTAGCAGCATCAGTGAAATTTTCCGCCAGTTTAATGTTACAGTAAAAATAATATTTAGGATTGTGTGTGTAATTAAATGCCTCCTGAGTGATAAAGAGAACAGTGGCAGTCACTCTGGCCTCTTTTGATTTAATTTGCTAATACTTTAGCTGTACAAGTCCTTAATAAGTAAGGGGTAAGTTTTTCACTGAGGGTGGTGAGTGAATGGAATCGGCTGCTGTCGGTGGTGGAGGCGAACTCGCTGAGGTCTTTTAAAAGACTTCTGGATGAGTACGTGGGATTAAATGAAATAGTTCTATGGCCTAGTAGATATGGGTATGATCGGCGCAACTTGTGGGCTGAAGGGCCTGTTTGTGCTGTAGTGTTCTATGTTATGTTAATACTAAAATAAGCTCAACAGTTCTCTTTTCTATCTGTGTAGTGACTTATTCGAAAGTTTCAGAATGTGCTGTGGTCCGTAGTCCAGCATTAGTAAATGTTTTTTTAAAAAATGTTTATAGCCCAGATTTCACAATTAGTGATGAAGTGAAATTGATCACTGGTAGCTTGAAGAAAGCTGTCCACAAAGATCTAGCAATTGGTGTAACATAGATTTCCTCCTTCTCAATGTCAGGTTGAAGTGGGTCTCCCATCTATACCATTACTTCATAACCACATGCTAAATTTGTTCTAAGTATTATTGTCTACTTGACTAATATTGATATCTGGAGTATTGTATCAGTATTAAATAAGAAAATAGTGTCAATTCCTGCACTTATGATGATAATATTGGCACTAAGTTCATGGTTAGCATAAGCTAAATAAATCCGAGCCCTTTGCAGCCACAGTGCGCACAGTTTGGATAATGGATATGAAACAATTGATTGTAAAAGAATTTTCAGTTCAGAAAGCAAGCCAAACCACTTCATGTCTTCCATTGACTTTTTCGTTTTGCAACCTTTTTAACCATAATTTTCAAGTACTGGACAGTTACCAAATCATATTTTTCTGTAGATCTGTTAACTCAAATTTATAACAAACTGCCCAATGCAACTTTCTATTTGTGAACCTGGTGTTGAGTTTACATGTTCATTTGGAGCAGAAACAAAATAGCATCTGAATGCACCCATGAAATTATGATTTTTTTTTTCACAGATTGTTTAGTAACCTAAGGATTATACTGAAGAATCAAATCTTTTAGATAGAATTCAGCAAGCACTAATGAGTTTTCTTATTCCCCACGTCCTATTTTATATTAGGTTGCGTATATAATGCTTTTGTTGTTGGAATGTGAATGTTGTCATGGATGCAATATCAATTGACTCTGTCTATCACATACTCCTTTCGCTGGTTAGCAGGCAAGAAATCATGTGCTGTAGCTTCACCAGTCTGGCATCTCATTTTCAGGTAAAAGTGATACTGTTTTTGGCCTGCTTTTCTTTACTCCTCATTGAATCAGGGTTGGTGCTTTGGCTTCTTTGGTCAGATTTCTTTTCCACCAGCACTATGCAGTAGTCACTCCTACCAGTACTCATTTGGGTGAAAATATGAATCTGAATTCTGTGTTCCCAAATATTTAGACATAAACAGATATAACCAGGGCATAACTTTAACAGATGTCAGTATGGGCCTAGCAACCAGCTGGTGTTGAGACCTTGGAGTGTTAACAGCACTCTTCCATTCAATGACTAGATCCAAAATATGGTTAATCAGCTGCTCAGACAGATGGGACCTTGATCAAATGTCCCACAACCAATGATGCAGCACTTCTTCAGGACTGAAGTAAATTATTCATCTGGATTATATACTTGTGTGTAGAAAGTGCTTCCAGATTTTAAAATTACAACTTAATTATTTAGGAGTATTATACCACGTTGTTCTGGATTTCCCTACTAAAAAATTAGTTTCTTTGAATCTACTCTACTAAATCAGTTTGTAACTACCAAAATAAAATTATTGAATAATCTTTTTTAGTCTAGCATGCAACAGAGTCTGTAACTTAATGGACTGTGACAATTATTGTAGCTCACTCAGAATTCACGAGCATCAGTGATCCCTTATCTCCTTTTTTAAAAAAGCCTCTGCTATAATTTGCCTTCTTGTCAAAATGCTGATTAAATTAATTATGATTGGCCATGTTGGCCTTTTCCAGAGCTCTTATAGGAGTAAGTTATTATTATAAAGATCTGTAATTATTTATCTCCACCTGCATGCTGTATTGTCATTTTGACATTTTTAATGCTTATCTTTGAAGTGATTTTTTTTCCCCGTAATAGTTTACTGAAAATGCTACTTTCAGACAAGTTTTGGTAAAGCTGTTCGGTGCCCTAGCCAGTTTATATTTCTCAACTAACATCACTAAAACTGATTATCTGCTCATTATCAAATTGTATTTTTTAGGGTCCCTGTGTGCAAGTTGGCTACTAGGCTTCTTACACTTCATTGACTATGATGCACATTGGGACATTCTGAGGCTGTGAAAGCTGTTTTACATATATGTGAATTATTTCTTTATTCGTCAGTAAGTTCAGTAGTTGAGTCTATTTATAAAGTTCGGCAAAGTGTTTCTATGATCTTTGAACTAGTATTCCATGATAGCTGGAGAAGGTTATGGTGAGCAGAAATGGCCATGAATCATGATTGGGGCAGGTGGGGGTAGGCACCAGTTTCTGAGATTATTCATACATTTTTGCCATCTCACTGCTATTTATTTTAAATAATTACTATATTGTTACAGCAACCATTTTGAGTTATACATTATTTTAATTGGAAGGGATCAGATCCCTTTCAGTATTTCTTAGTTTTAAAAAAAAAGTTGCTGGCCTATGGGTTTGTAGTATATTCACCCAGGTTGCTACTGCTCTAGTGCTGCAAAATTTAATGACTGCTCATAAAGAAGAAAAAACGTTAATGATTGCCTTCACCGAATATGTCAGGATTTTGAGATGTCACTGCTGATTCTGAGTAATTATTACAGTCAAATGGCTATTATTTTTCTGACTAATGCCTTCTAATGACATCTTGCACCTTCAAAATACATTAAGCTCATTAATGATTCACTCAATTAAACTTCAGAAACATAAAACACCCTAAAAGCATGCTATGTGAAATCCCAGTTTTATTCCAGTGAAAGATATGTGGAACATGTATCTTGACTTGCATCTCCAGCCAACCTGCTCTGAATAAAACTTCCACGAACAGTTGCTAATAGAAATGCTCTCTACTTTTTCCCCCACTTTGCTTTCTATTCATAGAGACTTGAAATCTTAACTGTTTCTCACTCCATACATGCTGCTGGATTTGTTGACTTTTCCAACATTTTCTGTTTTAAATTCAGATTTCCAGCATCTACAGAATTATATTTTTATTCTCTTTGCACTCTGCATATGCAAATCAAATCATCCTGCTATATTTCAGATACGTCTCAAACTGATTCAAATTCCATGCAAACAGTATTTTTTTTGAATGTTGTGGTATGGGCAAGATGTAATGATAGCCATTATACCAAACAAAAGGCAAGACTTTTAGGAACAGGATTTGATTTATTATGTCACATATATAATGTACAGTGAAAAGTACTGTTTCGTGCAAAATATGCGGACAAAGCATATCACGTAGAGAAGGGAAAAAAATCGATAATTCCACAAATTTATCTGTTTTTCTTGACCCCTCCACCAGTCAGCTCCTGACTATATTTTGTCTTTCTCAGGAAACCAGCTGTTACGCCTACTTAATAGTTTGCTTTAATTTTTCTTCCTGGTAATTTAATTTTTTTTGTATCAATTTCTACTGGATTTCTCTCCTTAATCCCAGATTTCTAACTTGTTTCCCTTGGCATTTAAACTTTTAAGTCTTAATTTTTTTTCAAAATCAACTTTACTTATTTCATCATAACCTTCCATTAGGCCATCTTGAGGTCCTAAAGAAAACACATCCAATTTATTTTATGTTTTCTTCTTGAGGCTTTCTTAGTAACAGATTCTAGAAATTTAACAATGCACTTAGTAAATCATTGTATGATTAGACAAAGTCAACATGGTTTTACGAAGGGGAAATTGTGTTTGATATAACTATTAGACCAATAGGCAGGGCAGGTAAGGGGGAACCAGAAGATGTAGTATACCTGGATTTCCAAAAGGCATTTGGTGAAGTGCCACCTAAGGTTAATGGGAAAGATAAATTATATTAGCATGGATAGAGGATCGGTTAACTGATAGGAAGCAAAGAGTATACGTAAATGAGGCAATCCCAAGTTAGCAGTCTGTGGATGCTGCTATGTCGCAAAGATCAGTGCTTGGACCTAAGCTATTTACTAGTTTTATTGATAACTTAGATGGAAGATAGGAATTAAGCTATCTAAGTTTGCTGATATACTAAGGTATTGAAAGTATAAGTTGTGAGAACAACACAACTTGAGAGAGGCTGCAAAGAGAGACAGAACCATAGAACCGTATAGTGCAAAAAGAGGTCATTCGACTCATCGAGTCTGCACAATTTCTGAAAGAGCATCGCACCAAGGCCCTCCCTTCCACCCTATCCCCATAACCCCATGCATTTAGCATGGCTACTCCACCTAACCTGCACATCTTTGGACTGTAAATTGAGTTGACAAAAAGATAGCAGATTGAATATGATATGCAGAAATGAGATTATTCACTTTCTTTTTAAGATCAGAAAGGCAGAATATTTTTTAAAATGTGTAACTTGGATAGTCAGAGAGACTCAGATATACTTGTACAAGCAATCAAAAAAAGGTTAACATGCAAGGACAACAAGCAATTTGGAGGATCAGAGTACAGGAATAAATATGTCTTGCTAAAAATGTACATGGATTTGGTGAGATTACACATGGAATATTGTGTGCAGTTTTATTCTCCATATTTAAGGAAGGATAAACTTGCTTAGATGGCAGTACAGCGAAAGTTCTCTGGGCTGAGAATGTTGTCCTGTGATAGGCTGAGTAACTTGGACCTTTATTCTGAGTTTTAGAAAGCAAGGATCATCTTGTCTAAATAAATCACACAAAAGCATATTTTATTTTGAGGGAGAGGGCGGAGGGAAACCTGCACTTATTTTGTGATGTATGTACTTCACCGATTAATCAATCAACCAATTGCTTAAGACACTTGTGTTAAAAGGAAAGGAACTATTCTATTTGTGTAAAGAAATATATTAGGTATTAACATTTTTTTGTGTCCTTTCATGACTGGTAGTTTGATATCCCTAATTCTTGGACAGATCTTGCTGCCGAAAGGTCCTTTTTCCTCCCGGCTATTTTGCCATTCAGTTCTATCTGAGAATCCAGTGTAACCATTAATGCCTGCTGTCTTTCAGTTGATTTTTGGAGCGTGAAATACAATGTTAATCATAATTGCCTAAGTGTACCTCACTTACAAGAGAGAACAATAATGTTGACGTCCAAGCCTTCCAATCACTTTTGTTCTTTTTGTTCTTGTTCTCCCCTAAATCATTTTTTCTCCATCAAGATCCCATCAATTCCTCACCAGATTCCTTTTGCCTTATTTCTTTTTTTGTTTGTGTTGCTTTGTACTTGATATGTTTTTTTCCTGTTCCTGTCCATAGCATTCTCAATAGTAAATGGTGGTATGAAATAGCATATGCTTCACCTGCTTTGTAATATTTATTTTGTTATCATGTTGACAAAGAGAGCACCTATCTGTGTAACAAACAACATAAATTAATTTTCCACCCCTCTCCCTGCACCCCTGCCATCACCACTTGCATGTTTTCCAAATAGGTTCAGGATTAAAGCCATGGCCATCCAGGTTGAGGGTTTTATACTATTTCAGGCTATCACATTGTCTGTTAAGCAATGTATGGTTATCCTTGAGGAAAACCCTTTATGTTCATTAAATAATTTGTTCTGAAAATGACCTTTGTAGGTAATGCAAAATAAATCTAATGGAAGTGATTTTCTCCCTAACCTACTTATGGTGTCAATATTTAACACAATTGTAGTTACAGTGACAATGGTAACATTGATCGTGTGCAAGATAGATAATTTGTTTTTGCCATTTGGTGATATAGTAGCAACATGGCATAGCTATCAGTTGTCCATAAGAAAATGGAGAGCCAGAGAGAGCAGGGGAGCGTAGAACCCACAAAAGCATGTTCCACTATCTAGACAGTTATGAGGAATTGACCATCTCCATTTGGTGCCTTTGTTTTGGTACTGTTTCTTTTTGTCCATTGTAACAATAAAGACAGGACCAGAATCGCCACCAATATTAAAGAGAATACAATGTAAGATTGTTTAATTTTGTTTTTAAGGAGAGGACAAAGATTTAAAATTACTAAGCTGGGGAATATAGAACAATTTATAACAGCAGGAATACTATCAAAGGATGTGGCAGAGGTAAGGATAAGATGCAGGTAGCAGAGCTCTAATTGAATTGGAGCTCAGGAAACCAGGAAGTTGAATGCTGTGGAAATTGAGCCTGGAAGCAAGGTAGAAAGTTACATGTGTCCTTTTGTCAGTGTTCACTGAGTCACTGGGCAGAGTGGAATAGACGCTTCAGGCAATTTCTTTAAAATGCTGAGTAATGACAATTCATCATGAATGATTAATTTGGAACAGGTCTGTTGTTGAGGATTTTCTACACTAACTTCCAGAAAAGATGCTGAATTAATACTGTGGATGAATGCAATTCGTGGCTTGTGGATTTCCAAATCAATTTGTAAAGCATAGATAGCATCTTCTCAAGATTTAGTGGCAATTCTTGTGCTGGTTTCTTTCTGAGCACTCTTGATGCTCATAAAATATTTCACTGCTGCAGATTGGTTTTGTAAAACAAGGGTTAGAATTCAAGTTTTGTTTAAATAAATTTTTAATAGCTCTGTCAAGCTTTGAAAATAGATATTTTGAAATCATACTTCAAGTGCAAAAATGCAAGACCTTTTTTAGCCACATCTTTACGGACCAGTTAAGACTGATTGTTCAATTGGTAATCCTGTAACTAACTCTGATTACTCTAAAACTATTCCACCTCAATATAGCCCAGTCCTGTGTTCTTGTGTCAGAAGTGCTGTTCGTTCAAACTATTAAAAAGTGTATCATTGTGGAATAGTTCACTGGCTGCTATAGGATTGTTCCTTAACATTGGGACATAGGGACAAATTGAGTTTGGGGCAGCTGTGGTGATCACCAGTGAAGTGTTAAGAGCACAAACTCAGGAATTGACATTAGTAAAGGCTTTGGGATTCTTGGTTTTGTAAATTAAGACATAAGGTACAAAAGGACGGTACTTATGATGAACCTTTTATAAAACAGTAGTTTGGGAACTAAAATATATGTTCGTTCTGGGCACCATACTTTCAAAAGGATCTGAATGCCTCAGAGAGGGCAGAGAAAAAAATTGAGAACGGTTACAGGGTTGAACAAACCAATTATGTCAATAGATTGGAAAAGGGTTATTCTCTTCGTTTTCTCTTACCTAATGAGAAGATTTGATAGAGAGAGTCAAAATCATGAGAATCCCAGACAGAATAGATTTGTTCCTATTAATAGGTCAAATACCAGAGGACTTGTATAAAACGATTGGTAAAAGAACCATCAATTATGTGAGGAAGAATGTTTTCACATAACAATTGGTTAGGATCTGGAATGTAGCACTTGAGAGTGTGGTGGAGCCAGATTCAATCATGACTTTCAAAAAGGGAATTGGATAATTATCTGGAGAGAAAAATTGCAAGGTTATGAGAAAATGGTGGCGGATTGGGACTAGCTGATTTACACTTGCAAAGAGCTGGCATGGACCAAATGGCTTTCTGTGCTATGTCCATTCAATGATTTTATAATTTGACATTGTCACATCACAATTGTGAAATACATGCTTGTGTGTCCTTGAGAATTGACTTCCGAGCATTTTCCAGTGCTCTTGGGTTTCAGTCCCAATCGTAGAGGTACCGCCTTTTGAATGACATATAATACTGACACCAGTTGTCCTCTTGGGAATTGTCTCAAGCAACATTTATTCTGAAATCAGCACCACTAAGTAGATTAACTGGTCTTTTCTCTTATTTCTGTTTGAGAGAGCTGATATAAATTTGCTGCTGTGTTTACCAAAAAAAAAGCAGCATTTTAAAAGTAGTTCATAGGCTGAGAAGCATTTGGAACATTGATTTATTAGCTTTTCCTTTTGCTAAAACTAAACAACTAATAAATTAGCATTGACCCATAAGGATAGCAGTGATTAAACATTGTTCGACACAAACAAGACATGATGCATTATGCACTGTCTGAACCATGGTTTATAATATTGGAATAACAAAGAATTATGCTGCCTCATTTATGCCTTGGATAATAATCATCCTAATAAGTGCATGCACACCCTGGCTGGAACTCAGGCTTGTTTTTCAAATGCCCCTTGAAGTCTTTTGCACTTCTTATGAAGGATACCACACCCTCCCCCCGCAACTTTCTTGTATCTTTTTCTATAGTACAAAATCACTCAATTCCAGAGGACCATACAGCTACCATTTTATTGCTAAATTATAGAGATAGCATGTACACAAGGCCCTGATTTGTTCAGGATTTAGTATAGTATCCCTCTAGCATTTCTTATGATGGAACCATTCTGTGGTTCTCTAATTTGACAGTTTTACATCACAAGCATGAAATACAAGATTTAACTTGAGCAATAGGAAAATAAGTAATCAGTCCAGCTGTGGCAAACAAAGTCTAATGATTCTGGCTAAAGGCCCCACCATTCCTGTCTTGAAGCAAGATACCAGTCCTCCTTATCTTTTATCACACTCCAATTAAGATGCCTAGTTTAAATTACCATGGGAATTAAATCGCCTTTGCTTTTTCCTGCTGTTCTTTTAGTTTAATTAATTATATTGCTCATTATCCTTTTATTGAATGTCTCACTTCTATCTTTTCCCTTAATGTTATCCACAGTTGCAAAGTCTCTTCACTTAATACAAAGGGAAATCAAAATCTGAATACATCTATAGATTTTCTTGAGATTAAATAGTAACAGCATTTAAATGGATGCCATTTTTAAATAAGCACTTATCCTAGTAAGCGATGAGTAATTGTGGTGAAGAATTTCTCAAATATTCCAACAGTTTCTACGAGCAGACTGAGGAACCAAGGCCTTTACCCTCATGCCATGAATGGAATAACATGCCAACAAATTGATCAGGTGGGATAGAGGGGGATATAAAAGGGATGGAGGAGTTGCACTGCTGGTTAGGGAGAATATCACAGCTGTATTGCGAGAAGATGCCTCGGAGGGCTCATATAGGGAGATGATATGAGTAGAGCTCAAGAATAGGAAAGAAGTAGTTTGAATGTTGGGTGTTTACTAGGCCGCATGAGTTCTAATGGGAGATGGAGGAGCAGATATACAGATAGATTTTGCCAAAATCTAAAAGTAACAGTTGTTGTAATGGGAGATTTTAACTTCTATATTGACTGGACTCCCTTAGTACTAGGGGCGTTGATGAGGCAGAGTTTGTAAGGAACATCCAGGAGGGCTTCTTGAAACAATATGTAGATAGTCCAACTAGGGAAGGGGTCATACTGATATTGGGGAATGAGCCTAGACATGAGACCTATGTTTCAGTAGGGGGGCAGTTTAGGAACAGTGACCATAAATCAGTAAGCTTTAAGGTACTGATGGATAAAGATAAGTTATTCTTCAAGTGAAGGTGGTAAATTGGGGGAAGGCTGATTACAATATTAGGCAGGAACTGAAGAATATAAATTGGGAACAGATATTTGAGGGCAGATCAACGTCTGCCGTGTGGGAATCAATGGTGATTCAGGATCAGCACATGCTTGTAAGGATGAAGAATAAATATGGCAAGTTTTGGAAATCTTGGATAATGAAAGTCATTGTGAGCCTAGTCAAAAAAAGGAAGCATTTGTCAAAGCTAGCAGGCTAGGAATACGTGAAGCAAGTGTGCAATACTAGGAAAGTAGAAAGAAACTTGAGCAAGGAATGAGGAGGGCTAAAATGGGTCACTTTGGCCAGCAGGATTAAAGAAAATCCCAAGGCTTTTTATACATGTATAAAGAGCAAGAGGGTTGGCCCACTCAAGGACAGGGGAGAGAATTTATGCATGGAGCCAGAGGAAATGGGTGAGATATTAAATGAGTACTTTGCATCAGTATTCACCACAAGAAGCACTTGGTGGATGATGAGTCTGGACCAGAGAGTATAGATAGTTTGAGTCATGTTGAGACCGGAAAGGAGGAGGTATTGGAGTTCTTGAGAAATGTTAAGGTAGATAAGCTTCTAGGGCCTGATGGGATATACCCCAGAATACTGAGAGAGGCGAGGGAGAAAATTGCTGGGGCCTTGGGAGAAATTTTTGTATCCTCACTGGCTATATGGGAGATCCCAGACGATTTGAGAATAGCTAGTATTGTTCCTTTGTTTAAGAATGGTAGCAAGAATAATCCAGGTAATTACAGGCTGGTGAGCCTTACAACAGTGGTAGGGAAATTATTGGAAAGAATTCTTTGAGACAGGATTTACTCCCACTTGAAAATAAGTGGACATATTAGTGAGAGACAACACGTTTTGTGAAAAGGGAGGTCATGTCTCACTAACTTGATCGAGTTTTTCAAAGAAGTGATGAAGGTGATTGAGAGTAGGACAGTGAATGTTGCCTACATGGACTTCAATAAGTCTTTAACAGATTGGTGCAGGTGACCCTCACGACTTGTCTGGACTTGCAAAATCTTATTAACTGTCCTGTCTGGAGGCAATGCACATCTCTTTAACTTAAGCTTAACACTCTCTCCATTCATGTTGTCTGTACTCTTAAGACTTGATTACCCATAAAGACTATATTCCAATAATTATTTTGTAAATTGAGTTTGTGACTTTATATGCCCTGTTGTGAATAAAACTCCCCTTTGCCCGGTGAAGGGGTAGTGCTCAGAAACTTAGTGGCTTTTGCTACCAAATAAAGCTATTGGACTTTAACCTGGTGTTGTGAGACTTCTTACTGTGTTTATCCCCATTCAAAATGGCATCTCCACATCATGTCAGTCATAGAAGACAGAGGACAGCAGTGGAAGGGTGCATTTCTGAATGGAGGATGTGACAAATGGCATTCCTCAGGGATCAGTATTGGGATCTTTGCTGTTTGTAATATATGTAAATGATTTGGAGGAAATTGGTTTGATTAGTAAGCTTGTAGACGACAGGTTGGTGGATTTGCAGATAGCAATGAGAAGCATCAAAGGATACAGCAGATATAGATTGGTTGGAGGCTTGGGAGGAGAGATGGCAGATGGAGTTTAATATGGACAAATGTGAGGTAATGCATTTTGAAAGGTCTAATACAGAGAGGAAATATACAATAAATGGCAGAATCCTTAAGAACATTGAAAGGCAGAGGGACCCTGGTGTACAGATACACAGATCATTGAAAGTGGTAACACAGGCGGAGAAGGCAGTCAAAAAAGGCATATGGCATGCTTGCGTTCATTGGTCGGACCTTGAGTTTAAAAATTGGCAAGTCATATTGCAGCTTTATTATGTCGCACTTGGAATATAGTGTTCAATTCTGGTTGCCACAGTACCAGAAGGATGTGGAGGCTTTGGAGAAGATACAGAAAAGATTTTCCATGATATTGCCTGGCATGGAGGGCATTAGCTATGAGAAGAGGTTGGAGAAATTTGGTTTGTTTCACTGGAATGATGGAGGTTGAGAGGTGACCTGATAGATGTCTACAAGACTATGGGGAGCATGAACAGAATAGATAGTCGAGCTTTTTCCCAGGTGGAAGAGTCAATTACTAAGGAGAATAGGTTTAAGGTGCGAGAGGCAAGGTTTAAAGAAAATGTACAACGCAAGACTTTATACACAGAGCGTGGTGAGTGTCTGAAACTCGCAGGCAGGGGAGGCCATGGAAGCAGATACAATGGTGACTTTTAAGGAGCGTCTTGACAAATACACGAATAGGATGGAAATAGAGGGATACGGTCCCCATACGGGTAGGGGGCTTTAGTTCAGTTGGGCAGCATGGTCGATGAAGGTTTGGAGGCAGAAGCGCCTATTCCTGTGCTGTAATTTTCTTTCTTTCTTTATAATTATCTGTTAATTATGATGTCTTACAAATGCTGTGCTCACCACGCTTCCAGGTTCTTCAAAAGACTGTGAACACCATTATCAGACTGTTAATTAAAGCTTTACAAGTAAAAATAAGAATCATAGAATAATCAAATCCTGCAGTGTGAGGAGGTCATTCGGTCCATTGAGTTTGCACCAACCACGACCTCAACCAGGCCCCACCCCCACAGCCCTATGTATTTGCCCCGGGTAATCTCCCTGACATTAATGGGCAATTTAGCATAGCCAATCCATCTAACCCGCATATCTTTGGACTGGGAGGAAACCCATGCAAACTCCAGGCCGAAATTGAATCCAGATCTCTGGCACAGTGAGGCAGCTGTGGTAATCACTGTGCCAAAATGCTGTCCCAAAGAAGCTACTAATTGCACGAATGCTTAGAAAAACAGAGATGAAAATTGTTTTATGGGATTACAATAATCCCTTCAGGATGTGTTTTACACCGTTTGATCAAGATTTATGAATGGAACAATTGCACCCTCAATAATACCAGCATCAATTCCTAGATTGACTTCAGTGCTCCAGCTCTCAGGCTAGCTTAAAGTCTGAGAGAAAATTCTGCTGTTCACCTGAGTCCAACATGGTTCAAAGACGCAATGCATAGAGAATCATTTGATCGCTTGTCATACTTCATTCAGGATGTAGAGATGCCGGCGTTGGACTGGGGTAGTAAGAATCTAGCAACACCAATTTTAAATCCAACCGATTTATTTGATAGTAAATTTGCGAGCTTTCAACGTTTCATCTTCGTCAGGCAAATGCAATGTTCTGGTCTGCAATAGCACACATATCAGCACAGACAGTCACAGATTGCTGATTAGAATGCGAATCCTTACATCTAACCTGCTCTTCAAGTGTTAAAGTGACTAACAATGTGTGTGAAGGGAACACTGAGCATTGGTTAGAGAAATGTGTATTTTCTCCAGACAGCACAGTGAGGTTTTTTGCTAACCCAGACAAGTCACGGGGGTTACAGATAGTGTGACATGAAGCCAAGATCCCTGTTAAGACCGTTGTCATGTGTGCGGAACTTGGCTATCAGTCTCTGCTCAGCAACTCTGCGCTGTCGTGTGTCATGAAGGCCCCCTTGAAGAACATTTACCCGAAGGTCGGAGGCCGAATGCCTGTGACTGCTGAAGTGTTCGCCCACAGGAAGGGAACTGTTTTGCCTGGTGATTGTTGAGCGATGCTCATTCGTCCACTGTCGTAGTGTCTGCATAGTCTCCCCAATGTAGCATGCTTCGCGACATCCTTTCTTGCAACGTATTAGGTAGACAACGTTGGCCGAGTTGCAAGAGTATATACCATGTACCTGGTGAATGGTATCCTCACGTTTGATGATGTCGTCCATGTCTGTGATCCGGCATGTCTTGCAGAGGTTGCTGTGGCAGGGTTGTGTGGTATTGTGGTCGCTGTTCTCCTGAAGGTTGGGTAGTTTGCTGCGAACAATGATCTGTTTGAGGTTGCGCGGTTGTCTGAAAGCAAGAAGTGGGGGCGGTGGGGATGGCCCTAGCGAGATGTTCATCGTCATCAATGACATGTTGAAGACTCCGGAGAAGATGTCGTAGCTTCTCCGCTCCGGGGAAGTACTGGACAACAAAAGGTACTCTGTCCACCTTGTCCCGTGTTCGTCTTCTGAGGAGGTCAGTGCGGTTTATCGCTGTGGCACGTTGGAACTGTCAATTGATGAGTTGAGCGCCATATCCTGTTCTCACGAGGGCATCCTTCAGCGTCTGGAGGTGTCTGTCACAATCCTCCTCATCTGAGCAAATTCTGTGTATACGGAGGGCTTGTCCATAGGGAATGGATTCTTTAATGTGTCTAGGGTGGAAGCTGGAGAAGTGGAGCATTGTGAGGTTGTCTGTCGGTTTGCGGTACAGTGAGGTGCTGAGGTGACCGTCCTTGATGGAGATGCGTGTGTCCAAGAATGCAACTGATTCTGGAGAATAGTCCATGGTGAGTCTGATGGTGGGATGGAACTTGTTGATATCATCGTACAGTTGTTTCAATGATTGTTCACCATGAGTCCAAAGGAAAAAGATGTCATCAATGTATCTAGTATATAGCCTTGGTTGAAGATTCTGTGTGGTGAAGAAGTCTTGTTCGAACCTGTGCCCAAGTCACCATGGACTATTCTCCAGAATCAGTTGCATTCTTGGACACACGCATCTCCAAGGACGGTCACCTCAGCACCTCACTGTACCGCAAACCGACAGACAACCTCACAATGCTCCACTTCTCCAGCTTCCACCCTAGACACGTTAAAGAAGCCATTCCCTAGGGACAAGCCCTCCGTATACACAGAATTTGCTCAGATGAGGAGGATCGTGACAGACACCTCCAGACGCTGAAGGATGCCCTCGTGAGAACAGGATATGGCGCTCGACTCATCGATCGACAGTTCCGACGTGCCACAGCAATAAACCGCACTGACCTCCTCAGAAGACGAACACGGGACATGGTGGACAGAGTACCCTTTGTTGTCCAGTACTTCCCCGGAGCGGAGAAACTACGACATCTTCTCCGGAGTCTTCAACATATCATTGATGACGATGAACATCTCGCTAGGGCCATCCCCACCCCCCACTTCTTGCTTTCAGATAACCGCACAACCTCAAACAGATCATTGTTCACAGCAAACTACCCAACCTTCAGGAGAACAGTGACCACAATACCACACAACCTTGCCACAGCAACCTCTGCAAGATATGCCGGATCATAGACATGGACAACATCATCAAACATGAGAGTACCATTCACCAGATACACGGTATATACTCTTGCAACTCGGCCAATGCTGTCTACCTAAAACGTTGCAAGAAAGGATGTCGCGAAGCATGGTACATTGGGGAGATCATGCAGACACTACAACAGCAGATGAATGAGCATCGCTCAACAATCACCAGGCAAAACAGTTCCCTTCCAGTGGGCGAACACTTCAGCAGTCACGAGCATTCGGCCTCCGACCTTTGGGTAAATGTTCTTCAAGGGGGCCTTCATGACACACGACAGCGCAGAGTCGCTGAGCAGAGACTGATAGCCAAATTCCGCACACGAGGATGGTCTTAACAGGGATCTTGGCTTCATGTCACACTATCTGCAAAAAACCTCACTTTCTGTGCTGTCTGGAGAAAATACACATTTCTCTAACCAATGCTCAGTGTTCCCTTCACACACATTGTTAGTCACTTTAACACTTGAAGAGCAGGTTAGATGTAAGGATTCGCATTCTAATCAGCAATCTGTGACTGTCTGTGCTGATGTGTGCTGTTGCAGACCAGAACACTGCATTTGCCTGACGAAGACGAAAAAGTCGAAAGCTTGCAAATTTACTATCAAATAAATCGGTTGGTTTAAAATTGGTGTTGCTAGATTCTTACTGAGTTCGTACTTCATTCAGGCCATGCATATCTATAGAAACTTTTGACATGTTGTAAGGATAAAGTTTTTGCACCCTGCTTAATTTATGTATAAATAACCTAATCATATAGTCAATTTGCTTCCATTAATTCTGGTAAGTTTTGTGTATGGCCAATTTGACAATTGGTTTCCATTAATTCTGATAGTTTTATGATTGCACCAGTACCCTAACACTGAAGTGAAGAGGCTAACTTTCAGTTACAGGCTAAATGAAAGCAAATTTGATATCATATCAATGCAGTCTCCAAAACATTTAGATTTGTTAATTTTCTTTACCAGCTGCAGATCAGAAGTTGTCTTTCATCACACATGCTATGTTTGAGTTTAATGTCACATGCTGCACCACATCATGTGAGCAAGCTGAGAATTATCTCCCAATGTAGATTTGTTTTCTAAAAGAAAATTACCGCACCTGTTCCAGAACTGAGCTTGAGAAGTGTTGGATTGCCCTTTCATGCAGCACTGCCTAAGGTTTGAATATTCCTGATAATTAATAATGTCGTAGATACCTACTACACAAGACCATAACCAAAGCCATTTTCAATCCAAATGCAGTTATAAAGAGATGATGATGGAAGGTAATGATGGCAAGCAGTAGATGGAGGAGTTTGCTAGATAGCTTTGCATTACCTCAATAAACGTGGATGGAAATAGTAGCCAGTGGCTCACCTACTTGAAACAATGGATTTTTTTTAGATTAACAATAAAGTCTGAGATCTGCTGATCATCTCGTAACTAATAATAATTTAGGATTTGATGGTGTTTCTCATCTCCATCAACTGATCCCACAAAGGAATGATTGTTTGAGTTGAATAAAATTTGCTGCAGTGATTAAACTCTGCAGTTGACCTCCAATTATTTTGAGGGTAGTGTTACTGGATAATGATGAAATTTATTTTGTTTTCCAATCAATGCTAATAATTTGTTCAAATCCATACAAATCCAGCCATGGTTACAAACAAGTTTGTATTAATACTTTGGTTACATCCTCTAACCACAGCTCCTCTTGTGCCGCAGTGGGATTCAAATTCAGTCTCCTCGTTACATCGATATTGGTTTAACTTCAACAAGTGGAGTAACTTTTCAACGCTATTTTAAAACTCAGTGCATAAATAAAGAATGGGCAGCTGTCCCTGGAAGTGGTCAGAAATTGTAATCTATTTTGTAATTCCTGATTCGTGAACTACTGCCAGCAATATCATTAGTGTAAATTTATTGTGGGATTGAGAAGCTTGAAACTGTGATGAGAGCCTTTCTCTTTTGACAGCTATAAATTAACAGTAACCTTTTGGTCTGTCTATAACTTATATTTATTAAAGACTGAAAATCAAATCTCAACAGTGCACCATGCCTGCTGCTTCTAAAAATAATTCCAGATACATATTTTCATGTACAGTTCAAATACTGATCACAATTCTTGATTGCAGCAGTATTGTTGCCTTGCCATTTTTACTGACTGAATCAATTTCATGAATTTCTACAGAGATAGAAAAACATTTTTTTAAAATAAACAGCTCAAAGTAGAATTTTTTTGCTGCCTGTCATGGTTAAAAATGTGATTACCTAAAGCCCTGTATTTCACTGATAATTCTTGTTTTTTGCAGATTAGTTGAGCATTTTACTGTATCACCGTTTTACAACAACTAGGAAAAAATATAAGTTTTCATGCAGTGCACTGTCCTTTTTGTTTTGCAACTCTTGTCAGAGTTTTACAACTTTTGTACCACTCCTTTTGAGAAGGAAAATGAGAAAGAACCCTTTCTCATGGATCTTCCCATCATGTTCAGCTGACTTTAAGAAAACATCACAGGAATAGGCCACTTGGCCTAACTAGTCTGTCCCATTGTTTGCACAGTATCCGAGAGGCCATGGCTGGCTGGGCCTCTATTTCCTTACCAATTTGAAAAATGCTTGTCCCCCCACCCCACCTCCCATTAATGATTACAAGTAAAATTAGATGTTTCGAAGTCCCACTAGATGTAGTTTTAAAATTGATTTTACTCTGAGAATCTAAAATGGATATACTAAAAGACTTTGCTAGTAAAATAATGTTGGTGCCAATGTCTAATATATTGGAGTCCACCAACACCAATCATCACATGTGACTCACCATCACACTCGAGTTTTGACAGTTGCCTGCTAATATGCCCATGGGAAGAGGTGTCCTATGTTAGCAACTCAACTATAGTGTCTTCGATGTTGATCTCTGTTGATTGATCCTAAGTTTAATAGTTGTGTTACTATTGCCATTTTATGATCAAGAGGGAGTTGTATGATTTGACACTCACTGCGTGGAGTGATAAAACCAGGAAGTGCATAAAAAACGCTGCAGGTTTGGAAGCATCTGAAAAAGGAAGAGATAGGGTCAGTATTCCCTTAGGTGAAATAATTTTGACTCAAATGTCAACCTCTCTTTTCAGGCACTAATTCTACTTCCAACTTTTCTTGTTTACATTTTGACTTGCCAGCATTTGTAGATTTTTTTCCTTTATTATATGTAATATTTGACCAAGAAAGCAGATCACTCAACATAGTTGAGAACTCTCAAGCAGGCACTTTAATGGTTTAAAGTGATTTATTGAGACAGTTCAGATACAATCCATACAATCATAATGAACATGGTACCCATGAAATCTGAGAGAGTTTATCTTTAGGATAAGAGGATCAAAATAGCCTGGCCTCTGCTGCTTGCTGTGTGCTACCTCCTAAGCTTTTTGGCTAATCAGTTTAACAACCATAATCAACTACCCCCAGCTTTAATTCTGTTTCCCCCTGCTCTAACACTTGTCTATCCATTTTAGTTTTGGGGACTCGTAGGTGTCACATGCTAATCACTTGTTTAGTTACATCCTCCCACATGATTTCCAGATGTCAGAGGACAAGGGCCCAAAGTATACTCTTCAAATTCCAGCATGAACCCATGAGGTCATTCTTGTGCTTATCTCATGCTAAATATCTTTATAGGTAAGTGAGCATTCCACTTTATCAGACTTAGTAATGCCTTAAACCAGGCCCTATATTAGAATTGTATTATTGTTTTGGTGACATTCCTTATGAAACCTAATTTGTCTCAGCTGCGCTGTTCTCTGTTGCCTGTAGCAGACTGTTATAGAACCTCAATAAGGGAGAAAGAGAGAGCGTTATTTCTAAAATATTCAAATAATTTCTTAAGATTTTATAAGATTATTGGACAATCCTTTTCAAAATATGATAGATAAAAAAACTTAGACTTTTATACCAACTTTCACATTGAATTAATACATTGAATTTTCATTTTTAGGTGTGTTGTCAGTGTTGTGCAGGCAAGTGAGACATATTTTAAGTGCTAGCAGAGATGGTGTCATATCATTTGTCCAAACAAAGATCCTTTCTGGCAGATGTTAACAATGCAAAGGCACAAGTGTTAGGTTACTGACAGATGATTATGCTACAGATTTGTTTAACTCATGCTGGAATCTCTGGGTGCTGTAATTTGGTTCACGGCAATGATTTTGTCTTGAACCCATGATGGTGCCTTCATTTAATACTTAGCTATTGTACTGATATTAACTGAGATTGTCTGATTTGATTGCATGAGGGTATTTGAAATAGAATGCTTTGCAGAAGCCTCAAGTTTTGATGCTAGATTTTGCCATTGTGGGCTGGAGTTAAACCCAAGTAGGATAGGTTCAAAGACTGGAAGGAATGTTCTGAAACCTGCAATCTCATTTTCTCAGAGCATCATTTTGACACTGCAGGACCCAATGTGCACATAAATCAACATCAGGACTGCCGTTTTCTGCCTACCTCAAATTCAAACTTCATGGCATTTGATTTTTTTTTAACTAGCTAGATGGATTCCCGAAGCTTGTGCAAAACACGTCATCTCATTGAGTTTGTGAGCATATGGAAGGCCCATTACGAGTGTGGAAAGGTTTTCCATTACATGGATGCAAAAATGTTAGTGAAGGTTCTGAATCTGCACCAGAATGGGCAGAGATATAGAACATAGGGAAGCGATTTTTGATCTCTCAGTGCCTGGGCACAAGTGTGCTGTTAATGGGGTGTTGGGCACTTCTGGAATTTCACATTTAAAACGAGATTTTACTGCAAAATTTACAGAAGTTGAACTGGCTAAGGAAAACAAATGAAAGAAAGGTTAGCTTGAATTCTAACACACCCAGTTAATTTTAACAGATCAATATGCAATACGTCAGAACAGTTCTTCATTGCTGTGTGAACGTAAGCCTATTTGTGACCAATAAATTAACATTGCAAGTGGGCAGAGCAGCCCAGCACAAGTGATGCATCCAACATTTAGATTTCTGCTTTATTGTCCCTCGCATCTCTCCCTTGCCTACAAGCTCAGCAAATGAGGCCAGAAGCTGAAAAATCCTCTGGCTATTTTAACTCTCTCATCCAAAGGCATTTGAATCCCTCAAGGAGCTTTGCCCCTTGCAACATTGTGGTATAATGTCAATTCTTGCCACTAGTAGAGCAGTGATGTGGACACAGCCATAGGCACAGCAAATCCATTGTAATGTATGTACTGTCAGGTTCAAATTCAGATACCCATCAGTGTCTCCAGTCACTTCCATCACAAAATTGGTTGCAGAGTGGCCATTCTAAAATCGAGCACTTTATCAGGCCTGGGACTGGATACATACATCTCCACATCTAAAAAGGTTTCTGGCCCTGTTCTCATTCTGCTGTCCTTGGCAATGTGGTGGTCCTGACTTTATGGTGAGCATGTGGGGTCAGTCAAGAGTGGGAACTCTACATTGGGAATTGGCTTGACTCTTAACTCCCACCTAAAGGGGAAAATATGGCCCATAGTATTCTTATGTCCAAGACCACATTCATAACAATACTTAATATAAAATTATGTAACATAGGAGAGGTGATAGCATACTGGTATTGGCTAGTAATCGAGAAATCCATG
Organism: Sphyrna mokarran; assembly: GCA_024679065.1. NCBI lineage: Eukaryota > Metazoa > Chordata > Chondrichthyes > Carcharhiniformes > Carcharhinidae > Sphyrna > Sphyrna mokarran. The sequence goes on along the minus strand of JAGIQG010000008.1, from coordinate 72,079,170 downwards.
GCAATGCTTCGGGGATCCAGACTTGAATCCTGTCACTGCAGATAGTGAAATTTGAATTCAATAAAAGTCTGAAATTGAAAGTCTAATAATAACCATGAAACCATTCTAAAACCCATCTGGCCATGTTTTTTAGGGACAGATACCTACCATCCCTACTTGGTCTGGTCTATATATGGCAACTGATCCATAGCAATTTTACTCCCCTCTCAAAGACATTTAAGGTTGGGCAATAAATGGTGGCCAAGCCAGCAACAACCATTTTATAAAACAAATAAAGAAAAAGCATCACCTTGCCTCTGCTCCTGAATCCTCATTCATTCCTTAATTATCTTTAGTCTCCACTATTTCAGTACACTCTGGACCCATTTTGCATGTTATGCCTTTTGTAAAATTTTTTTCTTTCCCATATCTTAACTAGTACCAAGTCTCTATTTGTGATGTCCCCTTGTTTTGATGTGTTTCCATGGCTTCATAGCATTACTCTTCTAAATGGATTAAATTAATTGCGATGATCAGTAAACTGACTTGCTGTTTGAGATTCATTGTCCCTCACTTTAGAGGCTTGTGGTGTCAGGGATGGTATCCACTAAGTTCTAAATAGTGTTACAATCAGGTGAGGAGGGACGAACTGGCTCCCCTTTATTCAGCCTCCTTGGTTGGTCACAACAAATATTTTTTATATTTATTTTCCCCAAAGGTGCATTTCCCAAACCAAGTATGTTTACTTTTTAACAGAATAATCGAACCAGGTTTTCTTAAGCCAAAAAACGAGCAAGTCTATAACTACTGAACCCAAGGAAAGATAATAGAAGATGCTCATGTACACGCTTGGTCACACGCATTCTTTCACGTGGACACACACTCACTCATGGGCGCTCACACATTCACACATGTTTGTGCATACACACAGTTGCTCATAGGGTGCAGTCCAAAGAAAATAGAATATAGACTGAAATCCTTTGCTTGTGTTTGATGTATAGATTGTTGAAATTTGTGATAGTTTGAAATCCGTTTAAAATTGTAGACTTGATTTGAAGTCTAGGTAATTGCACATGTGTTTCCTTTATAATTCTGTGATCTGTCTCCCAGAAATCAGTGCATTCTCCTGAGTTTGTTTCTATGGACGGTCACTATGTTTTGGATTGGATTGTTATGCCGTAGCAATAGGGCTTTACTACTTCCTTCAGCAATTTTACCAGGTTGTTCGACTTGGCAAAGCTAATTCTTTAAACCTCTGTATAGTCGCAAAAAGGAAATTTGTTTAACCAGCCTTGCAGTCATGGTGTTGATCCATTATTATGATTGTAGCAGTTTTCCACTGGAGTTTTTCAGTAACACACTGTACAATATAAATAAATACAGATATTTCACCCCCTCAAAAAAAAGCAGCTTATTTTTGCGCTTTCTACACACTTCCAGTGTATTGTTTGTGAAGAGCAGCAAAAAATGTTGCTTAATGTTGGCTGAGAAACCTTTTAATTTGATCCAGGTACAAGTTTGTGATGGCACTGACTCTGAATAAAACAGTACAGCCAATCAATTTAATTAATGTGTACTTTTTAGCTCATGTTTCTAAAGCAGTTCTATATAAATGTGGTGCTGAAGTCAGATTATGTCAGCCAATACAACGAGTATTGATATCATTTGAGAACTGCTGCTTTAATTAGATTATGGTATACCAACAGCTAAGCCTATTTAAATTACTTATGTGAGAGAAAATCTCCTACTCATTTGATTTCCTTTTCATTGTAAGATTATTAATAGACCGTTGAAAATCCCATTACATTTGCAACAACAGTCTTCTCAAATTATTAAATCAGTTTCCAAAAAAAAAATTATCTTTGTGTGGACAAATGAACTAAAAATTACTTTTTAGAATTAATGAGTCTACTTCAGACCTCCCAAAAATATACAAGCCTGGTTTGCATGAAAAACTAAATCAGGTTCTTTCTTTAATGGGGGACAGGGTACGGATTTGAGGGCAAAGAGGAGGAAGAATGGCATGAGTTTCTGGATTATTTAATTGAATTTGAGCTTCCAGAGCTAGTTGAATTGTCATCTTTGACATGGGAAGAGCCATGGAAGCTATATCCTTTTTGAGTAAAAAGAGTGGCTAACAGGGAATGATGGTGAAAAACAAAAGGCGACAACATTGAAAAATGAATAGATGAAACCAATCATGAAGGGTGGTTAGTGTTGGAAAGAAAAGAAAAATCATTGGATGTTTGTTTTTTCCCTCCCATCTGAAGTTGGTGACACCATACTGAAACTGGAGTTTTTTTTGTGTGAAGTTAGGCTTGACAAGCTATTTTTCAGAAGAGAATGACACATAAGCTCATCCCTTTGCTCCATTGCACATGCACACATTTTCCAAAAGCTAGAGGCGGAGAGACAGGAAAGCAAATAGCAGGAAAATAGATAAGTGAGACTATGATTGGAACATTGATTTTCTTTTCAATTTCTATTTGTCAAAAGGAAGTTATATCTTTACCAATGGAAATAAAGCTTTCAACTTTTTAAAAATTATATCTGACTTTGAATAAACCCTGGTAAGAGATGAATGCATGAAGCTATAATTGAAGCAGTTTGATTCCACAGAGTAACTATTCCCTGAATACTGTATGACCATGTGCTTAATCAGTTGATTTGACTGGCATTCTGCTTGGAAGTAGGACTTTTATTTATTTATTTTGTTTCTAACAGAAGTTGACATTGCACAAACATATTCTGGCAAAGCATACAACAGATGTCCCTTCAGTGCTTTGGAGTAAACTCCAGAACAGTTTTCGGGATATATGGCAGGATCAGGCATTAAATCAGTGTGATAGCTTGTTGAGCTGCTTATCTAGACTATGAGGAGGCGGACAGTACCTGTCATATGTGGTGACTCGACTCATTGCTGAAATGAATCAGTTTGTTTTAATGTTGTTTTTGAGAGCCTTCTGGGATTTTTGAAAATACCAAGAGTAGAGTAGTTCTCTCTTCATTTCAGGATCCCCTTAGGAGATCAAATAAGCCAAAAACCAAAAAAAAACCAGAAAAGTAACAATTGATTTCTATATAGCTTCAAAGATAAAGATATTTGTGTGAGAGGCAGCATTTTGCCCTTTGACTCCTCTGTGCCTCCGCAAATGATTATTATATTTTCCTCATGTCAAACAGTAATTCCTCAGGCAGAATTAGTTTATATGTTTAAATTTTGTTTCGAATCAGATACCTTCATTGGGGAAAAGGAAAATGATTGCCAGTTCAAACTAGGAACCTGGCACATTTGTTGCATTTTTTTTGTCTGCCCAAGAAAATGTGTGTGTATCAAAACAGTTCTAAATAAGTTACCAGACATTTTATGGGCAAGTTTTAAAATTCATTATTTAATAAAGCATTAATTACTTTGGAGTATTGTGTCCAGTTCTGGTCACTGTTCTTTAACAGGGATATTAACAGACAGGCTGAAAAAAAATTTACAAACATGGTTCTAGGGATAAGAGCTTTGGTTATTTGAATAGATTGGAGTTGTTCTCATTAGAAAAAAGAGCATTGAAAGAAGATTTTGTTGAAGTGTTCAAAATCATGAAGGGTCTAGAGATTGTAGATTTAAAAAAAAAGTTCCATTACCAGAAGAGTTGTGAAGCAAAGGACATCAGGTAAGGTAACTGGCAAAAGAAGCAACAGCAACATAGAACATAGAACATTACAGCACAGAACAGGCCCTTCGGCCTTCGATGTTGTGCCGACCAAAATAAAAAGCAATGCCCCCCCAAACTAAACCATTCCCTTCTCTTCCATATACTTATCAATTAACCTCTTAAACGCCACCAAACTTGGCGCATCTACAACAGCTGCAGGCAGGGCATTCCACTCCCTAATCACTCTTTGAGTAAAGAACCTACCTCTGATATCCGTCCTATAACTCATACCAACATAAATGTAAACATAAATGTTTTACATGAGGTAAAACATTTTCATTGAGTGGTGAGGATCTGAAATATTTTAGCTGAGAGATTGGTGGTGGTAGATTCAATTGTGGCTTCCAAAACAGAATTGGGTAAATATCTAAAGAGGGAAAGTTTGCAGGACTATGGGGAAAAAACAGGGGAATGGGACTTGCTGAGTTGCTCTTGCAGGGAATGGGCACAAACACAAAACTTAACGAGCTGCCTATACTGAATAACCATTCTATGATTTTACATTTCAAATACTGCTATATGTTGGGACATTCATGGGTCGCAGAATGCGCTGCGTAAATGTTGATCTTTCTTTCTGTATAGTTTCAGGAATGAATTTTTCATTATCTGATATATTGGGCACATTGCAGAGTTCAGATATGTGCTATTCACTCCATTGACTGGAGAATACATGGGGACAACCAACTGATTTTCACTGTTTATGCTGGGTTTCTCACAGTAAAGTTTTTACAGTTGTGTAAAAATCAACACCATAGAGAGACACTCTACGGCTCATCAAGCCTGTGCCTGGTCTTATGTGCAGCTATTCATTAACCCTAACCCCCTATAATCCTGCAATTTATTTTGTCTTTCAGTATTTATCTAGTTCTCTTTTGAAATATACTATTGAAACTGCTTCTACCAATCTTACAAACAGTACATTTTGGATCACAACAAATGTTTCCTGATATTGCCTCTGGTTCTCCCGTTACTGGTCTTTTATCAATCATCTAAATCTGTATCTGTAACTCATGGCTCAGTTAGTTGCATCCTCATGCCTTAGCTAGAAGATCATAGCTTCAAATCCCACATTAGGACTCGAGCATAAAAATCCCGGTCCAGTACTTGGGAGAGTGTTGCACAGAGAGATACTATTCTTTGTGTGACAGAGATCTTCTCAGGTATATGTAAAAGATCCAATGGCACGATTTCAAAGAAGAGCTGGGAGGCTATTTCTAGTGTTCTAACCAATATTTATCCTACAAATCACCATTACAAGACAGATTATTTGCGCATTATCATATTTCTGTTTTTGGGAATTTCCTGAGCACAATGGTGTCATATTTCATTATTTCAACAATAACTACGTTTTAAAAGTATATAATTGAGTGTAAAGCACTGATTGAGATGTCTGGTGATTGTGAAAGTTGCTATATAAAATGCAAGTTTTTAATATTTTGTTTGCAGGCTTTTTACCAGTGCTTACAAATCCCATTCTTGAAACCTAAGCACATAATCTAGGCTGACACCTAAGTGCAGTATTGCGGGGATATTGCATTATTGAAGCTACCATCTTTTAGCTCAGACATTAAAACAAGACCCTGCCTTCCTGTTCAGGTGAATATAAGAGATGCCATAGCGTTAATCGTATATTAATTGATTGCAGGAAGTGAGCATTAACTGGAGATTCACCAATGCTACTATAAAGAGGAACAAACTGAAACTGTGTTTGTTTCACAGTTGGGAGATGGGAGGTGCATTCTTATAATGCACATTTCTATAAATTAAAACTTAAAGAAGTGTGTAACAATTGGTTCCAGCTCCATCCTTCACTATCTGGCTATCTGGATTAGAACATGGTGGCAAAGAATGGTTAACTAAAGTCGAGGTTGGAAACTTTGAAAAAAACTTCAGACAGAAAAGAAAATCTTAGTAGCCATTGTGGAAGATGACAGGAGGCAAACGTAAGTTAGCAGGATGTGATTTCCTTTGATGTTCTTGGAGTCTGAACTGTGTGAAAAAATGAAATGCACACTTATTGCAACCCAACTAAAGTGAAATCAGGATATCATCTAGGTGTTGTCGATTCCAACAAGAAATAAAATCAGAAGTAAAGCATATTGTATGGTTGATGCTAATCAGTTGGATATCGATTAAGGTTTGGACCTGTAAGAGTGTATGAACGAAATGTACAAGAAAACGACCTGTTGAACACTTCTGAGGCAGTATCAGAATTTGGCAGGTTTCGGAAGCCATGTGGTTAATCCAAGAAAGAATATATTGTAGATTTAAACAGATTTTATAAAAGATCAACAAAATACAATTTGGTAAACTGTACTGGTGCTTAAATTGCTGCATTGTGCTGTGTTTCATATGAACAAGCAATTGGTTTTGGCTGATGTTTTAAACTTGGAGAAGGAGACTCTATTGGATCAGATGTCTGTTTCCTTAAAAAAAAAAATATTGTAGGTGAACAGTCATTTGATTTATGGAACAAATCAGGCATTCTGCAATAATGCAAAGAATAGAAGATGTGGAGATTGCTAGATTTTGAAATAGAGCAGACTTTCTATTCTCTTATGGGAAGTAAGCATCATTGCCAAGGCCAGATTTCAGCTAATATGGTCCCACTATTTAAGAAAGGTTGTGGAGACAAGCCAGCGAATCTCGTGTCTGTGGTTGGGAAACTACTGGAGAAGATCCTGAAGGAAAGAATCTATCTCCATTTGGAGAGGAAATGTTTGATCAGGGTAGTCAGCATGCTTTTGTCAGAGGGAGGTCATGCTTAACAAATTTGATTGAATTTTTTGATCAACTAAGTATATGGATGAAGGTAGTGCGGTTGATGTAGTTTGCATGGATTTGAGACTTAAGAAGGCTAATGCATATGGGATACTGGGTGACCAGATGATGTGGATTCATAATTGGCTTAACAGTAGGAGACAGAGGTGATGATAGATGGCTGCTTTAGTAACCGGAAGCAAGTGAGCAGTGGCGTACCACAAGAATCCGTGCTGGACCTCCTATTGTTCGTCATTTATGTAGCTGACATAGATGACTATGTGGGGGATAGGATCAGTAGATTTGCCAATGACATAAAGATTGGCTGGATGGTTAACAGTGAGGTTGAGCATCTTGAGCTACACAAAGATACGGATGAGATTGTCAAATGGGCAGATAAGTGGCAGATGGAATTTAACCCTGAAAAACATGACATGATGCACTTTGGAAGGAGTAGTTTGACAAGGAAGTATATATACTATGAAAGGTCTGAAACTGGGGGGGGCAAAATTCATAGATCTCTGAAGCTGGAGAGGCTGGTGGTGAAAAGGGCATGTGCCACATTTGCCTTTATCAGTGAGTCTGACCTCAGTGGTCGGTAAGTTGATGGAGAGGATTCTGAGAGATAGGATTTATGAGCATTTGGAGAAATTCAATATGATCAGGAATAGTCAACACGGCTTTGTTAAGGGCAGATCGTGCCTTACGAGCCTAGTTGAATTCTTCGAAAATGTGACTGAACACATCGATGAAGGAAGAGCAGTAGACGTGATTTACTTGGATTTCAGCAAGGCGTTTGATAAGGTCCCCCATGCAAGACTTCTTGAAAAGGTGAGAGAGCATTGGATCCAAGGGGCTTTGGCCTTGTGGATCCAGAACTGGCTTGCCTGCAGAAGGCAGAGAGTAGTTGTGGATGGGTCTTCTTTTGCAAGGAGGTTAGTCAGCAGTGGAGTGCCCCAGGGATCTGTTCTAGGACCCTTGCTGTTTGTCATTTTCATAAATGACCTGAATGAGGAAGTGGAGGGATGGGTTAGTAAGTTTGCCGACGATACGAAGCTTGGTGGTGTGGTGGATAGTCTGGAGGGATGTCTGAAGTTGCAGTGAGACATAGATAGGATGCAAGACTGGGCAGAGAAATGGCAGATGGACTTCAATGCAGATAAATGTGTGGTGGTCCATTTTGGCAGGAACAATGGGATGAAGCAGTATAATATCAAGGGTAGGAGTCTTGGCAGTGTTGAGGAGCAGAAGGATCTTGGGGTCCGGGTCCATAGGTCTCTTAAATCTGTCCCGCAACTGGAGGATGTGGTCAAGAAGGCATATGGTGTACTGGCCTTCGTTAATAGAGGAATTGAGTTTAGGAGTTGGGAGGTAATGCTGCAACTTTATAAGACCCTTGTCAGACCCCACTTGGAGTATTGTGTGCAGTTCTGGTTGCCTCGCTATAGGAAGGATGTGGAAGCTATTGAGAAGGTGCAGAGGAGATTTACAAGGATGTTGCCTTATGAAGATAGGTTGAGAGAGCTAGGTTTCTTTTCCCTGGAGAGACGAAGGTTGAGAGGCGACCTGATAGAGGTTTTTAAGATGTTGAGAGGAGTAGATAGAGTGGATTCTCGGAGGCTATTTCCCAGGGCTGAAATGGTCGCTACGAGAGGACACAGGTTTAAGGTGCTGGGGGGCAAGTACAGAGGAGATGTTAGAGGTAAGTTTTTCAGTCAGAGGGTGGTGAGTGAATGGAATCGGTTGCCGTCAGTGATAGAACATAGAACATTACAGCACAGAACAGTCCCTTTGGCCTTCGATGTTGCGCCGACCAATATAAAATGCAATGACCCTCCAAACTAAACCATTCCCTTCTCTTCCATATACTTATCAACTAACCTCTTAAACGCCACCAAACTTGGCGCATCTACAACTGCTGCAGGCAGGGCATTCCACTCCCGAACCACCTTTTGGGTAAAGAACCTACCTCTGATATCCGTCCTATAACTATCACCCCTTAATTTAAAGCTGTGTCCCCTCGTGCTAGCTTTCTCCATCCTAGGAAAAAGGCTATCATGTCCACCCTATCTAAACCTCTAATCATCTTATATGTTTCGATTAGGTCCCCTCTTAGCCGCCTCCTTTCTAACGAAAACAACCTCAAATCCCTCAGCCTCTCTTCATAAGACCTGCCCTCCATACCAGGCAACATCCTGGTAACCTCCTCTGTACCCTCTCCAATGCCTCCACATCTTTCTTATAATGTGGGGACCAGAACTGCACACAATACTCCAAGTGCGGCCGCACTAGAGTTTGTACAGTTGCAACATGACGTTGCGGCTCCGAAATTCAATCCCTCTACCAATAAAAGCCAAGACTCCATATGCCTTCCTAACAACCTTCTCGACCTGACTGCCTACTTTCAGGGATCTCTGCACATACACACCAAGATCCCTCTGTTCATCTAGACTACTAAGAATCCTACCATTTGCCCTATACTCTACACATTTATTATTTCTGCCATAGTGCATTACCTCACACTTTTCCACATTAAACTCCATTCGCCACCTCTCGGCCTAGCTCTGCAACTTGTCCAAGTATCTCTGCAAACTATAACACCCCTCTTCACTATCTACCACTCCACCGACTTTAGTGTCATCTGCAAATTTACTAATCCATCCTTCAATACCCTCATCCAGATCATTTATAAAAATTACAAACAGCAGGGGCCCCACAACAGACCCCTGAGGTACACCACTTGTCACCGAACTCCACGATGAATATCTCCCATCAACCACCACCCTCTGTCTTCTATCTGCTAGCCAATTCCTAATCCCATTAGCTAAATCACCCTCTATCCCATACATCTGCATTTTCTGCAGAAGTCTTCCATGGGCCACCTTATCAAACGCCTTACTAAAGTCCATATATACCACATCAACCACCTTACCCCCATCCACCTCTTTCGTCACTTTTTCAAAAAACTCAATGAGGTTAGTAAGGCACGACCTACCCTTCACAAAACCATGCTGACTATCCCCAATCAATTCATTTCTCTTTATCTAAATAACTATAAATCCTATTCCTAATAATTCTCTCCCATACTTTGCCCACAACAGAAGTAAGACTCACTGGCCTATAATTCCCTGGAAGGTCTCTCTTCCCCTTCTTGAACAATGGGACCACATTCGCTATCCAATGATGGTCGAGGCGAACTCGCTGGGGTCTTTTAAGAGACTTGTGGATGAGTACATGGGATGTAATGGGATTGGGAGTTACAGATAGGTCTGTGGCTTGGTAAGTATAGAAATGATTGGCACAACTTGTGGGCCGAAGGGCCTGTTTGTGCTGTCGTGTTCTATGTTCTAAGTTCTAATTGAAGTATAGATTATAAAAGCAGAGAAGTCATATGGAATTGTATAGAATTTTGATGAGGCCACAGTTGGAATACTATGTGAATTCTGGTTGCCACGTTATAAGAAGAATGTGAACAAACTGGAGGGGATGCAGAGGAGATATGCCAGGATGTTGCCTGGGATTGAACACTTAAGTTATAAAGAGAGGCTGGATAGGCTTGGGTTGTTTTCAGTGAAACAGGGAAGACCGAGGAGCTCCATGATTGAGGTGCTCAAGATTATGAGGGACAGCTGTTCCCCCTAGTTGAAAGGTCAGTTACGAGGGGACACAAGTTAAAAGTGAGAGGTGGGAGGGTTAGGAGTGATTTGAGGAAAAACCTTTTAACTCAGAGGGTGGTGATGGTTTGGAATACACTGCCTGGGAGTGTGGTGGAGGCAGGATACCTCACATAGTTTAAAAAGTACCTGGATGAGTACTTGGCACGCCATAACATATGGCTAAGTACTGGAAAGTGGAATTAGGTGCGCAGGTCAGAGTCTTTCGTGTGTTGGTGCGAATTCAGTGGGCTGAAGGGCTTCTTCTGCACTGTAGGATTCTGTGATTTTGATTCAGATTTATTCCCAATCCTTCATTATCCTCAAAAAGGAGCCAATGTCTTGAACTGCAATGGTACTTGTGGTGTATGTACACGCACATTGCTTTTCAGGAGTTCTGGAATTTTGGCATAGCAACAATGATCTTGCTCCAAGTCAGGATGGTGTGTGACTTGAAGAAGAGTTTACAAATGGTGGTTTTCCGATCTGCTGCTCTTGTCCTTTGAAGTGGTAGAGGATGGTAGTTTGAAAGAGGTTATCAAAGAGATGATATTCTGCTTTCTGTAGATGTTGCAATCTACCACCACATGTGTCTATAAATAAGAAAGTGAACATTTAGGCCAATGAATGGCATGCCATTCAATTTGGTTGCTTTGCCTTGGATGTGCTGAACTACTTGTACTTATCCAGGAACCTGCACGTTGTAGATGTTGGATGGGCTTTGGGAAGGCAAGAGCTGACTTAACTACCACAGAATTCTCAGCCTTTGACTAGCTCTTATAGCCACAGTATTTTGGTCTTGGTTAGTGATAACTTCACACTCTGGATGTTGGTGCTGTTGATTATCAATTTCAGTGGTTAGATTTTCTTAAGTTGGAGATAGTGATTGGCTGACATTTGTGTTTTTTTTATTATTGTTTTCCAGGTTGTGGGTGTTTACTGGCTAGGCTAGCATTTATTGCCCTTCCCTAATTTCTCTTGAGAAGGTGCTCTGAGTCACTGACTTGTACGTCTGCAGTCCATGTAGTATCGGTATATCCACTATACTACTAGAGAGGGAGTTCTTGGCTTTCGGCCTTACGTTTGTGTAGTGCATTACTTGCCCACATATCCCTGCAAGAATGTTGCCTAAGCCTTGCTATAAGCAGTTCAAGAAGTCAGCTTCTTTTTGAGGGTAATTCACGATTGGAAATAAACCTGAATCAGAATCACAGAATCCTACAGTGCAGAAGAGGCCTTTCAGCCCATCAAGTCTACACCAACACATGAAAGTGCTTCAGGAATTGTAAATGGTGCTAAATACTATAATCAACAGTGAATATTCCCCCTTTTGACCTTATGATGGACGGAACATCATTAATGAAGTAGCAGATGATGGTTGGTTCCAGGACACAACCCCAAGGAACTTCTGCAGTGATGTCCTGAGACCGAGACAATTGACCTCAAAGATCACGATTATCTTCCTTTATGCTGCTTATGACTCCAACTGATCGAGTTTTGTCCTTGATTCCCATTGACTTCAATTCTAGTAGGGCTCCTTGGGGTTCTATTTGATCAAATAATGCCTTGATATCAAGGGCACTTACTCTCAACTCATCTCTGGAACTGAGCTACTTTCTCAATGTTTGGTTAAGGTTATAATGAGGTCTGGGGCTGGGTAGCCCTCATGGAATTGAGCATCAGCAAGGAAGTTAATGCTGAAAAAAGTATTGTTTGATAGTATTGTTGATGACACCTTCTGTTACTTTGCTGTTGTTTGAAAATAATCTCAGGGGATAGTAATTGATTGGATTTTCTGTGGGCAGGATATACCAATCAACATTGTTGGATAGATGACAGTGTTGTAGCTGCAGTGAAACAACTTGGTTAGAGGGTGTGTCTATTTCTAGTGCACATATCTTTAATACTGCAGCTAGGATGTTGTCAGGGCTCATAACTGTTTCTGGGTAACATGTCGAATTAATTGAATTGGGTGAAGGCTGACACCTGTGATGCTAGGGACCACCAGGAGGTCAAGACAGATCATCCACTTAGCGGTTTTGGCTTAAGGTTGCTACAGAAGCTTCAGTCTGATATTTTGCACTGACATGATGGGCTCCCCATCATTGGCAATGGGGATGTTTTGCTAGTTTTGTATTGCAGTTTCACCAAGTTAGATCCTCATTTTTAGATATGACTGATGCTGCTCCCGCCCTGCCGCCTTGCACTCCTCATTGAATGAGAATTGATTCACCTGGTCATTTGGTTGTGGTAGAATGAGGGTTTTGCCAGACCACGGTGAGAGTGGTTAGCATTGCGGCCTCATAGCACTACGATCCTGGTTCAGTTCTGGCCTGGGGTTACTGTCTGTGTGGAGTTTGCATGTTCTCCCAGTGTCTGCATGGGCTTCCTCTAGGTATTATGGTTTCCTTCCACAGTCCAAAGATATGCCGGTTAGGTTGATTGGACATGCTGAATTGCTGCTTAATGCTAGAGGCACGAGTAGGATAAATGGGTGGGATTACAGCATAGGGCCTGGGTGGAATTGTCAGTACAGGCTTAATGAATAGCCTCATAAGGTTTCTATGATTTGAGCTTTGAATCCAATCCTGTTCATGCTAATGACATCTCATGGATTCCCAGTTCTGAACTGATGTATCTGTTTTCATCTCTCTCATTTAGTAGGGTGGTAATGTTGCACAATTCCTTGAAGGCTATGTTCTGTGAAGACAGGTCCTTGTTGCAATGAAGTCTGCATGGTGGTCACTCCTATCAAAACTGACATGGGGAGATGCTTCTGTGACAGGTTTGGCAAGGACAAGCTAAGTAGGTTTTGCCTCTTATTTGTCCTCTCAGCATCTGTGTAGGCCCCATCCAGCAGATATTTTCTTCGTGTTCAACTGGGTCAGTAGTGATGCTACAGAGCCACTCTGATGAACATTGAAGTCACCAACACAGAGATCTTTCTGTGCCCTTAATACCCTCAGGTATTCAATATAGAACAGGACGAATTCCTTATTGAGTGTCGAGTTGTGTTGTGCAAGTTGAGCACATTGATGGACAATTATGTGGTCAAGTAGATTGAAAGTCCTCTCAATGTCTGACCAGATTGACAAAGTGGTCTTCTGGAATGTGCGAGGTGCTGAATTTGGTTCATAAGGCATTCTAAAGTACTGAAACATGTCTTTGTGACAAATGAAAGCTATAAGACATTGGTTGTTCTGCTAGTGGTATCTGGAGATAGCTTTCTCATGTGTTGAGCTTGACAAAGACTGTGGAGTCATGAAATGAAGCTATTAGTTCTTGGATATTTATCTGAAATGTTTGCTTTGTTAGATTGACACAAAGTCTAAGGCCTGGATTTTCTTTTCAGAGGCAGGTGAGGAGAGCAGGGAAATACTTGGCCTGTTGAGCTTGCCTCAGGAAAACCTGGTTGGATTTCCGATCTGGGGTGGTGGGGCCTGTTAACCCTGGAAGTAGTTGTGATGCGGAGGAATGCATCTCTGTCAACCTATTAAAGAAAAACGTTAAGAATTGCTGATGTGAGGCAGCAAGTAGCTGAAAAGAGCATTGCTGGTCCTAGGAATCAGATGAACATTAACTGTTTGTTCAAAGAGAAAGTTGAGAGGAGAGTTAAGTGTGATTTTCAAATCATGAAAGGTCTGAACAGAGTGGGTAAGGAGAAACTATTCCTATTGGTAGAAAGATCAAAAACTATTTTACAGCAGATTAACATGATTAACAAAAGATACAATGAGAGGGAGGTAATGGCCTCATAGTATTATTGCTCAACTATTAATCCAGAAACTCAGATAATGTTCTGGGGACCTGGATTCGAATCTTGCCATGGTAGATGGTGGAATTTGAATTCAATAAAAAAAAAACTGTCCAATAAAAAAAAATTGAATTTGTGGATGACCATGAAATCATTTTTGATTGTCAAAAAAACCCATCTGTTTCACTCATGTCCTTTAGGGAAGGAAATCTGCTGTCCTCACCTGGTCTGCCCTGCATGTGATTCCAGAGCCACAGCAATGTGGTTCCTCTCTCAATTGCCTTCTGAAACGGCTTAGCAAGCAACTCAGTTGTATCAGTCGCTACAAAGTCTGAACAATGAAATGAAACTGGACGGACCACCTGGCATTGACCTAGACACTGGAAAAGACTGGCAAAACAAACAGCCCTGTCGACCCTGCAAAGTCCTCCTTACTAATATCTGGGGCTAGTGCCAAAATTGAGAGAGCTGTTTCACAGACTAGTCAAGCAATAGCCTGACATAGTCGTTCTTATGGAATCATATCTTACAATAATTCCCCAGTCATCACCATTAACATCCCTTGAGATATCCTGTCTCACTGACAGGACAGATTCAGCATAGGTGGCAGCACAGTGGTATACAGTCAGAAGGGCTTTGCCCTGGGAGTCCTCAACATTAATTCACGGCTTAGGTTAAACACGGGTAAGGAAATCTCTTCCTGGTTACCATATACTGTTCTCCTTTGGCTGATAGATTAGTACTTCTCCATGTTGAACAACACTTGAAGGAGGAACTAAGAGTGGCAAGGACGCAAAACGTATTCTGGTTGGAGGATTTCAATGTCCACCACCAAGAGTGGCTCGGCAATAGCATTACTGATCGAGCTGGTTGGATCCTAAAGGACATAACTGCTAGACTGGGTCTGCAGCAGGTAGTGAAGGAACCAAAAAAAGGAAATAACATACTTGACCTCATCCTTACCAACCTGCTGGCTGCAGATACATCTGTCCACGACAGTATTGGTAAAAGTGACCACCACACAGTCCTTGTGGAGATGATGTCCCACCTTCACATTGAGAATAACCTCCATCGTGTTGTGTGGCACTATCACTGTGCTAAATGGGACAGATTGCAAACCAATCTAGCAGCTCAAGACTGGGCATCCGTGAGGTGCAGTGGACCATCAACAGCAGTGGAATTGTACTCCAGCACAATCTGCAATCTTATGGCCTGGCATGTCCCCCACTCAACTATTATCGTCAAGCTTGGTTCAATGGAGAGTGCAGGTGGGCATGCCAGGAGCAGCAGTGGGCATGCCAGGAGCAGCACCAGGCCTGCCTAAAACTGAGGTGTCAATCTAGTGAAGCTACCAAACAGGACACTTACATGCCAAATGGCAAAAACAGCAAGTATACAGCTAAGCGATCCCACAACCAACAGATCCAGTTTAAGTTCTACAGTCCTTCCACATGCAGTCGAGAATGATGGTGAACAATTAAACAGCTCACTGGAGGAGGAGGCTCCACAAATATTTCCATCCTCAATGATGGAGGAGCACAGCACATCAGTGCAATCGATAAGGCTGAAATATTCACAGCAATCTTCAGCTAGAAGTGCTGAGTGGATGATCCATCTTGGCCTCCTTCAGAAGTCTCACATGTCAAATGCCAGTCTCCACCCAATTTGATTCACTCCGCATGATATCAAGAAACAGTCGGAGGCACTGGATACTGCAAAGGCAATGGATCCTCGTAACATTCTAGCAACAGTATTGAAGACTTGTGCTCCAGAACTTGCCACTCCCTACCAAGCTCTTCCAGTACAGTTACAACACTTGCATCTACCCAACAATGTGGAAAATTTCCCAGGTATGTCCTGTATACAAAAAGCAGGACAAATCCAACCTGGCCAATTACCATCCAGTCAGTCTACTCTCGATCATCAGTAAAATGATGGAAGTGGGATATGAACAGTGCTATCAAGCTCAGCAATAACCTGTCCAGTTTGTGTTTCGCCAGAGTCACTCAGCTCCTGACCTCATTACAGCCTTGATTCAAACATGGACGAAAAGGCTGAATTCCAGAGGTGAGGTGAGAGTGATAGCCCTTGACATCAAGGCTGCATTCGACCCAGTGTGGCATCAAGGAGCCTTAGCAAAGCTCTACATTGAATGATGTCATACCTGGTACATAGGAAGATGATTGTGGTTGCGAAGAGCCAGTCATCACAACTCCACAACATCTCTGCAGGAGTCCCTCTGCAATAGTGTCCTAGCGAACAATCTACAGCTGCTTCATCAATGACTTTCTCCCCATCTTAATATCGGAAATGGGGATGTTCGTTGATTGCACAATGTTCAGCACCATTTGCGACTCCTTAGAACATAGAACAATACAGCACAAACAGGCCCTTCGGTCCACGAGTTGCGCCGATCACATCTACCAATCCACAGACTGATCTATAACCCCCTATCCTATTCTTTTCCATATACTCATCTAGAAGTCTTTTAAAAGACCCCAGTGAGTTTGCCTCAACAACCTCTGACGGCAGTGGGTTCCATTCACTCACCACCCTCTGAGCGAAAAACCTACCCCTGACATCTTCTTTGTATTTGCTTTCCTGCACCTTAAATCTGTGTCCTTTCGTAGTGACCATTTCAGCTCGGGGAAATAGTCTCTGAGAGTCCACCCTATCTATCCCTCTCAACATTTTATAAACCTCTATCAGGTCGCCTCTCAACCTACGTCTCTCCAGTGAGAAGAGTCCCAGCTCCCTCAACCTATCTTCATAAGGCCTGCCTCCCAATCCAGGCAGCATCCTTGTAAATCTCCTCTGAACTCTCTCAATAGCCTCTACATACTTCCTATAATGAGGCGACCAGAACTGCGCACAATACTCCAACTGGGGTCTGACAAGAGTCTTATAGAGCTGCATCATTACCTCCTGACTCCTAAACTCTATTCCTCGATTAATGAAGGCCAGTACACCATACGCCTTCTTGACCACCTGTGAGGCCGATTTAAGAGTCCTATGGACCCGGACCCCGAGATCCTTCTGCTCTACAACACAGCTAAGACTCCTACCCCTTGTATTGTACTCCTTCATCCCATTATTCCTGCCAAAATGGACCACTACACATTTATCTGCGTTGAAGTCCATCTGCCGCTTCTCTGCCCAGTCTTGCATCCTGTCTTTGTCCCTGAAGTAGTCCATGTTCAAATGCACCCAGACTTGGACAATGTTGAGGCTTAGGCTGACAAGTGACAAATGCCAAGCAATGCCATCACCAACAAGGGACACTCGAATCACAACCCTTTGACATTCAATGATGTAACCATTATTGAATCCCCCACTGCCAAACATCCTTGGGATTACCATTGACCAGAAACTCAACTGGGATCACCAATAAACACAGTGACTACAAGAGCAGGTCAGAAGCCAGGAATACTGCAGCGAGTAACTCACCTCCTGACTCCCCAAAGCATACCCACCATCTTTGAGCCACAAGTCAGGAGTGCGATGGAATACCCCCCACTTGCCTGGATGGGTGCAGCTCCAACATCACTCAAGAAGCTTGACACCATCCAAGACAAAGCAGCCTGCTCGACCGGCACCACAACTACAAACATTCAATCCCTCCACCACCGGCACTCAGTAGCAGTAGTCTGTGTTATTTACTAGATGCACTGCAGCAATTCACCAAAGATCCTTAGACAGCACTTTCCAAACCCATGACCACTTCCATCTAGAAGGACAAGGACAACAGATCAATGGGAACATCACCACTACAAGTTCCCCTCCAAGCCACTCACCATCCTGACTTGGAAGTATATTGCTGTTCCTTCGCAGTCGCTAGGTCAAAATTCTGAAAATTCTCTCCCTAATGGCATTGTGGGTTAACCCACAGAACATCGACTGCAGCGATTCAAAAAGGCCTTCTCAAGGCCAACTAGGGGTGGACAATAAATGCTGGCCAACCAGTGACACCCATGTCCCATGAATGAGTAAAAACAATGAGGAAAAACTTGCTTATGAAGTGAGTGATTAAGATCATGAATGCAGTGCCTAATAGTATGATGGAGGAAAATTCATCCAATTGTAACTTTCAAAAGGAAATTGAACCATAAAGAGAAAAAAATTGCAGTACTATGAGAAAAGGGAGCTGTACTTGTTGAATTGCTCATGTAAAGAGCTGACAGAAAGACAGTGAGCCAGGTGGCCTTTGGAGCCACTTTTTCATCAGTTGAGAAAGGGAGATGGATGTTAATCAGCAAAATATTGTATGCACATGTCTGATTTAATGCCAAGAGACTTCATACAATCCAGAGTCACTCCTTCCCACCTGTTTTCCTGGATATACCCAGGAATGGTGACTAGGAGTCTAGGACATTGGATATAAGATATGATTCACTGAGCAGGCTGTTGCTTGACTACTCTTTGGGATATTCTCCCAATTTTGTCACAAGTTCGTAAGGAGGACTTTGCGGGATGGACTGTGCAGGGTAAGCCTTTTGTGTTTTCAGTGCCTAAGTTAATGCAGTTTTAGTCTTATGATTTTTTTTTTGTTGCAGTTGAGAAAACTGAGTTGCCTGCAAGGGCAATTTCAGAGGGCAATTAGAATCAACCCTGCTTCTAACGGTCTGGGCCATGTATATGCCAGATTTCTTGAATGATATTTGTGAACCAGGTCAGTTTTTAGGACAATCCAGAAATTTCATGATCATTATTACTGAGACTAGTTTTTGATTTCAGATTTATTAACTGAATTGAAATTTTCCCAGCTGTTGTTGTAGAATTTGATCATTAGTCCCAATCTCCAGTAACATTACCACTGTGCCACCAGATGCTAATTCTGGTGTATTAGAGTCAAATACTATGATGAAATATTCTAAAGCTGAACAAGTTTTAAAGACAAATAAAATAATGGAAAAAATGTGTTTAAATTCTACTCAAATTACTATCCTTGGGTGAAGTAAAGAATGTGGAGATGGTCATTTTTAATGATGCTTCAGAGGAGAGATTTTGATGTGTTAGCGTGTGACAGAAAAGATTCATGAGAATGGTTGCAGAGATGAGGGACTTCAGTTTCATAGATTTGAGAAGTTGCTCATCAAGAGGAGAATGTTAAAAGGAAATTTGATGGAGGATATTCAAAATCAAAAGGGGTCTGGATAGGGTAGATAGGGCAAACTGTTCCAGTTGAAGGAAGGATCAAGAAAGAGAGGGCAGAATTGAAAGCAGTTGGCAAAAAGAAAAGCAATTGATATGAGGTGAAACCTTTTCACATACTGGTTTGGATCTGAAATGCACTGTCTGAGAGTGTGATGCAGGCAGGTTTAAGAGAGACAAGGTCAATAGAGACATCTAAAAGAGATTTTATTGCCATCTGCTCAAGAAAATACACGCAGGATGCAGAAAAGGGTAGAGGAGTGGCAATTGGTGAATTACTGTACTGTGGATCAGCACAGATACGATGGGCTGGATTGCCTCTTTCTGTGCTGTATCTATGATTCTGTGCTAATCTTCCTGGTTTGTATTTACACACTGTTGGTTTCATATTTTCAATGTATCGAAGTAAGAAATGTTCTTTAGTTTGAGAGGCTGAAGAAAATGAAAAGGATGAAGCACTGATCTTGTGCAGACAATGGATATTTGTCAAATATTTTGAGATGTCCAATAACCATACTGAAGGTCATGTACCCATTGAATGTTATGTAGATAATATTTGATTGTGGAATAATGTACATATTGCAGAAAAATGTGAGTGAGAAAGATAATGGATTCATCCTATTGATTTGTTACATGCTGGAGTGGGAAAACACCTTTATGTTTAAATGTGTGGACGTGTGTCTAATTGTTTTAATGTGCAAAGAGTTCATTCAAAATTCTAGAGACGGGCTGAATCACAATGTAATGCTTTGTGCAGAATATACAGGTTTTTTGATTGAATTCCATTTGAAATTTTTATTGTACGTATAAACTGTAATCTTAAACAGAAATCTGTTATATACTAATTGTGTTTAATTGTATGCAGGCAATGAGATTAATTGAGGATGCAGTCATGCACCTAGAATTAGGAACAGACTGAAATTGATGGCTAGGTTAGGAGGTGCATTGTTGTAATGTGCATCTCTGTAAAATACAAATGTCTGAAGATTAGCTCCAGTTCTGCCCTTCACTAGCTGGCTTTCTGCATGAGAGCACATATGATTATTTGAAGAAAAGTTAGGGATTCATCCATTTCTTAGCCAATATTTATCCCTCAACCAACAGGTTTAAAACAGATTATGTGATGACTTTAATTGCTGTTTGTGGGATTTTGCCATATACAAATTAGCTACTGTTATTTATCTATACTGCAACACTGCGCATCTTTAGTTGTAAAGTCCTTGGGTTATGAATTACATGACTGCATGTTCGTACTTAAAGCTACCAGAACGACATTCCCTAAACCCAGTGCAATGTTTATTTTGTATTAGGTTAAGAATATAGTTGTTAGAACAGGCTCAACAATTACAACTTGTATTTATATAGTAATTTTAACATTAAAATAACCCTTCAAAAGATGACCAAACAGTCCATTTTGAAAAATTTGGGAGAGGGAACCAAAAACTGTTTCAAAGACAGAAATGTTGGCAGAGACAGAGTTGGATTTAGTCCCATTTTAAGTTATATACTGTCACTATTTTATAGTTCAATCCCATTTACCAATCTGTAATCTTTATAGCAATCATGAAAAAAATGATATTTTAAAGTTGGTGTATTTAAAGCTATCCATTTTTCTTATTCTGCATTTCTATGGCAGCAGCTTACAATTGATAGCTAATTGATCATTTCATTACTAATGGCTGTTGGCAAAAGCACTCCAAATTTGCAAAGGAAAAAATAAACAGGTTCTGGCTCCACTTAAACAGATGGATGTTGGAGTTCTCCCTTTTGAAAGAATGTAACTTCTTAAAAGATAATTGAGACATAAATCATTTTCTGAGTAAAATGAAACATATTATGGCCTTTTGACCTACAAAAATCTTTTTCAGATTTCAAGCATTTAAAAATAAAGAAACTTAACGTGATTGAGATCTGTTTCAAAAGTTGAGGTTGTTGTTGGATTGTTGTCGGTTTTTGCAGCTGTGGTTATTGTTGAATTTGTTGGTGTTTTTCAATGTTGAGTTTGTTGGTATTGATGTACTTGTTTTTATCCTACAGGTACTTTGGTCCACCTTGTTGTCTAACAAGGGGCATACACGCGATGGGTCGTGAGAGGGCTGCTCTTGGATTTTTTGTTTGAGAGTATCCTAGTGCTTCATGTCGTTAGTGTACGCTTGACCTGGACCATTTGATGGGCAACACAACAGCTCAGTGACTATTGCTGTGCTGTGCAGATACATGGATTTGGGCTTGTGTCTGTGGGAGTTTGCGCATTCTCCCTGTGCTTCCGTGGGTTTTCTCCGGATGCTCCGGTTTCCTCCCACATCCCAAAGATGTGCTCTTAGGCTAATTGGCAAAACAAATTCTCCCTAAATTGTCTCAAATTTGGTTTTTAATCCATAGATCTATAAACATAGACAGGGATTACGGGTAGAGGTGGGAATATCGGGGTGGTGGCGCGGGCTCGTTGGCCCGAAGGGCCTGTTTCCCATGTTGTTTTGTTCTTTGTTCCTTTTGCAAAAAGTCAAGTACGCCATGGGAGGAAAAGGAATTCAGATAAAATATGAGGAAAGTTGTGATTATAAACTGACCCTTGGAGTCATAACGTTCCTAAATCAACCAAGATGAAGAGAATCCAAGGTGCAATTGCACAGTTATGTTGACATATAAATTAAGAGGAGTAGACCATTCAGCCACTCAAGCCTGCTCCACTGCCACTTAATTACATGATGGCTAACTTGATGTAACTTCAGTTCAACGTTTCTGTCTACCCCAATAATATTCCACCTCCTTGTTAATCAAGAATTTATCTAGCTTTGCCTTAAAGATATCTAAAAATTCTGCTTCCATTTCCTTTTTGGGAAGAGAGTTCATAGCTTGAAAGATCTTGGATAGGGTATCTATGATCTATCTACCTAGCAGAAAGAAGCTATTTTGCCCATCAAGTCTGCATCAACCACAATCCCACCCATGCCCTACTCTCCCATATTCCCAAAATGTTTACCCACTAATCCATCTAACTTACACATCTCAGAACACTATGGAGCAATTTTAGCATGGCCAGTCAACCTAACCCACACAGCTTTGGACTGTGGGAGGAAACTGGAGCACTTGGAGGTAAACCACACAGACATGAGGAGAATGTGCAAACTCCACACAGATAGTGATCCAAACTGGGAATTGAACAATTCCAGATTCTGGAACTGTGAAGCAGCAGTGCTAACCACTGTGTTACTGTGCCATTCCAGAGACTCTTAACCCTTTGGGAGCTGCCATGATGATTTGTGTTTCTCGCTTTTTAAGCCTTTTTGTATCCTTCTTCATCTATTAGCACAATCCTCAATTCCCATCTCTCTCAAATGTTTAGCTAACTTCGACTTCAAGTTTTTTTAAGTTTATTTATTAGTGTCACAAATAGGCTTACATTAACGCTGCAATCAAGTTACTATGAAAATACCTTGATCACCACACTCCAGTGCCTGTTCGGGTACACTGAGGGAGAATTTAGCATGGCCGATGCACCTAACCAGCACGTTTTGTGGCTGTGGGAGCAAACCAGAGCACTTGGAGGAAATCCACGTAGATATAGGGAGAACGCAGACTTTGCACAGACAGTGACCCAAATCGGCTGTGATCAGCAATGATGTAACAGAATTGTGATTGGTTGAAGTGTTGAACATCAAGGATTTTCCCAATTATCAGTCTCATTTACCAAAATAAAGCATTATTGAAGATAAGCAAATAACAAGATTCAGTGGCTGCATGACAAGTATGAGTTTATTTATCAGTCGCTAGTAAGGCTTACATTAACACTACAATGAAGTTACTGTGAAATTCCCCTAGTTGCTGCAGTAAGGCGCTTGTTTGGGTCAATGCACCTAACCAGCAAGAATTTCAGAATGTGGGAGGAAATCGGGGCATCTGGAAGAAACCCATCCAGACACAGGCAAAGTGTACAAACAGTGACCCGGGTCCCTGGCGCTGTGAGGCAGCAGTGCTAACCATTGTACCACTGTGCTGTTCTTTTGTACTCGAAAATAATGAAAAGCATTGGCACAAAATGTGGATCTTTAATCTGTTTCTGAGGTCTGTAAAGCTATTCTGGAACAAGTGAATTGTATCACTGAAATCCTTCAGTTATGACTTCAGTATGTTCATGGAGAACAAAATAATCTTCAGGATATTTAGTGCTAGTTGATGTCATTTAAATGATTTTACTGATGATGCAGATTACTGGCATTCTACCAGTCTCTTGTTTCTGCTGCACCTGACATAATTGCACCTAGATACTTGCAGGTTTTGCTTCTCAAAAGGGCAGCACAATGGTGCATTGACCCGAACGAGCGCCTTACTGTGGTGACTAGAGGAATTTCACAGTAACTTCATTGCAGTGTTAATGTAAGCCTTACTAGTGACTAATTGCAGTTTTGTTAGATCATTGCTGATCACAGCCAATTTGGGTCATTGTCTGCGCAAAGTCTGCGTTCTCCCTGTATCTACATGGATTTCCTCCAGGTGCTCCGGTTTGCTCCCATAGCCACAAAATGTGCTGGTTAGGTGCATCAGCCATGCTAAATCCTCCCTCGGTGTACCTGAACAGGCACCGGAGTATGGCAACCAAGGTATTTTCACACTAACTTAATTGCAGTGTTAATGTAAGCCTATTTGTGACAGTAATAAATAAACTTAAAAAAGGCGAAATTAGCTAAGTATTTGAGAGAGATGGAAGTTGAGGATTGTGCTGATAGATGAAGAAGGACACAAAAAGGCTCAAGTGGAGCATCACTGGCAGAATGGAGTGTTTGGACAGAGGCGGGTTGTTTCTGTGCTGCATGTTCCTTGTAAAAGATAGTGTAGCATGTGAAGGAGAACTTTGAAAAAATGAAATGGGTGTGGGACAGAGGGAAATAATTTGCAGCAAGGTTTGGTTCCCCTGTGGAGAGAGAAAATATTGATATGTTGGGTTGATAATCTCTGTTCAGAGCAGGAATAATTTATCGATTGCAGAGATTTTAAACAAGTACGAAGAAAGAAAAAGGCTTGGGTTGGAGGATCAGAACACAAGAGAAAGTCACTGATGAGGTGGAAGGCAGGAAATATTAAATGACAGAAGAGATGATGGTGCAAAAAATTTGAAGGAAATGGTAATGGGATATTTTTTTCCTTTCTCCAGTTTCTCAATTTCTGCGATATTTGTTCTGACAATGCTTCTAATTTGTCTTTTTTTTCTCAACCAAGAATTTATCACCTGGTGTTGTTGAGGCCCTCAACCAAATCCTGTTTCGTTTTCCATATTTGTGCTCAGACCCTTTCCCCTCC
This sequence comes from Sphyrna mokarran, assembly GCA_024679065.1. NCBI lineage: Eukaryota > Metazoa > Chordata > Chondrichthyes > Carcharhiniformes > Carcharhinidae > Sphyrna > Sphyrna mokarran. Next base: position 72,054,868 of record JAGIQG010000008.1, on the reverse strand, counting down.
AACCTTTCCCTTCTCATTGCCTGACTCCCCAGTGATGACTTCTGGGTGACATAGCAATTAAATTTCTTTCAGTTTAATATACTGAATTTGTTGCTCACAATGCAGCTTGCTCGACGTGGGGATTTTGTGTCCATTTTGTCTAACACTGTTGTTCAGTAACTGTTTTGTCAAACACCTTCATTTGGTCAGCAAGCATGACCCAAACCTGCCAATTTAATGCTCTGCCCACTATCTCTCTTGGCACCCTACACCATTTGAATGAAGCTAATCTTAAACTCAAAGAATAGCATCTCATGTTTCATTTTGTCACTTTATAGCTTTACAATTTTACTGATTTCAACAATGTCAATCTATAACCCGCCAGTTTTCTTTGGGCAGCAGGTGTTGATGCGGGTGTTTTTCCTATTTATACCCCTGCGGACATTTCTTTTCTCCTACGACATTTCTTTTTGCCTTACACCATAACCTGTTTTGTCATTTAATCTCTCCTGCCTCCACTCTCATCGCAGACATTCCATTTTGTTCTCCACCTCTTTTCCACTTCTTACATCTTGTTATTTTTTTCCCCAGTTCTGGAGAATGGTCATCAGCCTGAAATATTAACTGTTTTTCTATCCCCAGCCTGACCTGCTGAGGGTTTCCAACATTTAACATTTTGATTTCAGACTTCCAGAACCTGCAGGATTTTATTTTGTTTATAGAAAAGTATTTGCCTTTCAGAATTTTTGCTTTGATTCTCACTGAGTCATTGAGCTGAAAGAGAATGTCCGCTTTGTTGAATGCTTGTTATTTTGCCCGCAGATTTGGTGTCAGTGCTGCCGCAACTATTTGTGGTTAATCATTGCCTTGAACATAACAAAACGTCCTAAAACATTTGACCACGCAGGAAGGTTTGAACATATCAGTGTTTTGCTCCAGCGAGCAGCCAAAGGTTAGGATTAAGACTACAGATTCTACAGAAAATAAAAATTGCAGTTTGAATCAAAAACATGCACTGGCTCATCCAGAACATGATATCAGAGAGAATGGAGCAAAGTAAATTATACACACTACTAGACAGCATTTTGTGCCACTTTCAGTCTTGGTGGCAGGGCAGTCCTTAACATTTGCTGTCAAAGATTAGAGTATGGAGGATCCCTAATGTCTTGGTTTTGCAACTCCTGGAATCCAGTTGCCAATTCTTATGTAAAGCTCTTTCTTCTCTCTGAGCCACATTTTAGTGTCAGCATTTCCATTTTGTGCACATTGTGAGCGAGAACTCTACTCTCCAGTATGGCGTACAGAGGCCACAATACCTGCCATAAGGACAGAATGATATTGCAAGAAGTAAGCAAAAAATGTTGGCCAGTGTACCCTGCACCTGGTCTTGGGATGCAACAGGACTGAAGATGGAAAGGAGGTGAATAAAAGCACATAAATAGATGGCAATTAAAGGGAAAAAGTTAATAGTAATGAAAAGAAGGAGGGAAGAGCACAGACCTTGAGGGTGAGAATGAACATATAGAGGAAAGATTAAACCAAGTTAAATGATGGGAATGCTAGAACACAAGAAGTAGGATCATTGTTAATCTAATTGTGGCCTCAACTTTATGATATTCCCATCAAAACGCTGACTTCCTTGTTAGCCTTGAATGATTTAGCCTTTACTGTTCCCTGTGATTTCAATATTTGTATTTTGCTATTAAATTGAGTCTTGGAAAATGCTTCTGCTTAAACTGTTATTGTGAGTAATTAATTAAAATAGTAAGTATGTGATTTTATTCAACAGGATTCTAAAAGATACCTTTTTATCTGTGTCTGTTTGCAGTTATTGATCTTGCAAATGATACTAATATTTTTAGCATACTAAAAGTAGTGTTAATGTGTGAACTTCATTCAGAAATGTGCTGCCAGTAGGTTTTAATTTAAACACACTCTTTTGCTTTGTATAGCAGAGTAGTGAATTCAGCACGTTCATTGTAGAAGGAAGATTTACTATCACATTTCAGAAAATAAACTAGAACTTTAATTTACTGAGAATTTGGCTCTGTTTTAATGAATTATAAACATTCATAAATCTTGAATTTCTGTCCATCTTTAACAGCTGCGTGAATACATGTTTGTTTTATCTGAGGATGTACCAACGTGCTTCACAGCAAAGTGGAAGAAAGACCATAAACTATTTTCTTCGGTGCTCATCACATAGAAACATACAAGTAGGCCATTCAGCTCTTCAAGCCTGATCACGGCTGATTGTTAAATTCAATGCCCTGATCTTGCTTTTCTCTCATATCCTTTGAACGCTTTCTGTGGTAGTGAATTCCATAGATACACCACTCTGTAGGTGAAGAAATTGTTCTTTGCATCCATAAAGGTTTATCCCTTATCCTCAAATTATGACCCCTAGTTATGGACTCCCCCACCATGGGAAATATTCTTAATATTCTTTCTGAACTACCCTGTCTAATCCTGTTAGAACTTTAAGTTTCTATGTGATCCCCTCTCATTCTTCTAAACCACAGTGAATATAATCATAACCAGCTTAATCTACTCAAATGACAATCTTGCTATTTCAAGAATCATCCTGATACATCTTTGTTGTACTCCCTCTATAGCAAGAACATTCTTCTTCAGTTAAGGATACCAGAGCGGCACTCGATACTCCAGATGTAGCCTCAACAATACCATGTACGAATTGCAGTAAAACATCTGTATTTCTGTGTTCAAATCTTCTTGCTATGAAGGCAAATATACTGCTTGCCTTCTTTACTGCCTGCTATACCTCTATGCTTACTTTCAGCAGCTGATGCACACAGACGCAATGGTCTACTGAGTTACCACCTTTCTCAATTCACATGCATTCAAATAATAATGTCTTCCCATTTTTGCTGCCAAAATGAATAACCTCACATTTATCCTTATTATACTGCATCTGCCATATGTATGCCCACTCATTTAGCCTATTCAAATCACACTGAAGCATCTTTGCATCCTCCTCCATAGCTCACTCTCCACCCGACTTTGTATCATCTGCAAACTTGGAGATCAAATGTTTAGTTCCCTCTTCCAAATCATTAATATATAATATAAATAGTTGGGGTCCTAGCACAGATGCCTACAGTACCCCACTAGTCACTGCCAATCAGAAAAAGATTTATTCCAACTCTATGCTTCCTGTCTGCTAACCAGCTTCCAGGTGGCAGATAAGCTATGAGGAGGATGCAAAGATGTTTCAGTGTGATTTGGACAGGCTGAATGAGTGGGCTTGGCAGATGCAGTAGAATGTGGATAAAGGAGAGGTTATCCATTTTGGTAGCAAAAATGGGAAGATATTATTATTTGAATAGGTGTAAATTGAGAGAGGTGATAACTCAGTGAGACTCAGTTGCTGAAAGTAAGCACAGAGGTACAACAGGCAGTAAAGAAAGCAAGCATAGCTTGCCTTCATAGCAAGAAAATTTGAACATAGAAATATGGGGTTACCCTCCAATCTATAGAACCATTTAAGAGCTTAAAATGACCACCAAAGGATCTACTATTTTTAGGGCCACTTTCTTAAGTACTCTAGGATGAAGATTGTCAGGCCCTGGAGATTTATCCACCTTCAATCCCATTAATCTCCCTATTTCTCTACTAATACTGATTTCCTTCTGCTTTTTACTAAAACTTGTGTTTCTCACAACTTAGTGTTTTATTAATGTCTTCCTTTGTGAAGACAGAAGTGAAGTACAGATTTAGTTGCTTAGCCATTCCTTTGTTCCCTGTTATGAATTCTCCTGTTTCTGACTATAAGGGGCCTACATTTGTTTTTGTTAGTCTTTTTCTCTTTACGTATCTATAGAAACATTTACAGTCAGTTTTATGTTTCCAGCTATCTTATTTTCATACTCTATTTTCCCCTTCTTAATCCCTGGTCCACTTTTACTGAATTTTGTACTATTCCCAATCCCCAGATTTATTGTTTTTTTTTCTTGCCACTGTAGGTTTTTTTGGTGGTTTAACCTCTCATCTGAAAGATGGCATTTGATACTGCACTAAAACACCAGCTAATTTGTGCTCTGAAGAACCAACAAGCTTTTAACTTGTAGCATGATGGTAGTATTTTGGCCTGAGGCTGAGTCTCATTCTGTATCTCAATACTTGTCAGTTAGTATTTGGATAGGGGATGTGCAAAGACTGTGGAGAATGAAGCTCCTGCTTTTCAAGCTAGTCATTTGAGTTTTTTGTACTCCCATCAATTTAAGAGGCTGTCAGAAGTCAGCATTAATAAGTTAAATTTATATCGCTCATTTAGTAAAACTTCCTAAAGAGAACTTCAAAGAAATTATCAGACAACATCTGAGCCATGTGGCAATATTAGGACCAGTGACAACTTGGCCAAAGAGTTTTACTTGTGGCCAGGGTAGATGAGGTTGAGTTGCCAATGGTTAGGCAATGGAAATTAACGTAACAGATTGATTGGTAAAAACTATTTCCATTAATTAGGGTATTTAGAAATATGTGGCTTAGTCAAAAACTTAGAACCAAACTTTCAGGTGTGAAATCATGAAACATATTTTTACATAAAGGTAATAAAGTTTGGAAATTGTTTCCGTGAAGAGCAGTTGAAGCTAAATCATCACCAACTTAAAACTTAGGTTGATAGATATTTGTTAACCAGATATTAAGGAGAATAGGGCAAAAGTGGTGTGGAGTTAGTTCACATACCAGCCAAACAAAGTCTCAAGAAGCTAAATCATCTATTTGTGTTATGTTCCTATTAAAGAACATATTGGAGGGAAATGTGTAAATGTATCTCTTATTTAAGCTGTTCTGGTATTCTGCAAGATTGTTTTGTACATGTGCATGCAACTGTTATGGGTGACCACAGCATTAAGATTTCAAACCATATTTTGCTCCACTTGCATGTGATCATATGCCTGTAAAAAAAATTAACAAATAATCATACTGTGGCCACTGGAAGCAGTGTAAAAACATTTATTGTGAAAGAAAGGTCCCCTACCTTTATCATGTGATCAAAATACCTGTACTTTAAAAGGTTATTTTATCAAAAGAATCATAAAATATCTCAACTGTTTTTAAATCAATTAATCTTTAGTCATTCAACTTCCAGACATAGCATTCCATGGTTAAGGCCAAGTCAAGCTTTTGTAATCGATGGATGTCAATTGTATAAGCTTTTGTTCTCTTTCACTGATATCTGAACCCCTCAGTTGATCTCTTTTTACAGATGGGAACGTCTTCAAAATTTAACCTACTTTACATGGCCTTTTGTGACTCAATATTCAGTATTTTCACTGCTTGGTAAAAAATTAATGATTGGTGAGTTAAACAAGCAGCAAGTTAGCGTAAACTGCTAAATTGATAAGGCTACAAGATATTTTTTACTGAGTGTCTTATTTTCTAATTGCAGGTGCTGTGATAGGTGATGGACAGTCTGCTGTGGCTAGTAATATTGCCAATATCACTTATCGCCTCCAGTGGTGGGATTTCACCAAGTTTGATCTTCCAGAGATCAGTAATGGTAAGTGATATGTGAAGACTGCGGAAGCTGTGGGTCTTTACGTTGACCCATGTGAGTTCCATAAAAATCTTCATGATCAAAGTAATGTATTCTGCACCACATAAAGGAGTGCACAGTGCAGCATATGACGCAAAAGGGTCAAGCAAATGAATAGATCTTTACTCAGGGGCAGCATGTTTTATTTTCCCCAGTGGAGCTATCGATGGATGATATTTATGTTTACCTTCCGATTTTGAACACAGCATTCAGTGATCTTTGCTAACCAGTTAATTTCCAGTATGCCTTTCCCCATTTGGAATTGTATTCTCAATGTTTAGGGAAAGGCAGAAAACACCTTGTGACTAATTTTAGACTGCTGAAATAGTGATTCTCAAAGTTCCTGGAATAGTATTAATTTGTTCATTAAACATGCTGTTGAAGGGAATACATTCACTCTTATATACCCCCTAATCTGGAGCTATGATATTCACAATTTGACTGGTAACATGGTGTTGAGAATATTGGCTTTTTTCATGCAGCCTCTATGACACATCTATCCTGTTATTTTTAATAAGAATTTTATCTGGAGAAACATTGTTAGCAAAATCAATGAATAATGCCATAATTTATAACATGTTGCATTGACTTTGAACCCAATCAAACTTAACCCACTTAGTTTACAGGGGTTGAGACAGTGGAGTCTTTAAGCCTGATTGGAAGCCAGTTTTCAGAGGGAGTGCAAATTATTCAGCCAGGCTAGATCATGAATATTTCAGTAGCCATTTTCTTGGAAAATAGGAAGTAGCTGGAATGTTAAAATTGTATTCTCATCTACAGTGAAGATTTGATAACATTGAACTGGCAAGACATGATTACAACTCAGTGCGCTGTGGTGGATTTGTGTATTTTCTGCCAAGTGCTCGTCAAAATTGCTTGAATTATACTGCAGCTCCCTCAACCACAATTATTATTCTTTCCTAATCTAATTATGTTTTGTTTCTACATTAAGCAATTTCCCTGCCTGCCAATTCTCTCATCATCTTGACATTTAAACATTGATTTATTTGAAGGCTTTTGATGTCATAAATTTTCAGCCAGTTCTGTATTTTATAAACCCAAAGCTAATTTCAGTTCAAATAATTATCTCCTGTAATGGCATTGAAATAGATTTTTGAATATGGTTGAGATGGAGAATTAGGTCTTTTTTTGATCTTTGAAAGAGTTCACATTCATAGGAAAAGGGATCTGTTTTATGTTTTACTGATGTACAAGTAGTGTTTTCACAGCATGTGTACTTCAGTAGCAAATGCAATCATTCCTATCAAATGTTATTTATGTTACTGCAATATGTCCAAAATACATTATAACCAATAAATTCTGTGATGCTCATATGAAGAGGTGTGTTCTTCCTCAAGCTGAAATTTCATTTCTCTGTGCCAATATAATGGAAAGATTCTTTAGTCATATGTAGTCTTGTTGTTTTAAGATGTCAAATTAACTGAAACTCTGAAATTGAAAAGGTTTAAACATTTTTCATTGTTGGAATTGTGTGTGTAACATCAGGCCATTCGCCCCTTTGAGCCTGCTCCATCATGCAATAAAATCATAGCTGGTCTGATAAAGCTCTTAACTTCATTTTCCCCATAGCTTTTGTCTCCCTTATCAATCAAAAATCTGCCCAATTCTGCCTTGAATAAATTCAATGACCCAATCCCCACTGATTTTTGAGAGAGAGAATTCTACATAGTGATCAACCTTGACAAAAAAAATCTCATCTCCATCTTAAAAGGGAGATCTCTTATTCTTAAATTGAATACCCTAGTTCAAGTCTCCCCCCCACGGAAGGAAGCATAAGAACATAAATAGGAGCAGGAGCAGGCTGTCAAGCCCCTTGAGCCTGCCCTGCCGTTCAATAAGATCATGGCTGATCTGAAGTAAATCAGTTCCACTTTCCTGCTTTTTCCCCATAACCTTTAATTCCCTTGTCTATCAGAAATCTATCTAACCATGACTTAAATATATTCAACGAGGTAGCCTTCATTACTTCAATGGGCAGAGAATTCCAGAGACTCAACACCCTTCGAGTGAAGAAGTTTCTCCTCGACTCCGTTCTAAAATCCCCCCCCCCCCCCCACACACACACACACACACACACACACACACACACTATTTTGAGGCTGTGCTCTCTAGTCCTGCTATCCTTTTTAAGCGGGAAGAATCTCTCTACCTCTGCCCTATCTAGCCCCTTCATTATTTTGTAAGTCTCTATAAGATCCTCCCTCAGCCTTCTAAACTCCAACAAGTACAGACTCAGTCTATTCAATCTGTCTTCGTAAGCTAACGCCCTCATCTCCAGTATCAGCCTGGTGAACCTTCTGTGTACTTCCTCCAAGGCCAATACATCCTTTTGCCAATACAGGGCCCAAAACTGCGCACAGTACTCCAGTTGCAGGCTCAGCAGTTCCCTGTACAGTTGCAGCAAGACCTCCCTACTTTTATATTCTATTCCCCTCACTATAAAGGCCAACATTCCATTTGTCTTCTTGATCACCTACTGCACCTGCAGACTGGGTTTTTGCGATTCGTGCATAAAGACCCCCAAGTCCTTCTGCACTGTAACATGCCGCAGCTTTTCATCCTTTAAATAATAATCCTTCCTACTATTATTTCTACCAAAGTGGATAACCTCACATTTGCTAACGTTATACTCCATCTTCCAGGTCCTCGCCCACTCTCTCAGCCTATCCAGATCTCTCTTTAGACTTTCCGCACCCTCCACGCAATTTGCTTTTCCACTCATCTTTGTGTCATCAGCAAATTTTGTTACCATACGCTCAGTCCCCTCCCCCAGATCATCTATGTAAATGGTAAACAGTTGAAGCCCCAGCACCAATCCCTGTGGCACTCCACTAGTCACAACTGCCAACCAGAAAACCATTGATTCCAACTCTCTGCTTCCTATTAGGTAACCAATTCTCAATTCACACTGACATTTTATCCCCAATTCCGTGTACCCTAACCTTCTGCAGCAACCTTTTGTGGAGGCACCTTATTGAACGCCTTCTGGAAATCCAAGAACACCACATCCACCGGTTCCCTCTGTCTACCACACTAGTCACATTCTTATAGAAATCCAATAAATTCGTTAAACACAACCTCCCCTTCACGAATCCTCCCAATATCCACCCTATCAAGTCCTTTCAGGATCTCATATGTTTCAGTATGATCACCTGTCATTCTTCTGAACTCCAATGGGTATAGGTCAAATGTTCCTCATATAATAACCCCGTCATCTCAGAAGTGAGTCAAGTAGACCACCTCTGAACTGCTTCCAGCGCATTCTAGAACAATGAGAGTAAGCTTTTCATTTGGTTGCATTAAACTTCCTTCCCTACATAAGGGTAACCTATCCATGTAACTAATCCATTTTAAATTTAAAAACTTACATCCTAATTTTTTGTTCCTTATTTCTTCATGCTATTCCCCATTCCAGATTCAGCATTTTCCAAGGTAACATAGCTGGCGCTTGTTTGTTGAATTGCTGGTATGTACATGCATTCTACCCAATTTATTAGAGGAAAATGGGAACCAATCCAATTTATTTGGAAAATCAAGGCAATATTAAGTAAAAGATACAATTCTAGGGGGCTGCAGTAGCAAAGGGACCTTTTGGTATACAAGTAGGAATAATTGAATAGTTGAGAGAGTAGTTAGTGAAGCATAAAGGATTCTTTGCTTTATAAAGAGAGTATGGGGTGGGGGGGGTGCAAAAGCAAGGAAGGTATAGAGGAAATTTATAAAACATTCGGTTCAATCTAAACCGAGGTATTGTGTTCAGAGCAGGTCAAAAGCTAGAAATCTTGCGATGTGTAATTCAGTTCATCCCCTGTACCTGACCACCATCGACGAAGCATAAGTCAGGAATGTAGTCCTAGCAACACTCGAAGCTTCACAATAAGCAAGGCAAAGCAGCTTACTTGATTGATACCCCTTTCACAAATATTCAACTCCTCCAACACTGACAAACAGCAGCAGTCTTGTATACCACCTGCAAGATGCACTGCAGGAACTCACGAAGGTTCCTTCCAAAAGCACCTCCCAAGCCCACTACATCTAGAAGGATAAGTGCTGCAGATACCTGGGAACAACAATACAATTCCTCTACAAACTAATCGCTATCCTAACTTCGAAATATATCATTGTTCCTTCATATTCCCTTCCTAATAACACAGTGGATGGACCTACATCTCGAGACTGCAGTAGTTCAAGAAGGCAGCTCACCAACATCTTCTGAAGGGCAATAAATGCTGGCCTAGTTGGTGATGCTCAAGTCCCTTAAATTATTATTATTTTTAAATTCTGACCACCATGCTTTAATGATTGTCAAGGCATTAGAGGTGTAGAAAGAGCATAGAAAAATGATTGTAAGGATGAAGAACTTCAATTCCATCGATAGATTGGAAGAGTTGTGATAATTCTTCTTGCAGAAGAGAATGTTAAGGGAAAATTTAGTAGAGGGATCTGTACAGAATTGGTGGGAAAAGCTGTTCCAATTGAAGGAATAATTGATAACCAGAGGACAAGTGAATGACAAAAGTATCAAAGGTCATGTAAGTGTTTATACAGTGAGTGCTTAGGACTTAGAATGCACTGTCATAGAGTGTAGTGGATTCAATTATGACTTTCTGTCACCACTACATGACAGTTGTTACCTAATGTGGTCCATGAATTAAGATTTTGTGCATGTGTTCATGCATAAATTCATGTATTACCATCACTGAATCTTCCATTGTTAACATCCTTGAAGTTATCATTGTCCAAAAACTTAACTGGACTCACCATGTAAACACAGTGGCTACAAATGCAAGTCAGAGGCTAGGAATACTGTGGAGAGTAACTCCCCTCCTAACTCCCCAAGCACAAGTCAGAAGTGTGATGGAATATTCCCAGCTTGACACCATCCAGGGTAAAGCAGCCTGCTTGATTGGCATCACATCTACAAACATTCACCATCCACTACCGATGCTCAGTAGCAGCAGTGTGTACTATCTACAAGATGCACTGCAGCAATTCACCAAAGATCCATAAACAGCACTTTCCAAACCCACAACCACTTCCATCTAGAAAAACAAAGGCAGTAATACAGGGTAACAACAGTTGCTGGGTCAAAATTCTGGAATTCCTTCCCAAATCACATTGTGGGTCAACCCACAGCACTTGGACTGCAACGATTCAAGAAGGCAGCTTACCACCACTTCTTGAGGACAAATAGGTAAGGGCAATAAATGCTGGCCAGCCAACGGTGCTCAGGCCCCACAAATTAATATATTTAAAAAAAAACCACTCCAAGCCAACTATTCATGTATAGCTACAACACTGTCACCCATCTGATAATTTGGAAAATTTTCCTGGTCAACATAAAGCAAGACAAATCTTATTTGCCTATTTAGCCTCTATTAGTCTACCCCAATTGTCAGCAAAATGATGAAAAATGTCATCAACAGTGCTATCATGCAACACTTACTAAACAATAAACTGCTTATTGATGTTCAGTTTAGGTTTGCCAGGACCATTTGGTTCGAAACCTCATTATAGCTTTGATCCAAACACGATTACAACAATGGCACTCAATAAATGAGGTGAGAGTGACTATCCTTATCATTAAGGCAGTATTTGACTGACTGTGATATCCCAGTGGAATTAATCAGTGGGGATCAGAGAAAATTCTGTATTGGATTGAGATATGCCTAACAGAAAGGAAGGTGCTTCGGATTTTTGAAGTCCTATCACCTCAGCCCTAGGATAATGGCATCAACAAAACTATCTTTAGCTGCTTCATCAATGACCTTCCCTCAAATGTATGATCAGACATAGGAATGTTTTCAGTTGATTGCACAATGTTGGATATCGGTTGTAACTCATCAAGTACTGAAATAGTCTTTGCTTGCTTGTAGCAAGACCTGGACAGCATATAGGCTTGGCACTGATAAGTGACTAGTAACATTAGCACCACAAAATGCCAACCGATGATTATCGTCAACAAGAGAGAATTGTATTATTTCCTTTGACTTTCAACATCATTGCCATTGTTGAATCTCACACCGTCATTATCCTAGATTTTACCATTGGCTGTAAAGTTAACTGGATATACCAACATACATCAAGCCATTAATGTAGGAAAACATCCCAAGACCCCTCGTGGGAATAAAATCAACATTAAGCCAAAGAAACAGACATTAAGAAGAATGATAAGCTTCATTAAAACACTAGATTTTAATGACAATGTTAAGGGAAGCAAGAGATGTAAAGCCAGAGAGGTATAGAAAGGTACTTCCAGAACTTAGGGTCTAGACAAATGAAGACACAGCCCCTAATGGTGAGGCAAAAGGAGCAATGGATGCAAAAGAATAGAATTGGAGGAATGCAGAGTTGTCAGAGGATTATAGAGCTGGAGGATGTTACGTATAGAACCTGACATCACATTCTACATTCAGTTCTCATCTCCAAATCTTGTTCATTATTTTTGCTCCAGTTCTTGAGATTTCTCATCCCCTTTTCTATGTCCTGTCTCGGAAACGTTACCACAAGCTGTATGATAGATATATTTCCAATCATTTTTTTAAAATTATCTATCACCTCTGAAAACAGCCTGACTCAGATCAGATGGGTGATCTGAATCCTCCTTGCTCTATGAGGAAATCCATCATCGCTACAGAGGGCACATTTTCATGTAATAATACTCATGGCACTTTTGCTTTTACAATGTTAGCACTGTTATCAGACCATGTTGTATTTTGAGACCAGTATAAATTTGCTATATTGCTTAAGGGATCAAATGCAAATTTCACAACAGTTCATCTTTCAGAATCTATTGTTTTAATTAAAGAAAACATTTAACCTGGTGCCCTGGGGAAATCTTAAACTATGGCAATTTGACAGAGCCAAAATTCAAATTCAGTACTTTGTACCTAGAATTCAATACTGTAGTATTGCAGCCACTGAAATATTTGTTTGTAGAATATGAAATTGCCAGAATGATTCATCTTCTGGACTCTGGTTTGAATTCATTTCTGTGGTTCAGTTAAGTTGAATGTCTTTTGAAGCTGTAGTTAGCAGTTCCCATTAAGAAAATAGACATTATAATCTGGTTCAAACAATTTTTTGAATGTTTTCCATTGCGTCAAGATAGGTATTCTTTTTCACTCCTAGTATTGGGAATACTTTTAAACCTTTGGGAAATTAGCCCGATAAATATCAGGTCGAACTCTTTTATACATACGTTTACGCCCGCGCACACACCAGATTTTATTGATTTTCAGCCAATATAATTTGAAACATCACAAATGTTTACATGCCAGTGCCACACTGAAGAGAAGTTCAATATTACTGCATCCTTCAGTTTTGTTACAAAATCAAATAGCTTTCAGAAGAGTTTATTCTGACTTAGAGCAAGAACACATTTCTGCCTGTTTGGTTGGAGAAGTTTCACTCCATTGAGATTGAATTTTCTAGGAGCCCTCAAGTGTTATCTCTCTGTGGGTTATTTGAATTGGAGAACTCCTGTTTTTCTCTGGCAATCAGTCCTCCAAAATGGATATATAGCGTGGACATTTTATCTCCCAATCAGGGATACACTCCATTTTAAATGAACAAACCCTTGATTAGTCCTCTGTTTTGTGTTTCATTGTGAATGCAGTAAACTTTTCCTGTTTACTACTTCTGAAACCTGACAGTATTTTTCTGTGTCCAAAACCACTTGGAGGTTGAAGTAAAATAGAAATGTCTATAAAGAACTTTTTTTAAAAGAATAAGCAATTGCCATCAAAATGAGAAAGGATAGCTGGTATTGCAAACTGTGGGCCTAATGCTTTTCTAATTCCTTTAATTCTCATTTTGCTTAATTTACGATGGGACAAGTAAGGAATGTTGTAAGTAAAGAATATCTGTAAGCTCCTATTTTCAGAACTTTAGAACTGTCCAGTAATCAGCTTCTTGTAGTCTTTCACCAAACTATAATTAAAAGAAATAAGAAAACCATACAGCAGTCTGGACGTACCACTTCTGATGTTGCATTCTTTTCTTAGAATTGTCATGTCTCAGTTAACTAAAATATGCATCATCAGCTTTAATTATTACCATGCAGTAATCCAGATTGCAAGTGTGAGGTCTGATGGCAGAATCGGTGCTAATTTTTCATGAATATAATTTCATGGAACCAAATGTCAAACATAAACGTTTGAATAGTCGAAGGTTAATCCCTTCTATTAATCTGACAGGTTATGATGAAAGCTACTTTACTGTGACGGAATTAGGGTTAAGGATTTTCAATTATCCTGGATACCACAGGGTTACAGCACTGGACAAAAAAAAGCTTGCTTTGCTTGATGTCTTCTATGTTGTCAAAGCCAATGAAGTAATTTTGATAGGAAGTCACTGTGGTGATGAAGGAAAATGAGACAATTTGCACATAGCAAAGTCACACAAATGACAATTAAACAAAAGACAAGATAAATCTATTACTTCCACCACTGAAGGTTAACTGTGATAATGTTTTTGCCCCTTAAGCCTGTTGTGTGTAAACAATACGGATAGATTTCAACAAAATTTGGAACACAGGGTGAAGCCCAAGTAAAAAGTGGTTAATTTTAGACAAAGGTGATCCAGATCCACATTTTTTTAAACCTTTGAAGATCAGACAAAAGGACTGTGTAAAAAAAAAAATTGTGGGTTCTTTATTTAAAATATTGTTAATTGTTTTAAATAGTAGTGGATTGATTCAGCTGTTGTCGAATTTGTTACAGCTATCAAAATGTGAGTAGAATCTTCAGAGAAGGTTGTTGAATGTTAATTAACCTAATGCTACCTCAGATGGAAATTCAGGAGATTTCACTAGGTTAGACTGCGGGAACTCCGAGTGATTGGTTTGCAGCATCTTTGAATGAGAAATTACCATGCAGATGTTTTTTGTGAACTTCTGTGATCAAGGCATATCAGTTATTGTTTCTCCAGCTCTACTGCTTTGAGAGCTGTGAAAATTAAAGTAACAGGAATGATTTTCTCAATCAGTTAATTTGGTCCAGCGTGCAAATCAACTCTGCATGATAGAATGTTACTGAATGTATTGCAAAATCTTGCAATTGTGTAATTTCTTCAGAAATTAATTTTGATATTCACAGTTGAAGTGTTCCATACATACGTGTAAACGTTTATATCTATCACATGGAAGATGGGTAAATTCTTGTATAAAGATTGTGTAAGGAAGGGCGTAATCAGCCAGTTATGTTATTTTATTATCCTGAGCCTCCTGTGATATTCTGTTATGATCCAGCTGATTTTACTGGACAAGTCAGATCCCAGGATAGAACCTGGCTTGATGCATCATTATTTAAACCATGGAAGGTATTTATTGAACAGATTCACAGAAATCTGCTGTTAACTTTTTAACAAAAAGGTAAAGGTGGAGATTTTGCTGGCTTGTCCCGCCAGTCAATCAGCGTGGCAAACTGGTAAGATTGGGCGAGAGGTGAAAAATTGGGACAATGTTATTGGCACTGATTTCCCAGTGAAATTGGGTTCATGCCCAAAAAGGGCACAAGCTGATTTCAATATTCATTCACTCATTTACATATAATTATGGGCTGTGTTGTCCGGATTCACTTGACCTTACCTCCTCACCAGCAAGGATTACACCTGGTCCCCACCAAGGGGGGTGATATCTGGGGCAGTGATTGTTTGGGGGAGGGGGGAGACTATGTCCAGGGTGGCGATCAGGGGTTGACAAGAGATTCTCCTGTACACAATGTACTGGGAGATCAGGGTGCTTGTGCAGTGGTACCCGTAGAGCTCAGCAGCCTGCCTCCCAGCAAAAATAAGCTCCATTGCTTCCCCTAGTGGTAAGAATTGCATCTGGGCTTTTTTAACAGAGTGCCATACAACTGCAACTGGGAGCTCAGCCAAAAAATTGGTGGGATTCTCTCCCGTTTTCACAGTTGTTTGGTACTTAGAATCTTTGATAAGATCAGCACCAAAACTTTTATTATACAAGAAACATTTATTATATTACACCAGACAACGAAAAGGTTGGAAAGATTTCAGCACAGACAACAAAAGAATTACTCAAATTCTCACTGTCCCTTTTATCCCAGAAATACCATACAGATCCAACACTCCAATGAAGAGATCCAACTTTTTCCACACCAAGGTTAGAGTTGGTTCAGCTAGTTTCTATTCCAATAGGTTTCTGAACGTTTGCCAGAAATCCTTAGTATCTCCTTTTAAGATCCAGAAAACTCACTCTATATTCATTATTACATTAACTTCAAAGCGATTGATATGAGTTTCTTAAACTTGTTTCTTCAGCATTCTGGCATCATTTTCAACTTTTCTGTTTTCTTAGAGCTTTTTGTTTTCATTCAATCATGTATCCATACCAACTGAAACTAAAACTGCTTAACTTCACTCTTGTTGCCTCTGTGTATAGGTCCTTTCCTTTGCTCGCCTGTTGCTTAGCATCAGCACAAATTTTTTACTAATATTTGCTTTAACTTCCCTAAACTACTAACCTCTTGGTTACCCCTTTCTTCGGTTCAAGAATCCTAAAACCTCATTAAAAATGCACATATATAAACAGGGCTTGGAAAGTTCCCTCTCTATCTCAAACTAAATCTCTAAAACAAAACAAAACCACAATCTCACCTTTCTTAACAGACTAATTAAACAGTGTAATTAAACTTGCGACATCTTATTCTTAACACCTCTTCTAATATTACTTGCTATACTGAGTAACAATAATAGCGAAGTTCATTGATAGCAATTTGCATCTATTTCAATAAACTGTTCTACCCTCATGTCATGAACATATGTCAATCCTAGTGGCAATAACCAAAGACAAAATTAATTATTAAGGTATCCCCTGATAATTCAGAAATTGAATGCACTGAAAGTTTTGTGTACGTGATATGTATCTATTAAATCATGGTTTGTTTTTGAACTGAAGGCCTTATAGTTGTTTTTTACTCTGGTAATTGGATTCACCATTTTTGTCCCCATCGATTGCTTTACTATCACTCGCTGGCTGGTTTCACATATGAAGAGTAGTAATTTTGGGATAGGCAGCAAGTTTTCCAATAACCCTAGAATTATGTCACTATATCATCAGGAGAAGAAAGAGATATGAAGCACAAATAAATTCATGTTAAATGTTTTATAGCAAGCTAGTTCACCTGGCCTCGCCTATTCAGTGGCTGCTTTAGTAAATCAGGCAAATTTATATTATCTTGCTGCTAGTTGCACACTCTCCCAAGGCTGGAACTAACACTTTTCTAAAGCTCATGTCAAAGTAGCTTGAAAAGGGAATAAGTTCATAATTAAAGTGCTGAATATTATCTGATAAATTAATTTTGGTTTGTTCTGAAATCCCAGCTATGTACAGATGTATAGGAATGTTATTGAAAGTGTACTGATTTTATGCAGATCATTATTTTGTGTATTTTTCTTATTTGGCCTCATGATTTCTGTTTTGCTGTAGAACTGCTATATTGTAAATCTATTCTCTGAAAAATTCCCGTCTGTTTGACGTGTACTGTTCACAGCAGTGCTGCGGAATCAGGTTAATTGAAATGTTTGATATGATCAGCTGTAATTTACGTTCTAATAGTGTGGTACAAAGATGAGATAAGCATGGCATTTACTACTCCCCACGGATTGTTTTCTAGTATACTATCCCAGTGATATACAGTTGTACCTTCTCTTGCTAATTGTTGTAAAGGTAATAAAATTCTCAATTACTCAAATGGTTGACCGGATCCACAGGAAATATTGTGTTCTGTTTCTCTTTGCTGGCTTTCTGAACTAGAGTTAGATTATTTGCTAGCATGGTATGTAGAAAAAAAACCTAGAACCATTTTTAATTATTCTCAAACTCTCAATTTTTAAAATTTTCTTCTATCTCAGTGTCTCTTACATATTTATTCATCTATAATGCAAACAGCATGCCTTTTGCCCCCATTCTACATGGAGTTGCTGCCTTAGCCATCTTAAATTATTGTTCTAAATATGGCTTTTCATAGAACCATGAACTACTGCTATCTGCTGTAAGTTCCCATGTATCCTGCGATACAATTGTGCACTGCATACTTCACTGTCAAGTAGGTACCAACTTCCCTGCAGCACCATTATTGCCGAATCGGTACTAACTGTCCTGTGGCACCATTGCTGCTGAGTGGGAATCAACGTCCCTGCAGTCCTTTGCCCTTCTTCACTTTATACGAAGTATATTGGAATAATCCATTATTTCCTAAAAAAAGTTGTTCAAATTCACTGAACTTTCTCAGAGTTTATCATTCTTGTTTTAGTAGTTGATAAAAGTATTTCTCAACTATTCATTCCAGACTTTGCTTTACAGTTTTGTATTGATAACTCAGTTGAAGACATTGGTTTGTGTTGAAGCTAATTTCTTATTTACAATTTCCTCAGGCTGTCAACAAAGAGATCTTATCATTCTAGCTGAATATGAAGCACATGCATGTACTTGGTAATCTTGTTCATCAGTAATAAACTAGCATTCATTAAAACTAATTGAGATATTTCTTTGTAATGCATATCTGGCCTAAAGAGGAAAAGGTAATAATCACTGCGCCAAAAGATTAGGATTCACTTTCCCTCTTTTGTTGAGAAGTAAGAATTTATTTTTGAAGGAAGGATAAAGAAAGTCATAAACACACCACATAATTTGTATAGCCATAAATTAAACTGTCATTTTAATCAGGTAAAAGTTTTATGTGCAATGACCTCCTTGACTCGGCTTCTAGTATCTGGCACTTCTGCACAAGATAAGGTGGGAAATCAGCTAGTAATGCAACACTGTGCTGGCAAATTAAATAAGAAATTTGGGAAAAGCCTTCTCGTTTGTTCCCTGTTTAGATCAGCCCAAAGAAGAGAAATACACTGCTGCATTGCACCCTGGCAATGAAAGTTTTGATCCACTAAGGTACATATTTTGCTTTTTTGAATGGATGGTGTAACGATCTGTGTAAGTAAGCACAAGTCTGCTATCCTGATTTTGTCATGAAAGGGGAATAGATTGATGCAACCAGTTGATGGTTGCAACAAGCAAGTGGGAAGGCAGAGAGAGAGAGCACAATGAGGGCTACAGTTTCTAACCAGAGGAAACCAATAATGAAAAAGACAACTAACGTAGAAAATTGATAACCACACTACA
Organism: Sphyrna mokarran; assembly: GCA_024679065.1. Classification (NCBI taxonomy): domain Eukaryota; kingdom Metazoa; phylum Chordata; class Chondrichthyes; order Carcharhiniformes; family Carcharhinidae; genus Sphyrna; species Sphyrna mokarran. The sequence goes on along the minus strand of JAGIQG010000008.1, from coordinate 72,036,167 downwards.
TTTATTTCACTAGAGTTTCTTCAGGTTACTGAGAGCATCAGCAGCACAAAGTTTATGAATGCCTTTCCCACTAGATTAGAAACCTACCAAGATAAGTTTTTTAAAAATTAATTCATAGTAGGCATTCAAGATACAGCCTGAAAATGCTAGAAAAACAGCAATATCCTGAGGACGGAATGCTCGTGGAAATATAGCCTTTTGCCATTTTAGTGAAGGAGCTCTAACCCAAATCCCTCTTTTTTTTTTTTTTAATCAAAATAAAAACTACTGCTTTGATTTTCCAGCATCAGTTGTAGTCAAAACAGTCACTAACAGCTGCTCATATCTCTATCATCTAAGAGATGCGTGCAGAAACAGAACAGTGTTATTAATGGGAGATTTCAATCTGCATATTGACTGGGCGATGCAAGTCAGACATGGTGGGCAGGAGGAAGAGTTTTTGGAATGCTGTCGGGATGGGTTCAAGGAAGAGTATGTTACAGACCTGACAAGAGAGCATGCTATCTTGGATCTGGTACTATGTAATGAGGCAAATAGATTTAGGGATATTCAGGTGAGAGGTCCTCTAGGGACGAGTGATCATAGTATGGTAGAATTTGTGATGCAGATGGAGGATGAGGTAGTAGTGTCCCGGACCTCTGTACTATGTTTGAACAGAGGGACTATGATAGGATGAGAGAGGAATTGGCAACTGTGGATTGGAGGAGTACGTTAGTTGGTAGGATGGCTGAGGAACAGTGAAGGATTTTTAAAGAGATCTTTTTTGGTACTCAGCAAAAATATATTCCGATGGCGAAGAAGAACTGTAGGAGAAGGGAAAATCAGCCGTGGTTCTCCAGGGAAATTAAGCAGAGTATTAAATCAAAAGCTGAGGCGTTCAGAATGGCTAAAAATAGTGGGCGATTGGTGGATTGGGAAAGTTTCAAACAACAGCAAAGAATGACTGAAAAAGTGATTAAAAAAGGAAAGATAGAATATGAGGCTAAACTAGCTTGAAATATCAAAAAGGACAGTAAATGTTTTTATAAATATGTAAAGAATAGGAAGATGGCCAGAGTTAATGTAGGACCCTTGGATGATGAGAGGGTTGATTTAATAGTGGATGATAAGGATATGGCGGAGACCTTGAATAAGTTTTTTGTGTCGGTCTTCACAGAGGAGGACGTAAGTAGCTTGCCTGAAATTAAGGATAGAAGTGTGGTAGGAGATGAGGTCCTTGATGAGATTACAGCCACTAAAGAGATGGTGCTTGATAGGCAAATGGGGCTGAGGGCAGATAAGTCCCTGGGACCGGATGGAATGCATCCCAGGATTCTCAAGGAAATGGCAGAGAAGATAGTGGATGCCCTGGTAATTATCTTTCAGAATTCACTGGACTCCGGGAAAGTGCCAGAAGATTGGAAAATGGCTAATGTTATGCTGCTGTTTAAAAAACGTAGCAGACAGAAGGCAGGGAATTATAGGCCGGTTAGTTTAATGCCTGTCGTCAGAAAAATGCTTGAATCTGTTGTCAAAGCAGAAATAACAAGGCACCTGGATACGAACTGTTTGATCTAGGAGACGCAGTATGGATTCATTAAGGGAAAGTCATGCTTGACGAATTTATTGGAGTTCTATGAGGAAGTGATTAGTGCGGTAGATAGAGGGGAACCGATGGATGTGTTTTTGGATTTTCAAAAGGCGTTTGATAAGGTGCCTCACAAAAGATTGCTGCAGAATGTTAGGGTGCAGGGAGTTGGGGGTAGGATGTTAGACTGGATAGAGGATTGGATGTCTAATAGGAAGCAGAGGTTAGGTATTAATGGGTGCTATTCTGATTGGCAGCTGGTGACTAATGGAGTGCCCCAGGGATCAGTGCTGGGGCCTCAACTATTTACCATTTACATTAGATGATCTGGAGGAAGGGGCTGAATGCAGGGTGACGAAATTTGTTGATGACATGAAGATGAGTGGAAAAGCAAATTGCGAGGAAGGTGTGGAAAGCCTGCAGAGGGATCTGGATAGGTTGAGTGAGTGGACGAGGACCTGGCATATGGAGTATAACGTTAGCAAGTGTGAGGTTATCCACTTTGGTAGGAATAACGGTAGGAAGGATTACTATTTAAATAGCAAAAAGCCACAGCATGCAATGGTGCAGAGGGACCTGGGAGTCCTTGTGCACACATCGCAAAAACACAGTATGTAGGTGATTAAGAAGGCAAATGCAATGTTGACCTTTATAGCTAGGGGGATAGAATATAAAAGTAGGGAGATAGTTTTGCAGCTGTATAGGTTACTGGTGAGGCTGCAGCTGGAGTACTGTGAGCAGTTTTGGTCTCTGCATTCGAGAAAGAATATATTGGCTTTGGAGGGGGTGCAGAGAAGGTTCAGTAGGCTGATACCAGAGATGAGGGTGTTGGATTATGAGGAGAGACTAAATAGGCTAGGTTTGTAGTCTTTGGAGTTTAGAAGGCTGAGAGGGGATCTTATAGAGACGTATCTGATGATGAAGGGGATGGATAGGGTAGAGGTTGAGACACTCTTCCCGCTTAACAAAGATTGCAGGACTAGAGGGCACAGCCTCAAGATTAAAGGGGGGGGGGGGGGGGGGGGAGCGCGGTTCAGGTCAGAGTTGAGGAGGAATTTCTTTGTGGAAAGGGTGATGAATCTTTGGAATTCTCTGCCTGATGAAGTGGTGCAGGCTTCCTCGCTGAAAATGTTCAAGTTAAGAATGGATAGGTTTTTGATTGACAAGTGAATTAAGGGTTACGGGAGAAAGTGGGAAAGTAATACTGAATCACTACAGATCAGCCATGATCTTATTGAATGGCGGGGCAGGCTCGAAAGGCTAGATGGCCTACTCCTGCTCCTACTTCTTATGTTCTTATGTTATCTTTAGGACCCGAATTATCTCCTTGCCTAAAGAAATTAACGTAAGAAGTGCACATTTTTCTGATGATGAACCCCCACCCCATCCCTAATTTTGAGCTGTACTGAGTTCAAGTGGATCCTACCTGCTGCTCCTAGATTATTAACAAGTCCTGGGCCTGAGCTACTATAACCAGTCAAAGCCATAGTGCTACATTGCTGCTCTTTCTGCTTCATTGTCTAAACATTCTGCAAGCACTGAGGGCACAGTCACAGATCCCATGCATGCAGTGTTAGGTATCTGCATTAAAAATGGCATTGTCCAAACAAACACAGAAGTCGGAAAGAAAACTCTATCCAGGTAAAGTTTGGCCTGTGTATGTGCTCCCTTTTGCCTTTGGTGTTGTCTAAAATCTCCTGGATTCCTTTGACTACTGGGAGATTAATGCTGATTCCAAGAGACTCATGGCCATCCTGGAAGGCTCTTGGTCGTTCCAGAGGGTTGACAGCCTGGGCAACAGGTGTGACAATGATGGGTGCTTTTGCACATGGGGAAGTTGATCAGTTAGAGGATAATTTAAAATTAGTTGCTTCTGGCCTATTGTAGAACAGAAGCAGCAGGAACTTGGGAACATGTCGTATTACTGACCTCTTTGGAATATTTTTATGTGGAGGCATCAAAGATGAGTAAAAATGAAGTTGTTGCATGTGACATTTTGAGGGTAAAAATGATCCTGGCTAATCTGTACATTTTCAGGTTGCTGGTGTAATGCCCTGTTTATCATGAGAGTTGAATATTTCCCAACTGTTAAAATACTTGTGGAATGATTGTATATTAATTACTGACAAAACTGAACATACAAATAATTTTTTATCAGGTTTTTTAACCAAAATGCAAGTTTAAATTTATTGAAATTAAGACATTCAATGTTTTGTTTCCAGGCAACAATAGTTCTCTTTATCTCCTTTTCGAAGCACCAATAAAATTAAAGAATAATTTTGACTGGACCACACTGATCACCAAATAGACTGTCATTTCAATCCTCCTTTACTCCCTTTTAAACTCAACTGTTATTTGACATGCTGATTGCTTTAGTTATTGGAAAATTGATTCTTTGATTTGAATGTAGTTACTCTTATAATCTAGTAAAATATTTTCTGAAGCAAATATGTATGTTCTTTGAACATTTGCTTGCCAGTCAGCATTGTAAATGTATTTTATTTAATCATTAGCTATTAGATTTTATTTCTGTACTGTCATCACTGTCCACTTCATAATGTCTTGTTTGTATCTGAATGTGCTATATAATGTGTGGCATGGGAATTAACCTCAAGTTAGAAATGAAGTACACTCTTTAATTAAGCAGAAATACATTCTGTGCACTGTGCATTGAGACTAAGCCTACAGGCATATTAATATGTTGTTTTCTTTTCTTTTGCAAATTGTCCACAGCTGAAAAGACAGGTGGGAATTCATCCCATAGTGCCACTTTAAAACTGGTTTGTGCTAACTTAACCATCCTGTCCTGCAGAGGAGTGCTTGGCTGGCACTTCCTTGCAGTGATGTGGGTAAGATTTAGCATGCTGTAAGCACAGATTACCAATGCGAGCTCATATCCCACTAGACTGACACTGTGCACTAGTATAACAGATTCCAGTGGAAAATGCTAGCAGTACTTAGCAAGTTAGGCAGTATTCATGGAGAGAGGAACAGTTTTTATGATTTTTCAGCTTGAAATTGGAAATAAATAACTTGTTGGACACTTTATCAAATGCCTATGGAGGTCAACATCAACAGCATTACCCTCCTCAATTCTCTGTTATTTTTTATCAAGAAGCACTATTCCTGCTATTGATATGGGTCAGCAGCTTGGCAGGGAATCTGGGGTACTCAGTCTCACAACCACGTCCCAAATATCACAAAATCTGAAATCATATTACTGTGGAAAATTGCCCTGAATAGACTCTGGGAATTCTTGTTCCTCTCTGCACTTATCTCAATCTATATTTGGATAAGTTCCTCATTATAACTGTTTTATAATTCTTCAAGTTCTCTGTATCTTTCCAACTAATTGGTGACATATGGGCTACACCAAGCAATGTAATTGCACTTTGCTTGTTCCTTGAACCTAACCAAGTAGATTTTGTCTTTGAACTCTCTGGGATATCCTCTCTCTCCCTGGCACTGCAATGTTTTCCTTACTGTTGTTACCACTCCTCCTTTTCTATCTTTAATATACAATTTTGGCCTTTGAGTCAGATCTTTGTTATTGCCACAACAATGTATATTTCTACATAGCTATGTGGTTATCTGCGTCACCAATCTTATTACTCTGTGTATTTACATACATTTAAGCTTTATTACTTGTCTTCTAATGCTGAACCTACCTAATATCTTACATTTTTTTAATACTGTAATGCTGCCTGTTTCCCCCAATATTCTTTACATCTGGATATACCTCTCTAGTATTACCTACTGAATCCAGATCTCTGCCAAGTTAATTTACCCCCTCTCCATTAGCATTTACAAATCTTCCCTCGAGGAGCCACCTGGGTCTATTTAGGTGAAACCTGTCCGGCTGTACAGGTCCCATTTCTCCTCAAACTGATCCCAATGACCCAAGGATCTAAACCCTTCCCCCCCCTCCCCACCCAGAACCATCTCTCCAGACAAGCATTCATCTGCACTCTCTCCCTACTTCTATACTCACAGGCAGTGCCACGAATAATCTGGAAATTACTATTTTTGAGGTTCTGCTTTATAATTGCTGACCTAGCTCCCTAAGTCTGAATTGTGGGACCATGTCTTTTTTTCTGCTTATGCCATTGGCATTGATGTGGACCATGACTGGCTGTTCGCTCTCCCTGATGTTCTGCAGCCACTCATTGACATCCTTGATCTTGGCACCAAGGAGGTAACATGTCATGCTTGATTCACATCTGCAACCGCATGCATATGTGTCGCACACTAGGCCTCTTGCTTCTTGAGCATCTGTGCTCTTTCACCCTGTATTTTCTTAAGCTGCGGGGCAACCACATCGATATCAACATGCTCCAAACACAAATCTCTCAACCTTGCAAATGCATCTCAGTGAGGCCAAATTCGGCTTTTATATATTTGGATGAAAAACATGAAGGAAATAACTGTGTTCAGATTGGTATATGAGTGAAATTTAACATGCAGAAATTCTCAGATTTCTGCTGAACTCATTGGATTCATAAACCTTCATTAAGTTAATGTTTATGTGCATTAAAACTATGCATGTATAATCTTTTAAATGATCAGACTTTTACTTTTTTCTAATTTTAAAATTATTTGACACAACCTTTTTGCCTTTTTATTGCTCTTAATCTTTGTTTTTCTTGATCATCAGCCTCAGTCAATGTACTAGTCCAAAACTGCAAGATCTACAATGATGCAAGCTGCGACATTTCAGCAGATGGACAGCTTCTGGCTGCATTCATTCCCAGTAGTCAGCGTGGATTTCCAGATGAGGGCATCTTAGCAGTGTATTCCCTTGCCTCACATAACCTGGGCGAAATGTTGTATACAAAGCGATTTGGTAAGTGTATTGCAAGGAATACAGCACTACTTTTCATCTTTTTGACTTGTAAAATTCTATAGCCCATCATTTAGTCTCATTTCCTTTTCTTCAGTTCAGAGTTAAAGAACAGCATCTGTATTTAATGAAAATAATTTGCCTGATTGTCAGTTAAAACAAACAAATGTTTAAAAAATCTTCCTGAATTTAAAAATGATTTTTGGCCTCCAGTGCAATGAGTAATGCAAAGTTTCCAACGTCCCTTATACTACAAAATCAATGATGAGGCTATGAAAATGGACCTATCATAATGAAAAGAAGTTTTTAAAGGCTTACCTCATAGAGGTTTTCCAGATTGTGGAATGTTATTCAAAGATAAATAATGATTATTTCTATTCATAGAAATATTAACAAGAAAGCGATATTTTAAGATAATCTTTAAAATTTAAAGAATAAACTTTTTTCAGCACTTTGAATGTGAGTTTTTTCACCACAAATTATTTTTGAAGCAAATCAACCCCAGTAACAGAAATTGACTTGGAAAAGAGAAATATTAGTACTTAGGAAGAACTAGCAGGCAAGTGAGATTAGACAAAATAGGTGATGTGATTATCAGCAGTCGCACATATAGACGCGATGTACCTTCCAGATAGTCATAAGGAAATGCTCAAGTTACTTCCAATGCTAGCACACAGTGAACGTACTGATGCCCTTAGGGGAAACAACCCTTCTCAAAGAATACCTCAGAAGAGATAACAAAGCAAGTACTTCCGCTGACAAAATTCTACATGCTCATCAGAAATCTCATAGTGCCTGTACACTCCACACCTCACAGCCAATAGCCCCATGTCTTGATGGAATGCCTCCTAGTTTACTGCTGACGTTACCAGTCTGGCAACTGACGCAGATGGTGAAATCTGGACAGTGCTCAACTGTTTAGCATGGGCCCGGGAAGATGTGGCCACTTTCTCCATTGTATAACATGAGAAACAGCACAAATTGTGACTGTGGACACTCAAGTTAGGTCATCACCCACATATTAAACTTCTGTCTGAGATCCATTCCTGGTGATATACAACCACTTGCACTGAAGTCACTAAACAAATTGTTAATCCAGACATTAAACCGTAACTATATCCTATTTCTATTGCACTGAATATTTCTGTGGCATTAAACTGCTGCTATAACCAGTGAATATATGTTTTCTGTAAGCTGTACTTTGATTTTGAGAAGTTTCAAAGCCTGAATGACATTTTAAAATCTATACCTTGTAGGGCATGCTAGGAAAACAACTTAAGAAAAATAATAATAGCATGTTTGATCTGTAGGAACAATAATTGTTTGAAAGACGATCACAACCAGAGCTAAACTATTTTATTTAACTCATCCCATCAGGTCCAAATGCTATTTCTGTCAGTTTGTCTCCAATGGGAAAGTATGTGATGGTTGGCCTGGCCTCCCGGCGTATCCTGCTGCATCCCTCCACTGAACATATGGTGGCACAAGTCTTCCGATTGCAGCAACCCCATGGCGGAGAAACCTCAATGAGAGTGAGTCTTAAACTCTTAGATATCTAATGCTTTGTTGCCAGCAAGTAAAACTGCAGGGTTCTTATTATCTTTAGACAACAGCAAGTTTTAATGTATTGATTGACGGACTTGCCTTGTCAATTATACCTTTGTTCAGATTATTGCTGAATTCTTACCAGTGAAAGATTGGCTAACATAAAGGAAATGTCTTGTTGAGCTTAGTGTAGCAACTTGACAGTCGTATTTTTCACTTTGTAAACTTCAAGAAGTGTATACTGATATAGACTGTTACTTCAAATGAAAACTAGCTAAAGCATTTTTGAATTATAGTTACTATTGTAATATAAACTAATATATAAGTACAACTTTTGCTTTCTAAACCATGCAAGTCTTTGAAAAGGAGGGGACCTTGAAGAAGCCAAGTTGGATCATTCAATTAGCATTTCTGGTTAAAGCTAGTAGCAAGCATGAACCTTTATAGGTTTGAATTCCAGGCTTTATTATCATTAAGGATGAGCCTCCCCCTCTCATTAGTTATTTAATTGTCCTTTGTAGTTTTAATTGACAATTACAACCTTGAATGCCTATGGAAGCTCTTTGAAAGAGTTATCTAGTTTGTTGCACCCCCTTTCATCTTTTCCTTGTTCCACTATAACAATATATTTATATAGCACCTTTGGCATGATAAAGCTTTCTAAGGAATTCTACAGAAGCATTATAAAACAAAGTATGGCACCAAACCACACAAGTTGTTATGCCACATTAAGAAAAGCTTGGCCAAAGAGAGAGATTTTGAATGTCTTTGAGGAGGGAAATGAGGGGGGTAGTTGTAGTGAGGAATCCCAGAGCTTGGTACCTCAAGGAATAAAGATATTGAAATTGAGGATGCATAGAGGCCAGAATTAAAGGAGCACAATTTATGGGGCTGGGGAAGATTGCAGAGATAAGCAGGAATATAGCAATTGATGAATTTGAAACCAGGATTAAAATTTTAAAATCGAGCTGTTGCTTAACTGGGAACTAGTTCAAGATGATCAATCAGTATAGGATTGATGGGGGAATGGTTCTTGGGTGCGAGTTAGTACACTGGCAGCAGAGCTTTGGGTAAACTTGCATTGATGTAGAGATGCCAGCATTGGAGTGGGCTAAACACTAAGAAGTCTCAGAACACCAGGTTAGAATCCAACCAGTTTATTTGATAGTAACTTTTTTCAAATAAATTGGTTGGACTCTAACCTGGTGTTGTGAGACTTCTTACTGAACTTGCGTTTACAGGAGGTTGGATGCAAATGACTTTTGGAATGGTCTACTATAAAGTAATGATTGCTTCATCCACAGGTGAGCTGAAACATCAGACAATGTTATGGAGGTGAATGTAGGCTATCCTACCGATGGCACATATGTAAAACTCACCTTAGATCAAGATTGCAAACAGACTGGCTTAATTCAAACTGTTGTGTGGGAGAGGGATGGAGTTGGTTGGTAGAGAAGGAACGAAATTTGAAACAGCACCAAAAACAGTGGCTTCAGTTTTCCGCATATTCAGTTAGATGAAATTTCTCTTTATCCAGTTTTGAATGTGGGATAAGGATCTTTACTTACATATAAAGATTCATATGCTAATTATGTCATTAGAATTGCACTAATTTAGGCAAGTGATGAATATTCTGTCACACTCTTGACTTGTGTCTTTTAAGTAGTGAACAGGCTTTACAAAGTCCGAGATGTGTTACTCTTGACAGAATTCCAAGATCTGATCTACCCCTATAACCACAATATTTATATGGTTGATCCAGTTTCTGCTCAATGGTAACCTCAAGGTTGTTGATAATGGGAGATTCAGTGATGGCGTTACTGTTGAATTTTTAATTTTTAAAATTTCATTCATGAGATGTGGGCATTGCTAGCTAGGCCAGCAATTATTTTCCATTCCTAATTCCCATTAAAAAGGTGGTGGTGAACTGTCTTAAACCACTACAGTCCCTAAGGTGTAGGTATATCCATATGCTATTAAATAGGGAGTTCCAGTACAGGACTGAAAGAAACAGCAATTTTTTTTAAGTTCCAAGTCAGGATGGTGAGTGACTTGAAGGGGAACCTCCTGGTTGTGGTTGTCTGCTGCCCTTGTCCTTCTAGATGTGGTAGTGGGTTTAGAAAATGCTGCCAAAGGAACTTTGGTGAGTTTCTGCAGTGCATCTTGGAGATAATCCACACTGTTGTCGCTGTTCATTGGTGGTAAAACGATTGAATGTTTGTGGAACGGTAGCAATCAAGCTGTTTTGCTCTAGAGAGTGTCAAGTTTCTTGACTGTTGCTGGAGTTGCACTTATATAGCCATAGTATTTATATGGCTCATCTAGTTCAGTTTCTGATCAATGGTAACCCCAAGGATATTCATGATGGCAGATATACCAATGATAATACTATTGAATATCAAGGGAATATATTTGGATTTTCTTGATTGGAAATGGCTATTGCTTAGCACTTGTGTCTCGAGTGTTACTTGGCACTTAGCAGGCCAAGTATGAATGTTATTCAGGTCTTGTTGCATTTCGGCATGGACTGCTTCAGTATCTGAGGAGTTGAGATTGGTGATCAGCATTGTGCAGTGATTAGCAAACATCCCTGTTTCTGACCTTATGAAAGAGGGAATGTCATTGGTGAAACAGCTGAAGAAGGTTGGGCCTAGGATGCCATCCTGAGGAACACCTGAGGTGATGTCCTGAAACTGAGATCACCATTTTCTATTGGGTTAGGTATAACTCTAACCAGTGGAGAGTTTTCCCCCGATTTCTCTTGACTCCAGTGTTGCTAGAGCACTTATATGCCATGCTTGATCAAACGTGACCTTGATTTCAAGGTTCAGGCCTTCTGGTAGTATTGCTAGATTATTAATCCAGAAACTCAGCTGATGTCCTGGGGAGTTGTGTTTGGAAAAAGGTGGAATTTGAATTGAATTAAAAAATACCTGGAGTTAAGAATCTACTGATGACCATGAAACTATTTCCAATTAATGGAAAACCCCAACAGATTCACTAATGTCCTTCAAGGAAGGAAATCTGCCAGCCATACCTGGTCTGGCTTACACGTGACTCTAGAGCCACAGCAATGTAGTTGATTCTCAGCTTCCCTCAGGCTACTAGGGGTGGGCAATAAATGCTGGCCAGCCAGCGACATCTATTTCCCATAAGTGAATTTAAGAACAGTCTTTGTTGCGTTGACTCTTTAAAGAGAATTTATCTTTTTACCTGAAGTATAATTTGCCTGTTTGTTATTGTTTAATTTGTTGTTTTTGATTTGTGTTAAAATAATAGCTACAAAAATCTTCTGATAATTTCTTCATTTGGCAGTCATTTAGTAAATTTGGGGATTGTAACCGTCACCTCCTTTTTCTCCAAATTGAATTCTGTCATACCTGATTAACCATTTGATCAACAATCTTCCTGTAGCTTTCTTCTTCATTTTAGCCACTGATTCAATTTTTGTATCGCCTGCAAGCTTCTTAATCATCTCCCTATGTTCAAATACAAATTATTGATATATTCACATAATATATTGTAATAAAGGATCTAGTACTGAGCCCACAACAAACTGAAATAGGGTGAGTAGAGAGAAACTGTTCAGTTGGTTACAGTGTCTAATACTCAAGGGCAAAATCAAACTTTAGAACTCAACCATTCAAGAGCGAAATTAGGAAATAATTACAGTTATGACTTTGCTAGATATTTGTTAACCAAACGTATTAAGGCATAAAGAAATCTCAAAGCACTTTACAGCTATCCTTGAAGTGTAGCCACTGTTATAATGTTTAAAAGATATGAAGCAAAGGTAGGCATGTGGAAATCAGCCATAATCTTTCAGAATGGCAGAACAAGCTCAACGGGGATTCCTGTGAGTCTGAACTTTTGACAATTGACTATGCTACAATATTGATTTTCCAAGTCCCTCATCATTTTTCAATGTCAGGAGATAGATATCCAGGAGCGCATTGGTGCAATACATCCAATTTTAAATAAAAACAGAAACAGTTCATTATTAAATGCTATATGTATTTTGCTGGTCATCAGATGATCCAGGAATATGATTATAAATATTACAGTTGTGCTGCTGTTTACTGACCAAAACATGATTTCACAGGAATATATTCAGCATAGGCAGAATATCATGGCTGTTGTGTAATCAGTCATTCAGTCTTCTATATTGGCAAAACCTGGCTGGCTATAAAAGCCAGCAAGAAGCATGTACTGTCATCAAATTTACAAGACGTTTTAAGCAACTTATTCTGGAGAAGGCAGAAGAGAGTATTTTCATTGTGAAGTACTAAGTAGGTTGCAGCTTTTGTTTGCATAACCAGGACTGTGAAGAATAACACTGATGAAATTCCTGATAGCCTGATGAACAAGAGTATAATGTGTGTGTCTCTTGCATGTCCTCCTGCCCACTTTGTATTGTTGTTCAGTTTCAATCTCAGGATCTGTTCAGTTAGCTCACTTTGGTTGGAATGTTTTTTGGGAGCAAGAATTTCTTGCAGCCTTTTTGCAACCAAAGTTTCCGCTCCTGATTGCTTGTAATTGACGCCTACTGGTGAGCACATTTGTGAGTGATATGATGAGAACACAACTGGTGTTGGTTAATGTATTTTCACAATTAAATGGCCTGCTGATGGTTTCTATCTCAGTTCATTAGTGACAATTGGTGCCTTCAGCAGAGTGCACTCAACACCTCTTGAACCACAGTCCATATTGAGGACTGAATATTCAAGAGGGTGTTTGTATGGGATTGGAGGTAAATACACTCAATGAATAAGATGACTTTTAAGGCTGTGCCATCTAAAATTTACTGAAGAAACACTTGTTATCTCCTTTCAGGCGTCATACTGTTCCAAGAAACTCTTAAGGTGATAATTGCTTTTCTGAGAAACTCATAAGATGACAATTACTTCCTTCAGAGCAAAGTTTAGAAGGTGCAATCATAAAATTATCTTGTTCAATTGCTATCAGCATGAAAACTTTCAGATGATTTTTAAATAATCTCATTATTACCGTGCTGAGTTTTACCAGAATTTTGTGCCATGTGCCCGTCATGGTTAGCTGTACCACATTCTTGGAGAATCCATCACATTGTACTTTTGTAGTTAATAGCCAGTTTCCAAAACAATCCAGATTCATTTGGGACTCGAGTGTTTGGTTCAATTCCATTTATGAGGTCTTAGATTTCAGTAATAATAGTGTTGCCATTTTAAAGGAAACTGATTTAACTGAGTTTAATTTCAAGCACAGAAGTCACCGATACTAACCCTTTGCAAACACATCATTACCATGTTAAAGTTTATACTTTTCACTATATGCTAAATACATGTGACAGTAATGAATCAAACCAAACGTACTGCACAATTTAATTTTTAAAGCAACTGTTGGACTTAGTAGAATTCATCTTTTTATTTCATAATGTAATTGAAATTTGAATATGAAGCCGACATCTCTGTTTAAAGTATGAGGTTATCTGATATTCTCCAACTTAAATCATTTATGTACTATTTGCTCTACAGCAGTGCCCTGCGAAACATTGCAACCTTTCCAGATGATTTTCAGTAATATCCTGCAAAGGCAGCAGTGCTTCTGGCAGTTTTGAATTAGTGCCAGAAAGGGATTTTTTATTTTCTGTGAGGAGGTGCTGAGAACACTCAGGCAGCCCATACATATTATGTAAATCAAGAATACTATTTATTTGTATGGCTTGTACAGACTTTATCCAACACTGTCATGAAATAAAGATAACAAATAAGTGACCACAGGAATAAGAAACAGGTTAGAAGCAGCATTAGACGGAAGCTCAGGAAGGTGTTCAGACTGAAGTTACGAACTGCTATGATGAAATAAGGATTGCATCTTTTTCTTCCAGTTGAACCCCACAAAGAATATGGCTGGAAACACACTCCAATCTACTGCAAGGATTTCTGGTTTTGGGGAAAATTTTATTTAATATCAATGAAAATTTTCTTTTGTTATGACAAACTTCCTTGATCAGTGCAAATCATCTGATTTAAACTGAAGTGCAAATGTGCCATGGAATTTGACCCAAAATAATCATCCAGTGATAATTCATCCCACATTAATAGGAAAGTAGCATGCTCTGCATAACAGATTCTTGGGAACAATGTAAATGATGATATTCTGAACTTTGATAAATGCAGCATAAACTAAAAGATTAAATTATAGTTTTGAATTCAGTGTAATATTTTAAAATACTTGGCAATATTTTCACATTCCTGTTACATCAATAGCTGTCAGTGAGCTCTACATCTGTCATTGTGATATAGTGCATCATATGAAGGGACAGTGCAACATTAACAACTTCTTGTTTTGGTATCCTTTCATAGCTATAAAATAAAAACATCAAACAATAATGTTGCTGTGACATGAGAGTGAATGCACTAATTTGTCTGGATGCTATGCAAATCAAACCTCAATATCCCCCTACCCCGATATCTCAAGGACAGAAACTGCAGTTTCCCCCCAACTCTACTCCATACGTATGGGAGCTTTCAGCTAAATTGCATATCTATATCTTTAAATATTTGTGCAATATTAAAAGTGATGCAGGGATTTTAGGAAACCCTGAGTCCAAATAAACTTGGTGAATTCAATTTCTGATATTCCAGACAGACATCAGAATTATCAGCCATCAGCAGAAAATCCTATTTTAAGATTACGCTGTAACATAGGAAGTCTTGTGGACTGTTGTCACCTTACCCGATATCAGTACAGAAAGCATACCAAAACAGCAAGAAGCTGTTAATGTTGCAGTGTCCCTTCATGTGGTGCACTTCACCATAATGACAGATGTAAAGCCCACTGACAGCTATTGGTGCAACAGGAATGTTAAAATACTGCCAAGTATTTCAAAATATCACATTGAATTCAAAACTGTAATTTAATCTTTTAGCTTATGCTGCATTTATCAATGCTCAGAATATCATCATTTACATTGTTCCCAAGAATCTGTTATGCAGAGCAAGCTATTTTCCTATTAACATGGGATGAATTACCACTTGATGGTTATTTTGGGTCAAATCCCATGGCACATTTGCACTTCAGTTTATATCAGATGATTTGCACTAATCAAGGAAGCTTGTCATAACAAAAGAAAATTTTCATTGACATTAAATAAAATTTTCTCAAAAACCAGAAACCCTTGAGTAGATTGTAGTCTATTTTCACCTATATTCTTTGTCGGGTTCGATTGGGAGAAAAAGATGTAGTCCTATTTTATCACTGCAGTTCATAACCTTGGCATGAACATCTTGCTGAGTTTCTGTCTAATGCTGCATTCTAGCTGGTGTATTCTTGAGATTAATTATTTCATTCACCTTGTGTTTGAAAATTAGAACTTTTTTGAGCAGCCAGCTATTGTCCGTGCTATTTTGAGAGGTATGGGGAAGCATATTTATAAATGCTGTACGCAGTAAGCTGCACAAGGGTCCTTACTTTGAAGTCACCAAAAACAATCAAAAGACCACTCTCTAAAACAAATTGTCCACCGACTCCAAACAATCTGAAGAAAAACCGGTGATAAGACTATTAAGAATGTATATAGGTTTTGTTAATAGAGGCGTTAAATGCAATAGTAAAAAAAAGTGCTAAACTGCTGCTTAAAAATCAGTTAAAGTATTGTGGAAAATTCTGAATGCAACATTTTAGGAAGGATGTCAATGCTCTTGAAATGCTAAGAAGTTTGTCAGGGTGTGTCAAAGATGAAGTTAAGTAAAGTGCAGAAGATGGGGGAAGCTTGGATTGTTCCTGGAGATAAAAAAAATTCAAACTCTAACCAGTATTGGTATCACAAATTGTTACAGAATAATAAGAGGTCATTCAACTTGTTGTGACTGTGCCAGCTCTCTGTAGGAGTAATTTACCTGGTGCCACTCCCTTGTTTTCTTTCTGTCAAGCTGCTCGTTCTTCCTTTTTGGTAACTATCTCATTTCCTCTTGCAATGTCTCAATTTGACATGCCTCCACCACTCATTCAAGCAGTTCTTCCAGATCCTAACCACTTGGTGCATAAATCAGATTTTTTTCATGTCATTTCTTCTTCTGTCAATTAGCTTGAATCTTGCCCTCTTATTTTCAATCTTTCCATGAATGCAAATAGTATTTCTCTATCAACTCTATCCAGGCAGTCACGACTGAATACCTCCATCACACCTCTCCTCAACCTTTTTTTGCCAGGAAAATAATCCCAATTTCTGTTACTATATTCTCTTTAATGTGTTCATATATCTTTCCTAAAGTGTGGCTCGTAGGACTGGACGCAGTGCTCTAGCTGAGGCTGAATTAGTGTTTTAAACAAGTTTACTACAGCTTCCTTGCTTTATATTCTGTGCCCCTATTAATAAAGCTCAAGGTGTGTTATGCTTTATTAACTGTTCTTTTAATCTACACTGCCACCTCCATTAATATATGCACATGTATACCTAGGTCTGTCTGCACTTGCACCATCTGGGCACAAGTTTTTCATATATTCCTACAAGCTAAAGATTTGTTTTGCTTATGTGCAAAATCATTTGTTTTTGTTGTTTATCCAATGAAAGCAGGAGCTGACAGCATATGATTGGCTGTTAGCTGCAGTTGGAAATATAGAATCTGATTTGCCCTTTCTGGTAGCAGTGATAGTAACTTTCTCCAGATTTTTCAGCTCTGATGTTGAACAGTACTGAGTAGAAAAGAAATCTTTCATAAATTCTTCATGATTATTTCTGAAGTTTTGAGGCACAATTTGAAAGTTGGCAAAATGAAAAGAGAAATATATATATAAATCATTATGATGCCAAGGGCTGCTTTTCTCAGTTTGTGATGTGAAATGGTGTAATAAGTGTTTTGTTGTGAAAGCTTAGGTACAAAAAACAATTCTGTCGTTCATGAAGCCTATCATATGAGAGCTTTTATTTGAATAGCAAATTTGTTGAGACATGAAGCTATTAAGCAGAAGAAGGTTTTTTTTTACTTTTTGATCCCTGGGGAACTTTAGCTCTTAATCCATCTGGAGAAAAACAGATAAAAAGCTTCTGAGAACAAAAAGAAATTAACCTTTGACTCTTTTTTTCCTGGAAATGTTCACGTGCAGTCAGCATTTTCTACTGGCTATTCTACAATCCTCATGACCACACAAATCACTAATGTTGGCTAATGTGTGACACAGTTGGAGAGGTTGTGGCATCGTGGTATTGACACTGGACCAGTAGCCCAGAGAGCCAGGGTAATGCACTGGAGACCTGGATGGTGAAATTTGAATTGAGTAAAATTCTGAAATTAAAACTAATGATGACCATTGTCAATTGTCGTAAAATCCATCTGGTTCACTCATGTCCTTCAGGGAAGAAAATCTGCCATCCTTACTTGCTTGAGCCTATATGAGACTTCAGGTCTATAGCAATGTGCTTGACTCTTAAATGTCTTCAGAAATGGCTTACCATGTCACTCAATTGCAGGGTGATTAGGGATGGGCAATAAATGCTGTGATGTGGAGCTGCCAGTGTTGGACTGGGGTAGGCACAGTAAGAAGTCTCGCAACATCAGGTTTGGATTTGTTTGAACTTGTTGGACAATAAATGCTGGCCCAACCAGCAATACTCACGTTCAGTGAATGAACAAAAGAGTGAGAAAATGTTGTAAAAGGAGTGTCAATTTTCCAAATACCAAAATTCTCTAATTAACTGAAAATAGTTGTAGACCTTATTCTCTATCTTTGTATAAAAATGCCACTGTGATTCTAAGTTGTAGCAAAGTAATGATGTAAATGCCATAAAATTGCTGATAAATAAATAGCTACATCATGCGCACTGGGTCCTGCTAAGGTTATAGTTATGACTCGTCTATTTGGCGCAAAGTCCTCCATTACTTCCAGTTGTTAGTTGCTCCTAAAATTAAATGCCTTTCTGTTTTTAAAAAAAAAGCATTTTGCTATGACAGTTGGGCCCAGATGGGGTACCTGGATAAGCACTCAGGTCCTGCAGAGACCAGCTGGCGGAGGTATTCACAGACTTCTTCAACTTATTTTTATGCCAATCTGAGGTCTCTACTGCTTCAAGAAGAGTACCATCATCTCAGTACCAAAGAAAATCCAGGCTGTGTGCCTTAATGACTATTGTCCGGTGGCTCCCACATCCATCATTATGAAATGCTTCGAAAGATTAGTCATGGCACAAATCAATTCCTGCCTTCCAGACTGCCTGGCTCCACTATAATTGGCTTATCACCACAAAAGGCCCACAGCAGATGCCATCTTTTTGGCTCTACACTCAATCCTGAAACACCTAGATAACAAAGACACCTATGTCAGATCTCTATTTGTAGTTTACAGCTCAGCCTTTAACACCATTATTCCTATGGCACTTATCTCCAAATGTCACGACCTGGGGCTTGGCACCTCCCTCTGCAACTGGATCCTAGATTTCCCAATCCACAGACTGTAGTCAGTGAGGATATGCAACCATACCCCCCCATGATCATCCTTAACACTGGTGCCTGGCAAGGGTGTGTTTTTAGCCCCTTACTGTACTTTTTATATACCTTTGACTGTATGGCCAAATTCCCCTCCAATTCGATTTTCTAGTTTGCTGATGTTGCCACCATCGTAGAACTGATTTCAAACAATGACGAGACAGAGTACAGGAATGAGATAAAGAATCTGGTGCAGCAACAATAATCTCTCCCTCAATATCAACAAAATGAAGTAGATAGTCAAATACTTCAGGAAGCGTAGTGGAGGGCATGCCCCTGTCTGTCATTGGGGGATGAAGTAGAAATGGTCGAGAGCTTCAATTTTGTAGGTGTCCAAATCGCCAGTGATCTATTTTTGTCCCTCCATGTTAACACTGTAGTTAAGAAAGCCACTAACATCTCTACTTTTTCAGGAGATTAAGGAAATTTGGCATGTCCACTACAACTCTCTCCAACCTCGATAGATGCACCCATAGAAAGCTTTTTTTCCAATTGTATCACAACTTGGCATGGCTCTTGCTCTGTCCAAGATTGGAAGAAACTATAAAGCGTTATAAATGAAGCCCAATTCATCACTTAAACCAGCTTCCCATCCATTGACTCTGTTTACACTTCCTGCTGTCTCAGAAATGCTGCCAGCATAATCAAGAACCCCACGCACTCGGACATACGACCTTCTACCTTCCATCGGGAAAAAGATACAATAGTCTGAGGACACATACCAACCAACTCAAAAGCAGCATCTTCCCTGCTGCCATCAGACTTTTGAATGGATCTACCTCGCATTGAGTTGATCTTTCTCTGCTACTTAGCTATGACTGTAACACATTCTACACTCTCTCCTTTCCTTCTCTGTGTATGATATGCTTTATATATAGTGTGCAAGAAGCAATATTTTGTATCCTAATAAATGTGACAATAAATCAAATCAAGCTCTTATCCTGGTTTCTTCTTTTAATGTCGTTTTTTGGGAGGGGTGAAGCAGTAAGTTATTTCTGAATTTTTTTAATAATTGGGATCATATATCACATGTTTGAGTTGCTTGGTAATCTGTTAGTTTTGTTATGGCGCATAAATCAATCCGTATTATCATAGCAAAGCAATGGAATGTGCCTCGAATTTATATCAGCTAGAGTGCACTGATAAATTTATTTTCTGTTACTTTGACAGTATGTACTGAACAGGTACACATCTCTATGTTCACCCCATCTCTTTGCCTGCCCCATTCATACAATTATAATAAGTGTAAGGATTTCACAGACATTTTGATCACTAAGATCGGGACCATCTAAATCAGCCCCTATGTCATGCCCCTTCTTTCAACTCACCCACAGGACAAATGTCCCTCAAAGTTTTGAGCTCCCTTTAGTCCTGAATTTGCAGCTTTTTGAACGTTTTTCATAACTCTCACCTTTTACTCCCTTGACCCTTTTCCCTCTATAACTTTCTCCACTGAAGTTCCCTCCTGGTTCCCATGTTAGCCAATATGTTAATAGTTCTGTTTTTTCAAGTGTTGTTGGTCCCTCCTTTAAATGTGCTGTCAGCACCCTTTACCCCAAAAAAACCCTACAAACACTACCACTGACCTCGCCATCTTTGCAATCACCCAAGTTGCAAATACCCTTTCCTCTCAAGTCTGAATGTGTTATCATCTCCTAAATCTTTACCTGTCTTTTCTGGAGATATAAAAGTCTGAGGACACGTACGTACCAACCGATTTAAGAACAGTTTGTTCCCTGCTTTCATCAGACTTTTGAATCGACCTCGTATTAAGTTGATGTTTCTCTACACCCTAGCTATGACCGTAGCACTACATTCTGCACTCTGCTTTCCTTCTCTATTCACGGTATGTTTCGTTTGTATAGCACACAAGAAACAATACTTTCACTGGACACTAATACATGTGACAATAAATAAATAAAACTGCATGTCTGAATCCCTCCAATTGGGTTTCCACTCTTGTCACAATACCAGTCGCTAATCACATGGCATGCTCTGTGACAAATGTAAACTACTTCTCCTTACCCTTTTGAACATGTTTCCACCTTTTGATATTGTTAACCACACCATCCTGTTCCAACATCTCTCAATTTTCACACAACTGTGTGAGAATGCTCTCAACTAGTTCCATTCTTATGTAATCTAATCACAGCCAAAGTATAACTTGCAATTGCTTCTCTTCTGCACCACAACCTCCAGTGTTCCCACAGGACCTATTATTGCTCCCCTCCTATTTCTCATCTGCGTATCTCCCTTTTTGGCCTGGCCCTTTCAAAAGCCTCCACTCTGGGCCCAACCCTCCCCGAGGTCTCTACTTTGGGCCCAGGCTTCAGCACTTTTCTCACTGTTATTGGAAAATGTTGCATTTTCCACATAATCAGCAACCAAAGCAATATGTTTGTTGTGTTCCTGAAACAAAGATCTTAAAAATAATGCCACCTGCTTTCTCTTATTTTTAATTTGATATTCTATTTTGATCCTAATCTAACATTCATTCTTGAGACTTGCATCTAAAGAGTGATGTTTGCTGCAAACTTAATTAAGAAGTAATGTTTATTTATTGATCACAAGTAGGCTTACATTAACACTGCAATGAAGTTACTTTGATAATCCTTTAGTCGTCACACTCTGGTGCCTGTACAGGTACACTGAGGAAAAATTTAGCATGGCCAATGCACCTAATGTAAACACCTTTGGACTGTGGGGGGAAACTGGAACAGCCAGAAGAAACCCATGCAGACTCGGAGAATGTGCAAACTTCACATAGTAAGAAATCTGACAACACCAGGTTTAAATCCAACTGATTTATTTGATAGTAAACTCGCAAGCTTTCGACTCTATGGCCTTCGGATGAAATATACTATCAAATAAATTGATTGGATTTAAACCTGCTGTTGCAAGACTTCTTACTGTGTTTACCCCAGTCCAACGCCGGCATCTCTACATCAAACTCCATATAGACAGTGACCCAAGCTGGGAATCGAACCCAGATCCCTAGCTTTGTGAGGCAGCAGTGCTAACCACTGTGCCCCACTGCCGGCTCTAACTTGACCTGGTCAAAATAATATGGCCAACAACTCCACAAATGGTGAACCAATCTGAGCAGCACAAAAAATATATTGAATTATATAATGCAACTATGCTTTAAAAAAGCTCTGTTGACTGCTTAATATTTTCCTGCAAGTACCTATTTAAAACCTTAAATTCTGCCAGCGTACCTAGAAGATTAAGGCATTTGAGTGTATCAAGAATAGGAATAAATTATTGGGATGTTGTAAATGCAACCAGATTATCACTTGTAAAAAGTTATTCTTTCATGGGATGTGGACATCACTGAACACACATTCCTAATTGAGAAAGTCACTAGAGAGAGTGTCACTAGTGGAGTGCCACAAGGCTCAGTACTAGGTCCTCTTCTATTTGTGGTCTACATAAACGACTTGGAAGTAGGGGTAGGTGGTGAGATCAGCAAATTTGCTGATGACACCAAGATGCTTGGATTGGCGGGTACAGAAGAGCAGTGTCAGGCAATACAACAGGACATAGACAGGTTGGTAGACTGGGCAGATAGATGGCAAATGGAATTTAATCCGGATAAATGCGAGGTGATGCATTTTGGCCGGAAAAATGTAGAAGAGAGTTATAGGATAAAAGGTAAAACTATACGGAGCATAGAGACGCAGAGAGACTTGGGGGTGCAGGTTCACAAGTCTCTGAAGGTGTCCTCACAGGTGGAGAAGGTGATAAAGAAGGCATATAGTATGTTAGCTTTCATAGAAAAGGGTATAGAATACAAGAGTAGGAGTTTGATGTTGCAGTTGTATAGAACTTTGGTTAGGCCTCACTTGGAATACTGCGTCCAGTTCTGGTCGCCGTACTATCGGAAGGATGTGGAGTCCTTGGAGAGAGTGCAGAGGAGGTTTACCAGGATGCTGCCTGGTATGGAAGGACTGTCTTATGAGGAACGATTAAATAGACTGGGGTTGTTTTCCCTTGAAAGACGTCGGCTTAGAGGGGATCTCATAGAGGTGTATAAGATTATAAGGGGTATAGATAGAGTAAATGGAGGTAAACTTTTTCCACCTTCAGAAATGGATAGGACGAGGGGTCATGGCCATAGGGTGAGGGGGGCTATGTATAAGACGAATATTAGAAGGCAGTTTTTCACACAAAGGGTAGTGGGGGTGTGGAATGCACTGCCGAGTAAGGTGGTGGGAGCAGGCACGCTGGGGCTGTTTAAGGGTCTCTTGGACAGCCACATGAGCGGTATGCAGATAGAGGGATATATTAGGACTGTTTAACTACGGCTTTTTTCCACAGGTAATTCGGTCCATAATTTGAGCATGCATTCGGCAGGTGGTGCGGGTACAGCTCTTGGATGTTGATTCATGGGTTGCCTGGTACCTCATGTCGTAAATGAGTGCTTTATGAAGGGCACCATGACAGCTCAGAGACTATCGATGTGGCTGTGCAGACACTTGGAATTGGGCCGGTGTCTGCGGGAGTTTGCGCGTTCTCCCCGTGGTTGCGTGGGTTTCTCCGGGCACTCCGGTTTCCTCCCACAACCCAAAAATTCGCTCTTAGGCTGATTGGGTAACAAATTGTCCCTATGGTGAAAATTTTCCATATTAGGAATAATATATATATTATTTATAGGAATATTAAAATAGGATAATGTATTTGCTACTATATAGTATGACGGCGGCGTGGGCTCGTTGGGCCGAAGGGCCTGTTTCCCGTGCTGTGTTGCTTAAAAAAAAAGTGATGCTGAGCTGGTGTCTTGAATCACTGCTGTAGGTATATCCACTGTGCTGTATGGAAGAGCATTCCAGGATTTGATGCAATATTTGTGTGCTGCAAATATTACTCACCAGTTAGCAGCTCAAACCTGGATGTTGTCCAAATCTTGCTTTATACAAGTTTGACTGTCACTCTCTATTGGTGGTGAAGGGAGTGAATATTTAAGATGGTAGATGGGATACCAATCAAGCAGCATGTTTTGTCTTAAATAGTATGAAACTTCTTGAGTGTTGTTAGAGTCAAGTGAAGAGTATTCTATCATATTCTTAACTTGTGTCTGGTAGATGCTGGACAGTGTTTTGGGTAGTCAGGACGTGACTTACTCTTCTCTGATTCCCACCCTCTGACCTGCATTTGTAGTACAGTATTTATGTGGCTGGTTTGGTTCAGTTCCTGGTCAATGACAACCCCCAGGATGTTGATAATGGGAGGATGCAATGATGATATTGCTATTGAATGTCAAAGGGAGTTGGTTAGATTTTCTTGTCATTGCCTGGACTTGTGTGTGCAAATGTTACTTGCCACTTGTCAGTCCAAACCTGAATGTTATCCGGGTCTGGCTGCAAGTGGACAAGGACTGCTTCAGATTCTGAGGTTTTGAGATTGGTATTGAACATTGTGCAGTGATTGGCAAACATCCCTATTTCTGACCTTATGATAGAAGAAAGGTCACATCTTGGAATTAATTGAATTGGTTGAAGATTTGCATCTGTACTGCTGGGGACCTTAGGAGAAAGCAAAGATGAATCATCCACTTGATACTTCTGGTAGAAGATTGTTGCAAATGCTTTACCTTCATCTTTTAAGTTGATATGCTGGTGACCTCCATCTATCAGTTTAGGATCACTTAGCTCTGCATCTTTGTATGTTGTATCTGCTGTTTGGCACGCAAGTAACCTTATGTTGTAGCTTCATCAGCTTGACACCTCAGTCTTAGTTATGCCTGGTGCTACTCCTGGACCAAAAATAAAGAACTCCTCTCTTTTCCATTAGCTCATCAATCCATTACCCATGATAATATGTTGCCCTTCCTATACCATATAATTTTATCTTGTGTCAGCACTGAGCAAAACATGAGAAGCAGAAAGGTAAGATTTTTAACTTGGCTCGCTTCCTCCAAAGAAAAGTGGCTTTGGACCCTAGTTATGCCTGCCTTTTTATCGGATACGCAGAACATTTCTTGTTCCAGTCCTACTCAGATCTCCTGCACAATGTTTTTCTGATATACCGATGACTGCATGAATGCCACTTCATGCTTCCGGTTTCATCTCCTCTCAGCTTTACATGGGGTTCATCTCTCTCATTTTGTTTTCCTGCCTTGATTTCTGTGTCTCAATTTCTGCTAATAGACTGTCTACCAATATTTATTCCTAGGCCAGTGGCTTCCTCAGCTACCCTGACCACATCTCAGATCCTACTTCCTGTAAAAACTAATTTCTCTCGGTTTCTGTGGTGCATCTGACATGTCTTCCTTCTTTCCTCAGTTTCCCCACCTCAACTATGGTTGACAGGGTCTTGCCTTTTGTGACCTATTTCCCGTACTTCTTCCTTCTCCCTTTCTCCTCCTGCTCAGAACCATGGTAGTGTTTCCCTTATCCTCATTCTCCATTCTACCATCCTACGTTAATCAAAAGATCATTTTCCGCTAATCCTGCCAATTCCAGCATGCTATACCACCAAACACGTTATTCCCTCTCAACATTCCAAAGGAACCATTCCTTCAGTGACACTCTGATCCGCTCCTCTATTACCCTCAGCACCTCATCCTTTCCACATAACTTTTTCATGCTATCACAGGTGCTGCAACACCTGTCCTTTACTTCCTCTGTCCTCAGCATCCAAAGCCCCAAACTGTCCTTCCAGGTGAAGCAGTGATTCATTTGCACTTCTTTCAAATTAGTCTATATATTTCTTGTTCACAATGCCATCTCTCTACATTGGGAAGACAATCATAAACTGATTGACCACTTTGCGCAATAGCTTTGTTTAGTCTCCAAGTGTAACCCTTCACCATTTCAATTCACAACTTTGCTCTCATGCTCGCATTTTTGCCTTTGGCCTGCGGCAACGTTTCAGTGGAACAGAGTGCAAATTGGAAGAACAGCATCTCATCTTCCAATTAGGCACTGCCAGACTTTTGGACTCAACATTGAATCCAACAATTATAAACCATGAACTCTGTACTCCATTTTGATTTTGTTTCTCTAAGTGCCAGTCTGTATCTTGTACTCATGCTTTTGATTTGAGATAGTGCTGACCTTCTGCTATTAATATCTGTTACTCTGGACTGAAGTTTTAGTCTTTCAAACTATCATTACCACTCCTTTTGGTCTTGTGTTCATTAATTTATCATTTAATTGCATCTGCCTTCCAACCAATCCCTAACCTATTTTGCTCCACTTCCTGTTCTCGGTTTTTAAAATAGCATAAAACCGATCACAGCTCTATCTTTCTCCAGTTCCAAAGAATAGTTGTATTGGACACTATGTTGACTCTGTTTCTCTCTCCATATCTGCTTCAAGACCTGCTGAGTTTCTTCATCATTTTCTGATTTTTTTCAGGTTTTCAACATCCGCAGTAATACATTTTCACTTTGCCCATTAGTCACTTTCTTTACTAAAAAAAAAATTATAAAACGTTTTGCTGTGTACATGTTGTATTCAACAAAACAACAAGGGTGATTCCATGTCATAAGCTAAAAACAACTACCATCTATCTTCAGAAGTACCCAATTCTAATTCCTCCACTGATGGTAGTGATGGATGTCATTTCTTTCACATTATCAGTTCTCAGCCAACTTTTAAGAAGCAGCTTTTCAGCATAAATCCTGGGAATAATGGTGCATGAAGACTCCCAACATATTTATTTTAAGATTATGCTAATTAAACTTTCCCTTTTTTCTATAGTGGTTTAGTGATGATCAAAGGAACAAAATCCACTAGTATATGAGGCAAATTCCAAGCTCCAGCTACTGCTATGCATGTAGCTGACCCACTGGAAGAGGAATATTGTGCCTCAGTGCTC
Organism: Sphyrna mokarran; assembly: GCA_024679065.1. Classification (NCBI taxonomy): domain Eukaryota; kingdom Metazoa; phylum Chordata; class Chondrichthyes; order Carcharhiniformes; family Carcharhinidae; genus Sphyrna; species Sphyrna mokarran. The sequence goes on along the minus strand of JAGIQG010000008.1, from coordinate 72,009,928 downwards.
CATTGGGATGAATGGAAGTTATGCTACCTTCTCCAAAACTTTGGTTAGACCACATCTGGAGTACTGCATTCAGCTCTGGGCACCACAACCGATGTTATATTGGTTTTTGATTTATCAACATTTTGATTTATCAACATTTTATCATTTTACTCCTCCAGTGAGTGTCAAATTACATTATATACTTAGCTCTTGGAATGCAACCTAAACTTCAATTTAAAAAAAACAGCAGTATGCTGAAATGAGCTAAAACCTGTGTTCTTTTGAGAAGCACGGTCCTCACAACATTAGCATCAGCCTTGCTCACAAGGATGCTTAGCTTCGCAAAATAAAATCTTCATTATGGGATTGTTTACATAATTCATTCCCTGTAGTTATAGTGTAGATTAGTCAACTGATTGATTAATCATTCCCAGGGAGTAGTACAAGTTAAAACTAAGAAAGTGCAAGCCAGCTGTTTGATAGCTGCCCTCCTCCCCTTGCCCGCCAGCACCCACAAAAGATTATCACAGAAAATAGTGAGTCACCAGACAAAGACAAATGAGCACAAGAGCTGCAAGAGTAATCTTAACCTGTAGCTATTTGTAACACTGTGCCTGTATAGTAATTGAAAATAAGTGAACAACAAATAGCATGAAAGGAAGTGGTTACATTTGAATCTAAATCTACATTTTGAAGTCTGCAAATAAACTCACTATGTCTGCTCACAGAATTATTGTGGCATGACATAATTTTAAATTAATTTTGTTGATATTTGTGCAATGGAAGATATTAGAAACCAAAGAGCTGTGATGAACTAGAGAGCACAGCCTTAAAGTAAGAAGGGGTGCAGTTTAGAACAGAGTTGAGGAGGAACTTCTTCACTCAAAGGGTGGTAAATCTTTGGAATTAATTCTTTGCCCATTGAAGTGCTGGAGGCTACCAATTCTGATAGACAAAGGAATTAAGGGTTATGGGGAGAAGGCGGGAAAGTGGAACTGATCTACTTCAGACAGCCATGATGTTATTGAATGGTGGGGCAGGCTCGAAGGGCTAGATGGCCTACTCTTGCTCTTATTGCTCCTGCACAAAGAACAAAGAACAAAACAGCATGGGAAACAGGCCCTTCGGCCCAATGAGCCCACGCCACCACCCCGATGTTCCCACCTCTACCCGTGATCCCTGTCTATGTTTATAGATCTATGGATTAAAAACCAAAATTGAGACAATTTAGGGAGAATTTGTTTTGCCAATTAGCCTAAGAGCACATCTTTGGGATGTGGGAGGAAACCGGAGCGCCCGGAGAAAACCCACGCAAGCACGGGGAGAATGCGCAAACTCCCATAGACACAGGCCCAAATCCATGTATCTGCACAGCACAGCGATGGTCACTTGAGCTGTCGTGTTGCCCATCAAGTGGTCCAGGTCAAGCGTACACTAACAATGTGAAGCACTAGGAAACTCTCAAAAAAAAAATCCAAGAGCAGCCCTCTCATGACCCATCGCGTGTATGCCCCTTGTTAGACAACAAGGTGAACCAAAGCACCTTAGGATAAAAACAAGTACACCAATATCATCATCTATTTACACACTTCCCAGGGACTCCCAAGGCTTATGATCCCTATTTTAAATTAGTATTCTATACCCTTCCATTCCCATTCTGTTCATGTGTCCATCTAAGTATTTCTTAAATAACTCCAGAGTGCCTGCCTCCACCACTTTACTTGGCAGCGCATTCCATACCCCCCTCACCCTAAGCCCATGACCCCTCGTGCTATTCGAGTCCATCCTAGGAAAAAGCTTAACCCTATTTACTCTATCTATACCCCTCATAATCTTGTACACCTCTATTAGATCTCCTCTAAGTCTATGTCTTTCTAAGGAAAACAGTCCCAATTTGCCTAACCTCTCATAACTCAGACCTTCCATACCAGGCAGCATCCTGGTAAAACTCCTCTGCACTCTCTCCAGAGTCTCCACGTCCTTCCGGTAATAAGGCAACCAGAACTGGACGCAGTATTCCAAATGAGGTCTAACCAACGTTTTATACATTTATGATGAAATCATTTTGGAGTTTTTTTTTAAACAATTGAGCAGAATTTGGGTTTGGTGTTATACAAAGAACAATACATACAGGAAACAGGCTCTTCGGCCGTCCAAGTCTGCGCTACTCATGCGTCCAACTCGACTATTAGCTTGTATCCCTCCATTCCCAGTCTTTTCATGTGGCTATCCAGATAAGTCTTAAACAATCCCAGCGTGTCTGCCTCTATCACCTTGCTTGGCAGTGCATTCCAGGCCGCCACCACCCTCTGTGTAAAGTACATCCCTCTGACATCTGTGTTAAACCTTGCCCTCCCTCATCTTGAATCTGTGACCCTTTGTGTTCATCACCTCCGACTTGGGAAAAGATTTCCCACTGTTCACCCTATTTATGCCTTCATAATTTTATACACCTCTATTAGGTTGCCCCTCATTCTCTGATTTTCCAAGGAGAACAACCCCAGTTTACCCAATCTCTTCATAGCTAAGACCCTACACACTAGGCAACATCCTAATAAACCTTTTCTGCATTCTCTCCAAAGCCTCCATGTCCTTTTTGTAGTGTGGTGACCAGAACTGGATGCAGCATTCCAAATGTGGCCTAACCAATGTTCTATATAGCTCAAAATCATACGCCAACTTGTATATTCTATGCCCCATCCTATAAAGACAAGCATACCGTATACCTTATTCACCACCTTCTCCACTTGTGCTGCCACTTTTAAGGATCTGTAGACCTGCACACCCAGGTCCCTCTGTGTGTCTATTCTCCTGATGGTTCTACCATATATTATATAGTTCCCCTCTACATTAGTTCTACCGAAGTGCATCACTTTGCATTTATCTGGATTAAATTCCATCTGCCATTTCTCTGCCCAATTTTCCGGCCTATTTATATCCTGCTGTATTCTCTGACAATGTTCATCGTTATCTGCAAGTCCAGCCATCTTTGTGTCATCCGCAAACTTACTGATCACACCAGTTACACCTTCTAAATCATTTATAGATATCATAAACAGCAGAGGTCCCAGTGTCACACTCTGTCTTCTTTGGCCAAGCCAATTCTCCACTCATCTGGCTAGCTCTCCTTTTATCAGTTGAGATTTAACCTTTTGCACCAACCTGCTATGAGGGACTTTGTCAAACACTTTGCTAAAATCGGTATAGACGACATCCACGGCCCTTCTTTCATCAATCATTTTTGTCACCTCCTCAAAAAACTCAACCAAATTTCTGAGGCTTGACCTCCCTCTTACAAAACCATGCTGTCTGTTGCTAATGAGATTATTCCATTCTAACTGTGCATACATCCTATCTCTAAGAATTCCCTCCAACAATTTCCCTACCACGGACATCAAGCTTACCAGCCTATAATTACCCAGGTTATCCTTGCTAACCCTTCTTAAATAAAGAGACCACATTTGCTATCCTGCTTATCTTCCTGGTTTGACATGTACTCAGCTTGATAGTTTTACTTCACTTTATGTACTGGAAACATGTTGAGAACTTTAGTTTATTGGTTAATTATGCTCAGCTGAGTTAATTAGGTAAGAATTATTTCTTCATTTTCAAATATAACTAGGAAGCTTAAATGGTAAAAATATCACTGGCAATGAAATACAAAGAACAGCACAGAACAGGAAACAGGCCCTTCGACTCTACAAGCCTGCACCACCCACTTTAACATTCAGTGAATGCCTTATGCAAATCTTTTGTCAATTGACAATGTTTTTGTCTACCTCTAGTGGACTCCACAATAAAGCGATGTAAATGTAGGGAATTATATGTGCATCAGATTAAGGGAGATCCAATTCAGGAACAATTTATTGACACCAATGAGCCTAAAAAGCATGTTTTTGGAATGTGGGAGGAAACCAGCGCACATGGAGAAAACCCACAAAAGCATGGGGCGAATGTGCAAACTTCCACAGACATTGATCCAAGCCGGAGATCCGACCTGGGTCCCTATAACTGCACACAAACAGTGATAGTCACTGAGCTGTCCTGTTGCTTATCAATTGGTCCAGTTTAAGTGTACACTAACAGATGTGAAGCACAAGGCAACTCTTGAAGCAACATCCAAGAGCAACCTTTGCACGACCCATCAGATGTATGTCCCTTGTTGGCCAACAAGGTGGACTGAATCGCCTGTGAATGTAAAAAAGAGACATCAATAGGCATAAACAGGCTATACTAGGCAATTTAATGATATTTTCATCATACTGGTAGTATTTACTCATGTATACTATTAATGTCAGCCCTCAACAGGTTAACATTTTACTCAGTGCTGGGTTTGTTGTCGTGTATTTAAGGAAAACAGTGTCATGGAATAAAACAAAGCAGATGATGTACTCAAAAGCACTCGATAGGCTCAATATGCAAATTGTGTGCATGATTCACGTCTCTTAAGAGTTCTTCTAAATGGTGGAAACCATGGAGACTAATGAGCACTATTAAAAACATTAATTTGAGGATTGTTTGCCAATGATGGGATTTAAGCCAGGCTAAAATGCATTAAAATCTATAAGCTCCCACTGTGTAAATGTAATGATGTTTTACATTTTGCTATAACAGAAGTTCTCATGAATACTGCGTTAGGGATTTGATTCTTTGTGAATTTTGAAAAACGAGGAGGTAAAACATGATTAGTTGGAAGTGCTGTTGTTATCCCATTGGGCTGGAAGCACAAGAGAATATTAAGCCCAAGGCCTGCAGTTTCATCCAATACATTTATTGACTTGAATCTGAACTAGTCTAGTCAGTACATCAGTATTTTCTTCATATGGCATGCTTGTCAGACAACTCTCACCCCCACCCCTCCCTCCCAGAACAAGGATAGAGTTACCCTTGTTCTCATGTTTCACCCCACCAGCCTCCGCAAGCAAAGCATAATCCTCTGCCGTTTTTGTCAACTCCAGCATGATGCCACCTCTAAATACATTTTCCCTTCACTCCCTCTGTCAGCATTACACAAAGACCATCCCCTTCAGGATAACCTACTCTACTTCCTCCACTATACCCATTACCTCTCCCATGGCCCCTTCCCTTGCACCTGCTCCTTTACCTCTTTATGCTTATCATCCAAGGTTCAAACCACTCATTCCAGGTTAAGCAGCATTTCACTTGCACATTTTTCAGTCTAGTCTATTGAATTCGCTGCTCCCAATGTAATCTCCTGTATATCGGAGAAACCAAATGTAGGCTGGATGATTGCTTTGCTGAGCATCTCTGGTCTTGACACAATCAGGACCCTCCTGTTGCTTGCTATTTTAACACACGATCCTACTCCCATGCTCATATGTCTGTCCTTAGCCGGCTGCAATTTCTAGTGAAGCTCAACATAAACTGGAGGAACAGCAGCTTATCTTCCGGCTTGGCACATTATAGCCTTCTGGTCTCAACATCGAATTCAACAACTTCAGATAATAAGCTGGTACCCCACCTTGATCCCTTTGTTTTCATTTCATTTCATTTTTAACTTTTTTACCTTTTACTTTTTATATTGTCTTCCTTTGCTTTCTTTTTCCCCCCTATTTTATTCCCTTTTCCTTACCTTTTCTCCCCCTTTGCATCTCCCTTTTCTCTGTTTTATCTCTCTCCCCTGGTTCCACTGCACCTCCTCTCTCTCTCTCTCTCTCCTCCTCTTCCCCCCCCCCCCCCCCCCCCCCCACACACACACACACATACACACATATATACACACACACACACACACACAGTCACATCTTCGTTTGGCTGTTCACCCCTGTTATTCTGTCTATAACTGCCGTTAGCAGCCTTTCCCTTGTTTCTATGGCTATGACTCAACTTTCATTTCCTCACCCTGCAGTATAAATATCTCCCACTTTGTATGCCTTTTAGCTTTGACAAAGAGTCATTTAGACTTGATGTCCACTCTTTTCTCACTTTACAGATGCTGCCAGACCTGAGGTTTTCCAGCATTTTCTCTTTTTTTGTCAAAGGATGCTTCTTGATTTCCAAGATATTAAGGCATTTTAAAGAAAGTAATCAAACATGTAGGTTCTAGACAAATTCCATGAGTAAGTTGAGCTCATAATCAGTTATGTGGAATTATTGCACCAAATTGGCAATCGGTCTTTTTACATGTGTTGTTATGCTGCTGGCAATTAAGGACAAGTGTTACAGGGCCAAGAGGAAAGAATGGGACTAATTGCTTAGCTGTTTCAAAGAGTTGACAAATAAGCATGGATCAAATGTCTTCTTGCTAATAGAGTTTAATGCAAGGTCTTTTTTGTTTTTAAACTATACGGGTCTTCTTTGTTTCGACTCTTGTTTCAGTCTTTTAGTACCTTTCCTGATGTTACTTCTGGTATTGTTGCAACTACAAACTGATGTTTTTTTGGAACAGCTTTTCCATATGTCCAGTTAAACTGAGTGTTGGCATTGAATTTAGGATTGGTTTGGGTTTGCAATCCTGTTATGGCTAAGATTTTTTGAATGAAGTATTTATTTCAGTGGCAGTAATTTTCTTGAATGAGCAAGTACCTTGCAGTTGCCAGTATAGATTCACTTAATATCACACTTGTTGCAGTGCAAAGTGAGACTATTTGGCTTGTCCTGTTCACTAATTGCCATTCCCTGTCTTCTCTCTAGAACCATGAACAGTCTTCCTTTTTGGGTAATAATCTAATTGCCTATTGAATGACATGAATCTCACTCCACTATACCATTAGGTTGTGAATTCCAAACCTCAACCTCTTGCTGCATGACGAGGCTTTTCCTCATGTTGTTTTTGCAACTTTTGTCTGCTGCTCTCAGCCCACCCTGCTGTCTCTCACCACTCACCAAGTTGAATTTTGGAGAAAGAAAAAGCAGCTGTATTATTCTTCAGCCAATCGCACAATGCAGTCACAATTTGATTTTTTTTTCCTCTTTCTGACTTCAATGAACCTGGTCTGCTTTGTGCGCCTCCTGGTCTCTTATTTTAAACTTTATTTTAAACTTTGCAATAAGGAAGATGCTCATCTTTCAAACAGCTCTAAACGTTTGCCAGATAATTTTGGACAGTTTGCAAGCAGTTCCCACTGATGGCTTGATATGGCAAGTAGTGCCATGCCGTCTGGAGTGATAGAATAACTTATAGCATCTTAAAGGCATGTCTCCAGACATATTACGGAGGAAGAAAGGAACTGGCATTAATTCGCTGAGATAATTAGAAGAGAGCCTGACCCAGGAAATTATTTTGAAATGGGTTTTAAAAGAGTACTTCAGAAGAATAAAAGAAGGTCCGACCATTAGATCCAAGATGTTTGAAGATCCATCGGAGAAGTGAGAACTTGGCTACATGCTTTTTGTCTCCTTAAAATAAAAAAGGTCGATGCTGACAAAAGTTGTTTTTAAACTTTTTGCAACAACAAATAACATTTTACTGAGCGTAAAATTTAAGTAAAATATAAATTAAAACAAAGAATCATACAATCCTCATTTGGATTGTTCTCCAGAGTAGCTCTCATGTCAATAAAAATTAACTTAAAGACCCACAGTGAGCAAACTTTATGATAATTTGCATGACTGTAAATCTATCCAGAGTTATACAGTATGTCATTTGCATTTGTATATTTATATTCAGTAGGCACTAACCAAGAATTATAAATTATGATTGCGTTTCTCAGTTGAATTGAAAGCCTACCTCTGCACCTAATTAGTTTAGTAAGTTACTACTGACAAATTGTTCAAGAAATTTTTACAGCGAAGATTTATAGACCAATGCGAATTGCAATTGAACAGTTTTTGCCTTTTCTCTGATGTGGTTTCCCTTGTTTGAAGCTCCACTGGTTTTTTAATCAAACTTCCGATAATTCAGCTTCATCAACCCAAGTGGGACATATTAGGCACCATTGCTGAGGGCAGCAAAACCCTGCATTGATGAAATGGTCCAGCTTATATATAAATTAGACTAGTAGATTTCACATTGCAATAATCTGAAATAGATAATTAGATCTCTGATTTGGACATGTGCATTAAGGTAACGCAATTACTGTTTTCCATTGCTGCTGCATTACTTTAATTAAATCAAATGATTTAATCAAGAATGTAAGAATATAAGGGAGGTCATGCCTTACAAGTTTGTTAGATTTCTTTGATGACGTGACCAGGAAGATTGATGAGGAAAGGGCAGCAGTCGTAGTCTGTATGGACTTCACGAAGGCCTTTGATAAAATGGTCTGGATGTTTAGATCACATGGAATCCAGGGAGAGCTGAAAATTGAATATACAATTGGCTTGATGTAGGAAGCAGAGGATAATGGTGGAAGGATGCTTGTCAGACTGGAAACCTGTGACTAGTAGTCTGTCTCAAGGATCAATGCTGTGCCCATTGCTGTTTGTTCTCTACATCAATGATTTGTATGAGATTGTACAATCAGTAAGTTTGCAGAGGACATTTAAATAGGTGGTATTGTAGACAGTGACGAAGGTTATCAAAAATTGCAGCAAGATCTTGATCAGCTGGGGAAGTGGGCCGAGAAATGTGCAAATGGAGTTCAATACAGATAAGTATGAGGTTTTGCATTTTGGAAAGTCAAATTAAGGTATGATTTTCACAATGAATAGTAGGACCTTGGGGAGTAACGTGGGATAGAGGGACCTTAGAGTTCAGACGATGTTCTCTAAAGGTGCAGTCACAGGTATATAGGGCATTGGAGAAGGCTTTTGACATGATGGCCTTCATCAGTCAGGACATTGAATATAGAAGTTGGGAAGTTACGTTGCAGTTGTACGGGACACTGGTGAGGCCATACTGGAATATTATGTTCAATTTTGGTCATCTTGCCAATAGGAAACCTGTTATTAAACTGGAGAGAATGCAGAAGAGATTTACAAGGATGTTGCCAGGACCTAAGGGACTGAGTTTTCAGGAGAGGTTAGACAGACTAGGATTTTTTACTTTTGAGCGTAGGAGACTGGGGAGTGATCTTGTAGAGGTATGCAAAATCAAGAGAAGCATGGATAGGGTGAGTACACTCGACCTTTTTCCCAAGGTTGGAAATCTGGAAGTAGGGAGCATAGATTTAAGTTAAGAGGACAAAGAATTAATGAGAATCTGAGGAGCAACTTTTTTTACACATATGGTGGTACGTATGTGGAATGAGTTGCCGGAGGAAGTGTTTGAGGCAGGCACGTTGACAACAGTTAAAAGGCATTTAGATAGATACGTAGATAGGAAAGGTTTAGAGGGATATGGGCTAAATGCAGGCAAATGGGGTTAGCTTAGAAAGGCTTTTTAGTTGGCATGGACCAGTTTGGGCTGAAGGGCCTGTCTCTGTGCCATTGATTCTACGAAGATGTACAATGTTGTCAATCTTCAATTGATCAAAAACCAAATTTGGTTTCCAAAAACCAAATTTGAATCTCAGATATGAATCAACGTGGATTAATCATCTCATTTCTTATTGATCCTGGTTATTGCCATGACTGAACCAATTGCGTTCTACCAAAATAAATCTTGCCTCTTTGTCATTTGCTTCACAATGTTTCACAATGAATAGCTGACAAAAACACAATCAGCTGAAAAAAGTTAGCTGCTGAAGAAAATTTATGCCCAGAATACAATTATTCTGTCATAATAAAGAGGATTTTAATTTTCCATTCCCACCAGTTTCTAGTAACACAACTGCCATGCAACACCTTCTTGTGCAACTATGGAGATGCAGCACTTGCCTTTTCACCAGCTCTATTCTTACTATCCAGAGCGTCCAAAACTGTGTATGATGCTAAATTGATGAATGTAGTCAGAAGCATTGTACCAAAATGCAGCAAGATCTTATAAACCCACAAAATGGACATGTAATGGCAAATCAACTTAAATGTGAATAAATGCAACATTGTTCGTTTCAGAAGAAAGAATAAGGAAACCTATAGTTAAAAAATTGTGTTAAAATGACATATAGGAGCAGAGACATGGCACAGGATTCATTGAATTTAAAAGTATACAGATGTGAAATTGTAAAGCAGAGAAGTCACATTGAACTTTGAATACTGCACACTTGGAGCACTGTCAAGAGTTCTTTGCTCCTTATTATAAAAATGAGAGAAGCATTGGAGAATTTGCGGGGGAGAAAAATGCTCAAATAGCTTTAAGTTCTATAATCAAATTTGCAACAAATAGATTCACAACCATACCTGTGCGTTCATCTGAAAAACAAATTTCAGTGGGGATTCCACATTTACCAAATACCAACCAAATGAAATAGTGTTCTGATACTGCAACAATAATATAGTTTATGAAATCCAATCCCAGAAATTGCAAGTCGTGTGTATAGCCAGAGACATAAATATGATCGAAGCAATCCAAAGATACAATTCTGAATAAATCACTATAGGTGGACCTGACCTCTTGCTCCACCATTGGCACTCATGCCTCAAGTCCCATAACACTTCCATCTATTTTCTTCTTTATAATCCTTGTTAAAACCTATCTGTTTGTCTAAGTTTTTTTTTTTGCCACCCCTTCTGATATCTCCTCTTTTGCCTCAGTTTCTTTTATTGTCTTTTTTTATTCATTTCTGGGATGTGGGCATCACTGGCTAAGCCAGCATTTATTGTTCATCCCTAATTGCCCTTGAGAAGGTAATAGGGAACTGCCTTCTTGAATGGCTGCAGTGCATATCATGTAGGTACACCGATAATGCTGTTAGAGGGGGAGTTCCAGGAATTTGACCCAGAAATGGTGAAGGAACAGCAATATATTTCCAAGTCAGGATGGTGAGTGACTTTGAAGGGGAGCTTGCATGTGGTGGTTTTCCCACATCTTTTCTCATGAAGTGGCGAGTATTTTTCTGCAATAAAGGCATTACGTTCAGCCAAGTTGCTGTAAATATGCATGCATTCTTCAACCTATTGACTTTGACAACTAATGACTTTGCAACAGAGGCTAATTTTGAGGCTCACTATGCTTAAAACTTCAGAGGAACTGAATAACACAGCTGAAATAGCATGATTGCTGAAGCCTCTTGGGTTAATATAAGTGTCTGCACCAGTGATAATTTAGCTCCACCATGCAGCTCCAAATTATTTTTTTCCATGCCATGATTGCCATTCACCATTTGTCCAAAGTTGATCGTAAAATAAATTTGGGAAAATAATGCACTAGGAATAATAAACCAGTTTGACTGTTAATCTTATGTTTCCATTCATTCTGATGAGGCAAATTCTGATAAGCTGCTGAGAGTTCAGGGAAGAGAGGTATATCAAGATGTTTGAATGTGATATGGTGCTATTTAAATGCACATCCAACATGCAGGCATAAAACAGAAGGTTTAAAAAATACTGGTGATTTTAAGTAATTTAGTGCAAGTGGCTTTTAGGATGTTAGACCTACTCCTTATTATAATTGTGCGTGGGTGCTTCTGTCTATCACACTCTCGCACTACATTGCTAAATGTAATTCCAGAATATTTGATTATATCGTGGCTGCCTTTCTTTCAACAGCAGGACAGCTACTGTTGCCTCACTCCTGCCCCATATTATTAACACCATTACTAACAGCAGTGTGGTGTTGCAGGATAAGGTAACAAGCAGTCTCTTGGACTTGAATCTAGATCAGGTTTCAAACATCTTTAAATTTGTCTTTATCTCTCTTTCCCCAATATCCATGCTCTCTCTCAAACACAAACTCAGCATTACCTTGAAATGAGCTAATGTGAGGAGCACTCTTTTAGGCTGTCCCTTGAAATTTAGGATGATTTGCTTCACCCCAGCATGGGTTCTGTGCTGGTTAGTGTGTCAAATGTATCATCTGCAGACTCTGCCATATGCAGAGCAGGCGGTGTTTCAGGAGTCTTTCGGAGGTTTGTGTGCTCTCTCGCCAATGCCTCAACTTAAACTTTGTGCGCTTTCGTGAAGCTTCTTGATGTGTTTGAAGCTTTCTCAAATTAACCTTGTTCATTTCAGTCAGTTACAAGCCAGTGTCTCCCATGAGCCAGTGTGGATATTTGATTTCTTCAGGGATGCTTTGAGGGCATCTCTAGTACATTTCCACTGTCCTCCTGAGAACCTCCTGCTATGACCGAGTTGAAAGTAGTGCTGTTGCTTTGGGAGTTTCGTGTCAAGCACACTGCCAAGATGTCCCATCCTGGAGAAGTGGTTGAGAGTGAGAAGAGCCTCAATGCTGGGCATGTTGGCTTGAGAGATGATACCCCAATTGGACTATCTGTCTTGCCACTGGATTTGCAGTATCATGGAAAGGTACTGCTTGTGGCATTTCTCTCATTCCCAGAGGTACAGTTGTAACTTGTGCAATTCACTGAAGCACATAAGAACACAAAAAACGCTGTCTGATGAACCATGACTCTCATCTTGGTTGATAATGCTGGGTATTTAAATTGCCTTTTCCTCAGTTGACAGAAGATTGAGCTCGCATATTTAAGACAAAGGTGAATTTTGATGCCTATGTCTGCCTTTGTCAGGAGCAGATTTCCAATTTACAGAAAATCATTCACGTTTTCCAGGATCTCACTGTGATTCCTAATTGATGGGAAGTGTTGTTGTCCTGTGGGTGCTGGTTAGAAGAAGATCCGTTATGTGCCTATTGAGAGAACTCGAAGATGATCTTCACTGTGTGGCAAATTCAAGAGGAAATCAAGGAACAGCATTAAATACTTTATACAAAAGCCTTTGACTCTGTAAACCATGACGGTTTGTGGAAAACCTTTCTCAAATTTAGGTGTCCTCAGAAATTTGTCACCATCTTCTACCTATGCCATGATAGCACAAAAGCTGTGATTCTCAGTAACAAAATCAGCACAGATCATATCTCAGTGAAGACTGTGGCCAAACAAGATCATGTCATTTCATCAACTTCTTTGCCACATTTCTTGCAGCGCTACTGTACTTTACCCACAGTTGTGGAGCGAATCTACAGAGCAGATGGGGACTGTCCAAGCTATACTACCTTCAACCCAAATGCATTCCAGCCTCAGTCATTCAGCCTCAGTATACAAGTGACACTTGTGTATGTGCTTGCTTAAACTGAGCTCCAGGTGATTTTAGACTTCTGCTCTGAAGCATATGTGAAAAAGACCTTTTGCTAAACACCTGGAAAACTAAAGTGAATGATAAGTAACTTTAATGTGTGCAACTGTCAGTAAAGAGGTAAGGGTTATTGGATGGATTTTAACCACACTGGAAAAACTTTCTGCTTCGCTTTAAATACACCACCTGAGTGCTCACCTAAACCACAGAAATAGCAGTCATGGCCCTTGTATCATCTGAAGAATGGCACCTGCACCAATTTCCTCAGCAACTGGAGTTCAATCAAGACAATGGGATTTGCCTCAAGAGTGAGCTGATGGCTGTTAATCACATCATGTCCAAGAATAAACGAATGAGGCAAATTGTCTTGATTACAGTGTTAGAAAATGAAGTTGCCAGGGTAAGTAACTACGAGAGAAATGACCTGTTCCAGTGAATCTTGCTGCAGTAAACTGAATGATAATTTAAGAGGAGAAACGTAATACATCAGTAATGGTGATTGCTGTGCTGTATTATGGAAGTCAAGTCGTTAAGAGAATAGTTAATTTCAGAATACTCTTAATTCAGACTCTTAATACAAAAGAATTACTGAAGGGAACTGCCTTAGAACACCAGTGTCATGGATTATACTGTTGTACAGCTGAGCTGTGACAGTATTGTGAAATCACTGTCATTGCGGTAGAAAACAAATATTCTAGCTTTGTTCTTAACGATAAATACTTATTTTTCAATCTAATTTTCATGAATTTTGCTTTTAAAAATAAAACTCAGTTGTCCTGACAACATGCATTTTTGTAGCTGCGACCTTTAGAGTACTCTGCAACCAGATTGTTTCCACACACTCAAAAAAAAATGCAGCTTGTTTTGTGTATTTGCATTTCATTGTCTATTGTTGTCACAACATTAGTCAGACCAAACAAATAATTTATTTCACAAAAACCGTTATGCTGGAAAATTTCAGCAGGTCTGACAGCATCTGTGGAGAGAGAATAGAGCTAATGTTTAAAGTCTGGATGACTGTTTATCAGAGCAAATCATTTACTTCAATGTACTGACAGAATAAATATATCAGTTTCATTCAATTATTACTGCTATGTGTTCTAATAATTTAATACTTTGCACTGAATTCATGAGATGCAGCACCATTCTTTAAAACCAGGCAAACTACAACTTTACATATTGCTGAAAAGGAGATTTTTTTAGTCTGCTTCCCCTCCAGATTTTAAGTTTCCTTTATTATTCACCCTGTGCGTGTGTTAGGTCAGCTTTCTCTTAAAGATTATTGGCTTTTATTAGATCTATTGTGCTTTTTTGCTGCAATTATAACAATAAAAGTCAGACCAGGATCTTTCTTCTGCAAGGTGTAATTATATTTATTGTAAATATATAGAGCAGACTTCTACCCGTTTCTAATGCCTGGTCAAACAAGTTGTTATTGATTTATAATTGTGACAGCTTTTTCAAGTACGTTGGTTAATAAGTTGTAGAAATGAAGGTTGAGAATTGAACCTGAATGGAGGAACTCCTCCATCAGAGGTGCTAATATGAAACGGTTCTAACTCTTCCTTCTTGAGCTGTTTTTTTCCTATTCTTGTTGCTAATTTTGTTGGTACATCTAGAATTGGAGCACTGCTGACATTGTAGGCAAAAATATTCTGATCCAAAGAATCTACTGGGCCATTAGTGAGAGAAAGAGAGCTAAATTAACCTGTAAGAGTCAGTTACATGACCATTGAAGGACTCCAAGCACATGTCTCAATTTATTGATCCTCATTTCACAAGTGACCTGAGGCAATAAGAAGATGTGATATCCTCGCTATCAAGTCTGCTTTTCCTGCTGATTTGGAACAAGTCTGGATCAGCTGAGTGGAGCTTAAGGCAACATGTTATCTTGTCTTTTTGTCAGAATGTGTGTGTGATTTGTTTAGATCTCGGATTCCTTTGTTTTTTTTTGCATGGTCATGCAAGCATGGTAGATTGAGGAAAAACGACTTGTGCACATCCTGTGTGGAAACTTTTGGATTGCTACACAGCTTTAGAAGGCGGCATAGGCTATAAGAATAATGAGTAGAATGAGGATTTAGTATACCTTCATAATAAAAATAAACCATCCTGTTCTTTTAGAATACTACAAGAAGGAACTAAACAGCTATTTCCCAGCCCCTATTGCCACCACCCACCCAGCCAGAGTTCCAATATTGTCTAACTAACTGCAATATATTTGCAGTACATGAAAGAGTTGTAGGTATTGCAATCAAAAACAGAAAATGCTGGAAAATCTCAGCAGATATGTTAAACAATATGACAGTCTGTCTCCTTATAAAGATCATCAAAAGGGTGATTTCACATAGTTCTCTTAACATAATAAAATTTGCCAAAATGTTTAACTGGATTGTCATCCAACCAATTTCAGTATCAGCTATATAAGAGGATATCAGGTTAGGTGATTACGAACTTGAACAAAAAGATAGGTTTCAAGGAATGTCTTAAAAGGGGAGACCGATGAAGACTGAGATATGGGCAGAGAAGTTTAGAGAGGAAACTTCAGAGCTTAAGGTCCAAGCAACTGAAGATGCAGCTGCTAATAGTGAATCAGTGGAAAATGGTGATGGGGAAGAGTCCCTGGAGTGATTTAGGTTAGAGGAGGTTTCAGGAAAAGTGAGGCCATGAAGGGATTTGGAAACAAGACTAAAATTGTAAAATTGAGGCATTAGTGGATTTGGAGCCCCTGTAGGTCAGCAAGTACATGGGTGAGTGATGAATGGAACTTTGTGCAATTTAGGACAACATAGAAAAGCGTTCAATATTCAGCACCGAAGCAGCCCAACCACCTCAACTGTCCTGGCTATAAGGTTCCTGATATCTCACCGCGGTTTTTCAGCACATCATTCTAGTCATTTCTCTCATGTTCTTCTCTAGTTTAAAAGCATTGAAGTATTTTGCCTCAAACATTTCCAGTGGAAGCAAGCTTTCTCATTCCAACCACACTGAATAAAGACATTTCTTCTTATTTTCCTATTGAATACACCTTGGAGACAGGTGGCAGAGTTTGAAGGACTTCAAGTTTATGAAAGATGTAAGGTGACACTGTGACTGGATATTGAATATTGAAATAGTCTATAAAAGCAAGATACTGCAGATGATGGAAACTGAAATAAAAAAGCCAAGCTCAGAGGTGTAGAAGTATGAATGAGGATTTCTTTAGCAAATGAGTTGAGGCAAGGATGGAATCAGTGATGTCAAGACTCAAAATGAGAGTAAAATTAGATACAGAAAAATAGTAAAAGAAAAATTGTCAAGGGAGAGGAATTTTTTCAGGAATTTTCAAACCTTAAGGAAAAGGTTTCCATTGTTCCTTTCTGAACCTCCACGATTGAGTGGCATTATAGAAATATGTGTAGGGTCCTTGCATCATTAAGCACCAGTTTTAACATTCTGCAGTGAGTTTAACTTATTTTAACATCGCAATTGCAGCAAACGTTTTTGTTTTTATTTCAATTCAATCCAATCAAGTCCAATGCAAAGTCTCAACAAGTTGAGACATTCCCGATCCAAGCTGACAAGACAGGGCTCTCACCTCTTGTCTTGGGCTTGATCTACATGATCCAAGCTGATTGAAGTAGGCATAGCTCCTTCTCCAAAGCTTGATCTCATTTGCATCTTAGCCAAAAGGCTCAAATGCCGCTTTAAAAAATTGCTTCAGATAAAGCTGAAATGTAACCTAATGACTTCAACCAAGTGCAGCATGTCGATACTACACTTGATCTTAGCCATAAGGGCAAGAAGGAATCTTGACATGCATGGCGAGGTTGATGTCGTTTTTCAGTTTTTGAAAGTTAATGGCAGAGTAACACAGATCGTCCAAGAATTCGCAACTCGTTTTTTGTCACAAGTTGCTGAAATCCAGCAGGAATCAATGCACAATTGATTTGGATTTAAATCTCTGACGACAACCCAGGGATGAAACTAGCATTGCTGCTACTGCCCTGGCTGAGGTCAATAAATTTACAATCCAGTACCCATTGGCAGTGATGACAGCTGAACCATCCGAACAGCTCACTGTAGATGTATATAATTGGCTTAAAACAAGAGTTGTGACATTAAGCAAGGATGTCTCAGATATTATTGTTAGTACTGTCTTGGGTTGATTGAGTTAAAACCTTGCTACAGGGCTGAAAGTGATAGTCTATTTTAGCATTTGGAAATATTTTGATGCAAGTTGGTGAAAAGAACTTGATCTTCAGGTAAGAGTATGCAATGATCCTACATTTAAATAGCCTGAATTACATGGATTTGAATTACAGCATTAAATAACTATTGCCCTCAAGAACAATACTGTATTTATTTAGTGCCTTAACCAAATGAAAAATATGAGTTTTAACAAAGGGTCATCTGGATTCAAAACATTAGCCATTTTCTCTCCTTACAGATGCTGTCAGACCTGCTGAGATTTTCCAGCATTTCCTCTTTTGGTGGAAAGATATCTTAATGCCCTTTACAAGCAAAATGGCTAGCCAGCCAAATGTTGGGAGGTTATGTGATCAAAAGCTTGGCTGAATAGGCAGTTTGCAAGATTTAAAGGAGGAAAGGGAGGTAGAAAGGTGCTGAATTATAGGAAGTCAATGCAAATAAGTCCTGAGTCAGAGGAAGGAGAGTTGAGGGGGTGGGTACTACTTTCCTTCAGGAAGTCATAGCGATGCGATGAGGTGCAACATAGAGCAGTTTAAAGATCAGGACGAGGATTTTAAATTTTGCTGCTCAGAAACAATGAGGTCAAAAATAATGAGTGAGCAGGACTTGGTACAGGTTAGGATTTCAGTAGAGTTTTATACACAGTGAGACACTGAAGCTTGGGAGCTGTCAAAGAGAATTATGAAGTAATAACATATGGAGATGATGTAGGCATGTATGAGCATTTCTGCTGTGAACAGGTGTCATTGTTATGGATGCAAGTATGTAGCATTTATAAAGCAGGATTGTGAATACTCTTGGTTGGACAGGGTGCTGTGCTAACAATTTCATTCAACTGGAAGAGTAACTGAGGAATTGATAGGAGGAACTTTGACCTTCCCCATGTTTAGCTGTAGGAAGTTAGATTCACTCAAAAGTGGAAGCCTGGAAAACATTCCATCTATATGCAAATAATGGAAGCATTAAGACAGCCATTGGAGCGGTAGAGCTGAGTATCATCATTATACGCACACAAGCTGACCCCATGTCAATGAATTATACCATAAGTCAGTCAAATAGATAGCTTGTTGCTGGTGAATGGTGATGTGATAAATCACTTCCTTCCTGCAGTTTTGCAAGATATATTAATGTTTTGCAGCTTTTTGTTTAAGCCACACAATACTTGGGTGCTTTAAAAAAGACTTAGAGCCTTACACAACTTCACACATCCCTAAGTCATTAAAGTGCTTTTGAAATGTAATTACTATTGCAATACAAGGAACGCAACAGCCAATTTGTGTAAAGCAAGTTTTCATAAATAACAGTGTGACAATAACTAGATAATCTGTTTTAGTGATGTTGATTGAAAGGAAAATGTTGACCAGGACACCAAATAACTTCTCTGCATTTTTAGCGGCAGGGCCTCACTTAACATCTCATCCAAACGACAGCACATCTGACCTATTTAAACACGTTAAAAGATTTTATATGGCAATCTTTCTTCATTTATAGAATAATGTGACTGTGGCAATTCTTAAACAATTATAAGAGAAGGATTTATGAATTCAGTCCAAGAGCTATGAACTTTATTTTACTTAAGCAACTATTTAGTCAAGGTAGTTAATTTCTGGAACAGGCTGCCACCTAGTGCAATGAACAAAGATTCCAGATGAAGATTTTCAAAATGTGACAAATTTCTTATCAGCATGAAATGATATATGCATCAAATTCAGATTTAAAGAAGACCAATGTAGCCTGACAGTTCTGTGTTTTGGTGAATAAAGTTTGTGTGTGTAATCTTATGTATATTTCAAAAGTGACTCTGTAGTCTTCAAAAGTAGTTTGTCCTTTTTCTAGTCATTATTCAATATTGGATCTGAGTTCAGGTAACATTACCTTGCACTTACAGTACCTTTAGTATGTAAAACATATCGCAGTCAGAGTATTGAGGTAAATTAATACATGCTTTATTTCATGTCCAGTAAGAGAGTAATAATCTTCATGTTATCTTTAACTCTACATCTCTCAATGATGAGAATCATATATCATGGTGGATAGCAACTGGAAAGTGGAGATTGCATCCCCTTTTGGCAACAAGATTGTGGCAGTCCGGTGGAGTATGAAGAGAGCATGCTGTCTGAAGCCCATTTCTGGTGGTATGGATAAATGATTAAGATTACCATTCTATTCATTAAGGAATAGGGATTTTTTTCTGGAATTTTGGCTAATAGTCATCTTTTGACCAATACAGAATTAATTTTGTAGCTGTCCATGAAAAAGATTTGTATCTACAAAATCACCTTTTACCTCAAATTCTAAATTAAGTGATTACAGTTTGCTTGGAAAACTATGTCATAGTGCTCTAAAAATGCAAACCAAAATAAAATGGCCAGGCTAAGGCAAGTAAAATTCCTTACAGATGCCAATTTGAGATGAAATCCATCTTGACCAATCATGTAATTTCCACATTTTCTCTATTGAATGGTAAAAACCTTTTATCTATTCTATTGTACCATGATATATAGTGTCCTTCAATTACAAAGGACATTATGTTGATGTTAAGAATTTGTTACCATACAAGGCTTTGTATTGTGGCGTCATTTTCATTCGCTTCTGCACTATTGGGTATCATTTGCGCACATACTTAGTTTCATTTGGTGTAGACTTCTGTTGCTTTCATCCCAGATTCTGGTCCTTAGCCTAGTAGCTTGCAGAGTTGTCACCCATCATTGCTAAAGATTTTTTGTGGAATTGAGTATGGTAATGACTGACTGACAAAACTGGGAAAAGTTTCAGATGTTTTTAGTGTTTGAGCTTTACTTCCTTTTATTTAAAATTCTTCAAAATGGAAGATAAGTTGACATAAATGAGCTTATCAAGCAAAGTGGCTGAGGAAGGAAGGAAGTTTTTTAAAAAAGTCAGCCTCATCTGTAGGGAGCGCATCCAGCATGTACCAGATGCAGACCAGGAAAAGGTGAACTTGCCTGTGTCAGCAATAATGGAGACTGAGTTTGGCAATGAAAACAGGCTCACTTATGTGAACAATAAGGGTTCACTTCAAGTGCTGTATTTTCTGATTAGCTAGCACCTGGTTAACTTGAGAATTCTTGCTCAAATCCCCACAGATTTGCAAAATAAAGACAGCACTTGAAGTGATGCCCCAAAATGCATATCTAAAAATAAAAATGAGACAAAATTCATGTCTCCAAATGCAGAATGTAACTTTAAATTCATAAACAGAGTTGCTTTTATTGTCATGCTTAATTAAAGTCTCCTTTAATATTTTCTTGCAGCTTATCACAAGTCATAAGCTTCAAATAACTGCAACTCCAAAAAAGATTATTCAATCTGAGTGATGCAGAATATATTGTACCATTGGAATGAGTATAATAGACACAATGAATTGTTTGTGAACAATTTACACAGGAGTTGTTCAATGTGTGTATCATTTTTCATATTTTTAACTGTTCACCCTTTTTAACCCACACTATAGCTGAGGAGCATTTGGCAACTGATATCAGGTCTACACCTGAACACATTGGGGCCAACATTCTTGTGGGTATGTTTGTCAGTGCTATTGAAAAGAGTTTAAACTAGTCTGACGGGGGCAATATTGGTAAAATAGAGACACATCATGCTAAAGTAAAGGAAGCCAGTCAGAGTGGGTTCCTCTATGTTGGGTGTCAAGAGAGCAAGGCAATGCTGGATGGTCTTTCCTTTAATACCATGAATGTAGTTGGTAAGTCTGATGAGTTAAAGCTGTGGATTGACACATGAAAGTGTGATATTATGGCCATCACAGAAACATGGGTGCGGGAAGGACAGGACTGGCAACTCAACATTCCAGGGTATAGGATCTTTAGGCAACTCAAGAGGGTGTAAAAAGGGAACTGGTGAGCATTATTAATTAGGAAGTCAATTGATGCAATAAGGCGAGATGGTATCTTGGAAAGATCTTCAAGCGAGGCTTTGTGAGTAAAATTAGGAACGTAAAAGGGGCTTTACTGGGAATGTAGTATAGGCCCCCAAAAAGTCAGTGGGAAATAAAGAAACAAATATGTAGACAATTCATAGAAGTGTATAAGAGTGATAATCATGTCATTATAGTTTCAATCTTCCAATATAAATTGGAGTAATGATTTAGAAGAGGTGGATTTTTTGAAATGTATCTAGGGAAGTTTTTTGTGCCAGTATGTGAAAGGCCCAATAAAGGATGATGCGATGCTGGACCTGGATCTGTGGAAAAAAGTGGACAAATGTTTGATATAGTGATGAGGGAGCATTTTAGCGACCACAGTATGGTATGATTTAAATTTGTTATTGACAAGGAGAAATATAGACGGCAAAAGATGACTTTGGATTAGGAAAGGCAAGTTTTATTAAAATAAGGCAGGATATGGCCAAAGATGACAGGGAGCAGCTACTTTCAGGTAAGTCTACAGTGGAGCCATTCAAAAAGGAGCTGTGGAGGTTGTGGCTTCAAAATATATTCTTTATGGCAAAATGTAGAAGCAATATGTTCAGGGAGCCCTGGATGCCTAGAACAATTCAAGACTGGATGAGGAAGAAGAGAAAGGCTTTTAACATGTATAAAGAGAGCAATTCAGCTGTGGCCCTACAGGAATATGGGAAGTGCAAGATGGAACTTAAGCAATTAGAAGAGCAAAAAGAGAGCACGATAAAGGATTTGTGATGGATCTTACATTAGAGGGAAGAGGTTAACCATGGAAAAAGTAGGGCCTCTTAGAGACCCGGGAGCATTCTGTGTATAAAGCCACAGGCCATTGGAAGGGTGTTAAATGAATGCTTCTCTTTAGCCTTCACTCGGGACAAGACATAGGTATAGAAAAGATACTGAAGGAAACTTGCATACTTTGACATAAATGGGGAGATACTAGAGCCTTTGACAGGCTTAAAAATGGACAAACCCCCAAACTCAGATGAGAGATGAGGCAGGAAATTGCAGAGGCTCTGACACAAATATTTAATTTCTCTCTGACCACGGGGGCAGCTAATGTGGTTCTAATTTCAAGAAGGGTAATAGAGATGAGTGAGGAAATTACAGACCAGTGAGTTTCATGTCAGTTGTCGGAAGCTATTGGAGGGGGAAATTCTGAAGAAGAGAATTAATTCCTCTTGGAAACGCATAGGTTAGTTAGGGATAGTCAGCATGGTTTTGTCAGAGGAAGGTCATGTCTAACAAGTTTGTTAGAATTTTTCAAAAATGTGATCAAGCATGTGGACAGAGGTACGTGAGAGTAATAAGTGTGTGACATAGACAAAGTATAAGTGCAAGGCGATAATGTTGGAGTTGTACAGAGCATAGGTTAGGCCACAGCTGGAGTACATGTGCAGTTCTGGTCCCCTCACTATAGGAAGGGTATAATAGCATTAGTGTGGGTATAGTGAAGGTTCTCCAGGATGTAGCCTTGGATGGAACATTTGAGCTATAAGAAGAGACTCAATGGACATCTAGTTTTCTTTAGAGAAGGCTGAGGGGAGAACGATTATATGATTATAAAGGGTATGGACGGGTGAGTAGGGAGCAGTTATTCTCCTTAGTTGATGAGTCAGTCATGAAGGAACATAGTTTCAGGTTAAGGGGTAGAAGATTCAGAGGGAATTTAAGAAAAAAAATCATTGAGCATGGTGGAAATTTAGAATGCACCGTCTGGGAAGGTGGCAGAGGCCAGAAACTTTACAAACTTTAAAAAAATATTTTGATGAGCACTTGAAATATCAGAACATTCAAAGATGTGGGACAAGTGCAGGGAAATAAGATTGGCATGCCGTTAATGGTAGTTATTTTTTGTGTAGACTTGATGGGACAAAGGGCCTTTTCTGTTATGTATGACTCAATGACTTTATCAGAGTAGCCAGAGGAGTTTTTCTGTGCTGGGTAATACTTCCAGGCTGACACATATATAGCTTTGGTTGGATTTGTTATTACTGTCGATGAATGCAAAGTAATTAAGACAGATGTGTAATTTAACTTGGGATAAATTTATCCTCCTTGTAAGAAAATGTCTACACCCCCTTGTGCCCTTGAAAGAAAAACCCACAATGCCATGCATCTCATACAGCAACTTGACATGCTTCTAGATCGCATTGAAGTTTATTTTCTGAAAGAATGTTTTATTTTGCCTGTTAATTATAAATCAGGCATAGAAAGCAATGAAGAAAAAAGATCTCATGACATGAATTTGGTCTACAATTTGCAGTGTAACATCCCAAGTAGAAAATCTCAACAATCCTGGTGTCTGTAATATACATTTATATATGATTGCGCACCTACAATATACAGATATAATTTGCTCCATCCCCAAGCCTATTTGGATTAATTCCAAAATTGGTTACAGTTTGCGTCACTTGATAGGCTTGCAGCATTAAGCGTTAATGAATAATAATCCAGTAATTGGGCTCATTTGGAGATGATTGTGCACTCACCATGCCAGTTTTTATTGATTTTTGGAACTGATCTGCTGGAGCATCCAGTGCAACTGGGGCAACTGCACTAGTTTTTCCACTGCCATTGATGTATCAAGACTCAGTGCAGCTGAGGCATTTGAATGTCAAATCTCTGCAGTGCAGAAGGCGGCTGTTCGGCCCATCGAGTACACACTGACTTTCTGATGTAACAAATCACTCAGGTCCTCTCCCTTGCCCTATTCCTGTAACTCCCTACACATTTATCATGGCTAATCCATCTAACCTACATATCTCTAGACATAAGGGACAATTTAGCATCCACTTAACCTCCATATTTTTGGACTGTAGGAGGAAACAGAATCATGCAGAGGAAATCCATGCAGACACAGAATGTGCAGACTGCACACAATCACCCAACACCAGAATTGAACCCTGGTCTCTGGCGTTATGAGGCAGTAGTGCTAACCACTGTGCCACCACGCTGTTATTAACAGTGATTTCCACAAAACAAACACAGTGCTATTGTTAACAATAACTTCCACAAAACAAACACGTCAGGCCAGATTGCTTCACTGAGTATGGCCTAAAGAGTTATGGAAAAAGGCAGGAATATTATGTCCTGATTGAATGTATCAATGGTCATTTCTCTCAGTTTATCAATGGTTAGGCCACATTTGGAATAGCATGTCCTATTGTGGTCAGCACACTACCAGAAGGACATGGAGGCTTTGGAAGGAATACACAAAAGGTTTACCATGATTTTGTCTGGTATGGAGGGTAGTAGCTCCATGACTCGCCAACTTTAAGGGCATTCAAGTGGTCATTGGATAAGCATATGGATAATATTGGAATAGTTTAGGTTAGAGGGTCATCAGATTGGTTCCACTAGTCGGCGCAAAATCAAGGGCCTAAGGGCCTGTACTGCTCTGTTATATTCTATGTTCTAGTTACAAGGACAGATTGAATCAACTGGGATTGTTCTCTCTGAAAAGGAGGAGACTGAGGGGTGACCTGTTAGAAGTTAATAAAATTGAGGGTCATATATAAGGTGAACAGTTGAAAGTTTTTTCACAGGGCAGAAATGACAACTACAAGGTGGTATAAGTTCAAGATAAGGGGGAAAAGGTTCAGCAGAGATGTGCAGGAGAAGTATTATGTGCAGGGCCGGGGGGTGGGGGGCACCTAGAATGCACCGCCAAGTGAGGTGATTGATGCAGACACACTAGTGATAATTAAGACATATTTAGATGGACACATGAATAGGCACAGAATAGAAGGATACAGGTTGTTGGTCTAGATATGACAAGCACAGGTTTGGTGGGCCGAACAACCTGTTCCTGTAGTGTACCGTTTTTTTGTTCCATCAAAGCCCATCAGATTGGCTTCTTTGCAGTCAGCATGTAAAAGTACAGTAATTCCCTCATTACTTTAATCCTTATAAATTACAAAATATTCTATTACGATCTATTGAGAAGTGAGAAGGAATGAAGAAGTCCTGATCATAAATGCAGGCTTGGGAAAAACAAATAAACCATTATTTCCTTTTTTATTGTTGCCCATCCTTACCATCTCATGCATGCAGAAGATGTGTAGTTCTGGTCACCACGTTACTAGTAAGACATGGAAACTTTGGAGAGAGTGCAAAGAAAGTTCACCAGGATGTTGCCTGGTCTCCAAGAGGTTGAATAAACTCGGATTGTTTTCACTGGAAAGACGGAGACTGACGGCAGACCTGACAGAGATCTACAAAATTATGTGAGGTATATACAGGATGGATAGTCAGAGGCCTTTTTCAGGAGTGGAAGTGTGAATTACAAGTGGGCACAGGATCAAGGTGAGAGGAGAAAAGTTTAAGCAAACTGTGTGGGGCAAGTTTTTCACAGAGTTGTAGGTGCCTAGAATGCTCTGCTAGAGGAGGTGTTGGAAGCAGGCACATCAGCAACACGTAAGGAGCATCTAGATGGATACGTGAATAGGGAGAGAATAGAGGGACATGGATCAAGTAAGGCCAGAATGTTTTTTCTTTAGTTAAGGCATCATGATTGGCACAGTCTTGGTGGACCAAAGAGCCTGTTCCTGTGCTGTACTTTTCTTTGTTCTTTATTTTGCAGTCTGCTGCAAGTGAAGAAGCATAGAATCTTCAAATGCAGAAGTGAAGCATTGGATCATTAGGCTTATCCTGGGGTTATGCTCCACATGAGCTTTCAATGCCCCTTACCACTTCATCTCTTATCAATATATTCTCCTATTTCATTCTCCCTCGTTTATTTAGCTTTCCTTTAAATGCATCTATGATCTTGCCTAAAGTACTCATAGCAGTAAGTTTCACATTCTGGTCACTTCTTGGGGAAAGGTTTTTCTTGAATTTCTCCTTGGATTTATTAGTGATGATCTAAGATATATGATTGCCTAGATTTGGACTCTCTAACAAGTGGAACATGTTCATAATTTTAAAGACCTCTGTCATTTCACCTCTTGACCATTTTTCTGGGGAAAACAACCCTAGCTTAGAACCAAAGACTAATGCTGGAATTATGCAATAAAAGACTGCTAGAAATTAACACCCATGGGTTATTATCTGAAAGAGAAAGATGACTTGAAGGTTTTATCTCAACATGTATATTGTTCTCTCATTCAAATACTATCTATCTACCTGCTTGTATAATTCCATTATCATTTGGAAAGGCATAACGTTCCATACTCATGTCATCACTCCTTTGTGCTTTCAGGCTTTCTTTTAATGTTCTGCAAAATATATCCAGAAAATAGATGCCTTTGTAATTGCTCTTAGAAATGCACATCACTATTGATGCTGAGGTAAGCTAACATTGTTACTCAACTGATTTGCAAACGAGGAGAATGTTTAGCTGAACATCAAAACCTAATAGTTCACCTCAGAATTAGATACACTCGCTACTGTTTTCATCCCTCATGCTGGGAAGTGGTTTATTCACAGTTCTTTTGCTGAGAGTCTATGTTTCATACATAAGAGGTTTTCTGAGTCACATCAGAATGAGTGACATTTTGTTTGCCTTTAGAGTAAGCAAAATTGAAGGGCCTAAAACTGGACAGCAGCAAGAGAAGCAAAAGAGGGCTGCAAGTTGTTAGATGATTACATATTCACATAGGATGTACAGATAGAGGCTGAGTTTCCTTGACATTTTAGTGCAATGTTGTTTTAGGAGTCTACAGTTATTGCATCAGATAGTGGCAGACAGCTACAGACTTCTCAAAGACATTGTCCACTCTGGATACAATGACCTCACATTAGCAGTGGCTTCAAAGTAGCAGTTCCATCATCCTCAATGTTTTTACCATTAGCACCTTCCAGGAGCCAGTTGGAGAATAAGGATGGCAATGAGTGAAAAGTGTACATGGTTTGAGTGGAGTCTCTACTTATATGCCCACATCTGCCACCATCACTATCAGCCAAATCTCACTTTTCTGCTATTCAGTCTGCTGGAGAGCACTTTGGTGCCAAGTAGTGGGACACATTAAGGCTGGTATCTGCTGTATAGATGTCCAAAATGTGCACAGCTATGGTCATGATGTTCATGGATCCATATGATTGCCATGTTTGATGTCCCAGGAAATTGCGTACTCTATCCCTACAAGAAGACATTGTTGCAATGCTCTGCAACATCGTCCCACTCATGTTTGACATGGACTTCTCCTTTCTTTTGCAGCTGAGATCAGTGTGCTTGGCTGACCTATTGGTATATCCTACATTCTCCGCTGCTGAATGATTCTTCTCTTCATTTACAGCTCCCAGTTGAGAACAATATCTGTATCCACTTGAGCAGTGCCATCAGATGCAGACTCTATGCAGTTGCCTTGCCACTAAAATCACCAGGTGAAAAGCCAACTGTCTGCCTAACTGGCCTCATTCAAGTGCAAGTATCATTTGTCCAAGTCCTGTAATGCTGCAGCCTCAAAATCAATATGGCTGAGGATTCATAGTTTGCAAGGATCATGGACTCCTGCAAGTATTAAGCCCTGGCAGACCGAAAAGATATGAATTCATACTGGCAAGGTATATTGCAACATTATGAAGATCATCAAATGTCACTATTTGTTATAATATAATCAACATGACTTAGTGACATATAGTTGCTGATATTTAATTGTATCCCCAGATAGCTGGGAGGTTCACACTGCTAAAGACCATGGATGTGAAAATGCCACTAACGTCGAGCATTTCTTCCTCTGCAGTTATTAACTGAAACCTTTGAAGGTCTCATCAGGTCCTTTCTTCCTTGTGCTTTGTGCTGGTTTGAGTGGCACAGTGGTTAGCTTCATAGCGTCAGGTATCCAGTTACATTCCAGCCTTATCTACATGGGTTTCCCCTTATCTACATGGGTTTCCTCTGGGTCCTTCGGCTTAGCAGGGTAAATATGTGGGGTCAAGGCAATGGAAAGGGTCGAGGTTGAGTCTGGGTAAGATGTTGTATCAGATTTGGCACAGATGATACAGACTCATGGGGATTCTATTCCAGCAAGGAACAGATCAGTTGAGAAATAGCATGCACACAATAGATGTAATGTCTTTGGTGAAGTTAATCATTCGTTTGATGAGGGACACAGATTCCAAACCTAGATTTAAAATGGCGATGGACTGACTGTTAAGATATCACTGATGAACATACTGAACTTATTTCCAGTTTTCCACATAATGTTGGACTTGTCTGCTCGCAACATGGCCCTGATTTAGTATGGGGGCTGCTGTCTGTGTTTTCATTTTTCTTAAATTGCTGAATGTATACAGTAATAATAGCTATTTTGAAAGCCTCTTTCAGTTTGTAGCTAGCCACCTCTTTACTATTATTAAAGGAAATTTTGGCTACGTATTAAAACAGAACAATTGTTAGCAAAGTACCCTGTAATTTTTCAGCCTTGCCTATCAGTGGGAATGATGTCTTAAATGCTGGATATTTGCCTGAAATAGATTGAACAGTGGTTGAGCACTTTGAAACACGTAGGCATAAATTTGAGCACGACAGGATTGTCTAGCTTTTTTAATTGGCAAGCTGTCTCATGGGCTTTCTTCATTGAGCAACTTCAATGAGGCTAACGCTTACAACAGAATTGATTATAGAATACTTTGAAAGGTCCTCAACAATTAGCTGTATGTAACAATTCTTCAATTGATATGACTTTTTTTGTTCTCAAAATCTGTGAAAAGCTTCAAGGTGCAAATAACAAATAGCAACTGCAATTGAACGCTCCCATCCCCCTGCAAAGAACTTTACAAGTACAATGCAATTGTTCATTATTGAGTCTGTCACTAGAAAAGCGCGGAGGTTGGCATTGACAGCTATTGGAGAGTATGCTGCCCTAGCACATAGCATTTTTATTTGAAGGAGGCACTTTGTTATTTAGTAGTTTATACACAGTGCTGAAATTTTCCTAAATGGTCCTCATTGACGTGGGCATCTCTCTGTGTATGGTGACCCATGTGTTCAGTTAGCACTGGAATTCCGCCTAATAATGCACTCGTAATGACTGTTGAAGTACAATTACAATCTGCCAAATTAATGTTCTTTCTTCCAGTGCTTTTTTAAACAATGGTCAAATAATACATTCATTTCAGAAATAGTCCAGGTGAGACTATGTTATAATGCAGTGCAATTTTACAACTTACTGCAAATAAATGGTTAAACAGAGATAAAAATGAATTTAGGTAGTGTTTTACACATTTTTTCCAATATTAACAGTCAACAGAGCAAGTATTTTGCCAGCAAAAAATTGACCGGTTTATGTATTTTACTAGTTACATATTTTTGGTAGTTCTGTTTGAGAGAAAAGTATGACACCATGTGAACTCCTTGCTCCTGTTGAGTAGCCATGTGGGATCTTCAACACGCTTACCAAAACTGCTGAAGAGGGAGACTGATGATTGGTATCCCATGGATGCCATCTTGATAACCTCGAATTGACTGTGATATCAGCCAACATTGTATTCCTAAATCCTGAAATTGGGCTTGTACAATCTCTGACTCAGGCACTGAAGTGATATTAACTGAGTTGATACCACCTTACAGTAGTGTTATTGCTTAATGAAAGAGTAATGATCTGGAAGATTATTCCAATATATTATGACTTTCAAGTCTAGGAAATTAGTGTTTTGATCCTTCATTCCTAATGTGATGGGAACAGCTCACTTCCTCTAGGTCTCTGCGGGACTATTTGTAATCCACCAAAAGTATTAAATACTAGCTAACACAGTGATGTTGAGGCATGGTTTGATTTAGCGATGTATTTTATTACTGCTATTATTAACCTTGTTTTTGATGTGTAAACTTTATTCTTAATTTTGGAAGGTTTTTGATTCAAAACTGTATTTTTTTTAAAGGCAATTGGGTGGAATGGCAAGTTGTCCCTTCAGATCAGTTTCACCGTTGCTTCAGTGCAGCTGTCTCATTAATTTTGGGTTCGGGATGGAAGCTGACAGATCACAGAAAACTCCTTTTGCAAGATGGAAAAAACAGCTTTTCAAATACTCTGTCATTTGTCATAAACCAATATCTTTTTAGTATCAAAAATTAGCTTAATTTTCCAATTCATGCAGCTGTATTAAATCAGTTTATAATAAACATCCCATCATTTATCTAAACCTCTCTGAGGTCTAGCTGTCTCTCATTACCTTGACCTGAGCAGAGTTAGCTATTAAACCAGTTGGAATGTCCCTAAGCCCTTATTCTCCATATTTTCCCCATCTGTGAAATACAATCAACAGTACACCAAGAAGCATAAATAATTGCAAGAAAAAATTTATTTATACATGTTAAATTGTTTTCAAGTAATATTGTCTCAACTAAGCAGCATAACACATTGTTGAAATGTCAGCGCCTTTTTCCATGCAAGACTTTTTAAAATTCTGTAACTCCTAATTAGAGGTGCTTTTTGAAAAGACTGAAGTGCAATATCCTCCTGTTGTCAAAACTGCAGGCTAACAAGATTTTAAATTTTTTTTTAATATATATTTGATTTTCCCCTATTCTAACATTTTTCTGTCTTCAAGGTGTTAAATTATGCTCGGTCATTAATTATAGAACATAGAACACTACAGCACAGAACAGGCCCTTCGGCCTTCGATGTTGCGCCGACCAATATAAAAAGCAATGCCCCTCCAAACTACACCATTCCCTTCCCTTCCATATACTTATCAACTAACCTCTTAAACGCCACCAAACTTGGCGCATCTACAACTGCTGCAGGCAGGGCATTCCACTCCCGAACCACCCGTTGGGTAAAGAACCTACCTCTGATATCCGTCCTATAACTATCACCCCTTAATTTAAAGCTGTGTCCCCTCGTGCTAGCTTTCTCCATCCTAGGAAAAAGGCTATCACTGTCCACTCTATCTAAACCTCTCATCATCTTATATGTTTCGATAAGGTCCCCTCTTAGCCGCCTCCTTTCTAACGAAAACAACCTCAAATCCTCAGCCTCTCTTCATAAGACCTGCCCTCCATACCAGGCAACATCCTGGTAAACCTCCTCTGTACCCTCTCCAATGCCTCCACATCTTTCTTATAATGTGGGGACCAGAACTGCACACAGTACTCCAAGTGCGGCCTCACTAGAGTTTTGTACAGTTGCAACATGACGTTGCGGCTCCGAAATTCAATCCCCCTACCAATAAAAGATAAGACTCCATATGCCTTCTTAACAACCTTCTCGACTTGACTGCCTACTTTCAGGGATCTATGCACATACACACCAAGATCCCTCTGTTCATCTAGACTACTAATAATCCTACCATTTGCCCTATACTCTACACATTTATTATTTCTGCCATAGTGCATTACCTCACACTTTTCCACATTAAACTCCATTGGCCACCTCTCGGCCCAGCTCTGCAACTTGTCCAAGTCCCTCTGCAAACTATAACATCCCTCTTCACTATCTACCACTCCACCGACTTTAGTGTCATCTGCAAATTTACTAATCCATCCTTCAATACCCTCATCCAGATCGTTTATAAAAATTACAAACAGCAGGGGCCCCCAAACAGACCCCTGAGGTACACCACTTGTCACCGAACTCCACGATGAATATCTCCCATCAACCACCCCCCTCTGTCTTCTATCCGCTAGCCAATTCCTAACCCAATTAGCTAAATCACCTTCTATCCCATACATCTGCATTTTCTGCAGAAGTCTTCCATGGGCCACCTTATCAAACGCCTTACTAAAGTCCATACTCCAAGAATTCACGCGAATGGCCATTATGCATCCAAATCCAGACAGTGATTGTCAAAATTTTTGATTGAGATGGGAATTAATAATAAATAAATAATGTTGATATTCACAAATGCACTTTATAGTAAACTCACAGAATAATGACAAATTTTGCCCCATCCCGAGCCCAAAGCTTTCATAATTCAACTAGCGTCTGAATTATGGTGAGATATTAGGGTGATAATTAAAGGGATACTCTATAAGTAATAAAAAGAACTAAGGTAAATTATGATTGAAAACTAGTGCAAAATATCAAGAAGGATAGCAAAAGCTTCTATGGGTACATAGAAGAGAAGAGATTCACTAGGATGAATATTGGTCCCTTGGAAGGTGAAACCGGAGAATTAATAGTGGGGAACACTGAAATGGCAGAGATACTAAATCAATACTTTGCCTCGGTTTTCACGGTGGAGGACACTGGTACCATTGCTATAGGAATGGGCAAGCAGAATAATAGGGTAAAACCTAAAACAACATAGCTAGGGAAAAGGTACTCAACAGACAACTGGGGTTAGGAACAGATAAGTCCCCCAAGCCTGATGGCCTACATCCTCAGGTATTAAAGGAAGTGGCAGTGGAGATAGTGGATCCATTAGTTATAATATTCTAAAATTTCCTGGACACAAGAAAGTTTCCATAGGATTGGAAAAATGCTAATGTAATACCTTTATTCAAAAATGGAGAGAGGCAAAATATTGGAAATTAAGACCAGCTAATTTAACATCTGTTATTGGAGGAATGTTAGAATTAATTATTTTGATTTCCAGGACAGCTGGAAAGTCAAAACGCTATCTATCAAAGTCAGCATGGCTTTATGAAGGGCAAATCATGTTTGACTAATTTGCTAGAGTTCTTCGAAGATGTAACAAGCAAAGTGGATAATGAGGATCTGGTAGCTGTAATATATCTGGACTTCCCGAAGATATTTGATAAGATGCTGCACGAAAGATTAATTCTCAAGATTAGATTACATGGGATTAGGGGTAATTTATTTGCTTGGATAAGTGACTGGCTGATAGACAGAATGTGGAGATGCTGGCAATGAACGGGGTAAACACAGTAAGGAGTCTCACAACATCAGGTTAAAGTCCTCTAGGTTTATTTGGTAGCAAAACCCACTAGCGTTCGGAGCACGGCTTCTTTGTCAGTTAAGTGGGAGTTCTGTTCATAAACGGGGCATATAAGGACACAAACTCAATTTACAAAATAGTGGTTGGAATGTGAGCCCTTACAGGTAATCAAGTTTTAAAAGTACAGACAATGTAAGTGGAGAGAGTGTTAAGCACAGGTTAAAGAGATGTGTATTATCTCCAGGCAGGACAGTTAGTGAGATTTTGCAAACCTAGGCAAGTGATGGAGATTACAGATAATGTGACATGAACCCAAGATTCATGTGCTTAACAGTCTCTCCACTTACATTGTCTGCATCTTTAATACTTGACTACCTGTAAAGACTCTCGCATTCCAACCATTATTTTGTAAATTGAGTTTGTGTCTTTATATGCCCTGTTTGTGAACAGAACTCCCACTTACCAGACAAAGAAGCAGTGCTTCAAAGGCTAGTGGATTTTGCTACCAAATAAATTTCTTGGACTTTAACCTGGTGTTGTGAGACAGAAGACAGAGAGTTGAGATAAATGGTTTTTCTTCTGGATGGCAGTAAGTAACTAATGAGTGCCACAGAATTTGTTCATTGGGTCGGATCTATTTACGATCTATATAATCGACTTGGATACAGAGATGGAAAGCTCAATAGCCACATTTGCAGATGGCATAAAATAGGCAGACTAGTAAGTTGCAGTGAGGAAATAAGAACCTTACAAATGGATATAGATAGGCTAGGAGAGTGGGGCAAAATGTGACAAATGGAGTTTAACCTGGATAAGTGTGAGGTCATGTATTTTGATCAGAAAAATGGGAAAGTGATTTATTACCTAAATGGGAAGAGACTACGAGGTACTCTGATGCAGAGGGATATGAGTGATTTCGTATATGAGCTACAGCAAACTAGGATGCAGGTACAGCAGATAATAAAAAAGCGAATGGAATGTTGCATTTATGGCTAAAGGAATAGAATATAAAGGTAAGGGAACATTTTGCAACTATGCACAGCATTGGTGAGATTGCACCTGGAGTATTGGCCACAATTTTGGCCCCTTATTTTGAGAAAAGAGGCAGTTCACAGGAGGTTCACTAGATTGATTCCAGAGATGTTTGTCGTATAAAAAGAGTTTGAATAGTTTAGGCCTATACTTTCTGGAATTCAGAAGAATGAAGGAGATCGAATTGAGGTATACAAGATGACAAAAGATATGGATAAAACAGACATGAAGCATTCCTCTTGTGGGGCATTCTAGGATAAAGATAGCAAATTCAAAACACAGTTGAGAAGAAAACTATTTCTCTCAAAGGGTTATGAATCTATGGAATTCGCTATCTCAAAGTGTGGTGGATGATGGGACAGTGAATAAATTTAAGGAGGAGTTACATAGATTTTTAATTGGTAATGGATTGAAGGGTATGGGGATTAGTAGTATGTCAGCCGTGATCGAATGGTGGAGCAGATCCGATGGCCCAAATGGCCTAATTCTGCTTCTATATCTTATGAGCTTACGAACTTGCAGAAAAAGGTTAGACTGTATCTGTGGATGAAAAACAGAATTAGCAGATGGAATTTTGCCTATGGCGTACCTTTCCTGATGGCGGAATCGGAAGTGTACAACACTTCTGCTTTCCTGCTTTTACCCAATTCCCTCACTATTTCAGTTAAAATTTGAACTGCTGACAGCATACACAGGGATGTGCAATTCTGCAGCAGATGGTGTTTTTTAGTGGTGAAACATACTTTTTGCTTGCAATGATACAGCAGTCGGTGGGCTATAAAAGAGCCTCTTGATCAAACACAGGAATTAGGAGCAGAATTAAGCCATATGGCTCCATTTTTGGATGATCAAGGCTAATCTGATTGTGGTCTCAACTTCACTTTCCTATCTACCTCCAACTCCCTTTTCAATCAAAACTTGGCCTTAAATATACACAGCTCTCTTGGGAAGAGGATTCTATAGACTAATAATGATCATTAAAGAAAAACAAAAATTCTCAGTCTTAAATGGGGAACGCCTAATTTTTAAACTGTGCCCCCTATTTTGGCCCCATCACCAGAAGAAACATCTTCTCCACATTTGCTCTGTCAAGTCCTCTACAGGATCGTATGTGTTTCAATCAGATTGCCTGTCATTCTTGTAAATTTCAGTGCTTAACCCTTGCTTAGAAATTAATCCCTTCATCCCAGAAATCTGTCAAATCCCTGTAACGTAACACTCCACTAACTGTAGTTGCCAACCCATAAATGACCCATTTGTCTCAACTCTCTGCTTCCTGTTACCTAGTAAGAGTCTGGCAACACCAATTTTAAATCCAACTGATTTATTTGATAGTAAACCTGCTAGCTTTCGGCTTTTATGCCTTTCGCCTGACAAAGGCACAAACGCCGAAAGCTAGCAGGTTTACTATCAAATAAATCGGTTGGATTTAAAATTGGTGTTGCCAGACTCTTACTGAGTTTACCCCAGTCCAACGCCGGCATCTCTACATCCTGTTACCTAATCAATCCTCTAGTAATGCTAATATGTTGCCTCCCATACCATGAGCTCTTTATGTCGTGTAATGACCTTAGATGTGGCATCTTATCAAATGCCTTTTGGAAATCTAAGTCCACTGCATCTCCAGTTCCTCCTCTACCTACTTGTTTGTTCCTTCAAAGAATTTTAATAAAATACTTGAATATGATTTCCCTGGTCAAACAGGAGGCCTTGCACCATGGCCAAAACTTTCTTGCCTAACTCCGTTGTCTTTATCATAAGTACAAAAGTAGCATGGTTTTTTTTCAGAATTAAATTTCACCTGTGAGTGTTTTGCATTATACTAGTTTTGCTTTATTCAGGTGTACATAATTGTTATGTGTTCAGGCTAGCTTCACTGGAAAACTAAATGTACTGGTACACCTTGCGTTTGGCACATACTGGTGGTTTCAATGAATTGTGAATGAATGATAATTAAATTCGACTGGGTTGAGGAGGGTCTAGATTGAGCTAACCCATCACAGAACTTAGGGAGACTCTCTGGCTTCAGTTTATCTGTGTGTTGGCTGAGCGTGGCTTTTAGTTGCAATTTGAACCTTGTGTGAGTCGCAGCTCATTAAATAAGTTAGGCTTATACTCTCAGCTTGAATGTTATAAGGAATGGAAGCTGAATCTATGCCCAGTTTGAAACTAATGCTAGAATTTACAGTAGGCCTTAGTTTTTATTGCAATCAAAATAATCAGACTCTGGGAAGTATTAAAAAGTAACCATAAAAAGAGACTGAGGCCTTCACAATTGAGGGAGGTAAATGCAAGTCTTATGTTTGAGAATAGCTGAAGCGACAGAGTATTTTCCAGACAATTGTAGCATACTTACAGGAGGTCCCATTCCAACTGTAAATAACTTCAACA
The DNA here is from genome assembly GCA_024679065.1 of Sphyrna mokarran. Lineage (NCBI taxonomy): Eukaryota > Metazoa > Chordata > Chondrichthyes > Carcharhiniformes > Carcharhinidae > Sphyrna > Sphyrna mokarran. The sequence continues at coordinate 71,973,582 of JAGIQG010000008.1, read as the reverse complement.
TTGATGAATCTTATAAGAGAATTTTTGGAGATGTTAAACGCCTCAGTGCATATCATAAGTAGTTATACACCATATTGTTAGATTAACTGTGTTTTTGTTTAATTTGCTCAGTATACGATACCGTTTGGTTTGTTGAAAAAAAAGTGAAATCTTGTGGTACCCTTCTACTAGTTAAAATAAGTTACTCATTTTTTTTTAAATGTATTAATATGAGTAACTGGATTGTAACAGCTTATCATCAGGAAGCAGAGATTTTGTATCTGTCTGCATACCGCTTTGTGGGCACCATAAGAGAGTTCATGGAGCCCACAAGAGCTTCAAGTTTTTAGGTGTCCAGATTACCAACAATCTGTTCTGGTCCCCCCACACTGACTCTATAGTTAAGAAAGCTCACAACACCTCTACTTTCTCAGAAGATTAAGGAAATTTGTCATGTTAGCTATGATACTCACTAACTTTTACGGAAGCACTATAGAAAGCATTCTCTTTGATTGTATCATGGTTTGGTATGGATTCTGCTCTGCCCAAGACCGCAAGGATCTACAAAAGGTTGTGAATGTAGCCCAATCCATCACGCAAACCATCTATTGACTCTGTCTACCCCCTGCTGCCTCGGCAAAGCAGCCAGCATTATTAAGAACTCTATGCACCCCAGACATTCTCTCTTTCACCTTCTTTCTTTGGGAAAAAGATACAAAAGACTGAGGGCACGTACCAGCTGTCTGAAGAACAGCTTCTTCCTTGCTGCTGTCAGACTTTTGAGTGGACTTACCTTGCATTAAGTTGATCTTCCTCTACACCCTAGCTATAACTGTAGCACTACATTCTGCATTTTCTCGTTTCCTTCCCTATGAACATAGAACATAGAACATTACAGCAGAACAGGCCCTTCGGCCTTCGATGTTGCGCCGACCAATTAGGAACAACCAGTGACCCTCTAACCTAAACCATTCCCCTTTCATCCATAAACTTATCTACTAACCTCTTAAATGCCACAAACTTGGCGCATCTACAACTGACGCAGGCAAGGCATTCCATACCCTTACCACCCTCTGGGTAAAGAACCTATCTCTGACATCTGTCCTAAAACCACTACCCCTTAATTTAAAGCTATGTCCCCTCGTGCTAGCTTTCTCCATCCTAGGAAAAAGGCTATCACTGTCCACTCTATCTAAACCTCTAATCATCTTATATGTTTCAATAAGGTCTCCTCTTAGCCGCCTTCTTTCTAACGAAAACAACCTCAAATCCCTCAGCCTCTCTTCATAAGACCTGCCCTCCATACCAGGCAACATCCTGGTAAACCTCCTCTGTACCCTCTCCAATGCCTCCACATCTTTCTTATAATGCGGGGATCAGAACTGTACGCGGCCGCACTAGAGTTTTGTACAGTTGCAACATGACGTTGCGGCTCCAAAATTCAATCCCCCTACCAATAAAAGCTAAGACTCCGTATGCCTTCTTAACAACCTTATCGACTTGATTGCCAACTTTCAGGGATCTATGCACACATACACCAAGATCCCTCTGTTCATCAACACTATTAAGAGTCCTACCATTAGCCCTATACTCTACACTCTGAGCAGTATGTTTTGTCTGTATGGCACACAAGAAATATTTTTCACTGTATGATAATACATGTGACAATAATAAATCAAATCAAATAAACTTGCCCCGCATATAGGATAGTACAGTGGTTAGCGCTACGACCCCACAGCTCCATGGACCCTTGTCCAATTCTGGCCTGGGGTGACTGTCTGTGTGGTGTTTGCATATTCAGTGTGTCTGCATGAGTTTGCTCTGGGTGCCCTGGTTTCCTCCCACATTCCAAAGATGCGCAAAGCTGGGTTGATTGGCAATGGTAAATTGCCCCTTGGTGTCGGGGGAATTAGCAGGATAAATACATAGTGTTATAGGATATATGAGGTCTGGGTGGGATTATTATCAGTGCAGGCTTGATGGGTCAAATGGTCTCCTTTACACTGTAATGATTCTATAGTTTCTGATGAAAGATTATTCATCTGAAACATTAATTCTGTTTCTCACTGCATCAATACTACCTGATATGCTGGACATTTCCAGCATTTTTGCTCCCGTTGTGTAAAATTCCAATGACAATACCTTGTTCCATTCACACAAAGATTTTTAATTAAATTCCAAGAAATGTTTCCAGTCCAATGTTTTGAAAATTAACTGTGTATTCAAGTTCCTATTATAACAGGATATCTCCTTTTCTTTTGATACTTGAATAATTGTTTACAGGTTAGAGAAGGGAGCAAAAATTTTTACAGTTACCCTGACTTCTATGTACATATCTAACTGCCATCTCGTTTTCTTTTTCCAGAGGGTTTTTAACGTTTTATACCCAATGCCGCCAGACCAGAGAAGACATGTTAGTATAAACTCGGCACGTTGGCTTCCAGAACCTGGGATGGGTCTAGCATATGGAACCAATAAAGGAGACCTAGTGATTTGCCGGCCTGTGTAAGTACAATTTAATATTCAGGTGCACTTTATCCAAAATAATTGTCTTGAAATATTTTTTTCAAAAATATGGATGTTTTGAAGCAAATGAATCTACTACTTTGAAGTCTGGCCCAAGTTCTTGGTGCCACACAATAGAACAGTATGACACACTAACCCACATGCTGGCCCAATCGTGAGAGCATTGACACATTACAAAAGAAACCAACTTATATTTCTGTCCAGGGACATCCAGACATTACACATCCTTGGTGGTGATGCCACAGGACAAAAAGTCCAATTTGGCTGAAGCATATGCATCGTTGATGCATTTAAGTGGACTGTTTTTGCATAAATGTAGGAGAAGAAAATAGAGGGATACAAGATCGGAGGAATCAAGGTGAAAATAGCTGATTTGAATGGGAAAAAGGTCGTGTGAGGCATAAATATCAGTATTGACCTGTTACACTAAATGGTCTATTTCAGTGCTGCAGATTCTGTGTTCCTCTGTACAGATGTTTTCTAGAACATCAGAGTCAAGCTTTTACTTTAGCAGCTACTTTTTATTTCTAGTTGATTTCTGTCATTGGGATTTCATATGAGACATCACTTTTCGTTGGATGAAATAGATTCTGTTTTGTAACAACGGTCATTACTCAGTAAACCAAAGTTGGATTTTATCCTTATAATATTGGTTGGGATGTCAAGTTCATTATTTGAGGAGTTGTGAATGATTTGGAATTATCATTGTGAAGCTATACTCCTTGCCTTATGATAAAGACATGATTGTTAATGAATCAAATTAAAATGGTTGAACCAAGGAAACACTTGCAATGATCTCCTGCAATTGTAGCAATTGACCTCCAACAGCCAGACCCATGTTGGTATCAATTATCATCCATCCACTGAGGACTTTTGTTTGAATCCATTGACCACAATTTTTCTCCCCATTGCCATTTTCAGTTGGATGCTGTCTTGATGTTGTAGGTAACTGCTATAGCTTCTCTTTGCCATTGGTTCTTGCACGTGTGGCTAGATCAGGGCTGTGCTCAGGTCTCGAGTCATAATTTTGCTAGAATTTATATAGTATAAGTTATTGATAGTTGTTTGCTAAGTTGGATGGGGTGGGAGTGTAGGTGGGGGTTTACGTTTTACTTTAACCACTTGGTCTTCTACATATAATTATATGGAAAGAAAGTTTCTTATTGAGTATATCAAGTTGTGAGTATATCATGCTGCTACCAAATAAGCACCAGTTACTTAAAATAAGAATTTCTAATGCCCATGTGCTGAAGTATAGGAATTATACTATTTAAAATGATTACAGTATAAATTGTTGTCATGTATATGTAGACAGTACACTAAGCAATTTTGTTATCTGAGAAGTATTCATGTGTAGATTACACATGGCAAAATGTTGTATTTCTATATTTTTTGAAATGTCATCCCAGAAGGTGAAAATCGTACTGGCAATAATTTCTGTTGCAGCTGGCAGTTTTTGAGTCTTCACCCATGTGTATATTTATCCATTTGAGTTCAAACCAACAAGTTCATGAAGCTATTTTTAAAATTAACTTGTGAGATGTGTGCATCGCAGGCTAAGCCAGCATATATTGCTCAGTGAGAAGGTGTTTGATGAGCTGCCTTCTTGAACTGCTGCAGTCGCAGAGGTGCAGGTACACCCACAATATTGTTAGGAAGAGTGTTCCACGATTTTGACCTAGTAATAAACAACAGCATATTTCCAAGTCAGGTTGGTGAGCAAGTTGCAAGGGAACCTCCAAGCGATGGTGTTCCCAGGTAGTTGCTGCCCTTGTTCTTTTAGATGGTTGTAGTCATGAGTTTGAAAGATGCCTAAGAAGCCTTGGTGAATTCCAGCAGTGTATCTTGATGTGTGTTGACAATGGAGAGATTGAATATTTGTGAATGGAATGCCATTTGAGCAGACTGCTTTGTCCTGGATGGTGATGCATTTGGATCAGTTGGAGCTGCAAGTCCTATTTCATTCTTGACTTATTTCTGAAAGATGGTGTACAGGCTTCGAGGAGTCAAAAAGTAAATTACTCTCCAAAAAATCTAGGCTTTAGCCTGCTCTCATAGTCACAATATTTATCCGGTTAATCCAGTTGAGTTTCTGATCAACGGCAGCTGCTGGGAGAGTGATAGTGGGGGATTCAGCGATGATAATGTCATTGAATGTCAAGAGGTGATGGTTAGATCCTCTTTTGTTGGAGATGGTCTTGCCTGGCACTTATGTGACATTAGTGTTATTTGCCACTTGTTAGCCCAAGCCTGGATATTGCCCAAGGTTTGCTGCATTTGGATATGAACAGCTTCAGTTTTTGAGGAGCCGTGAATGGTGCTGAACATTGTGCAATCAGTGACTATAGAGGGCACTTCTGATGTGTCTGTTGCTACACACAATGTACAAATTTGCACCACTGCAAGAATAATCTGACGAATAGTGAGAAGAATGCATCGCTTACTATTCACCCCTCTGCATAACCCAAAAAAACTTGGATATATTGAAGTCACTTGTAACATACCAGCTGATCCTCCAGATTAGATCAGCTAATGCAACGCATCACTGGAATTGCACCAGGAATCTTCACATGGGGGGCCATATTTCAAAATTTTGCTCATTCAAGAAACCGATGAGCAAATTTTGAAAAGATAAAATTTTGCACAACTTTAAACACACAATCTTTTTTAAAACTGAGGTGTGTTAAGAAAAGCTTGTCAAACAAAGATAAACAATTCATAAATGAAGCAGAATATTCTAGTGTAATAAGGTGAGTATGTGTGTGCACGTACGTGTGTGCTTGTCCACCAATCCACTCACTCTTTAATCTCAGCCCCTGTGCTCCCTCAGCCCCTGCATAGGCCCTATTTCCTGCACCTTTGCTCCCTGCCAACTCCACTCTCTGGGTCTTGCTCCTGCTCCTTGGCTTTCCAGCCTTCGGCTATCCAGGCCCTGCTCTTTGGCTCCCCAGTCCCTACAACCTAGCTTCCATGCCCTTAACTCCATGGCTCCTCCTCCGATGCATTGCCCTTCGTTCCTCAAGCCCTGAACTGACTACTGCTTGTGTGTATTGCTCCTCCAATCTCAGATTGTTTCTTTCCCACATTTGTTGATAAGCTGAGCCTATCATGGGAAAGAAACAGCTTGTGCAGAAGAAACAGCTCCATGCACATTCTATTTGACCAAAATTTTGGAAACTGGTCCTGGGGACACAAGGAGGGGACTCGAAGACCAAATTCAGCCATCGGACTGCACTTTGGGCAGACTTGTTCTGTTCAGTAATATATCATGCATTGCATAAATGCAATCATGATATGGAGGAACTTCAATTCAATGCGGGTGACACAGAGTTGCAGATAGTGGCAAGGAATGTCAAAGACTACAGCAGGATGAGGATAGTTTGCAGACTTAGGCAGAGAAATGGCAGATGGCGTTTAATATGGACAAATGCGAGGTGGTTTCTTGATTCCCAATGTCTGAAATTAACAACATGTTTAAAATTGAAATTAGTCCTTCTAAATTGCACCATCTCTATGATGAACAGTAGCTCACAATAGGAAAGTAGAAGATTCAAAAGTCAGACTTTATTTTTTGATGAAATATATTGAAAAAAATATAGTTGAACAATTTGGTAGAAAAGCATCAAAATTTGCATTTATAACAGTTAAACAAGGAAAAAGCCAAAGACTGTTAGGGTTTTATTTATTTTGTTTTACTCCAGATAAATTTTTTTGATGGAACATCGTCAGTCAGTTCCATAAGGGAACCTTTGCTGTGTTCCACATGTGCTTTCATTTACTCGGACTTTGAGGTAAGTGATTAGTGCACCCAGCCATCTGACGATCTTCCTTCCATTGTTTGCTGATCGGCCTTGTCATCTGTTCATGATCTTTTTTGAAAGGCAGCAAAACAAACACTGCATTAGACTGTGGCACAACCTTTAACTGGCAAACACTTTTATAGGGCAGTATATTTTTTAAAAAGTGAACTATCACAGCAACACAACATAGATTTTACAGTGCTTATTAAACTTAACTTTCTATTTATTCAGTAAGATAGTCTACAGCTGATAAAGAAACAAATGTACTCTGCCGTGTAAATAATTTGAATACTGTAGTAGTGGGATGAATTTTATCAATGATTGCAAAATCCCACTGCCTGGGTTGAAAACAGGAGATAACTCCTCTTCAACGGTGGCAGGACACTGCGGTGGCATTTTGCCAGCAGTGGTAAAAACTGACAGTTGAGCAACTTCATCTGCTGCACTGTTAGCAGTGGCCATTGCTGCGGGTGAGAGATTGTTTCAGTGGAGAGTGCTCTCAAAAGATAGGTCACTGTGGATGGGAGGAATCCTAGAACCTGGAAACTAGGATCTGGAAATTAGAGGCAATTGCAGCTGTGGGCTTCTCCATAGATCTTAAAACTTACGTTGTGGAAGAGATTCCTATCCCTGGAATCCACTGGAAGGCCAGCAGGGTTTTCCTGGAGGGCAGAGATGGGCTCCACATGTGATGGCAGGCCAAACAGTTTGCAGAGGTGGTGGCGAAGTTTATTTGGCCACTTCGATATCTAATTGGTCATTCAATGGGTAGTCACGCTGCCAAATTTCCCACTGCTGCCAATATAGCATGATTAAAAAGCAGAGGAAATCCAGGAGAAAATAGTTTCATTTCAAAATAGTCCCATTTTAAACTAAGTAATTAACAGTGTTGCCTTAAGTTTCTTTGACATTTTCCTTGCTCTTCAAGCACAGTCACCTCCACTGGCCAGCCAGTATTCATGTTGGTTGGTTGGTTGGGAGTTCTTGAAAACTTCCACTGTAAATGAGCAGGGTGAGCATAACACTGAGAGGTGCTCTAGAACTGCCCAACCAGAGTGAAACATCTGCATTCTAAGTCTGTGACATGGTGACTCTGGAATGGCTCTCTATAAACCAAAATATTCCAAAAAATGTAAATAGAAGCATGATAAATTAATTAAAATTCTTTGTAGTTTGGATTAACAAGGACTGATGATGAAACTCCATCTGTATGTTTCTTGCATAAAATGTTACGTTACTAGGATGTTTCTTGTACAAAATATTTATTTTGTACTTGGATAGTAGCACACTTTAGTGCCAAACAGTTCAATGTCTTTTTAGCAACACAAATATAGCCTCCTGGCAATAGTAACTGATTAACCTCTGATAGGAACAACTTTTTATTTCAACATGGAAAATGCTAGTTCATTATAGAGAAAACTCAGGATTGTCTGCAGGTAAATTAACACAGTGAAATAATGGACTGTGGCATTAGTTACAAGTTAATACATTGACTAGTACTCTAGTTACCATTATGAACTGTTATCTCCAGTTCTCTACTAAACAAAATAACCCAGACTCACTTTTGATACATCTACAGCATAGTCATATTACATCTGTTGGGCAAACAACTGAAGGAATAGATAATACTACTGATCTTCAGAAATGTTCTTTCTCATTCATTTTTAAAAATCTATCAATATATGAATAACAGTATATCTGCTGGCTGTGCATGTCTCTTACTTTAGATGCAACACTCTGCCACTGCACATCTTAGGATAGAATTGCCATTTAGATTGAAGCTGGTGATCTGAATGCAAACTGAGCCCAAAATTATGCCAATTTTGAGAAGCATTTTTGTGTTTTTCCTGCTGAAACTAATTTGCATTTTTCAAATGCAAAATGTGCAATTGGGCAGTGTTTCAGAACATAATTTTTTATAGTAAAAATTTTCTTTATAAATAGTCCTTGTCAAAATTAGAAGTAGGAACTTGATGTCATTTGATTAATACTGATGAAAATGGGTTTATCATGCACTGTAATTAACATTTTATCAATCTACCAACTGTGAGTGAGCCAAGTTACTTTGAAAATGTTATATCAAAGTTCTTGCTAGTTGGGATACAGTTGTCAATTTTTAAAAATGTCCCTTTAAGTATCTGTGTGACAGCTTAATTTGAAGGTCTACAAATGAGTTCAGTTAAGAGATTCCCAGGAGTAACTAGTTCATCCAGTTTTGAGTGGGGTTAGTTTCTAACTCACTGTCACCATCCCCACTTCCACAGGGGACCCCAAACTTAACTATATAATTTAAGCAGGACATTCCAAATCATTACCATAATGAGATCAGTTATTTCTGATGTTTAGAAGGCCTGACTGCTATTGGTAAAAATCTATTTAATTCAGATAGGATTTATTTTAGCAATACAGTCAATTTTGTTTGTTAACTGAAGTGCTAACTTAATCAACAGTTTGCGCTTCCAATGCATTGTTTTTTATGTTAAAAGTTGCACATGTTTGGGAGGCATAATAAAGTACTATACATGGTCCATACGTAAGTTCTTTTGGTTCTCAGTGAGTTGGGACCACTACTTCTCCCAACCGTACACAGTCCACTCCCCAGCTCTCAACCTCCACCTCAGTCCCACAGTTGAAGTGTCCCTTATTTTATTCTTTGAGTTGGTCAGCCTGTCCCCTCATTCAGTTCTTTTCTTCTTTCGCCTCACTGCCTTGTTTTCCAGCCTTTCTATCTTATGCACGCATCTTTTGATATGTTTATGAAGTGTTCGAAGAAAGCGTCAGAATTCATACATTTCTGGAAAAAGGCAAATTAATGAGGATTAAAAAACCAAAAATAAAAGCAACACAGATATTGAAAATCTGAAATAAAAATGGAAATGAAAATGTCCTTCAAATGCTGACTGAGTAGCTGTATAATTTCACAATGTTCACTCTTTCACTTCAGATCTCAAAGCCCATTCTGACCTGCAGCTGTTTTTATCCATTTGTGTCAAAACAGCAATGTTCCAATAAGTTATACCATTCACTTTATTTTTAAGAATAACTTATTGAAAGGCATTGATATATGTAATAGCACATTTGTATTAATAGGCTGTTCACAATATTTAGCATCCCAGGTACTATACAGAAGATGTGAGATAATTACTGCCTGACTTACCTAAAATTTCCAGCATTTTCTTTCTTTGTTTCAGATTTCTAGGATCCAGCAGTATTTTGATAAAATACCCTACCAACATAGTGGTTAGCACTACTGCCTCACAACGCCAGGGACAGGTTCTATTCCGGCTTTGAGTGACTGTGTGGAGTTTGCACATTCTCTCCATGTCTTCTTGGTTTCCTCCAGGTGCTCCGGTTTCCCCTCACAGTCGCTTCAGTTTCCCTCACGGTCCACTGATCATGCTAAATTCCCACTTAGTGTCCCAAACCTCCCTTAGATTAGGGAGATTGTCAGATAAATGGGTTGGGTTATGAGGATGGAGCAGGGGATGAGTGCCTAGGTGAGGTACTATGTCAAGAGTTGGTGCAGACTCGATGGGCCGAATGGCTGCCTTCTACACAGTAGGGATTCTATATTCTAAATGAAAACAGCTGAGACATGAACTTCACTGCTAAACTGCTTTTTTTAGGCATTCAGATCCTGTGAACAGAAATAAAAGAAATTGTGAACCAGAAGGTTCTGTTGAATGATAAATCTTCACAATACATTGTTTTCATTGTATTGAAATTTTTAGACTTTAAACAGTCATTTGCGCAACTTTGCATTGATTATTCCACACTAATGTTTGGCATCAGTATTCAGCGACATTAAAAATGTGCGGAAATGGTGGCTCCGTTGGATATGTGCAGCCCATTAACTTTGTTTCATTTGCCACTCTTTTATATGTTCAAAGTTAATTTATCATTTCCCATCATCTGTCTCAATCAAAGCACAAGTGTATGTACATTTCTAGAAACAAATCACATGCACGTACTGTTTATTTTTCATATTGATTTCTACATCCACTTTTAAAATGAGCACTGTTTCCACAAACTTGTCAAGCTGTCATTACCACATCTGGCAGGGGTGGTGCTGAAACTACTCAATTTGCATCTTTGGTTGCAGAGTGCACATGGATGAAGGATATGTGTCAACAAACACTGCCTGTATGCTTTCCAAAATGCTGTGAATTTCGCACTTCCACTTGCTTTTGTCAATGGTAAAAATGAATATATATAAAAACAAAGAGAGAAGATTAAATGTCAGAATTACATCTACCAACCTGAATTTGTTACTAATAACCCAGAGACATGGGCTAATCAAGGGAACGCAAGTTGAAATTCTATCTTAGCTGTTTGAGAATTTGAATTCCATTTTTAGAAGCTGGGAATTAAGGAAAATAATTAGAAAAAATTGACTACAACTTGCCTGATTGCCATAAGCACCTACCTTGTGCACTGATGCCCTTTTAAAAAGAAAACCAGTTATCCTTACTCAGTGACTTCAGTACCACACCACTGTGTTGGCAACCAGAAGTGGCCCAGCACTCTACGTACTTGTATTTTTTTAAAAAACTTCTAGGGATGGGCAATAAATGCTGACTGTGCTAGCAACCTCATGCCCCAAGAATGTTTTTTATTCAGTAGTTTTTGCCTTTTATATCCCTGTTTCACCTGAAGCTGACACTTAATTCTAATGCAGATGTTCTATAATGCCACTAAGAAAAGCAGGTTGTAAATAAGGTTTAAGTTTTCTGGCTGTTTTTCAATTACTCATATTTTGAAAATCCAGTTGGATTTAAATGAATTAAAATCTGCTGCTGTAATAGCCTCTGTTTGAAAACATATGATATGCAGGATCACACTAAAGTAATACCCAAAGCACAACAGGTAACATCCTAACTACTGCTCTTGTGAGAATTATCAGCTTCCTCAGCACGGACCAGAAGTTCAATGCTGTGACTTTTGTATTTGGCTCGTACTGTATCAATATCATGTATCTAATCATTCAATAGGTGATATCTCATTTACACAACATGAATTAAAATGAGGATGAACAAAATTACTCCATGTTCTTTAAGGGATTATGAGTTTAATCTCAACAATTGATGGGAGCATTTGTTGAAGTGCAATAAGAGGTGATTACTAGGTTGAGATTTTTTGATATGTCTTAGAAAGATTAGTTTTTGATCCTCTGAGATCAGGCAAGTTAGAAACTGACATGTTTATGTTTTAGTTTCTTGTGTGCTCAATAAGGACCATCAAAAATGAGAAAGTAATTTTTAGCTAGTTCATTCCAGGGTGGTGATTGTCTTATGGAGAATTGGGGAAGGAAAAGAAATTTGATTCTGACCACATTCTGCATCTGCTTTGTTATGCTCGACATTTGCAGTTACTTCGAAATGCCCATTAAATTCAGATGAGAACGTAACATTGAGCAAGCACTCGTGCTGAATTAGATAAACCTCCCCAAGATGAAGGAATAATGATTCCAATTGATTTATAAATTACAAAGAATTCTTGGGGTTGCAGAATTCTTCATGCTGGTGTCATTCTGCATAACCAGCAAAGCAATCTCACATAGAATGTTTATACAATAGACATCACATCACTTAGCATATGTCTGCACATATTTATGAGCACAATTTGAGTGGAGGATTTTAATGACTATTCAATAAGTGACCAAGAGCCCATTTCTCACACAAGTGGGTTGCAATGCCTTTGCAACACTGTGGGTCCAGCATTTTGCTTCAAATCCGATGGGCCATTCTTGTGGATTGATTGTTTTCATCATGTACTTTGGTATGCAGCATTGTAAAATCTAAAATGCAAGATGGATTTTATTGTGTCATCATTCATACCCCAATGAAGTTAATTCTCAAACAGAAGTGTTCTATGTTATCTGGCAGATTATTTAGTCTTCTAACCCCCTGGGTGTTCAGTAGGTACAATGCAAGATTAGGGAACCTGTGTCTCTAATTCGGGTTGTAATTTTGGAGGCAGCGGTTAGAGGTAGCATTCCTGAAGCTTCTATCAGCAGTCAGTACATTGCAAATGCTTTTATCACCAAGGAGTCAGGCCCTGGAATCCTTAGGGGCAAACTATAATGACAGCATACATCCTTGGGAAGTCTAATATTGCAATATTGACCAAGTACTCTGAGGAAATTGAGTAAGTAGATTTAGGAACTCTCCTCCTATCTCACAAAAATAGCGGTGTCTGTGCTTACTGGCAATAATGCTATCTGGAAAAACATCAGAAAAACTCAGCAACACAATGTGACCAGAGGCATAACTGATGGCAGCCATTTTATCCTGCTCTACTCTTGAAGAATACAGAATCTCTAGGTGAAGAGCAGAGGAAAATCTGCCTACCTTTGTTCAATAATTTCTTGATGGCCAAAGAAAGACTAGATTTCACCTTGAAAAAAGTGAAAGTGGAAAATGAAGCAGTCCTTGTTACTCTCAGATTGGTATTAACAAAGCCCTGAAATTTGTATCCTTTGCCAGAGAAGCTTGAGTAAGGCATAATCTTAGTACAGCAAAAATAACAATGATTTTAAAATAAGTGTGACAGTTATCTTCAGTCTCAATAAAAATACAAAACCATATGCTTTCTCAAATGGCTGAGCAAGATTTCTCAAAGAATAACTCCTCCACAAAGACCAGAAGAATCATCGTTTCAATCCTCAGAATATACTATCTGACCAGAGTTTCCACTTCTAAAAGTATGTGTCTCAATATTGGAGAGTACAGGATTGGGCTCAGCTGTAATGTTCACACATCCCCAGCATATATGCATCCCTTTCATTTCATGCTTTAGCCCAAGGAATTAAATATATCCTGCCCATATTTCCTGACAAGTCTCGTGACTAATTACCACTTTAGTGAGGTACTGCCTAGCCAAGGAAACAGACTATTGCACTTGTGGTGAGCAATTCCTCAACTTGCTGTCCAAACCTCGTGTTCCCTCACTCCCAATATTTACCAAAAAAAGTGATTTTTTAAATTTATTTTGCTTCTTCTTTGATTCCATGTCTACAAATACAAAAACATTCAAACTGTAGTGGGAGAGTCCTTGGTTTTGAGCACTTATTGGTGCAGAGGCAACCACTGACCCAGAAACGTTTTGGTAAGGAATGTGTGGTAAAACTGCCTGTGTTTATTTTGAATCCAGAGACAAATTTATTCAACTTCAGATAGGAGCTGTGCTTTGCTGTATTAGCATGCTACCAATAATATACCAACAGCCTTTTTGCCTGTCTTCAAAAACCCTATGCATTCTTTGGAAAATATAATTTATTTGTATAAATAGACCAAATCGATTTCCACAATTGGTAATTGAACAAATGTAAAATGTGATGTGGTGCTCAGTTACATACATTAAGTAGATACTAGGTATAATCTTGGTATGTGCTAATTTCCATGAGTGGGAGTGGCATTGTTTTAGGTTAGGAAGGGGATCAGTTGGATTTTTCCAGTGCAATTTTTTTGTGCCACCTTTGCTGAAACAGTATGTGCTGTGCTGCAATATCAATCTCTTCTGACACTTTCACCACTGAATGGAAAGAATCCATTATTGGAGTCAAAGTTACCACTCTCAGGTATTAAAGACATGGCACTTTTCTTCAAGGTTTTACCCTATACTATTTGTTTTTCCAACTCCCTCAACTGCATATCCAGCACCCTTCTTTCTCTAACTAACAATGTAATTATTAACCCACCACAAGCTAAACTAATTCATGATAAGTAATGCCAACTATAATAATAACTATAATAATTTTCTCAGACTGTTTACTACATAAGTAAATTTGAAAGCTAAAAGCTGAAAAAAAATTGGTATTGTACTTTTGTTGCATGTATTGTCATAGTTTAATTTTAAAATTACCAATAATGTCCATCCATGAATTTTGAACTTCTAGGAAGGACATTTTTCCTAATATTACATTTGTGAAATAGATATTTGTGAATTCTGGTTTGATTAATATATTTACAGGGCTCCAATTTTGGTTTACTTAAAATCTGTGTTTACTTGAAGATATAAATTAATATGCTACATTTCTTCATATCAATCTAGCTCAATAGTGAAGTTTTTGTCACTGTTCTTGCAAAGGAGCAGTACATTATTCAGAAAAGAATGCTGAAAATATTGTCTGAATTTTAGATTGCTGAGCTCAAGCTGTTCTTGCTGGAGGTTGAGACCTTTCTCTTTACATCCATAAATTCATCTGCCTAAAATGTCAAACATATTATCTACTGTGTAACTTTTCTTAGCATGTTAAATTACCTAATAAGAGTTGATGGATTTAGTATTTTATTATGGAAAATTAATTATAATAGTCATGCATATTTGTGACTGAAGTCACATTTGTACTAGGGAAAAGGATACAATTTGCACTTCTTGTAACATATTAAAAGAAAATTATCTGGCACAAGTAGGAAATACACAGATTTGTAAATTTTTAAAGTGGCAAACAATTGGTTAATACCTTGGGTGAAGAAACACTATTCACTTCAAGTTTCTGATCCATCTCTAATTAGACTGAAGTGGTGAACTATTTTGAAACATTTGAGATTGAAAAGTGAACAGCTTCCAGCTTGGAAATAATAGTGGGATGTCCTCTAACTTGTTCCATGCCAAGTTGTTCCTAGTATCCATGGTACATGATTGCAGATTTTCTGTATCCAATGAGTTCGGTACTTATTTAGACCAAAGTTATATGTTGATTCTTTGTTAATGGGAAAAGTTGGATATAATTGGTTGAAATTTTTAAAACTGCCATCTTGTTGACAAAGTAGTGTTTCAATTTTCATGTTTCCCCCTTCTTGACATCCTTCTGAACTAAATTGAAATGAAAGGCTTTCTCCTTGCATGACCCATAATATAGTTTTAGTATAAGAACAAAGGCAGTGTTTCTAAATGTCACTATTTGTTATTTAAATTCGCCCTAAATTGGTTTAGCCTGTCTTTTTTGGGCCTGGTTGCTTTGCAGAGACGTGGTTCTATTCAAAGTGTGGCTCTTCTATTGTAGATGTCCTGAGGCGTTTTACTACTTTCTAAATACGTGTCAGTTATTTAATGTGCTCTCAACCTTAACAGTTTCTATAGGAAAATCCCTCTCCAAGGAGTAATCCACCATCTCTCTTAATACATACAATATATTTAGCAAAAGTAGCATTTGGCTATCAGATTAAACAGGAATAATTTCTTCAGCCTACTAAATTAACAGTTGATATGCATGTACATTTGCTCCAGTTGGTGAAATGAATACTTTGTGATTTTTCTCACTAAAGAGATTGCCTTGGCAATCAAAGGTTTTATTTAGCAAATGGAAAATGATTGATTATTTTTCTAAGAATGTAGCATATTTTCCTCATGTCTATTAATTATTAATATTATTAATTATTTGCATTTGGCCTGTATTTATTAAAACAGTTGTAAACACTGCACTAATTGAAGTTTCACATTGCAATTTACAGTTACAAATTGCTCTGTCAAGATTAAAATGACACACCTCTTTGGAGCAAGATACCAGAATTAGGTGCGCACAGTATTAGCCACAGCCATGCCATCTAATCTACTTGCTAACCTTGCTATTGTTTTCACAATCTCAAAACAAACAAAGTCTTGGGTGACAAATCTTCCTCCCTATGCTGCTTATGAAGCTGACAACAGCCTCCACAAGAGTCCATGTTCAAGGACAGTGTGCTCATAAATTTATTTAACATCTCTCATTCCCTTCAAGGAAACTTAACCCCATCCTTCCCAAAAACAAATTGCTTCCCTTCATTGCACAACTAAATAGTCTGTCAAAATATAACCAAATTTTTAAAAAAACAAGTATTGTGCCTGAATGTAAGTGGCAGTGAACTATTAGAAAATTATTTTCTCATGAAATGAAAAATTATCAATATGTTATCAGAGCTGCCATTATCATCCACTAATTCAAAAAAAAGTTGAAGGAGAAAGCAAGGGTGATTGCATGAAGTACATTTAAACTTTACAGAAAGATGGTGAAAAAAGATTTCCAATGATTAGAAATAAATGACAGCATTTATTTGGCTATATGGATGAAAATCCATGTCTGTCTTGAAGAGAGTTATCTCTTATTAAATGGAACATGCAGTGCAGTTGACATTTCTCACTTCACACATCAATGCAATGAATGGTCTAGCACTTTCAGTAATGGTTCTTAATAACTTTTTTCAAGTCTTTTCATTATATAACTAGGTATAGTGAGCAAAGGATTAATCTTAAGTGCAAAGAATAACTCTCCCAAACTCAGTCTACAGATATTATCAATTCTGTTGACTAATTTTATTAGCACACAAATCTCACTGATTTGCAAGTGCAGCGATGTCAGTTGGGAGCTGAGAAATGCAGTGAGCTACTTCTATGACAGCAATGTAACACTTGAGTATCTTTCACCTTTCCTCAGGAGAAGAGTTGTCTCCACTCACAGCCGTGCCTTTCAATGCCAGCTGTCAGAGGTTTGGGCTGTGACCAGCAGTGCTGTTGCTATCTCACATTAAAAACTCTGCCATAAAAATTATGTCCTTCTGAATGTAAGATATCTTACTGATCCTGGAATCCCTAAAAGGATTGTAAAATTGTGGTATAGTATTACAGTTTTGCTGGGGGTATGGTGTCAATAAATTGAAATATGGAATTAGTGATGCTTGTTAAACCCTTGTTAAACATATGGTTTGTTGTGTCATGGCGATCTCCATTGTTTAAACTTCTTAGGAAAGTGAATAGACATCAATAAGTTTCGAAGAAAGAAGTGCTCTATTAAACTTTCTCCTGTTGAAAGTTTCAAGATGATAATGTAATATTAATATAAACATATTTCATTCAAACCGGATTCATTCTATGCATAATATTCCATAAACAGCAGCACAGGAAGTGTCAGTAAAGTATTAGATTATCTATGTACTTATCCTTATACCCTTTAAACCTGTCCTTTAAAGAAACTGATTAGTAAGTATTAACTGACTTTATGGACAATTTTATTATTTTGTTTTCAACTACGAATTAAAGCCACAATGTTATCTTATAAGACTGTGATGCGTGATCCCTTCCCATCTTTCTCAAGTTGTCTGCAGCTTTTGATGTGAGTGACCACAGTATCCTTGCACAACGTTGTGCCCCCTTTGCTCAGTGGAGTCAGGACTTCTTTGCCTGGGGGTTCCACTCTTAGTTATTGAAGTATAGTCAAAATATCTGACAATGGCTTCTTTCCTTTCTGCACATCTGTGATTCAACTATGCTATTAGTGCAGTAAAAGCTATGATTTGTTCCAGTCATACCTGAGAACATTAAAATCATTGTCCTTAGTCTTGACCATTGTTCAGTAATTGGCAAATATCCCCACTTCTGACCTTATGATGAAAGAAAGATCATTGATGAAGCAGCTGAAGATGATTGGATCTAGGACACTACCCTGAGGAATTCCTGTAGTGATATAATGAACTCCTAGAGCTGAGATGTCAACTACAGCTAACCTTCTTTGTACTAGGTGTAATTCCAACTAGTAGAGAGTTTCCTCCCCAATTTCCGTTGACTCCAATTTTGCTAGGATTCCTTGTTGCCTGATTTGATTAAATGCTGTCTTATGTCATGGGCAGTTGCTCTTATCTCACCTCAGGAGAGGCCTTGTTTCTTCCAATGTCTGTTAGCTCCTTCGCTACTGCAATGCTTTGAGACTCTACATTCCTATAACCCTGGTCTCTTGTTCATCTTCCACTTCGGCCAACTGTAGGTGATTATGCCATCAGCTATCTAGGCACTAAGCTCTGGAATTCTCTCCCTAAACTTCTGCATCTCTCTCTCTCTCTCTCCCCTCATTTAAGGCAACTTGAAAAAGCCACCTCTTTGACCAAACTTTTGGTCATTTGCCCTATGATTCTTTTAACTTGTCATCAATTTTGGTCTAATCCTACTTCCGTAAACGGGTATTTAAAGGAACAGTTTTGTTATTGCATTTCCCCATAGCTATTATTTTTGCAGTTAGAAACTCTTAATGTAATATTGCTTTCATTACTAATGTCTTCTGTATATTATATTTCATCAAAATATGAAATGGATTATTGTGCAAGGATTGCAGGTTGTTGCAAACTTTGTCACAAATTTTGATTAAAGTATAATATTGAGTTAGTATGTTTTTAATCAAATGTGCTAGACAATGAAAATATTCTAATTATTCTGGATGAAATATTTTAATCCCTGATTTAATTGAGACAATTACTGCAGACATCTCATTAGTGTTGCTGTAATTATTACATGGAATAATGTAGGAAAATTCAAGCTATTTATTATGAAGTGAGCATCAAAAACATTTGAGTCATCGTATTCAAATGCATAAATTAAAAGAAAATTAATAGGTTTATATCGCGGGATGGGGGGGGCGGGGGTGATGATGGTGGGTGGGTATGCACTGCTACCTGAAAGTCTAAAACAAACTTCAGTTCTATTTAGCTGGTTTCTGAGACAGACAATTTTTCGATAGTCTTGGAAGGTTGTGTTGCTTTCTTACTTGTCAAATGGATGTAATATTTATTAACCTTAAAGTGTGAAAAGTAATTTACATGGCCTCCTTGTTGCTGATTAATGTTGCTAAATATTTACAGGAAGGCTTTATTTTCTTCAACACTGACATGCTTCAATCACTGTTTTTGGTTCAATCTTGGTTCTGGTCTTGTCACAATTCTGATCACTGTAAAGTAAGAATTAATTCCATATCAGGTGCCTCTTTGATTTTGGAAGGATTTCAGATTAGTAAAACCTTAGGTCCAATGTTGTTGCTATCTTTGGTGTGTTCCATGCACTTCATTAAATCTGCAATGAAAGAGATTTTGTAAACAGTTTATCCTGTTCATCTGCTAGTTCATCATCTGAAATGGCCGGACTGAAATAAATAGCACGGTGTGGGTAAAAGCATGAACCAGGAAACATACATATCCTAGGCTGCTTAGGGAGATGTGAGATGAAATTGCTGGGCCTCTGACGCAAATCTTTGTCTCTTCTTTGGACATAGGTGAGGTCCCAGAGGACTGGAGAATAGCTAATGTTGTACCGTTGTTTAAAAAGGATAGTAGAGATAACTCTGGAAATTATAGGCCAGTGAGTTTGACGTCAGTGGTGGGGAAGCTGTTGGAGGAGATTTTTACAGATAGGATGTATAGGCACTTAGACGTTGTGATCTGATTAGGGATACTCAGCATGGCTTTGTTAAAGGGAGGTTGTGCCTTACGAATCTGGTAGAATTTTTTGAGGAGGTGACGGACACGGTCGACAAAAGCCGAGCCGTTGATGTCGTCTATATGGATTTCAGTAAGGCGTTTGACAAAGTCCCTCATGGGAGTTAGTTGAAAAGGTCAAGGCTAATGAGATACAAGGACAGGTAGTTAGATGGATAAGTAACTGGCTTAGTAATAGGAGACAGAGACTAATAGTGGAAGGGTGTTTTTCTAGCTGGAGGTCTGTCACTAGTGGTATGCTGCAGGGCTTGGTACTGGGACCTCTTCTATTTGTAATATATATAAATGACTTGGAAGAGGGAGTAAATGGAGTGATCAGCAAGTTTGCAGACGATACAAAGATGGCTGAACTTGCAGATAGTGAAGAGCATTATCAGGCGATACAGGAGGACATAGGCTGGTAGTTTGGGCAGATAGATGCCAGATGGAATTCAATCCTGATAAATGCGAGGTGGTGCATTTCAGGAGAAAGAATGTAGAGGGGAGGTATATGATAAAGGGTAGACCTGTTAAGAGTATAGAAACGCAGAAGGACCTGGGGGTGCAGATGCACAAGTCTCTGAAGATGGCAGAGCAGGTGGAGAAGGTTATGAAGAAAGCATATGGTATGCTAGCCTTTACAGGAAGGGGCATAGAATACAAGAGCTGGCCTTTAATGTTGCAGTTGTATAAAACGTTGGTTAGATCTCATTTGGAATACTGCGTCCAGTTCTGGTCACCTTACTACCGGAACATAGAACATAGAACAATACAGCACAGAACAGGCCCTTCGGCCTTCGATGTTGTGCCGACCAAAATAAAAAGCAATGCCCCTCCAAACTAAACCATTCCCTTCTCTTCCGTATACTTATCAATTAACCTCTTAAACGCCACCAAACTTGGCGCATCTACAACAGCTGCAGGCAGGGCATTCCACTCCCTAATCACTCTTTGAGTAAAGAACGTGGAGACTCTGGAGAGAGTGCAGAGGAGGTTTACCAGGATCCTGCCTGGTATGGAAGGTCTGAGTTACGAGGAGAAGTTAGGCAAATTGGGGCTGTTTTCCTTAGAAAGATATAGATTTAGAGGAGATCTGATAGAGGTGTACAAGATTATGAGGAGTATAGATAGAGTAAACAGGGTTAAGTTTTTTCCTAGGATGGACTCAAATGGCACGAGAGGTCACGGGCTTAGGGTGAGGGGGGTAAGGTATAATTTGGATGCTAGAGGGAGTTTTTTCACACAGAGGGTGGTGGGGGTATGGAATGCGCTGCCAAGTAAAGTGGTGGAGGCAGGTACTCTGGAGTTATTTAAGAAATACTTAGATGGGCACATGAACAGAATGGGAATGGAGGGGTATAGAAAACTGATTTAAAATAGGGATCACGAGCCTTGGGAGTCCCTGGGAAGTGTGTAAATAGATGATGATATTGATGTACTTGTTTTTATCCTACAGGTGCTTTGGTCCACCTTGTTGTCTAACAAGGGGCATACATGCGATGAGTCGTGAGAGGGCTGCTCTTGGATTTTTTTTCGAGTATCCTAGTGCTTCACGTAGTTAGTATATGCTTGATCTGGACCATTTGATGGGCAGCACGACAGCTCAGTGACTATCACTGTGCTGTGCAGATACATGGATTTGGGCTTGTGTCTGTGGGAGTTTGCACATTCGCTCCATGCTTGTGTGGGTTTTCTCCAGATGCTCCAGTTTCCTCCCACATCCCAAAGATGTGCTCTTAGGCTGATTGGCATAACAAATTCTCCCTAAATTGTCTCAAATTTGGATTCAATCCATAGATCTGTAAACGTAGACAGGGATCAAGGGCAGAAGTGGGAACATCGAGGTGGGGGCATGGGCTCGTTGGGTCGAAGGGCCTGTTTCCCATGCTGTTTTGTTCTTTGTTATCTCTTCTCCCAATGAACTTTCAGTTGCATGTCTATGTCTGTTATAAGACTTCCTACTTACAAATTTGTTAAATTTAGTGAACTGAGCACTGTTTCTGCTTAACTGTGATAGGGAATTTATTTCTACACACTAATTGATCCATCTTCAATGTGGAGTTCAATCCAATTAAGTCATTTTGTAGCAAAAGTTTTTCTGTCTTGTCCATTTGCAGCTGTCATATATGCTTCCTCAAAACCACATATTATCTTATCTTCTGTATGTCCTTCACAGTATCCAAGAAATGCTCTGGACATGTTTCAGCATATTTTCTCATTGACACTGAATTTTACCTCACCACCGTATATCTCGATCCTTATCAAACTGCTTGTTCAATATCCAATCTGGGATGAGCCAGACTTTCTGCCAGCTCACTATTGAGAAAATCAAAGACAAAGTCATCTGCCTCGATGTCACTCTGTTTGGATTAATCTCACTTTTTATCAGATTACCTTAATGTGAAGTGCCTTGTATTCTTATCTATGTTGAAGATATATTGGCATATTGTTGTTATGTCTTACTGTTGCTGCATAAGCCTGTAGTGTCTATGCAGTACCAATCAGAGGTGCAGCAATTGATTCCAAATCAGTGGTAATTGCTCATACACCCAGTGATCACCATTCAAAGTAACACTGATACTGCAACCTTTTCATTGTTATATAAATTGTCTATTTGAGAGTAAATGTCTCCTTGGGAAAGTAAGATCTAAAGACTGGTGGTGGGAGGGTGGATAAAGTTACTATCTAACTAATGTTTCTCAGCCCTTTGTTTATAATACTGATGGGTCTGCAATCAATAAATCTCTATTTTCCATAGCATTGGTTATATGATGTGCGTCGCTTCATTCATGGACCAGCAGCAATCCCGAACTTCTAATAGAGTACTTGATTAATTCGGTTTGTAATTTTATTGCCTTGACTTCACATCACTCCATAACTTCTCTTAATCTCATCACTCAGTTCCCCTGTGATGCCACTTCACATGTCATCAATCACACCTGATTCAATCTTCATCACACAAATACCACTTCCTGACACTTGGCATTGTGACACTTTGCCCTGTCCCTGTCCTCAGACTTTACCCTTCAAATGTGAAATCATCATGCTGTCTCTTCAAATATCTGCCCTTAACCTTTTTTGTTAGCCTCAAGCCTCTTTTTACCCTCTATGTTCTCACAACTTAGCATTGCCACTTTCTATTAGGCTTCCCTTAACATACTTTTTGGTTTAAATTTATTCATTGTTTTCTTCCTTGCCAATAGCATTGGAACAGCTCCAGCTAGAGTCACTAGTGACATTCACTGTGACTACTGTGCTATTCCTCATCATTTTCCCCAAATTCAGAGTAGTGCTCAGTATTACCAGTTCTGTCATTTCCCTCTTCACTTAGGCGAGTCCTTAAATTAAAGGGATCCCTTTCTATCCCAGGTTTACTTCTCACGTGCCAATGGTTTTTATACTTAATTCACTTTTCCTCATCTTTAAGCTGTATTTTGGTGACATCATCTTTCTATATGACAGCAACAGTTTGCATCACTTCCCCCATCATTATCCTTAACTCGATGACCAGTATTATCTGACTGTTCATCTGATATCAAGTTGTAATTGAACAGGCACTTCATGCCTATGGCATGACCAAAGCTATCCATTTGCTTCCCACCAAGAACTCCATTCTTAATCTGAACTTTGTCTCCCACGTGAAGTTCAACTTAGGCTGAAATTAACTTTGTGAAATCCTTGATTCTGAACTGAGTTTTTAAATTCCATGACCCAGCATCTAGCAAAATAGTTTTGTTCCAAACTCTGCACCCGTCTAATCTGAAAATGTCATCTACACCAATGTCACTTTCTGACTTCCTATATTGCATTCTAAATTACGCTTTGTTCAAAATGCTACTCCAGCAACCTATTATATTCCTGCTTCCCTATAAGATTCTCTCTGCATGTTGTTTGTCTTTTGTCTGCAGCTTCTATTTCATAAAGTCATAAGATGCAAGAGTAAAATAAGGCCTTTCTGCCCATTGAGCCCGCTGCGCCATTCGATCATGGCTGATATGCTCCTCATCACCATTTTCCTACTTCTCTCTGTAACCCTTCAACCCATTGCCAATTAAAAATCTAACTCCTCCTTTGTATTTAATCACTGTCCCAGCATCTACCGCACATTGCAGCAATGAATTTTACAGATTCACAGCCTTTTGGGAGTAGTTTCTCCTCAACTCTGTTTTAAATTTGCTGTCCTCATCCCAAGACTATGACTTCTCATCTGAGAATGCCCCTCAAGAGGAAGCATCCACTCCATGTCCACTTTATCCATTCCTTTTTATCATCTTGAATACCTCAATTTGATCTCCCCCATTCTTCTAAATTCAGCGAGTATAGGCCTAAACTGTTCAGTCTCTTTTCATACGACAAACCTCTCATCCCTGGAATCAATCTAGTGAATCTCATCTGAATTGCCTTCAATGTCACTACATCTCTCCTCAAATAAGGGAATCAAAACTCTGCACGGTCCTTCAGGTACAGTCTCACCAATGCCATGTATAATTGCAACAATACTTCCTTAACTTTATATTCTATTCCTTTAGTTATAAATGCTAACATTCCATTCACTTTCTTTATTATCTGCTGTACTTGCATTCAATTTTTTGTGACTCATGAAGGAGGACACCCAGGTCCGTCTGCATCGGAGCACCCCGAAGTCTCTCCCCATTAGATAATAAATTGCCTTCCCATTTTCTGACGAAAATGCATGACCTCACACTGATTCAGGTTAAACTCCATTTGCCACATTTTGCTGCACTCTCCTACCTATATCCATTTGTAAGGTTATTTCCTCATTGAACCTTATTGTTCCGCCTATTTTTATGTCATTGCATATTTAGCTATACAGCCTTCTATCCCTGTATCTGAGTCAATAATA
Organism: Sphyrna mokarran; assembly: GCA_024679065.1. Lineage (NCBI taxonomy): Eukaryota > Metazoa > Chordata > Chondrichthyes > Carcharhiniformes > Carcharhinidae > Sphyrna > Sphyrna mokarran. The sequence goes on along the minus strand of JAGIQG010000008.1, from coordinate 71,949,199 downwards.
TAGATTGTAAATAGCTGGTGCCCAATGATCGAATCCTGTGGCACTCCACTAATTACTTCCTGCCATCCAGACAAAAACCCATTTATCCCAACTCTCTGTCTTCTGTCCATCAGTCAGTCACCTATCCAAGCTAATAAATTACTCTAATCCCATGTGATCTAACTTTGTGAATTAATCTTTTGTGCGGCATCTTATCAAACGTCTTCCGGAAGTCCGGCTATACTACATCTACAGGATCCCCATTATCTACTTTGCATGTTACATCTTTGAAGAACTCCAGCAAATTAGTCAAACATGATTTGCCTTCATAAAGCCATGCTGATGATGGATAGCATTTTGACTTTCCAATTCTCCTCCTGCACTGTAAGGATTCTATGAGATGATGGCACTGAGTGTAATTATCCAAATTTGCTGTTGATATCCAGATGTCCAGTCATTGAGTATATGTAAGTCAGAAGTTGATAGGTTTTTTGATACTACGGGAATCAGGGATGTGGGAATAATGCAGGAAGAGACTGCTGAAGTAGAAGGTAAGCCATGATGTGAGTGAATGGCAGAGTCATAGAGATAAATGGCCTATTCCTGCTCCTATTTCTTATGTTATTCTAACTCCTATTCCTCATGGCATTGAATTTAAAATGCTGTTCTTAATGACAAGTCCTTCCACGTCCTTGGCTACCTCTGCATCATCCTGCAGCATATATGCAAGGGAACATGCTTTTCTGGCAATGGCCTTATTTGGATTCCCTTTGTCTCTGGGTTTAGGCTGTACTGCAAGAACCTGCTGCTGTCTTGGCCACACAAGCTGGAATGCTCATCCTAAATCCCTACCCTTTGTTTACTTGTCACAGTAACTTCATTGTAGTGTTAATGTAAGCCTCCTTGTGATATTAATAAATAAATTACTACTTCAAGGCTCCTCAGAATCATATTTATAACTGCATAAAGTTTTGCTGGAAAATGTATATGATTTGCCATATTTTCCTCATTGAGTTAAATGAGATGTTTCATCTTTATGTTGTGCAGCTTTAATTCAGCACTGGAGCTTTAAACATTCGTTATTTCCTGCATTTAGCTGCATGGTTTATCCACTGAGGAATATTAAAGCTAAAGAAGTTCACTTTGTGGTTTTCTAATTCCCTTCTCAATCCCCGTGTCTGGGTTTCTAATAACAATCAATCAATGTTCTGTTGTACTTGTCAACATGAGGGATGGATTAATTAATTTCCAATTAATGTTAGTGCAGAAGTTGCTGCAGATTGGATCAGTTTGAGAACTGAGTATGTGGCTGCTGATTTGCCAGATCTGGACAGGAAAGAGGAAGCAGTGTTATGGTCCAGTTCGAGGGGGAGGGTTGGGGACATGGGAATGTTAAAGATGAGGGTGGTCAGGTTAGTGTTTGGGAGAGGAAAGTGTGTTAGAGGTGAGGAGTTATTGTTGATTAGAATGATCAGAATGGATTAGTTTGGAGCAGTTAAATGGAATGCTGTAGATGTTGGAGAGGTCCCTACCGATTGCGTTAGTGTTGACAGTTTGTAGCAGACTGGAGGAGGCTGGGAATGAATTGCTGCTGGCTGAAGTAGCGATATGTTGCTGGTTGGAAGAGGTTGAAGCATTTGCTGTCAGTTTTACGTTCTTTGTTTTGCATTGAAATTAACAGTTATGGTATAAAGTTTGTATTGAGCTGCCTTTCTCGAGAAACTCCAATGTATAGCCATTAAGAAACACCTATTCAGGTAGCCCAGACACAGAAATTGGATATGCTCATTCTGATTATTGATTTATTTGGGAATGCATTTATGACCTTAGGAAAGCCATCAATGACATCACTTAAATTCCATCTAAAAGCTAATGTGTAGACTTCAACTTACTTAGATAGCACTTTTAATTAATGAAATGTCTCAGTGTCCATCACAAGAACAGAAAGCTTGTGGAGCTCATGCCAACAAATCTTTGACAATGACAGGACAAGTTGAGAGGGTTATTCAAAAAGTATATAGAATCCTGGGCTTATAAACAGAGATGCTGCATACAAAAAAGCAAGGAAGTTATTCATAACTTCATAAAATCATTGTTTAAGTCATAGCTTGGTAATTGTGGACAATTTTAGGAAACATGTCAATTACTCAGCATGCAGGTGAAATGTAAGTGCATGCTATAAGAGAGGAGGGACTCCTGTTATGTGGAGAAACTAAGTAAACAGGAATTGATCATCTTAGAACAAGGCAAGATTTAAGAACATAAGAAATAGGAGCAGGAGTAGGCCATCTAGCCCCTCTAGCCTTCCCCGTTATTCAATAAGATCATGGCTGATCTGAAGTGGTTTATCATCATTTATCAAGATTTAATACAGGTCATCAATTTTTTTTATTTTTGATAGAGAGGGAGAACAAGTTTCTACTGATGCAAGGTCAAAATAATTAACAAAGGAAAGGTGCTGAGGGAGGGCACGACATGGAAATGAGGAAGATTTATTTTGAAACAAGTTATGATTTAGAATGCAGCACTTGAAATAGTTGTGAAAGCAGATTCAACAGTACAATTCAAAGGAGCGCTACATAAATATTTAGAAAGGAGATTTGTCAGGCTACGGGGAAATAGCAGGGGATGAGACTAAATAGGGAAGCAATTTTAAAGAGCTAACATAGACACGGTGGGCTGAGTTGCCTCCTGGGCTGTGTGATTTCAAAATATGGAATCAATTGTGTTAAGCATTTGAACTCATTAAGCATAACGAGCTCAAAGAAAGATCACAGTGGACCTTAACCAGTGTTCTCTCTCTTTTCAGTGCATCAAAATTGGAGACGGAACACAATTGGGAACAACTGTCGGAGCCTGTTTCCTCCCATCACAGCAATAGGAACAGTGAGAGACCTGGGTAAAAATAGCTGCAATTTTCTGTTTTGGTTGTACATAGTTTTATTTCAGTTTTAGCTGTCTGAACTTTAGCTTCTAAGTGCATAAAGCTATGTTATATACTTCAGAATGCACAAAAGTAAAGAAAAAAACTGAGCATGCGTTTTCTCAGAGCTTGTGCAGGCACAACAGGCAAAATGGAGGTCTTCTGTTCTAGTTGACTGTTCGCTAACGTACAGTTTTGGGACCAGGGAGGATGACAAGCAGTGGAACAGAACATTCGTCAGTGGAAAGTTGGTGTATCTTAGTTAATCAAAACAAGGGATTCAGAGTGATGAACATTACTGATGTGAGCCAACTAATGCAAGATAATGCAGATGACATGGAGTTCAGGGAATCACTGAGGTGGAAGGATTGGAATGATAATGAGCCCTTGAATTCTTTTATATTAAGACTGCAATTTAAATGATCTACCACAAGAGTACTGGGTCATTTGGGAAACAATTGATTTTGTTTTTCACATATATTAGAAAGAGGAACTCCGAGCAAACATCCCAGCTGATTTCCTATAAAAACCAAAACACTATTAATATGAGTTTGTGAACAGTGAACCTGCATACCATCATTGAATCTGTAAAATTGGATCTTTCAGTTTAACAGAGAGATTGTTGTCAATATTGTCAAGAGATTCTTATGACCCAGACCTTTACTGATTACTCATTTAGTTAGCTTATTGAGTTTCCTTTTGTGTAGAATTTTTCAGTTGTGTTATAAAGATTCCTTTAACAGCTTAAATTAAAACTGTGCTCAGCCATTTACTAAACTTTCAACTGCAGACTGGTGAAAGGAATTAGTTTGATGTAGTAATCTTTGTGGTATGTCTTGTTGATGTGCAGCACAATCTAACCTGATTTCAATGGGGTTCACATGAACAAATCTTTAAAGAAATCAGAACAAGTTAGAAGCCTATTTAAAACGTATGTAGAATCCTGGGTTTTTAGTTAGAGACACAGAATGCAAAAGATAGGAAATTGTGCAAACTTCTATAAAATCACTAGTTAGGATAATTATGGCCAATTTTAGATGTTGCACTTCAAGAAAGATGTCAAGACCTCCGAGAACATGCTGATTTAATTTAGCAGAATGGTATCAGGGATGAGGTTATTTGGAGAGACAAGATAAACAGGAATTGATTTCTTAGGACAGAGATAGTTAAGTGGAGACTTAATAGAGGCACTAAAATTATGAAGAGTTTTGATAGAGTTGTTGGGGGGGGACACAATCTCTTACCTGCTGACAGATGGTTGATAACCAGAGGGCACAGAGGACAAAACTCAGCCCTTGCCCAGTTATGAGGATGCTTGCCTCAAAAAGTTGTGGGGTTCAAGTCCCATTCCAGAAACCTGAATTCAGAAATCTAGACTGCACTGTTGGAGGTGCACTTTTTTTGATGAGACATTAATCCCTCTGCTATATCCGGTGGACGTAAGATCGCATTGCATTATTTGGAAGAAGTGTCGGGGAGTTATCCTCAGCAGTCTGGCCCACATTTATCTAAAGTTAAAAGTTTATTTATTAGTCACAAGGCTTACTTGTAACACTGCAATGAAGTTACTATGAAATTCCTCTAGTCACCACACTCGGGCGCCTGTTCAGGTCAATGCATCTAACCAGCACTGTGGGAGGAAACCGGAGCACCCGGAGGAAACCCGCACAGACACACAGAGATTGTGCAAACTCCACACAGTGACCCAAGCTGGTAATCGAACTCGGATCCCTGATGCTGTGAGGCAGCAGTGCTAACTATTGTGCCACCCCATGCTGTCTTATGATCAATATTATTAAAACAGATTATCTGGTCATTATCACATTGCTGTTTGTGGCACATTGTATGTAAATTGGTGGCCATGGTTCCAACACCACTGCCACACTTGATTGGCTGTAAAGTGTTTTTGGAGCTCCTGAAGTCATGAAAGAACTACGTAAATGCAATTTTTTTTCTTTTTCAGTCAGTGATTTTTGGTTTGAGCAGATTGATGAGGAAAATGTATCAAATGATACTTATATGTGGCATTTAATGATCACTTCAGTAGTGTTGAAGCAGTAGTTTGCCACCCCATTCTATATGATTAACAAATTTACTGCTCTCAGGAAAATTTTGGATAAGCAATGAATACAGCCTTGTCAGTGTCACCCTCATTGCAAGAGCAAATATTAAAAAAGTAGCCATTTTGACAGTAAAACACATTATTTGTTGAGGCGCAGTGAGGAAGTCCTCCATCCTCATGTGCTTTATTTAGGAAATAAGATTTATAAATGCTGCTGACTTACAACTAGGCTACAGTCACTTGAGTTCCAAATGTATTCAACTGCTTATTTTGTCTTAGAAGTGGTATCCATTCATTTATCCAATATATAATACCACGTTGATCAATCATTAAATTCCAATTGCATGAAATATAAAAAAAATCTTCAATTATCATTTGGAACAGCAGAATCTTTGCAGCAACTAACCCTCCAGGGCCAGCCTACTGCAGCCTGTATTATTGATATTTGAATGTTGAGATCTACGCATGTCGACTTAAACATGTCTAGTGCTTTAATACGCTGTTCGCATTGTACTTGTCAGTTGAGAGGTTGCTGGAAGATTCAGTCTACTTTACACATCATTTGCCAGAAAAATATTGTTTATAATTGTTCATACTTGCTTTGCTCACATTCTCAGCACTAAGCGCACATGTCTGTGTATTGCTGGTTGAATGTTTGATTGAGCAGTACATTAGGATTTTTCCACAGCTTTTTTGTTTTGTCAATAAGAAAATCTTGTATGCTTTAGATCCTTTCTGCAGAACTATTAAATCAACTTCCATGCAGAAATTGATCATTCAGCTGTTGCAAAACATCTGATTTAGAAACATTATATTTTTTTGGTGGGATAAGCATACTTCTAAAATGATTTGAAGATCTAATATGGTATGGTATGCATTGAGGTGGAAAAACCTGGTTCCTGTCCATAATTCTTGACGTAGGGAGTTTTCTATCATGTCCTGCGATAAGAGAAGTGCAAATTAGAATTGGTTACTTTCTCATACGCCTTCCAGAAATGAATAAGATTGCAAAGGCCCAAGCTCTCCAAACCATTCAGAAAGCTGGGGATATGGATGACACAAGGACATTGTGGAACGCAAAGTCGGAAAGAGAAATACAGATGTCAAATTGGCAGTTTGTTGGCAAGCCTGTTTCCTTGAACTAACACTCTTTGGAACATTTATCTGAGTAATAATTTTGTTACTGTTCTAGGCCAAACCGAACATCTTGGAGGACGGATCGAGATATGGGACTAATGAATGCTATTGGCCTGCAGCCTCGCAATCCTGCCCCTTCTGTGACCTCACAAGGAACCCAAACACCATCACCACAATTACAGAATGCAGAGACCCAGACTGATAGGGATTTGCAAGAAGCTACCACTTCAGGGACCAGTCAGGGTAAGAAACCTGAAATCACAGCAATGATTTGCATAAGCTATAAAAGTATCAAGTGAGAACATTGTCCTTTGATTCGATTTGGAGGTTTCAGGAAATCAGTAGTGCCTTTGAATTAAGCTTGGTCTCTCATGACTCCTGTGTTTTTGTTTAAATAGGTATGCTAATTTCTATTCACAGCCTTCAAATTCTATCATTTCCTGTGTGTAACTTTGTAAGTACTTAATAGTCAAGGGCAGTAAAACAGTAGGAATATATAAGTTCATGGACCAATCCAGTGCAACAAACTTGCTTCTTCAACTCTGGGATCCTTAGTGGTTTTCCTGGTTCCTGCAGATACGGAGACATGTAGGTGTACCAGATGAGTTGTTTGTGGTAAATTGATCATTTTTAAACAGAATTGGGAAATTAGAAGCCAAGTAAGTTAACTAAATTGTAGCATTCCTTTATCATTTGGTGCAAAAGCCACTGTCTTTGATAGCATTCCTCATAGAGATGTTTAGGTACTATTTTATATAAATAGCATTACAGTTACAAAATAGAAAAACTAGATTTGTAAACTAATTTTATTTTCAAACAACTTGTGTCTATGCCTAAATGCTACTGCAGGTTGCAATGTCCCTTGCTTTCTTAAACCTTTGTTTTAAATCTGTTTTGATTTTTCTCTTTCAATCCATGAAGCACTGAACTGACTAATTCATTGGAAAATCTCTGGCAGGAAACTGCAATTTCTTTAGAAACTACCAGAAATCTCTCTTTTTTCTGTAATACATAGATATGAAGCTATTATATTAATGGGTAACTGTATGACCCATGCAGGCAACAATCAATGCTAAGCATATAGAATGCTTGAGCCATTTCTCTATGAACAGGCTGCTTTTAGCTCATCCCTGAATGCCACCTGTCCTGTTATTTGTGTTGTATGGACAAAGTATATTAGTATTCCAACTCTCCCAGCCAAGCATAAGATTGCATTCGGTATTAAGTCTGCATCTTCCCTGGCAGGTTATCCTATACATTTATCTCCCTGTGGTATTTTGTTCCAGATTTATTGTTCACTAATTTATATTTTTAACTCTGGCCTCATTTTACCTTAACTGGGTCATTGACATTCTTTGCTTATTTTCCCTCAGTTCTTTGTTTCCCTCCCTCTGGGCTGCAGAGTTTTGTATCCTTTCCTTTTAGGTCATCTCACTTGCCAATCACTTTGAATCCATGAAGTACTAAAATGGCTAATGCATTGGAAAATTCAGGCAGGAAACTGCGGTTTCTTTGGAAAACATCAAAAGTCTCTATTTTTCCTTTTGGGTCATCTCATTTGTCCTTTGAATCCTTCTTTCCTTTTTCTGAATCCTATTTTGTGTTTGAAAGTCTTTTTTTATTCTGTTATACCCAGAACATGCTAATCTCAAGTATGGCCTGACAAATGCATCCTCAGCCAAATTCAGACAACCTATGGAGTTGTCTACTCTTCTGGCCTTATAATCTAGCACTTTAGTGGCATTTTTAATAACCTCACCATTTATCCTTGGCTTTGCTAGAGAAAATTTAAAATCATCTGAGATTCTATTTCATTTATGTCTCCGTTCTTGCCTTGCACGTTATTTTGTCCATTGTGAAGCAGAGGCTATGGTGCTGCAGTCAAGCAGTAATGGTCCTGTACTCATCAAAAGTTGAAGCTCATGGCCGTTTGTGGAACTAAATTCAATAAATCTGGTAATTTGTAGGCTTGGTTCAGAACAAAATTACTATGAAAACTGCCTTATTAAAAAAGTTTTGTTAGTAATGAGAACTTGCTACCACCCATTTCTAATTGCATTTGAGGTAATAGTGGTGAGCCATCTTTTTGAACTGCTCGAGCCCATGTAGTGTATGTAGACTTACAGCGCTAATAACAAGGGAGTTTCCAGGATTTTGACCCAGCTATATTGAAGGAATGACAATATAGTTCCACAATGGTGAGTGGCTCAGAAGAGAACGTACAGATGGTGGTGTTCCCACTTTCTGCACTTCTCCTTCTAGCTGGTGCAAGTTACAGATTTGGAAGGTGCTGTTGAAGAAGCCTCAGTGAGGTACAGCAATGCATCTTGTAGAAAGCATTCAGTGCCACCACTGTGGAAGTACTGAATATTGAATGTGGTAGATAGAATTCCAGTCAAAGGGCTACTTTGTCCTGGATGTTGTCTAGCTTCTTGAGTGTTATTGGAGCCGCACTCATCTAATGGAGCTTATTCCATCACACTGTTGATTTGTGCCTTGTAGATTGTGGATAGGTTTTGGGGATGGCAGTGGGGGAGGTCTGGAGTTGAATTACTTGTGAATTACTCGATAGAGAATAATCTGCTTCTCATCTGCTGTTGTAGCCACAATATTTATATGTTGGTCCAGTTCAGTTCCTGGTCAATGGTAACATCACTCTAGTGGGAGATTCAATGATGGTAATACCATTGAATGTTTTGGGGATGTAGTTAGATTTTTTTCATGTTGGAGATGCTCATTGCCAGACCTCAATTAACTTGCAGCTGCCTAACCCAGACTGATAAGAGCGAACTGCTCACTATGCTTCATTATCTCCAAAAATGTGGCATATCTACTTCCCATCATGCTGAGCAAAGAGATCGTTGTTTGGCCAAGTTTCACAAGCACATTTTAAACTACATTTTAGTTATAATACTTGTTTAAAAATTCGTTACTATTGATTTTGTATGATTAGTAGACAATATCTTTGCATATGTTAGGCATACAGAGAATCCTTATTCTATGTATGAGGCACCTTGTAATTTCCTCCTTAATCTAATTACTTATTTTAATGAATTTAAAATGAGGACCTTTATACTAGGGAGAAACTATGGACAGATACACCTGCAGCAGGTAATTGGTGAGGATATGGTCAAATTGGTTTTTCTCCCTTGTTGATTTCCTTGCCACCTCCACAGACCCAGTCTAGCTACTATGTCCTTTAGAAATTGCACAGCTCAGTTGTTACTTGTGCTAATCAGACCTTTTTGCTGATTGCCTTCACCCGGAGTATACTCTTTGCCCTTGCCACCCATAGAGCTCCTTCCAAGTGGTGTTTAATATAGAGAACTATTGCTTCATCAGCTGAGAAATAGGGAGCAGGCAGGGTCAATGTTGAGAACTGCCAGGACAGTTCCCTCCTGACTAACCCTGCCTCTTCTGGGGTGTCTATCACGATAGTTGGGCATGACATATCCAGAGACAGTGATTGTGGGGTCTAAGATATAGTCATACTGAGGTCAGGCTGTTGCTTGTTTAGTCAACTCTCCAATTCTTATCATAAGCATGTTATTAAGAGGAATTTGCAGGGTCAATAGAAGCTGGATGTGCTTTTGTTATTTCCGATGTTGGGTGGTTTGTGAATCTGGTTTCACTTCTTTGTGATGTTAAGTAGCAGTTTCACACAACTAAATGGATTGTTAGACCATGTCAGTGGATATTTATGAGAGTCTCGGTGTGCAGTCGTATGTAGGCACCAGATTTTTTTAAGGAACCAAATTGGTTTTTACAACATTTGATAATGATTTCAGAGTTGCCATTACAGAGATGAGCTTTTAATTCCAGATTTGTTAATTGAATTTAAATTTACTAACTGCCATTGTGAAATTTGAATCTGAGGATTAGCATGGGCCTCTGAATTGCTAGTCCAATATTTGAACTGATGCCCTGACATTACCAATAGGCCACTGTACCCCACCTCCCCCACCCACCCATATTGTATTGTCCTAAGGTAAGGAACAATGGCAAAAACTGTGGTGCCTGCTTGTTTCACTGAGAAGGAATAAAATCCATGCAGTATTGACTTGGATTAGATTCAAAGTTTTGAAGCAAGAAAATTTGATGATATTTCCAAAACTAAGTGATTTAATAGTAGCCTAACATGAGGTATCCTATAATTTGTATCACCAAATAATTTGGATGTCATCTAAATTGATGTAAAAACACTAAGAAAAGACTGAGACAATTAGATCCTTTATAGTGAGAACTCAGGCAATGAACTGTATCTCTAACTGCAGGCAGACTGATCGTATTCGTCGGCAGCAGCTCCAGGGAGCCCTTTTGTGAACTGTATACTTTGCATCTACCTGATAGAAAGCTCCATATGGTTATAATATGGACTATAACCACAGAAAGCATTCGAGTGACTGTGTTTCTGAGGCCTTGAGCAAGTATTGATCCTAATAAAACAAATAGTAAACTATTAATCAGCAGTGTAGAATGATATAATAAATACATTTTAAAAAATTATTTCCCTCTAAATATAAGAATTAATACTGCAGATCTAATTCTTCTCATGTTTGGCTATTTACAAAAGGAAAGACTTACATTTATTATAGAGCGCCTTTCACAACAAAGAGCAAAACGGCATTGGAAACAGGCCCTTCGGCCCAACGAGCCTGCGCCGCCACCTTGATGTTCCCACTTCTACCCATGATACCTGTCATCCCTGTCTATGTTTATAGATCTATGCATTAGAACCAAATTTGAGACAATTTAGGGAGAATTTGTTCTGCCAATCAGCCTAAGAGCACATCTTTGGGATGTGGGAGGAAACCGGAGCACCCGGAGAAAATCCACGCAAGCACGGGGAGAATGCGCAAATTCCCACAGACACAGGCCCAAATCCATGTATCTGCACAGCACAGCGATAGTCACTGAGCTGTTGTGTTGCCCATCAAATGGTCCAGGTCAAGCGTACACTAACGACATGAAGCACTAGGATACTCTCGAAAAATTCAAGAGCAGCCCTCTCATGACCCATCGTGTGCATGCCCGTTGTTAGACAAGGCGGACCAAAGTACTTGTAGGATAAAATACATCAATATCATCGACAATTTACACACTTCCCAGGGAACTCTCAAGGCTCATGATCTCTATTTTTAATCAGTTTTCTATATCCCTCCATTCCCATTCTGTTCATATGCCCATCTAAGTATCTCTTAAATAACTCCAGAGTGCCTGCCTCCACCACTTTACTTGACAGTGCGTTCCATACTCCTACCACCTTCTGTGTGAAAAAACTCCCTCTAGCATCTAAGTTATATCTTACCCCCCTCACCCTAAGCCCGTGACCCCTCATGCTATTTGAGTCCATTTTAGGAAAAAGCTTCACCTTGTTTACTCTATCTATACCCCTCATAATCTTGTACACCTCTATTAGATCTCCTCTAAGTCTACGTCTTTCTAAGGAAAACAGCCTAAATTTGCCTAACCTCCATACCAGGCAGCATCCTGGTAAACCTCCTCTGCACTCTCTCCAGAGTCCCCACATCCTTCCGGTAGTTAGGCGACCAGAACTGGATGCAGTATTCCAAATGAGATCTAACCAACGTTTTATACAACTGCAACATTAAAGGCCAGCTCTTGTATTCTATACCCCTTCCTGTAAAGGCTAGCATACCATATGCTTTCTTCATAACCTTCTCCACCTGCTCTGCCACCTTCAGAGACTTGTGTACCTGCATCCCCAGGTCCCTCTGAGTTTCTACACTCTTAATAGGTCTATCCTTTATCATATACCTCCCCTCTACATTCTTTCTCCCGGAATGCATCACCTCACATTTATCAGGATTGAATTCCATCTGCCATCTATCTGCCCAGGCTACCAGCCTATCTATGTCCTCCTGTATCACCTGATAATGCTCCTCACTGTCCGCAAGTTTAGCCATCTTTGTATCGTCTGCAAACTTGCTGATCACTCCATTTACTCCCTCTTCCAAGTCATTTATATATATTACAAATAGAAGAGGTCCCAGTCCCGAGCCCTGCGGCACACCACTAGTTACTGACCTCCAGCTAGAAAATCACTCTTCCACTATTACTCTCTGTCTCCTATTACCAAGCCAGTTACTTATCCATCTAGCTACCTGTCCTTGTATCCCATTAGCCTTGACCTCAGGACACACTTGACAGCCAATAATGTACTTAATTTAGTCACTTTTGGAATGCGAGATACGGCAGCCAATTTGCGCGCAGCAAGGACACGTGAACAGCATGAAATAAATAAACAAATAACCTACTTTTTTAGGGCTGAGGAATAAATATTGACCAGGAAACCAGCATGAACTCCAATGCTATTATTCAAAATATTGCCTTGAAACCTCTTACAACCATTTGAGAGTTTAGACAGGATCTCAATTTAATATCTCATCCAAAGGATTATGTACTCCACCTCTGGAGTTGAATTTGTAACCCACAACTTTTTGACTCCGAGTGTTACAAACTGAAGCATAGCTGACATTTGTATAAATGCTGTTCCTCAGGAATCTAGTGATATTTTGTACCTGAAGTAATTGAATTTTTTTAAACTTTATTTGGTACCATCAACAGTGTTTAGACATTGTTCCAGGCTTGCTTAATGAATGGGAAAAATTGCTGATATTATCAGTTTCATTGTCACACTAAGTTCAAACACTTTGTGAAAAATGCTGACAACTAACAAACGTCTGTATTGTCATACAATTTCTAAGACTTTGCAACTTGAAAATTATAATAACATCTTTAAATTTAAAACTGGTTTTTAGACTGTCTTTAGACCATTTTTTGACTGCTGCTTTTGACCATTATAATTCCAAGCTTCACATTCCTATCATTGTCCTCTCACATCAGCCTTAGAAAGTCGAAGGATGTTCAGATGATATTCAAATTGTTCGGGGATCCAAAATAAAGAACTTAATTATATTGTTACTGTAAAATAAAATCACATTTATGCACTATCAAACTGCTCAAATTGATCATTTTAACACAGGAAAACATAAATAAAGTTTAACATCTGAAATACCAAAGAGCACTGACCTTATGAACATCAATTACTACATACTGGACACAACACAGACAAGTGTCTGGCTGATGGTTATTAACTTATCCTGACCATATTTTATTGTGTTCAACCATGCAAGAGTGCATCATAATTGGGGACTGTGCTAAGTTCCTAACGTAAGTAAATTGAAGTTTGGAAGCAGAATAAGCAAACAAAACATTGGCGCCACTTTCTTTAAAGGATTAAAATCTGTTCAATATTACAATGTGCTTGTCATTCTGCTGCCAATGGAGAAGGCCTTCATTCCAGTTAAAGTTGCCCACAAGCTTCCTGTGGGATTTTGCATAGAAATTTTGAGCCACTTTGATATTCTAATTTGCAGAGAGTTCTGCAAAGCATCTGGGATATATGCGAGTAACTATATATCCCTGAGCTAGTAACATTGAAGTATTGTTAATGAGCAGCATGGGTTTTGACCTGAAAGTATTGGTTAAGAATATCTAAGTTGAGTCTGTGAGTGAGATGCTGAAATAGCATTGCTTCTGAAGAAGTCAGACAACTTGGACAGCTTCCTGATTTCTGTCCAACAGCAGATGAGCAGGATTCCACCTCCACCATCACCACAACCGCACCACGCCGCCACCCCCCCCCCCCCCCCCCCCCCCCATCTTCCTCCCCACCTTCCCCCCCACCTCAATTAAAGTCATCAAATGCACAGTTGTGTTTCCAGGACTGTGCAGCTCAGCACTAAATCTTCTGTGTTGTCATTACAAGTGCAAGACTAGTTGTTTTGTAACAGGCTGGTTTAATTTTGTTCTAATTACCTTCTAATTTATCCTCTCTTTGGGATAAGCATCTAACTTGATTAATTCACACAATACAGTATGGAGACTTGTAGTGGTAGAACTGGGGAGTTTATATCAGTAGTTTTCTGAGTACCTGTGGAAAGAAGCCTCAATTTAGTTATTAAATAAATAGGAAATACAGTTTTTCTGTGAACTCCCAAAATGAGACCAATCTGTTTTAACTCTGCAGTGAAAAATCTGACTTTTTCATACCTGCATTTACTTATATTCATGAAACATTTCTAAGAAATGTTTTTGCTTTCTATCGTTCCATCACATGTTAAATCAAAATTTTGTAATTTCCTCCTTTTCTTTGCTTCCTTAAATAAATCCATCAGCACCATATAGCTGGGTTGGTAACCTGTCTCCTCCTTCCTGCCAGTGGTACCCTGAAACCATTTTGCAAGGCAGCATGCGTGACTGTCTAAATAGGCATACATCTAATTAGACATACATCTAATTAGATATACTCTGTTGTTTTCTCTCTCTCTCTCTCTCTCTCTCTAGCTGCTTGTCTATAATTGAGGATATTTGTCATGCTGGGGTATTGTCAAGCTGACAGTAGCTAAATCTTTTCTATATCAGTACTAATACAGTCATGTCTCTTCCTGGCCTTAAGTTTCACTATCTTGAACAAACTTCTGCTTCTTTGCATCTTATACTTTCAATCAGGATCAACATATCATCTTTTCTACTAATTCAGTCATTTGCAGATATCAGAACTGTGAAACTCCTCACCTCAGTCAGTTTGAAGATCATAAGAAGTAGGAGCAGGAGTAGCCCAATCAGAACCCAAATCTAATGTGCTCTCAAATCACAGTTGATTTGATTATGCCTTTATCTCAACTTTCCTGCCTGTCCATCATAATCCTTGACTCCAAGGTCAATCAAAAATCTATCTAACTCACCCTTGAATATATTATATCCCAGAGTTTATATTTTTCCATGAGGAGAGACACCTTCCCAGCATTCACCCTGCCAGGCCCCTCAGAATCTTGTATGTTTCAATAAAATCATCTCTCATTCTTCTAAACTCCAATAAATATAGACTTAACTTGCTCAATCCTCATAAAACATCCCTTTCAACCCAGGAAGCTGTTGAGTAAACTTTCTCTGAACTGCTTCCAATTCAGTCATATCAGTCTGTGAGTAAGAAATTAAAATGGTAGTTAGCACTCACGTGCTCCAAATGCAGTCCCACTAAGGTGACGTACAGCTGCACAATGCCTCCCTATTTTGATGCTTTCTTCTTCTTGCAATAAGGAGTAGTGTTGCGTTTGTCTTCCCAGTCACTCACTATATGTACCATGCTTTTTGTGATTCATGTACCAGGACATCCAGATCCCTCTGTACCACATGTTTCTCCAGACTCTTGCTATTTACATAATGATCTGCTTTTCTTTTCTTCCTGCAAAATTGGACAAGCTCAAATTCTCCTAAAATATATTACATTTTGCCAATCTTTTACCCATTCACTTAACATACCTATGTTGCTTTGCAAGCTGTTCGGACTAGACTTTTGCTCCTGAGGTGGATCACAGGTATTGGAAAATTCCCCGGCTCACCACAATCACTTCACGAGAAATTACCCCAAATAATGGTGTCTTCATTCTGGGATTGAGCCCACTGTCCCAGGATGCAGATCGGAGGCAGCTGTAGATGATGCAAAATGCCGAGGCATTTTTAAAAGCCTGCCATGATTCTC
Source organism: Sphyrna mokarran (assembly GCA_024679065.1). Lineage (NCBI taxonomy): Eukaryota > Metazoa > Chordata > Chondrichthyes > Carcharhiniformes > Carcharhinidae > Sphyrna > Sphyrna mokarran. The sequence goes on along the minus strand of JAGIQG010000008.1, from coordinate 71,933,530 downwards.
CAGACCTTCATTCCCTAGTTGTTTGCTCAATTTTAGGATCTGCAGCCCTCACTCCTCAAATCCTCTCAACATCCCACCCAGTCCTCATGCCTCAGCCATGGCAACTCATGCCTTCCACCTCTCGCAGTGACCCTTCATACCCTCCATGCCAACTCACATCCCCACCCATCCTCTATGGCTCCTCATATCCTCTTATGTCAACACATGTCCAACAACCATTCCTAATGCCAACCCCCCACCAACCTTTATCCTTACATCAACTATGCCGACGCACCTTGTATCCACCATAGCAGGTCTCAGAACCATGTGAAGTGAAATAAAATACTATTCTAAATATTTATTACAGTCTTGACTGTGTTTAAAAAAACACTTCCATTTATTAAAGACCATTTAAGACTTTTGAATCAATTGAAGTAATTATTCCTTCATAAAAACATTTATATTTCTATTCCAACATCAAAGGCAGCTAATCCTTGAATAACATCTTTGAACTGTCAATTAAAATGTAAATTTGGGATTCTCTACCTAGATAATTATAAACTATGGAAAGCAGCCAAGCATTATTAATAACATATTGGTGGCTCTTAAGATATTGTTATTTGGTAAACCAAACCTCTCTTAGCTCTCAGGCAGACTGTTTTGAATTATAGGCTAGGGATTTAAATAACTTCATAGCATGACCATTCTACAAACCTCCTCCACCCTTCAGGAACATTAGTGTTTACTCTTAAAAATTTGTAACTCCCATACTGTGGGTAACCGTCATTGCTACAGTGAAAATGAGGTCTGTTTGAACTCAGCACTGAGTTCACATGGCTCTGCTGAATTCAGGCTTTCCCGATGTCAGTCACATCTTGCAAAAATTCACAGCCATATCTTGGTCCTAAATGGCTGCCCCCATTATCAAAAATATATGGCCTCTAGTGCTGGACTGCCTCTAGGGGAAGCATCCTCTCAGCATCTAATGTTAACCTCTCTTAAGAAATGCATATATTTCTGTGAGATCACCTCTGATTTTTCTATATTGTAGAGAATATTTACCAAATCCATTTTATCTTTCCTCATAGGATAATCCCTCATCCCAGGAATCAGTTTAATGAATCTTCATTGTATCCCCTCTAGGCCAGGATATCTATCGCTCCTTGGGTAAGGAGAATAAAACTGTATAGATGTGACCTCACCAAAGTCCTAAATAATTACAGCAAGACGTCCTTACTTTTATACTCCAACACACTTACAGTAACGGTTTACATGGCATTGTCTTTCATAGTTGTTTGCTGTGGCTGCATTATTAACTTTTGCCATTGCCTAGCCACCATCATACCTTAAAGTAGCATTACCCAATTCATTATTGTCAACTTGCGCTTCATATCGTCACAGTTTTCTTTATTTAAATTCAGGGCCGTAGTTTCAGAATCAACTATGTCACATTCCATCTTGATGAAGAATGCTATCATATTATGGTTGCTTATCCCCAAGGGTTATGGCACAACTAAACTGCCAATTATTCTTTTCTCATTACACAAAGCCACGTGGAATGACTCTCTAAATGCCAACATTTACTTATCCCTCATATTTTCAAGAAAAAAAAATTCTGCCTTTCCATTCTTCTGACTAAAGTGGATCATTTCACTTATGCCCACTGTGTATTCCATCTGCCACCACCTCACTCTGTATCCTTTTGTAGCTTTGCTATAATTCCCTTTACAGTTTACTTTCCCACCTGACTTAATAAACTGTAACTAGTGGAGTCTAAGCCACTGGTGTACCTACGCTGCACGGACCACTGCAGTTCAAAAAGTGGAGCTTTTTGCTGGCTACGTACAGGTATCATGCAAATCAGCAGGTAACATTACATTTGCATGCTGCCTGGCTCAGAAGCAAGTGCATAGATTGAATGTGCATTGCAAAAACCCATGCCAATTTTCAGATCTTATGCAACTTCACAACCAGGAACTTTTTTTTTTGAAACCAAAATTTGGGTAATGTCAATAGTTTTAGGGGATTCAGTTGTAAAGGGAATAGATAGGCATTTCTGTGGCCGCAAACAAAACTACAGAATGGTATGTTGTCTCCAGTGCTGGGTTAAGGATGTCTCGGAATGGCTGCAGGACATTCTGGAGGAGGAGGGTGAATAGACAGTGGTCGTAATGTACATTGTTACAAACGATATCGGTAAAACAAGGAACGATGTCCTAAAAGCAGAATATAGGAAGTTGGGATGTATGTGGAAAAGTAGGACCACAAAGATAGTGATCCCAGATGTGCAACCAGTGCCACGTGCTAGTCAGAGCAGAAATAACAGGATATATCTGATAAATATGTGGCTGATGAGATAGTAATCTGAAAACCTCTCGGACTACGCCATTGGGACTCGTTCTGGGGGAGGGTGTGGTGGAACCAGTGTAAACCTGACAGGTTGTACCTGGACTGGACTGGAACTGATATCTGAGGGGGAGTGTTTACTAGAGCAGTTGGGGAGGATTTAAACTAAAGTAACAAGGAGATGGGAAAAAAGAATAAGAACAAAAGACAGAAAGAGGAATAAGAAAAGAGAAACTAAGGGACCAGAATCAAACAGAGCCACAATGAAAAATAATGGAAATGGGACAAGGAGTGTTCCGAAGATCAACCTTAAAGTGGATTGAATTAATTGCACAAATTGATGTAAATAGATACAAAATAGTCAACATAGACTTAACTGCAGGGTCCCTGGGAACAAGGACTGAACAACCAGGATATTCAGTGTTAAGAAAAGATAGGCAAAAAGAAAATGGCAGTAAAGTTGCATTGCTGGTTATTAGTGAGGAAAACAGCTCCGATGATGTGGAATCTGTATGTACAGCTGAGAAGCACAAGAGGCAAAAAACATTAGTGAGGGTTCAATATAGACTCCCAACCTGTAGTGGCAATGTGGGGGATTGCACTGAACAGGATATCAGATGCACATGCAGTAAAGAACTTCTATAATTATGGGTGCTTTTAATCTGCTATTGATTGGGCAAATAAAATTAGTAACAATATTAGAAGACGATTCCTGGAGTGTGTAAGTGATGGTTTTCTGGTCCAATAAATTCAGGAACCAATTAGAGAACGGATTATCCCAGACTGGGTATTGAGAAAGGCATAATTGTCAGTCTAGTTTTGTGAGGCCCCTGGGGATGAGTGACTACAATAAGGTAGAATACTTCTTCAAGGTAAAGAGTGACCTGGTTGATTCTGGAACTAGGGTCCTGAATCTAAATAAGGGAAGCTCTTGGTATGAGCTGTGAGTTGGCTATGATGGATTGGAGAATGTTACTTAAAGAAACGACAGTGGATAGGCAATGGAAAACATTCAAAGAGTGCATGGGTGAACTGTAACAACTGCTTGTTCCTGTCTGGCACAAAAGTAAAATAGGAAAGTTGGCCAAACCATGGCTTATAAGGAGGAGTAGAGATAGTATTGCATCTATGGAAGAGGTATACAAATTGGCCAGAAAAGAAACAACAAATCTGAGGATTGGGGCAGGTTAGAATTCGGCAAAGGAGGGCAAAAAGACTTGTTAAAAAAGGGAAAATAAGAGTATGAGAGTAAGCTTGCAGGGAATGTAAAAACTGACTGTAAAAGCTTCTATAGATATGTGAAGAGAAAAAAATGAAGACAAATGTTATCCCTTACAGTCAGAAAGTGGGCATGGTGGCACAGTGATTAGCACTTCTGCTTCATGGCACCAAGGACCTAAATGCAATTCCAGCCATGAATGACTATCTACGTGGAGTTTGCATGTTCTCCCCCCACGTCTGCATGGGTTGTCTTCGGATGCTCCAGTTTCCTGCCACGCACTAAAGATGTACATGTTAGGTGGATTGGCTATGTAAAACATTACCCTCTAAGTGTCAGGGAAGTTATCAGGGTAAGTACTTAGGGTTATGGGGATAGTGCTTCGGTGGGATTGTTGTCAGGCTCAATGGGCCGAATGGCCTTCATAGTAAGAGGATTCTGTAGAAGAGCAGGGATATCTTACTGCAATTGTACAAGGCCTTGGTGAGGCCATATCTGAATATTGTGTACAGTTTTGGTCTCCCTATCAGAGAAAGGATGCTCTTGCTCGAAAGGGAGTGTAGCAAAAGTTTATCAGGTTGATCCTCGGATGGCAGAATTGACATGAGTCACAAGAGATAGAGTTGCTTTGTACTATTATATTTGCAGAAAAATGAGGGAAGATCACGTAGAAACCTATAAAATTTGAACAGGACTAAACAGGGTAGATTCAGGAAGGATGCACCAGTGGTGGGAGAGGATCTGAGAATAGGAGGTAGACAATTTAAAATTGAAATGAGAAGAAATTTCTTCTCCCACACACCTGACGAAGGAACAGACAGTCTGAAAGCCAGTGGCATTTGCTACAAATAAACCTGTTGGGCTTTAACCTGGTGTTGAGACTTCTTACTGTGTTTACCCCAGGCCAACGCTGGCATCTCCATGTCATGACTACCATCGAAATCTCTTCACCCAGAGAGTGGTGAGCTTGTGGCATTCTCTACACAAAGTAGTTAGAACCAAAGCAACATATGTTTTCAAGAAAGAGTTAGATATGACTCTTGGGGCTAAAGGGATCAAAGGATATGGGGGGGGAAAAGCAGGAGCAGGATGATCAGCCATGATCATAATGAATGGCACAGAGAAGGCTTGAAAGTCTGAGTGGCCTACTCTTATTTTTCTGTGTTTCTATGTCAGGAAACATTTTTTTCACAGAAATGCTATTAGAAACCTGAAATTCTGTTCCCCAAAATGCTATTGATTAGATCAATAGGTTTTTGTTGGGTATTAAGGAATGTAGCATAACATGTAAATAGAGTTAAGGTTTGGATCAGCCATGGTGAAACAGGCTCAAGTAATAATGTCGTAATGTTCCCATGGACCTTAATTGCTCAAAATTTTCTGGAATAGTGCTTGGTCAACATACATTTAGCATCCTCCTTAACCCTGACCTCTGTTCAATTTTGGTTCACGATGTCTACCACCCATGGGAATTCAACCATCAAAGTCAACCTTAGATCTCAGCAGCAGACATGAATTCTGTTCCAACATGATATGGGAACAAATTTTCTGGCTATACATATCTATTTGTTTATTCTAGCCAAACCAAAATGAAATGTCTTTTTTTCCTTCAATTACAAACACCCCATTCCTCAGGGCACATTGCCAATTTGCCTACTCACTATGTATATATGAGTTTTTAGGACTGCTTTCGCGCCAAGTTTATGTCACTGTTGTCCTCTTTGTCTATGGAGACAGGGTATAGCAGATATTTCATAACCCTGAAGTATAAAAAATAATTTGCTGTATTATTAAATACCAAGAAAACTGTCTTCCCCCATGTAGAAAAGGTATTTCCTGGACATTGTATTTTTGGAATTGATGCATCTTACTACTGTTGTGTGTTCTCTTCAACAGCCAGTCAGTCTTCATTGAGCGAGCCTGAGCCACCACCAGTGACTACAGCTACTCAGATGGCAGAGGCAGGAACAAGTTCTGATTGGCCCTTGGAGAATCCAAGCGGCAACTCCTCCTCCGCACAACAGACAGATATGAATGCTACAGCATCGGGAACCAACGCTGCCACTGCCGGTAGGTCACACATTAAAAGATAATCATCATCAGCATATCATTTAGAGCGCTATCTGATTGTGCACATTTACAATCAGGAGAAGGCAGTATGACTTGGTCTGTTAGCACTGTGAGAAGGAGTTTGTGTGATTAGATCCGCTGCACTCCCTGCTGTGGGAATGGCCTTAATCCTTTTTTGAAAGCTTTTTATTGCTCCAGTAAAGGAAGAAATTACTTCTGTGATACTATGTTTCTTAACGTTTTAATTCTGTAATAATCCAGTTGTATTTACAGAAAGTCGATTCTCATGGTGCTATAGGTGATAGAAATTAAATTGAAAATCTAACTTATATATAACCAAAATATTGGAGGCAATCTAAAAATGTTAATGTGCTCAGGGTAATATATGTCAAGAACTTTACTGTGCCAGACAAAAAAACCATCAGCGTAGATACCATTGCTGGGCATATTCCTAGTCAGTGAGCATAACTCAATCTTTCATCCAATATGTAAGCATCAGTTTTTACTGTCAGTCTTAGGTTGCTAGCAATGTTATATTGGATGATAATAGGTCCAAACCAAACCAAATCTCAAACATTGCTGCTTCTTCAGCGGTCTTAGTGGATAAATACGCAACGTAAATGCTAGTTGTTTATAAAGACCTTGTGCAATGATGACTTCGAATGTACACATGGTGGAAATAAACTGTGAATGTCATCTGAGAGCATAATTCATAAAGTTTTTTAATGTTAAATTAATTATGCTGAAAACAATTGAAAATGGCGACAGATTAAAAAGTGAACTGTTTAAAAAAAATCATAGAAGGTGGTGGTTATGTTAAAACTAGAAAAATGTGAACTTAATTGTCTTCTGACTTTGTTTGATGCTTTAATATGCTGTTCACAGTTTGCTTTTATCAGGCATACATCTCAAAGTTGTTATAATTGCACAAAACTTTTATAAATACTTTGTATTCATACTGAAAAACAGAGTAGAGAAAGCCTTGATCTGATGCATGGAAAAATCAATCAAGGTTTGTATACCTGATCAGTAAAGATTGACTCCTGACAAAAAGGCAGCATTAAATGTATGTTGAATGAGGACAGTGTCAAGCGCAAGTGTGATGTTTCTGAAGTACGTGGTAAACTATTACTATACCTTGTCAGCGCTCACTCAGAAATGTCTTCTCCGATGAGGTACTTGAACCTCCTAGCACCTCCTAGTTCCTGGCTGGAGGAAAAGAGGAAGAAATGCTACATAATTTTAGATAATTAGAGAAAATGGTTTTGGGCTCGTGCTGGCAGCAGCTCCCAGAGACACTAATTTCTGCTGGCAGACTAGTTACTTTAGTTTTCAAATCAAATATTAATATTCAGTAATAAAGCTGCTCTCGTAGCTTAATGGTTTTAACATTAGGCTGTTATTAAAGCAAATCCTTCATGAAACCAAATATGACAGTGAGATTTTGAGTTGGATCCTTCGTATCATGATGGTTATTCCCAAAGCAGACAAAATAGGGAGGATGGAGAGAAACCTTAATTTCTCTCTCATTTTGCAAAATACCCCCAGGCCTGTTAATCGGGATTAACAGGCCTAGGAACAATTAATGAGAGAAATTAATCTTAGAATGAACATGTTTGCACACTGAGTTTTGCCCTTAAAAGAATAGATTTGGTTTCATGCAGCTCTACCTTCGCAGCAAGATACTTGTGTAACAAGGTGCAGGCAGGTGTTGGCCTGAAGAGCGTTGCAGATTGAGGCTGTGGAGTGATTTGCAATCCAGAATGGTAATTTGATATCAATGTCCTGAAGGGGCCAAAGCAAGTGACGGTTGACCAAGAAGACAAATGAATGGTGTGAGAGACTTGGTACAGAAATTAAGGTGGCAGAATTCTAGGGTTGTCTCTTGTTTTAACTTTGCAAATAACTTTAAAAGCCTTTTATTTATCTTGTATTTCCATTTTCTAGGCTCCCTTCAATCCATAACAAAGTGTTTTCAATGGCTGATGAACTTCTTTTTAAAGTCATTTTTCCAGCCAGTCTAAAGCATAAACTCTCAAGATTAGATACATTAAAAATACAGTAACCAGCAAACAGCTTTGTCAAACACACATACTTGGCCATCTCCAAAACCATAAGAAGTCTGACAACAGCAGGTTTAAGTCTCTTTCTGGTGTTGTCAGACCTCTTCCTGTGTTTAGCCCAATCCAACGCTGGCATCTCCAAGACCACCAGGGTTTGTCCACAACCTAACAAAGATCAAAGCTCTTGAAACTAATTTGATGTGTCTTGGGGCAATATTTGCTCATACTTACAAGCACGCTGTCTAATCTAAAAAGAGGTTTAAAAATTGGGTGATCCATCCGTGTTTTTCTTTCTTCCACATCTCCCCCAGCCCTTTCTTATTTTTGAGGAAAATGCCAAACACAATTGAACGAGCAAACAGCTTGCTTCCAGGTCTGTATTCAAACCACGCTTAAACTGCCTCACTCAAAGATTATCAGAATAACTGGTCACAGTTTTTCCTTTGTATTAAGTGCATCTCATCTTGTTTTTTCTCTGTAATTGAATAGTTGGAACAAGCATTAAAAGCACCATTTTATTGGATGAAAGGAACTGAGAAGAATCATTATATAAATATATTTGGATGATTCATATGTAACTTTTTTGTCCTTTTTTATGAGATTATAACTGTAGTTAATCATTCTGCACAGCTGCTGCACAAAGCAACATGAGTTATTAACCCAATTTATATAAAGGTTGCAAAAACCTTCACGAGTAATTTCACGTGAATTGTAAAGCACCGTACATTAGTCTCGTTTCCTTCAGTGCATTTCTTTATGGCTCATACACAGCTGCAATTTTTTAATATTGTTTTTAAATTTAATATAATGTGTATATAATTCTTTCAATGTTATCTCCCTTTATATGTGACACTTTTCTGTCATTGTTATACTTTTTGCCTCAATCATGCTCAGTGTTATTGCTTTCAGCCATATTTTCTGTGCTTAACTGTTAGCTTGGCCTCAGCCCACATCCTGCTAGTTAACCAGCAATTCCTGTTTGCTTCACAATCATACAGAAAGATGAACATGTGCACTTTATTCGGCACTTTAAAATTCAGGTGTATTTTCCTCTCAGTCTTTCGTAGTGTCCTCAAAAACAACACAAAATAGGTGCAACCTTACTGGCTCGCTGCGTCAGTTGATCGGCACAGCGAACCGGGAAGATTGCAGACGAGGATAAAAAAAACAATTCATGCCAGGCAGAAAGGTGCAAAGCTAATAAACATAAATGTAAAACAACTTACCTGGTCCTGCATGGCATCTTTCAGTTTCCCCTCGCTGGTGTGACCAGAATCAGTACTGTTCTCCATGAGCAGAAATAAGGTGCCTGGCCGCGCCAGGAGGATCAGAGGCCATTCAACTCCTTAGGTCAGGCACTAGCACCCTGCCCGTTCTCACCTGGCTGTGCCTGGTTGGGCACCATAAGTCACTGACGGGGGCAATGCAAGGAAGTAGGGCCTGAGTAGGGGTGAGACTATGATAAAGATGAGGGGTGGGGGCTATGCAGCAGGCTGTTCAGGGGTTGGCAGCATAGGGAATTGTGTGTAGGGTGTCTGCTAGGGGACTTCGGGAGTGTATTGATGCCCCTATGTCTGCAACCTGTGTTGATACCGGAGGACAATGTGCTGTCGATGATGGGAGGGATCTGGATTAGCAGGAGGTCTCCCAGTTCACTGAGAGATTGGGGTGCCTTCCTCAGTGGCACCCCAAGCACTCTGCAGCTGACTTCAACAATTTACTTGCTTCTCTTCTGGCAGAAGTCTCCTTGCTGTCAGAAAAAGTGATTCTGTGAGTAGATTGCTGTGTCGGACTTGCCCAAAACATCAGTGTGGAAGGCTATTCTTTTCAGAGTTTGAGGACACATAACCTTTTGGAGAAGATTGCTCTCAATGAGCCTATCTACGAACTTGAAAACAGTGCCCAACCACAGATGGAAATTGAAGTATAGCTGTTTCTAGGGATAGGCTAACCTGACTCTAAGCTTTTTAATCAGCCTCTATGTACTGACAAAGACAACTTTTCAGCTGTTGCTCAGTTTGGGAACTTACTGCTGTTGAATGCATTAAACTGGATTTTCAGAGTTGGACCAACACCGGAGACCTGAACTGAATGTAGATATAGAAGTGCTGTCCTTATTTCCAGTAGAGCTAATTTTTGCTAGTAGGTTAAAAGTGGCTTGGACATAAATGACATTGCTGGAAGGCTGAACTGAGCAGGACCATTTGAACGTGCTATTGTTAAAACAGACCCTATTTTGGCTCATTCCAGGGCCTTACCTTGCATATTGAAAATCACAAATTGATGGAGTAGACATAAGCGTTCTTGAAAAATGGATAAGATTTGTTTAATTGTTATGATCTGCTGTGTTTCAAAACTGGTGCTCTTTAAACATGAAAAAAAGATTGAAGCTGTCAGTGAAAGTTTGAAATAAACCCGCTGCTAGACTATTTTGATGGGTATGCTATTTGCTGCATATTAAGAAGAAAAAAAATACTGACTGTTAGTGCAGTTCCAATAGAGTTCTTTGTTGACGTTTCCCAAGGGCTATTATCATGTTATTATGAATGCTGGGTAGAGTTTCAAAGCTGAGAGTATCTCAGCAGGGGTTCTGAGATCACTGCTTGATTGATAGTTCAGATCAAAATTAGAGGATTAGCTGTCTTTGATGTGGTGTCTGACTAGTAATTTCTTTTGTTTTTATGTAAAAGATTAAGATTTAACAGCTTTGAATGAGTTTCATGAGTGGGAGTTCTTTTGCTATCAACAGTACCAGTGGGAGCTGATTATTGGAAGCTTTTTTTAAACTCACAACTCCTGAGATCTGTCCATAGTGAACACTGGTATACAGCTGTGAGTTGGCAAGAGGGAATGTGAGGGAGCATGAGGATGAGTGGGGGCTAGGGTTGTGGATATAAGCAGAAAATAGGTAACATACTGTTTTCTCCTTAAATATTTATTCAATTCCTTTTGAAAGTTTCTATTAAATTAGTATCTGCGAGAGCTTAATGTGCTTTCAGAGAGCAATTTACATAGAATTACTTGGAACATGGAAGTGGCCTGGTGATTATTGGAGGGCTTGAGTTGGCTTAGTGGTGGCATGGAGATAATGAGAGGACATGACAATGTGAGAGGTGTCATGGGTTGGCATGAAGGAGCAATCGGGAGGAGGGGGGGTGGGGTTGGTGGTGAATGATAGAGGGCCTAACAACCTCTGAAATAACTATGGTGATCCCAAAAATTTGAGATGAGCCTTCTAGCCACTCCACTTGCCCACCCCACTAGTCATCTGAGACCTGCTTTCCTGTCCATTTTGGCAGAAAGAATATTTTTAAAAAGTCAAAATATCTAAATGGTGAGAGATTGCAGAACCCTTAGGTGCTGCAGAGATCTGGGTACCTTCACATAAGATGCACAAAAGGCAGATACAGCAAGTAATTAGGAAAGCTAATAGCATGTTTACATTTATTATGAAGGCAATTGAATAGAAAAGTTGGAAGATTATGTTTCAATGTGCAAAGTACTGGTGAAACTATAGTTGAGTACTGTGTACAGTTGGATACCTGATTTAAGGAAGGACATAAATGAATTGGGAACAGTTCAGAAAAGGCTTACCAACTCACTACCTGGAATAGATTGTCTTATGAAGAAATGTTAGACTACTAGGCTTGTATCTGCTGGAGTTTAGAAGAATAAGATTGAAACACGTAAGATTGTGAGGGGTTCGATTCCAGCCTTAGGTGACTGTCTGTTTAGAGTTTGAACGTTCTCCCCATGTCTGCATGTTTATAAAATGTGCAGTCTAGGTTACGGGGATAGGGGAGGAGGCCTAGATAACGTGCTCTTTTAACGGATTGGTGCAGACCTGAATGGCCTCCTTCTGTACAGTAGGGATTCTCTAACTTAGTCCTAGTCAGGAACTTAGCTGCAGGACCAACAGGGATGTCTGGAAAAATTGTGGAAAGAATAGGATCAGTTTGCTACGTTGTAGAAGTACAAAGTCAATGTATAATTGACACATAGCTCATTTGAGAGAGAGTTGGGATTGATACCTAGAATCAACAGGCACCTTCTGTGGAGGACTCAAGTTTATCAGTTGCTGATACAGGAATCCCTGTGATAAGTGTAGAGCTGAGATACTCAGCAATTGCAGAAAATGAGGAGACAGCAGCTACTGTACCCCAGACTGATAGATTTACCTTTAGTGCGGCATGGTGGCACAGTGGTTAACACTGCTGCCTTACTGCTCCAGGGACCTAGGTTCAATTGCAGTCTTGGATGACTGTGTGGAATTTGCATGTTCTCCCTGTATCTGCATGAGTTTCTTCTAGGTGCTGCAGTTTCCTTCCACCATTTAATCATGTGCAGGTTAGGTGGTTTGGCCATGCTAAATTGCAACTTGGTGTTCAAAAACATGCAGGTTAGATATGAGAGAAAGGTGGGTATGTGAGAGGAGTATGTGTGTGTGTAATAAAGAGGGAGATGCATCAGTGTGTGAGAAAGAGAACTTACTCTGCGTGTGTGTGAGAAGGAGATGAGTCTGTGTGTGTGTAAGAGGGAGAGGTTAGTTTGCTGGTGTGAAGAGGAGTGTGAGAAAGAGAGCGGTGTATCTGTGTGTGTGTGTGTGTTGGGGAAAGGTGAATCAGTATATGAGGGAGGAAATATGTGTTGGGGGATAAGCCTGCATATGTGTGTTGGAGAAGTGAGTCGACATGCGGGAGAGGGAGTTGAGTCAGTGTGCAAAAGTGAGGAGTAAGTTCGTGTGCGGGCATGTATCTGAAATCAGAATCCAACTCTCCAGCTGCACTCTGTATTAAATGAATTTGTGAACAAAAGACCAGAATCACTTCTCCCACTAAAAATAACAAAAAGGTAAGATGTGGGGTTATTTGTTGAATAAGATATCATTTTAATTATGGTAAATGTATACATACAAAAAAGAGAAAAATCTTTTATAGATTTGTTTTTGTGTATTTATTGTGCAATAATGAGCATTTTTTATGGTTTAACTCTTCAATAGAAGAAGAACGTTTCTCAGAGGTTCCGTCAACTCTCTTGGGAGGTTAAAAGGGTTCCATTGCTGGAAGAGATCAGGGAAAACCTTGCTCTACTGAGCATTCCTAGTATAGAGTTAGAGATGTAATCAAACAACCAATCACATTGAAGAATTTTCACAGCTGTCCCCCCCAAGCCCCCCTGCCTCCTCCATATGAAATTAAAATGAAGTCACTTTTTTTATGTGGAGCAAATTAAAGAATGGGATATTAAAATGCAGTGAAGTTAGTAACTAACATATTTTGAAATATTTATAAAATAATCTTAAGTAATTCATCATTTAACAGCATTCTGCAATATAAAATTATTTTTTCATGGTCAGTTCTGTTGTTCATTAAATTGTATGAATTGCATTGCCACTAAAACCCTATTACACCTGATTAAACAAGGTTAAATGTTTATGATTTCAAATAGATAAGTGGAGCAGAAGCTTTGAAATTTTCTCCAATTTCAGTGGTCTGTTCTGGAGGAGGCCACAGGATTCCCGTGCTAATTTATACTTGCCCAATATCCTGATGTTGCTGGCGTTTTCAAGGATATAATGATTGCAAATGCTGATTGTTGACCATTAACACTTCATCCTGCTTTAGTCCGTAATGGTTTTGATCTTATCGAACTAGTTATTGGAGTCTGTGTTCACTTGGCTTGTGTATCTGAAGATTAGCTGACATTCTTGTCTTAAGCTACTGTTAGCTCTGCTCCCGTCCCTCATCCTCCCCTCCTCACCAACACCACATTTCCCAATTTTTACACAGCTATGTGACAATGCACTGCTTTGCGGGAACAAGGGTCTTAGAAACAGTGGTGGGCCATTCAGCCCATCAGAATTGCTCCACCACTTGATAAGATTATAATTGATCTGATTGTGGCCTCAACTCCACTTTCTTGCCTGCCTCTCATAACACTTGATTCCCTCTTCTACCAATAAGTTATCCAACTCAAACTTGAAAAATTCAGTGACCCAGTATCTACTGCTGTTGAGGAAGAGAATTCCACAGGCTGGAGGCCCAGAGAAATAAAGTAAAATCTCCCATGATGGGAGACCTCTTATTTTTAAATTTTAATCCCCTAGTTGTGGTGTACCCCACAAGAGGAAACATCCTTCTGGCCCCCTCAGGACCTTATGTATTTAAATGAGATCACCTCTCAATCTTGTAAACTCCAATGAATATAGGCCCAACCTGTTCAACTTTTTTTCCAGTAGCGAACTCCTGTGATTGGAGAGATTGAGGGGTTTAAGGACATTCTATGAAGTTATATGGGGAAAGAGCAGGTGAGTGAGTCTAATTTTATAGCTCTTTCAAAAAACTGGCGCAAAAACAATGGACTTTTTTTTTTCTTCACATGCTGTAGACTAATCTGGGTGAAATCTATATAATTTACTTCCTCTATAATATAACTTTTGATGCAATTACATCAAATAGTATGAATTTAAAGAAAGTTATGAACCAATAATCAGTAGAGCTAATAATACAAGATTATATCTTGACCATCCCCACACCAGACCTAAAAATAATGATTTTGTAGCATGTTAGTGTGACTGTTGCTAATGAGGTTTTGAGAAGTTGTACTTTGGTTTTGACTAACTAAAGATCACTACTTTCTTGCTGTAATAAATTTGGTTTTCATTGACACTAATTTTAGTCTTTGAGCAAAGCTTCCTCACAAGACTGTTTAAAGTTTTGCACAATAAGTTACAATCCTACAATCCAAATGTGTGGGTTAGTAAATCCATTACTAAATTGCCTTTTAGTGTCAGGGAGATGAGCAGGGGAATGCATGGGGCTACAGGGAAAGGGCCTGGGTGGGATTGTTGTCGGTGCAGGCTCAGTCAGCCGAATGGCCTCCTCCTGCACTGTAGGATTTTATGATTCTGTGACTAGAACTACCTGTTATCTACAAAGAGATGTATGAACTTAAATAAAAATGAAGCCAATTACATATAATCCAAATCAGTTAGAATGGCTTTAGAACATATGGGTATCTGCATCCTGGAGACACCGAGTCAAGCATCTCTTTATTTTTGCTAAATATATATTGTACCATCATGTCGCTTATTACTTGTGTTGTCCAGGTTCCTTTGATCAAAAGTGCAACTGTGACTTGTAGACATCTCAGCAGACATCATATTTAGCATTTCCCACTCTGTCTGGAAAGATAATAGAGCAGAATAGCTCCTGATTCTGCCTGGACAGCATTCCTTCAAGGAAAATGATCTAGTCTAGCTTTGGTTGCATATGTTCCCTGCTGTCCCTCAACCTCTAGGAGAAGCCTGGAAATATTAGTCCATGTTCAAATATAGATGTGAGTGAAGCTCTAATTGTGTCTAGCAGAGCTTTTAGCTTTGCTCATGAAAAGCCCAAGAAGATACTGTGTTCCAACAATCAAATTTATAAAAGAGACACAAACAATTTGGCTAGTTTATAGTGTTTATGGTCCACTCAAGCCTTCTCTTACTTGAATTCATCTTACCCTATCAATTCTGCCGGACGCTGGGGGAAATCCAAACCTTCGGGCTGGCTGGGAACTGGGAAGAGCTGGAAGAGCTGTTGGACTTTGAGGTGGATAATAAGGAATTTTTTTTGCCATTATTATCCAATGTAGCATAATGTTGTCAATGGTACTAATTTACAGGAATACAGAATAAACAAAACTGCATTTTTGTATTCGAGTTTTGGATAATATTTGAGATAGTTGGCAAAAGAGCCCTGGATAGGATGTTGCATGAGAAATTTTTCAGGCAGCGAATTGTGACCCAGAGTGCACTTTCTGAAAGGCCAGTAGAAGCAGATTCAATATTAACTTTCAAAAGGGAGTAAGTTATATATACCTGAAAATATATATATACTTGATCTTTATCTACACACTAGCTATGACTGTAACACTACATTTTGCACTCTCAATTCCTTTTTTATGCATACTATGTGAAGGGTCTGTTTATTTCTTCAGAATAAACTTGAGCCCGACTGTCTGAAGTAAATGCTCCTTTATTTAAGTCTCTTTTATAAGCATTTTACAGAAAGTGAAATAAGGATTACTTGGGAGAGAGAGTAGCGAAGGCTAGCACTGAGATTGAACAACTCAAAACTTAGTTTGGATTGAACTAACGAAACATACATCTGTGTCTACAATATAACTGAATACTTATCTTGTGTAATAATGATGTTGGGTAAGGAGTCTCTGGCTGCATCAACAACTTGCTGCTGTGGCCATAAGAAAGCTTCTGTTTACCTTGCGTTGTACTTTCAGAGAATGCAGCTAAGTTTCTAGCTGGACCCAGAATTCCAAGCTGATGTGCCAAATTAGCTTAAGTTAGCTTAAAGCATAGCACAGTTAGTTACTTTAGGAAATGCCTTAAAATGAAGCCTTTCAACTGGGCAAACAGAGGATCCCACAGTATGCTTTGACTGTATAGCGCACAAGAAACAAGACTTTTCACTGTATACTAATACATGTGACAATAATAAATCAAATCAAATTAAAAAGAAAAGATTTGTCAGACTGTGGAGAAAGAATATAGAGAACAGTGTTGTGAATGGGTAGGGATGCTGGATGTGTCAGCACTGGAGTGGCAGAAATAAAATCTGAGAACATTGGAGCAGACTAATTTGAAGTTATGGGGAAAGGAATCCTGGGATGCTGCTGCTAAAAAGCAAGATGGTGATGTGTTTCACCAAAGAAGAATGGGGAGGTCAATGAAAATAAAGGAATGGTATAGGTGATCCCGAACAATGGAACGCTATTGTCATTGGAATGCTCAGAATGGAGGATATACTTTCCTGCCACTGAATTAGGGAGCCAATATTATTTAAAACACAGCTACATAATTATTTTAAATTATACAGGTTCCTCCATATTACCTTTTGAGTGATCCCTCTACCTTAACCTTTACTATGACTTCATAATTGACCTCAGGCCTGTGGGTAGGATAGAGAGAACAGAGGGGACTATATTTAAACTAGAGTCATAGAGGCTATAGAGATTTACAGCATGGAAACAGGCCTTCTGCCTAATGCCCTTTTTTTTAAATCCCTAAGCTAATCCCAATTGTCTGCATTTGGCCCATTTCCCTTACCCATGTAACTATCTAAACATTTTTTAAAAGACAAAATTATACCCGATTCTACTACTATCTCTAGCAGCTTCTTCCAGACACTCATCACCCTCTGCATGAAAAAATTGCCTGTCTGGATACAATTGTATCTCTCCCCTCTCATTTTAAACTTATATCTTCTAGTTTTAGACTCCCCTACAGTTGGGAAAAGATATTGATTATCTAGTTGGTCTGTTATTTTATAGACCTCCACAAGATCACCCCTCAGCCTTCTGTGCTTCAGAGAAATAAGTCCTAGTCTGTCCAGCCTCTCCTTATAACTCAATCCATCAAGTCCCAATAGCATCCTAGTAAATCTTTTATGCACTCTTTCTAGTTTAATAATATCCTTTCTGTAATAGGGTGACCAGAACTGTACACAGTACTCCAAGTGTGGCCTTACCAATGACTTGTGCAACTTCAAACAAGATGTCCCAACTCCTGTATTCAGTGTTCTGACCAATGAAACTAATCATGCTGAATGCCTTCTTCATCACTCTGTCCATCTGTGACTCCACTTTCAAGGAGTTATGAACATGTACGCCTAGATCTCTTTGTTCTGTAACTCTCCCCAATGCTGTACTATTATCCGTGTAAGTCCTGCCTTTGTTCAGTCTACCAAAATGTATCACCTCGCATTTATCTAAATTAAACTCCATTTGCCATTCGTCAGCCCACTGGCCCAGTTGATCAAGATCCCGTTGCAATCGGAGATAACTATCTTTACTATTCACTATGGTACCAATCTTAGTACTATCTGCAAACTTACTAACTATGCCTCCTATTTTTTCATCCAAATCATTAATGTAATTGATAAATAACAGTGAATCCAGCACTTATTCTATAAACATAGACAGGGATCATGGGTAGAAGTGGGAACATCGAGGTGGTGGCGCAGGCTGGTTGGGCCAAAGGGCCTGTTTCCCGTGCTGTTTACTTCTTTGTTCTTTGATCCCTGAGATACACTGCTGGTCACAGGCCTCCAGTTTTGAAAAACAACCCTCTACAACCACTTCTGTCAAGTATCTTCTGGCTTTTGTCAAGTAGCTAGTTTCGTATCCATTTTGATGCTTCACCCTGGATCCTGTGAGAAGTAATCATAGTAAAAGTATTGGAAGCTCTGAATAACTTGTAGTACGGCTCATCAATGATGGGGGACAACTCTAAATATTTGAGATAGATTGGTAGTAATCTTTGGGGCTTGGGTTATTATAGAAACCCTACAGTGCAGAAGCAGGCCAGTTGACCCATTGAGTCTGCACCAATATCAATTCCACCCAGGTCTTAACCCCTAACACCAGATATTTACCCAGTAACTCCCAGGAGTGGGAGGAAGCATATTAATTGTGTGCAGATAGGAATTAGCAGCAGCATGACAGCAGGGCTTCAAACATGTTCTAATTTCCCCTTGATCAACAGCATTGTGAAGATGCAACTGGGAGATCTATGAAGTAAATTATCATTAGTAACTATCTGACAAAGAGGCCAAAGAGGGGATTTACCTTGTGAACCTTTAAGTGCAATTTGGTCTTTGGTTCATTTCTGCCTCTGAAGTAGTGAACATATGGACAAAGGATGCAAAACAGAGGGAATTTATTATATCAGATTCAGGAGGGAACTTTTTTCACCTACAGTCCAAGCCAAGGGACTCCAGCCAAGACCAAATCCCCTGCCACAACCTTGGTTTCCAGGTCATTCACTGGGTCAAATCACAATAAAGCTGAGGTTATAATAATATCCCTTAAACATGTTAAACAAACATAAAACATATTTTTGTAAACAGCCAGGTTAGCTATATTGGGCCAAAGGCTTACTATTGTGCAGTGAAATTATTTGATTTTACAGGCAGGATTTTAATGGAAGAAACAAAGATCGAGTCAGGAAACTTCCTGATTCAACAGACTTATCGCTTTTTTAAAAAGGACCAGGCCCACCATATTTTTGTTCTGGGCAGGATGGAGTCAGGCCTTCTTCCAGAAAAATGCCTGGGGTAGTTGCCCCACCAGAATTCCCTCCTCAGTTTCCTGGGACACCAGCCTAGAAATAATGATGATTGCATGGTCCTTGCCCTCCACCTACTCCAAATGCCCCTTATATCCCTCAACACCTCCTTATGCCCTGTGTCACTACCATGCCCCTCATATATAGTGAAAGCTGATTAATATTTTTCTCAACTTAGAAGAGCATTTAAATCACTTATTGTTACATTTGGTATTGCAACCAGTGTCGTCTTAATAGAAGTATTTTAATGCATTTCAGCACTTACACAATACTGATTAATGTAATGGTCAACTTTTGCCGGCAGAGTCCTATAATCAATAATGGCAATAAGAAATAAACTTCCTTCTAATATAGCAGCTACTATAACTGAAAGAAGAGATGTATTTATTGTATTTTGAAATCTGTCACCGAAATAGTTCCTGGAACAGTTGACTTTTGTTTTTAGTTTCCCACTCAGGACTGGAGTTCCTCCATGTTTCACAACTCCACTCTGAGGTGGTTCTACCATGTCAACTTAGAGAAGGGGCATGACTCCTCCACTAAAATTTTGGAGGTTTAAATGACCCACCCCAAGCTAAAATGTAAGCCTGAATAGGGGTTCACTCATCTAATGCTTAAAAATAATTAACCTCAAAAGGAAGTACTTTACAGTAGGAAAAATCCAACTTCACCCACATTCCATTTTGGTAAGAAAAATTGGGAAATATTATTTGGAAAGTAAGAATCTAAATGGGATAGAGAAGCAAAAGACATAGGAGTACAAATCATGAAAATTTGTGATGCATGTCAATAAGGCCATTACAAAGCAAATTAGGATTTATTTCTAGAGGAATAGCATTGAAGAATAGAGAAGTTATTTCAACTTGTGTTGAAGATTGGTTACACCACTCTCGAAAAACTCTGTACAATCTGGTCACTACGTTAGAAAAAGAATATCAACACTCTGGAATGGTACAAAAAAATGATCTGGGAGTGCCAGATACGAAAACTGTGAAATTATACTCATCAGAAAGGATGAACAGGTTGTATTTCTTTCGAAAAAAGAAGGCTGTGCAATGAATTACAAATAGTCTTCAATTTAAAAAAAAGCTTTTGATAGAATAGAGGCAGAATGAGGTCCCGTGGCACAGTGGCAACATCACTTTTCTGTCCTAGAATCTCTGGGTCCAAGTCACCGAAAAGCCACCTCCAGTGCTATAATAGTTCTGTGATGTCCCACTTGAAAACTTGACTATGGAACTCGGCCAAACAGATTGATTATCAGTCTGTAAATCCTTCCAATAGAGCTGATGGTGGGCAGTGAGAATGCAAAGTTTTCTGGTCTGCTGTACTGCAGATGGCAATGGCAAAACATTGCAGTACTTTGCCAAACATGATCATGGACCAATTCAATGGAAATCACAGTTATCAACAACCTTGTAGCGCATGATATGTGGAGGAGAAGGGAGAGCCATGGGGAAAATAAAAGATTAGAGCCATTGTTAAATCAAATAGAGAATTCAGAATCAACTTATTAGAAAGTGATGGGAATGTGGAACTTGTTGACACAAGCGATTGAAGTGAATAGAATGGATACACTTTAGAGGAAACTAGAAAAGTGCATGAGGGAGAAAGGAATAGGCTATATGTAGAAGATCGAGCGGAGTATAAACATGACATGTTTAAAAGTGTTGGGCTGAATGGTTCATTTCTGTGCTCTAGATCATATGTACTTCTATGTAGCCAACTCTCACAGAGCAGTGGATATAGATTCAAAAGTAGCTTTCAAAAGGAAATTGGATAAATACTGATAGAAAATAAAATTGTAGAGATATGGGAACGATCAGAAGAATGGAACTAATTACATTGCTTAGGAAGAGCTAACACATCGTCCATGGCCACCTCCTATGCTGTAATATGAGTCACTGAACTGGGTTGAGCAAACCAGGGTGACCTCCTTCACTTTGAAAAGTAGAGATCATCCTAATCAAAAAGCAACAACTCATGTCTCTGTTGTCATTACTATCCTATTGGAAGTTTAATCATCTTCAAAGGCTGAACAGTAGAGCAGATATTGTACTAAATCAAGGTGCTCATACCTCCTGCAGCTATATTCCTATTACTCTCCTCTCCTCAATCTGGTGATCACAATAATATTAGGAGGAGATTGGAACTGTGCCTTATCGCCATGTCTCAACAACTTTCCTGCCAAATGTCCTGGATGGTTAGCCATAGTAGTGCATCATTGGTGCAGGGAACTAAGTCTTATAGACATGTGGCAGAGAACATAATTCAGCTTTTGTTTCTTTTGGATGCAGGTCATAATTCACACTTGATCTCTTCTTTCTGAAGCAGCATTTCCTGGTACAGGACCAACATGAATGTTTTTAACATCTCACACACCTGTCAATATTTCAATTAAAAATAAACAAGCTGCACTGTTTCCAACTTACTTCTCACATCTTAGTGGCTGTAAATCGATCTGCATCCAACTTGTCCAATTCTGAAAATGAGAAATATAATACCTCAGCGTTGCCAGAAACGCAAAACGAGTCATCAGCAACAGCCAGAAGTTCTAAATCTAACGTGAACTGGAATGTGAGTGAACTGGAAACCTCACATGTACAGTGCAGAATGAGCCCTGATCCAGAGCTGTGGGAGTGCTAATCAGTGTACTGTGTGTAGGCACAAAACAAATGCTCCAATACACCACAGTCAAATAATACGCACACATCAGGGAAACTCACAGCATATGCTTTGTGTGTAAACAGAACCAACACATAAATCCCAAAACTGAATAGTCAGCTACTAGTGCCCTGCTGAGATAAGCAGAATGCGGCAAATTTTATGGCTCCCTTTACACCTGAGGTGTGGATTCCACAGTAAGAAACTAAGTAGTTCCTCACTGTCCTACCGCTCTCTTGCCAAATTAGAAAAGGCTCATAAGACTTACAAAAGCTGTCACAGACCACAGTCTGACAAGACCCCAAAGCCAGATAGATTTTTGCTAACTTCTACAATTAGCAAATGACTGAATCCAATTCTGTCAAATGGACAACTCTTCCCCATTCCCAAAATCACCATTAAGGATTGTTCTCATACATGAAGAATGCCAAGGACCCCAGTATGTCACTTTGCCTCACTCAACTGTGAAAGTGGATTAAAACAGGTTCCTGTGAGGAAGTCTCTCATTAAATTGCAACAAACAATTGTTCAGAGTTGTGTACCACAGACGCAAGATAAACACACACACACTGATATTTTCCCTGGATCCTGGATGCTCAGGAAGCATTTGACCAATTAGACTCCTTCCATTTGTTGGCTTTAACGTGACACCATTTTACATCAGCAGAAATTGTGCATTAAATGGTTTAGTAGCTTTTATGTATATTTTTAGAATCTCAACTTGCTGTAGAAAAATCACCACCAAGGAGGATAATTAATATAATTAATGCACATATGCTGGATATAATTTAATGTGAATATGAGAAATAAAAGCAGTAATCCACCTGAATGAAGAAGAAGAATCTTCCAGTCTGAAAAGTGAATGCTGTTTCACTTAATAATTGAACATTTCTGTTTTAAAGCATAATGATGTATAGTGTCTGATGCACAATATTTTGTTCTACATGAATAGCATTTCATTCAACTCGCAAACATAAAGGAGGTTCATATATATGTTCCTTTCATTCTAGCCCTCTTCACGTGTGGAATTATATTTCACTAAACTTGATCTATCCAACAAGGTTAGCTGCATTAAGGAAGGTGCAAATCATGTTTCATTTCCTAACAAAAAGGACTTAAATTTGATCGACAAATATTTATGGAGAATGCTTTCAGCCTGTCTACATTTCTGACATTGAGGTTCTTTAGCTTCTTGCCTCAGTACCAATGATGCACAAAATCATATTCCCTTCAGGCCTGAGTCTGCCCAGAATGTCTCTTTGAAATGCAAGGAAAGATTTTCAGTGCCAGAAAATCTGTTACTTGCCTTTTTACCTGCTGTTTTGCAAATTCTAACTTATGCACAATAGGCACAGCCGGGATTTGTGAGCAGTCCTAATTAATGGCAGGTACTTTCACCGGTGCTGCTGAATATAGAAAATATGGATGCTTCACTGACAAAAAAATGAAATAATTCCTCTAAATAGTTTTCTAGAGTAAACTGTGCACAAAAGGGTACGTGTGCACAAAAGGGTACAAATGCACAGCACCACAACCTGATTCATGCTTGAATACTTACCAGGAGGATTGTAATCATCAACAGCAGGATCTCCCAAATTTTTCCAACTGCGGGAACACTTTTAACCTCCCAAGA
Source organism: Sphyrna mokarran (assembly GCA_024679065.1). NCBI lineage: Eukaryota > Metazoa > Chordata > Chondrichthyes > Carcharhiniformes > Carcharhinidae > Sphyrna > Sphyrna mokarran. The sequence continues at coordinate 71,910,428 of JAGIQG010000008.1, read as the reverse complement.
GTACTGAAGGAACACTTGAGAAACATGCTTATTATATTGAATAATTAAGCCACAAAAATTATTATTGCACAATAGGTATACATACAAAAACAAAATATGCTTCTATGTTTTATATATATGTATATTAAAATAAAATGTCCTGTTATTTAACAAATACTTCCAAATTTTAACCTTTTGTCATTTTTATGGGAGCACCCATCTCCAGTCTCAACTCACTCCCTCACCTAAATTCTAACCTGCACTCTCACCCACCCCTTCATTCAGACGCACACTGAGCTCCCCACACTTTCACTCACAATTGCAAGCCTAATTCAACTTCTCTCCCCCCCCCACCCCCCAACTCACCCATCAAACCTCTCACATCCCATCTACTCACCATCCTCTCAGGGCCCCATGACTCCAGCTGCTCTCTGCAAAATCCAGTTTAGGAACCCCTGATCGACAGAAAAAGAGGCATTCTGACCAGATGTTTCCAAATTTTGGTCATCCAAACAAAAATTATTGCTCTGTAGCCAACATTCACCGAATAATCAATTTTAAGCCACCTAAGAGGAAGTGCTTGAAAATTTATAGGTTTGCTACATATTACATGCAAAACAGCAAGAGTACAAGAAATAGCAACAGGAGAAATAGGTGCTGGAGCAAGCCGTTCAGCCTCTTGTTCCTACTTTGCCATTTGATAATATTATTGGCTGATTGATTGTGGTCTTAACTCCACTTTCCTGCCAGACCCCCATAACCCTTGACCCTTGCAGATTAAAAATGAGAGTTTCAGAGAATATAATGACCACGAGAACTAATATGCCAGAAAATCTGGAAGTGTAGAATTGAGCTGTCTATGCACTCTGTTTTGTCGTATGCTGACATCCAACCAAGGGTGTTACTTGTAAATCCTCTGGCATCAATCACTGGAAAATTCTGTGTCCATTATGCGTACATATTTGTTATCTAGTTATCACGTGTTTTGAAAATGCATGAAACATTTTCTTGGGTTCAGCAGTGCTGGTCAAGCCCAGAAACAGATATTGACCTTATTTGTTACATTTACAATTTCACGTACTGTCCAATATCTAGTAAGAAACTGGGAGAGGGGAAAATAGCGAGGCCTCTTTCTTCTGAAATCTGAATATTGTAACCCTCCATTAGTGTGTCCTTACCTGTGTTAATTAACACCTTAGTGGCATTAGGCAGTTATGGATCTTTAAGCTGTTATATTTTGCATTCAGTAAAGAAATTTATAGAACTATAGTTCTCATGGATTTCACCATGCCTAAATTTTACTTCACCATTTTCTGACAAACACAGAAAAGTACAATTCTGATGCAAGGTCATTGATTCGAAGTTAACACTGTATCTCTCTCCACAGATGCTGCCGGATCTGCTCGGCATTTCCAGCATTTCTGTTTGTATTTTGGATTTGCAGCATGTGTAGCATTTTGCTTTTTTAAAAAAACTTAATCACTCTGTCCAAGGGGCAGGACCTTGTGTTTGTTATGAGGATCTTGGATTGCAATACAGCCAGCATCATATTCCAGCACAACCCAGTCATGTATTTCACAGCAAACCGCCAACTAATTTTGTGCATGAGTGTCCCTGGGCACAATGTTGGCAGTTCTGAACCAGTTAGAGGTTAATCTGTAGGGCTACCAATTAAATTAGGTACTGCTCTCCCAAGAGTGGATTTCTTCCAGACAACGCCGCAGAACTGTTTGCCCCTCCACTTTGAATACCAATTGAAATAAAGTAATTTATTATTACCTATTGTTTTAGGTTGTGTGAAGAGCAATTTGAATGGCCATCTTGTGACCACAATTCTGTCTTTGGCCTGCTGTAGTGAAACCTGGAGCAAACTGGAGGAGCAGCATGTCATCTTTCGGTTGGGCACATTGCAGAATTGGTACTCAGCGTTGAGTTTGGCAACACCGATTACGCCTTTTTTCCTTCATCTTAAGCCCTCTTTTTCTGAATATTCCATACATACCTTGCCTCAATGCAAATCTGTCCCACCTCCCTGTCTCCCAACAATTTGTTCTTAAAATTGCTACCTTTTGTCGCAATCTCTTAGCTCTAACACACTCTCCATCCCTTCAGTCCTGACTCAAAATGCTAACTCTGTTTCTCTCCTAGCAGATGTTGGCAGACCTGCTAAATTCTTCCACATCCTCTGTTCTTGTTTCAGGTTTCAACATCCATAGTATTTTTCTTATCTTATTAATGATCATTAATATACCAAGTGCTGTTTATCTCAGTAGCACCATCCTGCCTTGTTTTTTTTTAATCAAAGTAGCAGCAAGAATGCTGGAATTTTTAAACTACGCTGCAAAAACTTGACATACCCTGAGTTGATATGAGGACTATGAGAATGTATTTAGTAAATTAAAAATGCCTGCTCAGTCAAATAGCCAACATTCTCTGGTCATGACAGCCTGCATGTCTAATTCAGTCTCAAGTTTTGTACTATAATCTGTTTAGTTGAATCTGTGTAGTTGGGTATTCTCAGTTGTGTAGTGTAACCTGTTATTTCTACAAGTAAACATACTGCACATCAACTCAGATTATTTGTAGACATCCATATATAGTTGAGCAATTTTCTTTCTTGGATTCTGAGTTTGAGAGGGATCCAGACTCCAAACCAAATAAATAATGCAGTAAAATAGCAAAAAAAATTGGGAGGATGTAGCCAGTTGATGAATTCAGATGGCTTATTTAGAGAAAAATGGGCACTTGTGACTGATTCAAATGGAAAATGTGAATAATTTGTGCATAAAGTAACAGATACCATGGACTGATTATAAAGCAGAAATATCAAATGATATACATCGTAGGACTGAAACCTCAGTGATTTATTATTTTCTGACCTGCTTGATTAAAACACTGCTTTGAAAATCCTGCCTAGATATCCATTATTCATTTTGTATTATGGTGCAGGGATTAGATAATTTTTTTCACACAGCTACAATCTTGTAATACTATGTGCTGAACTATTGGGGCAAATGTTAGTCTCAAATGTGCAATATAATGCTACTAATGACAATCTGACTAACTTGTGAAAAGCCAACCATTAATTTTAATCTGGCACTCATTCTAGTGCCTTATGATTGACCACAGCTAACGGGGCTTTGAGAAATGTATAGCAACAGTACAGAAAATTGATAAATCCTTCTTTTTCACTATTTGTACATCCAGGCCCAGTCTCTTACAACCTAAATTTTCTTCTATTGTAGTGTACGTCTATATATAACAGTCGGTATAATTTTGTGCTCTTATGCCCTTTTACAACTAGACATTGTGCAACAACCAATCCTGGGACTCCAAGTGTCTATGAGCACTCTGGAATATAATTATTAGTTCCAAAGTTTGAGCCTGACATGCTTTGATAGAATCTGATCAGTATACTCCATGTCACCAATATGATGCCATCTACATGACATCATGCTTTCTGGTGATCAAGTAATTATCTACAGTTAAATACCTGGAACTAACACCAATTATCAGTAATGAATTTTTTTTTCTCCTTCATCTCTGTCCAATTTCTCTTATCTGTTTGACAGAACTTTAACTGGCATTAATGTGGTTTCACCATTCATCATTGTTGCAAACCTCTTAAATGTTACAGCCATCAAATTTTCTGAATATCTGAATGTTGTAGTAAATAGATTATAATATCTTTATGTTGAACTTTTGCAGTTGTCTGCATGACTGAGTATCGCGTATATGGTGTCATTTGGTAAAAGTTGCAGTGCACTGTATGACATAATGCTGAAATATTTTTATCATCTCGAGTACCAATGCACATATACATTCCAAGCAGAGTTTTTGATTTGATTTATTATTGTCACATGTACTTGTATACAGTGAAAAGTATTGTTTCTTGCATGCTACATAGGCAAAACATATCGTTCATAGAGAAGGAGAGAGTGCAGTAACATTGTTAGAGAGTTTAGAAAGAGATAGAATGAAGTTTTAAAAGCATACAATGAGAGTAAAAGATAGAATCAGAAGGTATACTTCTGTGAATTGATTCTGTAAGACAAATTGGAAATGCTGCTTTAGATGGGAAAGGCTTGTATGTATTAGAACTGATACATATTCTGTATGTATATTAACATTAATAGGTACTATGTTTGTGAAATAGCTTTGATAAATAATTGAAAGAAATGTCAGCCTTGATTTTCATTTTTAAAGTTGGATTATTGTATATTTTGCTTTTCTACTTTCAGTGTTTAACTTCACATCTTTAGTTGCTCCTCTGCAGCAGTCGGTATGAGAGGGAGGCAGAGAGTCTGTATCTTTTTCTCTGCCAGTTGCACCCTATATCTGTCTGCTTGGAGATATTGAATATCAGTCATGGTAACCTGCCCTCCAATTTTTCACTTGTCTGATTTCTTTCTTTCACTGTGTGGAATTCAGTGATTCATGACAGGCTTTTCTGTTTCATTCCGAATAAGAACCTTGGTGAATATAAGCAAAATGTTTACATGCTTTTGACTTTTTACAGAGCTAGTTTTAAAATACTCCTACTTTCTCTATGGCTTTCTCACGAGAGAAGCAAATGTTTAAAACTGCCACAAAATATTGCTAGTCGTATTTGGAAACAAGGTGCGAGAAGGGTTGCATGATTTATCCTTAATTCCAACTAATTTCAAATGTTTTTTTCTTCTCTATACCCCATACCTCTCATGTACACAAAATATAAATGGGAAACTCACTTCATGAATTCCAAACGATCTTCATTTGAGTAATAGTATGGATTTTTCATCAGTACTGAAAGCAAATCTTATTCTGTGATGGGCAAGTTAGGTTTTCTTGCCCACCCCGCACTGGTATAAATGTAGGAAATACTTCATTTGAGTGCTTCTGTTTTCTCCCAAAATTATGTGTCTTTGTTCTTTGAGGTCCTGTGGGAAGAGGAAACAGAGATAAAGAAAAATGAATTTCCAAGGAAGGTCATCCTGGAATATTTTAAGTATCAAAATATTCTTAAAAGTCAAGAACAGCTTGTTAAGATATCCTATAAGCATCAGAAGTAAATAAAAATCTTTTTATCCTATTTTAGGAGATGCACCGGAATACATTCCAGGAGAAGATGCCTTGTCTCGCATCCGCCGACTGATTGCTGAGGGTTGGATGACAGCAGTTGTCCAGCGAGAGCAAGGAACCACCACAGCCTCCATGGGAGGGTTTGGAAACAACATCATCGTCAGCCACCGGATACACCGCGGCTCACAGACTGGGAATGAAGCGCTGGCAAGATTGAGTGCACATCTGCCAAGCAACCAAGGCAGAACAGAAATGGACAGCAGTTACAGTCAGATTCTAATGGACTCTGTTGCACCCAGTAGCTCCAGCAACTTAACGACAGACTTCAGAGAAAATAATGAAAGGGATCAGACAGCAGAACAGCTCAGCGGAAGTGGCGACATTGGGGATGACGGGAGCTTTGGTCAGCAACCGACCACTTCTATGGACACAGACACCCTTTTCCACTCTGTCAGCACACACGGCCCCCATATTGTCGACAATATTGATAATCATGGCACTGACGACAGGGGTTCAGACAGGAGGTAGAATTAGGTGCTCTGCTGTTCAGAGCAAAAGAAATAATAAAATTGCATGTCCCATGGTTTGTATGTGTAGAATTTAGCTAAACCAGCCAAGGAAATTCCACTTATTTGTTTTTAGTAGAATGTGATTTAAGTTGAATTTTTTTCCTTTTTTTTGTAAACTGGTAACTTGTTATTTTAGAGAAATGGAATATAGTCAAGTGCAAGCAATGGCGTACTATGTGAACACCAAAGATCACAATAACAAATAAAACTCTTTAAAAACTGGAAGAAGACCATTGCAAATGTGATTTATTTAATTTAAACTTGGTGAAATCACACTTTCAAGAATGTGCGTCTTTCTCCTTTTTGTCATATAGACTATAAGAGTAATTACTTCAAGGTTTTGACCTGCCTAATTTTGGCTGATGTGGCCAATGTAAGAATTACTGCAAAAGAACTCTCAGACAAAATGCATCAGGCAAACCTTTTTAAATAAAAGTGTTTGAAAACTAACAATTTGTATATATTAATATTGTTAAAGTATCCATCATTTCAATGGTGTTAATTTATTCTTGGCAGCACACTTTCTGTTAGAAGGTAGTGCGTTTCCAAGTCCCACTGCAGTATTTTGCACATAACAACAGGATAATGTAGCATAGACAGAGACCATGCCGCTCATTATGATCCTGCAAGCTTATTGAAAGACCTACCCAATTATTGAACTCTTCTGAGGAAATAAAGATGGCAGGTGACAGAAGTGTTAGTTGAGGGATCACTTTGGGACCAGTGACCATAATTCTATTAGTTTTAAGACAGCTATGGAGAATAATAGGTCTGTCCTAAAAGTTAAAATTCTAAATTGGGGCAGGGTCAATTTTGTTGGTATCAGGCAGGAAATTTCACAAGTTAATTGGGGGAATCTGTGGGAAGGCAAAGGGATGTCTAGTAAGTGGCATGTTTTCTAAAGTGTATTAACCAGGATTCAGGATAAACGCATTCCACTTAGAGTGAAGGACAAGGCTGGCAGAATTTGGGAATCCTGGATGGACTCAGGATATTGAGGCCCTGTCAAGAATAAGAAAGAGGCACGTGACATAGCATAGGCAACTTGGACCAAGTGAATCCCTTGAAGTATAGGGGATGTAGGAGTAGAATTAAGAGAGAAATCAGGAGGGCAAAAAGAGAACACAAAATTGTTTTGGCAGATAAGGCAAAGGAGAATCCAAAGAGCTTCTACAAATACAAAGAACATAGAACATTACAGCACAGAACAGGCCCTTCGGCCTTCGATGTTGTGCCGACCAAAATAAAAAGCAATGCCCCTCCAAACTAAACCATTCCCTTCTCTTCCATATACTTATCAACTAACCTCTTAAACGCCACCAAACTTGGCGCAAGGGAGAGAGTAGGGCCTCTTAAGGATCAACAAGGTCATCTATGTGCGGGGATCCACAAGAAACGGGTGAGACCCTAAATGAATATTTCTCATCAATATTTACTATTGAGAAAAGTATGGATGTTAGGGAACTTGGGGAAATAAATAGTAATGCCTCGAGGAGCATACATATTATGGAGAAGGGGGTGATGGAAGTCTTAAGGCGCATCAAGGCAGATGAATCCCCAGAATCTGATAAAGTATATCTCAGGACGTTCTGCGAGGCTAGGATGGAAATTGCGGGTCCCCTAGCCAAAATATTTGAATCATTAGTAGTCACAAGTGAGGTGCCTGAAGATTGGAGAGTGGCAAATGTTTAAAAAGGGCTGCAGGGAAAAGCCGGGGAACTACAGGCCAGTGAGCCTCACATCTGTGGTGGAAGTATTTTGAGAGACAGGATCTACAGGCAGTTAGAGATGTAAGGATTGATTAGGGACAGTCAGCATAGTTTTGTGAGTGGAAAATCATGTCTCAAATTTGATTGAGTTTTTTGAGGGATAACCAAGAAGATAGATCAGGGCAGTGCAATTGGTGTTGTCTACATGGACTTTAACGAGGCTTTTGACAAGGTTGTTGTTGTTCATCCATCGTCGTCGATGAGAACCTTGACACCCTTAGTTATTTTGAGAATGGATAAGGTATCCGAAGATGACTGATGAAACCAATTTGGGCACGGAATGTCCTGGCACGTATTGGACAGACTTGCATAGGCACTGTAGTCGTTGTGCTGGTGACAGTGGACTTACACAGCTCCTGCTTAAGTTGTGCTTCAGCAATGCACCTTACTTCATATGCTTGACAGCACTTGTGGAGGAGGCAACACCAGGCAGGGCAGTTTTGTACCAGCGTTTCCCAGGTGGTCGTGTTTATGTCAAGCAACTTCAGGGAGGCCTTGAGTATGTCTTTTTAATGTTTCTTCTATCCTCCACGCGAGCATCTTCCAGCAGCGAGTTCCCCAAAAAGGACTGCTTGGGCAGCACTCATCTGCACTGGGATGACGTAACCTGCCCATCAGGTCTGCGCTCTCATCAGCAGTATGTGGACTGAAGAAAGATTTGCTCTAGACAGAACTTAAGGGTCTCATATTTTGGCTTGCCATCTGATGTGTCATATTCTGCGAAGATGAGTCGTGGAAACGATTGAGATGTTTCGCATGCTTTTGATACACAGGCATACAGGAGGGTAGTGAGTACCACGGCGCTGTAGACCTTCAGTTTTGTTGCTGGACTGACTCCTTGACGTTCCCATACAGTGGAGTGCAATTTACTGAAAGCAGAACTTGCCTTTGCTGTTCAATATATTGATTCTATATCAATAGTCACTAGTTGGGAGAGAATGTTGCCAAGGTAAGTGAACTGGTCCAGTGCCTATAGTTTCTGCCCTTTGTGATTATGTGTTCTGTATACAGTGCATGAGGAGCAGGCTGGTGCATGACTTCGGTCTTTTCAATGTTGACGGTGAGTCCAAAGTTGTCACAAGTTGTGGAAAATTTGTCCATGCTGACTTGCATTTCTGGCTCTGAGCCAGTGTACAGGGCACAGTCATCAGCAAAGAGGAAGTGTCTCAGAACAGTCTCCTTCACTTTGGTAATAGTTTGAATCTCCTCAGGTTGAAGAGCTTCCCATCCACTCTGTAATTGAGGCTGATTCCAGCAACACTGTCCTGTAAGGCATCATTCAGGCAGTAAACATCATGTTGAACAGTGTGGGTGCGAGGACACAGCCCTATTTGACGCCATTGATGACTGGGAATGCCTCAGAGGATTTTCTGTCATCTAGTACTCTGGCCATCATGCCATCATGGAACTGGCGTACCATCTGAATGAATCTGGGGGGAGGCAGCTGAACTTTGACATAATCTTCACAGGCCTCATTGACTGACAGTGTCAAAGGCTTTCGTGAGGTCAACAAAGGTTGTGCTTGCGATTCTGCTCCTGACACTTCTGAAGTTGGCGCTCAGCAAAAATCATGCCAATAGTTTCACAACCTTTGTGGAAGCCACGCTATGATTCAGGAAGCAGGCCCAGCTCCAGATGAGTGACCAGATGATTTAGCAGGACTCTTGTGAGGGTTTTTCCTGAGATGAAGAGCAGCGAGATTCCTCAGTGGTTGTCATATACTTGCCAATTTCTCTTCCTTTAGTAGAGGTGTATGATGGAAGTATCTTTAAGTTCCCGAGGAATAGATTCTCTCTTCCAAAAGGACTGGAACAACTCGATGAGCTTCTCAATAAGTACAGGACCAGCAGCTTTATAGATCTCTGCAGGTATGGCATCTGCCCCTGGGGCTTTGCCACTGGATAGCTGGTTGACAGCTTTCGTGACTTTGGCTACTACTGGTGGATCATCCATGGCACTGTTGATATCGACCTGCGGAAGCCTGTCTATTGCCTCATTGTTAACAGACAACAGTCAGTTGAGGACAGCTTCAAAGTGTTCAGCCCATCTCTGCAGGATCTGAGCCCTCTCTGTAATGAGAGTTGTACCACCTGTACTCAGGAAGGGGAAACTCCTGCGAAGTTGTGACAAGGTACTGCATGGTAAGTTGTTGCATAAAGTTAAATCTCACGGGATCTAGAGTGAGGTATCTAATTGGATACAAAATTGGTTTCTTGACAAGCCAGAGAGTGGTTTTAGAGAGAATATATAACACTACAGCTCAAACAGACCTTTCGGCCTACAAGTTGTGCTGATCATGTCAGTACCTACCAGGACATAGAACTATCTGTAACTCCCAATCCCATTAAATCCCATGTACTCACCCAGAAGTCTTTTAAAAGACTCCAGCGAGTTTGTCTCCACCACCACTGACGGCAACCGATTCCATTCACTCACCACCCTCTGACTGAAAAACTTACCCCTAACGTCTCCTCTGTACTTGCCCCCCAGCACCTTAAACCTGTGTCCTCTCGTAGCAACCATTTCAGCCCTGGGAAATAGCCTCCGAGAATCCACTCTATTCCTCTCAACATCTTATAAACCTCTATCAGGTCGCCTCTCAACCTTTGTCTCTCCAGGGAGAAGAGAGTTGTTTTTCAAACTGGAGGCCTGTAAATATGCCTCATATTTACGATATGCCTCAGGGATCAGTGCTGGGCCCACTATTATTTGTCATTTCTATTAATGATTTGGATGAGAATATAGGGGATATGGTTAGTAAGTTTGCAAATGACAGAAAGATTGGTGGCATAGTGGACAATGAAGTGAGTTATCTCCAATTGTAAGAGGATCTTGATCAATTGGGCCATAAGCTGACAAATGGCAGATGAAGTTCAATTTAGACAAATGCGAGGTGATGCATTTTGGTAAATTGAACCAGGGCAGGACTGACTTAGTTAATGGTAGGGGGTTGGGGAGAGTTACAAAACAGAGATCTAGGTGTACATGTTCATAGTTCCTTTAAAGTGGAGTCACAGTTGGACAGAGTGGTGAAGAAGTCATTTGGCATGCTTGGTTTCATCTGTCAGAACACTAAATACACTAATTGGGACATCTTGTTGAAATTATACAAGACATTGGTATGGCCACACTTGGAATACTGTGTGCAGTTCTGGTCACTCTATTACAGAAAGGATATTATTAAACTAGAAAGAGTGGCGAAAAGATTTACTAGGATGCTACTGGGACTTGATGGATTGAGTTATAAGGCAAGGCTGAATAGACTGGGATTTTTTTCCTCTGGGACACAGGAAGCTGTGAGGGATGACCTTATAGAAGTCTATAAAGTAATGAGGGGTATAGACAAGGTAGATGCTCAATATCTTTTCCCAGAGCTATGGGAGTCTAGGTTTAAGGTGAGAGAGGGAGAGATACATAAGTGTCCAATGGGGCAATTTTTTCAGAGGGTGGTGAGTGGAACAAGCTGCCAGAGTTAATAGCATTTAGATAATTACATGGGTACAATGGATATAAAGAGATATGAGCCAAATATGGACAATTGGGATTAGCTTAGAGGTTCTTTTAAAAAAAGGGCGGCATGGACACATTGGGCTGAAGGGCCTGTTTACATGCTGTAGACCTCTAACTCTATTCCCAGTGCTCTTTTTATTCTATAACCTTCTACGTTTTCCATGTCGAGTATTTATCCAATTCCCTTTGACAGTTATTATTAATAATAATACTCTTTCAAACAGTGTATTCAAAATCGTAATGCACTGCATATTTTTTTCATCTGGTTCTTTTGTTATCCTACTGCCACTGGGCACGGTTTTTTCCATATTTATTCTTATCAAAACCATTCATGATTTTGAACATTTCCTTTCAAATCAGCCTTAACCATCCCTGCTTTAAAGCAGTTGTTGTACAATTTCCTCACCGCAGATATGCAGTGAATTAATGCTTTCTTCATGTGAGAAATGTTATCACGTAATGGACATTAAAACCCTAGGGCTACCCATTCAACTGAGGATGTGATATCAAACTCTGACAATCAAAAGTAAGTAGAAAATCCTGTAGGAGGAACAATCTTTGGATTGTAGCTGAGCTCCATTAAGGTACATAGTAAAGAGGCCCCCATTGAAGGAAATGAAAATGTTTTAAAATATTTTAGTAGCTACACACACAACAAATGTTATAGTGATTAGTCATTGCTGCTGAAGATATTCTTTGACAGAGTTGCTAGAAAAGTGGCCATAACTAAATGCTGTCCTCTTTCTGATCCTTAGGAAAAGGCTACTGCATTCCATACGCTAACACAAAGGCAAAGATCCATGTGCTTCCACAACAGCTTTCCCTGTCAATTAAGACCAAAGGCAAAATCTTAGAAAAAGTGCATCATTTGCCCTATCTTGGGAGCCTCCTCTCAAGGAAGGCAGACAAAGATGATGAAATTCATCACCGCCTCCAACGTACCAACTCAGAGTATTTGAGGATCAGGATCTCAAATTTGTGTCTAAGATCATGTTTTACCAGGAAGCAGTGTTCCCATCTCTCCTATATGTTTCAGCGATTTGGACAATCTACAGCAAGCACTGCAAGTCACTGGAGAAGTAACAACACCAGTGCCTTTGCAAGATCTTACAAATGTAGTACAAGAAAGGCAGTCCAACAGCAATGTCCCCTCCCAAGTTAACTTGCCTAGCAGCAAAGCACTAACCACTCATCAGATCCATTGGGCAGGATATGTTAGTATGCCCAACACTGAACTCCCAAAGCAACTGCTCTACTCAGAACTCAATCACAGCTGGAGATTACCAGGGCAATGGAAACATTTTAGGATGTCCCCAAAGTATTCCTTAAGAGATCAAACTGACTCATGGGAGTCCTCTGCTTGTGACCGACCAAAATGGAGATGGTCGATTTGGGAGAGCATCTTGAAAAATTTCTTGAAGAGCATGCTGAGGTGATATCGCCGGTTCAAAGAGAATATGCAGGTGCCAAACAAACCATCTATTCGATGTTTCAAGCACCACCTACCCTGAATGTGTCACTATCTGCAATCATACATAGACTTTATTAGTCATCTCAGAACCTATTGGGCCCAAGTGAAAATAAGACATCCTTTGTCTGGTGGGATTGCCGAAGAAAAAAGATACCCGACACTTACAAAGCAGGGAATTCTGCTTTCTCGACCTATTTTTCTCTTTCAAATGCCTTTATTCAAATACAGATTCACTGGCCACCGATATGCTCTTTATGGGATTGTGTGCAGAATGCCTGCTATGTTTGTCTACTTATCATTTACAACATTTCAAAAATAATTGTATAAACACTTTTTGAAATTTCTGCTGGAAATGATAACGTGTAATATATATGCAAATTAATTTTGTTATCTCACACAATTTACACTGCTGCACCCACTATAAGGATATTTTCTTTTGTTACACGTGCAGGAATCTTTAACCATAAGGACATAAAATATGGAACAGCAACAGAATGCATGCACGTTCTTTCCCCAGATCTTGTGGGTGACACAGTGGTTAACACTGCTGCTTCACAGCACAAGGGATCTAGGTTTGATTCCCGACTTGGGTCATTGTCTGTATGGAGTCTGCACATTCTCCCCATGTCTGCATGAGTTTTCTCCAGGTGCTCTGGTTTCAACTTTCAGTCTAAAAGACGTGCTGGTTTGATGCATTGGCCATGCTAAATTCTCCTTTAGTATGGCCGAACAGGTACCGGAGTATGGCAACTAGTGGATTTTCAAGTGACTTCATTGCAATGTAAGCCTGCTTATGACACTAATAAGTAAACTTAAAACTACAATTTACATTATTATGGATTCCAAGCAATCCATTTAACTTTGAGGGGAGTTTATGTGAAATGCCTTCTGGAGCAAGCAAAGCTGCAGAATCTCGCTCTTTCCTTTATAGTTCTATTGCTGATCTGAGGTCAACTGCTTAATGCCTTGCCTTGCTCACAGCAGCACAGAGTTGCACTACATGTAGCTTGAGTATCCTATTCCAACAAACTTAATCCTTGTTCTTAATTCAGATACTATTTACCCAGCTTTCTTATGATCAAATTAGTTGACGCAGTATTGCTGGTTATTGCTGGGAATATGTTCCACATGACTATGTTTCTTTATGGGAGTTGGATGCCAAAAGTTCATCTAACCTCCAGTCTCACTTGTGGAACTGAGTTAAAAAAAATTAATGTATAAAATAAATAGTTAACTAGTTTGTTTTTAATAATAAGGAGGTAAGGGTTGAAGGAGAAAAGTTGACCACGAAACTAGGTGGATAAAAGAATTCAAGTTATTGAAGCTAGTGGCTGTTTAACGTCAGAATGTAACATGTTTTTAAGTTTATGCAGCTAGCATACAGAAAGTGATTTTTAAAAAGTGTTGGTGTTGTATTTGAGTTCCCCTTTAATTTCAAATCACTTTGATTATTATGCCCAAAGTTGCACAGATGATGTATTATTAGGAATGGCTTGGACATGGGTTGTTAGCACAGGGAAAACAGGATTGACTGCTCAATACAGCTGATGATGGGCATCATTCTGTCATTGACAATAATTTCTTACTAGTTTACAATAAATTTCAAAAATATCCATGTAGTTGGAATAATTGGAATGTTATTTCGGCAGTCTGTTCTTGCATAGTTCTACATTCATTCTGATTCCAGCCTGGCTTTTATATAATGTATTGGGAGTGCTATGTTCTGTAAAATGACTCATGGTAATAACTATAGCAGCACTTGAATAAAACGCAGTAGAGGGAGAACTCTTTCAAAAAACTGACAGAGACACAATGGGCCAAATAGCGCTCTGCAATACTGTTTGATTTTATTATCACTTGGCACATACAACATTAATATGTGATGTGAATATCAGAAAAAGACATGTTTTGTAATTATATGAACATTTAAATTGCATTTACGCACAGCATTTCAGTGAGGACCGGCCAACCGGTTATTCAAACTGTGAAATATTCAGTTAATTTCGAATTGTGAGAAATGGTCAGTATTCCAAAAATGGGACACAATCTGCACAGAGTCAGCTCAAAGTGTTTCAATTCAGCAAAATAATGGGCCTCAAGCAGGTGAGAAAAAATAGAAAGTTATGAGAGATATGGAAACCCATAGGCCTGATGTGAAGAATTTTAGATTTTTAACATTCCCTCTTTCAGCCTCTTCCTGCTGGAAGTCCCACTCATGCTTTTGTTACCACCATTCTCAATTATTTTAATGTTCTCCTGGCCACCCTCACGTTTATCACTGACAAGGTTAACAGTCACACAAGTTTAAAACTCACACAGACTGAAAAACAAAGGTCTTCTTATAAGAACTTTCTCAGACATCAAGGCCATTAATCCGGCAAAGCGTATAAATTAGATATCAGTAACTGGAAAATGAGAGCGATCCACATATACAAAAACGAGCTGTATGATGAAGTTTTTATCTGGATTGGATATTATAATGAAGCAATAATAAAGTGATTGTGATTGGTTTATGCTAATTACTTGTAATCAATTTTGAAAACTTTAATTGCCTTTGTAAGTTGGAAAACATCACTTTGGCTAGCTACAGGAATGTGAACTACACTCTCCTAGCCTTTGACAAAGGGTTATCTGGACTTAAAACATCAGTTCTTTTCTCTCCTTATAGATGCGGCCAGACCTGCTGAGATTTTCTAGCATTTTAGTTTTGGTTTCAGATTCCAGTATCCGCAGTAATTTGCTTTTATATAGGTTTCCAGTCCATCAACATTTCAAACTTAAAATTCTTATTTTTATGTTCAAATCCACTTATATCCTCATTCCTCTGTATCTCTAACATCATCCAGTCTTTCAACCATTCTCCATTCCTCTAATTCTTGGTCATTTGTGCATTCCCCATATTTTGCTCCACTATTGCTGGCCATGTATTTTGCCATCTAGATTCTGAATTCTTTCCCCAGACTTAGACATCTCCCATTTATTTTTTGAATTTTTCTTAAAGTCTACTCCTTTGACCAAGGGTTTGATCATCTGTTGCCTTGTCTCTTTCAGCATTATCAATTTTTGGCTTCTGTAAAATGCCCTGGGATTTTTTTATGAGACTAAAACTATTATATAATTATAGATTATTATATGAAACAGCAAGATGGATTACAGCATAAGGGAAGTGGGGAATTCAGAGAGCGGAGATAGCCGCGGCTAAGTGAATAGTTAACAATAGTGGAATGGAAGAACTTGTTGTTTCATATAATAATTTACCTTAATAAACAGGGTTAAGTGCTACAGTATGACAAGGATGAATGAACATCGCTTGACAATCACCAGGCAAGACTGTTCCCTTCCTATTCCTGAACACTTAAATGGTCATGGGCATTCGGCTTCTGATCTTCGGGTAAGCGTTCTCCAAGGTGGTCTTCACGACACACAACAGCGCAGAGTTGCTGAGCAGAGACTGCTAATCAAGTTCTGCACTCATGAGGATGGCCTCAACTGGGATCTCACCTGACGAACGGCAAATCCCAAAAGCTTGTGGTCTACTGTCAAATAAACTGGTTGGACTTCAACCTGGTGTTGTGAGGCTTCTTACTGTGTTTACCCTAATCCAACGCTGGCATCTCCACTTTATGATTTTGGTAACAGTTAAACAGAAAACATTCCAGATTTTGAGTCATAGAGTCACATAGCGCGAAAAAACTCTTTGGCTCATCGACTCTGCACTGGCAATAATTACCACTAAAGGCATGCTAATTCCATTTTCCTGCATTTGTTCCATATCCTTAAATGTTCTGATATTTCAAGTGCTAGTCAAGATATGTTTGAATGTTGTAAGGTTTCTGGGCTCCACTACTTTTCCAGGCAGTGCAGTCTAGATTTCCACCACTCTGAGTGATTTTGTTTTTCTCAATCTCCTCTGAATCTCCTGCCCCTACCCTAAAAATATGCCCCCTCCTGGTTAACCCCTCAACTAAGGGAAACAGCTATCCCTATTTAACTCTGTCCAATCCCCATATAATTTTACACATCTCAATCATGTTCCCTCCTCAGCCTTCTCTACGCTTAAAAGAAATCCAAGCCTATTTGGTCTCTCATAAGAGCTCAAACGTTCCATCCCAGGCTACATCCTGGTGAACCTCCATTGTATGCCTTCTAGCATAACCACATTCTTTCCATAGTGAGGTGACCAGAACTGCACACAGTACTCCAGCTTGGCCTAAAAAATGATCTGTACAACTCCAACATTACCTCCTTGCTCTTATATTCTATCTACGTCAAATGAAAGTAAATGTCCCATATGCTTTCTTAATTATCTATTCATTTGCTCTGTAGCCTTCAGGATTTGTGAATAAGTACTCCAAGATCCACCTGTTCCTCTGAGCTTCCCAGTGTCCTGCCATTCATTAACTACTCCCTCATTTTGTTTCTTCTTCCAAAGTGCGAAAAGACCCTTTTGGTGTATTTGACCCTTATAACTTGTAATTATAAGGGTTAAATATACCATCTGCCATTGCTCTGCCCATCTGACCAACCAATTTACATTTGCCTGTAAATTATGACCATCTTCTTCACTATTAACCACCTTAGCGACGTTTGCAAACTTGCTTAACATTCCCTCTCACCCACACACATTTTCACCTATATCATTGAGGTACATGGTAAACTGTAAGTGTCCCAGTACTGATCCTTGTGGTACACCACTGATTGTCAACCAGAGACAGTAGCAGTAGATTCTGGCTTAATAGAGGAAGTGAGGTGGAATTGAGTTCAATCAAAATACATGTGAATACTAACACCATGCTTCTTGATGATATGATCTGGTTGTGGCAGGTAATTGGTAAGGAGAAAGGATAGACTTCAGGACAAACTGGAAATGATGGCGTATGCAGAATAGGAAGGAAACTTATCATAGAAAAAACAGCCTATGTTGTATTTGGGATAAATGGAAAAAGGATCCACACAATCAAAGAGATGAACGACTAAGGGGAAGATGGAGTGATAAATGATACTGACAGCACCTGAAAGCCCAAGAACTATTAAGAAAGCCGTTGAATGTGTGCCAGTGAAACTGTATATAGTTTGTGAATTAACTAATCTAATCTCAGTGCTGTGAAGAGGCTGGATACCATATTGTAGAATCACCGATAGAACAAAGACAGATCTGAAGCAACACAGAGAGTGGGAGGGTAAAAGGTAGTTTTCTTGAGGTTTTAAGAACAGCATTTTAGAGATATGGGAACAGTGCCAGAGAATAACTGGATAAATAGAGTCAGCAAAGGTGAAGCTGAGGATCTGAAGGTGGATAGACAGAGTGAAGATAATGAAGGATTGAAGGAACATGTGGTAAGCTCCTCAGATGACATGAGTATGCTAAAGAATGAGTGAAAATGTTGTAAAAACAGCATAATGGGATTGATGCAACTTTCACTGGGTGATTAGGAGGGGAATTGGATAATGAAAAAATTTAAAAGCTGCAAAACCTGGAATAATGATGCCCACGTTCCTTTCATTTTGGTGTGAATTCTCTCCCATATGTCTTCAGTGTATAATCACTTGAACAATGTTCTGCAGACCATTAAAATAGCTGTGTAAAAGTGATGGTAATATACTTAATAGCAATAACTTCACTTGCGATATTTATTGTAACAGGACAAAGGACATTATATTACTCACCCTTTATTACACAGAGAATAACTGCTGGTTGGAGGCAGTTGGTGCCACATACTAAATGATTGCAGTGTAAATGGTTTCTGCATCAACCCAAACACAAGGATAATATTAGAACCATAAATATTTGTTTATTTAACTTTACAAAATATATCAATGGATACCCTTACAGCAGAGTAGATGTACTATTTTGAACCTTTTGTCCATTATTTATATTCTTCATGTTCCAACTTTATTGTTGTTTGCAATAAATTAACAAAGCTTTGAATAAAGTGAAATACAGTGTAATATAGCAGCAAAATAATTACGTTTATGGCATGCAGCTGTCTAAAGTAACAAATAACTAACTCTGCATTTACCATTTATCAGCTAACTCTACAGTTATCAGTATCCTGCTGATTTGTAATTCTGGCAACTGGTAGATTAGAGAACACCATCCAGTCTCAGTCCATATGTTAATATTTTTGACTAGATTTTCCACATTGGAAGTTCGGTTTAGTAATCTAACTATGGTTCAGCTAAGAAAAAAAAGCAGATAAAGGCAAAATACTGCAGATGCTGGAATCTGAAACAAAAAGATAAAAGGCTGGAAAACTCAGCAGGTCTGATAGCATTTGCGGAGAGAGAACATAGCCAACATTTTGAGTCTGGATGACTCTCATCAGACCTAAAAACAGCAATATGATCCAACTAAATAACTCTAGTGCATTTACTGACCTTCTGTTAACTCCTATGATACTATAAACAATCCCACTGTACAAACCCCCATCCCACTGTAAACAGTTTCCACTGTACGAAATCCCATCCAACTGTAAACAATCCCACTGTACCAAATCCCATCCCACTGTAAACAATCCCACTGTACCAAATCCCATCCCATTGTAAACAATCCCACTGTATCAAATCCCATCCCATTGTAAACAATCCCACTGTACCAAATCACATCCCATTGTAAACAATCCCACTGTATCAAATCCCATCCCATTGTAAACAATCCCACTGTATCAAACCCCATCCCATTGTAAACAATCCCACTGTATCAAATCCCATCCCATTGTAAACAATCCCACTGTACCAAACCCCGTCCCATTGTAAACAATCCCACTGTACCAAATCACATCCCATTGTAAACAATCCCACTGTATCAAATCCCATCCCATTGTAAACAATCCCACTGTACCAAATCACATCCCATTGTAAACAATCCCACTGTATCAAACCCCATCCCATTGTAAACAATCCCACTGTATCAAACCCCATCCCATTGTAAACAATCCCACTGTATCAAACTGCATCCTATTGTAAACCATCCCTCCATACCAAACTGCACCCCATTGTAAACGATCTCAAACCCCATTCCATTGTAAACAATCCCATCGTACCAAACCCCATCCCATTGTAAACAATCCTACTGTATCAAATCCCATCTCATTGTAAACAATCCCACTGTACCAAACCCCATCCCACTGTAAACAATCCCAAACCCCATCCCATTGTAAACAATTCCAAACCCCATCCCATTGTAAACAATCCCAAACCCCATCCCATTATAAACAATCCCACTGTACCAAACCTCATCCCATTTTAAACAATCCCACTGTAGCTAATCCCATCCCATTGTAAACAATCCCACTGTACCAAACCCCATCTCATTGTAAACAATTCCACTGTACCAAACCTCATCCTATTATAAACAATCCCATCGTACCAAACCCCCTCTCATTGTAAACAATCCCACTGTACCAAACTCTATGTCATTGTAAACAATCCCACTGTACCAAACCCCATCCCATTGTAAACAATCCCACGTGTACCAAACCCCATCCCATTGTAAACAATCCCACTGTACCAAACCCCATCCCATTGTAAACAATCCCACTGTACCAAACCCCATCTCATTGTAAACAATCTTAAACCCCATCTCATTGTAAACAATCCCACTGTACCAAACCCCATTCCATTGTAAACAATCCCACTGTAACAAACCCCATCCCATTGTAAACAATCCCACTGTACCAAACCCCATCCCATTGTAAACAATCCCACTGTACCAAACCCCATCCCATTGTAAACAATCCCACTGTACCAAACCCCATCCCATTGTAAACAATCCCACTGTACCAAACCCCATCCCATTGTAAACAATCCCACCGTACCAAACCCCATCCCATTGTAAACAATCCCACTGTACCAAACCCCATCCCATTGTAAACAATCCCAAACCCCATCCCATTGTAAACAATTCCACTGTACCAAACCCCATCCCATTGTAAATAATCCCAAACCCCATCCCATTGTAAACAATTCCACTGTACCAAAGTCTTTCCTATTTTGCCCATTCTATGCATTTCCAATGGTTGCTAACTGCATTGATTTGCATTTTATGGTGAAATAGTGATCTGTAGAATTGAATCCATAGAATCCTACAATGCAGAAGGAAGCCATTCGGCCCATCAAGTCTGCACTGCCTACAATCCCACCCGGGCCTTAGTCGCATAATCCCACATATTTACCCTGCTAAATCCCTGAGACTAGGGCCAGTTTAGCATGGTCAATCAATCTTCCCGGCACATCTTTGGACTGTGGGAGGAAACCAGAGCATCCAGAGGAAAACCATGCAGGTACAGGGAGAATGTGCAAACTCCACACAGGCAGTGACCCAAAGTTTGAGTTGACCCCATCTCCCTGGCGCTGTGAGGCAGCAGTGCTAACAACTGTGCCATCGTGCCGCCCTTTTAGTGGTAAAATCCTGGACTAGTAATCCAGAGGCCCAGGCTAAAACTCTGGGGTTGTGGGTTGGAATCCCAGCATGGCAGCTGATAGAATATAAACCTTGTCTCTGTAATGACGACCATGAAACCACCATTGATTGTTGTAAAAACCCTTGCAGCTTTGCACTTCAAAGGCAACTAGAGATGGGCAACAAATGCTGGCCTTACCAGCATGTCGAATAGGGTAAAGGAAAAAAAGGTCATTCTAAGAGGAGTAATTCCTTGAGGTCCTTGTCTGTTCTGTTGCTCAGTGAGATCATGGCTGATCTGTGACCACAAACCTGCTTCTTATCCGTTAATATGAGAGCTGACAAATATCTATCTGGCTTAGATTTAAAATTAACAATTGATTTAACATCAATTGATGTTTATGGAAGCAGTTCCTAATTTTATTATTGAAATGCTCAGTTCTAATCTATCTCTATCTGTTCTTCATAACAATAAACTAAGCCTTTTGCTGTTCTTGCGTTGTGCAATGTTGCAGGAAAGAGCAATCCAGCAGATTGCAGCATCGTTACCAAGATTGGATTGACACTCAGAATCCTCTTAGAACTCCACCTACTGGAGTTAGTGCAAAACTTCATAGGGAAAGAATCAGAGCGATGGATGGAGAATCTTCTTCATAGCATTTTTCAACAATCTGGATAATTCATGTGCTAATTTTAATAATGATTGGAAATCTGTTGTTATTATTCTCATTCATTAACATCTCTCCCAGCTTTCTCCTAATCTTATTGGATTGCTGGTTGGTAAAAGGATAATAAGGAGTTATAAAACTATGACTCTGCTGCAAAGTGAATGTATGTATGGTAAGTTTGGGCACAAACAGATTCATTGGTAATTGTCCACAGCTGAAGCAGACCATTCATAAATTGGTGTCCTGTTTGACCCTAAAGCAAATTCCCAGCCACATACCTGCACTAGTACAATGTCTATCTACTTCTATCTCATATCGACCCTTACCTCAGCTCTCCTTCTATTGAAAGCCTCATCCGTGCCTTTGCTGCCTCTATTCCAATGCTTTCCTGGTCAATCTCCCACCTTATACTCTATGTATACCTGGGCTCATACAAAACTTTGCCATCCCAATCCTAACTTGTACTAAGTCCTGTTCACTCTTCAACATACATTTACTCCCTGTCCTACTCAGATTCTCAGCATGTCAAAGCTTCAATTTTAAACTTCTCATCCATGTTTTCAAATCTTGTGGTTCACCAACCCAAAGAACCTCTATTACCTCCCTCCCAAGATCCACAAACAAGATTCCCCTGGTAAAGCCAGGGTATTCTTGTTGCGCTGAGCTAACTTTGAGTCCCCTTCTCCAGTCTCTTCCCACCTATTCTTCTGATGCTCTCACTTTAACAGTTGCAGTTTTCTCGCCCTAACTGTTTCCTCTTCACCATCCAATCCCTCTACATCTCCATCTCCACCAAGATGGTCTGAAATCTTCTTTCTTCTTCCTCGAACAGAGGCCCCAACCAGTTCCCATCCATACCATCCTCCTCTACTTGGCTGAACTTATTCTCGTACTGAACAATTTCTCCTTCAATTCCATTCACTTGCTTCATGTAAAAGCTGTTGCTATGGGAATGTGCATGAATTCTCGCTAGGCTAGAACATTCTTTGTCCTGGACCTTCTCAGGCCCTCCCTCTCAGCTTTTTTTCCTGCTATGTTGATGACTGTATTGGTGCCATTTTCTGCTCTCATTCAGAATGGAAGATATAATTAACTTTGCTTTCAATTCTTCTCCAACATTCACATACTTCACCCCCAGTCTTCTCTCCCCTTCCTCAACTCCATTCTGAGAATAGGCTAACCACAAAAATTCAATATAAGTCAACTGTCTCCAACGGTTACCTTGATTATATTTGCTCATACACTGCTTTTTGTAAAGATTCTTCCATACTCCCAGCTTCTCCATCTCTGATGCTAAAACTTCCAGATCAGCACTTTGGATGTCTTCCTTTTTCTTCAACTGAAGAAGCCCCACCATTGTGGCTGATAGTGCTTTTGACTGTATCTGCTCCATTACTCAAATCATTGCTCACACTCCTTCTCCGCCCTCCCAGCACTATGACAGGATTCCTGTCCCCACTTTCCATTGCACAGCTTGTACAGTGTCCCAGTGTTCTGTAGATTATCTTCATGTCTATGAGTAATTTACTGAGATGCAGTATTGCAGCCAGTTAGATGAAGAAGGGAATTGATACCAAGACACAGTTTGACCTCAGTCTTCATTGAGGTAGAGCTTCTGGTGGTTCTGTTAATGTGGGACACGGCTTTTGTAGGAATAACAGTAAATTGGACTATTATTTAAATGGTAAAATAGTGCAGCATACTGCTGTGCAAAGAGACCTAGGTGTCATTGGGCATAATCACAAAAAGGTGGTTTGCAGGTGCAGCAGGTAATTAAGAAGGCAAATGAAATTTTGTCTTTCATTGCTAGAGGGATGGTGTTTAAAAATAGTGAGGTTATTTGCAGCTGTATAAAGTGCTGGTGAGGCCACACCTGGAGTACTGTGTACAGTTTTGGTCTTGTTATTTGAGAAACGACATACTGGCACTGGAGGTGGTGCAGAGGAAATTCACTAGATTGATTCCGAAATTGTGAGGATTGGCTTAAGAGGTGAGACTGAGTAGACTGGGACTATACTCATTGGAATTCAGAAGAATGAGGAGAGATTTTATAGAAGCATAAAATTATGACGAGAATAGATAAGATAGATGCAGGGAGGTTGTTTCCACTGGCGGGTGAAACTAGAACTAGGGAGTCTAGCCTCAAAATAAGGGGGAGCAGATTTAGGGCTGAGTTGAGGAGGAACTTCTTCACCCAAACTGTTGTGAGTGTGTGGCATTCCCAGTGGAACAGCTGAGGCTGCCTCGTTGAATGTTTTTAAGGCAAATATGGATAGATTTCTGAAGGAATTTAGAGAGCAAATGGGTAAGTGGAGCTGAGCTCACAGAAAGATCAACCATGATCTTATTGAATGGCAGAGCAGACTGGAGGGGTCACATGGCCTACTCCTGCTTACGTTCTTGTGCATCATCATGAAGCAGGAAGAAGATGGGGACAAATTTCTAAGGCAGCTAAATTTGAAGAGGATACTCCTCCAGCCTTCACATTGAAGCCAACACTTTTGTGAAGTTAAAGAGAGCTATGTGCAGCAGTAGGTGCTGTTCCTTGCACTCTTCTTGATATTACAGTATAGTGAAGATCATGGCCTGAATTCTACACTCCCCCCCCCATGGGTTTTGAGGTGGGAGCTGGGGTGGAGGCCAGGGGATTGGTGTATGGATGTGTAAAATTGCTTGGACAAGGCTCTCTCCAGGATCCTGTGTGCCTGGAATTGGAAGTACTTTTATATTAGGATGGGCAGGGCCTCAGAGGGGAAACCCACCCTTGCCCCAGTTAAGGCCCTTAAGTGGCTTAATGGTTATTTCATGGCATCTTCCTGCCCAGCCTCAAGGTGGCTGACAGACTGGGGAAGTAATAGAAAAATTTAAAAGCTTACATCCCAGGTGGGAAAGGGCATCCTCCCATGGGAGCCAATCAACACTCAATAGAGTCTGAAATAGTAACAGGCCTGTTGGAGTCAGCAGCGAATGCATCCCTGCCACCCGGGGGCCGGGGCGGGGGGTGGTTCTCAGCTGTTAAATAGCTTTTTTACCCCTGCTCAGACTGGGGCTGAGCACTGAGGCTGAGCCGGGCAGAGGATCGAAGAATGGTGTTGAAGCTGGTCAGTTGAAGACAGAATCTTAGTTAGGAACTGCTTTGTATGTGATATTGATACATCACAGTGAGACTTAATATAACACGTGAAATTAGAAAATCTGGGCAAACAGCTACAATATAGGCCTTTTCTTCTGGATGAAGGGCAGTCATACAAAACTGGATTACTGGAACTGAATTACTGAAACTGAAGTCAACTATTGGAAATTTTGCATCGCTGCAAAAGTGTTAGCCTCAGTTCAGGCACTTTACAGTAAAAGTTTGCTAATAAGCAATCTTGAATTGCTACTGAATGATGTGTGCAATGTTAATTGATGTTGATGTATAATGAGAGTATGAAAATTCAGGACTGAACAATATTTTCTGATGCTCTCCATTCCTTTTGGGAGCTGACATAGGAATCACACCACCAACACTGCTCTGAACCACATGGCACAGTCTGACCCTTGTGTGACTTCTACATGCAGAATTACAGAGCAGCTTCTGCTACAAAAGCACATTGACTTGTATAGTCTGACTCTTGGCTGAACCCCCTCTTTAGAAATGCAATGGCTGCAACACCAAAATCCGTGCACCTTAAATCCAAACCCTGGACAGAAAGTAAAGAAAATGTGGTTATCACATCTGCAGCCAAAACTATCAGCAATAAATAGTGCAATTCTCCCTATAGATTACACTTAACCTCCACTATGTCTCCCTATAAATCATACTTAACATCTTGTTATGATATACCAAGGTAATTTCAGAGTGGACCAAGTCCCAGAGGGAAACTTGGACAAACAATCATAACAATTTGTTGTTTGTATTTTTATTCTGAGAAGGTATATGTACTGAAATTGAAAGTAAAGGTTCCAATGCTATTTTTGAAGATTTTAAATATTAAATTAGACATTTATTGACAAAAGAAAAGAAAACATAAATACACAAAATTATATTTACGCAGTTAAATTAGTCTTCCAAACATTTCACAAAATATTTCAACTTAGCTAGAGTCACAAATAAATTCCCTTTCTCAGACAATGGTCCCTATAGATTTTTAAACTGTAAAATCATAGCATTAGTACTGTAACACACCCATTTTTACCACAAAGGAGGTGTTTCGCTAAGCTTTTCTTTCCCTCACATTTGACAATGGAAATTCAAGGCTTGGAATAAACATTGCTTTCTGGAAAAAGCAAACATTATTCTGGGATGGCTGGAAGCTGCTTAAATCACAGGTCTGTTCTCACACAGCACACTCTTCACGATATCACATGGCCCTTCCTCACAAACAGCTTTTGATCTTTCCTTAAATATGATTTTTCCTCTTTCATCTTTAATCCTATTTACTTTCTTTGGAAGTTACCGTGCCCAATTTTTTTTGAAATGTTGTCTTCATGGCACTATTTTCTGGGAAAATAAATCAAATGACTCGGATCTATTTATTTAGGATTTTTGTCAGTTGTAAACCTTTTGGGGGGAATTTTCCCATTCCGTCCTCACAGGAATCAAAGTGGGGGCGGGGGGTGGGAGTAAGGCAATGGGGGGCACGGACCATGCAAAGGTCTGTTGACCTCGGGCAGGATTTTCCAGTTTTGGGGCGAGCATGGCCTGAAAACTTTATTTTTCTTTGAACAAGTAAATACGAACAAACGTCTTTAAAAATCTCATACAAATTTCCATCTCCTATTCCACCTTAGCTTTGTTCATATCCACTTCAAAATGGCCTGCTTTGATACTACTCCTATTGACATTTTAAACATTGCAATCTGACTGTCTCCAGTTTAATAAGTTAGTCATGCATAGCCTCCAGAAGCCTGCTTCACAGTAATATTAAAATAAAATTATATTTCTTTACAGTCTAATATAAATGATACTAGTGTGACTAGCACAGATGCTTATCTGCCATGACTGTCAATCCCTAAATCAAAGAGCGCTGGCATTTCATTGCAAAGCCCTCAGAAATAATACTGAATAGTTTTGTTTGAAAATACAAGAGGCTTTCTCCTTCCACTTAGATGGACAGAATAACCTTCAGTATTCACCTCTGATAGTTCAACTAAATGTTGAATTACGATTCTTTAATGTTTGATGCACTGTTGAATATTTCATAGAGTTTTACTTGTTTTTATGGAGATATGTGTCAGAGGGAACACCTGGCTACAGTCTGAAATGTCCATGGGGATGTTCCTTCCTCATGAATAATACAGTTTAATTTTGTGTTCTTTATTAACATTATTATAACATGAAGATATTTCAAAACCCTTAATGTGCACATTCAATATTATTTCCCCACTTGATTCTCTGCCCACACTGCACAGAATATTTTGGGAGTGACCCAGGGCTTGAATCTGAACCATTTTGATTCAGTCTGTGATTATTCTGTGTGCTCCACCAGCTTGTGACTATAAAACAACCTAGGAGAGAACAGATTCTAGCATCAGCATTGAGTGAAAAAGATAATACTATTTAAAGTGGATGTGAAGGCATAACTGAATGTCCATGCAAAAGCAAGTTTGCAGCATAGATTTAGTGTAGATGATTGAGATAAAAGTGACAGAATATTCTAGATGTGATTTACTGGTGAAAAATACATACATTACATGGTGATAAAGAAACCGTCCAGACAATTCCACGTTTGAGATTTAACCACACCAATCATCAGGCTGAAGCTGTGAAACCTTCAGATCTTCTTAATCACATAGGTAGACTTGAGCTATTTGATTGGCTATTCAGATCTGTTAATTGACCACTTCTACAGAATTATTCTTATGGGAATCTCAGCAACTTATAACCTTATATAGTTTAAACAGTGCAGAAACAGTTTAGACCTGTTTATGTTCCACTTGATCCTCCTCCCATCTTCTCTCATCTGAATCAAGCATTGCAACCCGCTTCTCCCTCATATGCTTCCCCTTAAATGCATCAATATTATTCTCTTCAACCACTCTCTCTGGTAGCAAATTCCACATTCTCACCACTCTCCTGATAAAGGGATTTCTTTTGAATTTCCTCTTGGATTAACTGGTTAAACTTTGGCATCTGCTACA
Source organism: Sphyrna mokarran (assembly GCA_024679065.1). Taxonomy (NCBI): domain Eukaryota; kingdom Metazoa; phylum Chordata; class Chondrichthyes; order Carcharhiniformes; family Carcharhinidae; genus Sphyrna; species Sphyrna mokarran. The sequence goes on along the minus strand of JAGIQG010000008.1, from coordinate 71,882,877 downwards.
GTCACTCAGTTCCCAATAACTTCCATTCTTGATTTGCAGGAATGCACCAATTTTCACTTTAACCTTTGTGAAGTAATTCCATCCATTAATGATCTGTTGCCCCATTGCTAGATAACACTTGACTGCTTTTTTACATACCTAATAAGCATTTTTATGTGCTCAATTTTAATGTGATTTGTAGCCAATAATTTGTATGAACATATCAATTGACAGCAGGAGTAGGCCACTCAGTCCTCGAGCCTGCTCATCCATTCAATAAGTTTATGGTTGATCTAAATGTCACATCAGCTCCAAGTTCTGACCTAACCCAATATCATTTACCTTGATTATTAAGAATCAATCTAAGCCTAACTTAAAAATAATCAAACACCACCGCTGTTCGAGAAAGAGAGTTCCAGAGATTCATGTGCCTCTGAGGCAAAACATTTTTCCTCGTCTGTGTCTTAAATGAGTGAGCTCTTATTTTTAAACAGTGACCCTGCAGGATGGGATTGTTCAGCCCTATTGTGGTGGGACCTACCTCTGGAGTCCTCTAACTTCTGCCAGGACAGGGAGATTCCAGCAGCAAGTGGCCCTAGTTCTAGACTGCCTCATGAGAAGAAACATCCTTTCCAGATCCATGCAGTCAACACTGCTCAGGATCTTATATGTTTCAATTGTTATGACCTGGTAGGTGGTAATTGCCATGCTAACCAAATCCCAAAGAGAAACTTGGCAAGATATTACAACAACTTTCAACTTATATGTTTCCTTGAGAAAACATGTGTACTGAAGTTAGGAGTCACAAATTTGAATAACACTATTAGAGATTTTAAATAGTAAATTAAAACATTTATTAACAAAAGAAATGAAAACTTAAACACACAAGACTATATTTATACAGTTAAAGTTAGTCATTTCTCCAAAGGATTCTCACTTGGTTGGACTAAAAAATAAACATTCCTTTAGGTAGCAATCCTTATAGAAACTTAATCCATAAAACAAATTCCAGTAATATTTCCACAAGGCACAACCACTGTTGCTGTAGGGAAGATATATAATACTCAACTATGAAAACCCAAGGCTCTAAATGACATCCTTCTTCTTGCGGGTGACTGAAGGCTGCTTACTTCTTCGAAGTTCAGTCTCAGGACATTCTCTTTTCAGGATCTTTCATGACCACTCATCTCAATAAGAAGTCCCACAACACCAGGTGTATTTGGTAGTAAACGCCACAAGCTTTCAGGGCTCTGCCCCTTTATCAGGTGAGTGGAGTGGAGAGCTTGTGGCATTTACTACCAAATAAACCTGTTGGACTTTAATCTGGTGTTATGAGACTTCTTACTGTGTTTACCCCAGTCCAATGCCGGCATCTCCACATCATGACACTCATCTCAACACAGCTCCCAACCTTTCCTTAAATATGTTTGTTTTCTTTCATCTCTAAAATTATTGTTCACAACGTCTCTCTAAACTTAACTTTCTTCAAAATATAAACATTTTTCATGTCATCTATTGCCCCCATTCTTGAGTCAAATAAAACTTAATAACCTTTCCCGAGTTTACATATGATCTTCCCTTTTGTAGCAAACTCCTTCTTACCTCCTTTTCAAACAGCTTCAAATCAGAATCCTCCCGTATATCCTAATACAAATTTCTATCCATATTGCATTTACTTGCAGAACATCCAACTTGGTCCTATTCACTTCAAATGCTGATCATATCAAGCACTGGTGATTGTCTCAGTTCCATAGATACTCAAGCCCCATTTAAATAATTTAGTTATGAACACACATGCACACATGCGTGCACACACACACACACACACATACAATATTTCCACAGACCAATATAATATCCTTAAAAATATTAAAATAACATCTTTATCACATAATCAAATCACCTCTTACTCTTTTAAACTTCAATCAATACATGGCTAGCTTTCCTCAGTGACTTGATGACTTGGCAAACAAGAGCAAATTAACTCACTCAACATTTTAAGGGATCTGGTAAATGTAATTGATTTTGATCCAACCCAGTTAGTGTGAGATGTTTCACTTAAGCATAAGTTAAGCAACAACTTATCTATTTCCTGGGCATATATTTGTTAAGGTAACAAGTCCTGTAACTGGAGTATTGATGAGGTTGCCAACAAGCAGTGGTTCCTTTTTCTGCTGGTGCCTCTGAGAGTGACAGCTCTCCATAGGGTGAGAAAACCAGACAATTTTGGAGCCTTCACAACGCTTTGCTGCCGTCGATTTAATCTTCAGAAAAAATAGTTTCCAACAGCTGCCCCAGGACACAAGCATCTGCTTTGAGTGTTTCATTCTTTGAGTGCCTGCTTTCCCCTCTATTCAATAATTTAACTGGTTGCTGCACTTATTGTTTACTGGCATTAATGTTCAGATGTTAAGTAGGCGTACAGCTAAAGCCCAGAGGGTTTTATTGGGAAAAAAATATAATAACTATGCTGGCATTTGAGCATGCATTTTTTTCAATCTAATACTTTTAGAATAGGCTTCACATGTGAGAACTGCACAAATGTCTCAGTATGAAATGTTCACAGGTATGCTTACTGTTAAATTATGTTCACGTGAAACTTTTTTTAGCAGAAACTTTCAAAATGTCTTATGCTTCCAAGATCCTAAGCAGAATATTAGAGTCAATCCTTGTTTTGTGTGTCCAAGCTATGAACTGGGGTAGCTGTAGAAATTATTTTAAATTTATTTTAAATTCATGTGAGTGAAAAGATAAAGAAAATACACTTACATCGTCTATCATAACCCAGTTGTGACCATAACTTGGGTTCACAAATGCCACACACCATCTCAACTTGGATATTTATCACCATTCCTTCATTGTTGTTGGACCAAAATTCTGGAATTCCTGACCTCACGCACCCTTGGGATATTTTCACCAAATGGATTGCAGTGCGGGATAGTTCAAGGGAAAGAGTTATTGCCACTCTCTCAAGGGTAACTAAGGATGGGTGGTAATGATGACTTTGCCAATGACAACCATATCCCAAGAATAAATTTTAAAGATATTATTAACATCATTTGTGGAAATGTTTAGCACTCTGCTCTACAGTCATTGTGGTGCAGTGGGTAGGGACCGTGTCTCTGAGCCAGAGGCTCTGGGTTCGACTCCCACTCCAGGGCCGGGGTTCTCCCAAAAAAATTTCTAAACTCCCAACATGTGGGAAAATGGGGGTAAATCGCATCTTTTTTTAAGTGTGATTTCCAGAATGAATCTCTGACACTCTGTGTATGAGAATGCCTGTGTCTGAGAATGCTCTGTATATGAGAATGTCAGACTTCTTACTGTGTTCACCCCAGTCAAACGCCGGCATCTCTACATCATGAGAATGCCTAGCGGGATTCACTTTGGGGCCAGAGCATATTTCCACTTGAGAGGCCGACAGCCGCGGACTGAGTGGGTCACTGTGTATTCTCCAATCTGCAAGTGTGGAGATCAGTGCATGCGCAGTGGCTGTCATCGCCATTGATTGTTGACCAGCCCGATTTCTGGCCAGCCCTGCAATCCCCTCATCTCTGCTTTCTGACCTCCTCAACCTCCAATTGCTGGCCTCTATGACCTCCTTGGGTCAATCCCTATGTCCACAGTCTTGATTGCAAGATGGCAGTTGCCCCCTCCTCCATACCGATTGCCCCAATAGGTCCTGCCCTCAGTGAGCTCCACCCTCTTAGCATTGACCAATGCTTGCTGGGAGGTGGCTGGCAGTGGCAGGCTGGGACTGCCCAAGTGGCAGCCTCCCTTTACCTCAATCTCTTTTGGGTGCCCTCCAGGGGAGTCAGATGCCTGTTCCCTGTCAGTAGGGAGTCATAGCAAACCCTGCTGAAGGGAATCACTCCCTGTGGGGAGGGTTAGTAGAGACATTAGCAGGCCTGGAGATTTCAGACCCAAGCCTGCTAATAGGATGGAAATGGAGATTAATACATGATGATCAGCTCTGTGCCACTTTGCAGCACAGTAATGTTTACAGCAAAAATCTTAGGATTAGAGATGGAGGAAACCATAGTGCCCAGCCAGGAGATTGCAAAACAGCCACTGTTGATGTCTCCTGGCCCGCTGCATTACTTGAATGGCACAGCTGGTTGGAAGAATCACCTCTCCAGGATTTGATGACACTGAGGAAGATGTGTTCATAATACTTCCATAACACGATCTGTAAAATCCTTCCAAACCCAGCAATGCTAGGTGGTGAGGGAGGGAGAGTGTCCCACAAGCTATAAGACTGGTGGCAGGCTAGTGACCTGTTCCAGGAAAACCTAGCTATGAAAAGAGAAACAAGTCTGACTTGTGCACCACTTTTTCTGGGAAGAGAAACAAACAACAAGGTATAAGTAGCCATGAAATGCCACTGGCCGCCTCTATCTTGGACACTATTCTAAATATCAAACAAAAATAGCTCCATTGAAAATTAGCAACATGTTATTTGGAATAGAAGAGCTTGACCCTTTCTTGACATTGATCGACAGAGTTGGGGTGGTTGATGAAATTCAGTTTAAAGAGGTTTATGACCTCAGGTCACTCCAGTAAGAAGTCTGCCAACACCAGGTTTAAATCCAACCAATTTATTTGATAGTAAACTCACAAGCTTTCAAGGCTCTGCTCTTCGTCAGGTGAATGAGGTGCCCCAGTCCAACACCAGCATCTCTACATCATGACTACCTCAAGTCACCTTCCAGAGAAGGCGCAGAAAGCTAAGCTGATAATGAGCAGAGTATCGAAAGAACCAATGATGCAATCTATCAGATCAGATGAGACATTAAATTGAGGCCCCCACCTTTTCTTCTGGTGGACCTAAGAGGCCCTGTGACATTATATTGTAGAAGAGCGGGTAGCTCTCCTTTCTTCTCTAGTCAGTATCCATCCTTCAATCACCATGACCAAAACAGATTATCTGAAGATTATCATATTACCATTTGTTGGAGCTTGCTGTGCATAAATTGGCCATCCTGTTTCCTATGGAACAACAAGGACTACACTTCAAAAGTACTTTATAGCTGTTAGATCCTTTTGGATGCCCTAATACTGGGACAGGTGCTAAATAAATGCAAGTCTTTCTTTTTCATTAGTATGAGTTTGGTTTCTTACATTTCTGACCAAAATGTTTATGATTCTGTTGAGAGTACACTCAACAGGAGCAACATTTTCTTGTTTACTTCACCATGACCCAATGTTTTGCAGACGCTATCAAGGCAGTACTGCGCTAGATCATTCCCAAAGCTGTCTATTGATGTCTGGCATTGTCTGCAAGGAGATATTCTAAAGATTTTAATCAAAAGATATGAATATAACATTTTAACTAAGCTCTCTTTATTCAGGCTCTGCTCCAGCAATGGACAGACTAACTGTGTTAAATTTACTATTTCCGAACTGCAGATTTATTAAGTGTCTTTAACATGCAAACTGTTCAATATAAGTCATTTAAATGCTGAGATGCACTCTAATCAATAGCAGTTAGACATTTGGCTGAGATCAATGAAGGCCCTGAATTCTCTCCAGTAATCTTAACTCTGCTGTCTGCTGTATGTCTGCTGAATTCAGCAATATAATTTTAAGGCAATTACCCTGGAATCAAATTGAAACAGCCTTAAATATGTCTTAAATTAGTCCAGATCATACTGGATGAGTCTTCATTGATGGCACGGTGGTTAACATTGCTGCTTAGCAGCACCAGAGACCCAAATCCAATTCCAGCCTTGGTTGACCAACCATCTGTGTAGAGTTTGTATGTTCTCTGCGTAAGTTTCCTCCGCACGCTCCGGTTTCCTCCCACAGTCCAAGGATGTGCAGGTTAAGTGAATTGGCCATGGTAAATGTGTGGGCTTACGGGGTAATGAACATACAGAGCAGAATTTTTCCATCCTGCCCTATAGTGGGTGCGACACAGACCAAGCAACAGTCCATTGGCCTTGGGATAGGATGTTCTGACATGGGGTGTACATGGTTAGAAAATCCCACCCAATGGGTTCAATGACCTCCTTTTGTGTGATCACTATTCTATGACTCTATTTCCTACATGAGGAATTACTGATATGGGTTAGGTCCTCTCTGGGTATTTAGTAGTGCAGAGGACATGCTTCAGGGTAAGTAAGGGAATATGGGCAATTGCATTATCTTATCAGAGTCCTCCAGTAGCTCATTATAAAGTACTACTCATAGACAACAGGCATTAATTTAAATCAAGTGGTTATGATATAACAGCAAAGGGGTTTCTATTTATGGGATAGCCTTCTATTTTCGGGATAGACCAATTTATTGAGAACATCAAAAATCAATACTAATAATGCCCTGAATACCAGACTGAAGTCCTGTATTGACTGTCACTGGGCTTCCTTACTGCTGCAAATTTTTTTTACAATGCTCTTTCCCTATTTTTTCATCCTATCTCTCTCATTTGGCCTCATGTCTGATCTTACCTCAAATTAAAAAGAAAAAAAGCTTACTTCATTTTAAATTGATAGCTTGTAGGTATAATTGATGAGGTTAACATTTGTTACCCATTCCTGATTGCCCTTGAGAAGGTGGTGCTGTCCTGCCTTCTTGAACACAAGAAGACAAAGAAACTCTTAAGACTGCAGTTAAATTGAGTCCGTCCTAATTTAATCTTTTTCACCTAACAGCAAATGAAAATGGAGATAACATGGAACCATAGGAGGCTTCACCACAGAAGGAAGGTGTTTGTTACTGTGCCAACCCTTTCCATATGCTCCTCTGACTTTTTAATCCACATCTCTTTTGAATATTGTTATTGAATCTTCTTCCTCAACATCTTCAGGTTGTTTATTCCAATTGCAATTTGGAATGTGCTGTGTGCTGTGTTAAACAAATTTCTCATTTTGCTCCTGGTTCAATTGCCTTACATCTGGTAAACAATCCCGTTCGCTACTTGAAATAGTTTCTCCTTATTTACCCTGTAAAACCCATTCTTGATTTTAAGATACCCACCTACTTGCCTCTTAACCTTCTCTGTCCCAAGGAGAACATCCTTACCTTCTCCAGACTGCTCATAGCATGAAGTTCCTTACCCTCATACCATTCTAGCAAATCCCTTCTCTATCCTCTACAGGGTTGGAAGGGCATCCTTCCAAAAGTGTGTCTGCCCAGATTTTTTAATAGGCCAGCACTTATTGCCCATCTCTGATTGACCTTAAGAAGTTGGTGTTGAATTGCCTTTGTGAACTGCTGTAGTCCATGTTGTGTAGGTATACCCAGGGAAGGAGTTCCAAGATTTTGAACCAGCGACACTGAAGGAATAGCAATATATTTCTAAATCAAGATAATGGGTAGCTTGCAGGGGAACTGGTGGTGGCGTTCCTATGATTGTACTGCCCTTGTCCTAGATGGCAGGGATCTTGGGATTGGAAAGTGCTGCCTGAGGAGCCTTGGAGAGTGCCTAGAAAACATTTTGTCGATGTTACACACTGCTGTCACTGTATGTCAGTGGTGGAGGGAGTGAATGTTTGTGGATGGGGTGCCAATTAAGCAGGCATGGTTCACAAGCTATGTATGAATTGAAAAGGTGTTTTTGTGACATCTCTTACGACCTTACCACTATTTAGTATTAGCAGGTCCATCACTGAGGGTTGAATTGGAAGTATGTCTTGCAGAGATAAAAAATGCTGTACGCACCTCCAACAAGATATCTGGCTGTTGGCATATTTGTACATCATAAACTATCAATATAAATGAGGATATTTTTCTCAATGTTAATATTCCTGATGTTTTAGGAATCTGCTCCTCCTAACTTGAGCTTCAAACACCCAAATATGACTGTTAAATATTTAACAGCAAAAATGGCAAGTGTCTGACTTTCTTTCATGACAACACTTCACTGATTGTAATATTCCAGATTTAATCCAATTGATTCTAAAGGTCAGAAATGCTGAGAACATTCAAGCCTAATCTGAAAGGTAAAAGCCTGAAGGTGTTTTCATAAAAGAAACAATTAAATTGAAAATGATCTTGTGGCTTCAGATTTCTAGTCCACTATGGTAAACACAACCAGCTCTACACAACCAAGTCACCCACTCAGAATGTTATTATAGTACAGATCTGCTGAAGAATCTTTGTAATAATGGAATTAGCTTTAGCAGTTAATAATATGTGCAATCAAAACAAATTCCCTAAAAATAATATATCCTGTACTTACTGAATTGTTAGATAAGGACAGTCAAGTGAAGGCCTGTGTTGAAAATAATATTTTAAATATACCAACAAATCTGTTTTCTCCAAGCATTCTGAAGATTTACCAAACCATTCTAAGTGAAGCATTCTTTCAGTAACCTGTAGGATTAGGTTTGTTTGCACAAGTAATCTGTTTAGTGCTTTTCTGTGAGAGCCTTTATTGAACTGATTTTGTAATGTTTGCCCCCAATACCAGAATCATCATGGTAAAGTCACATGACTATGGCAAGTTAGTTAATTAGTACAGCTATACATTTCCAAAACCAAAAGTCAGGTGCATTGGCCATGCTAAATTCTCCCTCTGTATACCCAAGCAGGCGCCAGACTGTGGCAACAAGGGGATTTTCACAGTAACTTCATTGCAGTGCTAAAGTAAGCCTACTTGTGACTAATAAATAAATTCTGGATTCATGAGGAGAAATCTCAGCAGGGTAGCTGAGGAGCTTAAATCTAAATAATGAAATTAAAAACCTGGGGTCAGAATGTGTGAAGTGTAGCAGTCACACAGTATGTCACTCCACTTCCTTTTACTGGCCTCAATTAGGGAGTTTACCTTTCATTGTCCAACCTTTTGACTCAGGTCTGGTGAGAAATGTACAGCATTCCAGCTCCAAGGAATTGTCAGAGCAGCAAAGTCAGGGAGAATGAATCCATGCTTACTTTTTTACAAAACGCAGCTGCAACAAACTGGGTGTGTTTAAAGGTCCCAGCAGTTTAAGAAGCTAGGGAGAAGGTAAGTGTGTAAGATTAGTGCTGGAGGGGGGGAGGCGGGGGTGTAGTGGTGGTTTAGGGAGAGGTAAGATGAGTCAGATGGTAGAGGATGGGCCATAGGGGGCTAGGATGGGATGTGGTATAGTACAATTGTTCGGGGGCAAGGTTGTTTGAGTGTGGGAAAGGTAGTTGGGGAAAGCAAGGTGTATGGGATTTAGTGGGAATGGAGGGGGGGACGGTGAAAGGTACTGTCAGTGTTTTCAGGGAAATGGGACAGGGAGGAGGTCCAGTAGAGGTTCACTGGCACAGTTAACTGGGAGTTAGAAGTGGCTTCATGCTTCTAACATTTTCTGGGTAACAACTCTGCTAAAAGAAGCAAAATCTTCTGAAACCTATAATTTAAATCAATGGTTCGGATAGTTCCCTGGTGCAGAATAATTGTCCATTGGAAGCTATGAGATTCCTGCATGGGGACTTCCAGAGGTTCCTCCAGCACATCTTCTGAGATACCTCCAGGTATGTTGTCCATCTCCTGCTCCACCCAGAAGTGGAGACTTGGGAAAACTAGTATCAGTATTGATGAAGCTGGAAGAACTGAATTATTAAGAAGTCAGCTGGTTGACTTTCCCCTTAGGGGAGAGAATCTGCTGGCTTGGCCAACTTGTGGTTCCAGATCCACAGTAATGTAGTTGGCAATCATTAACTACCAACTCGTTAGTATTTGAGAAGGTGGCTCACCATCACTTTCACAAGAGCAATTAAGGATGGGGGAGAGATATTGGTTGTATAACTGATGCTTGCATCCAATAAATGATTTTTAAACTTCATGCTGATTTTCATTAATTAGCCCATACTTTGCCAAATGTCAATTAATTATGCTCTTAAAGTTTCTGCACCACTGACATTAGGCTGACTGGCATGTGGTTCCCAACTTCATCCTCTTCTGCTTTTTTCAATGTTTGAAATTTTGTAGAGTTTTGACACCAGTCTTGTTTCCAAGAGAGGGATAGGTGGGGGCGGGGGTTGGAGGATGATGGAGGTGAGGATATTATGGGCAGATCCTTCGCAATTTCCTCCCTTACTTCTGTTATTAATTGAAGAGACATCCAATCAGACTGGTGATGTTTCTAATTGAAAGACTATCAATTTTTCAAGTATATCTTCTATTTCATATAGTAGTACCTTATCCCATATTGCTACTGCCTGCACATTGATGAACAAAGACAGACGCAAAGTGCCCACTTGATACCTCAGCTGTGCCTTTATCTCCACAAGAAGATCTTCTTTTTGGTCTGAAATCAGTCCCACCCTTTCTTTGACTACTGTTTCATTATTTGTGCGTTTATAAAAGAGTTCTGAATTCCATCTTATTTTACCCACTCAGTTTATTCAGGCTTTTTCCTGGAAGTCAGTTAGACTTCCACCATCAAGCTTTGCCTTGCATGTCCTGTACACGTCAACTGCAGCTATCAGACTAATAAGGGATATAATTTTGTAAGGCATGGTGAAGAACCACCAATTAGGAGTTACTTAAGTCTAAGTTTATTTATTTGTGCCACAAGTAGACTTGTATTAACACTGCAGTGAAATTCTGTGATAATCCCCTGCCAGCCAGTCCCTGACACCTGTTTGAGTACATTGAGGTTGTTTGAGTGTGGGGAAGCAAGGTGTATGGGGTTTTGTGGGGTGGAGGTGATAATGAGGGGGATGAAGGGTGCTGTCAGTAGTTTTGGGAAGGAGAGCACGGAGGAGATCTAGTAGAGGTTCACTGGTACAGTTAACTGGGAGTTAGAAGTGGCTTCACGCTTCTAAGTTTTTCTGGATAACTATTCTGCTAAAAGGATTTAGCATGGCTAATGCACTTAACTAGCACTTTCAGGCTATGGAAGGAAATCAGAGCACCTGGAGGAAACCCATGCAGACACAGGGAGAATGTGCAGACTCCATACAGATAGTGACCCAAACCAGGGATCAAACCAGGTTGTCTGGTGCAGTGAGGCAGCAGTGCTAACCACTGTGCCGCCCACATGTGAACAAACAAACATTTCTATATTACAATAAACTCCAGCCCACTCCCTTTCCTTATCAAACAAACTCTGCCTTTTTCCTAAAATTGCTTTCCTCCAGTTGAAGTTCACATTGCAGTTCCCTGAATGAAAAGTTCAAGAACAGAATGGAAGAAAATGCAGTTAAAAAAGTCTCACTTACCAAGCACAAAACCTGGAGAAGTATAAACAATAAAAACACAAACAGAAAATGGAGGAAATTTACAAGAGGGCTGTCAGCATCTGTGAAGAGATAACATTGATTAGCATTTTCACAAAAGGTCTGTTAGATTTTTGGATTCATAAGACATATGAGCCGAATTAGGCCATTTGACTTATCGAGTCCTCTCCACCATTCGATCATGGCTGATAACCTCCGCATCCCCATTTCCCTGCCTTCTCCCCATAACCCTTTAACCCATTATCAATTAAAAATCTAAATAACTCTTGCTTAAATTTACTCAGTGTCCCAGCATCTACCGCACATTGGGTTAGCGAATTCCATAGATTCACAAATCTTTGGGAGAAGTAGTTTCTCCTCAACTTTGTTTAAAATTTCCAACTCTTTATCTCAAGACTATGACCTCTTGTCCTAGAATGCCCACAAGAGAAAGCATCTGTTCCAAATCTATTTTATCCATACTTTTTATCATCTTATATACTTCAATTTGATCTCCCGTCATTTTCTAAATTCCAGAGAATATAGGCCCTAAACTGTTCACTCTCTCTTGGGTTTCTTTAGTCTTAGCTATGATGGGCCTAATTCAAACTCTGTGCAAATGGATGAATTTTGAGCAGATTTAAATCAAACTTCAGGCTTTGTTTGGGTTTAGGAAAAGCAACACTGTGCTAGCTAACTGACTTGTCATAGGGACTCTGCCATGATATCTTGGCATCTGGGGGCAGACATCTGAATGTCAGTTCAAATTGAAGCCTCTCACAGAAACATACTAATTAAGACCACTGTTCTTATACGTGCATCATTGGGGGTGATCTTGAGGCTGCACTTACTGTCCACAGGAATGGCGGCAGGGACTCAGATCCTGTGAAATCTGAAAATCACCAATCTCACTAGCGAGAGAGCGATTTCTGATTTTTACTGTTAGTTGCTGGCAAAATAATTAGGTTCACACCTGAGGGCAAGAACCTAATTTTAATATAGCTTGATAAATTTGAATATATGCACAGGGTCTCTAGGCACACATCTAGCCATATTTTCAAACCATATTGCGAAGCTTACAACTGAGATGTGAAGCTATCGTGGAATCGCCTTGCAGGCATAAAGGTGAGCATTGCCCCCAGGGGAGAGGGACATGGCCAGGCAGTGCCCCCAGCACAGGTTATATTTTTGGTCTCAAATTTAGTGCTTCAATCTTATTGCAATGGGCTTTACCAGCATGTTTAGGCACCATCTCTCAACATGATGGAGTGAATCAACCTCCCCTTTTCTTGGGCAAAGTGCCATAACACCTGGAACTGGCCTGTTTCTCTGGAGAGGAACACATCAGCTTCCAGCCAGACTCCGACACTTTGCCATTTTTTGGTAAGATTCTGCCCACTGTGTGCACTGCATATACAGAGACTGAGCAGTAGATGAAGCAGTTGTTAGTGTACAAGGAATGGGTATATAGTGAGTAACTTGGATAACTCACAGTCACACAAGATCATGAATGCAAATGTGTCTTCTGTTCGAGTGAGAAAAAAGGAATTTTTTTAACATGAGAAAGGGGATATTTATTCTACGAGAAAGGGGATATTTATTTATTTATTTATTAGTCACAAGTAGGCTTACTTTAGCACTGCAATGAGAATTCCACCCCATTGACAATTTGAATGATAAAATTACCATGGCTGGCTGCCAAGGAATGGGGAAAGAATGTCATTAGTTTTAAGTTTTGTAACTGGTTTTAGATTTCCAGGTGAATTAAATGTGAGTTCTCCTCATGCTGGCAATACATTTCAGCAATCAACTGATAGCACCCTTTGAAATTCTGAGACTGCTCAGGGTTTGGGTTATTAACACCATATGACCTACAATTGGGACACTGTGAAAAGAATCCGGAGAAGTTAATAAGATTTTAGATGCTTCAATTATTTTCAGAATCATTCAACTATTGTACAAGTTGGATACTGCATCGCAGATAGCTTTATCTTGCACTATAGCGACCTCACCGCGTGCTCTTCTCCCATGTCTCACCGCACTTTGTGGGCAGCTTTGTGAGTCTATGATGCTCATCAATCTGTCAAGATGGTGGCTATTAGTCTTGTAGCGCATCCATGACATACATAAGAGAATTATTTTCTCTTTAAGCCACCCAATGCATTGCTTATCAGAATTTCCTCTCTTCTGTATTTATGCAGTGTGACTGAAGACATTCTAACACTGACTTCAAAGCCATGGGCTTAATATTATGGCCTCCTTACTGGACATGTTTTTGGTGAGGTGGCACATATATTATGATGGAAGGCTAGCCTATTGCTTTCCCACTCACCCCTGACCTGTTCCCCATAGTATAACAGATGGTTAAGGAGCCCTCTAGCCTGCCTGCCCTTAGATCTGTTGATATCTTATCTGGCCAACTCTTGTGAAAAAGCAGGAAGGGAGTGGGGGTGAGGGGGTGGTAGGGCTGCTTCCTTTGAGGACTGCCCTGTGCACACGGAGTTGGGGGGGCGGCAGTGGTAGTGACCATCCATGATGGTATCCCTTGCTTTTTGCTTCCCCATCAACATTCAAGCTCCAAACCTCCGCCATCCTGCCACCCCTCCCTTGGGTAGCCGATCCCTCCTCACCCAAATATCCCACACTTACCTGAGCTGGTCATCCATGCTGTCTTCTTCCAGGGATTTGTAAGTTACTGAGTCCTGAATTCCACTGCTGCAGGGATTGCAAGTGTTACCAGCCAATCAGATTGGCCGGTAGCTCTCGAGGATGGGAAGGCAGGGTGGCCATTTTTAAAATCAGTCACTTTTCAATCAACATTTCTATGCCCCTCCCCTTCCCTAAATTAAATTCATCCTTATCCTTCCTTTTGACCCATCTGTGCTTGGCAATTTGTAAGATTTCATTACTAATATTATCCTCTCATCAATCTATTGTTTTATAATAGCATACCTGAAGATCTATACAATTCACATGACATTGGATTGAGCTATAATACCAGGTGAACAAGGCACTGAGTTTGTTTTATTTGCTTTGAGAGAGACCCCTGCCTTTTTCATTGTGGATTCAGATAATTTATATTCAAACAATAATGTGAAGGGCAGAGATATTGTTTATATGTTGAGAATGATGGATGTTTTTAATGTTTATTGTCCTGTACTTTGTGTCTATGGGGATGGGGGAGAAAAAAGAACAATTCTTCCACCAGCTCTTGTCAGAGAGGAGAGCAAATTTTAACATTTTATTTAATAATTTAGTAGAAGATGAAGAAGTGATTTAGTAAGAGGGAGGAAGGCAGAAATAGTTCAGACAAAAGGAGACTCATTCAAGATTAAAATATGGCAGATTGATATCATGAGATAATTGCTTCTCCCTTTTAAATAGAAACATCAACCAACCACCCATTGAACCATATTCAATTTTCACCAAATTCTGGGAGATGCCTACTGGAATTTTACCACTTCATTCGCCCAAGGCTAACAAAGAATGCTGTTCCGTGTACCAATTCTGGGGCAGGTGAGGAGGTAAAATTCTGGCCATCACTTCACCACTGAGCTTTTCCATCCTATTTCAAAACGGGAGGCTGCTGGAAGAAAATGTTTGATAGGCAATGTTAAGTCCAGCATTGTGAATGGGAAGTGTCATCCAAGAGGCAATGCCATCACTGCTGGGCATGATGTGAGAAATGGAGAGTTCAACAAAAAAGGGCTGCCTGAGGTCACATGCAACCAACTCAACGGATGCATAATTCAGAGAGTTGCATGAGTCAAAGACTACTGGTCTCTGCTTTTGATTTCCAAACTGCTCAATGAAACTGACAGGTCCAATGTCACTCATTCTCATTTAAAAAGGTTGCCTATTTTGAATTTGGTAAATTTGGACCATTTGATGGGCAACACCACAGCTCAGTGACTATCGCTGTGCTGTGCAGATACATGGATTTGGGCCTGTGTCTGTGGGAGTTTGCGCATTCTCCCCGTGCTTGCGTGGGTTTTCTCCGGGTGCTCCGGTTTCCTCCCACATCCCAAAGATGTGCTCTTAGGCTAATTGGCAAAACAAATTCTCCCTAAATTGTCTCAAATTTGGTTTTTAATCCATAGATCTATAAACATAGACAGGGATCGTGGGTAGAGGTGGGAACATCAGGGTGGCGACGCAGGCTCATTGGGCCGAAAGGCCTGTTTCCCGTGCTGTTTTGTTCTTTGTTTGTTGTTCTTTGAATGTAAGTTGCCTTTTAAACACAGGTGCAACATGTTTAAATGAATTTGTAATCCGTGCTGTTCTAGCTGATTATGGATGCTACTGCTGGCATTATGTTAAGGTTAACTGCTCTGGTCTTACAGAAAGTGTCTCACTTTGCTCTTTAGTCATTCCAGCCTCACCTACAGCACAGCACTGTACTAGACATTTGTAGGTTCCTTCCAAGGAAATGTGCAAATGTTACAGAAAATAACAAAGCTGAAATGTGCTGGAGACTGCAAAATACAACACTCACCATCGTAATAGCCTGGGGATTTGCAGTTTTGAATTATGATAGAATTTAGTGTTCTGTGGGGAAGCTTATTGATAATTACCAGCAATATCATTACCATAGGCAGAATTCCACCATCCAAGGTGGAATCCAAAATGAAAGCAATTTTTTTTACCATTCCCTCTTCTTTATTTTCACTCTTTGTATTACATTTTTTTAAAAAAATCTACTCTAATTACTTCTGTGCTTACACTTTTCTGTTTGAGAAATTTGTCATCTAATTGCTTTTTTATTGAATATCATTTATCTCCTCCTATCTTTCTTTGCCTCACTTTTACATGGGGGGATGTGGCACAGTGGTCATCACTGCTGCCTCACAGCGCCAGGGGACTGGATTCAATTCCAGCCTTGGGTCACAGTCTGAGTGGAGTTTGCATGTTCTCCCCATGTCTCCATGGATTTCCTCTTGGTGCTCTGGTTTCCTCCCACAGTCTAAAGATATGTGGGTTATGTTGTGTGGCCATGCTGAACTGACCCTAGTATCAGGGAAATTGGCAGAGTAAATATGTGGAGTTACAGGAAGAGTGCCTGGGTTGGAATGTGGTCAATACAGACTTGATGGGCAGAATGGCCTCATTTTGCATTTTTGGGATTCTATGATCTAACCTTTTGGCAAGGCCAGCATTTCTTGAGGACTCTTAGTTTGAAACGTGGAAAATAGGAGCATGACCTGTAAATAAGAGCCAACCATTTGACCTCTTGAGCTTCCTCTCCTATTCAATATGAATATGGCTAATCCTCAATTTCAATGCCACATTCCAACACTCTCCCTGTTCCCCATGACACCTTTAGAGGCTCAAAGTCTATCTATTTGCTTCTCAAATATATTCAGTGATTTGACCTCCACAGCCTTCTGTGCTTGAGAATTCCATAGGTTCACTACCTCTTAGTAAAAAAATCTCTCCTCATTTCAGTCCTAAATGGTCTATCTCATATCTTGGGACTCTGACTCCTTATTCTAGAGTCCTTCAGCCAGAGGAAATAACATCCTGTATCCAGTCTACCTATCCTTGTCAGAATTTTATGTTTCAATAAAATCCCCCCTCATTCTTCTAAATTTCAGTGAATACAGGCTCGAATCTTGAGACTACCTGGATGGTAGAATTAAACTAGCAACTCCTATGCTCCTATGATAGGGATAATGAACAGATTATTTTATTTACCTGCAGCTGCAGTGGGTGTCTGTACCTGAAATGTTGGAAATTCAAGATAATCTATTTTGTACCCTTAAGTTGGTTGGCATGATGTTGAGTTACAACATTGCCATGACAGAAGAGGATTGTTGGACAATGGCAAGAGTAGTGAGAGTTGAGTAGATTACATTGAGATTACAGATGAGGAAAGACCTGGATATCTCGGGTGAAGTGTAATTCCCAATACTCACTGAGTTCCATATTGGTTGAATTGCAGCACTGTTCAATTATCTAAATGCTACATTCCTCTTTAAGTAGAACCTTTCTGTGGGAAGGTTGGGGTAAACACAGTAAGAAGTCTCACAAAACCAGGTGGGGAGCAGCAGGGACAGAGGAGGGAGGGTGGGGGCAGTTTCTTTTGACCAGTGTATATCAAGGCCACTGCTTTGTATCAGATTGTGGCTTTTATCAATGGAAACAACTGCTCCATTTCTGTTTTGCTCTGTTACTGCTTGTGCAAGTTCATTCCCAAAGGAATAACCACTCCTACACTTGTTATACATCTGCTTAATTTCCTTGGCTATATCTAATGTTCCAATTGGATGAATTAATTTACCATGGACATCAAATTAATGGGCAAGAACATGATATAGATCTTGAGTAAATAATGACAAATAATTACTCCATATTTGATTATAACCACTCCAAGCAGAACACTGCACATAAACACATACATATAACATATTACATATTATATAAAAAAATGAAGTGTTTTAAGATTTTAAATTGTAGCCAATGAAACTTCTCCTCAAATGTTAACTATAGCTCATGGAGCATTTATTAAAATTTGAAAATGCAGACTATCTCATTTCTTTGCTGAGGACAGAAACACTGCTTAACTATCATGGAGCAACTTTCCTGCCAAACGTAAAGCATTTTTAATTAGATATATCTTGCAAGCCTGGAAGAATTTGGTACATTGTGCGTCACTGCTACCTAGTGATTGTCTGCTAGCTATTTGACTTTAGGCAATGCCAGAACACTGTGCTGACATTAAAGGTGTCAATTAACATTAAATCGACATTCCCCACTATGTGCACATCCCTCCAATCAGCAATTGGTTATCTCAATTTGAAGTGAAATATTAATTAGCTTGTCTTATTTCACTATAAATGTCATTACAAGGTTTGGTCGAAAGAAATCATTCACAAAGCAGGTCATATTTGACCATATGCCATTGCTATAGAAACAAGGACTAGTTACTAAGGTTGCCAGATCGTTTAATCAGTGTGCAATGACTTTTGAAACCTTTCATTCACTCACTGATTTGTGCATGCATACATAAGCACATGTGAAACAGAGGACATTTAGCATCTCAAATTTGCTCTGAGCTATCCTGGCTCCACCACTCAGATCCTCATCAAGTAGTATATTGCTGATCTGTACCTCAGTCTTAGCTCCATATGTTTTGATTATCATCCAGAAGTCTCTTAAAAGACCCCAACGAGTTCACCTCCACCACCACCAACAGCAGCCGATACCACTCACCCACCACCCTCTGAGTGAAAAACTTATCCCGACATTTCCTCTGTACCTACTCTCCAATACCTTAAACCTGTGTCCTCTCATAGCAGCCATTTCAGTCGTGGGAAAAAGCCTCTGAGAATCCACCCGATCTATACCTCTCAACATCTTATACACCTCTATCAGGTCACTTCTCATCCTTCGTCTTTCTAAGGAGAAAAGACTGAGCTCCCTCAACCTATCCTCATAAGGCATGCCACCAAATCCAGGCAACATCCTTGTAAATCTCTTCTGCACCCTTTCGATAGCTTCCACATCCTTCCTGTAATGAGGTGACCAGAACCGAGGACAGTACTCCAAGTGGGGTCTGGCTAGGGTCTTATAAAACTGCGGCATTATCTCCCGATTCCTAAACTCAATCCTTCGATTGATGAAGGCCAGTATACCATATGCCTTTTTAACTACATCCTCTACCTGCGGACCCCAAGATTCTTCTGATCCTCTACGCTGCTAAGAGTCTTACTCTTAATGATATACTCCTTCATCCCATTTGACCTGCCAAAATGGACCACTACAAAATACAACACTACAGAATTCGGGCAAGTTAGAAACACACAAGGATTTGAGTAAAAGTGGGGCAAGTACCCAGTGTGCCCAAAGCTTCTACTCACCTACCATTTTAATGTTTTGTTTAAACTTGTTCCCAACTCTGACCTTTGAAGCTAAATGCAACATTCCAGCTAAAACACAAAATTCCCTCAAGTTAACTGGCCACTTTACAGCTTTCTGGACTCAGAGTTCAATAATTTTGAGTACATGGGACTTGATAGGATTGAGAGTTATAGGTAAGCCAGTAGGTAGGGATATGATCGGCGCAACTTGTGGACCGAAGGGCCTGTTTGTGCTGTAGTTGTTCTGTGTTCTATGTTCTATGATAAAAGATCACCAACTTGAAACAATGGGCAAAAATCTTAGCAAAAAATGGCAGAGTGTTGGTTCTGACGAGAATAATGATGTGTTTCTCTCCATAGAAGCAAGCTGGTTTTCTCTCCAGATCTTATCCATCAAAAAGAACAGCTGGGTGTGCTTCACACCATCTTGTAGAGGGGCAAAGTGTGAGATCAGGATGCAACGTTTCAAAGATTAGAGGAAAAACTAACCTCCTCCTCACCCTACTACAGAGGTTCCATGGGTTCCAACATATTGTCGGCCTGAATCTAACTATGTCACTGGCAATGGGTGGTGAAAATCGGAAATTGCAATCTTACTGGCAAGATTTGCAACTTCCGGGTTTTGCTAAATCTTGTGCCTCCAGTGCCATTCCCACAGACGGCAAGCGCAGACCCAAGATTGTTCCTGTAAATTTTGTTTATCTCTATATAAATGTTCCTACCTACTGAGTGTTTTCAGGCATTTTCTGTTTTTATTTCAGGTTTCTGCTTTGCATAAAAAATGCCACGAAACCAGGTATACATTTTGGCTTTCACATTGAACACAGGATTACAACATGGCTCCAGGCTGAGTTTTGTATGAAAAGTGAAATGTCACATGATTGAAATTTTAATTCCACTTAATAACTGTGGAGTTTATTACCATAGAACCTTACAGTGCAGAAAGAGGCCCTTTGGCCCATTGAGTTGCACCTAACACGATCCCACCCGGGCCCTACACCAATAATGCCTACATATTACACCCACTAATCTATGCATCCCTGGATACTAAGGGGCAATTTCTTAGCATGGCCAATCAACCTAACCCGCACATCTTTGAACTGTGGGAAGAAACCGCAATAACTGGAGGAAGCCCATGCAGACACGAGGATAATGTGCAAACTTCACACAGACAGTGACCCAAGACAGGTATCGCACCCAGGACCCTAGAGCTGTGAAGCAGCAGTGCTAACCACCCTGCTAGCGTGCCACCCAGTCCTCCTCATTTTATATTGTTTCATTTAATCCCTGTGGTCTGAATCTTTCAAATGGTGGAGCCCTAACCTCCACCATCCAGCAAATCAGGGTCATCTAATTCCAACAGACAGGCTGCCATCATACATCTAACCAGCATCAATTGACAGCAAACGGGATTTCCATTCATCACCGGGACGAAGAGCAAAAGATCATAAGTAGGAGCAAGAGCAGGCCATCTAGCTCCTCAAGCCTGCCCCATCATTTAATAAGACCATGGCTGATCTAATAGTGGTTCAGTTCCACTTACCCGCCTGCTCCCCATAACTCTTAATTCCCTTATTGATCAGAAACCTGTCTACCTATGACTTAAACATATTAACAAGGTAGCCTCCACTGCTTCAATGGACAGAGAATTCCAAAGATTCACTAGCCTCCGAGAGAAGAAGTTCCTCCTCAACTCTGTTTTAAATCGACTCCCCCTTATTTTGAGGCTGTGCCCTCGAGTTCTTGTTTCCTTTCTAAGTGGAAATAATCACTCTGCCTCTACCCTGTCTAGCCCCTTCATTATCTTATATATCTCTATAATATCCTCCCTCAGCCTTCTAAACTTCAATGAATACAGGCCCAATCTACTCAATCTCTCCTCATAAGCTAACCCCCTCATCTCTGGTATCAACCTGGTGAACCTTCTCTGCATCCCCTCTAAGGCCAATATATCCTTTCACAAATAAGGGGACCAAAATTGCACACAGTACTCCAGCTGCAGCCTCACCAGTGTTCTGTACAATTGCAGCAAGACCTCCCTGCTTTTATATTCCATCCCCCTCGCGATAAAGGCCAACATTCCATTTGCCTTCTTGATCTCCTGCTGCACCTGCACACTGACTTTTTGCAGTTCATGCACAAGGACCCCCAGATCCCTCTGCACAGTAGCATGATGTAATTTATCACCATTTAAATAATAGTCCATTTTACTATTATTCCTTCCAAAGTGGAGAACCTCACACTTGCCAACGTTATATTCTATCTGCCAGATTCTTGCCCACTCCTTGGAGAGCTCCACCTTGGAGAGCTGCCAACCAATCAGATTGTCCTCTGGAAACAGAGCTGCAGTGACTGAGTAAGGCATTACTGTGACGAGCCTGGGACTTAATGTCAGGTCAGTTAACTAGTAAGGGTCTCAGTGAGGGAATCATAGAATCCCTAAAGTGCAGAAGAAGGTCATTCAGCCCATCAAATGTGCACTGACAACAATCCCATCCAGGCCCTACCCCCATAATCTCACATCTTTACCCTGTGCATACCGTGGCACTAAAGGGCTATTTATCACAACCAATCAACATAATTTATGCACCTTTGGAATGCTGGAGGAAACTGGAACACCCGGAGGAAAACTCATGCAGATGCTGGGTGAACATGCAAACTCCACACTGACAGTGACCCAAGCCAGGATTGAACCCAGGTCACTGGCACTGTGAGACAGCAGTGCTAACTATTGTGCCACTGTGCCGCCCCTGTTAGGTGACGCATTGGGGAGTCATGAGGTGAGGGAGAGTGGAGGGAGTTGGGGGAAGGTACAATTGGACTCTCCAAGCCTTTATGAAGGGGGCTTCTTTCTGATGGAGGTGCTATCCCACCACTCCCACCTAAGATGTAGGTTTTAAATGTTCCTATTCCCCTCCTGATCTGTCATCTGTCTGCCAATCTAAAAGTTGAAGCTAAATGCGGAAACTCCCTTAATTGGGTATTAAGTGCAAGGGTGGTTCACCTCCTCCCTACTGCCCTTCCAAGGGCCTGCCCGTCTCAAGATTAAATTGCTTCCAGACCATGTGTGTGGGATTCTGGAAGGAATTCCTTCCATGCAATTTCATGCTCTCCCCCCACACCTCAAAACTCATTGGGAGGGTGGAATAATAAAAGTCAGGCCTATCACATTGAAACTGTGAGCAGGAAATCAGCAATAGTAATGTATATTATTACTGTGTTTTTGCTGTATTAAAATATCCCAGATGCTTCACAGGAGAATTACAAAACAAAACATGGGCTGCTAACTACATTGCAGATATTTAGGTCAATGACCAAAATCCACATCAAAGAGGTAAGTTAATGGACGAAGTGGATGTAGTGGAAGAGAGAGGTTTAGGAAGAGAATATGAATTTCTTAGGCCCAGGTAACTGAAGACACTGTCACCAATGATGCAACAATTAATATTGCAGAAGCTAAAAAGGGCAGAATTAGGGGAGTTGTAGGTATTTGGATGGTTATTGGGCTGGAGTGAAATACAGAGGTAGGGAGGATGGGTGAGATCAGGGAGAGAATTGAAAACAAGGATGCTGCCCATTCAGGAGCCAACATAGATCATCAAGCACAAGGAAATATGTGAAGGTGACATGTTGCAAGGCATGAGCAGCAGAGTGTCAGATAACCACAGGTTTATGGAGGGTAGGCTATGGAAAACCAGCCAGGAGTGATTGGAATAGTAAGTTTGAAGGTAACAAAGGCGTGAAAAGAAGTTTCAACAGCAAATGAGCAGAGGCAGGACTACAGTCAGACCATATCAGGACTTGGAAAATGGCAGTCTTAATGACAATCCAACTGGCTATAGAGAGAGCTAAACAATCCCACAACCAATGGATTGAGCCAAAGCTCGACAATCATGCCACATCCAGTAAATGACAGTGGACAATAAATGACTGATGGAAGAAGGAGGCTCCATGAATATTCAATGATGGCAGTATTCAAGACATGAGTGCAAAATAGAAGACTGAAACATTTCCAACCATCTCCAGCAAAAAGTGTAGAGTGGATGATCATTCTGCATCTTCCCCTTATATCCATACCATCATGGATGTTAGTCTTCAACCGATTTGATCCTCTTCAAAAATGTTAAAAAGCATTCAATCGACACAATAAGGCAATAGGCCTGGCAACATGTAATGCTTAAAGTCTTTTTCCCATGGCTAGCCATGCACTTAGCTAAGCTATTCCAATTCAGCAACAGCACTTATACGGAAATTTGAAGAATTGCCCAGGTATGTCCTGTTCACAAAAAGCAGGACAAATCCAGCCCAGCCAATTACCGCCCCATCAGTCTGCTCTCAATCATTGGAGAAGTGATGGAGAGTGCCATTGACAGTGCAATCAAGTAGCACTTACTCAGGAATAAGCTGCTCACTGATGCTGAGTTTGGGTTCCATCTAATAACTTAGTTCCACTGGTTGGATTCATGTCTCGCACTGAGGATGATGGCTTTGGTTGTCGAAGAGGAACTATTTCGGTCCTGGGATATCATTGCAGGTGTTCCTCAGCACATAGTCCTAGGCTGAAGAACCTTTAGGTGCTTCATGAATGGCTTCCTCTCCAACAAAAGGGGATGCTTCAATGGTTAGTTAGTTCCATTCACCATTGACACAAAAATAAGGCATGCCTTTAAATGATAGCTTGCACGACCAGGTCATTTTTACAGCCACTTTTCAAGGATAGTCATTGTTGTAATGAGATTAATGAGATTAGAGTGGCATGGTGGCACTGTTGTTAGCACTGCTGCCTCAAAGTGCCAGAGATCTAGGTTCGATTCTCACTTGGGTCACTGTCTGTGCAGAGTTTGCACATTTTCTCTGTGTCTGTATGGGTTTCCTCCCAGTGCTCTATTTCCTCCCACAGTCTGAAAGATGTGCTGGTTAGGCGCATTGACCCAAATAGGCACTGAGTGTGGCAACTAGGGGAATTTCACAGTAACTTCACTGCAGTGTTAATGTGAGCCTTCCTCGTGCCTAATAAGTAAACTTTCACTTGAACTTTACATGGCAGCCAAAGTGTTGGCTGTATAAGATGTTTAGGGAAAAGATTTGTATTGTGAGGATTTTACTTATGCTTTAATAACAACTAATTGTAAATATGTGACCAATAGAGGTCAAGAACAAGACATTGAACCTTTAAATGAAATGGTTTTCAGTTCTAGCTTGGGGAGAAAAGAAGGATTAACTACAGAAAAAGCAAACTTTTTGTGTGTTTTTAACTTTGAGGGTTAAAGATTGAGGTGCATTCTTCTTTGTGATTCGCCACTGCCTGTGCTGTTGCCATGTAAGGAGGCAGCGTACAAGTTGATGCTCCTCTGCCATTTATCTAATTGTAGCCCAGCTGAATGCCTGAGTGCTCGGCAGAGGATGGAGCATGATGCAGGCGGCCTGCTGTTGTTAATGGCAATGTGCCTCTTTTCAAGGAAAACCACAATGAATCATAATAGGCTGTTGTGGCGCTATTACTGTGATTGAGAATGAGAGGAATATTTAACACCAGAGCAAAGAAAGGACTCCGGATCAGGGTGCTGGAGTTCTCAGTCATGCTGCTGGAAGGGAGGAGATCTGCAGGGGATCAGAAAGAGACTAATTTTTCACATGAAATCATCTACCCACCACTCTAACAATGTGTCCCAGTGCTTAAAGCACCATATCGCCATCATTCACCCATCAGCAATGCGTCAGGTCTTAGAATTAACACCCAGATACTTCCACCCTATCCTCACGTGTATTCTAATGATGCCATACTTACAGCCAGCCTACACCCATTCAGGAATTTTACTGTGGTTGACACATCCTCTGAACTTTGTGCAACACACTCACTGATATTCTTTTCTTCTCTTGCAGGAAAATATGGCTGATTATAGAACAAAGCATTGGGAGAAAAGATGACTGCATTTCCACAGGCTAATGAATGAGTTGATTTCCTGCATCATGGGGCAAATTCTGATAGAGCTCATGGTACCCAGCATTGATAAGAACATTCAGCATGTTGGTATGTCCCTGCCTTATGGCCCTTCTTAATGCCCAGCTCAACCTTGTTATGCCATCTGGAATGACAAGCAAGCTGCTGATGGTATGTCCATGAACATCTTGTTTTACATCCTTCGCAGCCTCTGTTCTATGGTGCTACAGGTCGAGAGGCACAGCATACCAATGACAGCCTTTGTGTGGGCTAAAGTTCTCTCCTTCCTGTGAAATTCCCTCTTAAATCTAGGAACTTGCCACCCAGAAAAACTCCACAGTGCCTTCAGAAACTCTGCAATAGTTACTCAAAATTATCTTGTCTGCAAATTGCATACCTGGAACCTTTAAATGCTTGGTCTGTCTTGCATGTATAAATGAATATATGTTGATGAGCGATAATGTTATAGAGTCATAGAATCATAGAGGTTTACAGCACGGAAACAGACTTCGGCCCAACATGTCTATGCAGCCCAGTTTTTACCATTAAGTTAGGTTCCAATTATCTGTGTTTGGCTCTTATCCTCTAGATTAATCTTACCCATGTAACTGTCCAAATGCTTTTTAAAAGATAAAATTGTACCCGCCTTCACTAATACTTCTGGCAGCTTGTTCCAGACAGTCACCACCCTCTGTGTGTAAAAGTTACCCCTCTGGATGCTTTTGTATCTCTCCCCTTAAACCAATGTTCTCTAGTTTTAGATTCCTCTACCTTTGTGAAAATATGTTGACTGTCTACCTTACATATGCCCCTCATTATTTTATAGACTTCTATAAGATCACCCTTAAACCTTGTACACTCCAGGGAAAAAGTCCCAGTCTATCCAGTTTCTATTTATAATTCAAACCATCAAATCCCAGTAGCATCCTAGTAAACCTTTTCTGCACATTTTCGCCTTTAATAATATTCTTTCTATAATAGGATGGAGACCAGAATCATACTCAGTACTCCAAGTGTGGCCATACAAATGTCTTGTACAACTGCAACAAAACATCCCAATTCCTTTATCTAATGTTCATTAGAGAGAAGAAGGCTAAGAGGTGACTTAATTGAGACATATAAGATGATCAGAGGATTAGATAGGGTGGATAGTGAGAGCCTTTTTTCTCAGATGGAGATGGATAACACGAGGGAACATAGCTTTAAATTAAGGGGTGGTAGTTATAGGACGGATGCTAGAGGTGGGTTCTTTACTCAGGGGGTAGTAAGGGCGTGGAATGCCCTGCCTGCAGCAGTTGTGGACTCGTCAAGTTTAAGAGCATTCAAATGGGTAGTGGATAGGCATATGGATAGCATTGGAATAGTTTAGGATAGAGGGTCATAAAATTGGTTACATTGGTCGGCGCAACATCGAGGGCTGAAGAGCCTGTACTGCGCTGTAATGTTCTATGTTCTAACCAATGAAACCGAATGCTTTCTTTACCATCCTGTCCACCTGAGTTGAGTGGACTTGCACGGCCCAAGTATGTAGAACATTAGATCAGCCTGTATAGTTATTAGGCAGCGCCTCCCATACCATAGTACTAGATGGGAAGCTCCTAAGGGAATGTGCCTGTGTGATGGCCTTTGAATTGGGTGCTGCACTGGAACTCCAGAAGCAAATGGAAGTGCTGCGTGCCCCGCTTAGAGAGCACTGGCCTTTGGCAGAGTCATCCATTGTGCCAAAGATCCAAACTTAACAGCCTGCGTGTTAAACCCTTTCTCCAATTGAATTGAAAACCATGTGAATCTATTCAGCGGGTGTCTGTGTGTGAGTAACTCAGAGCAATGTCCATTCCACCTTCATTTGCAGCACTGGGGTTGTTATTAAGAGTTCTGTTTAGCATCACTGCTACATCTTGATGAAGCTGTAACACAACCAGATTCCAGGCACTCTCATTTAGAAATGTTGGCGCCAGCCATTCATTTTATTGAGTCTATTAGGAGATAGAGCAGCAATAAGGCCCAGGCTCAACACTGCTTTTTGCTCCAAACAATAATTATTCTGGCTTTCACCGCGACACAGTCACAGACTGTAAACATTTATTAGCTGAGACATATCCCTCTCTATCCTCATCAGACGTGATTTTCAAGCCGTGCATACAAAATTGAAGCAGGAGTAGGCCATTCAGGCCATCGAGCCTTTTCTGACATTCATTTTGATTATGGCTAATCATCAAATTTGAAACCCTGATCCCTCCTTCCTCCCATATCTCTTGATCTCTTTAGCCTCAAGAGCTATATCTAATTTCTTCTTAAAATCACACAATGTTTTGGCCTCAACTACTTTATGTGGTAATGAATTCCATAGATTTACCACCCTGTTGGTGAAGAAATTTTTCCTCCCTTCAGTCCTAAAAGGTTTATCCTTATCCTCAAACAACGATCCCTTAGTGTTGGACTCCCCCACCACTGGGAGCATTCTTTCTAAATATACCCTGTCAAACTGTGTTAGAATTTTCTAAGTTCCCATGGGATCTCCTCTCACTCGCATAAACTATAATGAATATAATCCTTACTGACTTATTTTCTCCTCATATAACATACCTGTCATTCCAGGAATCAGCCTAGTAAACCTTCACTGTGGTCCCTGAATAGTAAGGACATCCTTCCTCAGATAAGGGCAGCAAAACCACACACAATACTCCAGATGTGGCCTCACCAATGCCCTATACAATTGCAGCAAAATAAATCTATACTCAAATCTTCTTGCTGTGAAGGCCAACATACCATTCGCCTTCTTTACTGCCTGCCATACCTGCTCATTTACTTTAAGTGGCTGATGCTCAAGGAAACCAAGGTCTCACTGAGTATCCATCTCTCGATTTATACCATTCAAATAATAACCTGTCTTCTTATTTTTGCCACCAAAGTAGATAACCTCACATTTAACCACATGTATAACCCCATTGAGTTTGCACTGATACATTACAAACATCTGAACTCCCACCTAATCCCATCTGCCAGCACTTGGCCCATAGCTCTGAATGTTATGCTGTGCTAAGTGCTCATCCTGTATTTTTTAAAGGAAATGAGGTAATTTGCCTATACCAGCTTCCCAAACAGCACATTTCAGACTATCACCACCCTTCGGGTTCAAAAGTTTTTCCTCACATCCCCCCTAAACCTCCTGTCCTCACCTTGAACTTGTGTCTCTTCATGACTGACCAGTTGCTCCTCATCCACTCTATCCATGCACTTCGTAATCTTATACACCACGATCAGGTTGCCTCTCAGTCTTTGCTGCTCCAATGAAAACAACCCAAGCCTACCCAATCTCTCTTCATAACTTAAATGTTCCATCTTAGGCAGCATCAATTCAATCTCCCTCCAGTGCAATCACATCCTTCAAATAATGTGGTGACCAGAACTGCTCACAGTACTCTAGCTATGGTTTCAGCAAAATTCTATACAACTCTAATATACCTTTCCTGCCTTTGTAATCAATACCTCAATTGATAAAGACAAGTGTCCCATATGCCTTTTTCACCACTCTACCAACACACCTTTCTGCCTTTAAAGATCTGTAGGCAAACACATCAAGGTCCTGTTGTTCCACAGAACCTCCTAGTATCCCACCATTCATTGAATACTTCCTTGTCAAATTATCCCTTCCAAAATGTATCACTTCACACTGTTCGGGGTTAAATTCCATCTGCCACTTATCTACCCGTTTGACCATTCCATCTGTATCATCTTGTAGCCCAAGACATTACGTCTCACTGTTAACCACCTGGCCAATCTTTGTATCAACCACAAACTTACTAATTGTACCCCCCACATAGTCACGTATATCACTTATATAAATGATATATGATAGGGGGCCCTATACAGATCCCTGTGGTTTGCTTCTGGACACTGGCTTCCAATCACTAAAGCAATCTTGTGTCATCAGCCTCTATCTCCTACAACTGAGCCAATCGTGAATCTATTTTATTAAATTCCCCTATATTTCATGTGCATTTACCTTCTTTACAAGTCTCCCATGTAGGACCTTATCAGAGGCTTGGCTGAAATCCATATAAACTATACTGACCACACTACCCTCGTCTATACACCTGATCACCTCCTCAAAAAATTCAATCAAATTTGTTAGATTATAAGGATTACAAAGCAATCTACTATGTGAGATCTTGTTGAAAGCCTTCTGAAAATCTAAATAAATCACATCTACTGGTTCTCCCTCGTCAACTGTCCTAGTTACATCCTCAAATAATGCCAGAAGATTTGTCAAGCATGATTTTCCTTTCAAAAATCCATACTGACTGTGTCTGATCATACTATTGCTTTCCAAATGCCACGGTGTGAGATTCTTAATAATGGACTCTAGCAACTTCCCTTGATGTTAGACTCATGAACTATAGTGTTCGAAACAAGACAGAAAATGCTGAAAAATCTCAGCTGATCTGATAGCATCTGTGGAAGAATAGATCCAATGTTTTGAGTCTGAAGATATCTACTAATTTTGGGAACTGATGAGCCTCCCTCAAGTATCCTGGAAAACAAATGTATTGTCTCCCCCTCCTTTCCTTCCAATGAGGCTAAATATTTTGCTCATGTAAAATTATTGGGCTAAAAATTTAGTGCTGGTCAACACCAGCACACTGGAGATTTCAGACCTTGATCACCCCATCGATTTGGATAGTGTAGTGGCAATGTCGCTGGACTAATAATCCAGACATCCAGACTAGTGGTCCAGAGACAGGGTTCAAATTCCACCACGGTAGCCGATGAAATTTAAATTCATTTCGTAAAAACCTGAAACTAGAAGTTAGTCTCAGTAACAGCAACAGTGAAGCAATTGTCTGTTTACTAATGCCCTTTGGGAAAGAAAACATACCAGCCTCACCTGGTCTGGCCTACTTGTGCCTCTGGACCTATACCAATGTGGTTGATTCTTAGCTGCCACTCAGGAATGGCCTAGTGAGACATTCTGTCATATCAAAATACTGCTGTTAGCTCACCGTAGTTCAATCGCTTCTCAGCCTTTTGGCTAAGATCAAGCATGAGATCAGGTGTAACGCCTGTACTTGTTAGCTTGAATCTTGTATGTCCGTTCAGTGGGGACCATGAATTGGATTCAGTGTGAACTTGAATTGATTTTTGTTGGAACAACCAACAAGATGGATTAATGTCTTGCCTTGTCCACTCTACGCATCGGCTTTGTAACTTTGAGAAAGAAAGAACGTTTTTTCAAAAGTTCAAGAAGGCAGCTCAGCAACATCTTTTCAAAGGATGGGCATTACCATAAATGAATTAATTAAAAAAGTCCCATCAGATTGGCCATGCCCATGTTGATTGGTGACAGTATCAATGTTTATAGAGCAAAGGCAGAAAATCAATTCAAGGTGTGAGCCAGATATGACCTAATTGAATGTGGGAAAGAAAGTGTGAAAGGAGCAGTGGACAGAATCTACATGGATTGAGTTAGAAGTAAAAGGCTCATAACCTCTGAGCTCCAGGCCAGTGTATCTGGAGGGTGCCCAAAGAAGTGCTAGGGAAATGCCACTTGAAGTTCTCAAGTAAGGATTGCACTGCAATTGCCCAGGAAGTTCAATCTTCCAATGGTCAATCACCCTATACTGGGAACCATGCGTAATTTAGATGGTTCCAACTGTCTTACATCAATTGTCAGTCAGAGAACAATGAGAAGAATTAAATCCACTTCTAGCTTCTGGTAACTATTGTACAGAAAGTCCCTGGCCAGCAATAAAATGGCTCATGGTCTCTTTCTCCCCAGCCGTCCAGCCAGGGGACTGTCCCTGTATTCTGCTCTGTCAAATTCCCACAGATAACGTCTTTAGCATAAACCATGCAGCAGCAACTCAACTAGAAGAGACAAAGATCATCTCTCAACATTTTAAAGAGGGAATTTTGAAGGGTGGAGGGTCTAAGGCTGATTTAATAGTTCACATAGGAGAGAAGGATGTAGGAACAAAGTGCAGGGGGGACATACGTAGGCAGTTCAGGGAGTTGGGGGCTCGGCTGAAGTGTAGGGCCTCCAGGGTAGCATTCTCTGGGCTGCTGCCGATGCCCGGGACTGATAGGGTTAGGAATAATGAGGTACTCCAACTAAATGCGTGGTTGAGGGATTGGTGTAGGGCAGAGGGTTTCAGATTCATAGACCATTGGGAAGTCTTCATGAGGGAGGGGCATCTATACAAGAGGGATGGGGAACAGTTGTCTGGGAAGGGGCACCCATATTTTAGCTGGGAGGTTAGCTGGAGTGTTTCGGCAGGGTTTAAACTAATATGGAGGGGGGGTGGGGAGACAGAGGGAACTGGGAGTGGGAGAGAGACGGGTGACAGGGTAAGTCCAGAGGGTAGGAAGGAGGATCAGAGAGGACCTGAGGGTCTTCAGTGCATGTGTTTTAATGCGAGGAGTGTGACTGGCAAAACAGATGAACTGAATGTAATAATGTTCACAAGGAAGTTAGAAGTGGTGGCGGTGACTGAGACGTGATTAAAGGAGGGGCAGGACTGGCAATTGAATATTCCAGGGTATAAGTGTTTTAGACATGACAGAGGTGGTTTGGAGGGGGAGTGGCGTTATTAGTTAAGGATCACATCATAGCAGTGCAGAGGGAGGGTGGTATGGATGATTTAGGAATTGAGTCGCTATGGGTGGAATTGAGGAATTGGAAAGGAGAGGTTACTATGTTGGGTGTGTACTACAGACCACCCAACAGCCCGCGGGCTGTGGAAGAAGGGATATGCAGGGACATTTTAGATAAGTGTAGGAAGAATAGAGTGGTTGTAGTGGGAGATTTCAATTTCTCTGGGGTAGATTGGAAGGTGCCGAGAGTGGAAGGTGTGGACGGGGAGGAATTTGTACAGTGTGTTTTGGAAGGGTCCTTGGAGCAGTATGTGGATAGCCCGACTAGAGAGAGGGCTATACTGGATTTGGTTCTGGGGAATGAGCCAGGGCAGGTGGTTGATGTTGTAGTAGGAGAGCATGTGTCAAATAGTGACCACAACTCTGTCTGCTTTAGGATATTAATGGAAAAAGATGAAGCCTGCCTTAAGGGGAGGGTGTTAAACTGCGGGAGGGCTAGATACAGCCAGATTAGGCAGGTTCTTAAGGATACCGACTGGATAAGCTGTTCGAGGGTAGGTCGACGCTGTACATGTGGGAGTCTTTCAAGGGAAAACTAAAATCTTTGCAGGAAAGACACGTGCCGGTAAGGAGGAAGGATGGGAAAGGTAGGATTAGAGAACCGGGGGTTACTAGGGATATTGAGGACTTGGTCAGGAAGAAGCGGGAGGCGTACGTTAGATCTAGGCAACTGGGGACAGAGACAGCGCTGGAAGAATATAGAGAGTGTAGACGGGATCTTAAAAGGGGTGTCAGAAAGGCAAAAAGGGGCCACGAAATGGATTTGGCAGGTAGGATTAAGGAAAATCCTAATGCATTTTACTCCTATGTAAGGAGCAAAAGGATGGTTAGAGGGAAGATTGGACCTCTCAGGGACAGAGGAGGGGAACTATGCTTCGAGCCTGAGGGAATGGGGGAGATCCTGAATGAATACTTTGTGTCGGTATTGACGCGGGAGAGGGGCCTGATGTCTGGTGCCGGCTTTGAGAAATTTGAGGATCCGTTAAAGGAAATAATCATTACGAGGGAAGAGGTGTTGGGGCTTTTAGGCAGCATAAAGACTTATAAAGCTCGGGGGCCTGATGGCATTTACCCCAGGCTGCTAAGGGAGGTGAGAGATGACCTTGCTGGGCCTCTGACGCAAATCTTTGTCTCTCCTTTGGACACAGGTGAGATCCCAGAGGACTGGAGGATAGCAAATGTAGTACCGTTGTTTAAAAAGGGTCAGAGGGATAACCCAGGGAACTATAGGCCGGTGAGCTTGACTTCTGTTATAGGTAAACTAATGGAGAGGATCCTCAGGGACAGGATGTATGAGCATCTGGAGTGCTGCGATCTGATCAGGGATACGCAGCATGGCTTCGTTAAGGGAAGGTCGTGCCTTACGAATCTAGTGGAATTTTTTGAAGAGGTGACAAAAACAGTTGATGAAGGACAAGCCGTTGATGTCGTCTACATGGATTTCAGTAAGGCATTTGACAAGGTTCCTCATGGTAGGCTGATAGAAAAGGTGAAGGTGCATGGGATACAGGGCCAGGTATGTAGATGGGTTGAGAACTGGCTTGGGAGGAGGAGACAGCGGGTGGTAGTGGAAGGCTCATTTTCCAACTGGAGGTCTGTCACTAGTGGTGTGCCACAGGGCTCAGTACTAGGACCTCTTCTATTTGTGGTTTATATAAATGACTTGGAAGTGGAGGTAGGTGGTGTGATCAGCAAATTTGCTGATGACACTAAGATGCTTGGATTGGCGGGTACTGAGGAGCAGTGCCAGGCAATACAACAGGACATAGATAGGCTGGTAGACTGGGCAGATAGATGGCAAATGGAATTTAATCCGGATAAATGCGAGGTGATGCATTTTGGCCGGAATAATGTAGAGGAGAGTTATAGGATAAAAGGTAAAACTATCCGGAGTATAGAGACACAGAGAGACCTGGGGGTGCAGGTTCACAAGTCTCTGAAGGTGTCAGTACAGGTGGAGAATGTGATAAAGAAAGCGTATGGTATGTTAGCCTTCATAGGAAGGCGTATAGAATACAAGAGTAGGAGTCTGATGTTGCAAGTGTATGGAACGTTGGTTAGGCCTCACTTGGAGTACTGCGTCCAGTTCTGGTCGCCGTACTACCGGAAGGATGTAGAGTCCCTGGAGAGAGTGCAGAGGAGATTTACCAGGATGCTGCTGGTATGGAAGGGCTGTCTTACGAGGAAAGGTTGAACGCACTGGGGTTGTTTTCCCTTGAAAGACGTCGGCTGAGAGGGGAGCTAATAGAGGTATATAAGATTATGAGGGGTATAGATAGAGTAAATGGTGGTAAGCTTTTTCCACCATTAGAAATGGATAGAACGAGGGGTCATGGCCTTAGGGTGAGGGGGGCTGTGTATAAGACGAATATTAGAGGGCAGTTTTTCACAAAAAGGGTAGTGGGGGTGTGGAATGCACTGCCGAGTAAGGTGGTGGGAGTAGGCACGCTAGGGTTGTTTAAGGGTCTCTTGGACAGCCACATGAGCGGTCTGCAGATAGAGGGATATAGCAGGACTGTCTAAATATCTTATTTGTTTCCACAGGCAATTCGGTCCACCTTGTTGACCAACAAGATGCATGCATTCGGCAGGTCGTGCGAGGGCTGCTCTTGGATGTTGCTTCAGGAGTGGCCTAGTGCTTCAAGTCGTCAGTGTATGCTTAAACTGGACCATCTGATGGGCAACATGACAGCTCAGAGACTATCGCTGTTGCTGTGCAGACACAGATTCGGGCCTGTGTCTGCGGGAGTTTGCGTGGGTTTTCTCCGGGTGCTCCGGTTTCCTCCCACATCCCAAAAATGTGCTCTTAGGCTGATTGGGTAACAAATTGTCCCTATATTGGTCCCTATATGGGAATCTTCCACATTAGGCATAGCCTAAAGTCATGGATATGTCATTAAGACGTTAGGACGGCGGCACGGGCTCGTTGGGCCGAAGGGCCTGTTTCCCGTGCTGTGTTGCTCGTTGTTCTTTGTTCTTTGTTCTAAACAATGCAGAATCTGGGGAAAACACTGAAGCCAGTTTGAAATTATCCAAGTCATCAATATACACAAACTGTATGTGAATGACTCTTTGGGATTCATAAGTCATTTACCTACTCTCCCTCTGTGTAACGTACACGTGAGTGCATAAGTTCATTTGCACTTGCGTGTGAGTGTGTGTATGCACGCATGTGTGTGCATATGTGTGTGTGCATGCATACGTGCATGCAGGTGTGCATATATGTGTGTGGTCAAATCTTGCATGAAAATTATTGTGTGCCTTTTATAGTCACAGCACTTATACAGTTAAACACTCATTAAATTAATAAGTAAATTTTATTTTAAAAAAATCTGATTTTTATTCATCCTTAGGATGTGGGCCTCACTGACTAGGCTTTCACCAATAGTCCATCCCTAATTATCTTAGTTGTCCTCAACCAAGAAATGGAAAGCGCGGGGTGCCAGCTCACTCCTCCTCATCTGGCTGACATCCTGCTGAATAAAGCACTAAATGGGAAATTGAATTTAAGGAAAGAGGCACTACAAAGTATCTTTTAGATATTAAACGAGATGAGACAAAAGGCAATAGGAAGAACTTTAGAGAGATATTAAAACAAAAGGGAGGCAAAGATAAATTACAAAATCAAATTATTAAGGAATTGAACAGAGAAGTAGCATTGTTCCACAGACAGATGAATAGTGAAAGGAAAATAAACATGGGGTAGCGACATTAAATGATGATCATAATGAGTGCATTGGGAATGACAGAGAAATGGCAGAAGTATTGGCTAACTTTGTCACCTCAGTTTTTACTAAAGATAACAAAATAGACACATCATTGCAGGAATAGCTTAAATGGAATATTAACATACCTGGATAGAAAGGGAGAAAGCAATTGACAAACTACTAAAACAAATCAAGATAACATGCACCCACACATAGCAAGGAAATGAGAGAGAAGATAACAGAGGCACTAATTTATATGTACAAATATCCTACCAAAAGGAGGAATGCAAGTGGACTGATGGACAGCTGATGTTGTTTGTAAATACAAAAAAGGGGAATTGAATACATCCAAAGTCATAGGGAGCAGTAAGCACATATGACTATTTCCTCACAAGAGGAAAGAACATTAGAGTCTAAAGTGAACTGAATGCAAACGGGTACAAGACGACTCAGAATTGAATTCATAGTTCATTCAGAATCTTCTGCACACCACTGCTTCCCATCTCCATCATCTCACGTCACTGACATTCATGCTGCCACAAAAGGAAAATACTGCTTGTGTTAAAAACAGAAAATGCTGCAAACACTCAGCAGGTCAGGCAGCTTGGGTGGAGAAAGAAACACATGTTTCAGTTTAGTGTTCTTTTATCACATTGCATCTATGTTATGCTGTCCACCTATTAGCAATAGGTCTAAAATTGAGCAGATAAGTGAATTAATGCTAACATACACTCAGGCAACTACACAAACACATATACATTTATACATGCAACAACAAAGGCAGTAATGGCTTCAATGTTATAAGATGCCACAAGGGACATTAAAAACAGAATAAGATTGATCCATATAAGAAAATATTAGGGCAAATGGCCAAAAGCATGGTGGAAGAGGCAAGTTTTTAGGAACCTTTTAAAGAAAGAAGATAAAGTGGAGAGGAAGAAGGGTTCAAGGAGGGCATTCTAGTGCTGGAGGCACAGTCAACATTGGTGGAATAATTGTAACGACATTTCTGCTCACCGAGCTCAGACAGGATATCGGATAATTTAGCCGCAGTGGAGAATTTGAGAGAGGTGGCAGTGAGGTAAAGCTGGATGTGAGCAGTATTTTTGTGGAAGCTGATGTATTTTAGAATCACAAAGCTGTAGGGTAGTGTGTCAATGAGAAACAGGAAAGGGTGATGGATAGATCCTTACCAACATCAGAGATGATAATGAACAAAAGTGAAGGGAAGCTATTGCAGGTAATTTTCCAGCTATGATCAGGGTCAGCACTTGGATGACTACATTTTTGCTATTCTATATTTTAATGACTTGGATTTTGGAATACCGAGTAAATTTGTCAGTGATGCTAAACTTGGAGGAATGGCACAGAGTGAGGATGTTTCGCATCGACTGTAACAGGACATAGATATACCAGCAGAATGCATAGACAACTGGCAGACAGAATTTAATACAGAGTGTAAGAGGAAGCATTTTGGTAGAAATGAGAGACAATATAGACTAAATGGTACAGTTCTGAAATAGGTGCAGAAAGAGAGATGTGTGTGCCTCGACATTTGAAGATGTCAGGGAATATTGAGAGTCATTAGAAAAGCATATGGGATGTTAGGCTTCAAAAATAGAGATTTTGGAGGTAGTTTTCCAGAAAACGCCTGAGTGTTACTTCTAGAGAGAAAACTTCTAAAAAAATCAACAGGGCATTTTACACACTGTCATGCAGGAGGCAGGACCTCAAAACACAGGTAAAACACAGCTGCACTGAGATCAGGGTGCCACCTTTAAAGAGCATCCCTATCATTACAGAAATAAAACTCCCCACTCCAAGTCCACCACCAAGGGCTCCCCACCCCTGCACTCCCTGATTGGAGTCAGCAGTTTCGTACTCCCTCTTCCCCTGAATATCAATCCCTTTTCCCAACCCCGATTATCACCTCCTCCTGCCCGCAGTTGAGCTAGCATGTTACCCTATTCCCACTGCCCTCTCCCAGTGACCATCACCAACATCCCCTGCTCCTCCGAGCATTCTGGCCCATAACCAAATCTGAATGAATCGTCTTTCCACTGTGAGGCTTCCATTAGGACACAGACCTTGGCATAGGTTGGCATTGCTAGGTTGGCATTGCAAGGTTGCCAAGGTGTCATGCCAAGGGAGTACCCCGCTGGGAGCCTCATGCGGAGGAGGAGATTCATTTATAAGTGCTGATGGGCATGGGTGGACATGGTATCTATAGATTAAGAGAAGTTGAGTGTTCCACAGTTTATTGGGGATACAATCAAGATAACGCAGTGTGTCTCATTGACAAAATGAGTTCACAGAGGGACTGAGTAAAGATAACAAAATATTCAGGGAAGGATCCCAGACTAGGCTTGCAGTTTGCTCCATTAGGTTCAGGGAAGGGAGGGGCATGGCATGACAGTTGATTGTATGATGTTGATTTTAATAACAAAGAAACCTGTGAGTTTCTGGGGTTGCTTACTGTTGCAGCTAGCGGTGCAGGGTCTAGGGAAGAGCATTTAAAAAGATGTTTCCAGGGTTATTTTTGAATAGTGGGCAAGCGTAGCACAAAATAGCTCTAATGTTTTAAGTGTTCCAGCTAGATCTAACAGTGAATGGCATCACCATTTATTCATCATATCTTTTCAAGTCTTCATCCTTTGTGTTTAAAGGGAATGGCAATGAGATGAATGACAGAAATTGCCCTACTGGGAATAAGGGTTCAGGAGATGGAGGCAAGTGTACTGTTGAGCAGATTAGTAGCTGCAGAAATATAATGGTGAATAAAAGACCAAAAACTAGAGAGTTGGTGTTTTGAAAGTGTGGTTTTAACTGAAATGGAATGGATATAGAAAGAAATAGAATTGAGAGGGAGAAGAGGAATTGAGTAGAAAGTAATGTAAGGAACTGATCAAAGATGGCATCTTTTGGGATTGATAATAGGAGCAGTAAGGCAAGGCCAAGGGAGTAACTCACAGTCTTGGGACCTCCTAAAACACTTTGCAGCCAATCAAGTATTTTTGTAATGCTGTGGTGAGGGAAACAGGACAATCATTTGTACTCAGCAATGTGATAATGATTAACTGATCTGATTTTTACCAGTAATTGGAATTTAGTGTAAGCATAGAGTGCTTCTAAGATACATTTATCCTTCTCCTAGGCTGTTTCCTTAAGTGTATAAGAATAAGAGTAATAGTGCAGTTTGCAGTTTATGTAATATGCAATTAAATAGGAAATAAATGGGCCAATTTTGACCTTTAAACTATTTTTTCAAATGATGCTGCTATGCAGGCCAGGAAGGTTAACTGCTCATTATTCCTGCACTGTGTGAATAGAACCATAAAACACACTGAATGTTATACTGTTTCAGCTGTCTGAAAGATGATGTGTTCTGCTTGTGGGTTCCCTGCTGAGTCGCTGAATTGGCATACCCAAGCTTTGTCACACAGTGAGGTATAACACTGCTCCACTGTTCACTGATATTAGCTTCTTGCCTTGCGATGGTTGGCAACCTTCATTTACATCGTAATAAAGTATCCAAAGGTGCTTCGGAAAAGCATGATCAGACAACAAAATGACACCGAGCTAAAGAGGTATAAGAATGAATAGAATACCTAAAAGCTTAGTCAGAGTGGGAGGTTTTGAAGAGAACCTTAAAAGAGGATAGAAAATTGGAGAGATTTAGGTACGGATCTCCAGAGTGTAGGGCTTAGGTAGCTGAAGATATAGTTGCTAGTGTTGTGGTAAGTCAAAATGGGGATGAATAAAGAATTGCTGGAGGAATGTACAGTTGGAGTGATTACAGAGCTCGGAAGGATTGGAAGCAGGGATCTAATATGAAAAAATTAGAATCATAAAATCCCTGCAGTGCAGGAGGAGGCCATTCATCCCATTGAGCTTACACTAACAGCAGTTCCACCCAAGCCCTATCCCTGCTTTTATCCTGCTAATCCCTTTGACACTAAGAGGCAATTTATCATGGCCAATCAACCTAACCTGTACATCTTCAGAGTGCCTGGAGGAAATCCATGCAGACACGGGAAGAATGTGCAAACCCCACATAGAGTGACCCAAGGCCAGAATTGAACACTGGCCATTGGTGCTATGAGATAACAGTGCCAACCACTGTGCTACCATGCAGTCAAAGAATAAAGAACAACAAAGAACAGTGAACCGAGTTGTGGCTGGAAAGGAGCCAGTGTAAGCCAGTGAGAACAGGGAACTTGTTGGATACATAGAACATAGAACATAAAACATAAAACATAGAACATAGTACAACACAGTACAAGCCCTTCTGCCCTTGTTGTTGTGCCAAGCTTTATCCGAAACCAAGATCAAGCTATCCCACTCCCTATCATTCTGGTATGCTTCATGCGCCTATTCAATAACCACTTGAAAGTTCCTAAAGTGTCTGATTCAACTATTACGGCATCACTTCATTCCACACCCCAACCACTCTCTGAGTAAAGAACCTACCTTGGACATCCCTCCGACATCTTCCACCATAAAGCTTATAGTAATGCCCCCTAGTAACAGCTACATCCACCTGAGGAAATACTCTGTGACTACAGTTTGCAGAAAGCTCAAGGTTAAATAAGGTAGAAGTTAGAAGATTGGTCGGGGAAGTTTGAAATACTTGGCTCTGGAGATAGCAATGACATGGAT
This sequence comes from Sphyrna mokarran, assembly GCA_024679065.1. Lineage (NCBI taxonomy): Eukaryota > Metazoa > Chordata > Chondrichthyes > Carcharhiniformes > Carcharhinidae > Sphyrna > Sphyrna mokarran. The sequence continues at coordinate 71,842,945 of JAGIQG010000008.1, read as the reverse complement.
GAAAAATTCAGCAGCAATTGAGCTAAGGCAAGTGGAGGGATGGGCAATGTTGCAAAATTGGATGTAGGTGATTTGTTTGGAGAAAAACATAAGGTTGTGAACTCAGTTCAGGGTCAACTGCAATGCTAAGGTTGAGTTAACAACAGTGTGTTGAGGAAACACTGAACAGAACTGAGTGTTTCGCAGTAAGGTGAGAGGCAATATTCCATGGTATTGTTCATCTGTGTCACCTCTCAGTGGCATTTCGAGGAAAATAATTAGGTATTAACTTCTTTGTCAATGGAGAATAGTTTGGGTTCTGAAGTATATTAAACAAAGGGGAACAAAATATCTAATGGAGGGAGGAGGAGGAGAGTTCCACTGAAGGCTATGGGTTTCCTTGGGACAATGTTTTTACATTGATAAGAGCCAGGAGCAGTGCCTGAGGCAATGCAAGTTCACCAATGCAGCGAGATGAATCAACAACATCCAGCTTTAGCCTGAACTTGAAGGCTAGCAGCTGGGAAATGTAACTCAGAAATACAAGACAGAAATTACCTGCCAATTCTTGGAAATCACCCACAGTGCAGTGAAAATACACTCTCAAGACAAGACCTGTGCGCACAATCATTTCACCTCAGTGAAGAGGCAGTATCTCAATATTTAAAGGCAAATCCAAAATGAAAACACTGCAATTGCTTGAAATACTCTGCAGATGAGGCAGCATTTGTGTAAAAAGAAAGAACTGATGGGTTGAATTTTCACCGAGTTGGGTAGTTTTATGAATGGTGGATGGGTCCAGATTCTGGATTCCCAACTCCATTCCCAGGGGCTTCTGATTTTTCTGAAATGCTTTCTAAGGGTGTTATGAGCCCTGCAGCCTGCACACCCAACCTGGCTCCATTGAAGGGATAGGCATATCCTAATCCTCTATAAATTTCCTGAGAAGCTCAGAAATCCATTTGAATGCCAAAACATCAGAGCCCCAAGGAAAATATTATTTGATTGAGAGCTTTGGCTCTCTGACCTTTGCTATCATTTGCAAAATGTTTAGTTAAACAATGTAAAAAAGTTCCAAGTGCTTGTGGTTTCTGTTTTTCATACTTTAGAGAGTCAGGTTAATTCACACTCTAATTGGGCGCTAGTAAAATGGAGTCAGAATATGCCTTCTGAGAAAAGAAACATTCACCTAGGCAAGGAAACATGTATGAAAATGCAACATTTAAAGTATTTTGTGTCTGTTACTAGTTCAATCTGCTCAAATCTCACTACTATCTTGTCTTGATCTTCTTAGCAAGTTCCACAAACCCTAGGAAACTCATACACTCACAAATTAAGCTTAAGTCCCAAGTTAAAACATCTCTTAAAGAGCAGTTAAATATATGATAATTGCCAATCTATCTGTCCCACCAGGGTTTCTTGCATTCTGCAGATTTCACTAGGTTAAATGTTAAACTTAGGAGGTTTCTGCCAGCTCCCTGATTCACCAGTACCTATAGCTGTTTTAACTATTGTATATTTTAAAACTCAAAGCTATGCACAGATGACCCTTGTTTCTATGTGTGTTATGGGTTTTACAGTTTTTTAAAGTGTCTGCTCTATGCTCACAGCTCTAGCTTCCAGAAACTTATACAGTTTGCTTACTTTTCTCTGAATCTTGTGACAATACTGTGCCTTTAAGAAATATATTTTAACCGTGTTTCTTTGCAGGATGTTTCTGAAAGTTCTAGAACTGAGAAGCCTCAGAGAATTGACCAGTTCACAGCAGGTATTAAAACGTTGAAGATCCAACATTATGTGAGCATACTTGTTTTTGAAAACTGTATGTCTGTGAGGTAGTGCTTAACTTGGAACAACAGAGATAGGTAGCTGTTAGGAGTCATGCTTATGTTTTGTAATTGATAAAAATTATGATAATTCTTTTTTGTTATATTATAACTATGTTTTAAAATAAACTTTGTTTGATAAAAATTTCCTATTGGGTCACTTGAATGAGTGAAACACCTTATGTTACCCTAGAGTGAAACATGTTATACTCACTCTTATGCTAAAATCAAATGTAAAACTTATGATCAAGGCTATCTTCATAAAACATTTTGGAGATTCTGGCCTGGATCTTAACAGTCCACAACCAGGCTTAACCAATCAAACGTAATAATATACACAATCAATAGTAAACAGACACACAAAATCAAACACAGAAAATTGAATACTACAGTAGCCACTTCCCCATAGCAAAACCCATTACTTCTTGTTATTAAAAACCTTTCCAGTGAAGAAATAGAAATTAATGTTTCAATGCTTCGTGCATTTTAAAATTCATTTAAGCAGATAGAATCTCCCTTCACTTTGAAGATGTTTGTTACCGCAAAAAGGCATCAATCTCAAACAGCCAAAACAAGTGTGGTGCATTCAGGCATATTCAGCACTTGACAAAGTCAAAGAAACAGTAGGTAGACAAATATTATTTCTCTACAATGGTTTAGGAAAGAATTCAACAATGTAGACAAGGGTGTCATTAACTCTGCCATTATTGTGTGTCTGGCACCTCCATTTTGCTCAGAAAAGAAACACGAATACTTACCTCAGAGAAACCTTAGTTCCCAGTGGGCCTTGGGCTTTCCATACAAGACAATCAGAAAATGGGCACATGTGCAGTTATGGCTTCTTTCCATTCTTTAGGCCGGAAACTGACCCTGTGCCCCTGTGCAGAATTCACACTGTGAATCTGCAGGTCAGATGAGCTGAACTGGAATGTGTTATGAATTCAATTCATTGTGTCACTGGTGTAAAGTTAACATTCTATGGAGATTGTAACATTTAAAGTATAGGATATTCCAATACATGTGACATTGATTCCTGCCTAGTAACAAGGTGAAGGGGGCACCCTCTGGGAGTGATCTGATAGATTACCGGAACAATTTAAGTATTAGTGAGTCAATGAACAACTCTACTTGAATCAATCAGTTTCAGGAAGCCTGCCTGCCAGAATGATTAGAGAATAGGGACAGAGATGAGTCCCACTTAAGTCAAAGAATGGAATGTGGGATGCAGCTTCTAAGTAAAGAGGGCCTTGGGGCAAAAGGAAACTCTTTGGAGCAGAGTGTTGGAATTTTACCATCTCACCTGTCCTAGCTTCACAATATCCTGTCCAAGGCCAATGGAGAATGCTGCTCTGCAAACATCCCCCGGCCTAATGCGGAGTGAGAGGGTGGTGTTGGTGGGAGGGTGTGCCAGTAAAATTCTAGCAGTGGGGTTCTGCTTGGAATGGCCATTGGTCTGAAAATGTGCTGGTAAACTAGTTTTGAATGTGCTCAAAAACCAGGGAGACGGAATCGTAGAAGACGAGATTGAAAGGTTGTGAGGTGGGCCATTGTTAAACTTGTCAGAGTGGGTGTGATCTTTGCAGAGGACAGATCTTCAAAGGTGAAGCTGGAAATATCAGGTGGGATAGAGAGGGGAATTTTCTCACGCTCCTACCTTGGGAATCGTAGCGGACGGGACGTGGACCATGCAATGGTCTGTTGACATCAGGCGGGATTTTCTTGTTTTGGGGACAATACACCGGAAGATCCCACCTAGAGTTTCAATGAGCTTGTTTGGCTCAAATGATGATTGGGTGGGTTCTTGGAAAATTCATGGATTCTATCTTGGTTGCAACTGTCATTTACTCTGTACTGTGATATGTTTGAACACAATTCACCTGTTAATTCACATGTACCTTATAGTTAACCTATATCTTGGAGTGTATGATAAATATAGTGTTTTTTTTAGCATCTGAACTGCAATAGTAAGGTTTTTATTATTCGTTTGTTCTAAACCCATGCAATCTTGTGGAATTATTCCAAAAGCAAGGGTTTGAATCTCAATCTTTACCACTATAAACAAAACATTATTGTCCCCAACTGAAGATTTCCCCATGTTCCAATACCTGGCCAGGCGTTGCAACAAGCGCCATTTGAGAGAAACTATCACAAAGAACAAGTCATAGGGAGCAGTACCAGAAGTTCCCAAACCAGAGAGTGGGGTGAAAAGAGGTTCCAGAACCCAGAACCAGGTAAAGGACAAGACTAGAGATCAGAAGCAGATCTTGTTTAGTAAAGTTGAGAGAAAAGAGTAGAGAGAAGGGTTCTGAGTTAAAGAAAAAGCTGTGAAGAGCAGACTTGAAGCTCGATGAATGTGAGAGAAACCCAGAAGATCCAAGAGAACCTGCCAAAGGTTGATTACTCCATGCTGTGGGCCGTGGGGTTAAGGTACTCCTTTGGAGCAGTACTGTTTTGTTTGGCATGGACAATGATCTGAAATGACACTGAATGACCTGAAGGTGAGGCTTGAGTGTACTCAGAAATCTGGAAAAAAGGAAACTCAGTGAAGAGATTGAAACCTTGGAGGTGGATCTTTGTTGAAGCTGTCTGAGTAGGAACGCTGTGTAGACAGAATTCTAAGGTGAGTTCTTCAAATGTGGAGATTGGAAATCATCGTGAGAAAGACAGAATTTCATTGAGATCGGTTGGTTCATTGTATGGAAAATGTCGAAGTGGGTTGTTGCGGAATCCATGGAATTTGCTTGGGTTGCATCTGTCATTTACTTTGGAGTGTGGAGAGTCATTCCACTATTCTTCTGGTAATTCATGTGTATCGTATGCTCACCTTAAATATTAGGGTCTGTGATAGATATTGTCAATTGCTTTAACTTTCTGAATTGCTATGTATTGACATTGCTGGTGTGAAGGAGTAGTGAATGGTTGAATCATTTTCTTGTGTTTGTATTAATATTTTTACAACACCATTGCCTGGGGTAATATAATTCAGTTTTTCATGTCTAATAAATATTTTATTGTTTGTATTAAAAGTTCATCACCAGATGTCTGTGAATTTGTTCAACAACTTCCTCCATGGTTTCTAGAAAATAATGAAGTTAGGATCAATCAAGCCAGGTTTCATTCTGGGATCTGACTTGTCCAATGCTAATATCAGTTGGGGTCTTCACAGGGTGTGAAAAGAAGCTGATGGTGAGGCCCATTTGTATTCTGACGTTTCAATCAATTGTCACGAATTTTATTGTTGTGTATTCACGGTTGTTCCTATTTGAAACAAGGTCATGTTAAGAGTCCAATCATGTGATGTATTGATGATGTCATTGGCCATTTGCATAGTCTATCCTAACAGCCCGTAGAGTAAACACCTTGCTAATAAATCTCTTGTTTGTACCTTTGTGGGTTGCAAGTCTATTCTTCAAAAATACCACATTCACTAGTTCTTCCTTCAATATTTTATCCCTTATTTCAGTGATTATGAGGTGCAGGATTGCTTGATTCTGCTGAATTCTCCTCTGCTAGCCAGGGTGCATCATCATGACTGAGACAGCTGAGGTTCCTCTGTTACTCTGTAGATATCTCACTCCCTGGTGTGCAATGCATTGTTAAATAATTGGTTTTAATGTGTGCAGAAAGAACTTGGGTGAAACTCTCTGACCACCCCCCCTCCCTGCCAAGCTGTGTGTTTCCTGCCAGAAGGAGGTGATTTGTTGCTTGCTAGCAACAGGATTCTCTGGTCTCACCACTATCAATGGGATTTCCTATTGACATTACCCCATGGCAGCGGGAAAACCGCAGGTGGATGTATGTAGGACCAGAGAACCCTGTTGGTGTGAACAGCCGGAGAATTCCAGACCTTGTTATACATTGGTGTAAAGTTGGGCAGAGGTCTAGAAGCTGCTGCCATCTTCCAGTAGAGCTAACCTATTAGCTCATTAGTTTGGTTCAGACCAACTGGTGATTTATGGAAATGGATTCCCATGTGACATGTTTGCCTCTCCCTTGACATGAAATGATTGTTTCAGAAGGTTGCCTGGATTTATATCATTTTCCACCTTATTGTTATTCTTTTGGTGAAAGTAAAAAGAAATTTCATTCATTAATTCAACTTCATCCTTAGCCCTTGATTACAAGTGACACTACTTTCATTTCAATCTGTGCAGAAGACTCATGCCCATTGTTGGCATGTTTCTCATGCTATTGTAGAGATTGCAGTCCATAAGCCAGCCAGGGAACATGAACGTGCAGAAAAGGGTAGCATGGTGCGGCACAGTAGTTAGCACTGCTGCTTCACAGTGCCAGGGCCCAGGTTCGATTCCTGGCTTGAGTCACTCTCTGTGTGGAGTCTGCATACTCTCCCCATGTTTGTGCGGTTTCCTCCCACAGTCCAAAATACTTGGTTAGGTGCATTGGCCATGCTAAATGCTCCCTCAGTATACCCAACCAGGCGCCGGAATGTGACAACCAGGGGATTTTCAGAGTAACTTCATTGCAGAGTTAATGTAGGTTGACTTGTGACACTAATAATTAAACTTAAAAGAATAATCTGTCAAAAGGTATTGAATTTTATTCAGCAAGATCATTTTTTTGTAATCAGCTGGAAATTGTATTTTTCAGTTTGTTCAGTGTTGGAAAATTTCTGATCACAAATCAAAACCTCTCACATGAAATGACTGCACTGTGACTTCCGAGAAAACATTGTTGAAAAATGATGATGCTTGGTAAATTTCGTGCATTTTGAAGATTGAAATAAGCAGCATCCAGTTCCCAACCTGGAATCTCTGTGACTACCTTAATATTGGCTCTGAAACTCCTGTGGCAACCATTTCAAGATTCTGGCTGGAATTCTCCAACCTTGCCTGTGTCTGGAATTATCTGGTCCTGCTGATATGAATGGAGATTTGGTTGAGTGCCAAATTCTCCACTCTCACTGGTAGAGGAGCAGAGCATAGGAAATCAGAAACTCCCGGACTCTATCTCTGGATTAGGACAGCCCACTTTCCATTCTAAGCAAAGAAGAATGACTGATGTCTGTCATGTAGTACGTGTCAAGAACGAGACTTCTAATCAAATTCTGTACTCTTTCTCTCTCTTCGTTATGCTAAATGTGTATTGTCCCATTCAAGATCACACTGTGTTTTCACTTGGGAGGAACAGCAGATCCCAAGTTGCAAAGCTCAGATAAACAACCACATGCTCAGAGTCCCCTCATTAAAGAAGCTCCAATATGCAAGATTGGAGTGTGGAGTTTAATTACTTCAAACCCACTCACTGATGACAAGGGATAGCCATTATTTTTTAAGAATGTTTATCATTGATTATTCATGAAGTGTAATTAAGAAGCAGCTCACTGCTATTTATGATGTATGAACCAGTAATCCATGCCAAGGTAAATAAGTCACAGCGGAAGGAGAGTAAATTACAGAGCAGATTATTAAAATATGCTGCAAATTACCATGTATATTGCTGCTCTTACAACTTGGACATTCCGTTAAATGATAGGAAAGAAAACATTATTTTTAAAATGACGATCCTTGGTAAGTTTTGCATTTTTTGAAAACTGAAGTAAACAGCAACAGTACCCCACCTGAAATTTCTGTGACTACCCTAATACTGATATTAATATTGAGACGACATGGTGGCACAGTGGTTAGCACTGCTGTCTAACATTGCCAGGGACCTGGGTTTGATTCCTAGCTCAGGTCACTGTCGATGCAGAGTCTGCACGTTCTCCTCCTGTCTGTGGGTGCTCTGGCTTCTTCCCAAAGTCTGAAAATTGTGCTGATTCGGAGCATTGGCCATGCTAATTTCTCCCTCAGTGTACCCAGAGGCACTGGAATGTGGTGAATAGGGGATTTTCACAGTAACTCCACTGCAATGTTAATGTAAACCTACTTGTGACATTGATAATTAAACTTCAACTTTGGTATGTGGCAACCATATCAAGACTCGACCTGGATTATACTGTCCAGTTTCTGTTCTAAGCAAAGAAGAATTAATCATCTCCATCATACAGCAAGTATCAAGGATGAGATTAGATTGAGAATATATGGTGTTGAAGAAACTCACAATATATTCATTCCCCTTTTGCTTCTCTTATACCGGCTGTTTCTTGATTAGTCAGATCTGTATGAAAGTGGCAATCTTGTGCAAGCCCCTCTGTGCTGTGTATAATGTTATAATCTGACTTGCCCTTTAACATTCCCTAATTTCTTGTGCGAGAAAGATCTGGCGACAGTTTTAATGACCACACAAATTGCAACAATCCAACAGCATGATCTACCTTCTGACACACAGTGGGAGAATAAACCTGTGCCCTCTCATTTAGTGGTGCTGAACAGTAGAATTGTGCCTGCTCAATAACACTGCACTGCTGTCTTGCTCTGGTACTGTCAAGAAAATAACCCTAATTGATACTCAGTGTTAAGAAGGAATAAGACAATCAGTTTCAACAGACAATTTTATGTGCAGCTCCATAAAGCAGGATGAAAGGTCAACCTAAGCTACTTGTGGCTGCAGAAGGAAAGGGTTAACTGGGGTAGATTCTGTTTTTGTGCGATTGTCATCAATAGAAATAAAAAAGAGATTTGTCTCTCATCAGCTTTACAGTATCACACAAAGTTCAAATTTACCCCAAAGACTCTGACACTGATGAAAGAACTGTGATTCTCTATACATTGCACACACAATCATACATGAAATAATTAATTTAGTAATGGTTGCCAACAGCAGTGAAATGGTTGACTGAAGAAAGAGTAAAAGATTGGTTTGCACCCATTTTGGAGGAGAGCAGAGCTGTCAGTCAGGAATTGTGATCCAGCCTTGCCAGTTCATTCATGGAATGTGCGTGTCGCAGGCTAGGATCATAGAAGAGAATCATAGAATCCCTACAGTGCAGAAAAAGATCACTCAGGCCATCAAGCCTGCGCCGGCCACAATCCCACTGAGGTCCTATCCTTGTAACAAAACATACTTACCCTGTTAATTCCCCTCACACTAACAGGCAATTGAGCATAATCAATCAACCTAACTCGCATTTTTTGGACTGTGGGAGGAAACCGGAGCGCCCGGAGGAAACCCACATAGACATGGGGAGAACATGCAAACTCCACATAGTTACCCTATGCCGGAATTTAAGCTAGGTTCCTGGCACTGTGAGGCAGCAGTGTTAACTACCTTGCCGCCTAGGCTAGGCTAGCATTTATTGCCCATCCGTAATTATACTTCAGAAGGTGGTGGACTTCATGGACTGCTGGAGTCCATGTGGTATAGGTACACCCACACCATTGTTAGGGAGGAATTTCAAGGATTTTGTACCAGCAACAGTGAAGGAATGATGATATATTTCCAAGTCAGGTTGGTGAGTGACTTGGAGGAGAACTTGTCAATGGTGATGTTCCCATGTGTTTGTTGTCCTTTTCCTTCTAGATGGTAGAGGTCGTGTGTTTGGAATGGGCTGTTGAAGGAACCTTGGTGAATTGCAGCAATGCATCTTGTAGATAGTACACTCTGTTGTCACTGTGCGCCATTGGTGGAGGGAATGGTTGTTGAAGGAGATGGTGGACAGGGTGCCAAGCAAGTCGCTTTGTCCTGGATGATGTTGAGCTTCTTGAGTGTTGTTGGAGCTCACCCAGGTAAATGGACTGCATTCTATCAGACACCTGACTTTTGCCTTACAAGTGGTAGCCAGGCTTGGGGGAGTCAGGAGGTGAGTTAATCACCATAGAATTCTCAGTCTCTGACTTACTCTTGTAGCCATAGTATTTATATGGTGAATCTAAATCATGTTCTAGTCAGTGGATATTGTTAGTGGGGTTTTAGTGATGGTGATTTCATTAAATATGAAGAGGTATTGATTGGATTCTCTCCTGTTATTTGGCACTTGAGTGGCATGAATGTTACTTGCTGCTTATCATCCCAGATTTGATTATTGCCCAGGTGCTGCAAATGGTTACAGACTGCTTTAGTATCTGAGGAGTCATAAATGGTGCTGAATACTGGGCAATCATCAGTGAACATCCTCACTTCTGACTTTGGAGAGAAAGTCATTGATGAAGCAGATGAAGATTGTTGGGCCTAGGACACTACCCTGAGGACCTCCTGCAGTGATGCACTGGAGCTGAGATCATTGACTTCCAACAGCCACAACCATCTTCCTTTGTGCCACGTACGACTCCAACCAGTGGAGAGTTTCCCTCCTGTTTCCCACTGAATTAAATTTTGCCAGGGCCTCTTGGGGCCACACTCAGTCAAATGCTGCCTTGTTGTCTCACCACAACTCTGGAGTTCAGCTCTTTTGTCTATGTTTGGACTGAGACTGCAATGAAGTCAGCAGCTGAGCGATCCTGGAAGAACGCAAAGTGAGCATCAGTGAGCAGGTTATTGCTGAACAAGTGCTGCTTGACAGTGTTGTTGACAGCACTATCCATCACTTTAGTGATAATCGACAGCAAACTGATGGAGTGGTAATTGGCTAGATAGAAGTTGTTCTGCTTTTTTTGTGCATATTGCTGGGTAGATGCTAGTGTTGTAGCTGTACTGGAACAGCTTTGCAAGGGGTGCAGCAAGTTCTGGAGCACAAATCTCCAGTAGTATTGCTGTATTATATCAAGACCCATAGCCTTTGCAATATACAAATTCTTCAGCCATTTCTTGATAATTAATTGAAAACTGGCATCCATGATGTCAGAACTCCTGGAACAGGCTGAGATGGACCATTCACTGGGCACTTCTGGCTGAAGATGTTTGCAAATTCTTCAGCCTTGCCCTTGCACTGATGTATTGGGCTCTTTCATCTCTGAGATGGGGATATTAGTGAAGCCTACACTTCCTGTCAATTCTTCAACTGTCCACCATCATTCATGATCGATGTGGCACGAATGCAGAGTTTAGAAATCCAGCTTGAATATAATGGTAGGTTGGGAGCAATGGCGGGCCAAGCAGTAATAGATTGTGGTTGAATAACATTTCTGCTGCTGCTGATGACCCACAGTGCCTTATGGATAACCAGTTTGAGTTGTAAGATCTGTTCAAAACCTATCCCATGGTGCTAGCAGCAAATGACATGGTGGGGGGTATCTTCAGTGTGAAGGTGGGACTGTGTGGTGGTCCCTGCTACCAATACTGTCATGGACTGATGCACCTTTGACAGGTAAATTGGTGAAGATACGGTAAGTTTTTATCTATATAGTCCAAATTTCTGAAACATGCATTAAATCAGTGGTACAGCTAATTAATGCTATTTTAGGATCTCTCCCTACAGTTTCAGCCTATGGATGGAAAATCTGTTTAGTGCCTTGTCCACAAAGCTGTACTGGAAATGGCTTGAAGCATGGCCCACTCCACTTTTGGTGTAACTTCAGTAGCACTTACACCAGTATTAACATAGAACTCAATTTCATAGCCAGAGACTATTAAAGATCCCAGGTCACCAATGGTAAGAGCCTGAATATTCACCTCAGGCTCTTGTCAAAGCCATTTTATTTTTCTTTTTGCTATATCCTTGTCACTCAGGCAGCAAGAGGCACTGTGCACCAACTGACCCAGTAACTGAGAAGTTTTTGCTCACAAAACCTATTTAAGTTTAGTCACAAGATAACTTTATAACTGGCCCTATGTGAAGTCAACTCAAGAAAGTAATGCGAGTGTCCCTGTCCTATAAAACCATTCAAAATGCTTACATCCCATTGAATCAATTCATTGTCTGCCGGGGAGTTCATTGGAAGTCCACCTATTTACATGCCATGTCGTGCTAGGGGTTTGCTAGTAACTGGTATTATTGGAGTGATAGTGACCTTTACTCGTATCTCATTCACAAAGCTTATAGGCTTGAAATCACAGAGACGCTACAAGAACTAATTGACTCCTTTCAAACCTCACTTTACTCAGTCTGTCATTGACCATCCAAATGCTTTCTGCTTTGGTGCATAAAGCATTTCTTCATTCATCCATGTCAGCCTTTCATGCTACTAACACAAAGTAACTACACTCAGATACCATCTAATGAAAATGGATGAATGCAGTTGAGTTGCCTCACTTTCTATGTGGCCTAGAGCTACTTGAATGCATGAACCCTGAGACTACAGCTGATCAGTATTGTCACTGTTTGAATTATTGCCTCAGAGGAAACTAAATATTTAACAACATTAATCTCCCTCAGGGGACACTTTCAGAGGCTAGGTGCTACAAACAACTTCTGTGTTCAAATTAACTCAGTGATCACAATCACAGGCACACGGGTGAAAACATAAATAGAAAACAGAGCCATCCAGCATCTCTTTTAGTCTAATATATCAAACTTAATTGAAAATGTCCTCGACTGAGATAAAACATTGGAAATTTTGGCTGACAGCTTGTTCTAAGGTTCATAAATGGCAAGAATTTTATAAAGGGAAGCAGAATCATTGGACTGAATTGTTAACCTGATTGGTATTCTTTGTGTTAGACAGTCCACGATTTGTCTGACAGAGGCTGTGTGATGTACAATGTTATCGTGAGGTTTTGGGAATCTCATCATTTTTCTTCCAGTTGTAAAGATGAATTGGATTTTATTTTCTGATAGGGATGTACAGCAACTATTGCCCAAGATTTAAACACCATCTGCTCTATTCAGGTGCACCTTTTCTAGTGCGATAATATTTCATTGAACTATTTGCTCATTCTCCTATTTTAACCTCAACTGTCTGCAGAGAGAAAAAGTGAAAGAAAAAGCACAACAAAGATGGTATAAAGGAGAGAGAAAAGAGAGGTTAATGAGAATGGGGGAAAGGAGTGGAACGAGAGGGCAAGAGGAAGAAAGAGAACTCAAAATAGACAAGATGGAAGAAGGGCTATAGAGGGAATAAGGTCAAACAAAGAGAGGAGAGATGGGTTAAAAAGAACAGGTGAAAGAAGTGGAACGAGAGAGCAAGAGAGAGAAAGAGAGAGAATGGAAAGCACAAGACAATGAGATGGTGTAAAAGAGAGACAGAGAGAGAGATGCGAAAGAGAATGGGTGAGTGGGAAGAGTGTAAGTGACACAAAGTCAAAAGATGGAGAGAAGGGCGGATGGGGGAGAAGGTATAGGGAGATTTGGCCAGCAAAAATAAGGGACATTGTGTTATGTGGGTGTGGACAAAACTTTAAGAGTTTAAGTGCTGGTGAGAGTGAGGGGTTATGTTGGCAAGAGGCTGCTGGTGAACAAGTGAGAGTGGGTGGGATGTTGTCAAGGGGAAGTAGAGTGCTATTGGTAAACTGTTTAGAGTGGCAGGGGGTGAGGTTGGTGTTTCTGTACCTGTGAGAGTGGCAGGTGGGGCTGATAAATATTGAGAAAGTGGGGAAAAGAAGAGGGAAGCTTTCAGAATGGGGGCCTACTGGATTAAACACCCACTGCGCACCCCACATTGAATCCCCCACAGGACAGGACAGCACTAAAGACAAGCTACAAACCTGCAGTATCCAATGCAGGTGCAAAAACAAAAGGCCTGCCAAGACCACAGAAATCTGGGACAAAATGTAACCCTGGAAAGCTTGGGATGGGACGGGGAAAATCTGAAATGGGATTCTAATCCAGGGGTGAAATCTTACCAAAAAATGGCTACATGTTGATTCAGGTGGAAGAAACAGGATGATTCACACCCCCAGTGGTGCTGATGTATTTTTAGTTTGAATCTTACGATGTATTAGCATTAATTTTTATTGCCATGAGTTTCATGCTTCTCTAACAGCTCATTCCCTCTGATGCACCTATTACGTAACAACATAACCATGCAAGCACTGGGGAGATCCATAGAAACAGCTCCCCAGCACTTGTTCCACAATGACTGCAGAAGGGACAGCCAAGAAGCCAGTACAATGTTTCACAGAGGGGGCAGTCATCAGATTGCTCGAGGGAGTGGGGTACAGGTGTGAAACAGATAGGATGGCCTGGGATAAAATGGCAGCCATGGTCAATAGAAATGCGTTCTAGAAGAGGGCAAGGCAGCACAGTTGGAAGAAGATGAGTGACCTCTTCACTCAACCAGAGTATGTGAGCAACCCCCCCTCCCCCCACCCCGCCACCTCCCCCCGTCTCCCATTGGACCCCCTCGCACATCCTGGTCACAGGTATAAGTTGAGATACGGTAGATTTAAAACTGAGATGAGCAGAAACTACTTCTTGCAGAGATGGTGAATTTGTGGAACTCACAGCCTCATAGCGTGGTAGAGTCTGAATTGTTAAATGGTTTCAAAAAGGAGATAGGTATATTTCTGATTTTAAAAATGGGTTAAAAGGATATGGGGAGCAGGTAGGGAGGTGGAGACCAGGTAGAGATCAGCCATGATCTGTTTGAATGGCAGAACAGGCTCGAGGTGCTGAATTCCCTACCCTTGCTCCTAATTCCTACGTTTCTATGTTCCTATCCCTTGCACTCTCAATCCTTATTTTCACTCAGTCACCATGGCCTTTGCCAATACCAGGCACCAGGTACCCCCTTTGTCCCACAGTCATCATGCTGCCCCGGTAGTTGTTTTGCTCCTCACACTCCAGCTCCCGCCCAAGTCTGGTGCAACATCATCATCTTAAATCTCAAAACTTACATTCTCCTTATCTGTGTTATTGCAGGACAAGCTCAACCACAACAGGTGTGAGTAGGCATAGATGTCCGGAGAAATGCCTGAGTTGCAAACACTCACACGCTTTGAGGAGTGAACCCTAGAGCTGATCGAGGAGGAGGAAGAGTGTGCCTGGTGAAGTGGGAGCAGCAGAGAAAAGTGAGAATCTTCAGCGCATATGTCTCAAGTCTCAAACGAGAAATCAACATCCCTTCCCCTGTAATGCACTGATGCCATCTGCTTTCTTTTGCAGGCTGGTCAACGGAAGAGGCCGGACCATCCTCATGCCCCTGAAACCACCGGACTCCAGCAACTTCTTCGTTGAAGAGATGTCACAGCTGTTACCCTCACCCAGCACCAGCGCGGATACTCGCATTTTGGTGCGATCACTAAGTAGCCAGGCTACTGGGTCACTCACCAGTAAACACTGAATAGACGAAGATTCACAGCAGGCTGAGATAGAGGTGCCTCAGAGAAATGGTAGCCGCAACTCAGACTCTGCTGAGACTATTGCCGACGATGTGTCCCTAGGTTCAATCGTCTCACAGCTGCTGGAGTTGCAAGGTCTGAGTTATGAATATAATGAAGGGGTGACAGCAGCCCTCCTCAAACTGTAAGGCTGATTGGAGGAGTCCCGTCACCTCCTGTCTGAGGGGATGGTACCACCACTGCAATATGAGGGCGGCATCTGCAGTGGAGAACTTTGTGCAGGACCTGCACTCCATGGCAGAGATGTCCACATCATGTCTCAGCTCATGACTTCCATGTCTGGAGGTGTGAACTCCATGGTGCAGAGCTTCCATTGCATGCTGTGGGCAAAGAACAAAGAACATTATAGCACAGGAACAGGACCTTCAGCCCTCCAAGCCTGGGCCTATTCTGATGCCTACCTAAACTAAAACAGTATGCTGTTACCAAGTCCGTATCCTTCCACTGGTACACTTGTGGGAATCCATAAGTTTCTGTGCCGGAGGACGTCGCGGCTTCTGGATCTCACTCCAGCTGTCCATCCATCCCATGGTGGAGCACAGGGACCCTCAGGAACCCGAAGGGAAGATGTTTGGCAGGAGTACAGCCCAGGGCCCTTCAGCCCATCTGCCACTCCTCTCCCTGCAAGGAGGGAATCAGAAAAACATCAGCGCTATCTAAAAGCAGGCCTGCAATGCTCAAGCCCTGGAGCTCCAAAGGATGCCCGTCAGGGTCATCTCAGGCCAAAGCGTGTGAAAACCAACAGGCCACCTCAACCTCAGTTGTGGATCTTAGTGATATACTAAGATGTATGGGAGGGTCAGGAAGATTAAGAATTTGTAGGTTCTTAGTGAACATGGGTGAAAATGAAAAATAGTGTGGATAGATCACCATTTTATTTTGAACGTTTAACAATTAATTTCTCTTTGTTCACCCACAGAGTCTCCACCCTATCTGTTTGTGCCACCAATTTTTGGCATACCACCATGCTCAACCAGTACCTCTTTCCTGTGGAGTATGAGAATGGCAGTGCTGTGTCCCTCCTACCCTCTTGCCAGCTTCCGTTCAAGGAGGGGCATTCCTTCAGCTATGATATAGACAGGGACTCAGGAAGGAGGTCGCAGGAAATGTTCACAACCTCTTTAGAGAAAGGGGCTCCCCAGCATGAAGGGATTGTAAAGACTGCAAGTGGCCATCCAACGCCTCTCCCCGAAATAGTGATTCTGGGACTCTCCATCCCGAGCTTGGAATTGAACTTATTTGCATCCCCGAGTCCTCTCTGGTGTCCCCTAAGCAGTGCACACTCAGGAGGGTGCTGGCTGCCTGAGCACTGACCTCTGAAAAACCTCCTTCGAGGTGAAAGTTCCAGGTTCGTGATGCTGTAGATTTGTTATAAATGATGCTTCAGTGACACCCACTGAATAGCTGATGAGGAAGGAAGCCCTGAAAAGCTTACTCACTGATGACATGCTATTGTATTAAAATTACTTCCTGCCATCCCATGGTGTGTCTCAGACCACTTCATTGACGTGGCGCCAGGAAAATCTGAACTCGGACAGTCGCCTCTCTGGATTTTGAGCACGCACAATGCCATTGCTGCATACAGAGAGCGCGGGGTCAAAATTGCCCACAATGTTCCAGAAGTAGATGGGCAATGTTCTGTGCAATGCTATCAAGAGTTATTTCAAACCAAAGATAGTATCCAGGTCACAGTTTATTTCTGTCAATTCCAGCAGCTGATAGGTGTGAGAGTGGGTGGAAGTGTACAGATATGCAATGGAGAATGATGAACAGAAGGATTCCAATCAGCAAAAATGAGGATTGAATGAGAAATTGGCAAAAAGCAGAATTAAAAAGACAGGATGGACGACAGGTTTTACACAGATTGCAAGTTGCGACCACACCACTGCTATCCAAAGTAATATTCAGAAACTCTGAGGCACCCTGATCTATACTCTTCGAACAAGTCAACTACAATGGCTATAATTTATGATCGAAAGAAATTACCTTTGGGACACTGAAAGCTGGTGAGTAGAAGATTGATTTGATGTGCGCCTCAGTAGCCTGGGCATGCTTCATTGTCTCACTGAGATACGACTGCATTATGGAACATTATCCATCTCCCAACTCCACCGCTTGTCAGCCCTCCTTTTAATAAGACAACATGGAAATGCAGCAATTGTTCCATTGGAAAGAAGTACCCAAATGTAGCTGATTTATGGTAGTTCTTTCAATCAGAATCTTAATCGGAAACTTATAGTCAACTGGTTATTCACAGTCAAACTGATTGGATCCATATAGCATCAGTGGCAGATAAATAATGAGGGAATCTATCCTATGCAATAAATTCACACGAAGGAGGAAATATTGATTCTTTGCTAATTGGCGCAGGGAACCTGGGATGTGGACAAGGGAACAGTAGAGTTCAATAACTGGCACCCCTTCAACAGATGGGAAAGCCAATTAAAGATCAGACAGTCTGCAAGCATTTAATAGTTCCTTATTATGCAAGACAAGATAGTAAACCAAGTTATGTGAAGTGAATGCTCCCAGCCAATTACTTCTGGCCGTACTGGGCTGCTTATCCATGCAAGTAGACAAAAGAGACCACTTGTATATCACCTCAGAGAAATATATTCTTGTTATCCGGAAAAGTGTTTGGGTGCAGCAGTTATTAATGACCAGCATCCACAATATTAACACGCCCTCAATTTCATAATGCACAAACTGTTTTTCTCTCCACAGATGTTGCCAGACCTGCTGAGCTTTTCCAGCACTTCTATTTTCATTTCAGATTTACAATATTCAGCTTTTAGCTATTGTTCATGAATTTTATTGATCATTGCACACAGCCCAAGGGAATTTCTTTTTCCATTTGTACTCATTGGTACTTGCCAGGAGTGTGTATATCTTAAAACTCAACCTGGCACTTTTTAACAACAAGTATTCATTGGAACATAAGAGGGGGAATAGTCCTTCGAACCTACTCTGCCGTTCAATGAGATCATAGCTGATCTTCCCTCACTATCTCCTTATCCCTTAATGTCATTGGTATCTAGAAATTTATCAACCTCTACTTTGAACTCACTCAATGACTGACCCTCCACAGCACTGTGGGGTAAAAAATTACAAATCCTTCCTGCTTCTACCCTGTTGCACCTCCTTCCTTAAGGACGGAGATCAATCCTGCACACAATATGCCAGGAGCGTCTCACCAAAGCTCAATACAACTGCAGCAAGACATCTTTGCTCCTGTACTCAGATCCTCTTGCAATAAATTTAACATATCATTTGCCTTCCCAATTTCTGTTTGCACTTGCATCCCAGTTTTCACTTTCTTATGACCCTCCCAGTTCCCTTTGGATATCGACTGTTCCTAATCTCTCCATGTATGAATGTCGGCAATGATGGAGTTGCGAATATCCACACTATGAAATGTTCTGCATATTTGATTTCTAACTAAAGCGGGTAACTTCACATTTTGCCACATTGTATTCCATCTGCCATGTTCTTACCAATGTTTGGAGCCTCACTGCATCTTCCTCACAGCTTACATTTCCACCACATTTTATGCATTATTACATTTGGTCCCCTTATACAATCATTGATATCAATTTGGATCTCAAATTAATTACTAAACTGACAACCTGAGAATGATCCATTCATACCTAGGGTGGGATCTTGAGCCCACACTCTCCGTGTGCAAGATCACTGGTGAGAACACAAAGTTTGGAGAAAACTAGAAATTGAAAATCTTGCTGGCGCTCCTCATTGGTGACGTAATCAGGTTCATGTAAACCTGATTTTAATAGATTTTAATAAATTTGCCTGTAATTATCTTGTCACCTCATCAAATTATCCACCCTCACTAAATATTCATACTTGGCTAGACATAAACCTGTTGAGGGGGGTCATTCTGGGGGTGCAAAGGTCAGTATAGCTCCCAGGGGAGAGGTGCATGGCCAGACATATCCTGGCCAAGCACCTTGGCACAGGTTGGCACTGCCAGGTTGCCAATCTGGAAGTACACCCAGCACGGCTCCATCCTGTGCCGAGTGCAGTACCAAGGCAGGCCCAAGGGGGAGCCCCATCAGATTGGAGGAGAAATGGGGGGAACTCATCTCTTTGTAAATGATCAGTTTTGAATGAAATCTTGTTTCTTGGATCAAAAATCTACCATTGCCAAGATCGCCATTCTCTGTTATTAAGATCTGATCATCGTATCCATCAATTTTTGTTGGAGTAGGCACTGAGAGGGAATTTGAATGCCAGTAATGATAGGGTTGTGAATCTCTACAGCCACCTTTTTCAACACTCACATAGATGATCAGGTCGAGGTGATTTATCAACTTTTAATATTATTTTATGTATGTATAATATTATAATATAATACTTAATACCCTATTAATTTCTCTAGAACTATTTCTTACTAATACTCATTCTTTCAGGTCCTCAACTCACTAGTGCCTTGGCTGCCTAATATTTCAGGGAAGATCTTTTGTATCTTATGAAGGCAGACACAAAATATTTGTTTAATTTTAATTTTTCTGCCTGTACTCCCCTTTATCAGGCAGCACAGTGGTTAGCATTGCTGTTTCACAGTATTTAACACTCAAAATTCCAGCCTTGGTCACTGTCTGTATGGAGTTTGCGTGTTCTTCCAGTGCATGGGTTTCCTCCGAGTGCTCCGGTTTCCTCCCACAGCCCAAAGACGTGCAGGCTAAGTGGCTTGGCCATACTAATTTGCCCCATACTGTCCCAAAATATGCAGATTAAGTGGATTAGCCATGGAAAATACATTGGTTATGGAAATAGGGAGGGAGGATAAAATACTCTTCCAGAGGTGCAGACTTGAAAGACTGAATGGCCTACTTCTGCACGGTAGAGATTCTATGATTCTAAATTATAAATTCTCAATTCTCTGTCTATAATGGCCCTACATTTGTGTTTACTAACCTTTCTAAATACCTATAGAAGATTTTGCAGTCTGTTTGAATGCTACTTACTCGTTGACTTTCATGTTTTATTTTCTCTATTTTTGTTATCAATTTTTGGTTCTCCTTTGCTGAATTTTAAAATGCTCCTAATCCTCAGATTTGCTACTTTTTTGACAACTTTATATGCTTTTTTCCCTGATCTAATAGAATCTTTAATTTATTAAGCCATAGTTAGATTACTTTTCTTGCTAGCTTTTTGTGCATTAAAGAAATGTTGTAAGCCACATATTAACTTCTTAAATATTCGCCATTGTCTGTGTACCATCATATCTTTTAGTGTAGGTCCCCAATCTAACTCGGCCAATTCTCCCCTCACAAATTCATAGTTTCTTTTGTTTAGATTTAAGATCCTAGTTTCAGATTGAACTACATCACTTTCAAATTTAATTCAAAATTCCATTATATTCTGATCACTCTTCTTTAAAGGCTCCTTTACAATTAGTTTATTAACTAGCCCTTTTTCATTGCACAATATTAGATCCAAAATAATTAATTCTTCAGTTGGTTCCTCAACATACTATTCTAGGAAAATGACTGTGTAGGAATTCGCCATCCTCAGCATTAGTGCTAATTAGTTGCACTAATTAGCACTAATGCAACTGAAGTCCCCCCGATCACCTTCGTGGCCTACACCTCTAGTTTCTAATTTATTCTGCGGCTTTCATTACCACTACTATTTCGTAGCCCATTAACATCTCTTACCAATATCTGCTGTCTTTTGCTGTTTCTAACTCCATGCAAACTGATTTCATATTTTGATCTCCCAATGTACAATCCACTCTCACTAATGTATTTAAAACATCCTTTTTTGAATCATAGAATCCCTACAGTGCAGAAGGAGACCAGTTAGCCCATTGAGACCATGATCTCACCCAGGCCCTAGTCCCGTAACCCTACATATTTATCTATTAATCCTCTGACACTAGGGTTGATTTAATATGGCCAATCAACCTAACTCGCACATCTTTGGACTGAGGGCAGAAACCAGAGCATCTGAAGAAAACCCACTCAGACAAGGTGAGAATGTGCAGGCTCCACACAGACAGTGACCCTAGACCAGAATTGAAGCCTGGTCCCTGGTGCTTCATTAACAGTGCAAACCACCTCCTTTCTCGTTTCCCTTCTATTTATCCTTCCTGAATATTGAAAACCCTTTCACTTCCCAATCTTTGTCACACTGCAGTCATATCTTTGTCATGGCCATTTGGTCATACATGTTTACTGCTTTTTGCGTCATTAATTCATCTGCCTTGTTGTGAATGCTGTGTGAAATCAGATAGAGTGCCTCTAATTCTGTCTTATTATTTTTTCAAGCTCTAGTTTTAGCTGCTGGCACACTCTTACGTTTGGACACTCTGACACTACCTACCACACTCCGATAACCATTTCCCTTATTGCTATCCTACTCTCTTAGCTTCTCCTCTCTATTCCCTCCACCTCATCCAATCCCAAATTTATTTTCTGTTTTTCTTTTTGTTCAACCATTTTGGGGGATGGGAATTTTTTACTTATCTCCAAAACTTCTGTCTATACACACTCGAAATGTTATGGAGATAATGAAGAGCCGACTCATCATAATCTAAAATTATGGATCTGAGCAAACCTTCTCAACTTTGATCAACTCTGTCATCAAACTATAATTGTTCCTGCATGTGTACAACCTAATATATTCAAATCCATAATGTACATGTTATCTTACGTCTTATTTCCTCAGTAACATTAAGTGTAGGTAAACATCCTAAGATATTAATTGCCCTCTTAAGAACTTCCATTGACAGCGGGGCAGGAAAGCAGTCTACAGGCCTTCCCACCACAGACCTAATCAAGGTGAAGACAAGAAGATATTGGGGACGACTGCTTAGGACACAACACCCCCCAAACAGCTCCTCCCCACCCCACTTCCAACCCTACCGCCAAACTTATTACAAAGATGAAATTAAATTTCACCCAAGTTAAAGAAAGACTCTGGAGCAGGTAATCAAAAGCTCGGCCAATGGAATTTAATATAGATAAGTGTGAGGTTATCTATTTAGGTCAGAGAAATGAAAACACCAACTTATGATCTAAATGGAGGGAATCTTGGGGCAGAGGGACCTTGTGCATGAATCATAGACAGTTAGCATGCAGGTGCAGCAGGTACTAAGAAAGGCAGGTGGAATTTTGGCATTCGTTGCTAATGGAATAGAATATAAATGTAGGGAAATGCTGTTACAATTATATAGGGCATTGGTGAGACAACATTTGGAGCACTGGGCACAGTTTTGCTCCCTTACTTGAGGAAGAATGTAAATACATTAGAGGCAATTCAGAGAAGGTTCACTAGAAGGACTTGTCTTATGAAGATAGACTGAATGGTTTAGGTCAATACTCACTGGAGTTTAGAAGAGTGAGAGGAGATCTAATTGAGATTTATAAGATGTTAAATGGGATTGACAGGGTAGACATACAGATGATGTTTCCCCTTGTTGGACATTCTAGAATGAGAGGCCGTAATTTTAGGCTAAGGGATGGTAAATTTAAAACATAAATGAGGAGGAATTATTTCACTCAAAGGGTCCTGAATCTGTGGAATTCTTTAGCCCAGAATGCAGTGGATGCTGGAACACAAACTAAATTTAAAGAGGCAGTAGATAGGTTTTCAATTAGTAATGGAATAAAGGGTTATGGGGAACGAGCAGGAAAGTGTAGATGAGGCCCAGATGAGATCAGCAATGTTTGTATTGAATGGTGGAGCAGGCTAAAGGGGCTGAATTGCCTACTCCTGTTCCTAGTTCTTATGTCTTATATTAGTAAGGATTAAGTTAACATCTTAAAAAGAAAAAGGGGTGAAAACAAAGAGTTTTAGCAAGAGAATTTTAGATCTTAAACAGCTGAGGTGAGGAAAGTCAGAAATGTGCAACTATCGTTAAAGCTGATGATTACTTGGCCCAGATAGATCAGTATTTTGTAAATGATTCTTTCTGCTGTCCTGGGTTTAAATTCAACTCACCTTCCATTGTCTGAACAGCTCCAAATTATTGATACCTACTTTGCACTTTTCCTCAGTCCTAAGAACTGCACTTTCTACCTCAAGTTAAAGTTTAAGTTTATTCATTACTGTCTCAAGTAGGCTTTCATTAACACTGCTATGAAGTTACTGTGAAAATCCCCTAGTCTCTACACTTCAATGCTTGCTCGAGTACACTGAGGGAGAATTTAGCATGACCAATGCACCTAACCAGCACGTCTTTCAGACTGTGGGAGGAAACCGGAGCACCCAGAGGAAACCCACACAGACATGGGGAGAATGTACAGACCCCACACAGATAGTGACCCACAAGCCGGGAATCAAACACGGTTCCCGGGCACTGTGAGGCAGCAATACCAACCACTGTGCCACTGTGCCTAATGGTATGGGCAACTGCTTTGAATCTGTTCACTGCTTCCTGCCATGCCTGATGCACAGTAGTTCTCTTCAGTTATGGTTTCTCTCTGCTTGATAACTGATGTAGTGTTGTGTCCTCCAGGAAGATCCTTGCAGTAGAGAAGCATTTCTAAGTACCTGCCTGGATCATGCACAGTCACTCTGACTAAAATATACTTCCCATATACTTTCTACTGTCTTTCTACTGTCAAAAGAAAGCAATGATCATGACATATTTTTAACTTATTGGATGTATCCTTACTGTCCATTCCTATCCATGCAGTGGAACATTTGATCATTCGGTCACTTCAAGGGTTATTTCTCACTGATTTGACATTTCGGTCATTCAGTCTGCAACACAAATCATTTGCAATGTCTGTGCCCGCTGGGGTGGTTTGAACAAGCTTGCGCTTATTGCAAGTTTGTGCCACTCAGATTAGAGCAGGGCTTTCTGAAGAGCTGCATTCCTCCCATTGCAGAGAAAAGCTTTCAGCTCTGAGTGAAAGTTCTCTGAGGCAGCCTTTCTTTTCATATGCAGTGGAAATGCACAAGTGCCAGAGCTGATCAGTCCACCAGACCAAAACAGACTGGGTTCATGGCTTGTACATCAAATCTCAGGAGTTTGCCCGCTAAAGCTACATTAATTCAGCTTTGACTTTCTCTCCCTCCCACCCCACAATTGCACCATGCCTCAATTTTACTGATGTGATGGATGATCTGGCATGTCAGGGGTTGGGTGGAGGGGACAGGGCAGTGGATATCCTGGTCACCAATATGTACAGACAGGCAGAGGAGCGTCTTGGCAATTATATGAGTAAAAGCCAGCTAAGTGTCAAACTGGCTGATTAAGAATGATGGGAGGGGGGGTTAGTGTACAACTGTTCACTGTGACCCATCATTTTGAAAGTCCCATGTACAGCATTCGGCCTGCAGGTGCCAGGCTGAAAGAAGGGAGTCTGGGTCAAGGGAGGTAATGGAGAAATAGCTGCCCTGTTAGGAAAGGTCACTTCACTCTATGTGCTGGGTCCCTTCATTCATTTGAATAGACGAGAGGACAACACAGATACAATTTTTAAAACAGTTTATTTTATTGAACAGAAATTAACATGACAGAAGCAAAAAGAAAAAGCAAATTTAGAGACTGGCTTCTAAGCAAGCCGACTCCTGTACTGTACTAGACTGAACTGGATCTCAAAAACAAACTGAAGACTGAACTCACAGTTCCAAACTATATTTCAACCATTATCTCCCTATTGGAAATGTTTGTCACAGGCTGTTTCCGATTCAGAAAAACAATTCTTGCAGCTGCTGTTGTTTGCCTGAATTGGGTGCAATTATCGCCTTCTGATTTTTAAAGTATAGTCAAGTCAGTAGTCAATTTTTTTTAAGCTTGGCAGAGTTAGTTGCATTCTCAGAAATATCTTAAAATGAAGTCTTTGCATAGACTGAAGCAAAAAGGACTAAACATACATAGGATCTCTCACCATGGTTCAATGCCACCTCCGCTGGAAGCAGTTCCTGAGGATTATAGGTCAAAGGAGAGATGTCCTCTTTCCAGTAATGAGAAAAGGAGACAGCCAGTAAGCCTAAAATGGCTGAAGGTGACAGACATCCCAGAAGGGGAAAAAACAGCATTAAGTGGCTCACATCCCAACCAGAATAATCAGTACCTGGGGTAACCAGAGCACCCTGAAACCACTTCACCCCCAAATTTGTCAGCTGACGTAAGTGATGCCTGGCCTTGATTTACTGGGAACTTGAACTGAGGACTGGCTGAAATGGAGCATGACCTGTTCAGTTTGGGCCACATTGACTCTCTGATGTGTTTCTGTACCTTTGAGATAAATGCGAGTTTTGGGCAGCTTATGGCTTTGGGAATGAGACTGGTGACATGGGGAGCTCAGCATTGGAAAAGCAAACAGGTAGTGAATAACACTGCTGGCTAATATTATTGTACCCCTGTTAATATGGGGAGTCAAGAGAAGTCTGATTGATAGTAAGAAGTGGAAGTGGAGGAGAGGAAGAGAAGGAAGTGGAGTAATTGTTCCATTTGGGCTGTAGGTTGTTAAACTTGGGTTGCAATTCAGCCCTTGGATTGCTTCAGAGTTGCTTGTCTCAGTGACTGTGCAGGATATAAAATGTATTGGTATTAAATTGATATTCTCACTGAAATGGACCAAAACAATGAAGAAAAGCAAATAGGGATGCTTCATTAAGATAAGGTCATGAGAGGACTGCTCTTGGACCTTTTTCGAGAGTATCCTACTGCTTCACATCGCTAGTGTACGCTTGACCTGGACCATCTGATGGGCAACATGACAGCTCAGTGACTACCACTGTGCTGTGCAGATACATGGATTTGGGCCTGTGTCTGTGGGAGTTTGCGCATTCTCCCCGTGCTTGCGTGGGTTTTCTCCGGGAGCTCCGGTTTCCTCCCACATCCCAAAGATGTGCTCTTAGGCTAATTGGCAAAACAAATTCTCCCTAAATTGTCTCAAATTTGGTTTTTAATCCATAGATCTATAAACATGGACAGGGATCGCAAGTAGAAGTGGGAACATTGAGGTGGCGGCACGGGCTCGTTGGGCCGAAGGGCCTGTTTCCCCTGTTTTGTTCTTTGTTCTTTATAATGCAGAGGGAACTTTGTACAATATTTAAAGGTGCTTTACGTGTCTTGGGAGTACTTGATGTGTGATGTTGAGGAAGCATCTAAATCATCCTTGCCACTTGACCTATGGCTATTTAATGGGGTGGAATTACAACATATTTTTATTTACATGACTATTTTGGTGCTGCTTCATATCTGGACCTGGACCTGGAAAATTTTATTAATTTCACTTCCAATTTTCATCTATTACATTCACATGATCCATCTCTGACACTGCTTTTCCCTCCCTTGACCTCTCTGCCTCAATTTCTGGTGATAGGCTGTCCACCAGTATCCATTACAAGCCCACCAACTCCCACATCTTGACTATAGCTCTTCATACCCCACATCCTATAAGGGTTCCATCCCAAACTCTCAGTTCTTTTATTTGTTCTGATGATACCACTTTCCATAATTGCACTCTTGATAGATCTTCTTTCTTCTTGAATTGTAGTTTTCCATCCACTGCAGTTGAAAGGGTTCTCAACCATGTCCGACTCATCTCACCCCTTCCCCTCCCTCCCAGAACCCCCCTCTCCTCACTTTTCACCCCACCAATCTCCGCATTCAAAGGATTATCTTCCGCCATTTCCACCAACTCCAGCATGACACCATTACTCAACACATCTTCCTCCCATTTCCCCAGTTAGCGTTCTGCAAGGGCTGTTTCCCCAGGCCAGTCTGGTTTACTCTTCCATCACACCCAACACCTCACCCACTATTAAGAGCACCTTCCCATGCAATTGTAAAAGGGGAACACCTGCCCCTTTACCTTCTTCCTGCTCACTATCCCAAGGCCTAAGTACTCTTGTCAAGTGAAGCAGTGCTTCATGCGCACTTCCTTCAATTTGGACTTTTGCATTTGCTGTTCCAAATGCGGTCTACTCTACATCAGAGAGACTAAACATACCCTGGGTGACGGCTTTTCAGGAAATCTTTGGACTGTCAACAAGCAGGACCCAGACCTTCTTGTCCTTTGTCACTTCAACACACCACCCTACTCTCCTGTCCATATGTCTGTCCTTGGTTAGTAGCAATGTTCCAGTGGAACTCAACACAAATTGAAGGAGCAGCACCTCATCTCACGATTATGCTCCTTACACTGTTCTGGACTGAGTTCAACATCTTCACTCCTCTCCAAATCCACTCCATTTCCACTTATTTCATTTCTTTTCATTTTAGCAATTAATTTTTATTACTTCATATTCTCATTATATATTTTAATTTAAATTCCTTCCATTGTTTCATTTGTTCACCTCCAAATCTCATTTACCATCTTGTTTCCTATTCCTTCCTCCTCTCACTAGGGCTGTCTTTCACATGCCTCAGGTTGTCTTTTGATACTCTGCATCTTTGTTCTGCCATTTACCCATTCAGATCTCTTAACAGACTTTAACAACACCATTCTCAGCCTTTATCACCACCATTTACATTCCCTTTGTCTTTTTGTCCGTGACATCTTGGTCAATTACACAATCCCCAATCTTCCCCTTCCCACCTCACCCTTTCAGTATAAATCTTGTCCTATTTTCTTTGGTTCAGCTTTGGTGAAGGGTCTTCCAGACTCGAAACATTGGCTCTATTCTCTTTCCACAGATGCTGTCAGACTGGCTGAGATTTTCCGCCATTTTCTGCTTCTGTTTCAGATTCCAGCATCTGCGGTATTTTGCTCATATTGATCAAGCTAGGTTCCACCCTGGAATCTGACATGTCGAGTGGTAACATCAGCTGAGATTGTAACAACGTTGAACTCTGGTCAATAGAATTCTGAATTATAAAACACTTGCAGTGCTATGTGCATGTTTCCAACTTCAGATCCAGACTTAACACCAACGGGATCCAAATCTAAGATCGTTTTTGATAGCTCCTCCAATGACTTAGTGAATAAGTACATTGATCTTAGATTACGTGCTTTGATTATAGTTTGAATCCATGAGATTCTAACTTCAGGCAAGAAGACACTGAGACAATGATTCTGGGATGAAACAAACTCAACTTCTCCTCTATTGTTACCTCATCAATTTTACACTGGACACCAAGTCCTAAACATGCTGCTCTGCTAAACAGAGAAAATTGTTGCTTCTGTACAATTTAAAGAGCTTTGTTAATGTCTTTATCTTCATGCCTATGTGTTGCAGTTGGCACTCGGATAGTGCTAATTTCACATTGTCAGTTTGCCATAGCCAGGTTTTGCACTACCAGGTGCAGGACTTCTGGTTAGCCTCTTTGGGGCTTATGTCTGGCAATATAAACCTGATAGTTGATGAAGGCAAGGGGGTTTGGGGTGGGGGGGGCAGCGGTGGTGGAGTATTGTGCCTACAATAGTGTGTGGAAGGCGGAGATTATGAATGAGGATGGGTGTAAAGAGATCGTCCCTCTGCGATCGATCATTGGGAGTGTTCCACTAATTTTCCAGTGGTCCCGTTGACAGTTTTGGGGAGGGCATGGGTGGCTTTAACTTTATTTTGAGATTGGGGGACCTTTGAGAAATGGATTTGTAAACCAAATCCCCAATTTTTTTGACAACATGTCAGAAGATCCAGTGAGGAAACCTGGCTGTGTTTCTGGAGAGGAAGATGGCCAGTTTTCAGTCAGAACCTGACACTTTGCCATTTTTTTGGAAAATGGTGCCCTAAAAGCTTGACCTGTCTTGGGCAAATAGTGCAATGAAAACTTTTGCAATTGAACTGTTCAAATAATCTTAAGATTTTTCTGTGTAAAGGGAGTATAAGAAGGGATTCTGAGAATGCAGAGATTGTGGAGGAATTACATGTAGCACTAACTGATGTGATGATACTGAGACAGGAATAGCATATAAAGGGAAAGAAGCATTGTTGCAACTACACAAAGAACAAAGAACAACACAGCACAGGAAACAGGCCCTTTGATCCAAAGAGCCCATGCCGCCATTTTAGCAGCATAACTTCCCACTTCCACCCGTGATCCTTGTCTATGTTTATGGACATCCACATTGGAAACCAGATTGGGGAAACAATTTGTTTCACCAATCAGCCTAAGAGCACATCTTTGGGATATAGGAAGAAACCAGAGTACCCAGGGAAAACCCATGCAAGCATGGGGAGAATGCGCAAACTCTCACAGATACTGGCTCAGATCCATGTATCTGCACAGCAAACAGTGATAGTCACTGAGCTGTCGCGTTGCCCATCAACTGGTCTTGTTTAAGCGTACACTAACGACGTGAAGCACTAGGCTACTCTCGAAAAATTCAAGAGCAGCCCTTGCACAACCCATCGCGTGTATGCCCCTGATTGGACAACAAGGCGGACCAAAGCATCTATGGAATAAAAGAGAAAACTATCAATAACATGCGCATCTTATGCAATTCACGGGAATGTCCCAAGGCTCTTGATCCCTATTTAAAACAGTCTTCTATACACCTCCATCTCTATTCCGCTCATGTGCCTATCCTAGTATCCCTTAAATAACTGCAGCGTGCCTGCCTCCACCACCTTACTTGGCAATGCATTCCATACCTCCACAACCCTCTGTGTGAAAAATTTCCCTCTAATATCCAAATTATACCTCAACCGCCCTCGCCCCACTTCACTGTAAACCTGTGGCCCCTCATAATATTTGATTCCAACCTAGGAAAAAGCTTACCACTGTTTACTCTATCTATACCCTTCATAATCTTCTACACCTCTATTAGATCTCCTCTCAGTTTCTGTCTTTCTAAAGAAAACAGCCCCAATTTGCCTAACCTTTCCTTGTAACCCAAACTTTCCATACCAGGTAGCATCCTGGTAAACCTCCTCTACACTGTCTCCAGGATCTCCACATCCTTCCGGTAGTAAGGCCACCAGAACTGGATGCAGGACTCCAAATGAGGTCTTACTTCTGTTGTGGGCAACAGAAAAGAATTATTGGAGAGAATTATTAGGAATTATTATTGGAGAATTATTATTGGAATTATTGGAGAGAATTATTAGGGATAAGATTTATAGTTATTTAGAGAGAAATGAATTGATTGGGGATAGTCAGCATGGTTTTGTGAAGGGTAGGTCGTGCCTTACTAACCTTATTGAGTTTTTTGAAAAAGTGACCAAAGAGGTGGATGGGGGTAAGGCAGTTGATGTGGTATATATGGACTTTAGTAAGGAGTTCGATAAGGTGGCCCATGGAAGGCTTCTGCAGAAAATGCAGATGTATGGGATTGAGGGTGATTTAGCTAATTGGATTAGGAATTGGCTAGCAGATAGAAGACAGAGGGTAGTGGTTGATGGAAGATATTCATCGTGGAGTTCGGTTACAAGTGGTGTACCTCAGGGATCTGTTTTGGGGCCCCTGCTGTTTGTAATTTTTATAAATGATCTGGATGAGGGTATTGAAGGATGGATTAGTAAATTTGCGGATGACACCAAAGTCGGAGGAGTGGTAGATAGTGAAGAGGGGTGTTCTAGTTTGCAGAGAGACTTGGACAAGTTGCAGAGCTGGGCCGAGAGGTGGCAAATGGAGTTTAATGTGGAAAAGTGTGAGGTAATTCACTTTGGCAGGAATAACAAATGTGTAGAGTATAGGGCTAATGGTAGGACTCTTAATAGTGTTGATGAACAGAGGGATCTTGGTGTATATGTGCATAGATCCCTGAAAGTTGGCAATCAAGTCGATAAGGTTGTTAAGAAGGCATATGGAGTCTTAGCTTTTATTGGTAGGGGGATTGAATTTCGGAGCCGCAACGTCATGTTGCAACTGTACAAAACTCTAGTGCAGTCGCACTTGGAGTATTGTGTGCAGTTCTGGTCCCCACATTATAAGAAAGATGTGGAGGCATTGGAGAGGGTACAGAGGAGGTTTACCAGGATGTTGCCTGGTATGGAAGGCAGGTCTTATGAAGAGAGGCTGAGGGATTTGAGGTTGTTTTCGTTAGAAAGAAGGCGGCTAAGAGGAGACCTTATTGAAACATATAAGATGATTAGAGGTTTAGATAGGGTGGACAGTGATAGCCTTTTTCCTAGGATGGAGAAAGCTAGCACGAGGGGACATAGCTTTAAATTAAGGGGTGGTAGTTATAGGACGGATGTCAGAGGTAGGTTCTTTACCCAGAGGGTGGTAAGGGTATGGAATGCCCTGCCTGCTGCAGTTGTAGATGCGCCAAGTTTGGTGGCGTTTAAGAGGTTAGTAGATAAGTTTATGGACGAAAAGGGAATGGTTTAGGTTAGAGGGTCATTGCTTTTTCCTAATTGGTTGGCGCAACATCGAAGGCCAACCTCAACCACTGACATGGCTTATTACTCAGTGCCTGTTCTGCGCTGTAATGTTCTATGTTCTAACTAATGTTCTATACAACTGCAACATTAAACGCCACGTCTTGTACTCTATATCCCTTCGTGTAAAGGCTAGCATACTATAATCTTTCTTTACAACCTTCTCCACCTGTACTGCCACCTTCAAAGACTTATGCACTTGCACCCCCAGGTCCCTCTGCATTTCTATACTCTTAATAGATCTATTCTTTATCATATAACTCCCCTCTACATTATTTCTCCCAAAATGAATCACCTTGCATTTATCAGGATTAAATTCCATCTGCCATTTACCTGCCCAATCTACCAGCCTATCTATGTCCTGCTGTATTACCTGATGCTGCTCCTCACTATCTGCAAGTCCAGCCATCTTTGTGTCATCAGCAAATTTACTGATCACACCACTCACTCCCTCTTCCAAGTTATTCATGTATATTACAAATAGAAGAGGTCGGAGTACCGAGCCCTGAGGCACACCACTAATGACCGACCTCCAGCTAGAAAAAGATCCTTCCACTACTACTCTCTGTCTCCTATTACCAAGCCAGTTATTTATCCATCTAGATACCTGTCCTTGTATTCCATGAGCCTTGATCTTTTCAACTAACCTCCCATGAGGGACTTTGTCAAACGCCTTACTGAAATCCATGTAGATGACATCAATGGCTCGTCCTTTGTCGACTGTTTTTGTCACCTCCTCAAAAAATTCTACCAGATTCGTAAGGCACAACCTCCCCTTAACAAAGCCATGCTCCGTATCCTTAATCAGATTGCAAAAGCTCTAAGTGCGTATACATCCCATTTCTAAGAATCCTCTCCAACAGCTTCCCTACCACTGACGTCAAACTCACTGGCCTATAATTACCAGGGTTATCCCTACTACCCTTTTTAAACAACAGTACCACGTTCGCTATCCTCCAGTCCTCTGGGATCTCACCTGTGTCCAAAGAAGAGACAAAGATTTGCATCAGAGACCCAGCAATTTCGTCTCTCGCCTCCCTAAGCAGCCTGGGATAAATGCCATCAGGCCCCAGAGATTTATCAGTTTTAATGCTACCTGGAAACTCTAACACTTCCTCCCTCGTAATGGATATTTCCCTCAGCTGGTCTACAGTTCCCTCCAAGACAGTAACGGTCAACAAGCTCCTCTCCTTCGTGAATACTGATGAAAAGTATTCATTCAGGATTTCCCCCATTCCCTTGGACTCTAAGCACAGTTCCCCTCCTCTGTCACTAAGAGGACCGATTTTTCCTCTAACCACCCTTTTATTCCTAACATAGGAGTAAAATACATTTGGATTTTCCTTAATCCCATCTGCCAAAACCATTTCATGCACCCTTTTTGCCCTTCTAATTCCCTGTTTTAGCTCCCTCCTATACTCTCTCTGTATTCCTTCAATGCTCTCTCCGTTCCCAGTTGCTTTGACCTAACATACGCCTCTCTTTTCTTCCTAACCAAGTCCTCGGTATCCCTGGTAATCCACAGCTCTCTAATCCTACCTTTCCCATCCTTCCTCTTAGCCAGCATGTATCTTTCCTGCAACCTTTTCAGTGTTCCCTTGAAAGACTCCCACATGCCAACTGTGGACTTACCTTCAAACAACATTTCCCAATCAGTTTCCATAAGTTCCTGCCTAATCCGACTATTGTTAGCCTTCCCCCAATTTAGCACCCTCCCCTTAGGACAGCACTCGTCTTTTGCCATTTGTATCCTAAAGTAGACAGAATTGTGGTCACTGTTAGCCACATGTTCCCCGACTGCAACCTCAACCACTGACATGGCTCATTACTCAGAACAGAATCCAGTATAGCCCTCTCTCTAGCCGGGCTAGCTAAATACTGCTCCAATGATCCTTCCAGTATACATTTTACAAATTCCTCCCTGTCCGAACCTCCAGCTCTAGGCATCTTCAAGTCCACCCCAGGGAGATTAAAATCTCCCAATACAACAACACTATTCTTTCTGCACCTATCCAAAATGTCTTTACATATGTCTTCTTCGACTGCCTGTGGGCTGTTGGGTGGCCTATAATACATCCCTAGCATGGTAATTGCTCCCCTCCTATTCCTCAACTCCACCCACAGCTACTCAATTTCTAACTCCTCTATATTGTCCTCCCTCTGCACCGCTGTGATGTGCTGTCTAACTAACAACACCACTCCCCCACCTCTTTTTGACCTTACTGTGTCACGCCTAAAACACTTATACCCAGGAATACAAGGTATTGGTGAGACTCCACCTGGACTATTATGCACAGTTTTGGTCCCCTTATTTGAGGAACAATATAGTGGCATTGGAGGCAATTCAGAAGAGGTTCACTAGGTTGAGTTCAGAGATGAAGGGTTTGTCGTATGAAAAGAGATTGAACAGTTTAGGCCTATACTCTCTGGAATCTAGAAGAATGAGGGAAGATCAAATTGAAGTATATAAGACAAAAAAAAGGTATGGATAAAGTACATGTGGAATGGATGTTTCCTCCTGTGAGGCATTCGAGGACAAGAGGTCATAGACTTAGGGTAAGCGATAGCAAATTTAAAACAGAGTTGAGGATTAATTACTCCTCTCAAAGGGTTATGAATCTGTGGAATTTGCTACCCCAAAGTATGGTGGATAAATTTAAGGAGGAGTTAGACAGTTTTTAACTGATAATGGGTTGAAGGCTATTGGGGATGAGGCAGGAAAACGGGGATGAGGAACATATCAACCATAATCCAACAGTGGAGCAAACTTGGTGGGTCGAATCTTATATCTTATGAACTTATAACATGACCCAAGAACAATTACTCGAAGATAGCCCATCTGTCCAGAAAGAGGTGGTATAAAATATATCATTGTAGTTTGATATTATTGCTCAGACATTGGCATGTGCCAGGTCTGATTTATACTTAATAAAACATAAGCATTATCACCAATAAAGTTTACAATTTGAATCGGTTGAAAACTTGAGTATAAGAGGTTAAATTGTTAATTGTCTCTGAAACCCTGAATTCCAACGATTGCAGATATCTATTCTTTTATAGGCAGAAGGATTTTTTTAGGTTAGTTAGAGTATCATGATTGGCCAAAGGGTCTGCTCCTGCACTGTACTTTTCATAGAATTTACAGTACAGAAGGAGGCCACCTGGCCCAACGAGCCTGCATTCACAACAACCCCACCCAGGTCCTATCCTTGCAACCTCACACATCTACCCTCCTAATCGCACCTGACACTGAGCGGCAATTTACCATAGCCAATCAACCTAACTCACACATCTTTGGAGTGGGGGAGGAAACCCGAGCACCCAGAGGAAACACACACGCAGGCATGGAGAGAACGTGCAAACTCCATACAGACAGTGATCTGAGGCCAGAATTGAACCCGGGTCCCTGGCACTATGGGGCAGCAGTGCTAACCACTGTGTCAATGTGCCATCCCTTCTTTGTTCTTCGTTCATTAAGTTGAGGCTCTGTTTGGCTCTTTAGGTGGACATGAAAAATTCACTATCGCTCCCCTTACCCCCCTCCCTCCCCCCACCCCTTGCACTCCCCCAAGTATCCTGGGTCCATACATTGAAAGATCATTAGCTTAGAATAAAAAAGTAGACTTTAGATTTATTTAGTGCCTTTCTTGGCACCTCCAAAGCACTTTATAAGCAATTAAGTTCTTTTGAAATTGAATCACTGTTCAAATGTGGCAATAAATGTGGGCACAGCAATGTGTCACAGATCATCAACATTACCGTATCATAGTACTATCATTGACTCGCACTATCACCGAGGCAGTAATTTTACGCTGAACCTGCACAGATCGTGTGAAATCGCCTGGGAGGATGTTGCACATGTGTCCTAGTGATCACGGACAACATTACAATGGGCATGTGTATGTGTGATTCGGAAGCAAGCCCATTGAGGAACCAATTGCCAGTGATTTCATGTGGCCCATCCACTTTTATAGTTGGCGGACAGACTAATCGGCTGTGCAGCCTCCACATTTCTGTCACAATCCTCATGCAGGGCATGATAAAATAAAGAAAGATGTTTGAGGGATGAGGAGCCGTGTGATTTGGTATCAGATGCTTGAATTTGCAGTATTGACACAGCTTGCAGCATTTTATTGAGCTTATTTCATTTTACAGCTCCCCAAGGCAGCTCCACAGCAGCTGTCAGCCTTCATGACACCACCCTCCCCCACTCCCCATAGTTTTTTGAAGTAGCACCTTCATGTCTCTCGGCACCTGTCCTCTTCCTGACTCCCCCCACCTACGTATCCCCCTCCCAAACCCCAGGGCAGCACCGAGCCTTTATTAGGGCACATTTCACACTGACTGCTTTTCACAATCGGCCAGCCAGTATGAAATCATATTCAGGGGGGCCAATCATGGCTGGAAGTGCAAATCATATTTCCACTTCTGGGCCCACCAATTGCACACACCCAACAGGTACAAGATTCAGACCCAACTATGGATTTGCTCTGAGAACGCAGAATATATTTTCAAGTTCCTTACCTTGGTGAGTGCAACATCCTGAAAATTAATAATTTACAAAGAAACTAATCGGGTTAGTTTTAGAATTAATCACTTGCTTCAAAATAGGGTCATTGTTGATATGAAGGGTAGTGTGTGGCTACAATGCCATAAATAAAATAAAGTTAGGATGATAATAACGAAAGACATGTTGCACTATAAGAACCTTATGTTTGTTGGCAGTTTTGACAGACAGTTATTAATTTATTCTGATTTCACATTTACATTGGGTACTGTTTCCAGGCACTGCCTCAAGGGGAAGAACAATTAGGATTTCATCGTTAAAAGACATTGCTTTATTGAAAGCTACCATTTACCCTAAAGGGAAGTTTGTCCCTGTTTGCTTTTCATAACTTGTGAATGTGGGAATGGCATGCGTTTGAAGTCTTAAGCCATCAGCTATCATTAAATGACAATGACAAGGTTTTTCTGAGGTTCTGCATTGGCTCTGCAGTTAATTCCACAACCACATAGAATCAAAATCATGATCCGAAATGGTGAATCAAAAAATGCGCACATAGTCCCTGAGGTGCATTCACATCAAATTCCTTTCCAGTTGACTCTGCTTTCCAGATTTTTATGTGCGTGACAGAGCAATTTTGCTACCTGCTCATAAATCACTTACGGAAATAAGTAAAGCTCAGAATTGCAAAGCGCCCAGAGGACTATGTATGGAACTGTTTTCTTCTCAGCATTCACACCTGATTCTCTCTTGACTCACCCAGTCGGTTCTCCAGGTGGCTAAGCTTCTCGCCTCATTTCTGATTCTTCGAGGCTCTGTCCTGGCTTTAAACAATCTCCTTAGGCAGTTTCAGAAGCTTGTGTGTGTTTTCTCAATCCATTTCAATCATGTACTGTCATGTTTAGTATCCCTGTATTTCACCCCACTCCACCTCAGACCCTAGAGGTGCAGTGCCTCATCTTGTTTGATTTGATTTATTATTGCCACATGTTTAATTCAGTGAAAAATATTGTTGCTGACACATTATACAGACAAAACATATAGCTGCAGGAGTAGGCTACCAAGCCATTCAAGCCTGCCTCACCATTCAATATGACTAAAACACTACATTATACGCCCTCTCCTTTCTTTCTCCCTTATGTACTCTATGAACAGTATGTTTAATCTGTACAGCACACAAGAAACAATTCATTTCACTGTATCCCAACACATCTGACAGTAATAAATCAAATCAACTTTTGTGAATTAAAAGACAATTCGTCACTTCTGCTTAAATGAATGGCTCTGGCTGAGGTTGACTGATTTTGTTTCTTTGTGGCAGGCTCTTTTTTCTACTATCTGGTCATTTCTTTTGCTCTTTTTTCTCAGTCCCTTCCTGACTGCTTATCTCCAGGCACTCAGGTTAGTAATGAGTACATCCCACGCATCAATTCTGATATCATCAAAGATGCAAAAAAATGAAGAAAAAAGGAGGAATGTGTTATTCATTACTTAAGCTCTTCTCCAATTCTCACTCTGACCTCTCTGTCTTTGGTCCCCTTTCTAGCCTGAAGAACAATAGCATTAGTAGTCTAAAGCACTGACTTCAGTAACACATCAACTTAACTGCAGCATACACTTTCTGCCCAACAGTGGACCTTGGCCTTGAGACGTGCAGAGGAAGTGTTAGTGTACAGGATGGAGCTGGCTATGGGCTTGTAGCTGTTGTGCGAAATGTTGCAAGAGCCAGAAGGTCACTTGCAGGCACATGAAGGAAGAGGGATAAACCCAAACTGGGAGAAACTGAGGACAAGCGCGAGGAGTAACAGGGATTTGGGAGGGATGGGAAACTGAGGGCAGAGAAGAACGGAAACCAAAGATTGTGAAGAAAAGAAACCGACAATGGGGGAAGCATATTCCGAGGGGTATCCGATCTGGGATCAACTTTAATTTCACCAGTGGTTACTCACTGAAGTCACATTGACAACGAATATTAATAGCGATGACATTTAAATTCCCCTCATAATCTAGTAGTAAACTAACTCATTGATAGTAATGTACATTAGCCCAATATTCTACTTGCTATTAATCCAATAAACTGCTGATATCCACCCTTAATTCAGAACTCCCCTATACTAAGTGAGCTCTGGCTCCTTGCTCACTGGTGGGCTTTTAACAGGCCCAATTTCTATCTCTATCTCTTTGGATTTTATTTTGGACTGAGATGCTGTTTGAAAGTGACAATTCTGAAACTGGGAATTTCACTAGAACTGACCTGTACTTGAAATTTACAATTTAAAAACAGCAGGCACAAACTAGAATTATAGAATCATAGAAAGTTTACCATAGAGAAAGAAGCCACTTGGCCCATCGTGTCTATGCCAGCCAAAAAACGAGCCACCAATCTAATCTCTCTTTCTACCATTTGGTCCGTCGCCCTGCAGGTTATGGCACTTGAGGTCCACATCCAGACATCTTTTCAATGAGGCAATGAGGCAGAGAGGCATTCCTTTCAGACTTCCATGACCCTCTGGGTGGAAGAGGTTTTACTTTCTTTTCAAAAATTTATTGTGTTCATTTGAAAAGATGTTTTAGACTCTACCTCAAAAAAAGACAGGCAGTTAATATTCTACCATCTCAAAGCTCCATGTTCAAGAAATTTCCTCTATCCTTTCTCCATCTCCTCTTCCGGTAATAATCCTTGAGCTGGATTTTCTGCTGCGGCATGTTTTCCGGCAGTGGAAACGGCTCACTGTTGGCCGCCAGTGAGATCTTCCAGTCCCACCAAAGTCAATGAGGTATTTGCCAGCTGTGCTGTCAGGGAACCCACTGACAGGATCGTAAAAATCTGCTGCCAAGAAGGGCAGTGACATCCCTTGGTTTCTGTTCCCTTGTTCCCTATTCATCTATCAGTGAAAATAACCATTGACCCACACTCTACTCCTCAGGTTTCATGCACTCCTTTTACTGGTTGTCCCTCTCAGTGTTATCCCCACTGAACCATGGCACACACTTCAACCAAAGATATTGCAATGCACTCACATCCATATTTCCTTCTTTCTTGCACAGATGGCACACAAGATAGCAAATTTAACTGGCAAGAAACATGCACATCCTAATTGTGGATGGTATGGTAGCACTGTGGTTAGCAGTGCTGCTTCACAGCTCCAGAGACCTGGGTTCGATTCCAGGCATGGGTCACTGTCTGTGTGGAGTTTGCACATTCTCCTCATGTCTGCATGGGTTTCCTCCCACAGTCCAAGATGTGCAGGTTAGGTTGATTGGCCATATTAAAAAATTATGCTCTGAGATATGTAGTTTAGAGGGATTAGTGGGTAAATATGTAGAGATATGGGGGTAGGGTCTGGGTGGGATTGTGGTTGGTGCTGACTTGATAGGCCGAATAGCTCTTTCTGTACTGTAGGGTTTCTATGATTCTAACCAACAAAGTACTTTTTGAAGATAAGTTGCTGTTATTATGCAGGTTTTTATGCCAATATGTGCAACAATAAAAGATATGACCATGTCATCTGTTGATTAGTGTTGGCTGAGGGATAAATGCTGGAATGAACATCTCTGCTCATCTTCAAATAGTGTTGTGGAATCTTTCACGCTCAC
Source organism: Sphyrna mokarran (assembly GCA_024679065.1). Lineage (NCBI taxonomy): Eukaryota > Metazoa > Chordata > Chondrichthyes > Carcharhiniformes > Carcharhinidae > Sphyrna > Sphyrna mokarran. The sequence goes on along the minus strand of JAGIQG010000008.1, from coordinate 71,803,732 downwards.
CTAGGAGGGCAGATGGGCTCTTGGTTTAACATCTCAACTGAAAGATATCACTACTGCGAAAGGTTCAATACCTCCTTCTCAGGACTACTTGGATGGACAGTGAATACAGCCAGGAATGCTGAGCGAAAATATTCACCAAATAAATTGAACTGTAAAGTCCAGAAAAGTGTATATTAAAGTTCATTTTACTATATCCTTACTATTTTGATTTTTATAAGTGGTATCAAAGCGTCATGTCATCTGGAATTAAAATCTCTTCTCACTCTCTATGAAATATGGGCATATACAGGTTTAAAATTGCTCATAAAATCAATAAAATAAAACATTTATATGGATGGATGACAAGGCATAAGCGCAGAAGAAAACAAAATAGAAATAGGCTGTCCGAAAGGGCTGCTATTTGCAGTATTCACTCGACTTAGACACAATCTCTTTTCTGCTGCTCCATGTGTATTATAAATATTTTTAACACAAAGCCCATTTACACCAACAACAGTGATGCTCCCTCCCTCCAATCAACCAGTCCCCTCACCATTGTTCCCACCCACTTTCTCTGTTACCCTGGCAGCAGCACAGAGCTGAGAGCATTCTGAAAAGAACATAAGGAAAAACTGAATTATAAGCAGGGCAAGACCTGGGGAAATAAAGAGACTCAGGTTTAGATTTAAACAGCCAGAGCTGCAATATCAGATTTCTTGAATACTTTGTTCTTCCGTTATTGGGAAGCCCTGAGGTCAGACACCTGGAGGCTTGGTTAGTTGTAACCTAATACTTGCTGATTTGTATTCATCTTACATAAGGTGCACTGCATGATGGATAATAAGAAGACAATACAAATTTGAGTATCACTGGAGGGTGCATTTTTGGATAAACGTTCTACTCAGTGAAGAATCGGGGAGGGGTTGGATTCTGCTTGGTACCCAAGATCTATTTATTGTTGGTCAGTTTAAAGTGCTGTTGCAATGACTGTTTAAGTTTAAGTTTATTTATTAATCACATATAGGCTCACATTAACACTGCAATGAAGTTATTGTGAAAATCCCCTAGTTGCTACACTCCAGTGCCTGTTCAAGTGTGTCGAAGGAGAATTTAGCATGGCCAATGCGCCTAACCAGCACGTCTTTCGGACTATGAAGGAAACCGGAACACCCGGAGAAAAACCCACACAGACATGGGGAGAACATGCAGACTCTACACTGACATTGACCCAAGCCAGGAATCGAATCCGGGTCCCTGAGCTGTAAGGCGGCAGTGCTAACCATTGTGCCAACCATTAACCAATGTTTGAGGACATTGGCCAAAATCTTCTTTTAGTTGGGGTGAGTGTCCCAGTTGAGCCAATAAGATTTTGTTTGATGAGGTGCCTGGCTAATCACGCAGCAGGAAGCTGATGACCAGACTATTACCTCACAGAGCCACAGGCCTGGGGTGCCATGCTCAAAGGACACCTGGACAGGCATTCATTCTCTACAAGCCAGCAGGTTCAGCCTAACAATGTGAGTGGAAGCTTTGAGGCTACAGTCCAGAACACCACAGCACTAGCAGCACCCTGCCACCTTGCTACCCTCCATCACCATGTCCTGATCCCCCTGCCTTGCCAGCACTCTGCCACCCTGCCACTCTCAGATGGCCATGCCCAATCCCCATGCACCACCAATACCTGGCCTCAATGCCTCTTCTTTCTTTTAAACAAAGCAAGTTCCTAGTCAATCCAAATCCCAAAAAAGACTGCCTGACCAGCTGCACACTGACTGAGATCCGTTATGAATCTCAAGGTGCACTCCATGTTCTCCACAGAGTCAATTGCAAAGGCACCATTTTATTAGGCAAAATGGGGCTTTAACGAGTATGCATGACATGTCGGTGCATTAAAAACAGGTTTTTGCTGTTTGCTGTCAGGAACATCAATCTGCTTTCAATCAGCCACAGCCTTAATTTCCCACTTCCATTCCACTGTCAGGAACCTGACATTTTGCCTTCCATCCAATTATGTGTGCCACCCCCACCCCCCCCCCCCCCCCCCCGGTCATTTCCCAGTGCTGGTGTAGCAACAGAAGATTCTAGCTATTACCTCAAGTGGTAGCTCCATGAAAATTGCTAGTAAATCAGGGCCAGCTCTGATCAACTCATGTCCTTTTGCAACAGCATCTGAGTTAACACGTAGTCTGCCGGTAAGCAGCAGATTCAAAGGTCAGAAGCAACCTGTTCTCTTCCAGAAAGTGGCACTTCACCAAGGGGACTGAATTTTTTAGAATGTCATTAGAGTTTTTGTGTTCTTGTTTTTTTTTTCCCCTGAAGGTAAAAGAAATGATTTATGAAGATGCTGTACAGCACAGATGACTGGGCGGTCACTATTACCTGTGTAGCCATGTTTACAGGCTCAGGAGTCTCAAATTGGAATCGCCTGAAGATAATGGTCTTCATAAGCTCAGATTTGCCAGGGAGACAGTGACAAGGTTTGGCCGGTCAGCAGCAAGCTCGGCAGCAGGCAGCCTCTGCCACAGGCCCTGCACTTAGTGAAGGTCATTGCACCCCCTAAATATGCATGCCTCCACTTTGTGCCAAATTACAAAGAACAAAGAACAAAGAACAAAACAGCACGGGAAACAGGCCTTTCGGACCAACGAGCCCGTGCCGCCACCTCGATGTTCCCACTTCTACACGCGATCCCTGTCCATGTTTATAGATCTATGGATTAAAAACCAAATTTGAGACAATTTAGGGAGAAATTGTTTTGCCAATTACCACAGGTAATATCTGCAACAGCAGCCAAATAAGTTACTGAGGCTTTCTTCAAAGGGAACAGACACCTTGGTCACGTTCCTGAGGAAAACCAACCAATTTTAAATGGCAGGAATGTTTGCAGAAATCTGGAACAGTGTCTCCACCACCCCCCTGCCTCACTACCCACACCCCACATCCACCCCAATGGATCCCCTCAAACAAAACTGTGCTATATAAATCAATTGGAAATTTCAAAACTGAGATTAATAGAATTTTGTGAGGCAAAGGTACAGAACCAAAGCAGGTATATGGAATTAAGGTACTCATCAGCCAAGGGCAGAACAGGTTCAAAGGGCTGAATGGCCTTTTCCTCTTCCAATGTTCCTAGAGAATCAAGAAGGCATTGCAATCTGTTCAGCATGCTATTTATAGACCACGTGAAGGTATTAAAATCCTTAAATGTAGAGGCTTTCACGAGCACCATTGATTGCATGGTGACACAGGTGTTAGCATTGCTGCCTCACAGCATCAGAGACCTGGGTTTAATTCTGGCCTTGGGCCACTGTCTATGTGGAGTCAGCATGTTCTTCCGGTATTTGCATGGGCTTCTTCCAGATGCTCTGGTTTCCTCCCACATTCCAAAGATGTGCAGATTAAGTGGACTGGCCATGCTAAATTTCCTCTTGGTGTCCAAAGATGTGTATATTAAAGGATTAGCCATTATAACTATACAGGGTTATAGGGAGAGGAGAGGATCTGTTTGGGATGCTCTTTCACAGAATCGGCACTGACTTGATGGGCCAAACAGCCTCTTTCTATACTGTAGGGTTCAGTGGTTCAATGCCTTAGTGACCAATGAAAGTATTAGTGTCACTTCCAGGTTGTCAGGTAACTTGCAAGGCAACTCTCTGGGCTCGTATTACCAACAAGTTTTGACCATTTTCAAACGCGAAAACTTTGATAAAGTCGGACGTGAGGCATGCCCTCCAATTCATGACCGTCTCTATATCCATTCCCCCTTTATCAAGTGCCTAAAATTGCCATGATTGAGACCATGCTCGAAATGGGCATGATGTCAATTTAAATGCATTTACGTGCATTCAAATTGACTTAATGGGCTGGATGCCAAAATTTACCAGCATTTCCCCCTTTACCACCACGTTTCGGTGTGAAACAGACATGGTCCATGATTTGGGCGCTCTAGCTTCTACGGAGGTAAATTCAGAGCTTCTGGTGGCTCTCTGACTCAGATCAATGGCGGCAGGGGAGGAGGGACGGAGATCAGATCATTCTCTGATGATGGGAGGAGAGAGTCAATTCAAATCGTTCTCTAGTGAGGCAGAGAAGGGGGCAGGGGCAGGGGGATCTGCTGCCACTCTGTGGGTGATCAGTAGGAGGAAGGGGAGCATGGGGCCATGATCTTGGCCAGGGTCTTGGTAGCGGGGAGGGGGGGTAGGTAGGAGGATAAGAGGGACGGTTATGTTGTGGGGGTGAGGCAATGTCTGTGGAGGCCGGGGTAGGGGGGTGGCATTATCAGCCCAGGAGCGATGTGGCAGAAGAGTGTTTGTCTTCTTTTTTACTGCATATACACAGTAACTGAAGCATTTAGGGGCCGATTTTACCATTTTGATTCTAAGTGCTGAATCTGCAAGAGTTCTAGATCCGACTTTTAGCCCCATTCTCCCCCACACGCATGCTGCCTGAAAAAAAAGCAATGATTCTGAATCATGCTGCAGAAGTCTGTGGGATGGGGTTTAATGCACCCAAAATCCTGCAGCTCCAATCGGTGCCCCCAACAGTGCATGTGCAGAGAAAACAATGATAGAATGGTGCTCCCTGCCACATCCGTCTCAGGCTGGACAATCTCTCCCCCTGGCCCCCACAGACATTTCCCCACCCTCACAACATTACTGATCCTCTTAACCCTCCACCTGCCTGCACCCAGACCGATCATGGCCCCTTCCCGACGTTGCCTTCCTTTCCTCTCCCCAGTGATCTTCCGCAAAGTGGCAGCGGATCCCCTTTCCCCTTCACTCATCTCAGGCAGAGAGATCCATCCTTCCCTCTCCACCCTACAGATATCAGTGATCCCCCTCACCCCCAGCACAGATCCTTCCGCACAAGGCCCCGTGACGGCTGTGTAACACCTCTCTCTCCCTCGCCTGTCCCCAACCCACTGAGGGACTGATCCATCACCCGACCCTCCTCCCCCTTTCAGCACACCTGCTCACTTGTCTTCCCCTCAATAAGCAATTGCGTGTAACTTGCTTGAATGTTCTGCCAAACTGCCTGCAGCCTATCTGCCCTAATGAGGGCAGCTCCATTAAAAACTCAGGAATGGACAGGCAGGGATTTTCGGAGGGCGATCTCAGGAGGCTGCTGGATGCAGCAGAGACGAGGCAGGAAACCCTCTTCATCCCAGGAGGATGTAGATCAAGAAGAGAAGGGACTGATGGAAATGCAGCCTGGGAGGCAGTCACCACCTCAGTCAGTGCCAGGGCACTGGCCCCCCGAAATGGGAAGCAGTGCCAGAAAAAAGTCAGTGACCGTGCAGTAAGGGTGAGTGCTGGACCCCATTTTACATCTTCCCCCATATCTCCCCCAGATCCTCCCATCCCCAGCACCCTGCATACTTCCAGCTCCTGATACCCCAAGCACCTACTTCCCATCCCCCTAATGAGCCCCATGTGTTTGCCATCTAAGGACTACCACATGATACTCTGCAGGAGTCATGCCACCATTTCTTCCATGGCTCTTTCTGTCTCAGTAAGAAGTCTCACTATACCAGGTTAAAGTCCAACAGGCTTATTTGTTAGCAAATAAATCTATTGGATTTTAACCTGATGTGCGACTTCTTACTGTGTTTACCTTAATTCTACACTGACATCTCTACATCCTTCTGTCTCCACAGAAGACTGAGCACAATTCTCATGAGAAGACAGGGGGTGGTGAGCCAGACCTCTGAGTCCTCACCTCCTTTGAGGAGCGGATGCTGGAGCTCTCCAGACAGCATAGTCAGACTGCCATCAAGACGTGAGCACCTATCATTCCTTCAATCACTTCGAGGCAAATTCTCAGGTGCACGAGTTTCAGGTGCGAGGCATAAGGTTTAAAGAAGATGTACGAGGCATGTTCATTTGCACAGAGAGGGTGGTGGTGCCTGGAACTCGCTGCCGGGGAGGTTGTGGATGCAGATACGATAGTGACATTTAAGGGGTTTCTCTATAGCTGTGTGAATGGGATGAGAACAAAGGCATATGGTCCCGGAAGGACAGTGAGTTACAAATCAGCCTGGTTACTACAGGCTTGGAGGGCCAAAGGGCCTGATTCTATGAAGTAATTTTCTTGGTTCTTTGTTCTACGTTTATTGGAGACATATGAATCAGGCATCCCGGATTCTTCCCCCTTCCTTGCGCTTAACCTTGTGTTGTGTGTTGCAGGGACAAATTCAGATACCCGGATCCTTCGGGACTACAGGCCTCAGCTATAGCTCCTACCCTTCCTGGTTCAGTCAGCTTGGGCGAGTTCTTGGAGGGTGTGAGTGAAGGGACCACTGAGGGTGGCACGATTTTGGTGTCAGTTGTCACTTCACAACTCACCATCCCGGACACTGACATGTTGGTGGGTCTAGTTAGTGTTGAGGTTCCTGGGTTACTCTCTGGTGCACATGACGCATCTGATAATGTACACCGGATAGTGGAAGAAACATCTGAGGCCTCTGGCATGTGGGGGCCTGCTGAAGGTGAGGACTCAGCTGGTCCAAGGGTACATGCTGAGCCTCTAAGATCACTTCTCCCTCAGCTCCTGGAGATGCAGCAACAGAGCCAGGGAATGCAGGAGTTGCTGATGGACCAACTGCGAGGCTGTTGGGAGGACTCCCAAAACTTTCAGACAGTCCAGCTATTGCTTGTCTTGTGTAGTTCCCAGGCCTAAGGGTGGCATCTGCAGTGGAAAGCTTGGAACAGGAGATCCTTACCATGAGTGGCAGGCTCCAAGTGATATTGGAGTCACAGCAGGCCACAGCAGAGTTCCAAAGGGCCATGACTAAGTCACAGTGGGCCACAGCTGAGCACTGAACAGGCTTCTCAAGGTTCTGCAGCCTGTGACTGAGACACTCAAGTACTTGAAGGAGACATAGTGAGACAGCGCTGAGACACAGCGGGCTACGGTAGCAGCCCTTGAGAATGTAGCCCAGTCTCAGAGGGTCATGGCTGAGGAGCTGCAGAGTATAGCCCAATCTCAGAGGGTACTTGCTTTGGCCATTGGGAGATGGCATCCCCAACCCACTTGTAGAGGGATTGACCAACATGGGTAGGACACATGTAATCTCCAGGACTGGCAGCGCCAGGTAATGCCGGAGCTTCTGGAGCTCACTGCAGAAGCACTTTCGTCACATGGAGTGACATTTGTGAACCCCAAGGAAGGAAGAAAGGCTTAAGTCTGTGCCAGGGCCTTCCAGTCAGGAGACTATGGCTGTAGTTACACCTGATACCCCACTTCCTGACACTGGGGCATCTCAGAGGCAGCCGGATGAAGTGGTTGTCATGGAAACATCCCACATGTCTGAAAGCTGGCCAGGGCCCACAAGGTCCAGGACCTCCAGAAGACACACATCATATGCATTACAGGCTCTGGGATGAGGTAGGGAGCTGGCCCCCTCCACCTTGGATGTACATTCTGGGGAGTCGCTGAGATGTAATAGTAGGCCACACAATGTTAGGAAGTTGTAGCTGCACTGAGATGGCATGGGTGAAGGGCTGCACTAGTTAGAAAGATATGTAAGCACCTGAACACTTCTGTTCACAAGTTTTTAATGTTATAACATCTTATTTAAACACCTTCATAGTAAATAAATGTTTTTTTACCTCCCACCTGTGACTAATTTGTCTCGATTATGAATCCTCTTCCATTGATGATCACCAGAGGGATGCTTCATATCGATGTCAGTTGGGGAGGCCTCTCAGTGCTGTGTCACTGAGGAAAATAAACCATTGGTTCCATGAGCGATTCCTCTCGTCCCTCACCCCGTCTGCCTCAGTGCCATGTATGGGGATTCAGATCCGTTATCCACTACACAGAGGTGGGCCCAGGTGCCAGCGTGCATGTGAAGCTCAGGTATGAGTCAGACTAGTTTGCACCAGGGCATCATCATAGCGAGTCGTCATCATCCTCCTGCCTGCCAACTCACTCAAGTATCCAGTATCAAAGTACCCAGGCTCACCACTCTGGTGTGACAATGTGCAGATATATCGAAGGCATTTGCACAAGTGGGAGGAAGGTGGAACCCACAGACACCATCCGAGTGAACCACCTGGTTATCAGGGCCTCCCTTGCTGCCCTTGAATGTGTCATTTGAGCTGCCAGCTCTCCAGTACCTGGTGGTGTTGGAAGGCATGCTCTTCTTCATTTTCCTTCTCCTCCTCCTCTGCTGGTCAGCCTCCATGTCCTCCTCTTACTTCCTCCTTCAAGGGGTTACCTCACTGCAGAGCCAGATTGTGCAAGGCACAGCATGCCACTACATGCAGGAGGAGATCAGGGGGCTACACTGGGGGCCCCACCAGATTGATCCAGGCACCGGAATTGTATCTTGAGAAGCCGAATGCACCTCTCCACTGTTGTACAGGTTGCTACATGGGCCTCATTATAGTGGGTCCCTGCCTCAGACACAGGTCTCTGCACAGGCATCATCAGCCATGTCCAAAGCAGGTAACCCATATCACCCAGGAACCAGCCTCGGCTCCTCCCCGAATGTCTCTGGGATGTCTGAGTTTCTGACAATGAAGCTGTCATGCATACTGCCTAGATGTCTAGCCCATGATGGTCATGTTATATTTGCACATTAGGTGAACATTCAGCGAGTGGAACTTCTTCCTACTAACAAGTCTTCATGGATTCTGTAGGGCGGTTCTTGAAGGCGACGCATGTGAACTTGATCACCCCTTACACGTTAGGCATCTCTGCAATGGCTGCGAACCTCAGCACACCCACAATCACAGCCTCCCCACAGTTTCCCCAGCCACATGCTCCTTGAAAGATTGAGAGGCTGCAGCGGTGCAATTTGCAAGGCCTTTGTGCACATCCTTCAGCTGAAAGGGAGCTGAGTGCACTCAGACCCAGCAGCACTGCAAGACCCGAGGTCGGAGCTGAGAACCAGGTCTGTGCTACAAGTTGGACATCGGAGACCCTGCAGAAAAACAGCCCCTCACTTCCTCATATATTCGCAGAGCTGCCACCTACCCAAGACAGAAAATGACCGCAACCACAGGAGACCAATAAGTAGCAGAGAGCCATTGGACGCTATGTATTTACCTTCTCACTAACTCTCGTTGATGGAATGCCCAAATTGCATTTTGTTGAGCATGTCAGATTTGCACTGATTTTCAATTGGTGAACACGGTGGTAAAGTTTGGCGTCCAGTCCATTAAGTCAATTTAAATGCATTCAAATACAACTTGATGGTATTACCAGGCTGTTAGAATCAAAATGATAAAATCAGGCCCTTTGTGTCCGATTTATTTAAAGAAGAAAGCAGACTGGCTGCTCCTTGCAGACCAAGCTCATGGTAGACTTATGAGACTCATTGACAAAGCTGAATGCAAATCTCACAAGGATCATGCACATTCCAGGATAAAAGGAGAGTACCACATCGTCACATCAGATACCTGAGCAGTTTGAGGTACCTGCACAGAAAATGCCTGCCAAGGTCTCCATGATCATTGCTGTCTGCCACACAATATAGAACATAGAACATAGAACATTACAGCACAGAACAGGCCCTTCGGCCTTCGATGTTGCGCCGACCAATATAAAAAGCAATGCCCCTCCAAACTAAACCATTCCTTCTCTTCCATATACTTATCAACTAACCTCTTAAACGCCACCAAACTTGGCGCATCTACAACTGCTGCAGGCAGGGCATTCCACTCCCGAACCACCCTTTGGGTAAAGAACCTGGCTCTGATATCCGTCCTATAACTATCACCCCTTAATTTAAAGCTGTGTCCCCTCGTGCTAGCTTTTTCCATCCTAGGAAAAAGGCTATCACTGTCCACCCCATCTAAACCTCTAATCATCTTATATGTTTCGATTAGGTCCCCTCTTAGCCGCCTTCTTTCTAACGAAAACAACCTCAAATCCCTCAGCCTCTCTTCATAAGACCTGCCCTCCATACCAGGCAACATCCTGGTAACCTCCTCTGTACCCTCTCCAATGCCTCCACATCTTTCTTATAATGTGGGAACCAGAACTGCACACAATACTCCAAGTGCAGCCACACTAGAGTTTTGTACAGTTGCAACATGACGTTGCGGCTCCGAAATTCAATCCCTCTACCAATAAAAGCCAAGACTCCATATGCCTTCTTAACAATCTTCTCGACCTGACTGCCTACTTTCAGGGATCTATGCACATACACACCAAGATACCTCTGTTCATCTAGACTACTAAGAATCCTACCATTTGCCCTATACTCTACACATTTATTATTTCTGCCATAGTGCATTACCTCACACTTTTCCACATTAAACTCCATTTGCCACCTCTCGGCCCAGCTCTGCAACTTGTCCAAGTCTCTCTGCAAACTATAACACCTCTCTTCACTATCTACCACTCCACCGACTTTAGTGTCATCTGCAAATGTACTAATCCATCCTTCAATACCCTCATCCAGATCATTTATAAAAATTACAAACAGCAGGGGCCCCAAAACAGACCCCTGAGGTACACCACTTGTCAACGAACTCCAAGATGAATATCTCCCATCAACCACCACCCTCTGTCTTCTATCTGCTAGCCAATTCCTAACCCAATTAGCTAAATCACCCTCTATCCCATAAATCTGCATTTTCTGCAGAAGTCTTCCATGGGCCACCTTATCAAACGCCTTACGAAAGTCCATATATACCACATCAACCGCCTTACCCCCATCCACCTCTTTAGTCACTTTTTCAAAAAACTCAATGAGGTTAGTACGGCACGACCTACCCTTCACAAAACCATGCTGACTATCCCCAATCAATTCATTTCTCTCTAAATAACTATAAATCCTATCCCTAATAATTCTCTCCAATACCTTGCCCACAACAGAAGTAGGACTCACTGGCCTATAATTCCCTGGAAGGTCTCTCTTCCCCTTCTTAAACAATGGGACCACATTCGCTATCCTCCAGTCCTCCGGAACCACACCCGTAACCAACGACGACCTGAAGATCAGAGCCAGAGGCTCTGCAATCGCCTCTCTTGCCTCCCAGAGAATCCTAGGGTAAAACCCGTCCGGCCCAGGGGACTTATCCAACTTCAAACCCTCGAGAATTTCTAGCACATCCTCCCTATCTACTACAATACTTCCCAATTTGCAACCCTGTACCTCAGTGTTCTACATAGCTACATTTCCAGCACTCTGCGTGAATACCGAAGAGAAATATTTATTCAGTGCCTCACCAATCTCTTCAGGCTCCACGCACAACTTCCCACTGCTGTCTATGACTGGCCCTAATCTTGCCCTAACCAATCTTCTACTCTTAACATATCTAAAGAAAGCTTTAGGATTCTCCCTAATCCTATCAGCCAAAGTCTTCTCATGTCCTCTCTTTGCTCTCCTAATAAGCTAAGTGAAGACAATGTTGATGTTATAGCAGAATTACTTTTGCAGTATGCTACAGAAATACATCAGAAGGCATCTTCACCTAATTATCAGAAATATCCATTGACTAAATATCATGTGCCTATTGCAAAGTCCAAATAATCCTTCACAGACACTGAAGCTATCACTTTGGTCCCTGTCACAAGCATCATTCCTTAGTCACTGACTTCAACCCACTCCCTGGCAACTGTCTGACACTGGATCAGATTGCTTGACACCTTTTATTATACTTAACCTCGAAATAAGCTTCCTATCATATACCTACACCATCACTATGACTACCTATTTCTATCTCTCTAACATTGTATGGCTCTGCCCTGACCTCAACTCATTCTCCTGCTGAAGCTCTCACCTCTTGACTTCACTCTTTGATCATTATCCTTGCCCCATTGCCTAGATTCGGAGGCCATCTAAAACTCTGCTGGCCATCTCTCAGCTTGCCCCAAGTCCCATTCACCCATTAACCCTCTACTTTTTGATCTTCATTAACTCCTAGTTAAGCAACACTTCAATTTAAGAATTCTCATCTTTGTTTTCAAATCTTCCCATGGCCTCACCCTTTCCTATCTTTGTGATGGTGTCCGCCAGCCTCACAGCCATCAGAGATATTGACATTTCTCCAAATCCCTTGAACATTCTTGATTTTAATAACACCACTATTAATGGTTGTGCTTTCAGTTGCCTAGGCCTTAAACCTCCGCCTCTCTATCTCGCTTTCTTCCTTTGACACGTCTCAAAAGCTAACTCCTTGACCAAGCTTTTGGTCATTTAAACTAATATTATCTCATGTAGCTCAGTGTCAAATTTATTGTGGTAGTACCTATAAAGCACCTTTATGGTGTTAAAGGCACTGTATAAATAGTTTTCTGCACCATTTGAATGCCAATGGGTGCACACATCCTTTGTCCTGCTGATTTGCATCCTCGGGGAGGTGGTTACTATTGATTAGAAATTAAACTGGACCAGCCATATAAATATGCAGCTACGAGAGCAGATTAGAAACTGAAAATTCTACAAATATACCTCCTGATCCCCAAAGCCTGTCCACCAACTCCAAGCAACAAGTCAGAAGCGTGATGAAAAAACTCTACATTTGCCTGGACTGACAGCACTCAAGAAGCTCAACAACATCCAGCGACAAAGCAACTTGCTTAATTAGCGCCCTATCCATCACATTCAACGTTAAATCCCTCCATCACTGACATACAGTGGTAGCAGTGTGTATGGTCTACCTGACACACTGCAGCAAATCACCTAGGCCTCTTAGGCCCCACTAGTTAGAAGGACAACAGATATATGGGAAAATCAGCACTTGGAAGTTCCCCTCCAAGCCAATCACCATCCTGATTTGGAAATATATTGCCATTCCTTCGCAGTCACTGTTTCAAAATCCTGAATATATTTTATTTCCAAATCTGATTGTTAAATTGTGTAGGTGCTTGTCACAGTGGTATGGAGGAACTCTTCTTCCTATCCCTTGCCCTCGTCCCTTCATTGTGATATTTTGTACTCCCATTCTTATTCCCTTCTCCTTCTCTCTTATTTCTTCGGATTTTTCATGGATTCTATTTCAAAGTTACAGTGAACAATTGTGAGGAAACACCTATGAACGTGATCCATGTAAGATTTTAAGAAAGAGACATTTTAATCCATAGTACACGTGGTAAAAATTGTGTGTATGTCTTACCAAACTGACCCTGAAAATGTTGAACACCTGCCGACTTGGCTGTGCCGTTGATATGTTGTAAAAGACCACACAGGAAAGAATGGATTACCATAGCAACAAGATGTCATTTTGAACACCTGTATATGTTCAGCTATGGACACAGCAAAAACATCTGTGGGTGTTTGAGAGCAATTGTTTTCAAGTCAGCAACTCAATTGTGTGTTTTTTTTTTAAAAGGCTTTTTAAAAAGCTAGACTCTTCAAAGAGGTAAAGAGACACATTTTACTTGAGTCTGCTCGTTTGATGGCATTCTTTGTTTATTCTTCCATGTGATCACTGCATTTGTTGTCCTATCTGAACAGACCTTGAACTGAATGGCTTCCAGGGGGCAGTTAAAAGTCAACCACATACTGGGGTCTGGAATCATAGAATTCCAACGGTGCAGAAGGAGACCATTTGGTCTACTGAACCTTCACCGACCACAGTTCCACCCAGGCCCTATCCTCGTAACCGCACGTATTTACCCTGCTATTCCCCCTGACACTAAGGGCGGTCATTTAACACCCACATATTTGACTGTAGGAAGAAATCAGAGCATGCACAGGAAACCCACACAGACACGGGGAGAATCCACACAATCACCCGAAGCTGGAATTGAACCCATGTCCTTGGCAATGTGAGGGAGCAGTGCTAACCACTGTGCCATTATGCATGACATGTAGGCCTGACTGGGTGAGGATGGTAGATTTTACCTCCCTACAGGAGGTAAAATCTACAGGGTAATGGCAAACCAGATGGATTTTTAAACAATAAATGATAACAACTTTATGGTCACCATTATTGTGACTGGCTTAATTCCAGATTTTGTGAATTAATTTAAATTCCACCAACTGCTTTGGTTGGGATTTGAGCCCATGCACACACAGAGAATTAGTATTGGTCACTGGATTACTAGTCCAGTGACATTGCCACTATTTCCCTGACTGATAGCTTTTTACAACAAACTAGAGCTAAGCATGAATAGATGATTTTGGTTATGTAGTTTGTCTGAAGTGAAAATTGAAATCTAAAGGTTGTGAATTTTGGAATTTCAAAAAATATTATTATACTATTAAGACAATTCTAATGTGTATGTGAATTCCAGATATTGTTTCAATTTTAATTAAAGTATCTTTTAATGTAATAAGAATAAAATATTATTTTCTTTATAAAGTCATGGCTTAAGTCTGAACTTCCTTCAGGAAAAGAGCCCATTAAATTAAAAATAAAAATAAATCATGTCTGGACAAAGTGGAAGTCCTCAAATTAAAGTATAAAATCTCTTTGCATGTATTTTTTAACCCTTGCATGCTTGTGACAGCTTTGTTAAAGAGCTATCCACATAATCCCATTGCCTTGCTTTTGCCTATAGCTTTGTTCTTTTTCATGTATGTTTGCACTACTCCATTAAAATTTATTTTGGTTTCTGCCTCCAATTTTCTATTTCTGAGACAATGTGATGTTTTCCTAAAAAAAATGTTCTAACTCCTCTCTTTGTTTTTTGGTGACTTGGAAAAAATTGTCTTTTGTTCACTGTCGCTGGGTCAAAATCCTGCCTCTTCCTTTGCTCTTTTTCATGTATGTTTGCACTACTCCTTTAAAATTTATTTTGGCTTCTGCCTCTAATTTTCTATTTCTGAGACAATGTGATGTTTTCCTAAAACAACATGTTCTAACTCCTCTCTTTGCTTTTTGGTGAAGATTTTGAAGTTGTGCCTTATAATTAACAATCTCATTGTTATTCGCCATAGGGGTGAATTTTACCATCCCACCCGCTACAGGAATCAGAGTGGAAAAGATCCGTTGATCTTGGGTGGGATTTTCTGGCTTCAGGGTGAACAAGGACAGAAAATCCCACTAATACAGTCATTAGGGCAGGGAAGGATGCCATTTGACCTATCAAATCAATGTTTTCTTTCTAAGAAGCAATCAATCCCATTCCCCTGCTCTATACTTGTAGCCCTAAAAATTTATTTCCTTGAAGTGGTCTTCCAGTTTAATTCATGAGTGAAGATAGTTTTCTATGCTTAAATTTATAATAATCCCATGTAACTACAAACACATCTATCAGGTCTTCCCTTAATCCTATTTTCAGAATGAAAAATGCTGCAGTTTGACTAACCTTTCTTCATAACTAAAGCTTATGTTTTTTGGTACCACCTCCCTAAATCCATTATATTCTCTTCCCATATTTTAATCATCATTCCTAAACAAGGTTGCCTATCTCTACATAAAAAATTCCAGCTATAGCAGAAACAATGATTTATAATTAGTTTAGCATTGCATCTTCCCTTTCACATTCAATGATCCTTTTTACAAAACAATCCCCTATACTTCTTTTTGTTTTAGAACTTTAAAATTAGCCTCTGTCTGTTCCTCTACTCCTTGTAAATTTTTTCCACGTATGTGACCTACTTTATCCTTTTCCAAATTATATCACTTGACTTTCAGCCATGTAAGCAGAGGGGAGAGTGACTGCTCTCGACATCAAGACAATATTTGGCCCAATATGACATCAAGGATCCGTAGCAAAACTGAAGTCAATGGGAATCAGGGGGAAAATTGATCCACTGGTCGGAGTTATACCTAGTACAAGGAAGATAATTTTTGATGTTGGAGGCCAAACATTTCAATCCCAGGATATTGCTTTGGGAGTTCCTCAGGATAGTGTCTTAGGCCCAAATATTTTCAGCCAGTTCATCAATGACCTTCTATCAATCAGAAGTGAAGATGTTTTATTGGCTGTTCACCACCATGTATACTGATCACCATCTTAAACATTCATTTCCTCCACTACTAGCGCTCAGTGGCAATAGTGCAGAGTTTCCCCAAGGCGCATTACAACAGCTCACTAAGTCTTCTTTGTCAGCATCTTTCAAACCCTTGATTTCTACTACCTTGAAGAACAAGAGCAGCAGATGCATAGGAAAATCACTACTTGCAAGTTCCCCTTCAAGCCATACGTGATCCTGACTTGGAAATAAATTGCCTTTTGTTTACTGTTGCTGGGTCAAAATCCTGGATCTTCCTTCCTAATAGCAACGTAGATGCACCTACACCAGATGGACTGCAGTGGTTCAAAAAGCCACTCATGTTCAATTAGCAATAGGTCAATAAATGTTGGCTCTGCCAGCAGTAATCACTTTTCATAAAAGCATGAAAAAACTAAGTATTATCTAATACTTACCTGGCCAACACCCCTAGCCCATCCCCTCTAGTAATCTCATCACCTTACACAATACGAAGCAAAAACCTGTGGATGCTGGAAATCTGAAATGAAAACAAAAAGTGCTAGAAATACTCGGCAGATCAGGTAGCATCTGTTGAGAAATAGCTGTTGTCGAGATAACCTTTCATCAGAACTGAAGAAAGGTACAAATGTATTAAGTTTTGAGTCGGTGGTGGGAGATGGGGAGGAGAAGGTAGTTGACAGGAAGAACAAAAGGGAATGTCTATGATAGGGTGGAGGGTGGCAAAGATTAAAAAACAAAATATTTCATGGTGTGGTGGTAATGGCTTTGGAAAAAACAAGATGCATCCAGGTGAGATGGGAATGACTACAAAGCAACCATCTGAATGCAACATCTTCTTCAGTTCTCAGCCTGAAGGCAGCTCAGTGTTATGAACTCTACTCGGGTAGACAAGAAGCCAGGCTCCTATTCCACCCTAGCCAGAACAGGAGTCAAACCCAGTGCTGTTAGAGGATCAGAAAGCTCATCTAGCTGGATGGCTGATTAGTGACGCAGAGTGATACCCCAGACTGGCTGAGGTTATTCATAAAAGCCTGCCTTCTCAACCTTGCCACGCATCTGAGATGTGGTGACCCCCTCTCCCACTGCCCCCTTTAGGTTAAAACACCACATGTCAGCTCTCTTACTCAAAAGGGGGAGTAGCCTATGGTTGTATGGGACAATGCCAATTTTACCTTTGTACCTGTTAGTACCAAGTTCACCCACATCACAGCCACCCAGCCTCCAGCTTCATCCCGAGGAATCCATGTTGCTGAAGATTTAAGGAATATTTGGTAAGACATATTTTAGAAATCAGCAGATAGAAAGAAAATGGAGTTCCAGATCAGCAAAAGAATAGAATCCATCTAAAATCCATTGGGAGCCTGAGAACCCAGACTGACCTTTACTGACCTACTTGAGGAACCATACCAGATTTTTGTTGCAGATGTTTGACCACACTTCGACTAGAGTGAAACTAGAGAAACCTACAACTGCAGGCAGTAAGCTATTGCAAACTGATCAACCTCCAATCTCTATTTCTTCAGCAGACCAAAAAAAATCTCAGGCTTGTGATGTTTCAAGACATCATGAAGAAAGCAACTAAAACAGTGAATTTCTGGATTTTTAAGACCTAAATGCAAATCAGTTTTTTTTTGTGTGTGTGTTTGCATATAGTATGTGTGTGTGCATTTGTATGTGAGTGGATACATTTTGGTGTTGAATCACAAACTTCTTTTTAAAAAAATCAATGAGAAATTCTGTCATTTGTCTGTTTTTGAAAGTGACAACACTCAAGAGAAAGTGATTAAAACACCTCTGTCTTCAGTCAGCCAACAGGGGGAACCATCAACCCTGTGCCTACCAGCACTTTTATATGCATATAGTCTGGAGCTACACTTAGTAATGGTCTTGGGTTCCAATTTCTCTTTCCATCATATGGCTGTCTGTTAAAAAAGAAATGGTGGCAATGATGGCACAGTGGTTAGCACTGCTGCCTCACAGCGCCAGGGTTCGATTCCCAGCTTGGGTCACTGTCTGTGTGGAGTTTCTCCCTGTGTCTACGTGGGTTTCCTCCAGGTGCTCCGGCTTCCTCTTGCAGTCCGAAAGACATGCTGGTTAGATGCATTGACCCAAGCAGGCTCCAGAAGATGGCATCTTGTGCATTTTCAAAGTAACTTCATAGCAGTGTTGATATAAACCTTATTTGTGACTAATAAGTAAACTTTAATATTTCGCACACTTAACACCTGCTATTTGTGTGGAAAGATTTACAAGTTGATGTTGTTTGGCCGCATTATGAATGCATCTTCCTTGGCCAAGTCCTGGGGTGGCATTTGAAATCAGACTTTCTGGTTCACAGACAAGGTTACTACACACTTTGGCCCAAGACGTCTGCTGAATACAGTATGAAAAGATAAAGAAAGAAAGGAGACAAGACCCATCTCACAAAAAAAAGTACTGAGAAATTTGGAGGCAAATATGCTGATCTAATATTGTTGAGCCCAGAAACTATAGAGTGCTGAGTGAAAAGGTGAGGCATTGTTCCTCATGTTTGAGTTAAACTTCAGTGGAAAACTGGAATAGGCCAAGGACAGAAAGGTCAGAGTGGGAGCAAAGTGGATCATTCAAATGGCACATAGTAGGAAGCTTGAGTCATGCTTGTGGACTGAGTGGAGGCATTCTGCAAAATGGTCACCTTAACATCCTTCTGCTGATGCAAGATTGAAACTCTGGGTCATGCTGCAGGACTAAGAGTCCCTGACCTTTCAAGTTTGCTGCAAGAATTTTTACTGACAGTGCACCATGGGCTGGGGTCCGCTGTGTTGGAGCCAGGAAATTGTGTGCTTATTGCAGTTGTTAGACTTTAGTGTAAGTAGCTCCCAGCAAACTATACTGTCAACAAGCCTGGCTGCTAGGGCCACAGTGAGAACCAGTAATGTCCCTTTTCCCTTGCCATTCTTTCCTCCACAATGAAAAAATTTCGTTGCTGAACTGTGGGTGATGGACTGATGGCGGGTTTGCCAGATCTTTCCCAGAACTCCATGTTTGAAACTCTCCAGCCAGGTTTTCACTCCTGTCATTGTACAGAAACAGCTCTTATCAAAAGTCATAAATAATATTCTATGTGACTGTAAGCCACCCCTCTTTCTCCATTTTTAAATGAATAAAATGGAGGACAAACTGCATGGTCTTAAGCTGTTGAACTCAGTGTTGATACTCGAGACTATAAAGTGCCTATCGAAAGGCAAGGCGCTGCATTGGGCTTCACTGGCACATTACAGCGGGCAATGGAAGGTATGAGGTGCTCTAATTAGGGATCTTTTGAATGTCAACAGTTTCAATCACTCACCGTCCTTGGACGTGCCTTCAGCTGCCATTGCCTTAAGATTCTTCTCTTCGCTTCCTTTTTTCTCCTTTAAGATGCTCCTTAAGCCCACCCTTTGATCAAGCTTTCTTCCCTAATATCTACTTATGTAGCTCAGTATCAGATTTTGCTTTAAAACGCTCCTGTGAAACAACTTGAGATGCTTCATTGTATTAGAGTGCAATATAAATTAAAATTACTGTTGATATTGTCACTGTTCAATTTCTTGTAAGTCACTGTTTGATATTGGGGACAATGGGGCAAATGTACTCACTTTGAGCAGGAGTTATCTTAAAATTGTGTGATTAATAAAGAAGGAATGATATGAAAATAATGGGTCTTTTGGCACTCGGTAAAGACAGAGTTAACCACACTGTAATACTCGTAACCTTTGTTTGTTGCTTGTTAAGCAGGGAGATTTAAGCCAATTTAAAGTATCACTGGGCTATTGAGTTAGAGGCTGACCTTAAAGAAGTAGTCAGTTTCTTCACTTCAACAAACCTAATTAACAGACATGCCAATTCAAACTGATTCATAGCTTGCAGCAAACTTTAATCAGTTGATAACAGTTCAAGAAAAAGAGTTCATTCAGCAAAACAGAAACTCATGGATTGACTGGTGTGAAATGGTGCTGAATCAAAGTCAGAACTATAATGAGAAGTTTCACTTGGTGGTATTGAAACAACTGTTGGTAAAGTAACAAAGTAAGAACTGCCATTCCATGGACAAATGGCTCAATTAATAACCATTATTGATAAGAGGTAACTCAGCTTAATTCTTCGTATGTGGAATGGGTTCATTCTGCACAAGTATGTAAGACAGAGTTGTATGAATTGCCACATGAAGAGAGTAAGATAAATGGACAGAAATTGGGTGATTGTAATGAGAATTTGGATGTAAACTTTTAGATTGGGATTTTCCAGTTCTCTGCAGTATGTTTTCTTGCAGCAGAGGTGGCTCACCATTGGCCCTGGTGAAGCGGGGGGGAGTAATTTTCTGGTCCTGCTAATGTCTATGTCATTTTTTGTGGCTCACCCATCCTATCGCTGGTGAATGTGTTGCAGGGCAGAGGTGGGTGGGAGGAAGTCGGGGAGTGCTTGAGGGGAGGGTTGCCTAGAAGATCCAGTCTATGGGAAGGGCTGTAAATCCCGTCCTTAATATACTGAGTTCATAATAATAATGTATTCAGCTCCCCGGCTATACATGATTAAGTCTAGTTGTACTATAAAAGTCTCAGTATGACTACAAGTGGTCAATTCTTAATAATGTCTGTGACATGGGGGACATTCTCTGGCTTTCCCTCAGCATTTTCCTCAGTGTGCTGCTCGCTGCTGGCAAGATCCTCTGGTCCTGCTGCTGTCAATGGTATTCCCATTGAAACCATCCCAATGCCATCAGGAAACACATGGGCAAGAACTGCGCTGCCAGTGAGAGCAGAGAATCCCACTGGTGTGAATGGCTGGAGAATTCCAGTCATGGTCTAGTTCATGTATAACAAACATAACTGATTTGAGGAGTAAGTTACTTGGGGCAGGGTGGGGCGTGGCGGTCAGTTAGCTCAGTTGCTGGACGGCTGGTTCACAATGCGGAATGACAGCGGGTTCAATTCTCCTACCTGCTGAGGTTATTCGCTTTCTCAACTCTGCCCTTTCACCTGAGGTGTGGTGATTTTCAAGTTAAATCACCACCAGCCAGTTCTGTCCCTCAAAAAGAGGGAGAGTAGCCTAAGGCTGTCTGGCAATTTGGAGACTTTTATTTCATTAAAGGTTATAATTAAGAACTGTTCTCTTAACACAATCTGATTGGATCTTGTTGTATATATTCACTTCTTGTTATATATGTATATATAACATTTGTTATATATATGTTCACTCCTTGTCTTCCAGAATTACTCTCTCCCATCCTCCCCGGTAATGCCACAGTCAGCAACTAGGACAAAGGCAGCTTCCAGATGTGCAAGTTAGGTGGATTGGCCATGCTAAATTGTCTCTTAGCGTTCCAAAGTGTGTAAATTAAATGGATTAGTCAAAAGGGTAAGGTGAGGGAGAGTTGGTGTAGGCTTGATGGACTGAATGTCCTCCAATAATCCATAAATCCTACACTGCCAACTCATCCTACAATCACTGCGGGTGCTGATAGGGAAAATGAACAAGGCCAAAGGCAAGGGAAGGTAGCTTGAAAAGGAACCCAAATCTTCGAACCTAAACAAATAATTGAAACTCATGACCTTTATTTGCAAAACATGTTTCAAACAAAGCTCAAACGTTTGCACTTGTAGAGCATGATTAACCCCCTGGGAAGGGAGATGGAGACCGTTAGTAAGCCGAGATTAGAAGGAGTTTATACAAGGTGACTGAAGGTGAAGGATTGGCTTTTGAAAGAATGGAGAGATGCTGTCTGTAATAAATGAGAATTCAGCCTGGCAGCTACCTCTGTATCCATGGGTTTTCAAGGATTGAAGTGTCTTGATTCACTTATTGCTTTCCTGAAGAAGTTAACAGCTAAGTTTTCAAAGTGACAAAAAAACCCAGTAATTTGATGCCAATGACGTTCTTTCAGAAAATCTGAAAGAATTCTATTAAAAAACTCATGTTTTCATCTGGAGAGTGGAATCAGATCATGTCTGTTAAAAATCACATCCCACCTCAGCCCACTGTTATTCAACAGCTCCCAATCTATTCTTGTTAGTGTCAATTTATTCCCAATAATTCAATTCTCTGCTTCAGAACTGCTTCTCTGTTTGCAAATGGAAGATGATTTTGGTTTCACTGAATTGATTCTACACAGCACTCGTTCATTCAGGTCCTACATCACTATGAGAGAGGGAAAATATAGGCACTCAGTGTATCTCTAAACCAAGGAGGAACAAATTTGCATTTAGACAGTTCCTTTAGTGGCTGAAGTATGTTACTGATTAAGCCTGGGATTTTCTCACCCTCGTAGAAAGCCTGCAGAAGAAGGTCATTCAGCCTATCAAGTCTGCACTAACTCTTACTCAGCTGATCCTGTAACCCCACTCATTTAGCCCACTAATCCTCCTAACCTATATATCTTGGGACACAATTTAGCACGAGCAATCAACCTAAGCTGCTCATCAGTGGACTTTGCACATCATTGTGGCGGGTCCCATCATTCGAGATTCAGCACCTCAGCCAAAGATTGGCAGGACCGGACAACCTTAGTGGCAGCAGGTGGGTGGGCAGGGCCACCCTAACTGTTTTTACTGAAATTACTGTTTTCATGTAGAAAGTGAGGCAACCAGTGTGAGAGCAGCAACTTCCAGCAATGTAATAATGACCTATTTTAGTAATAAGAAAATGGAATGCTGGAAAAGCAGTCCTGGCAGCATCCATTAGGAGACAAAGCAGAGTTAATATTTCGAGCCCTTTGAGTCTTCTTTGTTTTGTCCAGACATGAAAATTGCACTGTGTAATAATGCTGTCGCTGTTGGCTGTTATAAAATAATATGTAGCTTATTGTGTCGAAACAAATAGGGCTATATTTTGGCTCCTAACTCCATATAACAGAACAAAAGAAAGAAGATAATTTCAGCTACATTATAGATGGAAAGCTTTCATTTTTATATCCCAATCTCCACCCATTCTGAGCTTGATGTGTCTGACACAACAGTAAATAGTCCTCAAAACTCATTGTCTGTTTGTGGGCATGATTTGATTTCCAACCCATTGGCTTTAGAGCAATGCATATACTTGTATTGTAGAAAGGACATGCTACAGAGACTTTGGACATCTCTTCTCTTTTAATGAAGGAGCTGCAGTGTATGAGGAATGTTAAGATGAGAAGTGTGGAGGAATGATCAGTACGTAGTGAAGATACATCAGAGAATGTCACTGTGAGAGCTTATGGCATAATTAGAAAGTGTCACATTTCTTCATGTGTGATTAAGCAGTTAACCTATCAGAATTGAAATATTGATCGAATCTCAGGAACACAGCTTTATAAAAAAAAGCTAAGTGTACAATTTTGCTTACTTTTGGAAATAAAACAGTCAAGAGCATAGGCTCATTTGATTTATCTGAATCACATTGCACAAGAGGCCATTCAGCCCATTGAGTCTGCATTGATTTTCTGACAGAGTGTCTTATACAGATCCTCTCCCCCACCCATACCTGGAACCCCACACATTTCCCATGACTAATCCATCTAACGAATACATCTTGGGGCACTAAAGAGCAAATTAACATGGCCAATCCACCCAACCTGGATATCCTTAGACTGGAGGAGAAATGCAGATGAAAGCCAGGCGGACACAGGGAGAATGTCTATGTGAAGTTTGCACAATCACCCAAGGCAGGAATTGAACCTGGGTCCATGGCACTGTGAGGCACTGTGCCACCATGCAAGATGAGAATAAGAGGATGAAGTGTTGCAAGTATTTGACACCATCCATCTTTTTTACTATTGAAATTCAAAGTCCAGCTTGTATCGTTGGGTTGCAGATCTGCCAACTTTGAGAAGACCTAAAATGATCTAGTGTAGATACACAAGTGATTCCTTATTGGTTACCTATCCACATCCCAGAATGCCAATGTCTTACACCAATTGGCAAGCTAAATTGCAAGGCTGGCTTGTGTGGGGAAATGGACAGGTTTCAGGTTGGGGTTAGAGAAAATAAAGAAGGCTTTGCTCTGTGTTGTACCAGAATTGATGCATTTGCTGAGTGCCATATGTAACATGCTCCATCTTTAGCAATAGCAGGCCTCAAGTTGAAAAATATCATCTGAATGTGCCAAATATGTGTAAGAAGGGCAAGAAAGAATGATGGGTTGGAAGAAGGTTGCAAACACATGAGCAGATGAAACTGATAGGGCTGAATCGTCCAACTAATTTGTCAAATGTGTCCCATTGCATCATGAATTGGGCATCATAACAAAATGCTCAATCCCTTTCTCCACTTCATAATCATATAATCTCCTGGAAGAGGGAAACAAAGGCACAAAACAAATGAGGATCAATAAGAAGGAAAATGCAGTGGAAAATTCCTTTCCAATCCCCTCAGGTGATCAAAACCAATTTAGGAGGTCACACAGACCAAAGCATTTTCTCCACAGATACTTCTATATAATGTGAAGGCTCTATCAGTGTAATGCATAATAAAATTATGTTTGGTTTTTAAGAACAGATTCATAGTTTTATTCTACATGGCTTACATGGGAATGCTTACTGACTCATGTCATTATTTATTGAAAACACAATTTAACTTTTCTGCAATCATAATTTAGCAGATTCCTCTTCTCCGGGTGCTCCGGTTTCCTCCCACATTCCAAGGACATGCTCTGAGGCTAATTGGCAAAACAAATTCTCCCTAAATTGTCTCAAATTTGGTTTTTAATCCATAGATCTATAAACATGGACAGGGATCACGGGTAGAGATGGGAACATCGGGGTGGCGGCACGGGCTCGTTGGGCCGAAGGGCCTGTTTCCCGTGCTGTTTTATTCTTTGTTCTTTGAATAGTCTGCATTAGGTTTCCTTTCTTTTTCTTTCAAGAGTCTGATATTTGATTTACAGGCTTCACAGAGATATCTGCTTCAATTCTCAGCTTGTTACTTATGAATATTCTCTGAATGACATTTTCTCACTGACTCTTGAACCACTGGGAACTTATACTATTTGTGGGTAAAAATGAGGAACCTTCTGTTACAGGGAGTGTTCTAAGCATCATTTAACTCTGTAAAGAGCAATCATCCCCATAGCAAAGTGTCTGCTACTGTGCCTTGTTTTGTTTTAAGCAGACCTGATTGTTATATATTTAAGTGGTTGCATGATTGTATTAAAAACAGGGCACATGACTTGATCATGAGGTCATTGGGTTGCTTCACAGGCTTTTGTCTTAGTTTCATTTTCTGTTTTTGCAGAGAATACTTCTTTCAATAAACATGTTGTGTGTTATTTTTAACCTATGTATGCAACGCATATCTTTTTCTTTTTGT
Source organism: Sphyrna mokarran (assembly GCA_024679065.1). Taxonomy (NCBI): domain Eukaryota; kingdom Metazoa; phylum Chordata; class Chondrichthyes; order Carcharhiniformes; family Carcharhinidae; genus Sphyrna; species Sphyrna mokarran. The sequence continues at coordinate 71,778,613 of JAGIQG010000008.1, read as the reverse complement.
GTAAAACCCACAACCCCCAACATAGTTTGGACATTATACTGATCACTGCTAGACAGATTTTCAAACTGTCACACAGATTTTTGCCAGATCAAGATGCTTTCTGCCTTTAGACAAGACTATTGCTGTGCTCCAAACACATTTCAGGCCAAGCTGTAACACATGACATTCATTTTCAGAAATGGACCTTATGTGACAAAGAATTTGGACTCTCTTACTATTCACACCAGTTGTACAGAATATCAAAATGGATCAAATCATTTTCCCTTCAATTCCCTGGTAGAGAGTTCCAATGGAACAAAACTCTTCCCATAAAATAGAATTACAAGGAGTCAAGCTCCTGTCATTTCCATTGCATGGAATTCCAATTGATCTAGCCCCATCTCTTTCACTCTTTTTGTAGGTTTGATGCAAGTGAAATTAAAGAATTCATTTTCTAATCTGTGCAGTTTTTGATGTTGAACACAACTAAATGAGATTCATCCAAATGCCACCAGGTATGCCAGGACATTTTAGAAATCTAGTTGGTTTGTGTAAAATATGGACCAAGATTGATAGTTTCTGTTCTGAGGAGAAATTGAGTAGGCTAAGGAAGAAATCAGTATAAATGAACCATTTACCAGCAGTTAATAGAAATGCTGATGCAGGAAGAACATGTGCAGCATTGTTCAAATTTTGTGAACCTTTCTCAGATTTCATAGAGACTTGTTGAGAGAAAATCGAAGTCATCTTGGAACATTTATTAAATGTATCAATCCACATCCCATTTCCTACTCTGAGGTGTACTTCATCCACAATAAACTCCCTGTTCATACATTACTCATAACAAAAAGCATGTGGCAACAGAGGTATTGAAATATTACAAGTACCCACTGCCCACTTAGGAAAACTGCCATCTAAACCCAGTTCCCACCGGCTCAGAAGCCAGGGTTTTGCCTGAAGTCCTGCTTCTGCTACAGCAGATGCAAGCTGGAATTCTCCGAATTTGTTCACAGCTGGTCAGAAAATTCTCCGCTCTGTGCAGTGAATAGAGATTTGGATGAGTGGTAAATTCTCTGTCTCATTGGTAGCAGTAGAGGGATGTACAAGAAAGGAAAATTCCAGCCATAATATTTGTGTCGGTATCAACTTCAAAAGATGTACTGAATCAAAATTCCACAAGGCCCATTTCCCCTCATAACTCTGCTGGGAATCTGTGGATAAACCCAAAGAGCCATGGGCACTTTTTGCTCTGGGATATTTGTTGCTTCTCGGGGCTACTCAATGCCACATAAGGGCAGAACATCAGTCGATTCTCTGCAAGGTAAATGACAGGTAAGAGTCTAGATAGAATAGGGACATTGTGAGGTAGGAGGAGAGCCTGTGATTCCAGATCCACTGTCAATTACGAGCTCTTCATCCCATATAAACCCTCTTCTTCATACACTTCCTCTTGCTGAACATTGTCATCTACACCAGCAGTTGAAACCCTCATGCATGTCTTTAGCATTTTCAGATTCATTTATTCCAGTGACCTTTGGGCTGACTATCCACTCCTCTTTTGATCTGTAAATGTCAGATCATTCTGTAACTCTGCTGCTCAAATTGTATCCTACAGTAAATCTCATGCACTCTGTACTGCTTATCAACCCAAACCACTGTTGGTTACTTTAACAGCTCCAAACTGAAATTCTCACTCATGTTTCAATCTGTTCACGAATTCATCACATCCTATCTCTCTAACCTCCTTTAGCACAACATACTCTCAGGTGTAAAACTTCCAATGCTTGGCTTCTTTGCCACATTTTCTATCCCTAAACTTTTCACTCCTCCATCTCTCCTGGTAATGCAGAGGAAATCCTGGATTTTGATGGATGTTGTGGCATTTTAACTCCACAATGTGCATGTTCTGGCCCTGATATTTTCCACACCCAGAATAGGGTGGCACGGTAGCACAGTGGTTAGCACTGCTGCTTCACAGTTCCAGGGACCTGGGTTCGATTCCTTGCTTGGGTCACTCTCTATGTGGAGTTCGCACAAAATCTTCATGTCTCCGTGGGTTTCCTCCAGGTGCTCCGGTTTCCTCCCACAATCCAAAGATGTGCGGTTTAGGTTGATTGGTCATGCTAAAAATTGCCCCTTAGATGCATAGGGTGGAAAGATTAGTGGATAAATATGCAGGGATATGGAGGTAGGGCCTGGGTGGGATTGTAGCCAGTGGAGACTCAATGGGTCAAATAGCCTCTTTCTAGAATGCAGCTTGATGACTTGGCATCCAGTCAGACAGGGAACACTCTAGTCCAAAGAAATAGTGTGATCTCTGACTCGGGGAAATGGGGAAAGGATGCTGTCTGATCCTGAAGGAGGATCTGATCTACTTGTGGGAAGATGGTGTGATCCATACCTCCATCAGGGGTTCAAGAGAAGGTTTTAAGCCTCCTGAACATATTTAAAATGCCAACCTGCTTCCAGGTGTGGTTCCCACCTCTTGTCCCACCTCATTAAAACCTGGAGGCAGGTGGGTTGGAGTCAGATTCCTGAGTGATGTTTGCCCATTTAAGCCCCACCTGTACCCAATCCTACCCATTCAACCCATGTTCAAATTCCCCTCCTTCAAATATATTCATCTCTTGCTTGATGTTGAAAAGGTTTGCAATGTTTAGCCACAAAAGGCTTTATATAAAGGGAAGGTGTTGTGTCTTTCTTCAGGGAAGGAAACCTGCCACGTTAATTGAATTTGGTGGATGTGGCCATCTAGCCCACATTACATAAATATTTTTCTGTGTGTCGAAGCAAACCACTGAATTGTAAAATAAAACACAACGTCTGAGTAACTAGGGATCATGCCAAGTCTTACATTGTATTGAGCTCCATTGTAACCACCTTCTTATTCAGTATTATTTATAACTGCTAACTATCCTGTCACATTTCATTCACCTCTATTCTAGAGAATTAAATGGACAATATCCAATCAGTTCCAGTTCATTTCCCTACATTGGATACCTTATCCATGTACAATGCATAAATGTGTAATACTGATTCAGGCAGCACATAATTATTCCTGATTTATACTTGCTTTGCGTGCTTAAGATTGTCAATCGAGCGGCTCAAATGTCATTTTTGCACTAAGGACTCTATGCAGAAGGCTGCACGCCATAAAAGCTTCATTATTTGGATGCATTTATATGCAGGGATTCTCATTTATGAAGTATCATTCACAATGTCCCAAAGTACTTCACAAAAATGGAAGTACTCTTGAAGTGCAATCACTGTTGTAGCACAGGAAGCCTGGCAGCCCATTTTCACCTGGGGAGCTCCCACACACAACACTGAGATGTAAAACTAAATAATCTGTTTTAATGATATTGGCTGTGGGATAAATATGGCCAGGGCATGGGGGTGGCGGGGGGGAGTGGGAAGGGCAATGATCTCCACTGCTCTTAGATTCATAAAATCCCTATAGTGCAAAAGGAGGGCATTCAACTCATCGTGTCTGCACTGACCACAATCCAATCCAGGCCCTATTTCCATAATCCCACATATTTATCCTGCTAATCCCTCTGACACTAAGGGACAATTTAGCATGGTCGATCAATCTAACTCACACATTTTTGGATTGTAGGTGGAAACCAGAACATCCAAAGGAAACCCATGCAGACATGGGGAGAATGTGCAAACTCCACACAGACAGTGCCCAAGGCCGGAATTGAACCCGGGTCCCTGGTGCTGTGAGGCAGCAGTGCTAACCACAGTGCCACTGTGCTGCCCCTCTTTGATATAGTACCATGGGATCTATTTGAGAGGTCAAATAGAATGTTGACTTTGTGTCCCATTTGAAAGACTCAGTCATTCATATCAACCAGCCTACAATTTCCATTCAAAATAATGGCAAAGTTTAATGTGAATATGGTTATTAATGTTTAATCATAGAATCGTGGAACCCTATAGTGCAGAAAGAGGCCATTCGGCCCATTGAGTCTGCATCGACCTCAATCCCACCTACACAATACCTACACATAATATGCCCATGTTTCCTGGAATTCCAGTCAGAATTTGTTGTTACTACGGAAATGAAAGAAGTCTTATCAAAGTCACAAATGATATTCCATGTGATTGTGACAAGAGTAAACCTTTCCCCTATGTCCTTCTCACCCAATTTTCCTCCCATCATGCTCTATCTTTGGCCAGCTGGGTGAGATGTCTCTTGCCTGGTTCCATTCTTGTCTGGCTAATTGTAGCCAGGGAACCACCGCATTGGCTTATCTCCCATCTCTGCTGTCCCTGAAGGACCTATCTTCCCAGTATTCTGTGGCACAGCACTCTTCAGATTCTGGAGTTGCACTCACTTCTCTCTCGCCAGGCACCTTCTATTGGAACAGTCAACAAAGACACTCACTCACTTTTTGCTATCTCACACTCACTTATCACAGTCACCCTCCACAAATGTTTGCCTTCTCTCCTCTTGCTACACATGTTGGGGATTCTTGTCTCCTTCGAGCTACATTTCTGTGTCCATCCACTCTATTGAATTGCTGAGGAGAAGGTAGCAACTGCTGCTCTTGCTCCTGATGCTGTTGATCTTCCTCTTATTCCTCATCAGAGATCCAAAGTATAACTACATAAACTACAGCCAAGTTGCAGAATCACAGTCCAGGACAAGGAAATTGATCAAGGAGATAGAAATCATTGTTAAGCAGTGAAAACACATTCTGCGAAGAAGTGCTGTGAGCACTAATCTCTCAGCTGGGTTAGGCTGCAATTATTCAGTTTCACTCTTTGAAGGTTTTCTTGTCTGCCGCTTTCACAGAATGAAGACTCTTTGCTGTGCTTCCAACCGTATCAATCCACAATGCTTGGGGAATCTGTGCGCTGGATGCTAAATGGGTGGCAATGTGACATTGTGATTAGCACTGCTGCTTCACAATACCAGAGACCTGGGTTCGATTCCCGGCTTGGATGACTGTCTGTGTGGACTTTGTATGTTATCTCCATGTCTGGTTTCCTCTGGGTGCTCTGGTTTCATAGAACATAGAACAATACAGCACAAACAGGCCCTTCAGCCCACGAGTTGCGCCGATCACATCTACCAATCCACAGACCTATCTATAACCCCTATCCTATTCTTTTCCATATACTCATCCAGAAGTCTCTTAAAAGACCCCAGTGAGTTTGCCTCAACAACCTCCGACGGCAGTCGGTTCCATTCACTCACCACCCTCTGAGTGAAAAACCTACCCCTGACGTCTCCTTTGTATTTGCTTCCCTGCACCTTAAATCTGTGTCCTCTCGTAGTGACCATTTCAGCTCGGGGAAATAGTCTCTGAGAGTCCACCCTATCTATTCCTCTCAACATTTTATAAACCTCTATCAGGTCGCCTCTCAACCTACGTCTCTCCAGTGAGAAGAGTCCCAGCTCCCTCAACCTATCTTCATAAGGCCTGCCTCCCAATCCAGGCAGCATCCTTGTAAATCTCCTCTGAACCCTCTCAATAGCCTCTACATCCTTCCTATAATGAGGCGACCAGAACTGCGCACAATACTCCAACTGGGGTCTGACAAGAGTCTTATAGAGCTGCATCACTACCTCCTGACTCCTAAACTCTATTCCTCGATTAATGAAGGCCAGTACACCATACGCCTTCTTGACCACTTCCTCCACCTGTGAGGCTGATTTAAGAGTCCTATGGACCCGGACCCCGAGATCCTTCTGCTCTACAACACAGCTAAGACTCCTACCCCTTATATTGTACTCCTTCATCCCATTATTCCTGCCAAAATGGACCACTACACATTTATCTGCGTTGAAGTCCATCTGCCACTTCTCCGCCCAGTCTTGCATCCTGTCTATGTCCCGCTGCAACTTTTGGCATCTCTCCAGACCATCCACAACACCACCGACCTTTGTATCGTCGGCGAACTTGCTAACCCATCCCTCCACTTCCTCATCCAGGTCATTTATGAAAATGACAAACAGCAGGGGTCCCAGAACAGATCCCTGGGGCACTCCACTGGTTACCGACCTCCATACAGAACAAGCCCCATTCATAACCACTCTCTGCTTTCTGCCGGCAAGCCAGTTCTGGATCCACAAGGCCAAAGCCCCTTGGATCCCATGCCTTCTCACCTTCTCCAGAAGCCTTGCATGGGGGACCTTATCAAACGCCTTACTAAAGTCCATGTACACTACGTCCACCGCCCTTCCTTCGTCAATGTGTTCAGTCACATTTTCGAAGAACTCAACTAGGCTCGTAAGGCATGACCTGCCCTTGACAAAACCATGCTGACTATTTCTAATCAGTCCAAACTTCTCCAAATGTTCATATATCTTATCCCTCAGAAGCCTCTCCATCAGCTTACCAACCACTGAAGTCAAACTCACCGGTCGGTAATTTCCTGGACTATCCCTGTTCCCTTTCTTAAAGATAGGAACCACATCCGCAATCCTCCAATCCTCCGGAACCTCTCCCGTTTCCATGGACGACGCAAAGATCATCGCCAGGGGCTCTGCAACCATTTCCCTCACCTCCCACAATAACCTGGGGTACATCCCATCCAGTCCCAGCGACTTGTCTATCTTGATAGAATTTAATAGGTCTAACACATCCTCTTTCCTAACATCCACATACTCAATCTTTTCCGTATGCCTCAAACCAGCAGTGCAATCTCCCAGTTCACTTTCCACTGTGAATACTGAGGCAAAGTACTCATTAAGCACCTCTGCCATTTCTTCCGGATTCACAGACTTTTCCTCCTTCACCTTTTATAGGCCCTATCCCTTCTCTTATCCTTTTACTTTTGACATATTTGTAGAAGGCCTTGGGATTCTCCTTAATCTTACCTGCCAAGGCCTTCTCATGATCCCTTCTGGCTCTCCTAATTTCCTTTTAAAGTTCCCTTCTACACACCTTATACTCCTCTAGATCCCTAACATCCCCTAGTTCTCTGAACCTTTTATATACCTTTTTTTCCTTCCTAACCAGGTTCACCACTACCTTCATGCACCACGGTTCCCGCGTCCTACCAGAACCTCCTTGACTCCTCGGAACGTTGTCTTGCAGTGCCCCAGACAAACATTCCTTGAAAAACCGCCACTTTCCTTCTGTACTCTTCCCCAAGAACACCTCCTTCCAGTTTATGCGTCCAATTACCTGCCTAATGTTTTCATATTTCCCCTTACTCCAGACATACACCTTCCTAGCCTGCCTGATCCTATCTCTTTCCATCGCTATCGTGAAAGAGATAGAATTATGATCTCCATTCCCAGGAATGTTTCCTTGTCATATTCCAAAGATGTGAGGGTTAGGTGGATTGGCCATGCTAAAATTGTCCCTTATTATCGGGGGACTAGCTAGGGTGAATACGTAGGGTTATTGAGATATGGTCTGCATGGGATTGTGGTTGTGCAAACCTGATGATCTCCTTCTGCACTGTAGGTTTCTATGATTCTATAAAGCCAGATTCAGGATTAAATGCTGAGTTAAATGGGAGTTTCCCATTCACTGCCTGGGTTAAATTTGAAAGTGGGAAGTATCATGCTAGGACTACAATCTGATTTCACTTACCAGGACTTTAACCTTCAATCTGTACCCACACCTGAACTCCCCCAACCTGGCAGTTAACATTCTGCCCTTTATTTCTCTTTCTGTACCTGATTTAACTTTAATGCACTCTGCTTCATTCTCCGTCATTTTCCTGCTTCTTTCTCAATTCTGCAATTAATTGGCTAAGGCAGTAGACTGTTGGTCCTGTAGTCCGAGGTTAAATAATTCCAATCTGATACTAAATATGGTCACAACTTATTCACTTACTGTTTGACAACAAATCTTAACATTGCTCTTAGTGTACATAGTGTTCAACAATTGTGTAACAAAAAAAAGAAAAAGTTAACCTTTTGTTTCCTCGGATTGGGAATTCACATTATGAATTCACATTATGAATCCACATCTTGCTCCTTTGTGTGACTGAGCAGCCTAAAATTCCATTCTTATAGTGTACCATCCTTATACACACATTGTTCTTAGCTACATGTGTAGGTGTCCTTTCTCAGAATCCGAACTCTCTTAGTACTTGTTCTCATCCTTGTTGTATGAACAAGCTTTTGTTTAGAAGTATTCTTTTTATCAATAGATTAATTTGAACATTCGTCTTTTTTGGCTGTTTATGTGTTTATGCTTAATCCAATTTCTATAAATGTGAGCTGATATTTATATATATTAATAAGAATAACCCAAAAACTCAGTGGCTTATCTAATAATGTGAATCTAAATATTAGTTTTTCCATGCTTTAAACATATAAAATCTTACAGGTAATTCACTCAGGTCCCAGATGTCTTATTATCCCTATTATCAGCCTGCAACTCCAGTGACTTATAGGTCAAACTCTCTTCAAGCTAAAGATTGAAGGCAGAGATCTAATGGAGTGCGCCTGGATCCACTACAGGTCCACAGCAGACACCATCTCCTTAGCCCTACACTCAACCCTAGAACAACCAAATAACAAGGACACCTATGTCAGACTCCAATTTATTGACTACAGCTCAGCATTCAACACTATTATTTCCATAAAATTGCTGGGGCCTTGAGAGAAATCTTTGTATTCTCACTGGCTACACGGGAGGTCCAGAGGATTGGAAAATAGCCAATGTTGTTCCGTTGTTTAAGAAGGGTAGTAAGAATAATCCAGGTAATTACAGGCCGATGATCCTTACAACAGTGGTAGGGAAATTATTGAAGAAGATTCTTCGAGATAGGATTTATTCCCACTTGGAAATATTATTTATTATTATTAATGTATTAGTGAGAGGCAACATGGTTTTGTAAGGGAGGTTGTGCCTCACAAACTTGATCAAGTTATTCAAAGAAGTAATGAAGATGATTAATAAGGGTAGGGCAGTGGTTATGTGGCCTTTAGTAAGGTCTTTGTCTACATGGCCTTCAGTAAGGCCTTTAACAAACTCCCTCAGAGCAGACTGGTGCAGAAGGTGAAGTTGTATGGGGTCAGAGGTGAAATGGCAAGGTGGATACAAAACTGGCGCAATCAAAGAAGAAAGAGGATAGCACTGGAAGGGTACGTTTCTGAGTAGAGGGCTGTGACAAATGGCATTCCTCAGCGATCAGTACTGGGACCTTTGCTGTTTGTAATATATATATAAATGATTTGGAGGAAAATGTAACTGGATTGATTAGTAAGTTTGCAGCTGACACAAAGGTTGGTAGATTTATAGATAGTGATGAGAACCATTAGTGGGTATAGATCAGTTGGAGACTTGGGCAAAGAGGTGGCAGGTGGAATTTAAGCTGGACAAAAATGAGGTAATGCATTTTGGAAAGTCTAATATAAATAGGAAAAATACAATAAATTGCAGAACCCTTATTGAGTATTGATAGGCAAAGGGACTTGGGTGTACAGGTACACAAGTCCCTGAAAGTGGCAACGCAGGTGAAGAAGGTAGTCAAGAAGGCATACAGCATGCTTGCCTTCATCAGCCAGGCCACTGAGTTTAAAAACTGGCAAGTCATGTTGCAGCTTTATAGAACCTTAGTTAGGCCGCACTTGGAATATAATGTTCAATTCTGGTCACCACACTACCAGAAGGATGCGGAGGCTTTGGAGAGGGGACTGAAAGGATTTACCAGGATGTTGCCTGGTACAGAGGGCATTAGCTATGAGAAGATGTTGGAGAAACTTGGTTTGTTCTCACTGGAACGACAGAGGTTGAGGGATGACCTGATAGAGGTCTACATGATTATGAGAGGTATGGATAGAGTGGATAGTCAGAAGCATTTTGCCAGGGTAGAACAGTCAATTACTAGGAAGTATTGGTTTAAGGTGCGAGGGTAAGGTTTAAAGGTGATGTACAAGGCAGATGTTTTACCCAGAAGTTGTTGGGTGCCTGGAAATCATTGCCAGGGGAGTCTTTTTAGTGACTTTTAAGGGGCGTCTTGACAAGTACAAAAATAGGATGGGAATAGAGGGATATGATCCCTGGAAGGATAAGAGGTTTTTGTTAAGTTGGGTAGCATGGTCAGTGCAGGCTTGGAGGGCCAAAGAGCCTGTTCCTGTGTTGTTATTTTCTTTATTCTTTGAAATTCATCTGCAAATTTTCATGGCCTGGGCCTCGGCTCCTCCCTCTGTGAGACTGCACCCTAAAATTCCTAACTCACAGACCACAATCAGTAAGGATAGGCAACAACACCTTCTCCACAATCATCCTCGACACTGGTGCCCCAAAAGATTGTATTCTCAGCTCCCTACTACACTCCTCATACGCCTATGGTAATGAGGCCAAATTCCCCTCCAATTTGATTTTCAAGTTTGCTGACAACACCACCGTAGTGGGTCAGATCTCAAACAAGGACAAGACAGAATAGAGGAATGAGATCGAGAATCTGGTGAACTAGCGTGGAAACAATAATCTCTCTGTCAATGTCAACAAAACGAAGGGGGTTGTCATCGATTTCAGGAAGTGCAAAGGAGAACATGACCCTGTCAATATCAACAGGGATGGAATAGAAAGATACGAGAGACTCAAGTTTTTAAGTATCCAGATCACCAACAATCTGTCCTAGTCCCCGCTTGCTGACACTATTGTTAAGAAAGCCCACCAACACCTTTACTTTCTCAGGAGATAAGGAAATTTGGCATGTTCACTACAACGCTCACCAACTTCTATAGATGCACCATATAAAGCTTTCTTTCTGGTTATATCACAGCTTGGTATGGCTCCTGCTCTGCCCAAGACCACAAGGACCTACAAAAGGTCCTGAATGTAACCCAAACCATCATGCAAACCAGCTTCCTATCCATTGATTCTGTCTACACTCCTTGCTGCCTCCGCAAATCAGCCAACATAATTAAGGACCCACATACCCCGGACATTCTCACTTCCACCTTCTTCCTTTGGGTAAAAGATTCAAAAGTCTGAGGTCACATATCAACCGACTCAAGAACAACTTCTTTCCTGCTGTTGTCAAACTCTTGAATGGACTTACCTTGCATTAAGTTGATCGTTCTCTGTAACCTTGCTATGAATGTAACACTACATTCTGCACTCTCTCGTTTTCTTCTCTATGAATGATATGTTTTGTCTGTATAGCACAAGAAACAATACTTTACACTGTATGTTAATACAGGTGACAATAATAAATCAAACCAAATCAAATCAAATCAAATGGGAGTTCTGTTTCAGGAAATTCTGGACCCATTTTCTGACAATCTTTCATTGAAGTTGAGGCAGTCAATTGTGAAAGGCTGTGAAGAAATTCCCACTGATAATTGTTGCATGGGCAGTTGCAGACCATTTTAAAAGTGAAAAGCTACTTGTTGGGATGCACGTCACAATGATGCCAAAGGTGGTGAGCATTTTGTTGCCTCATTACATCTAACACAACACATTACACAGTAAATCGTTACTGTCACTCTGCTGCAGGACAATGATGATGAATGGAGGAGGTGGACCACTTGCCCATTGTCTCAGCAACAACATTTTGCATTTGCCAGTGGTTTGAGTGATGCCATCAATAGCATTCACTATTTACTGGAGTAATTAGACACAACAGCTACACTCCGACATGTAATGCATTGTAATGAATAAGGTGCATGTCATTTCCAAGCAATCAGAACATTAACTGTGTTGTCTTTACACATTAAAAATGCAAAAGCAAATTTTGAAAGTTTCTTTATATTAATTACACACATATATATGCATTTTATTATGTAAAGTGCATGCATGTATAAGTTCAAAGATGTGTGTGTTAAGTTGATTGGTGGTGCTAAATTGCCCCTTAGTGTCCCAAGGTATGTAGGTTAGATGATTAGCAGGGTAAATACATGGGGATAGGGGCTGGGTGGAATTGTTTTCATTGTAGACTCAATGGGCCGAATGGCCTCCTTCTGCACTCTAGGGATTCTATGACTATGATTCTAGGATGTACTTTCATTTCCTCAAAGTGAGAGCACTACTTTGCTACGTTAGGGAGCACCTACACCAGATTTGATAAGTTTGTGAAACGTTTCAGTTGCAAAGACGCTGGACAGTCTGGTCATTAAAAAGAGAGTAGTGTTATGCTCCATTGTTATTATCATTTCCATCCTTTGTAAGTTTTTTTTGTTCTCTTCATGAATTTTTTACGTGGTCCACTACAATTCCTCTAGCTTCCTTCAGAACTTCCAGCTAAATTGTTCCTTCACTAAATATCAGTTAATAGTCCAGTCTATCCTCCACAATTAACCTCTCACTCACAAAGGTTCTTTCACAGCAGATACAGAAGTATCAGGACAGCTTTGAGATACAGAAGAATGCACTACCAGAAAACTTTGACAGCAATTGCCAACATTTACATTCAATAGCATTTATTTTGTGTGCATTTGACATCAATCATTTAGCCATTGTTTGATATAATTTGTGCTAAAAAGCAAATATTTAATTATCATTTGACATAATGGGGGGAATTTTTCTGTCTCACCTGCCGTGGCAATTGTAGTGGATGGAGTGGGGGGCGGGGAGCGGTGAGGGGGGGTCGATGGTGCAAAAATCTGTTGACCTCAGACAGAATTTTCCTGTTTTGGAATGAGCACAGCCAGGAAATCCTGCATGTTGCAGTCAACTGAGATCATTATCATTAATTGCCACAACAAACAAACATTTTCGATTAGTAACATTACTTACCTTAAGCAATCTGACACCAGAAATATCATAGAGCTTGTTCTGCATATTTTTAAAATTCCTATAGCTTCAAACATCCTAAAACTGGAGGAGTGGGTGTAAGGCCAAATGTGGAGGGAAATTACTCTCAAAACTGCAGATGGGAGGAGGTGAATGGTGGTTGTGAGAGGAGATCGGGAAAGGTAGTGAGGAGAAAGAAGAATGATGAGAATAGATTGGATATGGGGAGCATAGTGAGGGAGGCAGCAGACACACTATTGAATTGCCCTGTGCCCTGCATGGTTTTTCCCAGGGCACCAATTAATGACTTAATAAAATAAATTAAGGACTCATGGGGAGTTAGATCTCTATGGTTTTATGGCCATTACGAATGTTATCGTTTTAATGAATTTTGTGGCTCTCAGGGAACTTATGGTCTTTCTATAGTAGAAAAATTTTGGGGGCTATATTTTAAAATTTAATATATTCAGATATTGTTTAAGTAACTAACTTCCTTGTATTTTTCACAAGTTGCCGATTTAATGTCAATGAGCACCTTTAGTGCCTTTAACTGCATTTGATGCCTTTAAGCTTTTGATAGTATTTGCTGTAAGAGATGGCAGAATGCTGCTAACTATATCAGAAACTCATTTCAAATTAAAATGTTGAATTTTGAGCACATTTGAATGAAAACGCACTGTCAAAATCTTCTGGTGGGGCATAAGAAATGGAATCATGGGGAGACCAGTTGGCCCTTTTAGCCTATTTCACTATTTAACCTCAATTCCACTTTCCCATATGATCTTCCACCTTTTCTTCTCTTAACTGCACCCCCCAAAACTATCAACCGCTGTCTTGATTGTACTCAACGACATAATTCTCTTGGTGGAAAAGTCCAAATGTTCACAACCCTTCAATGAAGATCTTTCCTCTCTTCTCCATCTTAAATGAGTGACCTTTAATTCTGAGTCTGAAACCTTGTGTTTTAGATTCGGGGAAACATTTTCTCAGCATCTATCCTGTCAACTTAAGATACATGTTTCTATGTGGTCAATTCTCATTCTTCTAAACTTCAGGGAATATGTCTACTCAATCTTTCCTCCCAGGACAACATCTTCATCCCAAAACTCAGTCTAGTTACACTATTACAAAAGCAAATATTTCCTTTCTCAGCCGAGGAGGCCAAATCTACATGTATTTTTCCAGTCTTATCAATTCCTCATATAATTGTTGTAAGACAATTTTACTTTTATACTCCAATTAGTTCTAACAAAGACTACGATTTGCCATCCTAATTGCTTGCTGTATCTCCATATTAATTTTCTGCACTTCATATACAAAGACATAAGTCTTTTTGTATACAAACATTTCTCAGTCCTTCACCAGACAAAACACAGATTGTTCTTCTGTTTTTATTTGCTTTTGTACAGGAGCATCAGTCACATTCTTACCCTGCCCATGCTTCCATTGAACCAGATATCCACTCTGAAAGCTGATACTATTTGTAGCCATGCTTGGATGTCTGTACTGGTGAGACCAATCAAAAATTCTTTGTTTGGAGATGATAGGCAATTGACAGTATTGATGTTGTTGTTAGCTTACGATGTGGACAGTCCATCCTGTTCGGTATCTCCCACCACCAATACGCAGTTTCCCCGGATTTGATCCTTTTCCCGAAATCTTGCCAGGCCTACTTGTGATTTCAGACTCTGAGGATTTTAACTGTAACAGACTTGTAACCTTAAAACAAATATAAATTGGTACAAATCTATTATCTGTTTTACTGCACTCTTGAAAATAACTGACCTACAAAGAATCTGTTTTCTGTTTAAAATTCAGCTGAACTACTGATTTATCAAAAGAAACAGGAAGCAAACTGATAGTAATTGCGTTACCGTAGAATGGAATCATACCATCTCCCCTGTGTGAAGTTAGTCCATGGTCATCTCAATTGAATTTCTAGTATGTCAATACACTCTAAAACACTGCATTAAAGAGACTCTAACTCAGTTAGCATCAAGAAAAGCCTATCATTTGGAGAGAGCACTGGGCAACTGATGTGTGAGACAGGCATTTCAAACATGTGCAGCAAATGGTTCTTCTGATGTTGGGGCACAGGCACATTTCTGGAAGGGAGATCCGCTGGACATCCATGACACCTAAGCTTGAGTGAACAAGAGGATGAATGGCTCTGACGAAGGATCATCCATCCTCAAAACGCTGGCTCTGTTCTCACACCACAGATACTGTCAGAGCTGCTGAGATTTTCCAGCAATTTTTGTTTTTGTTTCAAATTCCAGTATTGGCCATGTTGTGTCTGAATGGCCTGTGCCTGTTTCTATGACCTGAGGGAACTTGACACTGATGGTGAGAGTAAAAGTGCGAGGGTTAAGGGGGAGGAAACTTCAGCTCCAAGTATTGACATCAACTGGCTACGCTACATGGAATCAAACTGAAAAGAAAGCATTGACAATGAATTTGCCTTATTGAAAAGGTCACCATGCTCACTACATTTAGCTTCCTTGCTTCAGAATTCATCAGTAGCAGCTGATACATAAAATATGTCTTTTCAACTCGAGTATATGATATTTGAATATGAAAATAATTAGAAGAAGGACAATTCCAATTGTAGGTGGTATTGACTTTGCCTCATCTCCCCATTCACTGCTGTATGTCGGCTTTTGAGTGTGCTGTCACTGGATGTCGAAGCAGGATGTGTCCACATGTTTTCCATTTCCTACCCACTCACTAATAAATGTCAAAAGCTCCTCAGTAATCTCAAAACTGCGAACATCACAAGGAATGAAATAAAATTTTGCAGTAAGTGCATCACAAACAGCCTGTCAGAAATTCACATTAATAATAACGAGAAGAGTAGTGTTGTATGAGAGGGTAGGACAATAGAAGTGGAACTAAAATGTGTTCAAGTTTAACTTTGAAATGTAACTTTGCATATTTTAGTGTTGCCACTCATACATAGTCCCTGTCCATCACACCGATGCTAAAAATACTTAACCCTTAAGGTTTTATATCCCCTGAATATGAACACTATTTCAAATAAGTTATAATCCATTGCTGATAGCTTAAGATGGCAGAAGAAAAACAATCACCTTTTTTTTAAGAATGCATTCTGAGTGTTTGGGCAGTGCTGCCAAGGCTAACATTTATTGGCCATGCCTCATTGCCCTCAATAAAATTGTGATTGACTTTCTTCTTGAACGATGGAAATCTGTATGGTGAAGCTGCCCCTCATAATGTAACCCAGCTACAATGAAACAGTGCCTATGTATATCTAAATTTGGGATTGGGTGTAACTTTGGAAGAGAATAGAGCCCTTGTCATATTACATATGAAGGGCAAAAATTTGAGAATTGCTGTAGACAAAATCTTGGCTAGTTGCTGCAGGGAATTCTGGCAATATTGCACTCTGTAGCCACTCTGAGTCAACGATGGAGGGAATAGATATTTCTATTGGTGAATGGGCTGCTGCTCAAGTGGACTGTGTTGTGCTGGAAAACGTTCAGTGTTGTATTCAATGGTTTGATTGATCTGTGTTTGATTATAATAGCTGATTGACAGATCATTGTGCTTGATTGATTAATCCAGAGTGGAGCCTCTGAAAGCTGAAGTAAATAGAAGCTTCCAGAGAACTGAGAAACCAGTGCTGTGGACAAGTATGTAGAATTCCTGTGATTGAAGAGATATTTTTAAAGCATTGTAAATCAACCTTTTGTAGACTTAAAATTAGTATCATCTTTACATTTCTCTGAGGGAAATTAGATATATAAAGTATCAAAAAAAACAGCAAATGCACAACATTGAGCTGAAAAATGTTGAGAAAAGAAATTTTTTGGCTGATTTTAGAAAGCTTATGAACAGAATTTATTGGTATCTCTGTCTCTCAGGAGACAATGAGGTGCATGCCAAAGCCACAGAATGCGCCCATTCTGACATTGGGTGGGATATATGGGGGCTCTGGGCTGCTCAGTGTCAGAACTCCCTCCTTGGTTTTGCTGGTGGGTTCAGAAGTACAAAGCATGATGTTTGACTGCCAAGACATGTTCTATCACAAAGCACACACACACACACACACACACACACACACACACACACAGACTAAGGTGAAATTTATCATAGCCAATCCACCTAACCTACTGCCTTTGGACTGTGGAGGAAGCTGGAACACTCAGGGTAAACCCACACAGACACAGAGAGAATGTGCAAATTGAACCTGAATCCCTGGAGGACTGTGAAGTAACAGTGCTAACAACCTTGCCATCATGCTGCCTGTTTATGAATAACAAATTGGAGAAAATTATGTTGCCCACGTCTCTCATTTAAAACAAAGCCAATTTTTGGAGCTACTTTTCAACTAAACTTTATAAAAAAAATTTGTGTGTTTCTTGATTTTCAACCGACCATGTGAAAAAAGGTGGGAATTTTTTCCTATCTACTGTGCCTTGAGTTGTGGGACAGTTGCTCAGGGATAAAGTCTGCTGCTTTTAACAGCAAACTGTTCTTTGCCATATTCGAGCCATGCTAGCCAGGATCTGTCAATTCATTCACAATCAACTTCAAAAGCATCAAAAATTGCAATAAGTCTTCAGAGGCAGAAGTCCCTTCACCATAACCCCTTTATTTACAAACTCTAATAGCAGAACACAGAGTGCTATCAGTCTATCTCCAGGAGTGTCAGAGGAACTGACACTCGCAGTTAAGTACAAGGCTGAGAGCTCCCTGATTGACCCATTAATTGGATCCTTAATCAGGGAGTTCATACTCCAATAGGCCAATCTCAATGGCCTGATTGAAGTCATTACAAAAATGAAAACAAAAGATGTTGCACTACACAGCAAGAAAGGAGGAAAAAACAATGCTGCTGATTTTGGGCATTGACCCTTCATCAGGACTGGATCAGAACTGGAAACAAGAAGATTTCAGTCCCTTGTTATTTGTAACAACATAAGTGCTTTTTGAAAAAATATATAGACTGATTGACATCTTCTGAAAGTCTTCACAAAGACTCAAAAGTATAAGATTAGAACTACATAACATTTACCAGATTGCTTTTCAAAAACTTTCTGGAATTTGTCAGAAATTATTTTTATTTTCTCTATTTTTTTTGAAGATTATATTAAAGTTAAAGCATTAGTCACAAATAAGGCTTACATTAGCACTGCAATGAAGTTACTGTGAAATTCCCCTTGTTGCCACAGTCCAGTGCCTGTTCAGGACAATGTACCTAACCAGCATGTCTTTCAGACTGTGGGAAAAAAACCAGGGCACCCAAAGGAAACCCACATAGGCATGGGAAGAATGTGCAAAATCCACACAGACAGTGACCCAAGCCAGGAATCGAATTTGGGTTGCTGGTGCTGTGAAGCAGCAATGCTAACCATTGTGCTACCATGCTGCCACTGTCTGTGCTCAATCACTTGAAACCTGCTGAACCATTCTGTCTCTCATTCTTCCATGGTCTCGCAATTATTCCTGTCTCCAGGCCCTTCCTGCCCCACAATATTTTGTATCCTCTCCATTTGCTAATTTTCTTTCTTGTGCTGTTTCCTTTGTTCAGTTTCTTTTCAAAATCCTCTCATTTTCTGCTCTGTCCTTTCTCAATATATTGGATGTATGTGATCTGGTGTAGACCATTCATTCCCTGAATCCTTTCCACTCACTATTCAATTGGATCATGACTGATCTTTATCTTAAATCCATTTACTCATCTTGTTTCAATATTCTTAAATAACCATCTCTAACAAAAATCTATGAATCTCAGTTTTGATGTTTTCAATTGATCCAGCCTTGGCAGTTTTTTGGAAAAGTGTTCCAGAGTTCCGGACCTATTCCTAATTTTCTTCCTGGGAATCTTACAATCATAGAATCTTGGAAGTACAGAAGAAGGCCATTCAGCCCATCAACACTACACCAACTCTCTAGTACAGCATCTTACCCAGGTCCAGCCCCTTAACCTCACACTTTTATGTGGCTAATCCCCCTAACCTCCGTACCTTGGGACACTAAGGGAAATTTACCATAGCCAATGCACCTCTCCTGTCTGTCTTTGAACTGTGGAGGAAACCAGAGCACCCTGATGAAACTTACACATAGTGAAAATGTGTAAACTTACACAGTCACCCAAGGTAGGTGCAAACCTGGTGTTTGGTGCTGCAATGCTGATTACTGTGTCATATACCACTCAATCTTACAATTATTTTCAAGATTTCACATCAATCACCCTCATGCATTGTCACAGAATTGTTTCATCCAACAATAAGCCATTGACTATACCTTAATCCCTACTGCCTTTCCACAGCAGCCAGTGTGTGTCTATGAAAGTCTTTGTTTTCTGGTTGCCTAAAACTTGCTTGGTTTTGCTGTGCCAATCGCGACTGTAGTACCTCTAGAAATACTTCTCGTGCCCTCACACCGTACCTTCTTTTGAGCACACACTCTTCCTCACCTATTCTACTTAGAGATGTGAATTAAGAATCCACACAGCTCCATCTCTCCACCACTTCTTGGGAACCTTTGCTGTCAAACTTGTTTGTTCAAAATATAGACTTAAATACGAAGATAGGAATTAGGAGCAGAAACAGGCATTCAGTCCTTCGAGCCTGCTCTATTGTTCAATCAGATTATGACTAATCTTTGCCTGGTGGAGAGTGTTGGAAGACCAGAAATGACCTTTGAGTACAAAGAGGCCAGGGACTTGGAGATCTTACCATAGGTAACTCTGACAATGAATGAAATATATCAGCAGGTAAAGTCATATTCCAGGGTTGATCTGATGAAGTATGAACTCATGAAGAGCTTTGATAAACTAAACAAGATAAATGTTATTTTAAGTGGCAGAAGAGTTTTTAATCAGAAAATATAGATTTAAGGTCATCGATAAAACAATCAAGGCAAAAGGAGGAAAATTTTCTTTGGGCAGCAAGTTGTTATAATTGGAATGCACTGTCTGATAAAGATAGTGGAATCAGATTTAATGATAACATTCGCCAAAGAATTGGATAGGTGCTTGAATGGGAATAATTCGTAGAGCTAGGGAAAGGACAGAGAAGAGCTAATAGGATAGCTCTTTCAAAGAGCCTGCAAAGTTGCAATGAGCTGAATGGACTCCTGGACTGTATCCTCTTTCAATTTGGTTAGGTGTAGCACAGGCTGGCTGGGCAGGGATTTGTGCAAACAGCAATTCACATATTGACCTAATACTACTTTGCATGAGTGAAGTGACCCTCTAAGGAAATAAAGTTCCTACTGTTTGAGACTTGACAAAGGCAAGTGCTTTTCCTAGAATTGTGATTTGGAAACTAAACAATCGCTCCATGCATCTTACCTTCTGCAGATATAGTGTCAGACAATTGGATGTATAACTGTCAGTGATTCTGACCACATTAACCTCTCTGTAACATCTCATACACGCAGTTGGACACAGATATCATGAAAGAGTTCATCATCAAACTATAGATACCTTAAGTGGCATTTTCTGTAGGAAAATAAATGGCATTTTCTAATCATGCAGATACTGCTGCAGAGGATGTATATTAGAGACCAGCTTAACATGTTCTAAACTTGGGCTACGAAATTGGACAATTCCAAAAAACAGGTGATGGGATTGTGAAACGCGATGAACCCATGCCAATTCATCTGCTGCAGGCAGAGCACAAATGTTGTGCTACCTACTTTTTATACATTATCATAGCAAGGATGGCACGCTGACACAGTGTTTAGCACTGCTGCCTCACAGCACCAAGTGTCTGTGAGGATTTCCTCCAGATGCTCTCACAGTCCAAAGATATGTGGGTTAGGTTGATTGGCCATGCTAAAATTGCTCCTTACTGTCCTGAGATGTGTAGGTTAGAGGGACTAGTGGGAAAATATATAGGGATATGGGGGTAGGATCTGGGTAGGATTCTGGTTGGTGCAGACTCAATGGCCCCGATGGCCTCTTTCAGCACTATAGAGTATCTATATGTCTATGTATCTATGACCCAGGTTCGATTCCTGGCTTGGGTCACTGTCTGTGCAGAGTTGGCACATTCTCCCTGTGTCTGCGTGGGTTTCCTCCAGGTAATCCAGTTTCCTCCAACAGTCTGAAAGATGTGCTGGTTAGGTGTATTGGCCATGTTAAATTCTCCCTCAGGCGCTGGAGTGTGGTGACTAGGGGATTTCCACCGTAGCTTTGTTGCAGTGATAATGTAAGCTTACTTGTGACACTAATAAATAAACATTAAAAAAGCAGCAGGAGCTGAATATGTTGTGACGTGGCTACATGGTTAAGTGGGAGGTGGTGGGGGACACAAAATCATGACAGGCTAGCAAGAATTCAAGCTATAGCATTTGTGACTAAAAGTTAGCTTGCATGTCTCAAGAGAGAAGTACATTTTGGCTGGAGCAGATGGTGGAATTCATTGCCCAAGTGATTGTGACCTGAAAAAGAGACAGGAATAGCACAATATGGCTGAAAACAGTCACCAAGTTCGTTGACGCAACATTGGAGGCTTTGGTAGGGTAAATCGAGAGGAGGAGAGATGTCATTTATCCACAGGAGGGACGGAGGTGGAAAAAGTCAGAAGATAATGAGAACAGATAGCCAAGCAGATCAATGTCAGCCCTGAGCAATTGGCTGCAGAGCTGAAATCAGTACAATGACCTAACATAACTGATCAAGGTCAGTGAATGCATCTTCAAATGATGTGTTCATCAGCTCTACCTCTTGCCTCACATATTGCTCAACGCACTGCACTCCCATCACTCAACCTCCACCAGCTTCCATCCAGCATACTTCACCTCAGTCTCAACCCCTTACACTGCCGCATCCTACACCTTGTACACACTGCCAACTATCCAACCATGATAGCCACATCACCCCAACTATATTTTGCCACATTCACTGTCACTCAGTATAATCACAGGCCGCAGCAGATAACCAGCAGGGGAAAGGCATAGCTGCATGTCCTTACCCCAGTGGAGGAGATGGTATTTGCCTGTATTGGAGAAACAGCTGCCAAGGCAGTAGCCAGTGGGAGGCCTGTGAGGAACGAAGATGATGGTGTGCTCAGAACTAATCGTCTTTCACACATTCCATTTCCACTTCATTGATTCTGCTTTCAAAACTGCACTAAGTGTAAAGCATGCACCTATTGCTTTCTCTCCTCTCATCAATGCAATCCTAATCTCAAGCCTTTCCCCTTTCAGGATTCTGAAGGTTGCCATCTTGCTAACCCGAGCTATAACAAGAAAATGAAGAGGAGGAAGAGAATATGAAACTGGACCACTGCCACTAAGTCTCACAGTCCTTTTTAAGAGTATTTATTAGTGTCAAGTAGCGTTATACCAACACTGCAATGACGTTCCTGTGAAAATTGCCTAGTCGCCACACTCTGGTGCCTGTTCAGGTACACTGAGGAAGTATTTAGATGGCCAATGCACTTAACCAGCACTTTGGGACTGTGGGAGAAAACTGGAGCACCCAGAAAAATTCAGTGACTGAATCCAGGCCTCTGGGTGGCAGCAGTGCTAATCACTGCCCTGCAAACCTACAAACAGCAACGAGATAACATCTGGAAATTATTTTTTTCAGCTGGTGAATAACACCACCAGTTCACAACCACAAGTACCTTCAAGAATAGCACAGAGATGGGAGCTGCACACAGTGAGTTACTCAGGAACGTGTGGCCTGCAGCCAAGGCAGAGGAACAGAGTAGTGCCAATGTTAATTTACCAAAGGATAGGATCATTAATGTCTACTGCTGCAGAGGGCTTCAATGAGAGCTTTGATGAGCTGGCACATTGGAAGAAGTTGATAGGTGTGCACAGAAATATCTAGTGCACTTTTAGGCCTGTCAGGAAGCCTATGATCAACGTCAGGTGACATGAAGGAGATCAGCATCAACCTGGTAGAGGATTAGTGCAGTGACTGGAGCCCATCCTTTTCAGCGTGGCAGTGGCCTCTAACTCAGTGAGAACACTTGCAGATCCAACCATGAAACAGTGTCTGCTACAAATGTCTCAGCTTTTATTGCAGCACATGGAGTAATCACCCAAAATTTAAGTGCTAAAGTAGAAGCTCAGACGAAAATCATGCAAACGTGGCTTGTTTCCATACAACCTTGGGCTGCCACCATCATGGCAAAAGACACCAGTGTTCACAGGAACTTGCAGGAAAGTCCAGCAACCCATCAATCTGTCCTTCAAAGGAGGATGCAGATTGCTGAGGTACCATCTTGTGAGAGTGGCAATGGTTCCAGCTACTATCTTTTATGACCCTGTGGCTTTATGACCAGCACTGACAGAGCCCATGGTATCCAGCATTGCCAAGGACATGGAGGATGGCCTTGCCTTGTGCCCCTTCTCAACTTCCAGCTCAACCTGCTTTCTGGCAAGCTGAGCAAGTTGCCAGCAGAATTACTCGGGACCTCCTGCTCCTATCACAATATACTTTCCTCACACCAAGTCTCTTTTTGAATTTCTGCTCTCAGTCTTCCAAGAACAGTCATTTGTCCAGTCACAGCACACAGCCAGGAGGAGGGGAGAGAGAGAGCACTAATAAATAAATAAATAATGTTACTCGATCTGACATTTCCAGCTGCCACCTCAGATATTGGCCTGGTATGTACTCCAGAGACTGGATTAGAGTCGAGATCCGTGCACATGGTGAGTTGCTGGGCAAAAATGGACTGCAGCCAGGTCTAGGGACAAAGGATGGTTCATTTGCCAACTCACCAGAGGGTGAGATCACAGATGAATTCTGCTGGAGGGGACTTAGACGAGTCCCTCGGTGAATAACATGGGGGCATACTGATGGAGATGCACCGCAAGGCACGCACATTGAATATTGCCTCTTCTGTCATTGCCTCTGCTCAATTTTCACTGAACAGAAACTCTTTCCTCTGGCACAAGTGTGATATGCAGAGGGCATAGCTGTAAAATAACTGCAAAGGAGCAAGGGGGAGGGTCAGTGGGAGGGGATTGTGGCACGGGGAGGGGAGGAATTATTTTAAGGTGAATTGCAATGATTTGGAATGCCATTGAAACAGATTTGTTTTCCTTCCAGTGCAACTGGTACATTTTTTAGCTTGTTAGTTCCACCTCACCATGTTGACCTCTCTCCAAAAGCAACACAAGGCAGCAATCTCATGATTCCCCATGGTGCCTGTCGATAGCTCCTGGCTTTCTCATTGGTTTTGCTGTCCTAATCTTTTGGACTAATTATATGGCAATTTTCGTTCTCCCCGTGTTTCTTTACTGGAGCTCATTACTGATGCTTTATTAAAAGAAGGCAATTTGGCAGTAGCATTCTGTTCTTATACTTGGTAACAGCAGGGACCAGGGCTGAGTAAAAATTCTCTGCCAGACTGTACAATTACCTAATTGCACAAGCCTCTTTGCAAGGCTTCTTAGGCGTAAGTGTGGAGCCTATTTTGAAATGCAAACACATTACAAAACTGCATTTTACATGAAATATATTGCACTAATTAAAAAGTTTGCTCTCATTTGATATATGAACAGACTTTCCAACTCTGCCCCATTCAGAAGGCAAACAAGTCCATTCTTGACTATTATCCGAACGTCCAGATTTGGGTACGTTCATCTTATCGTTTAGTTTCCTGAACTCCTGCCAGGCCAGTCATTCAGGGCTCAGTGTTTTTGGCCCCATTTTGAAGGAGATGAGGCTGGAGAATGTGATGAGCCATTCAAAAGTCCATTGCTTTCAGCAGGAATGGAAAATCCTTCTAGCAGGAAACTCCAACTTGTCTGCGATATCCCTGGGATCAGAAAATCGGTTAAAATCCATGGGGTATTCTAAAATGAAATTTGAAATCAGCTATATGAGGGAACCAGGACCCAGGGGTGATCACAGATCCACAGGACACGATTTTTCGCTTCCTGTCAGTGCAGGATCTGTGATGGGCGGGAGAGGAGAATTTATCGGCAGACAAAAAGTTGGAGACCCGCCGCTGCAAAAAAGCTTGCAATTGTCCCAATAGCGAGTAAATGGCTGGTAGGTTATCTCACTACCAAGTGGTGTGAACACCATTTACATTCATTTAAATTGTGTGAATCCTCATCAAAAGAGCTACTTGCTGGAACCTTCTCATATCTTCCAATTTTGCATCACACCAGCAGGAATTTACATCGACCTCAAACCCACTTGGAAAAAAAAGCAGCGTGCACAAGTTGAACCTCAGTTGACTTGTAACTTTGAGGTGAGTACAATACATTTAGTTTTGTTAATATATCCAATTCAATCCAAGCAAAGTCCAATTCAAAGTCTTAGCAAATGAGACATCCCCGATCCAAGCTGACAAGACAAGCTGGCCACTTCCTGTTCTGGGCTTGATTTACATGATCCAAGCTGATTGGAGCAGGCATTGCACCACCTCCAAGGTTTGATTTTATTTGCACCTTAGCCAAAAGGCCAAGAGACCACTTTAAAAAATTGCTTCAAATGAAGCTTTAGTGTAAGCTCATGATTTCAACCAATGTCGATACTACACTTGATCTTAGCCAAAGGATCGAGAAGTGCAATACACATAGTCTACCTGCCATATCACTGCACTGCTCCTGTTGCAATGGACCCCACACTATTGGGGCTGTAGCGTTGGTCTGCTCTCGCTCTTTGTAGATATTGTTTACTAGAACAACATTGCATTCTGCTAGTCTATCAAATGCTATCCAGTACCGTGCTCAGCACTGGGGAGTGCAAGAGTCTTCTGCTCCTGGTGGTTGACACTGTTGTCTAGAAGGACACCGCTGTGCTGCATTACTGATGCACTTCCACAAATAAGCATTTTGACTGGGGGTGTGGGTGTGAGGGGAGGGTGGGGATGACAAACACAAGTGGGGGGGGTGTAACATGTGGAATCAAGGCTGTGCAAGAGCTGTGGAAACAAAGAGGGGAGGAAGTCATATTATTGACTGGAGAAAGATACACGCAGACTCCAGAATAGAAAGAGGGAAGTGAGGTTATTAATATGGTACATTAGGGATTGTTCACATGGGCACTCAGGGGTGTGGGGATATGATAGTTTGGGAGGGGGCATTCTGATCCCCTTGACATAATTCTCCCTCCATGCATTTCTTGTGATCTGCACTGGGGAGACACAAACGCCGCTGGAATATCTTCTTATTTAGAACATAGAACATAGAACATAACAGCGCAGAACAGGCCCTTCGGCCTTCGATGTTGTGCCGACCAATTAGGAACAAGCAGTGACCTCTAACCTAAACCATTCCCTTTTCGTCCATAAACTTATCTACTAACCTCTTAAACGCCACCAAACTTGGCGCATCTACAACTGACGCAGGCATGGCATTCCATATCCTTACCACCCTCTGGGTAAAGAGCCTAACTCTGACATCTGTCCTAAAACCACCACCCCTTAATTTAAAGCTATGTCCCCTCGTGCTAGTTTCTCCATCCTAGGAAAAAGGCTATCACTGTCCACCCTATCTAAACCTCTAATCATCTTATATGTTTCAATAAGGTCTCCTCTTAGCCGCCTTCTTTCTAACGAAAACAACCTCAAATCCCTCAGCCTCTCTTCATAAGACCTGCCCTCCATACCAGGCAACATCCTGGTAAACCTCCTCTGTACCCTCTCCAATGCCTCCACATCTTTCTTATAATGCGGGGACCAGAACTGCACACAATACTCCAAGTGCGGCCGCACTAGAGTTTTGTACAGTTGCAACATGACGTTGCGGCTCCGAAATTCAATCCCCCTACCAATAAAAGCTAAGACTCCATATGCCTTCTTAACAACCTTATCGACTTGATTGCCAACTTTCAGGGATCTATGCACACATACACCAAGATCCCTCTGTTCATCAACACTATTAAGAGTCCTACCATTAGCCCTATACTCTACACATTTGTTATTCCTGCCAAAGTGAATTACCTCACACTTTTCCACATTAAACTCCATTTGCCACCTCTCGGCCCAGCTCTGCAACTTGTCCAAGTCTCTCTGCAAACTATAACACCCCTCTTCACTATCTACCACTCCTCCGACTTTGGTGTCATCCGCAAATTTACTAATCCATCCTTCAATACCCTCATCCAGATCATTTATAGAAATTACAAACAGCAGGGGCCCCAAAACAGATCCCTGAGGTACACCACTTGTAACCGAACTCCACGATGAATATTTTCCATCAACCACCACCCTCTGTCTTCTATCTGCTAGCCAATTCCTAATCCAATTAGCTAAATCACCCTCAATCCCATACATCTGCATTTTCTGCAGAAGCCTTCCATGGGCCACCTTATCGAACGCCTTACTAAAGTCCACATATACCACATCAACTGCCTTACCCCCATCCACCTCTTTGGTCACTTTTTCAAAAAACTCAATAAGGTTAGTAAGGCACGACCTACCCTTCACAAAACCATGCTGACTATCCCCAATCAATTCATTTCTCTCTAAATAACTATAAATCCTATCCCTAATAATTCTCTCCAATACTTTGCCCACAACAGAAGTAAGACTCACTGGCCTATAATTCCCAGGAAAGTCTCTCTTCCCCTTCTTGAACAATGGGACCACATTCGCTATCCTCCAGTCTTCCGGCACTATACCCGTAACCAACGACGACCTGAAGATCAGAGCCAGAGGCTCTGCAATCTCCTCTCTCGCCTCCCAGAGAATCCTAGGGTAAATCCCGTCCGGCCCAGGGGACTTATCTAACTTCAAACCCTCAAGAATATCTAGCACATCCTCCTTATCTACTTCAATACTTTCCAGTTTGCAACCCTGTATCCCAGTGTTCTCCACAACTACATTTACATCTCCCTGCGTGAATACCGAAGAGAAATATTTGTTCAGTGCCTCTCCAATCTCTTCAGGCTCCACGCACAACTTCCCACTGCTGTCCATAACTGGCCCTAACCTTGCCCTAACCAATCTTCTATTCTTAACATATCTAAAGAAAGCTTTAGGATTCTCCTTGATCCTATCAGCCAAAGTCTTCTCGTGTCCCCTTTTAGCTCTCCTCAACTCACTCTTTAGCTCACTCCTGCCTAATCTATAGCTATCCAGTGCACTAACTGAGCCTCCAAGCCTCATCCTGACATAAGCCTCCTTTTTCCTTTTAACCAGCGAATTAACTTTTTTAGTACACCATGGTTCCCTTACTCAACCATTTCCTCCTTGCCTGACAGGGACATACTTATCAAGGACTCGCAGTAGCTGCTCCTTGAATAAGCTCCACATTTCAGATGTTCCCAGTCCCTGTAGTTTCCTAGTCCAACCTATGCACCCTAATTCCCTCCTTATGGCCTCATAATTACCATTCCCCCAGCTATAACTACTGCCCCCAGCTTCATGCCTATCCCTATCCATCACTAAGGTGAACGTAACCGAATTGTGGTCACTATCACCAAAATGTTCACCAACTTCCAAGTCTAACACCTGGTCTGGCTCATTGCCCAGCACCAAATCCAATGTAGCCTCACCTCTAGTTGGCCTATCTACATACTGAGTCAAAAAACCTTCCTGCACACTTTGTACAAAAACTGACCCCTCTAACGAGCTAGAGCTATAGCTATTCCAATCAATATTAGTAAAGTTAACGGTGTTCCGTGAGAAAGAAGGGTTAGGAACGCATCACACACTTCAAATAAAGAATCAAACTCATTTCCGTGACATCACACACAAAGGTGGGAAACTAATTCAACTGAAGTTAATATTACATGAATGTTCATCTCACAGTGAGACATTATCACCAAGTGCAAGGCTGGCTAAAACTCGACGTAAAGGATTCCAATGTTCAAATTCACGATGCCTTCGTTTGAACAAAACATTCATATAGCCATCAAATGTATTCACAAAAGTGCAAATTATTTACAGTGATAGCACATCCATGAACCAAAAGTGACATCAAAATCTCTTATCTTTCCCAGCTCTCCTGCTATGCCTGGTTGCAATCCTGATATTAACAGCAGAGGTAGAGGCAGCCTGCTGACTGCTACATCCTGACACCTGTGGTCACTATGGCGAGTATCCTCTGTTAGCCCAAAGCCTGGCGGGCCTCGGCCTGATGAGACTCTTGAGCTCAGGGGGAGAGACACTCTCTTGGCCTGAGCAGATGGAGTGGATGTGGTCACAGACAGAGGAGACTGTGAGGGTTTGCACACCCTTACAGTACTCTGAGAGGAGGCCCCCATGGCATCACTAACCCTATGGATGACCAAAGGCTTGACTCTTGCAGAAGATGGTGCACTTGGGGAGATCAAGGTGCCCTGTCCCTGGGTTTCCAACATCCTGATAGCATTGTGTATGTGGTCAAGGAATGCGGGGCCAAGTGCAAATCCAGCAAGACCTGCTAGACTAAGGTCTACATGGTGGCTGCCAACCTTTCCACAGTGCCCTCAAGGTGCCCGTATGTCCAAGCCACAACATCTAACGGGATGCAAATGGATTTCTCTATCACTTTCTCTATCTACTACATCACTGCTGATTCTCTTCCTGATGCTCCGTGCCTGATGTTCTGTTGCATCTCCAACATTGAGTCAATGCTGGACAGTCAACATCTGACACAAACTGAGAGGCTGGCTGATCTCCAGCAGCCCTCGGAGTTATGGAGATCTGGGCTGCCCATGCCTCTTTCTGCTGTGGGGACATATTAATAAGGTGTTCCTCAGAAAGTGAGCCTAGGCCGAATCTAGCTCTGTGTATCTCTGCACTAATGGAGGAAATGGGTGAGGCAGTGACTGTTCTTCCTAAATCTCCACCTTGGACGTGTCTTGGAAGCTCCTATTGCTACTCACCTGCCTTGGTATGTTGATGCCTGGAAAATAGAGAATGGAGTTCTAATTATATAAGACTGCATGTGACTCAGTGTTACTATCAGGATTAGATGATGTGATGGAACTGTGATCCATACTAATTTGCTGGGAAAGGAGCAATCCCTGTCCACCCCAGCCAACACGACTATAGCCTCCTCGAAGTCAGTGAGGGCAATGATGACAACCATCCTCTCCCCCCGAGTCTGTGATCTTTCATGTCTATTGTGTGCCGGCTTAACCTGTACAAAGACAAAGACATGTGATCAAAGAGGATGGAGCAGAAGCTGGGTGAGATTCATGTCCTTTCTGTGTGGTGAACCCTCCCCAGAAGGGCCAAAGGAAGGAATGTGAGTCAAAATGAGAGATAGGATAACGGTGATGTGAAAGTCTCTATAAGAAAATTAGTGTTGATATACATCTCCATTAATGGATTTTCCCAAGAACAAAGTAACGATTTGAGCACATGACGTCATGAGGACAGTTTAATACTGGAGTGAGTTGATTGATGACTTACGCTGGCAGTGTGAATTTAATCATTTATCATAAATCATTTATATTTGAGCCATTAAGTCTCACCTATGAATGGACAGCCAGTGCAACTCACAGCCCACCTCCTTCCTGTCCCTTAGAAACTCCCCGGTAGTGGACAGGGTTGGGGAGCTCTCACGATGTGGCTCTCTGTTATTTTACCAATCCTCCCACCTCCATTTCTGCCAGTCAACTCTGGTAAAATTCAGTCCATTGGAAGAGGAACCACTCGAGGGGACAAAAGTCCATTGTTGGAGGGAGGCAGAATTGTTGACGCTTAGAGGGTTAGGTGAGATTACGGAGATTGGAGAGGGAATAGCTATGAAGGGACCAGAAAACAAAAATGAGAATGTCAAATGAAAAGCACTGAAGAACCGGAGTCAACATAGTGTACATATTAGTAAGAGGCAACATGGGTTTGTGAAGGGGAAGTCATGTCTCATGAATTTGATTGAGTTTTTTGAGGAAGTGACAAAGGCAATGGATGTTGTCTACATGAACTTCAGTGAGGCCTTTAACAAGGTCCTTCATGGCAAACTGATGCCGAAGGTGAAAGTTGCAGGGGATTAGAGGTGAGCTGGCAAGGTGAATACAAAACTGGCTCAATGAAATAAGACAGAGATTTGCAGTGGAAGTGTGTTCCTGAATGGAGGGCTGTGACAAATGATGTTCCTCAGGGATCAGTATTGGGACTTTTGCTGTTTGTAATATATATAAATGATTTGGAGGAAATGTAACTGGATTAATTAGTAGGTTTACAGATGATACAAAGATTGGTGGATTTGCGGATAGCATTGAGAACCATCAGAGGATACAACAGGATATAGATCAGTTGGACACTTGGGTGCAGAAATGGCAGATAGAGTTTTAACCTGAACAGACATGAGGTAATGCATTTTGGAAGTTCTAATACAGATAGGAGATATACAGTAAATGGCGGAGCCTTTAAAACTATTGATAGGCAAAGTGATCTGGGTTTACAGGTACACAGATTACTAAAAGTGTCAATGCAAGTGAGAAGGTAGTCAGAAAGACTTACAGCATGCTTGCCATCATCAGCTGGGGCATTGAGTTTAAAAATTGGTAAGTCATGTTGCAGCTTTGTAGAATCTTAGTTAGGCTGCACTGGGAATATATATTTAATTCTGGTCGCCACACTTACAGAAGGATATGGAGGCTTTGTGGAGAGTACAGAAAAATCTACCAGGATGTTGCCTGGTAAGAAGGGCATTAACTATGAGGAGAGGTTGGAGAAACTTGGTTTGCTCTCACTGGAATGATAGAGTTTGAGGGGTGACCTGATAGAAGTCTACAAGATTATGAAAGGCATGGACAGAATGGATAGTCAGAAGCTTTTTTCCAGGGTGGAAAAATCAATTATTAGGGGGCATAGTTTTAAGTGCGAATAGCAAAGTTTAAAGGAGATGTATGAAGCAGACTTTTTACACAGAGAGTAGCAGGTGCCTGGAACTTGTTGCTGGGGAGCTAGTGGAAACAG
Source organism: Sphyrna mokarran (assembly GCA_024679065.1). Taxonomy (NCBI): domain Eukaryota; kingdom Metazoa; phylum Chordata; class Chondrichthyes; order Carcharhiniformes; family Carcharhinidae; genus Sphyrna; species Sphyrna mokarran. Next base: position 71,747,169 of record JAGIQG010000008.1, on the reverse strand, counting down.
ATATGGTACTGATTTTTATGGAGCATCTTGACAAATACATTAATAGGATGACAATAGAGGGATATGGTCCCTGGAAGTGTTAGGGGGTTTTAGTTAAGTCGGTACAGGTTTGGAGGGCTGAAGGCCTGTTCCTGTACTGTAATTTTCTTCATTCTTTATTCTATAGGACAGTCCGTGCAGGGGTTGACGGATGATTGGTCCATGTTAAGATCTGAGCAGCAGATTAACTATTGCTGAAGTGTCAAATCCTCGATTTCCATAGCAGCTGCAATGTGAAACTTGTGTCTATGCCAAACTGAGTGCTGCTTAGTGCCTTGCGCCCATTGTGCTGGCAGCCTGCTTTGGACATCACAGTCTCACAGCTGGTAGAAAGAAGAGATTCCTATTCATCATGAGTCTGGGCTGGATTTGTACTCAGGTCTCAGAGGTATTGCTTCATTCTTCTTTACTACGTATGTCAGCCTTCAAGTGAACAGCTGTTCTTTACCCATGTGGATCATGTACATGATCCTAGGGTTTTATTCACATTAACTTTTCACATCATGCTAAATTCCATCCGTATTAACTCTAATGAACCTGTTTTCAAGATCTGTGTTCGAGGTCAAGGGAACATCTGCTCCAATTCACTTAAGTCAGCTGGAAGCTGGTTTGGCAAATTACGAAACATGAACCTTGGAGCAGTCTGTTATTTTATTGTAATGGTCAAACAACTCAGATCTGGACAGATGACTTCATCCCTGGAATCACAAGGAGTAATGTTAACGTAACTCGTTAGTTCAGGACAACCATGGGATCAACTGGATTGCACTTTTACATTCTGTCCAAATAATGTGCTGGACAGTAGGACTGAGGGATCAACACTGCATTGTTTCAGTGATATTGCAAGTTAGATTAAAATAGCACAGAATAACTCCACTTAGCCCATTGTGCCTGTGTTAGCCCATTGTAAGATCTATTGGTCCCATTCCCTAGTTCTTCATTGGATTCTGGATCATTACAACCCACAATAAATCCTTTAATAGATTATGACAGCAAGCGCTCTCTGGATTTATTAATCTGGCTAGGGTTAACATTAATATTTTATGTTTGTCCAGTGCTTTGATCACCCATTGTTTATTCAACAAAAGAGATGACCCTGAAATTCTATAGGATTTTCTAACTGAATGGTGGAGCAGACTTGATGGGCCGAATGGTGTAAATCTGCTCCTATCTGTTATGATTTTATGGTTTTCTCTGTAATTCTGGTGGCAGCCTCAGGGAAATGACTCTGTGAGGTCTATTGGATAGCCCCTAAAATCAGCACCTGATGCCTGATCACCGAACTCCCATTCTAACTGGTGTAGCTGCCATCAGTTCCAGTGTAAAGCCTGCTGCTGGGTCTGCACGCCACAGCAAGGGGACCAGCATTTGTGCATGGCTAATGCCATTCATGACTTAGCTGCACCACTTAAAGCCAGACTCCCCATAAAAGCTGGGACTGACATTGCAAGACTTGGAGACCAGGGGGAAGGAGCAGAAGTGGTGTAATTGGTCAGAGAACCTTTTTTCTCGCCTGCCAGTCAGCTAGCCTAAGCTATCACTGCCCATGGTAAGGTAGTGCACATCATAGCCTGGATCTCAAATCAGGGAGCCATGTCATCTGTAGTCTTGTCCCAGTGGAAGTCAACAACCTTTCAACCATGCTGCAATCACTGAGAACATCAGAATACTGAGATAGCTGAAGACAATAGGGGCACTAAGAGGATGACTAAGAGTCATTATTTGAATGTTGTGTGTAGTATTGGATCTGCTGCTGGTAAATTTGTTCTGTGGTGTCTTTTATGTCAAGGATTCAGAGAAGGTGACAATGTGGCATCAGCAACTGAGGGATGGTAGGTGGGAAAGCATTGAACAGCAGAGGAATGAGAATCTGGTGACAGGCTCATGGACAGCCCTTCTGCATTATGTTAAGTCCCTTCTTCTTTCCCCTCTTCCACTTACTCCCCCTCATCTTCCTCCGTCTATTGAGCTGCTCAATAAAATCAGGGTTGAAACGTTGCCCAGTCTGTGAAGAATGCAATGGACCACCACAAATCAGAATGCCCTTTCCGGTGAGTGCTGTTCCATGTAGTTGGGCTGTCGTCTCAATGCCTGCATGATCTACTAAGTGATGTTCCTGGTAGTAGCGTGGCTCTCAAAGTCGGAGTATTGGTCAGGTAACAGATAACCCTCCTCACTGAACAATCACCCTGGGATCCCTGGCCTGTAAAGTCACTGGAATATTGAACAGGATAAAAGCTTCATGACCACTGCCACAGGTAGAGGTCATTCACCAGCATGATTTGTTGTGTGTGGGTGTACACCAGCCCCACACTGACTGAGTGCTACCATTTGCATTTGCAGAATATTTCAGCATTGAGATGTGGCATATGCTATGACTCTCTGCGCCATGGTAAAACCCTCTATCCTGGCAAAGCCACGTGCCCACTCCTCCTGTTCCTCCCTGTTTAGAAAGACAGAAACAGAATTCCCTCTCCTGATGTACTGGTCTTCAGTGGCCTCCCGGATGCAGTAACAGGTGACAAATTATCATTTATTTCAGGTGGCAAGGATTCACAGATTAAATTTCAGGGCTATAGTTAGCTTGACAGGCACTGGCAGTACCATTGCTGCTCTGCTCTGAGGCTGAAGTTCTGGTTCCAAGAGGCGGCACTGCCTTTCAGCATTGCCTTGGCTAATTGCAGCTCTTGGCTTTGGTTCTTATAGAAATGCTGCCTGAGGGCTCAAGATCTCCTGCTGAGAGCCCTCCTCCTTTCAATACTACCTTCCATTTTGTCACTTCATCACTGTTACCTTCTACCCTAACACAAAACCCAAAATCCTTTTGTAAACACATCAATAGGAGCATTATCAACCTGACTTGGGAATGCAGGGCACAATGTCAACATTTCCAAATAATAAAACTTGGAATCGCTAAGCAGGATAGCAGCAGACTTCAGGAAAACATGAAATCACTGGTTAAATGAACAGATGAAACGTAACAAAGAGAGGAAGCGCTGAGGGTAGTAAGGACACATAATATTGAAGGGAAAAACCTACTTGGCCTGTCCTTATCAATCTATCCGATGCAGATGCATCTGTCCATCACTGTTTCAGTAGGAATGACTACCACATAGTTCGTGTGGAGATGAAGTCCAATGTTTACATTGACCCACCATCATGTTATGTGGCACAACCACAAAGTTGGATGGAATAGACTGAGAAACTGGGCAAACTGGGCATTCATGATACATTGTAGTTCATTAGGAAAGCAGATCTGTATATAACCACAATGTGTAACTTCATGGCCTGGCATGTCCCCCATTCTGCTATTATCATCAGACTAGGGATCAACACTGGTTCAATTAGAGTGCAGGATGACCTGCCAAGAGCAACACCAGTGTAACTAAAAATAAGGAATCAACTTGCTGAATCTATAACAGGGCTACTTGCGGATCAAACAATATAAGCAGTATGTAATGGACAGCATCCCAATGGATCAGATCTAAGATCTGCAGTCTTGTTGCATAAATGGTGGTGGACAATTAAACAACTCATTGGAGGAGGAAGCTCCACAAATATCCCCCTCCTTAATGATGGAAGAGGCCAACACATTGGTGCAAGAGCTAAGGTTGCAGTATTTGTACTTATCTTCAACCGAAACTGTATCACCATTCATTCACTGATGCTGGGAAGTGCTCAGGCAGCCCCCGGTAGTACCGGAGGGTGGTGTCCAGGGAGTGCCGGAGGGTGAGTATTCTCGGGTTAACTGATTTAGTTGCTGCTTGCTGGGGCAGCCTTTAAAAATGCCTGACCCTCATGCAACGAAGTTGCTGAAAGGGCGGGTGAAACAGATGTTGCCCTGCCAGGGATATCTTGTGGGACTACATTCTCCACTTTGATTTTGGGATTATGGGAATAGGGCTTGGGTGGAATTGTGGTCAGTGCAGACACGATGGGCCAAATAGTCTCCTTCTGCACAGTAGAGATTCTATGATTCTGTAATGACCTTTGAAACTCAACTTTTAAAACATCCTCTCATGAAGTTTGTGATCCCCGGGGTTGGGAGGGGTGGGGGGAACCACGACTATTCAAAAACCTTGCCCAATGCCATACAAATTGAGAGGAGTAGAAAGTGGCTATCTCTGCAATAGAGGCTGCCAGGTCGAGAGTGCCAGGTGTGAGCTTTTTAGAGGAAGCAACCCACACCCTGAAAAGGCACTTCAGGAAAAGATCCCAAACTGTAGAATTCTTCCAGTGCAGAAGGAAGCCATTAGGCCCATTTGGGTCCACATTGACCCTTCGACTGAGCAGCTTAGCCAGGTTCCCCCCTCTGCTGCCACTGCCTCCATCCCTACCCCAATCAGTATTTATTCTGCTAATCCACCTAACCTAGACATCTTGGGACATTGAAGGGCAATTTATCATGGCTAATCTGTCTAACCTGCACATCTTTGGAAAGTGGAGCACCCAGGGGAAACCCACATAGACACTGGGAGAATGTGCAAAATTTACACAGACGGTCACTAAAGACTGGAATCAAACCCCATACCTGGCACTGAGAGGCAACAGTGCTAACCACTATGCCACTGATTTGCCCAGTGTCTGGATGCATCTTCCATTTTCAAAAGGCTTCTGAGTCATCCCGACTTGGTGAAAATGCAGCCAGTGTCTGAAATAGCGGTGGAGGCAGATTCAGCAGTATCAGTCAAAGAGTATTGGATAAATACTTGAAGGGAAATCATTACAGTGCAATGGGAAATGAGCAGGGGAGTGGAACTAATCAGATAGTTCAACAAAGAACCAGCATAGATGCCATGTGCTGAATCACCTTCTTCTCTGCTGTATCATTCTATGTAACTTTTGTGTAACTCAGAAAACAGATCAAGTGAATACCTGATTGCAACAAATGTCAAACATTCTCTGCCTCTGACTTACACTTTCTATCACAACAAAATGTCTTTACTTATCTTGGAACAATGCAACCTGATGGATGTGAGGAGCCCACTATATAGGGAAAACCTGTACTCTTTCATTTATTGGCATAGCATCTCTGTGCACCAACACATCACGCTGCCTGCAAACAAACTTGTTCCTGATTTAATCAAATTTCTCAACTAAGAAATAATAGTCTCAAAAATATGTACAGGTTTGGACACAATCCACTGTCTTCTTTCAGCTGCCTGCATGTGTCTTTTATTGAATAGGAACATGTCGCCATTACCTTCACCACTCTTTCACCTGCAAGGTGGATAGTGCCTGGGCAGCGCTCAGGCACTACCCACTAAGGAGTCTCATAACACCAGGTTAAAGTCCAACAGATTTATTTGGTAGCAAAAGCCACTAGCTTTCAGAGTGCTGCTCTTTCTTCAGGTAAGTGGGAGTTCTGTTCACAAACAAGGCATTTAAATCACACGTTCTCCAAGGTGGCCTTCATGACACGCGACAACGCAGAGCCACTGAGCAGAGATTGATAGCCAAGTTCTGCACATATGAGGATGGCCTCAACTGAGATCTTGGGTTCATGTCACACTATATGTAATCCCCACGACTTGCCTGGGCTTGCAAAATCTCACTAACTGTCCTGTCTGGAGACAATACACATCTCTTTAACCTGTACTTAACGCCTTGAAGAACATGCGTCTTTATATGCCCTGTTTGTGAACGGAACTCCCACTTACCTGATGAAGGACCAGCGCTCTGAAAGCTAGTGGATTTTGCTACCAAATAAACCTGTTGAACTTTAACCTGGTGTTGTGAGACTTCTTACTGTGTTTACCCCAGTCCAATGCTGGCAATTCCATATCATATCTACCCACTAACATACGCATTATGTGTTTTGGATAATCTGGGGCATTATGCCTTTCTAATGGCTTCACAATCAACTCAAGGGAGTCTGCCTTCTCCCCACTACTGTATTCTGTCAGGAGATGTATTCAATCAGTTAGCATGGGACCAATGAATGTTCAGCTTCTTTATCCACTGATTAATAAAGAGATCTTAGAATAAAAGCGAAAAAGTGATAAAATAATGCAGAATAAAGATAACAGCAGAGTTATGGCGTAATTTTATGATTTGACCTTTTAAGCTCTAAATTTCATTTCTCTTCCCTCAATAAAAACCAAATGTAGTGATGTATATCCTGTGCATTAAAAAGAAATCTAAAAACTAATAGAAACAATTTGTACAATGTAAGATTCAAGTGCTGAAAATACTGCCTGCAGTCAGAGTAGGCAGTAACTGGGTGGAATTTATCCAGACAGTAAATATTATTAAATGTATAATCTGGGCACAATAAATTGACAGAACAGGAATGTGCAGCCAGAAAAAAATCCACTTACAATAAATTCAAGCACTGGAGATAGCAAATATTCAATTTTTCATTTCGAACATCAAACAGAACCACTTAAAGCACAATGAGTGTAAACTAGCCCAGCAGTGGAACAGCAGTCGGATCAACACTAACATCAGGCTCTGTACATCTAAGCACTTAGGCAATGATGTCAGGTTGTTTAACAAGACTTGACAGGTGCAGAGACATCTGCTGCAATATTTGGCATTTTTTCGGAAACATCAAATGATTTCGGTATAGCAAACTGACCCTGCTTTTTTGGCCTGTTGCAGGCGGTACATCCAAACAGACTGGAAAACGAGGAATTACTGCGGGGCAAGCATATCTCTGATTGTCTACCTATCTTCTCATCTGTCTACCCATCTTTTCAGTTTGTCTTTCTACCTCTCCGTCTAGCAATCTGTTGTTTTTCTTTACAGCATGTCTCTCCTTATATCCGTTCCAGCTTTCAAACTACTCAATAATCTTTTTATGCTTGTTGGTCAGTGACATTGATTAACCTGATCACACCTTAGTGTAAACATTCCTTCAGGCAGGTAGGGGTAAAAATGAATATGCAGTGTGTTCAATTCTAGGAATAAACTGGGTGCAAAGATTAAGCTGTGCAGCAATCTTTCCCAAATCTGTACAAGCATTGGTCATTTGTTAAATGTAAGGAGGACTATTTTTAGGTTTCCTGGGTGTTAAGCCTCTTAAATGTATAAATTAAGGAATAAGCGATCGCACAGTCGTTAGAGACCTGGGTTCAATTCCAGCCTTGGGTAACTGTTTGTGCGGAGTTTGCACATTCTCTCCGTGTCTATGTTGGTTTCCTCCAGATGTTCTGGTTTCCTCCAACAGTCCAAAGATGTGTGGGTTAGGTGGATTGACCATGTTAAATTGTCCCTTCATGTCAGCAGGAATTAACAAGGTAAATACATAGGGTTACAGAGATAGGGCCTGGTTGGTTTTTTTTTTATTTATATCCAATTCAATCCAATCAAGACCAATTCAAAGTTTCAGCAAGTGAGACATTCCAGATCCAAGCTGACAAGACAAGCTCACCATTTCGTGTCCTGGGCTTGATCTACATGATACAAGCTGATGGAGCAGGCATTGCACCTCCTTCAAGGCTTGATCTCATTTGCATCTTAGCCAAAAGGCCGAGAAGTGAGAGGACATGGTTGGGATTTTTTTTGTGTGTTTATATCCAATTCAATCCATTCGAAATCCGATTCAGAATCTCAGCAAGTGAGACATTCCCAATGCAAGCTGACAAGACAAGCTCACTATTTCCTGTCCTGGGCTTGATCTACGTGATCCAAGCTGATTGGAGCAGGCATTGTGCCTCCTCCAAGGCTTGATCTCATTTGCATCTTAGCCAAAAGGCCTAGTCTGGTTGGGATTGTTGTTGGGCTGAATGACTTCTTTCTGCACTGTAGCGATTCAATGAAATAGCTGCTGAAGGATTCCCTTTTAGATTTCTGTTGCCAGTGAGCTTGGAAGGTGTCAGACCTGATCTGAGCAAGGTGCTTCAGCAGTACTGCAGAGTAAAGTGTTAACATCAGAAGCTTACAGTACATGATGCCAATGTCTTAGTGATTTCAGATCACATGGCTGAGAAGTAACAAAGATGTAGAAGAAGAAGTTCCAACCTCATGCAGAAATTCAAATGTTTAAGTACTTTTTGTAAGTAAAGAGTAATGGTTAGAAAGACTACTGAACAGCATATTATGGGACAATGGACTATGCCACACATACCTGTCTGGACCCCGACCCAACCTGTTTGGATACACTGAGGGAGAATTTAGCATGGTCAATGCACCTAACCAGCACGTCTTTCAGACTGATGGAGGAAACCAGAGCACCCAGAGGGAACCCACGCAGACATGGTGGTCTGTGTTCAACTTCTTACAGGGACAAGTGGAGCATAGCCACACAAGATTGTGCATGGACAGTGAGCCAAGCCAGGAATCAAATCCAGGTCCATGTCACTATGAGGCAACAGTTAATCCATTAATCCATCAAAATGCTTTGATTTACTTTGATGGATAGTGCAGTTTTCTCTGTCAGGCAGTCAAACAACAGATCTACCTCATTCGATTGCATTTTTTTTGTATCAGTGACAGCACAGCTGGTGGCACTCTCACCTCTGAGTCACAAGTTCGTGGGTACAAGTCCCATTCAAGGACATGAGAATGAAAACCCAGGTTGAAACTTCATTGCAGTATTGAGGGAGTGCCACATTGTCGGAGGCACTATCTTTCAGGTGAACTGTGAAATCGAGGCTCTGTCTAGCCGCTCAAGTGGATGTAAAAGATTCCATGGCAGTTTTTGAAGAAGAGTGGGAAGTTCTCCCCCATGCCCTGTCCGATAGTTATCCCTCAATCAACAGCCCAAAGACAGATTGTTGGGCTGTTATCACATTACTGTTTGCGGAGTTTACTGTGTAAATTGACTGCCTCATTTCCGACACAGTAAAAAATCTCACAACACCAGGTTAGAGTCCAACCAGTTTATTTGATAGTAATCTCACAAGCTTTTCAAAATGGTATTCCTTTGTCAGGTGTGTGGAAGGTTCTGATTAGAGAAAGACATATAAAGACACACACAGTTTACAAATACTGATTAGAATGCAAATTTTTACAGCTAACCTGCTATTCAAGTCTTAAAGATGCAGGCACTGTGAGTGGAGATAGCATTAGTATAGGTTAAAGAAATATGTATTGTCTTCAGACAGGACAGTAAGTGAGATTTTGCAAGCCCAGGCAAGTCATGGGGGTTACAGATAGTGTGACATGAACCCAAAATCCCAGTTGAGGCCGTGCTCATGTGTGCAGGACTTGGTTATCAGTATCTGCTCAGATGCGGAGGATCATGACAGACACCTCCAGACGCTGAAAGATGTCTTCATAAGAACAGGATATGGCGCTCAACTCATCGATTGACAGTTCTGACACACCTCAGAAGACAAACATGGGACATGGTGGACAGAGTACCCTTCATTGTCCAGTCCTTCCCAGAGCAGAGAAGCTACGACATCTTCTCCGGAGTTTTCAACACATCATTGATGATGACAAACATCTCGCCAGGTCCACTTCCACAGCCCACTTCTTGTCTTCAAACAACCACACAATCTCAAACAGACAGTTGTTCGCAGCAAACTACCCAGCCTTCAGGAGAACAGTGACCACAACAGCACACAACCCTGCCACAGCAACTTCTGCAAGACATGCTGGATCATCGACACGGATGACATCATTTCACGTGAGAACACCATCCAACATTTTCACATGTGTTTTTTGCTGTGGCCTGTCAGAACTGTTGATCGATGAGTTGAGCGCTATATCCTGTTCGTATGAGGGCATTTTTCAGCGTCTGGAGATGTCTGTCATGATCATCCTCATCTGAGCAGATCCTGTGTATACAGAGGGCTTGTCTGTAGGGGATGGTTTCTTTAATGTGTCTAGGGTGGAAGCTGGAGAAGTGAAGCATCATGAGGTTATCCCTGGGCTTGCGGTACGGTGAAGTGCTGAGGTGACAGCCCTTGATGGAGGTGTGTATGTCCAAGAAGCAACCGATTCCGGACAATAGTCCATGGTGAGTCTGATGGTGGGATGGAACTTGTTGATGTCATCATACAGTTGTTTCAGTGATTGTTCACCATGAGTCCAAAGGAAAAAAATGTAAGGGGTAGTGCACTGAAAGTTTGTGCCATCAAATAAACCTGTTAGACTTTAACTTGGTGTTGTTAGACTTCTTACTGTGCTTACCCCAGTCTAACGCCAGCATCTCCACATCATTTCCAACACCACAGTAATGAGTACATTGAAAAAAACATCTTGACTGTGGAGTGCTTTGAGACATCTGGTGGTTGTGGTGATATCTGAGGTTTTATTTCTTCTGCATGCAACCATTTTCCTTATGAAAAGATAATTTAGTTATGAAGGAATCTGAGAAGCAATTACATTTCTCTACCCCTAAACATTCGCATCTGTTCTATAATTGTAACAAGAGCAAGCACTATAAGCCTCTTTCCTTCAAAATGAATGAAGCCCTCCATCTGGAAGGTATTGTGAGTTCACAGACTGTCTTGAATTAACATGATATGTTATTGCTTCTGGAGGCTTATCTGCGAACAGGTCAATTGTATTGTCACTCACATGATGAGCTATTAGGGATAAGGAGATGCAATGTCTCTTTTTCATTTCTACTGCTGTGATATGGGAAACAATGGGAGCTTGCATCGTGAGCAACCTTGTAAAGTTGTTGAACCTCTTTCTGCACTGAATGGCAGCTTGTGAAGGTTGTAATCATTGCTGCAGACTCTCTTCACAAACCACTAACTTGTTGGGATTCACATCCATAAACATCTTTCTTATTTCTCCAAAAAGGACATGAGCTGATCCAGCAGGAAATCTGTGAGCTACTCCCACTGAGAGACACTTTCACTTGCGCATATTGAAATGTTCTTGCATCACGCTGTTGCTCCCTGTGAAAGTAAACTGGACCATTTTAATCATGTGCTGTGTTTTAAGCACAGAAACACACTGAATACACCATGCTTCTAATAAGCAGAGCAATAAGTGCCAGTATAAAACTTTCCCACATACCTAATAAAATATTAGCTGGCTGCTGAGGGGTTCATGTGGACAGGCAAATGATGTGCCCTGCCATAAATTCATTCCTCAAAGACAAAGTCACTTGCAGAAGCATCAATTGCCTGTTGCCAACTGGGAGATATCCTTTGCACGTTGCCCTTTACCTGATGGACTTCCAGAAAAAAAGAATTGTTTCTGAGAGACAGAAGGCTGTGGCTACATTCTTGACATCAAAGAGCATAACCCTTAGTTGGAGCATACCAAGAAGCTGCTGAGAAGACACTCTTTAAGAATTAAGAAGGGATGAGAGATGGTGAGGCTGGTGAACTGCAAAGTTGGTGATATCTTGACATGAATATAAAACACCAGGTTCACTGAAAAATCAACTTTTGACAATCTCCTCACACCCACTGGGTATTCTAAACATTTTCCTTATTGCATCCATGTAATTATTTTATTTGTGAGAAAATACTGTTGATGTTAGTGTACACATTCTGTTGTTTAATATGTTGTTATTAAGAGGTATGTTGTTCTTTATACAGCACAAGGAGCAGGTTTTTGAATTATTACAATTTAATCTATTTGCAGAAACATTCTTTCTTCCATGAGCACAGGCAAAGGTGGTGGGACCAAAACCAAATTGTTAACTTGGGATGTTTCCAATAATTTCTTACTTCTCCAACAAAATCAAATTTTCCGCTAGGAGGAATGCTGAACACTTGTGTTGCTGTAATAAGATCCCCATATGTACTTAAATAAATGCAGTATTTATTCCAAATCAATAAATATTATCAGTGTTGTGTAATTTATTTAAAGAATCTGATTCTGAAACATAGTCATGGAATTGTGAAGGAATTGTGTTTTGGATGGGAAAAATCCTGATTTCCCCATGTTTTGTGGAGTCTCAACTTCACTTTATATGTCGTTTCAGCCTGACATGCTCCCCACCTTACTCTCAGCCTGATGAACAGGCTTGGCTTCAACTGGAATGGAAGAACTCCAGAGTAGACTACAGGACCATGTAGGCCCCATCATGTCCCCAGGATGGGCTTTGATTCATGACCCTAAGGGCAGAATCAGGTAAACAAATCATTGTGTATGGTTACACATATTGTCCTATATATATGCAGCACGTGTTATTCATATTGAGAGCAGCAGTAATAAAATGCAGTGTTAGATCGTGCTCACCTTACAGGTAATCCCCCACGATTAATAAACAAAGCAGAAATGACAAACTTTACTTCATCTTGCTTCAGTTTGACAGTAAAATATCCCATTAGCTATTTATAATACTGTAGGCAATAATATTGCTTTCAGTAACTGCCCCAGTCCTTATTAACATCACTGCATATTGTACCACAGTGACTGTAAGTTCATGTTCATTCTCCCAGATGTTGTTGCTAGTTCTACTGACCTTTGGGTAGCTTCATGGTCTTTTGGCAGACTTTTCAAGAACAACTGGAACCACTAAACTGCTTCTATTTTCTATGTTTCTATTGTAATTTAATTGATATGATCAGAAATACCCAAAGGAGCTATAAGGGAAGACATCTCAAGTTTGAAGCAGGACCTCATTCAGGTTAGTTTCCTCTCTATGTTGGGAGAGGGGAGACAATTCTAGCCCCTGATGCTGAAATATTTAGGAAAGAGGCCAGCCTCTTTTCCTCTGAGCTCAGTGCAAAGTATACCTTTCAGCTATGTTTAGTTCACCAGGATATCACCCTTATGGAAGTAGGACCCAGAATGCCAATTTCTGAATGACATTTGATTGAACATAGGTCCTTTTTGTGCAAACTATCACATTTCCGGGATTTGGGATGGAGCTGAGGCTCAAAAGAGTAGGTGGCGGGAGGTTCCCTCCCACCTTCACTTCCCACCCTACTACACATACTGTTGGAGTGGGCCAAATATATTTATATTGAATGGACGGTTGGGCGGGGTTGATAGAAGTTTACAAGCTACTCCCCTCACTGACAAGAATATTGTTCTTTAATTGGAAGTTTGTAACTGAATAACTTCACACCTTGCATTATGAGTGATGAGCAATTACTGTCAACTTGGACTGTATTGATGTGGAATAGCTAACACTGCCTATTGTTATTACCTCAAAATGACTCAATGTTGTTTCCCTGGTAAGATATAAGATCTAACTCCTCTTCAAGCTCACAGTAGGTATCTGATGCTGATGACTCAGTGCACACTGACAGTTTCTTCAGGAATGTCTCTTTTTTATAACAGACCTGAATCATTTACCTAGTCAAACTGGAACTTTCATTATGAGAAGCCCACATGGGTGTACACCGCATGTTTTGAAGAGATCAGCAAGTCAGAGGGTTGAGTGACAAATTGCTCAATAATAACAGTACGCAGTGAAGTTAATGAACTTCAAGAGTCATGAATATTGAATCTGCTGAAGATAATGAAAAGAATCTTGTCAAGTTTTGTCTCAGCTCCTGCCTCCTGTGACACCTGAATTTTGACTGGTTGACATCATCATATTTAAAAGTAGGTTTTCCCATTTTCTTTTTTAGCCAAAACATGTCAGACCTATTGCCCATTATCAAGAGGGCTTTAGATCCAGAATTATAAACTTGACACTCAGAGGATGGGTTTCATATAAATGCAGCCATTACATGGCCAGATCCTGCTATGTATGGGCATTGGGATCACTGTTAAATTGCAGCAGTGCTTATTTCAATATGAAAATCCATCAATTTTCCACCTAATTTCCTAAACTTGCTTAGATTGGCTGAAGTTGACACTGCCCAGGCTCTGAATAATATTTGCAGATTTGAACTATAACCAGCATTCCCTGAAGGATGCTGCCTAAAATATAGGCCTCTGAGAAATTATGTCTTGTGGAGATAGAAGGAGAAGAGCAACTTCTGGACCATTGCTGGTTTATCCTCACCTTCATATCTCCCTTCCCATTACTAGGTCTCTTCTTTCTTCAGGAGACTTTCCTGTGTGCCTCGGCTGGTCAAAATTTGCTTGGTCTCAATTGGTGAGTTGCATGAAGGTATGTGATTCATGTCAGCAGCTCACCAGGATTATGATGCTGTAGCCTGAGGAACAATCTAGGCCAGACTTCGATTTATCTTCTGGCATCCCTTTACTCTGTGCCTTGGAATCAAAACTAACTTAGAATCCTGTCCAATTTCTAAACTGCCTAGTCCTCCTTGATCCCTTAGATTAATTGTACTGCTAGCACATTCACTAGACCAATGTATAGATATCTCTAATGCCCATAAACAATTGGTAATCCTTATAGGCCTAAGATTTTGAAACAGAATCTATTCATTTTTCCTTTTGACAGGAGCTAAGTATGGGATTCAAATATGGACATTGTATTATTTAGTAATGGTGTCTCATCTCTGGTTAGCTGAGAAAGAATTTTACACATTGGAGGGGTTAGTGGGGTGGTAGGGGAGGAGTGGGAGGGATGGGTTGGGGGAGTAAAATGTACCCTCCTCATTGACCTGTCACAACAGGTGGGAGGGGGGGCAAAGTTGGCATGATTAAATCAGTAAACATTTTAAATCTGATTCTAAATGACCCAAATGTGCCCATACCCAGTTTAATTGCAGTGTGTTTGGAATTGGCTGTGTAACCCACTCTGGACAGGCCAATGGTTATTCTACTTGACACAGGCTCTGTGGCTTTTTGCTGTGGTTCAAATTTTTGGAGCAGTTTAATTTTAATGATTTACAATTGTAAATTTAATGATTTATAATTGGATAACCTAACGTCACAAAAGGAGGCTAGAGCTGGCATATAAGTGCTTTTCCTGCACTGGAACAGTCAATATGCTTCCTTCAGTCCCCCTATCACATTATCTACTGCAATCCTTCTTTCAACCTGGATAGCTGACTGCACATTCTGTGTTCTTCAGCCCCCACCTCCCCAAACTGGTGGTCTCTCCCTTCCTATGATCCAACCCTTCCTGCAACCTCTCCCTACCCACAATCTTTCCTACTGTTGGGATCTCTTCATTCCTCCTCTTCTCTGTCAAACCTCCGAGCCCCCTCACTCTCACCAACACCAAGTCTTCTCGGATTGCCAGAGAACTATCCCCAATGGCTTTGTACACAGATTTTCCACCCAGCTGTCTCTACCTAGCCTGTCACTGATGGAAGATGAAATTTTAAAAATTCCAATGAGATAGAGTCATGGAATTCCTACACTGCAGAAGGAGGCTATTCGGCCGTTGACTCTGCACTAACCACAATTCCACCCAAGCCTTATCCCCATAATGCCATGCATTTACCCTAGCTAGTCTCCCTGACACTAACGGGCAATTTAACACGGCCAATCCCCCTAATTTGCACATCCTTGGACTGTGGGAGGAAACCGGAGCACCTAAAGGAAACCCATGCAGACATGGGGAGAATGTGCAAACTCCAAAAAGATTGTGACCCAAGCCATGAATCAAACTTGGGTCCCTGGTGCTGTGAGGCAGCAGTGCTAATCACTGTCCTACCATGTCACCCTTAGATTTGTTAAAATTGCCAGGATCATAGATCATGAACACTTCTGTGTTCTTCACATTTACAGGCTACCTCTACCCTCTCTGCCATCTCCCCGCAGAGTCTATGAGCAGGTTATTAAACTGAATCTCTGCAAATACAATGTTCAAAAGCATCAGGCAAGCTTGCAAGGATATCTCCCAGAAGTAATAGAGAATAGATTGCCATCAATAATAAAGATTGGGATGTTAATTAAAGAGAAACTAGTTAAGTGAGTATTTGAATTGAAAGGGCAAACAGAAAATTATAGTAATCACACCGACTGCTGCACAAATTGGTTGAAATCTTTTGTGGAGATCACATTGAACCATTATTTCAATGTCAAGTCTGATTACGAGTTAAACTCATCAGCACAAAACTGTGCGTCACTATTGAAAGATTAATATGAAGCCTGTCTGGTGTCATGGTCAATATTCATTCCTCCACCAGCAGATCAACAGGTCAGTCACACAGTTACCATTTGTGGAATCCTGATGTGTCCGAATTGACTGTTGGGTTTCCTTACATGATAAACATACAATTTCAAACCAATTCATTTCACATTAAACATTTCTCACATGTAATGGGAGATAGGTGAATACCTTTCTTGTGATACACTTGTTATACATGTTCTCTCTGTACAACCATATATAAGAAGACTTTCTTCATCATAAACCACAACTTTCAATACTTTGTGGTGCTTGATCAGGAAAGATGCAAAAAGCATTCAACAGCTATTCAGCTGCTCTATTGAATGGTAATGCTCTTCTGGTAATATCATCATGGCAAAATAAAAGAGGAGAGCAGTGAGATTTTCCAAGTAAAACGCTGGATTTGGATGACATTGGTGTTTGGTTCATCACATCATTTTAAACTAAGGAGCTGGAGGACTGCATCTTCAAATTTACAGGATCACTTAGTTCCCAACCTAAACACTTTTCATCATTCAACTGACTTCCATTTGAATTCTGCTTTTCAGGCCAACACTATTAAGGAAGGGGAGGTTAATTTGTGATTGTAATATCCATTGGATCTAGTTGAACAGTCTTTGGTGACAGCGCCTTTGGCTGTCGAAGCCATAAGCTCCAGAATTCACTCTTAAACTTCACATTTTCACTTCTCTTTCCTTCTTTAAGAGATTCCTTTACAATTACCTATTTGAAATAAATTGAGAGGTGTTTGTAACAATCTTCAGCCAGCAGTGCCCAGTGGATAATCCAAGTCAGCTTCCTCCTGAGATTCCAACATTTAGTCTTCAGCCAATTCAATTCATTCCATTTGATATCAACAAATGGCTCAAGGCAATGGACACTACAAAATCCATTGTGCCCGAAAACATTCTGGTAATAGTACAGGAGATTTGTGCTCCAGATCTAGGTTGTCAAGCTGTTTCAGTA
This sequence comes from Sphyrna mokarran, assembly GCA_024679065.1. Taxonomy (NCBI): domain Eukaryota; kingdom Metazoa; phylum Chordata; class Chondrichthyes; order Carcharhiniformes; family Carcharhinidae; genus Sphyrna; species Sphyrna mokarran. The sequence continues at coordinate 71,730,317 of JAGIQG010000008.1, read as the reverse complement.
CATCTACAATATTGGCACCTACCTGGAAAATTTGCCAAGTTTATCTTATTTGCAGAAGCAGGACAAATTTATTCTGGCCAATTTCAGCCCATCAATTTACTCTTGGTGGAAGGGTTGTCAATATTGTTATCAAGTGGCATTTACTTAGCGACAACCTGCACACTGATGCTCAGTTTGAGTTCTGCCAGAGCACCTCAGCTCCAAATCTCATTGCAACATTGGTTCAAACATGGACAAAGAGTTGAGCTCCATGGATGAGGTATCAGAGTGACTGCCCTTGATATCAAGGCAATACTTGACATAATATGGTATCCGGGGGCCCTAGCAAACTGAATTCAATGGTAATCAAGGGTAACACTTTCTATTGGTTGGAATCATACCTGGCACAAAGGAAGACGGTTGCAGTTGTTGGAGGTCAGTCGTTTCAGTTCCAGGACATCATTGCAGGAAAGACTCGGGATAGTATCCTAGGCCCAACTATCTTCAGCTGCTTCATCAATGACCTTCATTCCATCATAAGATCAGAAGCGGGGATGTTCATTGATAGCTGTGCAATATTCAGCACTATTTGCAACTCATCGGATACCAAAGCAATTCATGTCCATATGAACATAAGAAATAGGAGCAGGAGTAGGCCATCCAGCCCCTCGAGCCAGCCCCGCCATTCAATAAGATCATGGCTGATCTGCAGTGGTTCAGTACCACTTTCCCGCTTTTTCCCCTTAACCCTTAATTCCCTTGTCAATCAAAAACCTATCCACTCTTGACTTAAATATATTCAGCGAGGAAGCCTCCACCACTTCAACAGGCAGAGAATTCCAAAGATTCACCACCTTTTGCATGAAGAAATTCCTCCTCAACTCTGATCTGAACCGCCTCCCCCCCCCGCTCCCCCAGTCTTGAGGCTGTGTCCTCTAGTCCTGCTATCTTTGTTAAGCGGGAAGAGTCTCTCAACCTCTACCCTATCCATTCCCTTCATTATCTTATGTGTCTCTATAAGATCCCCTCTCAGCCTTCTAAACTCCAACGAGTACAAACCTAGCCTATTTAGTCTCTCCTCATAATCCAAGGCCCTCATCTCCGGTATCAGCCTAGTGAACTTCTCTGCACCCCCTCCAAGGCCAATATATCCTTCCTTGAATGCGGTGACCAAAACTGCACACAGTACTCCAGCTGCGGCCTCACTAGTACCCTACACAGCTGCATAAGTACCTCTCTACTTTTATATTCTATCTCCCTAGCTATAAAGGCCAATATTGCATTCGCCTCCTTGATCAACTACTGTACCTGCAGACTCATGCAGACTGTGTTTTTGCGACTCGTGCACAGGGACCCCCAGGCCCCTCTGCACCATCGCATGCTGCAGCTTTTCACCATTTAAATAGTAATCCTTCCTACTGTTATTCCTACCAAAGTGGATAATCTCACACTTGCTAACATTATACTCCATCTGCCAGGTCCTTGCCCACTCACTCAACCTATCCAGATCCCGTGCAGGCTTTCCATACCCTCCACGCAATTTGCTTTTCCATTCATCTTCGTGTCACCAGCATATATCATCCCTGCACTCAGCCCCTTCCTCCAGATCATCTACGTAAATGGTAAATAGTTGAGGCCCCAGCACTGATTCCTGGGGCACTCCACTAGTCACCAGCTGCCAATCAGAATAGCACCCATTAATACCTACTCTCTGCTTCCTATTAGACAACCAATCCTCTATCCAGTCTAATATCCTACCCCCAACTCCCCGCACCCTAATCTTCTGCAGCAATCTTTTGTGAGGAACCTTATCAAACGCCTTTTGGAAATCCAAAAACACCACATCCACCGGTTCCCCTCTATCTACTGCACTAGTCATTTCCTCATAGAAATCCAATAAATTCGTCAAGCATGACTTCCCCTTCACGAATCCATACTGTGTCTGCTTGATCAAACAGTTCGTATCCAGCTGCCTCGTTATTTCTGCTTTAGAACATAGAACAATACAGCACAAACAGGCCCTTCGGCCCACGAGTTGCGCCGATCACATCTACCAATCCACAGACCTATCTATAACCCCCTATCCTATTCTTTTCCATATACTCATCCAGAAGTCTCTTAAAAGACCCCAGTGAGTTTGCCTCAACAACCTCCGACGGCAGTCGGTTCCATTCACTCACCACCCTCTGAGTGAAAAACCTATCCCTGACATCTCCTTTGTATTTGCTTCCCTGCACCTTAAATCTGTGTCCTCTCTATGTTCTATGTTACCAGAAGCACTTCTTCAATAGAACAGCTGAATAGCTGTTGAATGCTTTTTGCATCTTTCCTGATCAAGCACCACAAAGTATTGAAAGTTGTGGTTTATGATGAAGAAAGTCTTTTTATATATGGTTGTACAGAGAGAACATGTATAACAAGTGTATCACAAGAAAGGTATTCACCTATCTCCCATTACATGTGAGAAATGATTAATGTGAAATGAATTGGTTTGAAATTGTATGTTTATCATGTAAGGAAACCCAATAGTTTGACGACAAATTCAAGCATTTTTCCAACTACAGATGTTAAGCTAAACGGCCTATAATTCCCTGCCTTCTGTCTGCTACCTTTTTTAAATAGCGGCATAACATTAGCTGTTTTCCAATCTTTCAGTACTTTCCTGGAGTCCAGTGAATTCTGAAAGATAACTACTAGGGCATCCGCTATCACCTCTGCCATTTCCTTGAGAACCCTGGGATGCATTCCATCCGGTCCCGGGCACTTATCTACCCTCAGCCCCATTAGCCTATCAAACACCACCTCTCTAGTGGCTGTAATCTCAACAAGGACCTCATCTGCTACCACCCTTCTTTCCTTAATTTTGGGCAAGCTATTTACGTCCTCCTCCGTAAAAACCCACACAAAAAATTTATTTAAGGTCTCCGCCATATCCTTATCATCCACCATTAAATCCCCCCTCTCATCCTCCAAGGGTCCAACATTAACTCGGGCCATCCTCCTATCCTTTATATATTTATAAAAACTTTTACTGTCCTTTTTGATATTTCAAGCTAGTTTCGCCTCATATTCTATCTTTTCTTTTTTAATCACCTTCTTAGTCATACTTTGCTGTTGTTTAAAACTTTCCCAATCCTCTGATCGCCCACTATTTTTAGCCACTCTGAATGCCTCAGCTTTTGATTTAATACTCTCCTTAATTCCCCTTGAGAACCACAGCTCATTTTCCCTTCTCCTACAGTTCTTCTGCACGATCGAAATATATTTCTGCTGAGTACCAAAAAAGATCTCTTTAAAAATCCTCCACTGTTCCTCAGCCGTCCTACCAACCAATGTACTGCTCAATCCACAGTTGCCAATTCCTCTCTCATCCTATCATAGTCCCCTCTGTTCAAACATAATACACAGGTCCAGAACGCTACTACCTCATCCTCCATCTGCATTGTAAATTCTACCATACTATGATCACTCGTCGCTAGAGGATCCCTCACATGAATATACCTAATTTTACCTGCCTCATTAGGGATATTCATGTGAGGGATCCTCTAGGGAAGAGTGATCATAGTATGGTAGAATTTACGATGTAGAAGACCTGGATAATATTCAGGCTTGGGCTCATAACTGGCAAGTAACATTCATGTCAAACAAATGATAGGCAATGGCCATTTCCAGCAAAATAGAACCTAACCAGCTTAGTGAATTGACATTCAATGGCATCACCATTCCCGAATCTCCCACTATCAACATGTTTGATATTACCATTGATCAGAAACAGAACCAGAGTAACGGTATTAATACTGTGGCTACCAGAGCAGGTCAGATACTGGGGATTTTGTAGAGAGTAACTCACATGTTAACTCCTTGAAGCCTGCCACCATTGACAAGACACAAGGCAGAATGTGATGGGATACCCACTACTTGGCTGGATCAGTGCAGCTCCAATAGCACTAAGGAAGATTGATACCATCTGGAACAAACCAACCCACTTGATTAGCACCCCATTCATCACCTTCTCCACTGACACAAAGTGGTAGCAATCTGTACTATCTACAAGATGTAGTGCAGGAACTTTCCAAAGATTCTTTGAGAATACCATACAAGCCCACAATGTCTACCACCTAGAAAAATAAGAGTGGCATATGCATGCAAATGGCACTACCTGTAAGTTTCCCTCCAAGCCACACAGCAACCTGACTTGGAACTATATTGCCATTCACTTAATTGACAAAAGTCAGCACACTGCTGCAACAGTTGGTGGAGCATTCACTAGAAGTATGCTTTCAACAGATCCACTAACCATTTTGACTTCAAACTATATCGCAGTTCATTCACTGTCATTGGGTCAAAATTCTGGAATTCTGGAACTCCCTTCCTCAAAGCACTATGGGTGCAACTTTGCTACATGGACTGCAGCGATTCAAGAAGGCAGCTCACCATTACCTTCTCGAGGGCAACAAGAGATGGGCAATAAATATTGGTCTAGCCAGTGGCATCCATAATCCATGAACAAGTTAGTTTTTTTAAATATTTCATTGGCTTGCTTTGATGTCTTCTTTGGCTTGTGTTCATTTTTGTATTTTTACACAACTTTGAAACACTGATTTTACTATGCTAAATGTTCTACAAATATGCATATTGTTGTTGTAAGTTGACTTGAGTTGATCTGTCTCTTATTAAGGAGACTCTTCCCACCATCTGCCACAATGAAGCAATATGATACATCCCTGTGTTTTTTTATGTTGTAGTCAGTTAGCTATCCAGTGTGCTACGTGCACACTCTATCTTTAGTCATTAGTCAAGCATGGTATCTTATTGAAGACCCTTTGCAATGTAGATATATTCACTATGATTCCCTCATCTACTCTTTCACCTTTTTAAATAATTTAATCAGGTTAGAAACTTTCCTCTTGAAATGCACTTTGAGTATTCAATCATCTTTTGGATTCTTAGATGCTTTTCCATTTTCTCTTTTAGGTGTGATTCTGTTACATTTCCTACATTAAGCTAACTGATCTAATATCAACTGGACATACTCCAACTTTCACTGAAGTAGCGGCATGATGTTCACTATCTATCAAGGCCCTGTCACTACAACTTTACCTAATGAATTATTAAATATGTGTACCAGCCCTTCTGCCATCCTTTGCTTAGATTTTTTTTAATGTGCAGTTGCAAACCATTTGTTTACTGTTTAAGCTTAATCAGTTAATTTATTATTTTAAATATATTTATGTCATTCCTAATTTCATCTTCCAATGCAATGTCCACCTGATAATTCTGTCTGATACTTAAGCAAAATGATTATTTATGGCTTCCACCATTTGGCTACTGCTGCCTGTGATTTCGTCCCATCCATCCCTTTGTGACCCTTTCCCATCCTGACTTTTCCTTTGGTTGGGGAATCTAGAACCAGAAGATACAATATCAAAATATTTAGGATTGAGGTGAGGAGAAATTTCTTTAGACAGAGCATTGTGAATCTTTGGAATTCTCTACCCTCGAGGACTGTGAAAGCTCACTGATTGAATATGTCTAAAACAGAGATTGATAGATTTCTCATGAACAGTATTGTAAAGGATTATGCAGATAATGGATGTAAAAGGCACAGAAATATTTAATCAACCATGATCATATTGAATGGTGGAGCAGGACTGATAGGCTGAAAGACCTACTTTTGTAAGTTATAATACTTACTATTTATGTGCTTGCAGAATATTTTATTATTTTGCTTTATGTTTATTGATGATTAATGTCATAGATCCTCATTGTCTTTCTCATTTTTATTTACTTCTCCCAATCTCTTCGTATTCAACCCTTGCAATGCTCTCATGAATAAAGAGTAGATCCTTTTCTTTAACATCAGCTTTGCCATCATGTCTGTATTCCGCCATTGTATCTTATTAGTATTTAATGTGATCTTTTGTTTCCTGAAATATATCTTTGGAGAGCATTTGAAAAGATTCTCATTCATGTTCAGTGCTATTATTTCCAATAATGTTGTTCAGATTGTTGTTAATTAAGTGGTTGAAGTCAAAGGTTAACAGGAACAGAGCAAGCGCATGGGATTAGGGCCACTGCCTCCTGTGGATAAATAACAACATGGCTGAATGGCTCAGTGCACTGTATAAAGCTGTGATCTTCCGTTAGGACTGCATTTGGTTTCCTATTGCTTTAATATATATAAGACATGAGAAATATACACTAGATGTCATTTAAAAATTGAATTGCTGAATTTATTCATAAGTGTCAGAGCTTAGGCTCATTGAAGCATGCATTCATTTAGTTGGTGAGAATTGACACACTGTCACAATAGTTGGTGGAGCATTCAGCAGAAGTACAGTTTTGACAGAGACACAGTAATAAGAGGGGGCAGGGATCAGAAAGCAGCATTACAGGATTTAGTAGATAGACAAAAGCAGCAGTCGTAATAGGGGAGAAGATGCCCCATTTTTTATTTACGATTTGGCTGAGGAGTCAGTTATCACATATACACTATAGCAGGAATCTCACAGAATGTATACAACAACTAATATTAGAATAGCAATGTCTGTACTTAATACACTACTGTACTTAATAATTATGCATTTAAAAAGTCACACTCACCTGACAAATGTTTTTGTCAATGCCTGTCTTACGCTGGTTTTCACTTTCTCCCTGGTGGATATTACATTTAATATTTTCCCTTTTTATAGGTCCCAACTGGTTTTCCCTCCATTAGTAGCACAATAGGTGAGCAATTCAGACTCACCTCCAGCTGAGTACCAATGCTTTGTGATCTTTAGTGTCTGGTCCCTTTAGGGCAAAATATTTTGAAAGGGTCACATGACCTGGTCTGTCCAATTGGGAACCAAGTTAGGGCTTTAGTCCAACTTGCCTGGGCTTGTTCCAACAGTTAGATCCCAGAGTCATGATTGAAAATGTTGAATCTGCATTGCTCTGTAAATCGTTGTTGTTCATTAATAAACGCTTATAGTTTGTTCTGAATTGGTGAAGCCAAGTTACTATATTTGGCAATGAGGTAAAAGGCAGCAAGTGTGACTACAAAATCATCAGCACAGAACCTGGGCCCAGTCGAAGTCAAGCTTCCAAATTAGAACAGAGCTGCAGAGATGCCTATAGTTGGTAGAATGGCCTTCATCACTGAAGAGTGGATACAGAAAGTTGAGCGATTAGAATATTTCCTCAAAGCAAACAGAATAGAGGAAAGTGATATTATTAAAGGCAAGTAGGACCCAAATCTATAACTTGATCCATAATCTAACGTCTCCAAACACGCCCAATGCAAGCTCATAACCATTCAAAATGCTTTGTGATTTTGCAATGATTTAAATTCCACAGGGAGGGCTCCAGAGGACACCATTGCAACTTACGTAACGAGACTTAAGCAAATTGCAGAGCATTGTGATTTTGGGATAACACTAAATGACAATGGAGAATGCAGAGAAGGGCACTTTAGAGTATGCTGACTAGCACAGACCAACTGTTAGGGTGGGAAGCTGCAGGCAGCAGTACTGCCAAAAGTGAGAATACCAGTTCAAACCGGGGAACAAACACAGAAACTGTTAAAGCCAGAAGATTCAGGAGAGTGAATCAATAGCCTCGGGTCGTTATATTGTGTCAGGGGTGTGGGGAGAATCACTCTCCAGTGGAGGCAGAGTGTTTCATGTGCTGCAGTAAGGGCCGTTTGAGACAGAAGCAAGAGTAAGCAGAACCTGCCTAGTAGCAGTAGAGTGAACAGCTCAGCACCAGTACATAATGATTTTCTGTGGATGAGTAGACCGTCTTGTCATAAATGAATATAAAAGCAAGTAAGGTAGCATCACTGTGGTACTATTAGCCAATAGGAGAGACTATTGAGAATGGAAATTGACATGGGAGCTTCTGCTGCTGTGGTAGGTAGCACATCTATAGATATCTGTAAACAGGGGTGCAGTCTCTGAAATTAAAGAACATCTCAACAGAATTGGCAACCTATATGGGGGAAGTTATTAAGATTATGGGTACAACCAAAACCCCCCTGAGCTAACAGCAACAATCTATTCAGCTTCCATCGATAATGGTGGCTGGGCAAGAACCAAGACTACAGGGCTGCAACTGGCTCCAAGAAATTAAACTCGATGGGTTGGAAATTTTCAGAATTAAGGAAAGAGAATCCTTCATGAAGGAATCATGAAGTATTGAGACATCTTTCAAAATGCACTTGGGAAGAGTACAAGCTTGATGGCAAAATTCATGTAGATAAGCAAGCCACCCCAAATTTTTCTCAGGGTTAGTCAGGTTGATCTGCTGCCACTCTGCGGGCGATCAGTGCAGGGGCAGGATTGGTGATCAGTCTGGGTAGCGGGGGGTGGGTGTTTAAGGGAGACAGCGATGCGTGTGGGTAGTGGGGGAGGTGGATAAGGGGGACAGTGATATCTGTGGAGCCCATTGCTCTGGCTTTTCGTGCCAGGGCTGCTTTCTCCATTTTCTGTGGCCCAACAGCAATCTGACATGGATGCATTTTTTCAAATTCTTTTCCTACTGCACACGCGCAGTTCAGTGCTCCGATCGTTTCGGCCTCTCTAAGCCCCACAAAGCGAATGTGACTGAAGATTGCTGAGTGCATGGGGGGCGCCTCGAAGCAGATTTCTAAGTCAGATCTGCATTGCGCCCAGATTCAGCACTTAGAATGAAAATGGTAAAATCGGGCCCTCTGTCTGAGACATATGATCTGTTCTGCACACACTTCTTTCACTACTTACAAATGAGAGATGTTGCACACAAAATAATCACTCAGTTTCTTTTATTGTCTCCCACATCAATGATTGATATTATATTAGAATTAAATCCTTCTATTGCAAGATTAACTTTCAAATTATATTCTCTAATCTTTTCACAGCAATGCCCTTTACTTTCTACATTAAAAACATTCTGGGAGTAAGATTTTGATTCCGATTTATCAGAAGGTAATCAGAAGTCTATTCTCTCTCCATACATTCCTCATTTGCATGTGCAAGACATGGCTTGCTATAATTTAAAATTTTACATAATTTTGATCTATCTGAAGTTAAATTATCTAAGACTTGTCCAAATTTTGATCTAAGCTGTGACAAATGTCATAACGCCCCAGACTCTCAGGTTCATATGTATTGCTTGTGTTCTAAAGTGGCTTTGTTTTGAACTATATTTTTTATATCATTCATATTTTTAGCAGTACCATTGAACCTACTCCTATTACAGCACTCTTTGGAATGCAACGAAGAGGCATCCCCCTTCAGATTGATGCACTGGCCTTTTCAACATTATTGACTAGACGAACAAGAAGCAGTCTGTCCCACCCTATCTTACTAACTGAATACTTGATCTTACACAGAATGCCAAACTTAAAGTGTACCATAAGAGCCTTCAATGGTAGATTTTATGTAGCTTGGCAACCTCTCTTAGATTATTTTGAGGAACTACAGCTCTCTACAGTCATATAACTGACCATAATGATGTTAAATCATGTGAAAGTATATCTGTTCAATGATTATTGTCAATTTTATTTTTTATTCTTTTGGAGCTAAGGAGGGGTTTTAAAAATCTTTTTTTTCTCTTTTTTTTCCTTTTTCTTCTTTTTCCTCCTACTTCCCTTTTCCTCTTCCAAAATATTGAAAAAAAGGATAGTGTGTGACTTGGAGGGGGGTTTGTGGATGATAATATTCCCATGCCTCTGCTGCCCTTGTCCAAGATGATAGAGGTCATGGGTTTGGAAGATATTGTCAAGAGAGACTTGGTGAGTCACTAGAGAGCACTTTGTATGTGGCATACACTGCTGCCACTATGCATGGGTTGTAGATGGGTTATGATGTAGATGGGTTGCCAATCAAGTGGGTTGCTTTTTACTGATCATATCAAATTACTTGCGAATTGTTAGAGCTGCACTCATCCAGGCAAGTTAAGAATATTCCAACACATTTCTGACTTGTGCTTTGTAAATGGTGGACAGATTTTGGGGAGTCAGGAGATGAATTACTTGCTGCAGAGTTCCTAGCATCTCACCCACTGTTGTAGCCACAGTATGTATATGGCTTGTCCAGTTAAGTTTCTGGTAAATGGGAACTGACAAGATGTTAATAGGTGGAGATTCAGTGATGATAATGCTGTTGAATATCAAGAGGAGATGATCAGATTCTGTCTTGTTGGAGATAGCTATTGCCTGTCACTTCTGTGGCACACATGTTACATGCCACTTATCATTTCAAGCTACATATGGTCTTGCTACAAGTGGGCAGACTGTTTCAGTATCTGAATTGCAAATGATACTAAACATTGTACAATCATCAGCAAACATGCCTATTTCTTTCTTTATAATGGATGGAAGGTCATTGATAAAACAGCTGAAGATGATTGGGCTGAGAATAAATACTACACTGCAGTGATGATGATTGACCTCCAGCCATCACAATCATCTTCCTTTTGCCAGGTAAGACTCCAACCAGTAGCAAGGTTTCCCCGATTCTAGTTTTGCTAGGGCTCCTTCATACTGCACTCAGTCAAATGTTGCCAAAGGCTGTCACTCTCACCTCACCTCTGGAGTTCAGTTCTTTTATCCATGTTTGGTTAGCAGCTGAGTGGCTTTACCAGAACCCAAATGGAGCATCAGGTTATTGCCGAGTAAATGCCGTTTGAGAGTGCTATCAATGACTCCTTCCATGACTTAGCTGCTGGTTGAGTTGCTGATGGGGCATTATAGGGCTGAGTTGATTTGTCATGCTTTTTCTTGACAGGTCAGAGGAAAAGCAACAAACCAATGGGGAAACTGGCAGAGGTACATGTCCTCACATTCCTGGAGGAGATTCTCATGTTGTCGGTCACCTTATAGAAAGAGGGAAGAGTGACAATAGAAGTATTGTAATGTGCTTGTGTAATATAATTGCTGAATAGCTAGAGACATGTGAAAGCTGTCACATGTGAATATGAGGCTTCTTGAATGTGTGTGAGATGTCCTGATCACCAGGGATTGAAGATGGATGAATGATGAAGATGTGAAGCATTATGCACCACGTAAGATTAGATTCATAGGATCCCTTCAGAGCAGAAGAAGACCATTCAGCCCATCGAGCCTATACTGACTCTGACAGAACATCTTACCCATGCAGCAAATGGCAGGAAAACCAATGATGGCATGTGTTTTTTTAAAAAAAAGTACAGCAAGAGAGGGTGATGGTAGTAGATTCAACTGGAGCTTTCACAAGGAAATTGGATAATTAAAGATAATTGTGGGAATCCAGAAAAAGGATGGCAGAGTGGGATTAACTAAATTGCTCTTGCCAATAATGGTCCAATGGTCTTCTCAGTGCTGTAAGTGTTCAATGATTCTATATTCTATGCATTTGATGGAAAAGTTATTGTCATTTTGAATGATTGGTAGCAAGATTCTCCCAGTCCTCTCTGTAAGAGTGCTCATTCCATCCAGCTTCCTATTCGGTCTACACAGGTACTTTACCAACAGACCTTTGCTCTGTCCTCAAATGTTCTGTTTAATTTACCGCAAATGTGCAACCTGTTCCCAGGATAAATCATAGTTTTCAGGGAATAAAAACCTATCCCAGAAAGTGCTGTCATGGCTTTATTAATTGATGTGTCAGTGATACACAAATTCAAATATTTTTTCAAGTGGATATACCATTGCTAGTCAGTCCAGCTTATGAGCGTGTATTAATTCAAGCAAGATCTGTCATACTCCATCGGGTTCTTTTCAGTGAGTTACCATCTCAGTGTAATGACAGATTAGAAGCTAACATTAAAACAAAATATTTTCTAACCCGCATTCTGCCTTCAGCAATTTCAAAATACACACATCACGGATATTGATGGAACTGAAATAAATTGAAACATCTTCCAAGTGAGGACACTTCTCACACATTGCTGATGTCTCATATCTCACTTTTTTGCAACATTAATAAAACAAAAAGAAAGGAATGGAACTTTTTTCTGATCCTGCAGCAGATAGACATCAATGACAATTTGTCATCCTAATGGTCTGGGATTTTCTGACATAAGGAATCTGAGATTTTCCTTTTTGCAGCTCTTCATGTTGTGTGGGCTACAAAAGAAACTCAAGGTAAGAGCATAAAATGATACATTCAGCCCACCTGCTCTTTGTTGGCTTTTCCAAATAGCTATCCAATTAATCCCACTCCTCTGCTAATTCCCCTCGACTGTTTTGCTTTTCAGGTACTTTCCCACTTCCTTTTGAATCTGTTTTCACCATCCTTTCAGATTATGCATTCCAGGTCATGTTTCCATATTAGAAAAGGTTGGACAGAATGGGTTTGTTTCCACAGGAGTGGAAGGGCAGCATAGTGGCACCCTCACAGTGCTGGTGACCTGAATTCAATTCCAGCTTTGGGTGACTGTGTGGAATTTGCACATTCTCCCCACGTCTGCATTTCACCGGGTGCTCCGATTTCCTCCCACTCTTCAAAGATTGTGAAGGTTAGGTTGATTGGCCATGCTAAATTACTCCTGGGTGTCACAGTAAATATATGGGAATAGGGGCAGGAATTTTGTTGATACAGGCTCGATGGGCCGAATGGGATTCTATGATTCTATGAGTTTCGAAGGTTGAAGCGTGACTAGATTGAAGTACATAAGATCCTGAACAGTGTTGCCAAGATGGAAATTGAAGGGATGTTTCCTCTTGTGGGTGAGTCCAGAACCAAGGGCTACTCTTTTAAAATTGAAGATTGCCTAGAGATCAGGAGAATTTCTTTCTCTCAAAGGATTGTGTGAATTTGGAATTCTCCACCTCAAAAGGGAGTCACTGAATATTTTTAAGACAGACGTCAATAGATTCTTGTTAAGGATCCAAAGGTTATCAGGGATAGATAGGAATGTGGAATTTGAGACACAAACAGATCAGCCATGATCTTATTGAATAAAGGCTCAAGGGGATGAATGGTCTATTTTTTGCTTCTATTTCATATGTCCATATTGTAACTCACTGTATAAACAAAGATCTCCACATTTCTTTCTGGTTACTTTGCCAATTATATTAAACCAGTGTCCTCTGGTTACTAACCTTCTTTTTACAAGAAACTGTTTCATCTTATTTACTCTCCAAAGCTCTAATTAAAGTATGTAATGTTACTGAAAAGAGAGTCACGTTGCTGAAGATTTTGATCTCTAATTTATCAGGAAAAATGCAAGTGTTCCAAATTTCAAATGATATTTCAGAGTTGATCCTTATTGTACATCAATCTCAAGTACACAAAAAGTTTTTTAGTTGTATAGAGTTTGATTCTTGCTGAAAATTTTCATTTTGCATTACTCGGGACAAATGCAGAAATGCCAAATTTCAAACAATATCTGGAATTTGCTTCAAATATCCCATTGAAAGTAGAAAGACTTTAGTCGGATGGAGTCATAAGAAGGTATCCACTTCAACATATGGGTGCACCTGAGTTGCATCTTGCATTTGCAAAGCAATGTAACATATTGCCTGACAGTCAACCTTCCCGGGCAATAGACTGATGCAGTTACAAGGAATTTCTAGCAGAATCCAACAGCGATTTACTTCCAACTTAATAACTAGCTGTATCTCTACAATGGACTTAACCCCAGCTTCATGAAAGGGATCTCGACTATTGGTGATTGTTATTTTGATTTTCACACCAGTCACCAGAATAGCATCATTGAACAACTGCCTGTTCACTGTGATGAGCTATAGGCAGTTCTGTTTTGTGAACTCACTTGTCCTGTCAACTATATTCAAGTTGATTTAACTCAATTCACTTAGGGGAGACATTCACCCCATTCACTAGAACAGGTTTCAAATATGATTACTTGGAAAATGAAAAGGTATGATTTCGTAGAGAATTAGGAGCACGCTACTCCAGTTTTTCATCTAATAGTATTAATAATAATGAAATAATGAATGGATTTGCCAATGTGCACTTTCCTAAGAATGAAATTCTTCATTTTGATTTGTTCCTGCTACATAATCCTTTCCGTCCAGATCTCTACTTCAGGCAAGTTTCTTGTTTGTCTTTGTTCATGTTACATTGTGCAAAAGGAGGTTCTGCCTCATTTCTTCCTTCAAGGTTTGTCAGTAAACCTTTTCAGAATGTTTCTTTTACCTCCTGGAGTTATTTTTAGCTTTCATGTTTGAATTGAATAGAACTACGCAGCTCACCATCAATTTCCCAATTAGCAGGAGTATTCTGTAACATGAGCTACTGCTGCTTAATGCCTCAATGTTTATGTCTGTTTAGAGTGTTTGTGATTTACTCATCTTGGATTAGGTGCCAAGGATGCCCTTTTGTGCAGGCTCTCTGGAGACAGATGTCTCTGGTTGTTGGATTTTAATGACATTTTTACACTGGCAGTTGTGTGTTGTGGGAAGAAATATATATAAATAATGGCTTCTGTGTGCAGCTCTCTTCAATTTAATTTCTGATTTGCTGCCATTCTTGAGATTCCACACAAAGAACAGCAGAGGATTCAGAGGAAAGATGTGATTCCTGAATTTAGAAGGCTGAGTTATGAGAAAATATTGCTTATGTTGGGACTTCGCTCTATGATTAGGGAGACTTTGACATGTCTTTTTTTGAGATTATTATGCATAGGGGGAATTCAGAACTAGGGTAATTTCCTCTGCCAGTGATATGACTTAAGGATAAGATAAACTGAAACTCAATGTTGTCAAGAAGAAGACACATGTAGACAATTTTATTTTTCAGTAGAAGAGCAATAGAAATAAAGAAATCACCAGAGCGGAGGAAGAGCAGAAACAGATGTAGAAGAAACAAATGAAAAATCTTAAATGAAATACATAGATACTGCTCAGTTGAGTTGTTTATTTGAGTTAATAGGAGTGACAAAACCAGGGCAAGTGATTATAGGCAAATGGTTAGAGCAAATGTTGGAGAGTGTTTTTCTTCACAGAGAACCATTGCTCCCAGGAGCAGATTTCTGTAACTTGGTGTGCGTACCTGCTGTCCTGCAAAGTGTAGAGCACCATGAATCAGAAAGAGAATGTTTCCAAAATGGTGGCTTGCAGATTAGCTAGAAATAGGATGCAAAGCACCCACCATTTTTGTTTTTGGAACTTGTTTGGCAACGAATTTGTTTTCTGTCTCCCAGCTGATGGGATGACTGAATGGTGGAGTATTGAGGGTGGGTGTCTCCCATGGTGCTCAAGACATTGTGTCCACATGAGGTGGGCTATTTGATGAATCAGCTGGTCATTTCCAATCCTTCTGTTTCAACTGTTTTTGAGTAAATTTTTGCCAAGTTTTTACAAAAAGGCTGCGTGCATCTCAGTTATGAGAGACTATTGTTTCCAGCATCACAGTCAGGATCCAGATGGTAGATTTGGAAGCCCAATGGACCAACATCCTTCTGACTAAAACATTGCTATGTGTATGCTCAAAAATAGGAAGAAAAAGATATTGTCATAGAAATTCTACAGTGCAGAAGAAGGCCATTTGGCCCATCAAGTCTGCACTGACAACAATCCCACCTAGACCCTGTCTCCTTAACCCCACATATTTACCCGCTAATCCCGCTAACGCAAACTTCCAATTTAACATGGGCAAGGCATCTAACTCGCACATCTTTCGACTGTGGGAGGAAACTGGAGTACCCAAAGGAAGCCCATGCAGACACAAGGAAAATGTGCAAACTCCACACAGACATGAATCAAACATGAATTATATAATTTAATCACCAAACAGTAAGGCCACTCAGAACAAAATATTTGATGAAGGAGCAGTGAAGGTTGATCAAGGGAACACAGTGGATGTTGTCCATATGGTTTTTAAGATGTTTGACGAGTTATCACATAAAAGACTTGTTAATAATATAGAGGCTTATGGAATAAGAGTTGGTATTCACTTAGTTAAAAAACTGTCCAAAAGGCAAAAAGCTGCAAGTGATAGCAGAGAGTTGTTTCTCAGACAGAAGGGTGAGAGAGGTTATTCCCCAAGGATCAGTGCCAAAAACACTGCTTTTTTGCAATGTATAAATGACTTGGACCTTGAATGTGGAAAATATTTCAAAATTTGCTAATGATAACACACTTGGACGAGTGGAAAACAGTGAGAATGATACTAATTGTCTGCAACAGGACATAGGGGAGAATAGCAGGATGGATAAACAAGTGGCAGATGAAAGTTAACACAGAAAATTATGAGTTGATGCATTTTGTAGAAGGAATAGAAAGAGACGATGTAGATTCAGTGGCATTCTAAGCAATGTATAGATAGACAGGCTCCAGGGAGCATGTGTATTGGTCCTTGAAGGTGGCAGGGCATATTGACAGAGTATTTAGCAAAGCATAAAAAACCTTGACTTACATGAATAGTGGTATTGAGTACAGAAAAAGGAAGTTATGCTGGACATTTATAAAGTTCTGGCTAGGCCTCAGCTGGCAGTTTATATCTAGTGTGGGTCAACACTCTTTAGGAAAGGTGTGAGAGTGTGTGGAGGAAATTTAGCAGATTGGTTCCAGTGAGGGGGAAGTTAGTTATAAGGTTGGGTTGGAAAGGCCAAGGTTAAGTATTCTACAGGATATTCAGGGGAGATTAATAGAAGGTTATGACATGCTTAAATATGATAGAATGGGAAAAAACTCCCATTAGTTGATGGTGCAGGGGTGGGGGGAGGGGGGCAGAGAGTTATGGTTTTGGGCAAGAGATGGAGGGAGAATATGTGAGGAAGAACCTTTCTCCTCACAGTGAGTGGGCAGCATGGTGACACAGTGGTTAGCACTGCTGCCTCACAGCGTCAGGGAGCTGGGTTGCATTCCTTGCATGGTTTAGGGGATAGAATATAAAAGCAGGGAGGTCTTGCTGCAACTGTACAAGGTACTAGTGAGGCTGCAGCTGGAGTACTGTGTGCAGTTTTGGTCGCTGCATTTGCGGAAAGATATATTGGCCTTGGAGGGAGTACAGAGGAGGTTCACTAGGCTGATACCGGAGATGAGGGAGTTAGCCTATGAAGAGAGATTGAATAGACTAGGTCTGCACTCGTTGGAGTTTAGAAGGCTGAGGGGGGATCTTATAGAGACTAATAAGATAATGAAGGGAATAGATAGGGTAGAGATAGAGAGATTCTTCCCGCTTAGAAAGGAAAGCAGGACTAGAGGGCACAGCCTCAAAATAAGGGTGGGGGCAGTTTAGATTGGAGTTGAGGAGGAGCCTCTTCACTCAAAGGGTGGTGAATCTCTGGAATTCTCTGCCCGTTGAAGTGGAGGCTACCTCGCTGAATATATTTAAATCACGGGTAGATAGGTTTCTGATAGACAAGGGAATTAAGGGTTATGGGGAGGAAGCAGGAAAGTAGAACTGATCCACTTCAAATCAGCCATGATCTTATTGAATGGCAGGGCAGGCTTGAAGGACTAGATGGCCTACTCCTATTTCTTATGTTCTTATGTCACTGCACGTGCTGAGTCTGCACCTTCTGCTTGTGTTTGCGGGGGTTTCCTTCGGTTGCTCTGGTTTCCTTCTACAGTCCGAAAGACTGGTTAGGTAATTGACCTTTCTAAATTCGTCAATGCAACAGAACAGGCGCTGGCATGTGGCAACTAAGGGATTTTCATGGTAACTTCACAGCAGTGTTAATGTAAGCATACTTGTGATACTAATGAATAAAATACTTTATTTTATGACCTGGAACTTGCTGCTTATCAGGGTGGTGTAAGTGGGAACAATCAATGGTTTCAAAAGGATATCTGGTGGACACTTGGAGCAAATAAACTTGCAGGACTGCATGCATTGAATGGGGGAGTAGAGCTGATTCAGTTGTTGCAGGGAGCTAATGTGCCACCAATAAATGACTCTATGTAAAGTTGTCAAAATGCAGACATACAAAAATGATGATTCATATGCTTATTAAATAGAATTACATAGAATTTGTAGCACAAAAACTGTTCATATGACCCAACTGCTATTCTTTATGATCCAGATGAGCCACCTCCCACCCTACATCACTGAATCACTTAATTGCTTCTTATAGGTTTCCAAAACAATTGGATCTCCTGTAGTTGCCACACTGGTATCTGGGAAAGCCACGGAAGGCAGAGAAACCCGCATCTGTTATTAATACCAGTCTCTTGGAATAATAACAAAAATAATTACTTCCGAAAGATCTATCTGAGGCTATTCATGTGATTGTTAACTGTCTCTACTATCTGCAGATAGTGCAGAATTGGAGCTGATGCTGTTTCAATAGTTAGGCTCAATGATATATTTTCCGTAATTGACAGAAAAGGATTTTTTGTCTGAAACAGATCAGAATTGATACTTGGAAGATAAATAAAAGGCCAACAGTTTGCTTTTCTGAGTCCACACAGGGAAAAATCAATTCCAATGTCAGAGCAAGGCACGAATCACAAATTTAGATAAAGTGCGTCATTTCCAGCAAGTTCTGGGACACGGGAACTACATGGATTGCAATGGTAAGTTAAGAAAAATGTAGCTTAAAGTTCATTTATTAGTGTCATGAATTGGTTTACATTAACAGTGCAACGAAGTTACTGTGAAAATTCCCTAGTCACCGCACTCTGGCACCTGTTCAGGTACACTGAGGGAGAATTTAGCATGGCCAGTGCACCTAACCAGCATGTCTTTCGGATTGTGGGAAGAAACAGGAGCACCTAGAGACACGAGGAGAACATACAGAGTCTGCGCCGACAGTGACACAAGCTGGGAATCGAACTCAGGTCCCGGGCGATGTGAAACAGCAGTGCTAACCACTGTGCCACCATGCCACCCATGTGCTACCGTGCCAACCAAATGACATTAAAATGAAGAATTAGTAACTAGCTGGATATGAACCAATTCTACCTTTCAAAACAAGCCTATATCAAGCCCAGAAGGTTGTTAATATTAAGAGTACAAGTTGCATAAAATTTCACAGCATGTCATCTTATTGAAAATGTTTTAACCTACCTAAAAAACAATACATCGGCTGGAATTCTCCAGCCTCATCCATGACTGGAATTCTCTGGTTCCACAGAAGTGGGTGGAGTTTTGGCTGGCCAAATTCTCTGGGACATAGGAGATTCGGGAATTCCGCACATCATGTCACAATATAAGCAACAATCATTTTGAGAGTTATGCAGGTCCAATTAAAATAAATTTTGCAGTGGTGAGTTTACAACTGGTGGAGCATAGTGCTTATTTTCATTTTCAAGCCTGACCTGAAGGCCAAAGCGAAGGAAATATGCAATTTGACCAGTGCTTCTTCGCTTTTTGAAACATGCCTATTTGACTAATTGCCTTGTTGAAATCTAAATTTATTTTCTTGTCTGAATACAACAGTAATAGCTGGTCCCTTTAGAGGTGTGCATCAGAAATGTTATGTGACATGATCGCTCTATGGGGAATGAGTGCAGGAACCTCGGGCTTTTGCAGTTAGATTGACCCTGGAGTTGCGAATGAACAAATGGATTGTAGCGCTCTATATAGTTGTAAAATAGTAATAAACCTATTGTTTTTGTTAGCTAATTGGTGGTCGCCTGTTATTCCATTTACTGCAATGACAACAGCAGAAAATGCTGGGAGACCTGTGTCTGGGAGATCTGACAGTATCTGTGGGGAGAGAATAGAGCCAATGTTTCGATTCTAGGTGATCCTTCACCAGAACTGAGAGAATCAGTGGAAATTTATACTATGAGGATGGAAGGGGACTATAGGAATCTAAGTGAGGAATACAGAAGGCTGAGAAGGTGCCAGAAGTGTTCATTACATGATCAGAATGTGTGGATGGCAGAACAGAGGTACAGATTGTTAAAGGACTACCTGAGGAATGTGGCAATTGCCCTGAAGAGTTGGGGAGCCAAGAGTTGGAAGAGTTGGGTAGTGGGTAAAGAGAAGAGCCGGAATGGAAAGTGAAAAAATGAAGGTGAGAAAGAACAATGTTAAAATCGATGAACTAGATGAAACAAAATGAAATGAAATAAATACAAATGGGATGAAAGTAGAGGAGAGAGTTCACCCTCTGAAATTGCTGAACTCCAAAGTTCAGTTCAAAAGGCTGTAAAGTGCCCAATCAGAAGATGAAACACTGTTCCTCTAGTTTATGTTGGGGTTTGCTAGAACATTGCAAAAGGCCAAGGGTGGACATGTGGACAGGAGAGCAGGGTGACGTGTTGAAGTGGCAAGTGACAGGAAGGTCTGGGTCCTGCTTGCAGATGCACTGAAGGGTCCAGCAAAATGGTCACCCCGTCTGTGTTTGGTCTCTCTGATATAGAAGGGACCGCATTGGGAACAGCGAATGCAATAGACCGGATTGAAGGAAGTGCATGTGAAGCGCTACTTCACTTGATGGGGGTGTTTAGGATTTGGGACAGTGAGCAGGGAAAAGGTAAAGGGGCAGGTGTTACACCTTCTATGATTGCATGGGAAGATGCTGTGGGCAGGGGGTGAGGTGTTGGGTGAGATGGAGGAATGGATGTCACGGAGAGAGTGGTCCTGGTAGAATGCAAATACCATCAGACCTGCTGAGATTTTCCAGCGTTTTCTGTTTCTGTTTCAGAATCCAGCATCCGCAGTATTTTGCTTTTATACTACAGCAAGATTGTAAATATTGTGACATAAAGTGAGCAAGCATGCAACTCAAGCTTCCTTAAAAGCGATAATGCAGGGCTCTCCATGGATTTCCAATCATCTTCACCTTCATTAAATACCACTTACTAACTGATTCTCTCAACATGGATGTTGCCTGACCTCAATATGTCCAATGTTTTCTGATTTACTAAACCTGAGCATGTCTGTAAAGTGTTCACCGTTGCATGAAAATCCACACAGCAACACTGAAACCATATGAAAAGAGGGGCAGGGGGAGTGGGAAGAGAAAGATAACAGGACTACTAAGAATATACTGAAAACAGCATCTGTAAAACACCATGAATAAAAATATCCCTCACAACCAGCAAAGGAGTAAGACTGCAGAAAATGTGTGTGCATTTGTGTGTGGTCCTACTTGTTGTTACAGGTTGTGTGATTTTATTCTCTCCCATTCACTAACCACATAAAAGCTTTACAGTTCTTTTTAAATACTGTACTCTACTAACATCAGCATTTTACCCATTTGCAAAACATTCCAATTATCGAACAGAAGCAGATTTCCCGAGTGCAAACATATGTGGAATGTTGTGACTGTGCATGAGTACCTGACCTGCTGCGCAGGGCTATGGCCACTCTGTAAAACATGCTGGGAAGGGAACTCTCAGTGTGCTCCAGTGTTCAACCTCCCTGTTCCACAGCACAAAGGTGAGCCTCAGGCAGACTTGCTCAGCCTCTCATCTAATCAGATCGCAAACGGCCAAAAGCCAAACAGGACAATCCAATGAGAAAGAAATGAAATTGGAACTGGATTACTTGTGCTTCATACACAGATTGCCAAGCTTTCTGTCCACAGCCAAAGCCACAGCTGCACAGCGGCACAGTGATTAACACCAGAGCGTCAGGGACTGGAGTTCGATTCTTGATTTGGGTCATTGTCTGTGCAGAGTTTGCATCTTTTCCCCATGTCTGCATGGGTTTTCTCCTTGTGCTCTGGTTTCCTCCCACTGTCTGAAAGACATGCTGGGTTAGGCGCATTGGCCATGCTAAATTCTCCCTCAGGTGTTACCCAAACAAGTGTTAGAATGGGGCAACTGGAGGATTTTCACAATAACTTCATTGCAGTGTTAATGTGACACTAATAATAATAATAAAGTTTTAGAACTTTAAACCAGGCACATCCAGAAAATGCTTTACGCCCATTTGTGCCTTCATTCTCTCACCTCTCTCTTGGCCCTTGCACCTCTCCAAACAATAAATCATTCCAATCTTGGGTTACCCTTTCTTGCAGCTTCTTTGCAACTAGACATGTTCTAATTCTCTTTATTGCTGAATTCCTCTTTAGTTAGAA
This sequence comes from Sphyrna mokarran, assembly GCA_024679065.1. Taxonomy (NCBI): domain Eukaryota; kingdom Metazoa; phylum Chordata; class Chondrichthyes; order Carcharhiniformes; family Carcharhinidae; genus Sphyrna; species Sphyrna mokarran. The sequence goes on along the minus strand of JAGIQG010000008.1, from coordinate 71,708,450 downwards.
CTTTAACTTCTTCCCTGCAGTTTTCATTAGCCCTGCAAAGCTATAACTCTCCGTACTTTTCCCTGTCTCCCTTGTCTGACAGGCTGGTGGAGACCTGCACCCTCTGCAAGTGTTAGGTCAGCTTATTCAAACTGTGGGTGTCAGTCCACAGCTGGTGTAGCTCAACTGGTTTCTACATTTTTTGTGTGATATGCTACATCATCACAAGATGTCCACGTATAAAAAAAACTCCATTGTCAGCATGAGTGAAGTGCCCTCAATCTTCCTATTTAATTTCCCTTCTACACGATACTCACTTTATAGGGGATGTCAGTTTATTAGCAGCTCTGTTAACATTCTACACCTTTGATTCACGCTGACAGTCAGTACTGACATAGTTATTTGTTTCAATAAAAACAAGCAAATAACATTAGGGACAGGTTGACAATGAAACACACCATGCCCTGTGAAGAAAGGGGCAGGGAAAAGGTGAATGAGGGGTGATGGGGATAAAGGTGGTAGGATGATAGTGAAGAAGTGGGGATGAGGGTAAAAGAGGAGGAGAATGGAGGAGAGGGGATGGGGTGAAGAAGGGGATGGGGTGACAAAGGAAAGATGGGATATAAAGGTGGAGGATGGGGTGAAGAAGAGGAGATAAAAGAGTGAAAGGGGGACAGCGGGTTTTGTAGGTGTACATCTCCAATCCTAACCCTCTCCCATGTGACAGCCACTCCCGTTTGTACTCTCTCAGGTTCAAAGTGCTGAATGCTGGGTACCAACTATCACTATGTTCCCATCAGACTAGCTCTTTCCTGATTCCATACTGATGCTCCTCATTGCATAAGCAATCAACCACATGTAACATGGCCAATGTAATTCCAAACGGATGAATGGATGTCTTTGTGGGCAGGATGGCAACATATGTGGGCACCTAACTGGCTGTGGGAAATATCAATCGGAAGGCCTGCATTTTGGTGTCCCAGGCCTTTGGTGTCCCCATGACAGTGCACAGTGTGTTTGGTGCAAATCTGTCCCTGAAGTCAAAGAACAAAGAACAAAACAGCACGGGAAACAGGCCCTTCGGCCCAACGAGCCTGTGCCGCCACCCCGATGTTCCCACCTCTACCCATGATCCCTGTCTACATTAGTGTGAAATCCTTGACAGGAGGCAGCTGTATGATCAGCATATCTATGGGCACTGCTTTGCTGTTCCTCTACTCCACGACTATACATAGATGGGGTGTACAATCTATGTTCTCCCCTCTCCTGGATCATGCCAAGCTGACACAGCAATGGACAGGGATTCAAAAAGAAGCTGGATAAATACCTGAAGGAGAAAAGAGTTGGGTACTGGGACCAATTGTTTACTCATTGGAAGAGCAGGCTTGGACTCACAGAGCCAGTTGACAGCCTCTTGTGCTGTACTATTCTATAATTCTATATCACAATCCATTAATTTTATAGAAATACATAAAAAGGAATTAAAATGTGGCAAAGACAAACTAAAGCACATGTTCCAGGAATGCTAAATGCTTAAAATAAGACAAATATTTAACAAATAACCAGCAGTGATAAAGCACAACTGTACCGAAGTAGCACTGGCATATTTTAGAAGCAGAATTTTTCATTTTTGCCCCTCTTCGATTGGAGCAAGAGGGGCAATTTTAAGCCCACAGTCTCTGCAGGAATTGGGGAACTTGTTCAAAAAAGAGAGCGCAACTTGCAGTGGCTAGTTTCCCAGTTCCAAAGTTGCCAGCCGCCCACCAGCAGAATAGCGTGAAACACGCCACGGGACCACGGAAAACAATCATTAGCATTCACTCCAGGACTTCCTCCCCTTGCCAGATATTCAGTCAGCAGCAGCGTGATGCCATGTCAGCACCATTTACAACAGCTGTACCTCTGAGGAGGTTTTTCAGAGGTGTGTGCTTAAGCACCCTCTATTGTGTCTACCAATCACAGGGACTGGAGAGGACTCAGAGACATGGATAAGTTCAACTCCAAGCTGGGGATGGGAGTCCCAGAATTAGCATTTTGGGGAGAAGGGCCAGGTGGTCACTTGCAGGCTTTACCTTCCCTTCATGTTGGGGAGCCCCTTTCTGTAAAGGGGGTGTGAAGATTGATATGCAGACAGTGCTTCCCAAGTCCTCTTTCCTATCCATATCGCAGCAGAGGGAGTGCCCTTCTTTACTGGAGGCTGACAAGACATTGGGAGGGATACGGCACGGCCATTCTCACACTCCACAGGATTGAGCCACCGGTTGAACATTGGTGGCATGAACAGATAGGATGGGGACTGTGGTTGAATGAAGTGAAATTTATTGCCGAACATTCAAAACAAAATGGTGATCTATGTACATCAATGTCTATATTTACTCATGTTTGCTAAGTGCCTACAGTTTCTTAATCTTCCTGACCCTCCCACTAATCTCAGTATATTGCCAGGATACACAGTTAAGGTTGAAATGGCCTGCTGGCTTGCATACCTTTTGGCCTGAGATGATTTTGGAGGGCATTCCCTGGGGGGCTGGGACCTTGAGGGTCCAGGTTTGCTTTTGGGTATCACAGATGCTTGACTGCTTCCCTCCTTAGGGGGTGGGGTTGTGTTGCTCTCAGGAAGAGAACGTGTCAGATGGGCTAGAGATACCCAGAGTCCTCTGGCTGGAGGGCCCCAGACTGCAGTCCTGCCAAACCTCTTCCCTTTGGGTTCCCAGGGGATCCTGCGCTCCAACATGAGCCAGAGGGGCAGCTAGAGTGAGTGTCAGTGCCAGAGGATGGCAGGACTCCAGTAGCTCAGAGAGGACTTCTCCAATCCCACTCTCTGGCACTGACACTCATGGGCTCCCACCGGTGCCAGGCACTGTGGAATTCACACCCTCAGACATGGAAGTCATGAGCTGAGCCATGAGGTATGGACATCTCCTGCCACAGAGTGCATGTCTTATGACAAGGTCTCCACTGTGGATGCTACCCTCATAGTGTTGGCCTCGGTGCGCTGCAGTGACGGCACCATCTCCTTGGATAGAAGGCAATGATACTCCTCCAATTGGCCTTGTGCTGTGAGGAGGGCTGCTGTCACCCCTTCCTGATACTCATCATTCTGCCTTTGCAACTCCAGCAGCTGTAGGATGACTGGGCCCTCAGGATGTCCCTGCCTCTGTCTGCTATGTATCTTCATCTGTGAAGTGCTTACCAGTGAGTGAACCAGTAGCCTGCCTGCTTAGCGGTCGCACTGAATTGTGAGTATCTGCTCTGGTGCTGGGGGTAGATGACAGATGTGACGCATCTTCCATGGTGGGATTGGAGAAGTCTCCTCTGAGCTGCTGGAGTCTGGTGGTTTCAGGGGTGTGAGGATGGTATGGCCTTTTCCATTGGCCAGCCTGCAAAAGAAAAGAGATGGCATCAATGCATTACGGGGAGTACGGAGGGAGCATTGATTACTCACTTGAGATTTGAGGAATGACAGCATATGTGCTGTAGATTCTCACATTTCTCTGCTGCCCTCAGCACAGGCAATGCTTTTCCTCTTCCCCAGCCAGCTGAAGGATTCGCTCCTCAAAACCTGAGCATTTGGGCTTCGGATATGGTTCCAGTTAGCTGTACCCACTCATGCCTGTTGTGGTTGAGTTTGTCCTGCAATGACTCAGAAAGGGAGAGTGTAGGTGGGAGTGTTGACACATAAGATGGTGATGAGATGTGGGGTTTGGATGGAAGCTGGAGTGTGAGGAGCAAAGCAACTACTGGGGGAACATGGTGATTTTGGGAGGTGCCTGGCGTTAGCAAAGGCCAAGGTGGCTGAGTGAGAAAAAGGTTTGGGTGTGAGGGGTGTGCAAGAGGGTTCACTTAGCCTGGCTGAGCAAAGAAGGTCATTCACCTCCTTCCCACACTGCTGCCTTGTCTGCTTCTGGAGTACACTTGGGCTGCGGGTGGTCACCCTGCTGAATGGCTGTCTCCTGGAGCAGAGATAGAGTGTGTCCCATCTCCACTCCACTCCATCCAGCATCCTAGTAAGAGCCCCCTCCAAAAACCACAGCACTGCTCTCTTGGCTGCCATCCCCTGCAGTCATTGTGGAACAAGTGCTGGGGAGCTGCATAATACAGAGTTCCCCAGTGCTTGCAGCAGTTATGTCATTAAGGGATGGGCAAATTAGAGGGAATGCATCGCTGAAGTTGCGCCAAACCTGTGGGCATAAAAATTATTGCTAATGAGATATAAGATGCAGCCCAAATGCCAAAGGCTGGAAACATTTGTTTTCTGCACAGGAAACGATACTGCCATTTTTTGTTAAGATCTTGCCCAAGTCTTTCATTTTTCACCAGTGAACAATATTGATTGATTAGCAAGGGGGTGAAAGGCTATTAAGGATAGGCAGGAATGAGGTTATGTCTTATTGAAAGAGAGAACATGTTTGAGGGGCTGAATGGTCTATTCCTGCTCCTCATTTGTATGTTTGTATATTTGTATTGCAATAATCTCTTACCCATTTCTGTTTATATTTAAAACCCCTACCTGCCTGTCGGTCTATGCTTCTTTGTCAATCTGAAAATTCTTGCCAAAGCTTGTTTGGCTGTTCAACTTATTTCTCCACTATGTGCCTACGACTTTCAGACTTAAATCCAGTTGATTGCATGACTCTAATTATAAATTCAAAAGCTAATAATGGTGGTCAGCTTAAATATCCTCCTGCATTTGTCTTTTTGTCATATTAAAATCCTCTGTCATGAAATGTGAAATCATAAAATTATAAATCCAGAACAAATTTATTCCATTCATTTGTCTGGTAAATAAAAGAAATTTTCGGTTTAATTGCTTAAAATGTGGCAGCAACATCCCGGGAAATATTTGCTTTGTTCTGCCCTCAAACTCCCAAAGATAAAAGCTCAAAATTAGGGTGGGCAGCAAACTGGCAGGTGATAGGCAAGTGAGTTCATAAAGGCTACTTCTGGTTATTGTGGCAAATTTGAAACTCTGCCCCAAGGATGACTGTGCTGGCCTTTCATTAGTTGATTTATTTTTTAAAAATTGCATCTGTCATGCACAAGACTGCATCTGTCATGCATAAAAGCTAACCTACAGCCTAGGTCTCAATTAAATTAAGGGACACAAAATGAGAGAAGAATCAAATCATATTTTTAATATTTTAGTCCAAATCAATAATAATCATTAATCTAGATCACTGTGAGGCTGAAACCCATGAGGGGGTCATTGACCTCTATTCAAAAACCTTTGGTACAAAAGCTTGATTATCCTGACAGGGTTCAAGAGATGGAATTCAAATCTTTTTAAATGCTCACTTCTATGTGTGTATAGAGAGAAAGAGTCATTACACAGTATTTGTGATTTCATTGTATTAACAACTGCTTCATAGAATTATAGAATAACCGAATTCCTCTAGTGCAGAAAGATGCCGTTCGGCCTATTGAACCTGCACTGACAACAATCCCACCCTGGCCCTATCCCCGTAACCCCATATAATTAACCTGCTAATCCCTCTAATACTAAGGGACAATTTAGCATGGTCAGTCATCCTTGTAGGAGCAATCTGTCCTCTGCTCAGTGCATTTCCTGTGTAGAGTACATACCCTGTAAGAGTCTGTAACATGTGTGCATCTGTATGAGGCTAGTGGAAACCTGGAATTCGCCTCCCAGAGTTGTTGCAGCCATGCCAATTGATGATTTCAAAACTGAGATTAATTTATTTTTATTTGACAGGGATTAAAGATTGTTGAGCTCAGGTGAAGTAGATGCAGTTAGGATCCAGCCATGCCAATTGATGATTTCAAAACTGAGATTAATTTATTTTTATTTGACAGGGATTAAAGATTGCTGAGCTCAGGTGAAGTAGATGCAGTTAGGATCCAGCCATGCCAATTGATGATTTCAAAACTGAGATTAATTTATTTTTATTTGACAGGGATTAAAGATTGCTGAGCTCAGGTGAAGTAGATGCAGTTAGGATCCAGATCAACAATTACAGTAACTAATTGAATGGCAGAACAGGCTTGAGCAGCTAAATGGTCTGCTGCTATATTTAAATTGTTATGTGTACTAGAGACTTACCCAGTTTCCCTTTCTGATGTACCTGAACTGGTTGAAAAATAACCATCTACATCTCCATCAGCAACACAGATCGTTTTGCTAATGAGTATCATTCCTCTGCTGCAATTTGACCAATTAATAGCATGTACGAGCAAGCACTAAGATTGATGTGCAAAAAAAATGTGAATAATTAGACAGCTATCTGGTGCCTACTGTATATGAATAGAAATTAACTGTAAATTGCATAGATTGTAAAATACCAAATCTAATTAACTATACTGTGCCAAAACATTTGCTAGTACTAACACTATTTTCTAACACTATTAAGAATATTATTTTCTAAGAAGATTAATAGATGCGATGCCATAAATGGAACAAAACAATTTTCAGAGATGTTTGAATCACATGTCACATTGGTTGGACACCTATATTCACTATGAGAGATAGCAACACTATCAAAGTGTAATTGGCAGTATATGGTTTACCCTCAGCCAGGAGAGTGCATTGTGCACATTTACTTACATGCACATGCAGACCTCTGCATGTATATTGCAAGTATAAACAGCAATGTCTGTGCTAACATTTTTTTAATAAACTCTGTCTCACCTTGTCACATATTCAGGTAGCTCAAGTGACCCCCTAAGCACATTTCAAACTTGTGCCACACTATGATGGAGTTACCCCACTGCACACAAAAGTCAGGATGCGGTCCAACGCTAGAATGATACTGTATAATTGTGTTGCTGCTGACTGCAAGCTACAAAGTAGAAACTACTTTGCAGAAAATACAGAAGTAGAGGGACACTGCATCTTAAAGTCACCTGATGTACTGCCTTTAGTAATTTACAGCAAGTAATCCTCATTTCAAGCACATGCCCAAGAGGATATACTAACCTTATGAAACTGATTCTAGTTTATGTGATGTAAATGCAGAGTCATCATTCTTACAATGGTGATGAATCTAGGACTACTCTCCTGACACATTGCATGGAAGAGTTGAGTTTTACAAAGAGAGTAAAATACTCTCAATAATGGTTATGTAACAAGAAGGTATTTTTCTCTCAAAGTAACAGTCTTACAGGAAATTAAGCATGCAACATTAATGAAACCAATTCTATCATTTCAAACTAACTACATTAAGTGAAACAGAATGACGTCCTGTAAATGAGTTGTCCCTGATTTGCATGTATTACCCCCTTTCTCCCATAAATCCTTGTAGCAATTGATTGATAGACAAACTACATTGTTCACCTGAGGAGTGCCGGGACATCCTTCTTTCTTGGGTTCGTTTTTCTTTCCTCACTCCCACCTTCCTTCGATATGTTGGGTTCAGGAGAGGTCCAAATTCAGATATAAACCAGTATTGGAACTTGAAATGTTCCTATTTCAAGGGGTGAATTTTCCATTCTGCCTGCCATGCGAATCATAATGGGCAAGGAGCAAACCATGGAAAGGTTTGTTGATCTCAGGTGGGATTTTTTGGGTTTGGGACAAATATGGCTGGAAAATTCTACCCCTAACATCCAATGGGACAAACATACTTCACAATGAATCAAAAACAGAAAGTACTGGAAAATCTCAGCAGGTCTGACAGCATCTGTGGAGAGAGAATAGAGCCAAAATTTTGAGTAGGCCTTTTGTCAGAGTCCCCTTGCCAGACGTCATCGTGACTCAAAATGTTGGCTCTGTTCTTTCCCCACTGATACTGTCAGACTGCTGAGATTTTCCAGCAGTTTCTGCTTTTGTTTCAGAATCCAGCATCGACAGTATTTTGCTTTCATCTTAACAATGAAGCAATGAGTTTCAGCTTTTTGCCCATTTGAAACTGTGGTATAACTCAGTATGGAGTTACCTGACCACTGGGCTTTTGAAATTTAAAATCTATATTTTTCAGTATTATCAAAACCTTTTACTGGCTCCATACAGGGTCACTCTCAAATGGGCTCTCATAACTTAAGGTGATCTCAAGACTCCTGAGCTGCTATAACAGGTTGCAAGCTAAATTAAAGAGTGGTTATTCATGAGGATGTAGAACATTTTTATTTCTATCTTAGTTTATGTACAGATAAAACTTCACAGATATCTTATTGAATATTTTGCAGCCTGGGTTAATGATTGAATCCCTACCACACTCCCAATCCTATAAGATCGCCAATTGATGACACAAGCAGAATCTTTTTTTTTACTGGTCTTTTACTTATGGAAAAATGTCAGAATTTATTTTCAGCAACACTCCCTCAGGCAGCCATTGTTATCCAAGTTCCATCAACTAAAGACTGAACTACTTAGCCCTATTGATGTTTCCTGCAGGAATGAAAGGCCTTGAAGAAGGAGGTGATTAAAGCTATCTGGGCTAAAACACTTTCCTGGTACCTGCATCCTGATACTCAAAAGCATCTATCACCAGTAAATTGACCATTCGGCTCATTAAGTCTGCTTCACCATTTAGTGAGATCATAACTGATCTGAAATAATCCTCAACTCTTCTTTCCCACTTTATCCCCATAATTCTCGATTCCCTTACAGATTAAAAATCTGTCTATCCCAGCTTTCAGCATACTTAACAACTCAACCTTTACAGCTCTCTGCAATAAAGAATTCCACAGATTCTCTACCCTCTGAAAGAAGAAATTTCTCCATATTTCAGCTTTAAATGTTTGACCTCATTCTGAGGTTATACCCTCTGGTCTCAGACTCCCCCACATGGGGAAATGATCTTACAGCATCTTGAATTAGAGACTTCAGTACAGTACTGAGGGAATGCTGTATTGCTGGAGATGCTGTCTTGCGGATAATTTAATAGACCTGTGCTCCATCTGCTCATCAAGATGGACATAAAAGAAAGCATGGACTTTTTTGAAGAAATCTTCTGTCTTTGATAACATTATCCCTCTATCATTATCTCAAAATCAGATTAACTATTTAATCTTTGCACAAATTAGTTGCTGCATTTACCTTCATTAACTATACTGTATTCCCATAAAAATAACAATGCTTCAGCTGGGAAGAAGTTTGAATCTCCTGAGGACATGGGAAGCACTATTTATATGTCAGTTCTTTCTTAGAGCAGGTTAATTTGAAGGTGTATGCAAATTTATTGCACAAATTCACCCATTTCATTAAGATCACATCCCCTGCAGCCAAATTAGAAGTATTTACAGCTTCAGCCATTTCTTTCATCAGAATTCCCTGGATTCTACAGTTGGTAGGGATTGGAAAACAGCATACCCAAGAAATTGGAAGGCAGTAACCCAAGAAATTCAAGAAAGGAGGCAGAGAGAAAACAGGGAACTATCGGCCAAATAGCCTGACATAAGCAGGAATCTATTAGTAACAAAGTGATAACAGGACATTTTTTTAGCATGCCTTCATACACATTTTGGGGAATAATGAGGTAGTGATGGAAGGTGTTGATCTGTGTTATGAGTGCTCCTTGCACAGCCAACAAGCCCTGGCATTGGACTTGAACCAGGAGCTTTTGGTTCAGAGGGAAGGATGCTACCACTGTACCATATGACATCTTATAACTCAGTGCCCTTAGAAAATCATAATAAGATTAGGTAGAGTTATAACTGATTTCTGAAAGGGAAATGTTATTTGATAAATCTGTTGAAGTTTATTGAAATTGTAATGAGCAGAGTAGATAAGAAGGAACCAAGAATGTAGTGCATTTGGATTTTTAAAAAGCATTGCCACACAACGAGGTATCACACAAAGTTAAGGCTTGTATAAGTGAGGGTTTTAGCACAGATTTTAGCACTGTATTTTAGCATGGATTGAAAGTTGGTTAAATGTTGGACCACAGAAAGTAGTCATTTTCACCATTCAATACAATCATGGCTGATTACATTATCTGGTCATTGTTGATGAGTATTTGTGTGCTGTGTTTCCCACATTACAGCAGTGGCTACGTTTCAAATTGTTTCATTGATTGTAAAGCACTTTGAAATGTCAAGTGGTTATGTAAAGTACTATATAACTACAAATCTTTATTCTTTACCCCCACTTGCCCACACTATCCTCATATCATATTCCCATTACGTACAAAATATATTGGCCTCTACCTTCAATATATTCTACCACTGACCAACAACAGGAAACTTTGACAGAACAGATGAAAGGAAATCTGGCCAGGGAAACAAAGGGCCTAATTCTCCCGTTGAGACATGCTAATTTTTGGCGCGTCAGGTTGGGAGATGCACATGTTGGCCATTTTGTGAGTTTCATGCATTTGTCTCCCACCTCTGAAGGGCAGGCACAGTCAAGATGCCACTGGAAACTGGCTGGAATATCAGGTAAGTCATTTTGATCAGTTTGTAATGTAATTTAAATATCACTATTGGGCCCAGGACTGAATTCTCCAGGCTGGATAGCATCTCCTACCCCGCCAGAGTATTTCACTTGGCGGGGTTCAGACTAGTTTGTGGAATTAGCAGAAGAGCCCGCAGGACTGAACAGGGGCAATTGCGGCACCTGCAGGGGGTCAGATGGCAGCAGTATGGTGCGCCCTGGGTATGGGCACCCTGGAAGTGCCAGCCTGCGCCCCCGGCACTGCCAAAGGGGCAAAGTGCCCATGCCCGGAGACAGCTTTGCACTGCCCACTGTACATGGAGCCTTATCAAAAAGATGGTACCTGCATTATTGTGGATGAGGCTCAGGGGTGATCAGTGGATGGCCCCACTGCCACTCTGTATGGGAATCAGTCGAGGTTGGGGAGGGGGCCAGCAATTGGGCGGGCTGGGGTTTGGTCATAGAATCATAGAACCTTACATTGCAGAAAGAGGCCCTTCGGCCCATTGGGTCTGCACTGAACACAATACCAGCCAGGCCCTACCCCCATATCCCTCCGTATTTTACCTACTAATTCCTTTAACCTACACTTCCCAGGACACTAAGGAGCAATTTCTTAGCATGGCCAATCAACCTAACCTGTACATTTTTGGATTGTAGGAAGAAACTCACACAAACACAAGGAGAATGTGCAAACTCCACACAGACAGTGACCCGAGCCAGGAATTAAACCCAGGTCCCTGGAACTGTGAAGCAGCAGTGCTAACCATGGTGGCTACCGTGCCACCAGGTTATCTGCCTCCCAGTGAGGGGGAGGGGGAGGATTTCTGCTTCCCATGAAGAGTGGTCTTCTTCCTGTTGGGGGGGGGGGGGGTGGTGCATGGTATGGGGGAATATGCTGGAGAAAGTTCTGGAGATTGGGGTGTTCTGGGACGGGTGGGTGTTGGAGCTGGCCTGGGAATGGTCATAGGCGCTGTGATTGGGCGATGGGGGAGTGCTGGAGTGGCAGCACTGAGGGGTGTCCTGGTCTGCCCTTTGGCCAGCAAATGGGAGGCTGGCAGATTGAGGCCACTATGCTTGTGCAGAGACTCTGGCATGAATAAGCCTCAATGCTTAGCTTTCAATGAGATTCATGATTGTGACCTCTTCAGTGCACAGAGTGGAGAGATTTGAGTCTGAAAAACAGTTTTCCCATGAATTCAGCCCTCAGAATTTTTTTTGGGACAATCTTTCCCAAAATCTTTGGATAAAAGCAAAAAACTGTAAGGCTCATGGTAAAACATTAACTTTATTTTCTCTCATGTGCTCACAGGGTATTCCACAGGATATTCCTTAAGAGATATTCCACACCTCCCAGAAATTCAGAACTCAGCTGGAAAATGTCTGGTGCAGGAAACAGGAAAATCAAAACTATGTGCGGAGTTTGCACATTCTCCCCATGTCTGCTTGGGCTTCCTCTGGGTGCTTCAGTTTCTTCCCACAATCCAAAAGATGTGCGGATTATGTGATTTGGACATGTTCAATTGCCCCCTTAGCTTCAGGGATATTAACAGGGTGAATATGTGGGGTATTGGATTAGAACTTGGGTGGAACTTTTGTTTGTGTAGGTTTATTGGGTCAAATGGCCTCTTTCTGCACTGTAGGGATGCTATGATTCTATGGAAACCACTAGTTGCTACCCTGCTCCTCTCCCTGTGATTATAACACTCTCCAACACTATAGCTCTGCTGGAGTCTAACCAGTAAATCAAGGCTCATTTCATGACATACAGCTAAAATTAAAGGCTATGTTGTACCTGCACTGAATCTTACTGCTATGCTATGCTCCATGTTGTTTAGAAAGAATGAAACTGCGCACTTCGTTGTGTGTGTGTGTTGTAATGATATAAAAGCATTAATCTCTCAGAAGGGGATTGTATAAACGCATTGTGGATTATTTATTAAGTCTAGGCACATGTGAACAGATGTATATGGATAGAAAAACTTAAGGACATTCACAGCAGAGCTTTGTATCTATGCTTTGCTTCAGGTTGAAGTGAAACTGAGGATCGATTTCATGACACTCTCCCTTAAAGGCACATGATAACTTCCTCACTTTCCCAATCTCACAGTCTCATTTCAGCCCTGTTTCCCACCTTCCAATAAAGTTGACACTGTTCCCCACTCCCCAGTCGATGAACATGGAAGGTTAGTGTTGAAATGTGAGACAAGTTTTGTGTGGCCAAAGGAGACAAAAGAAGATACAAGAAATAGGCACAACCTACTGAAATACTTGCAAATTGGTTAGGTAGAAATGTTGATTAAATAAATAAGATCCATTCATAGTACAAACGCAATTAAATATTTAGAACCCATTTTCCTTTGGGAGGTGGAGTTTAATCTGTTCATCCCAGAGTTGGGACAGATTTCAGATTCCAATCTAAATTATTGATCATCTTGAGGAATGACAATATTCAGCAGGCAGGCGATTTGTGACCAGTTATGTAAGACACTGAGTTGGCCCATTGCACAGAAAGCCAGTTTCCAACTGAAACCAAAAGGGAAAATGCTGAAAAATCTCAACAGTTCTGGCAGCTTCTGTGAAGAGAGAAAAGAGCTGATGTTTTAAATTCAGATGATCTTTTGTCAAAACTGAAATCCTTTATTCCATCTGAAATCTCATGATTTCATATTAAAATGTTCCATCTCAACCCTTCTTTATAAGGAATGGATCTGGATTTAAATTTAGGAGACCCTTCAGGGAGAGGTGGGGGTGAGGGAGGGTGTTGGCATAGTCAAATGGAAAAGTGACAACAACCCACACTCATCCATAAAATCCTAGCAGCGTTGCACCGTGATTAGCACTGCTGCCTCACAGCGCAGGGATCCAGGTTCGATTCTGGCCTCGGGAAACGGTATGGAGTTTGTACATTTTCCCCACGTCTGGGATAGTTTGATCTGAGTGCTCTAGTTCCCACCACAGTCCAAAGATGTGCAGGTTAGGTGAACTGACCATGCTAAATTGTTCCTTAGTGTCCAAAGATGCGTAGCTTAGATGGATTAGCCATGAGAAATCTGTGGGGCTATGGGGATACGGTGGGAGAGAGTGTCTGGGTAAGATACTCTGTCAGAGAGTTGGGGGATATTTGATGGGTCAAATGGCTTCTTCTGCAATGTAGGAATTCTATGATTCTATGAACAAGTGAAATGTCACTGCAAAATGTATCACATAAATAGTGGGGTGTGGAAAGTGAGTGATTCAATAATCAGTGATCATATTCAGCTCCTTACACTAACCACGAATAATAACCATCACATCTGAGGGTGCCAATATAAACTCTCTTCCAACTGGAAGGGATATAACACATTGAAAATATTTAGGTGGCACATTTGCACATATTAGTTTTGCTCCTTGCCAAATCTATTATTGCTGGGGGCTGTTTAATCCCAGCCATTCTTAATACAATGATGTGCATTACCCCCTAACTTCATTTTAATTTCTCAATATTTAATACTCTATTTGGTATTTTATATCATTTATATAAACGTAATCAACTGTTTTTCTCTCTGTTCCCATTAGATCTCATCACAACCAGTTTACCATATTCACCACTCTTCACTCACTCTCTCTCTCCCCTCCCAACCCCATCCCCGAGGAAGCAGACAGATCAGAGCATCTCAAATCTACCTGATATTTTATTTATCCTTACATTACACTTCTGCTGCCCCCCTCCCACCACTCCCGGGAGGGAAAAAAACACCGAGTCCACACGGTTCTGGGAGCCAGCTGTTGGTCTCCAATTCCAAACGTCCCCAACAGATGGCTGCGGCTCGAAATCCAACCATCTGCCAAAGCTGAAGCAAAGTCCAGCTGGCAAGCAGAGGGAATAGCTTGACTAGGAAAGGAGAGAGAACAAAGGCAGGCGCCAAGATTTTGCCACATTTGTCAGTTTTCTTAACATTCTCCTTTTCCTATGGCTGAAGGTGGCTGGTATCCAGCCTGGCAATGGGGAAATCTACTATTCATTTCTTACTGGCTTAAGGCAAGGAAATTTCACCAAGTCAAATCACATTTTAAACCAACTTTACCCACAAGTGCAATTTCATTGAACTCCCTCTGACTTCTGATTTTTTTTTAAGAACTTTTTTCACTCAACATGTTGATCTATAAAGTTTCTCTTCGAACACCTAGTGCATGTAATTGAAGGTGAAGGGTGTTTCATTGGCCAATATCGACCTAATAAAAAAACAACAATAATAGCATGTACAGTACACATTAATTGAAGTGCACCGCATGCAAATGCATGAATAAATTAATATGATTTTAGTTTATTTCTTCGTGTCGCAAGTAGGCTTACATTAACATTGCAGTGAAGTTACTGTGAAAATACCCAAGTCACCACATTCCGGTGCGTGTTCGGGTACATTGAGGAAGAATTTAGTATGGCCAATGCACATAACTAGCAATCTTTTGGACTGTGGTGGAAAATGGAGCACCAGGAGGAAACCCATGAAAATGGAAGGGGGAGGGAAGTATATAAACTCCACATGAATGAGAATCAGCAGAGAATTTACCCAGTTTTGTCATTATATCTAGAAGTAAGTGGAAGCTATTTTGGGATGCCTTTCTGCCTGGTTAGAGGAAGTCTGAGATGCAATCCCAGTCACAATATGTTTTAGATTATGCTGCTAGTGGAAGGAGAAAGGTGTAACTCATGGATGATGTCTTCATCCTTTGAAAAGCTAAATCCACTATTGCTGAGAGTTACTCAACCCCACAATGCCAGAGCACAATGAAGTTGCTTTGCACACCTACTTCACCTTCATTTCTCACAGTAACTTCATTGTAGTGTTAATATATGCCTACTTGTAGCACTAATAAAAAAACTTTTAACTAGTTAGTGCTGTGAATAAATTACCTGATTTTTATTGTCATGCAGATGCTTTTAAGACATCCAATATTTTGAGGAATGGGTTGCTTTGTATTTTTGACTCAATCTAATTTAATATTTCTATTTAGAATCTGGGTGGCATTCGTAGTTTGTGCAGATTGCTGCAAAGGAGGCCATGAATGACTACAATGCCATCTATTGGCCATGCTGGTGGGCACTGTCATAATGCCTGTGTTTAGAAAGAAATGCCCCTTTAAACTCTGTCTCATCATCCATCTTGTACTGGGGGTCTCTGCCCTGCCCTTCATTTTCTCAGGATTTGGTTGCTTTGTGTTTATGCATTTTTTGACACTTTCTATGTGATGTCCTGAAAATATGATCTCCTCACTCACACTCACTGTCTCTTGTTATCATTTACAGGTTGTCTGTCTCTCGCCCTGACGCCCCCTCCACTTTCTGGACTGTTTTTTCACCTTTCTCGCCCACTTTCATTGGCACTTTGTTTTCCCAATTTCACATCTCATGCTCTCATCTTCTGCAAGTACTGACCTCTGATTCAATAGGTCGAGTGGTTCGTTCTCACCACTCATTTCTAAGTGCCCCTCCCCCCAGTTTACACTATATATCTTCAGTGAATTTTGCTCAGTTTGTCTCTCACGCTGTGTGCATTCCCAATACTCTGCATGCATCACTTCTCCAATGGGATAATTCAGGGATTAGGAAGCATGAATTCTGTCATTCTTGAAGCAACTAGGTTCGTTTCTGATCTCCCCATTAACCCACTGGCTTCTAAATCTGCACCATCTCCTGTGATATCAAATCATAGAGATAGTGACATTTCAGCTGACTGATCTCCACTTCCAAATAAAACACTACCCGCCACATTTCTCTATAGTTTCTATACAAGCCCTTGAGCTGAAAGTCAGCAACATCTGCAGTTTGTCCTGCCCATTATGTTAGATTATCCTATGTCAGCACATAAGACAGTTAATAGAATCTGTCATCTTTATAACCATGTTATCCCGATGAATACACATTCTAAAAACACAATTGTTATTTTTTAGTCATTTTTGTGAAAGATTAGATTTTCCTTGTCCCAGTGATAATACTGGATTATAATTAAACATAATTTATCTCAAATGCAGGCTGGCAGAAGATCATTTGAAAGTTTTCCACACCACTAGATTAATGCATTCGCCCATGGTGCTTTAGAGTTATTGTTTACCCACTTTGCAATTAGGTTAGATCATTAAAATATTAACCACATTTAATGAGAAGGAGAGTGAGACTCCAAAGATACACATGCTGAACTATAGCAACTACTGCAATGACCACAGATTTCACAACCAGCCACATTCTTCACTTTATTCCTTTGTTTTAATTCATCACACAGCATATGAACAGACATAACACCCACCTCATCCTCCCCCGGTTTTCTCAGTCGCTGTCCTAACCCAAGGATAAGTGGTGAGGATAGTCATCGCTTACCGTGGTGCTGTGGGAAAAGATTCAAGAAATTAGTTCCTCAATTATCCCATTAAATTATCAGAGTCCCATCGAGTCAAAGAAAATCTTGCATTTATATAGCACCTTTCAGAACCTCGAGATATCCCAAACTTATAGTGCCAATCAAGTATTTTTCAATGGCTAGCGTAGGAATAGTAGCCATCAATTTGAACACAACAGACCCCACATACTGGAATTAGTCACTAATTTGATCTAGTTGTTAGATAACTATTGGCTAGAACAGCTGTTCTCCCTCTGTTTACACCACGGGACAGTTGAAACCCAGCTGAGAGGTGGGATAGGATCTCAGTGTGTCACTGATTCAATAGGCGCCCCCCTCCTTTTCCCTTTCCCCCCTCCCTTCCCTTCCCCACTATCACCCAGCAGAGCGCAGCAACTCATCTGTTCTGTGCTGAAGTGCCAGCCTGAACTATGAGCTCAAATCCGTGAAGTGAGTCTCAAATCACATTCCTCTAACTTAGTGCTTTAACTGACCTGAGGCTGATATCTATTCACTTCGGCATTATGTTGCATGAACAGTTGTGGCTATGACTGCGTGGTGTTTGTCAAATGTAACAGTCAAAGCTCTATGATAATGTCGTTGTGCCGATTCAGAGTGTAAAGCAGGGGAATGGTTTGGTGCAATTTGCTTTTGCTGAATTTCTAGTCATCTCTGATCATGGGCGTTTCAGCACCATGAACAGCGACTGGAATCACAGCGGCTCTGTCCATAGTGCTGAAATGCTGTTCGCGAAACAATGAACTTTCCAAAAACATAGTGACTGCGCCGCTTCAGAGCAGGGGAAGAAAAGGAGAATAAAGCTCAATTAATTCACACATTCTTAAACAAATCACAGGCGAAGCCAACTCACGACGCAGGAAAATAAATTACAGACCCTAAAGAATCCAGGTTCCCCTGACTTGATGCAGAAGGATAAATGTTTGTGACGGTGCATGAAAGCAATGATTCCTCTCCGGAATCGCACACGGCTGTGCCAGATTTTTCATGGAAGAATGTTAATGCTTGAAATATATGAGAGTTAATCAGAAGTGACAAAGGACATTAACATAACAATTTCCCTGCATTGGGAGTGAATAGATTTACAAGAGACGCAATTACTTCTGTAATTTGTTGTTTCGTAACCTGGACCGTAGATTTCTATTCAAAAAAAAGTGTTGATCTCTTTGCAATGATACCTGACAAAAGGATGACACGCACAGGTCCACCAATAGATTCTGAACAGAAGTCTACTCAGAGAGTGGAACTTGCTACCGTATTGAACAGTAAGGAAAAGAAGATAGATGTATAAGTGGAATATGATAAGTACGTGTAGGAGAAAGGAGTCGAAGGATATGTCGATAAGGTTAGATGAAGTATTGTATGAGAGAAAAATCTCTTGTACAGCACAAAGCATTGATGAATTAGATCGAATACTTTATTTCTGTGCTACAAATTCAATGAGAGGAAAGTACGCCTACTCTTCAAAGGAATAGTTTGCACTCAGTACAAACTGGAGGTCGATTTTATTCAGATACATATATCTCCTTAGCTCGGAAATGTAAATACTGCTGTGCTCTTTTCCGTTCCTTGCCTGGCTGTGAGGTCGTGTTCTTTTACTAATAACATCGGCTTGGTGAGATGAATTTGATAGATGATGGTTGCTTCAGAATTGCGTGAAAATCGCTGCACTCAGCCGATTCAACCGGAGTTTGAGCTTGAATCCGGATTAATAGTAGGATTGGCGATGCATAATCTGTCTACAGTTAGGGTTTAAGAACAGCATTAGCACTCGGCATTTTACAGTTACGATTGGGAGTTTAGCTTGGTGGATTGGGGTTAACAGAATTTACAGACTTCTTATTGAAGGCATGGCGACGCGCCCACAATGCAACTTCTCATATCATTAAATTACTTCACGATTTGCTCTTTGGAGGGAGCCTTACATGAATCAAATTGAGCTGCTCCCGTTTGGATTCTGATTGGATGCCGCCTGGTCTAGCAGTAGAACTCATTGGGGCATATGTTTACACCCCGAATTATGAAAATATTAAAGAGTTTAACATCCTCCAGTGTTTCAATTGACCCAGTTACCCCCATTCTTCAGCTCAAATCAGTATCAATAGGGTTAGCTTTGAACAGATCGCTATTGACTCTCCTGTGTGTGCCGCTGCACTTGATCCCTGTGTTATAACAAATGCTGTTCTCCCCAATCTGCATACCATGTCTCCCCATGATATAAAGCCATTTATCCAATCCCTTACTGCACTGTCACCCATAGGGCACCAGGGGAGACCCTAAATGGGTGGAAAAGGGGAGGCTACAGTGAGAGGGATGGAAACCGTGCTAACCAACACTCCAATCCTTGTCTAGTCTATGCTGCACGGTACAATCAGCAAGTTTCCCCTGCACGCGGTGGGGGTGGGGGGGTGGGGGTGCTGGTGGATGGAACATCACATTCACTAAAGCTACCGAGGCTGGCAGCGAAGAGAACTTCAGAATGATAGATGGTACCCTTTCTAAATCCAAAGATGCGGAACGTGAAGCGCTTTGCATAACCTGAGCTCCACCTTGGGAGCTTTGCACTTTCTGAGCCAGTGGGACGGACACGTGTTTTACTACTCCTCAGTGCTCTGTGTCTCCACCTTCCTGCTTTCTGTGATATCAATCGGCACTCCCACCGTTCTCATGCTAGCAGAACCCACACAGAAATGTGCAGAGTGGCGGGGGTGGGTGGGTGGGGGGGGGGGGGACATGGAAGAAAGGAAAGCGATTTAATGGCCGATTACTACCCACAAAGCAGCATCAATTCATGAGATGGTGAGTTTGATTCAACCATCTATGTACACTCTAATGTGATGTTTAATATTCAATGTTAAATAGCTTCGTGGGGAGGAGTGGGGGGGTAGTATTCATGTATATTATAACTAGGGGATCGGGAGACTCAGTGTTGATTGGCTGTATTTGCATTACATCACCTCGATTGGCTTACCGATATTTCCATGGACTGGGGAAAAAGTCAGTGCCTGGCGAAGCAACATCACATTTTGCTCAGACTCCACCAGCTCCATGAGCACAAGTTCATGGCAGCTGGAGGCTGCACTCCCTCTCCTCACTAACAAAAGGGACGGGACTCTTAAACAGCAAGTGGGGCGGGAGGGGAGGGAACCTCCTCAGACACCAAGCAAAGAGCAACTCAGAAAATGCTCGGTAAGAAAGAGTGGACGGACCCTCTCGGGGCGACTTCCCGGGAACTCAGAGCTAACAGAGACACCCTGGCACAGGTAGAGTCGGCTCGCACACTATCCTGAACTCAGGAAATTCCTGGTGGGACACTCTCAAGGATTGTAACTTCGCGAAAGCAAACTGATGACTATGGAAGATTCCAGGTAAGTGATCTTTACTTACAGACTCCTGAAATGATGTTTATCACATTGAGATATCTTAGGGAGGTTCGCTCGCTCTGTGGCACCGGATAACAACAGTTGAGATTGCCACTTACACAATGCTTCTCTTTTTAAGTGCTGTTCACGGTGTTACACTGACACACCAGAGAATGAATGTCGGCGGACGGTATGCCGCTAAACGACTGTAATCGAATTGAGAACCGGGTAGAAGTTTGTTGCAACTTCGAATCATTGCCAGAAAAGGTATTCGTTAAATCTTGGGCAGCGCGTTTGTACATTTCTTTGATGAAAGCCGCTATGTAAAAACGGTGCTCTCCCCTCCCAGATTCAGTCTTGTGTTTGATAAGTAACAGCAAAGCTTACCTGGTGGTACACGGCATTTATCTTAACGGGGGATGAAGTCAATGCGTTTTGTTAGTGCTTTAAGTGTTCAATGGATGGTGAAAGTTCGCCCGTGTTTTAATGGTGTTTGGAAACACAATACAGTGATTGAAGGGAAAAAAAGCTTTGACAAAGGGTCATCTGGACTTAAACCGTCAGCTCTTGTCTCTCCTTACAGCTGCCAGACTTGCTGAGATTTTCCAGCATTTTCTCTTTTGGTTGACAATGATTGGAAGGTGACACTTCAACAATGTAAATGTATATTCGAACTGATTAAAAAACAACTCGTCATTTATAAAAAAGCAATGAATCTAACTTATTGGAAATGTTATTTTACACCGATTTTTACCAGATCTCCAATTAGATGGTGGGTAGGAAAGTATTGAAACAGTGGCTGCAATCGTGCCTTCTCGTCATAAGGTCTACCAGCTAAAACGTAGCAAAACTTCCATTAACTTTGCCAACTAACAAATGATCCATTCTCGGGTTGTGAAAACGTTTCTAACTAAATTCCTTGAAAGCGGAGATCTTGCTGTAAACTCAAACAGGCATAATTTAGGAAGAATCCAGTTTCCAATCGAATGGACACTGCACTCAATCTCCCATACAGTGCAAGTAACTCTTAGATATATGGATTGAAAAAAAATAGTCAAGGAGCCAAACGCTCCTCACTTCAATAAAATAAACCAACCCCGAGAGCGGAATCAGTACCTGTCGAAACCATTTAATAAAGAGAGCAACCAAGGAAATAACCATCTAAACTTTGCCTAATCCAGCAATAGACAAATAATCCACTCCTTTATCAAACCACTAAATAATAACCCAATAAACTGAGGAACGGACTGAGGGTAAGACATCCTCCGGCCAACAGATGGGCAAATGCTACACACTCAAACTGAGCTAAATTTTAAGTATTCAGACCGCAATGTGTGTAAACCACAGATATTCATCAAATCAAAAACAGCCTTCAATCCAAAGACTACCTAACATTATCACAAATGCCTCCATTTATCAGTTGCCGTTGCAACGAATGTGTTTCCAGTCTTTTCTGTACGATTGGACTATGTCAAAACAAGCTGGAGAGAGTACTCCCTGCACACACCGACACAGCCAAATCACACTCGTAAGGGCAGATGTGTCCCTTTGCATTTTGTATATTGCACTCAGACATGACGAGCCGATGAATATTTGAACGCACATTTAGAATAAATTCCTGTGTCTGTCATGCTGTCTATCACCTTTTCGCCACAGAAAAGAGCAAACACATACAGCTTGTTACGAATGACTCGAAATTAAAAGCTGAAGGAATGAGACTCTGCACTTGAAAAAAAGTTAATTTCAATGCCAGAGAATTGGCAACAATTAAAACCTATCACAATGTCTCAAAGATATAGACAAGCCCTGACTGTTTTTCAAGTGCTATCCATGGGTAAGTATAGGAGAGTTATGCCTCACAATATGGTTTCAGTAGTGAGCCTGATGGTAAGATACATCTTATGGAGAAGCAGGATCTTGCTGACAGTAACTTCCACATTTCAGTAATTAGCTGCATGTCCAGTTATGCGAGGTTGCTTTTTTAACATACGGTGTTAACCTGATTGGTATTTCAACATCAAAATCCAACCTGATATCCTCCATAAGGAATCCAATCAACAGAAATTTGCTAACTTCTCATTTTACAAACACTTGCCTGAGCTGGGATAGGGATAGCATTGCCAATTGAGGGTTAACCCACAAAACCAATTAGAAAGGCTCTGCTCCAAACTCAGATTGACTCAGTTGGTCTAACGCACATACTAACCATGAACCAGACAGCTTCTATTTCGAAACAAACCCTTTGTCTTTATAACACGCAAGAAACAATACTTTTCACTGTATTCTAATACATGTGACAATAATAAATCAGATCAAATCAAAATCAAAAACCCAATGCCACACTCAAGCCTCAGCTCTCACCAAGAATTACTACCCTCCCCAACCCTAAGAACTCAGCCCTCACAAAAAACTATTTCCCTATCCAAAAGATGAAATTATTCATGTTTCAGAATAACCTTCTAAAAATCACATTTTTAACTAATAACTAAAAATAATCCTGCACGCAATAATTCTGCTCATCTTTAAAAGCAATCTCCCTAAATATCAAGGTTAGTCCCATCAATGAATGATTGTCTCCACCGCTGAAATATTAAGGTCAGTACCCTTCTGAAAGCTACAGTTTGTGTCTAACTAAAAGCACCAAGCTCTCCACAACCGCTAAGCTCAAATTCTCCTCATTTCAAATAAATGTTTCAATGATTTTCTCACTTAAAATACATTAACAAAATGGGAATCTGCAGGTCTCAATATATGGAATATGGGAAACCCTGAAAAATCCTCTGCTTCTTCATGTGCATTTATAGCACAACAACAAGAAAAATATTTTAATTACGCTATCATAAACAACTAATAGTATCAGGAAATCATAGTTTATAGCTTATGTCTCCCAGCTATAGTATGTTTACTATAACCTTGGGCCCTGGTTAAAATTATGCCTTAGGCAATAATTATTTGTGTTATATGTTTTATTTAATGTCACACTAAAAATAAAAGAATGAAATTCCGTTAATGGAGCTAGAACAATGCTGAGAATGAAGGTAACAATGAAGGTAATTAATGTAATAAAATTGGAATCACAGGATTTAATATAAGAATTGGCATTTCTTATTACCAGGTACCAAAATGCGACATTTATCTGAGGCACAGATGCACACAACTAACCTCAGGTGACACATGCCTGGATCTCCTGACCCAACACTGAACTCACTTCCCAATTATTTCACAGTGTAAAATTCAAATAGAGACACTAGTAGATGTGTTTCAATTATATACCATTCCCAAACAAGCAAGAGGAAACCAGAAGGGAATGCTTATGTGATAAACTGCTAATGAATATAATTAATGCAATAGTTAATGATCCAGCTTTTAAAAAAATCTTTAGATACGCATTGCAGATTGATTAAAATACACATGAAGATTTGATTAAAGTAATTAATGCATTGTCATTTGAAATAAATTTTAATGGGAATAGCAAAGTTGTATTGGAGTTAATGCACAATGTTTTAAATAATTCTGATTTATACAATAACCTGGATTGGAGTTTAGATAAGTTTTGCCTTACTTTTTGTTTGCTTTTAAATGGGTTAACAAATACTTGGGAGAATGCACTAGGGCAAAAGTACATTGTGAAATTCAGGTGACCATGCAATCCGTTATTTAGAATTTAAATGATTCATAATACCAGCTAATGTTCGAGGAGCCGGGTTCGAATCCCACCACTGCAGATGGTGGAATTTCAGTTTAATAAAAAAATCTGAAATTAAAAATCTATTGATGACCGCCATTGATTGTCAGCAAAACCCACTTGGTCACTAATATCCTTTGGGGAGAGAAATCTGCTGTCCTTACCTGATCTGGCTTACACATGACTCCAGATCCACAGCAATGCTTTGATTTTCAACAGTCCTCTGAAATCACTTAGCAAGCCGCTCAGTTGTATCAATCGTTAAAGGAGGCAGCTCACCATCACCTTTTCAAGTTGCCAGTGATGCCCATGAATGAATAAAAAATTATGAGAGCAAGAAATAATTTCTCCTTTTTAATTCAGTATAAAATGATATTGGCACTTCTTTTGCATTTCTTGGAAGTATTGGAAGAATATGGTTCCAGAATAGATCGCAGAGATATAAGCCAACAGTTATTGTATTAATGCGTGGCTTATTTTTGTAATATAATCAAATAATCAAAGCATAATAAATTGATGGGTACCATTATTATTATGATTGGGAAAGTTTCATTTGTAGCTTTTCATTAACCCACATAACATACCACATTCGTATTTAATTAAGTACAGGGAATTTGTCTGCATATGTTCATCTTGTAAGAACTTAGTCCATTGCTTATTGTTTTCTAACTGATATTCACAGTATAAGAAATATCTCATCACAACACCGGAGAATGCCTTTGCTTATTTTCCTGCAGCTGCCATTAGGTAACAATGATTCTACACTGATGACCTCATTTAAAGTCTGTCATCCCAACCAATTTCTCTGAATTCTTCCAATTTTGGCCTCATGTGCATCCCGATTTGCACCGCTCCAGCATTGGTACCTGCATAGGCTTTAGACTATGGATCCCCCTCCTTAAACCTCTTTGCCTCCAACATTCCAACAAGGTCAGCATGGAGGTACACTGGTTAGCACTGATGCCTCACAGCTCCAGGGACCCAGGTTCAATTCCTGCCTTGAACGACTGTGCGTGTGGAGTTTGCATGTTTTCTCTGTGTCTGTGTGGGTTTCCTCTGGGTGCTCTGGTTTCCTCCCATCGTCCAAAGAGGTGCAGATTACAGTATTAGTATTTAGATCATCAGTGTACCAAGATATGTAGGTTAAATGGATTAGCCATGGCAAATGTGTCAGGTTACAGGGATAGGCCAGGAAGAGGGCCAAAGAAAGATATTTGATTTGATTTGTTGTTGTTACATGTATTAGCGTAAGTGAAAACTAATGTTTCTTACATGCCATTGAGACAAAGCATACAGTTCATAGAGAAGGAAAGGAGAGGGTGCAGAATTTGGTATTACAGTCACAGTTAAGGTGTGGAGAAAGATCAATTGAATGTGCGGTAAATCCATTCAAAAGTCTGACGGCAGCAGGGAAGAAGCTGTTAATGACTTAATTGATACATGTTCTCAGACATTTGTATCTTTTTCCTGACAGAAAAGGGTGGAAGACAGTATATCTGGGCTGCATGGGGTCTTGATAATGCTGACTGCTTTCCCAAGGCAGCAGGAAGTGTAGACAGTGTCAACGAATGGAAGGCTGGGTTGAGTGATGACCCTTTGTAGTTTCTTGCAGTCTTGTTCAGACCAGAAGCCATGCCAAGCTGTGACACAACTAGAATGAATGCTTTTTGATGGTGCATCTTTAAAAGTCGGTGAGAGTCACGACAGCTCTGACATGACAAATTTTCTTAGTCTTCTGAGGAAGTCGAGGCATTGATGCGCTTTCTTACTATTGTGTCGGCATAGAGGGACCAAGACAGGTTGTTGGTGATCTTTACACCTAAAAGCTATAAACTCTCAACAATTTCTTCTTCATCCCCATTGATGTAGATAGGGACATGTCCTTCACTACGTTCTCTGAAGTTGATGACTAATTCCTTCATTTTGTTGACATTGAATGAGAGATGATTATCATTGCACAAGTTCACCAGATTCGCTATCACTTTCTTGCACTCCATCTCATCATTGTTTGAGATCTGACCTTTTATGGTGGTACCATCAACAAACTTGAAAATCAAGTTGGAGAGGAATTTGATCACACAGTCATAGGTAGGCTGACTGCGATAGTCTATCAGCGGGTCAGTGCAGACTCAATGGGCCAAATAGCCCCTTCTGGACTTAGGTAGGAATTCTATGATTCACTCTACTTCACTCTCTGGAGTGTGTTTGACCAAGCCTTGGTCACCTGTCCTCATGTCTCTTTATTTATCTGTGTCAAATTTTGTCTCGTAGCTCTTGTGAAATACTTTGGATGTTTTATTATATTAATAGTATTATATAAATGCAAGTTGTTTTGTTAAATTGTTGCATAAAAAAGTGTCTTCATTTGATACCTGTTGTGGGAAGTTTGTGTTTATAGCACTGGAAAGAGAGCTGGATGAAGCTCCAAACCAGCGGGGCCAGAATGGGCCGTACAGTCTAATGGCTAAGCCAGCCCTTCAAGGAGATTATCTTTTCCCATCTATGCATCTATGTAATAATCTTGTGTTGATAATATAAAAAACCCAGCATTGGCAATAATAATCAGTTTAATTACTATAATATACGAGAAAATAGTGGTAATTTTTGGTTTCAATCTAATCTTGAAGCATTTCTTTTTGGAACAACAAGGGAAATGATTAATGTATTAGAATAGGAAAGGAAGAAAGGACATATAATTGGTTTTCATTCGGTTTAACTGAACATTGATTTTTTGCAATAGATGCTTTGTGATACGCCTTTCACTGAGGCGGAACTCCATGTTGGAAATAAAGGATCAGTAACAGTTATCTCTTAAATTGATGTTCTTGACTAACCACTGGAGACTCATTTGACCAGTCACAAGAAGACATTTCTTCATCCTGTGTACTGTTGGTAACGTTGAAACTCGTGTCGGCAGTTATTAAAAGACCAGAAAAACACACCTGACAAAACAAAGTCATCCATCTAATAAATCATCACCTTCAGTATAAGAATGTCATATTTTAGTTCTATTATACGACTAAAGGTTCAGTTCTATATATTTAAAAGTCCTTTTGAAAATATGCTACCTGATTTAGAGCCACAGGTTTTACTCAAGGCACTTTGTGCGGATGTTAAGTCAGTAATTGAAGGGAGATCAGTTTTTTTTTAAAAGCCAATACCTCATCCAATCCCTTCCACCCACATTCCAGTCCTCCAAACACAATCATAAGGTCAAAATAAAATGTGTTTTTCTCTTCAAAAAAAATACAACGTGGGGGCAATTTATGATTCAAGTTTTTCAAAAGCAATTGTGCAAATCTAAAATCCCTTTCATTAGCACTAACGTGCAAATTTTAAAATTCCTTTGTCTTTTTTTTATCATGTTAAGATAGGGTTCAGATCCACTGACCCTCACTCTCCCATCTGCTGGTAACTTAATTTCAGAATTTACTCTCCATCTCACCTCTCCATCGTTAAGTTACATTACAGTTAAATTTAGCTTGACGTGATCTTGGATGAGATTTAACTTTTTTGAAGGCAGGGAAGATTTTGGTTTGAGCAAGTTTATGACAGGAATTTTATTACACTGTCCATTCCTGAATTTGGGTAGGTGAGGCTCACTGAACAGAATTCTTTGTTGGCCTCAGGCAGGATTTTACGAGCCTCACCTGACCGAGGTTATAAAATACCGGCACATGTATAAAAATAAATTTAGTGGGGGAATAGTTTTAGATATATACTCTATTTGGGAGGTATGGGAAATAATGGCTGCAATTCTCCAAAAAGTGTTGAATTAGTTGGAAAATTGTTCTAAATCCTGACTGTTTTGTCAGTTCAGCTTCTCACCTGAATCTCTGTACTCTGTGCACTGCAGAAGTCCCAGTTATGAATATCATTAGAAACCCGGGGCAGGGAGGCGGGGGGCGGTGGATGGTTGCTATTTGCACCAGGTTCATACAATCACAGACTCCTACAGTGCAGAAGTAAGCCATTCCATGCATTGAGTTTGCATCGGCCACAATCCTCAGGGTTTCCTCTTAGGAGCTCCAGTTTCCTCCCACAGTACAAAGATGTGTGGGTTAGGTTGATTTGCCTTACTAAAATTCCTTCTTAATGTCCTGAGATGCTAGGTTAGAGGGATTAGCAAGTAAATATGTAGGGATATGGGGGTAGAGCCTGGATGGGATTGTGGTTGGTGCAGACTCGATGGGTCAAATGGCCTCTTTCTGTACCGTAGAGTTTTTATGATTTCTATGAATCTCCACACAGGCCCTATACCCATAACCCTATGTATTTACCCTAGTTAGTCCCCCTGACATGAAGGGGCAACTTTGGCATGGCTCTTAACCTGCACATCTTTGGACTCTGGGAGGAAACCCACACAAACATGGAGAGAATGTGCAGACTTTGCATAGTGAATCAGTCTGGGAATCAAACCCAGGTCCTGGTGCTGTGAGGCAGCAGTGTTAACCACCGTGCCACCATCCCACTCCCAGGCATGTTTCAACTTCGAACTCTGCGCATGGGCAGCAGTCCCGATCTTCAATCTCCTCGTTTGCCTGGGACACTGCAGTGCTGCCCCTCCAGACCTCCTCATGCCCCGATGTCAGCTTGCATAATAATTCCCTCACCCATTCCAGAGCACTTCGATGCACAGGCTGACCCTCCCCATCCCTTTCACTCCAGGAGACCTTCCCCTCCCCCCGAGAGACAGGTTCCCCCTGTGGCAGATTGCACCCGCGCCCCAGCCCACCCTGATCACTGTCCTACCTCCATCCAAGACTGATCACCACGCAGAGTGACAGTGGGACACCCAACCCCCATCAATTATCCCTGTGCCCCACTCAAAAGATGCCCCACACCCTTGGCACTGCCCAATGTCCAGTGGCAGTGCCAAGGTGCCCCCTGGGCATGGACACAGGCTGGCACTGCCAGGATACCCATTCCCAGGGAGCACCATCCTCCCGCTGCATGACCGCCTGATTGCCTCTCCCTCATTCTGGTGGGGTGTCCCCTAGTTTCCTGAACATGGGGAGCTAGCCTAAACCCTAAACCCTGCCAGAATGAAGTACGCCTGGCCGGATGAGAGATTCGATCAGAGTCTGAAAGTTCCTGACAATGACCTGCTAAACATATTTAAAATACATTTTAAAAAGATTCAAGTGACTTTCTTGGCCTCCCCCTGTTTCCAGCGTGGCCTGACCGGTGACTGTTCACCGGCTCTGGGAGATGCACGTGCGTTTTCAGTGCACGTGCAAATTCCAGTACAAGGCCGGCGATGCGCATCTCCTACCTTGACCTGCGAGAAAAATGCAATGGGAGAATCACGGTCAATATTTCACATTACTCAGAATGTATTCAAGGGGCAGCTAGATATAGCACTTGAAGCAAAGTGGATCAAAGTTATAAGGGGAAAGCAAAATTAGGCTATTGAATTGGATGATCAGCCATCATCATGACGAATGGTGGAGTAGGTTTGAAGGCCTTCTCTTGCTCCGATCTTCCATGTTTCTCTGCATTCTTAAGTGCTGAGAACTCCAGGCCTGGGTATATCAGCAGCATGAGAGCTGGCAGCAATATTGCAGAGAATAACACTGGCAGCAGAAATTGTAATGATGGCAGGTAGCAATTGCAGAGGTATGTTTATTGGTTGGGAAATATAGCCGGTAGACACAGTGAAGTAGTGATTATGACACCTAGAGGTCAGGGATTCAATCCCTGTCACGACAAATTGTGTGATCCGAGATGATAGATTTGGCTACTTGTGGGTTAACACTAATGAGACATTATTTTTAATGCTGCTGGCTTGCCATAAATCACTAATTCACTAATATCCTTCAGGGAAGTGAACCTGTCAACTTTTTTCTGCATGTGATTCCAGTCCTACAATATGTGCTTGAAACTTACCACACTATGAAATGGCCCAGCAAGTTGTTCAGTTATATAACAGTTACAGCATACAATCGTAAGAGAAACAACAGACTGACTGGGATTCCAATCCTCAACCGTGCTTGGACCCAGCACTTGAGAGCAGAAGACAAGGGGGTGCGAAATGAGGCTCTGTTGTACTTCTTGTGAATCCCCGAAGCAGCAAGATTTGTGTTTCCAGCCAATTCTAGTATAGCCTGCGTGATGCCCCAGGTTGGGAAGGGCAGTACGCAGAAAGTGAGAAAGACAGGAATTGTGCTATCATAACATCAAACAACTATTTTTGTTTGCACGTGTGCCTACGTTGATCCCTCTCAGTGAAAAAGACATTCCAAAGTTTGAGGGCCATACAACAGTGAAATTTAAAGATAGCCTCGTGGTATTATCACTAGATTATTAATCCAGAAACTCAGCTAATGTTCTTTGGATCTGGGTTTGAATCCTGCCATGGCAGATGGTGGAATTTGAATTCAATAAAAGTTATCTAGAATTAAGAATCTACAGAAGACCATGAAACCACTGTTGATTTTCAGAAAAACCCATCTGATCCACTAATATCCATTAGGGAAAGAAATCTGCTTTCATTACCCGGTCTGGCCTACATGTGACTCCAGAGCCATGCAATGTGGTTGACTCTGAACTGCCCTCCAAGGGGCAACTAAGGATGGGCAATAAATGCTGATCAACCAGCGACATCCACGTTCCACAAATGAATAAAAAAAAAGACACCAATGTACAGGTAAGAATTTTTTGATTTACTTTTATTTTGGGCTGTTTTAATGGAATTACAGTGCTGTATTTTTGAAAATGTTTTGAAGAGCTAGTGCTTAAAATTATGGTGCATACAGACAGACAAGTTATCAGGAGTGTGGTTGCTGTGCCTCTGTAATTTAACCATGAAATGAAGTTGCTGTGAAGGGTTGCTGTCTGAAAAGGGAAGAGGAGGAGGATCTGCCATGGAAGGACCAACTGACAGAGGATTCTACTTCCGTCTGACCCAGAAGTAGTTCAGGTTCAGCAAGGAGGGAGAAGTCAGTGAACTGTGCCATCTCCTGCAATATAATCTGGAGCTTTGCACAAGGACAGGAATGATCCTGCCAGTGCCTGGAAATGTCTTAATGGCATTGAGATTTTAGTGTCCATTCTTTCCAGGCAGGAGTGGGGACAACACCTCAAACATTTATTTCCCAGAATGTTATCCATCAGAACATTCAAGAGACCGACTAGTCCAGAAGTTTTCTCCTCAACAGATAGATGCAGGATTACTCTGTCCATACATGGATCTATGGAGTCACTCGTGCCAATAACAAGTGCTACAGAAACCCCAGGGCATATCACTCAATTAAGATGCATTTGGTGTGCGGCCATATATGGTACCATGTTAATAAATGCTCACAATCCTAGCAGTGACCATGATGCATTTATTCAGCACCAGTTAGCTGTCTTCACCTTTGTCCAGCCTCTCTGGAGAACCAGAGGTAACTGCTTAGGGATAAAAACTACCCCTGTACTCTCCCCATATACCATCCTGGCCCCTCAACCTGACTGTACTGGGACAGTGGGCACGTAATGAGAGAGCTACTGAGCTACAAAAAGCTATAAGTTTGTAGTGGCTTTGCATGTCTTCCACAACATTGCCATCATGGAGGTGCAACTATTGTTACTCCCATGAATCCCAATCCCAGTGCGGGAATATGGTGGAGGGAAAGGAGGAAGCAGACAGGACGCATTCTGGATCCCTTGGCTTTGGGCAAGCTGTCCAATTGCACATTCTCAGGGTCTGTTATTAATGAAAGTGCTTCCCTTGACCACCATTCCCTACCTTCACACAAGTGACACTCCATCACGGAGAACCCTTGGCTACCTTCTAAGGAAAACTCTCCAATGGGATTGGGAACAGATGGGGATAAGGAGGTCAACGTAAGGAGTCTGTCCTGAAAACGTAGCAGCAGGAGTTTAATTATCTTATCATATCATCAAAGAGAACAGCAAAGAAGCAGCAGGATTAGGAACACTCTCCTCCTGAAATTGGCAGAGGAGATCATTCATTGTATTGCAGAGTCAGTTGCAAAGAACCAGTAGCATCCAGCTTGGTTTGAAACTTTGACCTCCCTCTTCCCTTGTTGACGGCTTTCACCACCACTCCCTTGTACTGTAGAGCGCTCTCTTTTTGCCCAAGTATTGCACTTCCCTTAGTTACAGCTACTTCAGTGGTATTCAAGGACAGTCTCCTGTGTAACAGTGTAACTTCCGATTATGAGGGACAGGCAACCTCTAAGCACAAAAGGCTAACTACAGTATGTGCTTTTTTTGCATGCTGTCAGGCTCTATCCTGGGCATATGGCCTGCCAACAATATGGGCCAAACTGGGCTGCACATGGAAATAATGGAAACAAGAAGGCAGCATGAGGTAATTGTGCTGCCTGCCTCCTTGGTGTGGTCAAATGGTGAACTGTGACCCCTGCACCCAAAAACGCTTGGAAATTAATCTGTCTTCCAAGCTGCTCAACGACCATCATGGAATCCTACAGTGCAGAAGGAGGCCATTTGGCCCATCGAGTCTGCAGTGATCACAAACCCATCCAGACCCGATGTCCATAACACCATGCATTTACTCTAGCTGGTCCCCCTGACACTAAAGGGCAATTTAGCCTGACCAATCCGCCAAATAAGCATGCCTTTGCATTGTGGTAGGAAACTGGAGCATTCAATGGAGACACATACAGATACAGGGAGAATGTGCAAACTCCACACAAAAAATGATTCCAGCATTAATGAACTTCAGTTATGCAGAGAGCCTGGAGTCAGGAATCGAACCCAGGTCCGTGACGCTTTGAGGCAGCAGTGCTAACCACTACGACACCATGCCGCCCATTTTCAGCCAAGAATATCAAGTGTGCAATTCTGCTTGGCTCCTTCCCAAGATTCTCACCATCATAAGCACAAATGTCCAGCCAAATCGACTGATTCCATTTAATATTAAGAACTAACACTGGACTCAGGGAAGGAATATTGATTTCAGTGGAAATAAAAATCAGACTGTTTTCCAAAGAGGAGGTCAATTTGTGTAGGCGTTGGTCCCATTGCTGGATTTATGGGGACAATTTTATTGGTTGTAAATGGGCCATGATTGAATTTTTCATGAAGTTGCTGTTTCTGGGCACTGTCAGTTCAGCCCAAGAATGTTGATGATGTTTGAGGATCAAAGTCTTCTCAATTTTCAAAACACTCAGTACCAAATATTGGCCTGAAAAGAGCCCAGGCTAAAATCTTTGAGCCAGAAGCACTGAGTTCTTGATAGCCAAGGAAGATTGTTCTCAATGCAATTAAACAGGCTGAATGTGTCAACCTGCAAATCCTTCCAAACATGCTAAAGACTGGCAGTTAAATCAGGAGAGACTCCTGTTCAGTCTTGCTTGATGTGAGTGGCAACTGTCAACTTATAATTCTCTGGTGATAGACTAGTGACCTGTTTCAGGAATTATTAGCTACGGAAGTAGATGAAAATCTGCCTTAGTGTACCACTAGGTATAAGAAAGAGAACTGGAAATAGATTTGATGTAAGAGACTGCTTTATGGAGAAGTTAATGATGTTATTGATGAGGAAAAAACAACAATAATGATAGATTACTTCCTTTTTATCCATGAAAGTTTGCCTTCCAAATCTTGAAAGACAAGGGATAGTCAATATTGTTGTTGCAAAACAGCTATATAATTTTTCTTACAGAAGAGTGAGTCAGGGAAGAGGTGATTACTATCTTTGCTCTTTTTCTCAGAATGAATGCTGAGTTGTTGCTAAAGATTACATTTTGGCCACGCGAAAAATGAAAGCTTATAGCAAAACTATTTATTTTTACGAAGCACATAGGGCAATCTCTGGACACCTCGAGGAACAAATTGCCTCGGATAATCATAGTCACGACTTCCGATTAACCTTTCAAAAAGATAATAAGAAACTAATCAGAGAAGTGAAAGTGGTAGGAATGAGGCAAAACAAACTTGCGTCTTTATAAGGTTGTCTGGGTGCAGGACTGAGTTTGTGTAATAATGTGTCCACGCATTCATTAATTTGTGACGGTGGAGAGTAAATAAATTCTCTGCACATTATTGATAAGGTAGAGAAGGAGCAGCCGAGATCTAATAGAATGATTCCAGGATTAATGAACTTCAGTTATGCAGAGAGCCTGGAGAAGCTAGAACTGTGAGCAGGGAAGGTTAAATGGAGATTGAATGAAGGTGTTCCACACTCTGAAAGGTTTTGGTAGAATGAATAATGAGAAACTATCTTCACTGGCAGGAGGATTGATGACTAAAGGGCATAGAATTGAGATTACTGTCAAAAGAAACTGAGAATTATTCTTTAATGCAATGAGCTGTTGTGGATTGGAGAGCATTTTCTTGAAATAGCGTTGGGAGCGGATTCAGTCATATATTTCAAAAGCAACTTGAACGTAAACTCAAAAAGTAAAAAGTTGCAGAACTTTGAGGAAAGAGTTGCCCTAAGTGTGCTGGGTAAATTTAAGAAGGAGTTAGACAGATTTTTAATTGGTAAGATTTGAAGGTTTATGGGGAGAAGCAGGAAAATGGGGATGAGGAGCACTTCAGCCATTATCAAATGACAGAGTAGACTCGATGGGCTGAGTGGCCTCATTTTCGGCACCTGTATCTTAAGAATTTATGAACTTATGAACTTACTAAATTGGATAGCTCGAAGAAACAGAATAGGTGTGATGGGCAGAATGACATCAGTCCCTATTGTAAGCCACTTTCATTTTACAATTCTGTAATAACAGCACACTCTTCAGAGCCCAGTGCTGCAGAATCAGATGCAGCACAGAGCTTCCTTAAGGTGCACTAGAATGAGATTACTGAATTACTGCCAAATTGATGACCAATGTTAACATAGTTTTGTAACTGGATTTATGTTCGCCAATAACTAGATTAAACTGCCTAGCCTCATTGCACTAAATAGCTTTAACATGCTTCAGGGAAGAGACCTTAATTCTATCTGCAGCACGCTATAAGGAATAATAAATGAACATGCATTTATACTGCAATTTTCATGTCTCAGGATGGTCCCAAAGTGCCTCACAACTAATGCATTAGTTTTGAAAGAATAAAAGATGCCAGGAATTGAAAATTAAAAACATAAAATGCTGGAAAACCTCAGCAGGTCTAGCAGCTTCTGATGAAAGAGAAACAGGGTTAATGGCTGGGACATCTGAGTCCTGTCCGCAGTGGGAATTATCTCGGACAGAATGGAAAATTTGTCAGATCGGCCAAAGACCCATTGACCTTAGGTGGAAATTTCCAGTCCCGCAGTGGAGCGCAGACCAGAAAATCCTGGCCAATCTTTCAGTGCCGTGACTTTTCATTGAAATAACACGCACCAGACTTCTTTCTTGAGTTTAGTTTTGAAGATAGCTGTAGCAGCTAATTTGCATTTGTCAGAGACGTACCCGCAGCCAATTAATAAATGACAATATATGATTGAGAGATAGGCTTGGACACAGGGAGAACTCACTGCTTTCCTTCAAAGAAATATTTGGAGCTTTGCTAAGGGGTTGAATGGAGCCTCAGGTTAACATTGGAGGTGATTGGCATTGCAGCACTTCCTCTGTACTACACACTGATAGAAAATTTTTCACTCTTGGCTGGGGAGGAAATTTAATAGTCGTAGATTAGTGGCCTAATCTTCCTGTTAAATGTAAATGGACAGTAAGATGTAATGAGGTGTATAACACGCGAGTGATCCACTGTAACCAATTCTTAGCTCCAACAATAAGTGAAACTTACTCCCCAATTTCAAATAATCAAGCATCAAAAGACCCAGTATTCTAATAGTTACTGAATAAGCTATGCTTTCAGTATAAAAAGTAATACTCAAACATACTGTCCAATGAAGGTATTTACTTTATCTGTATTAAATAAGCAACATAGGTCCCTTATCTTGTAAGGTTTACATAGGCTACTTGTGACCAATTTGTTTGCCTAATATATATAATTGCGGTGGCACAACGGTTAGCATTGTTGCCTTGTAATGCTAGGGACCCAGGTTCAATTCCCGGCTTGGGTCACTGTGTGAAGTTTGCACATTCTCCTCATGTCTGCATAGGTTTCCTCCACATGCTCTGATTTTTTCTCATTGTCCAAGGATGCGTGGATTGGCCATGATAAGTTGTCCCTAAGTGTCAGGGAAACTAGGTAAGGTAGGAGATAGAGTCTGTGTGGGATTGTGTCAGGGCAGACTCAATAGGCTGAATGACCTCTTCTGCACTATAAGATTCTATGAAACATTCATATCTCCCTTGTCTCATTGCTGTAAGAAGTCTCACAACACCAGGCTAAAGTCCAACAGGTTTATTTGGTAGCAAATGCCATTAACTTTCGGGGCTCTGCCACTTCATCAGGCGACTGGGGAGTTCTGATCACAAACAGGGCATATGAAGACAAGCACTCAGTTTACAGAATACTGATTAAAATGTGAGTCTTTGCAGCTAATCAAATTTTAAAGGTGCTGACAATGTGAGTGGAAATAGCATTAAGCATAGGTTAAAGAGATGCATATTGTCTCCAGACAGGACAGTGAGTGAGATTTTGCAAGCCCAGGCAAGTCATGGGGGTTACAAATAGTGCGACATAAACCCAAGATCCCAGTTGAGGCCGTCCTCATATATGCGGAACTTGGTTATTTGCTCTGCGCTGTCGTGTGTCACGAAGGTCACTGGGCTGTGTAATTGTGCTATGATATACAGATGCCGGCGTTGGATTGGGGTGGTAAGAACTCAGTAAGAATTTAACAACACCAATTTATAATCCAACTGATTTATTTGATAGTAAAAACGCAAGCTTTCAACACTCTGTGTCTTCTTCAGGCAAATGCAGTGTTCTTCAGGCAAACACTGCATTTGCCTGAAGAAGACACAGAGTGTTGAAAGCTCGCGTTTTTACTATCAAATAAATCGGTTGGATTATAAATTGGTGTTGCTAAATTCTTACTGAGTAATTGTGCTATGTCAACTTTGCATCATTTTTTCACTGAAAGGGTTGCGAAAACCTAATGTTCTTGATCCCAGAAATAGTTCGGTTGTTGAGTTTATTTGAGACTGGTGGCGATAGATTCTTAGATACTAAGGGAACCCACGGATTTGGGGATAATGTGCAAAGATGGACTTGAAGTGGAAGTTCAAGAAGTATCACCTTGAATGGCAGAGCAACCTCAAAGGGCTGAAAAGCTGATATCTGTTCTATTATGTTCTTATTGTACGTAACGTCATTACATATTTTCTTCGCTGGTAAAAAAAATGTGTTGAAGAATAATCTTCTGTGCTAATCACATTATGCCAGTCATCTGAAATCCTGACTTCAAAAGAAATGGCTGGTTCGAAATGAGGGTTTAAATTCAGTCAACCATTCAGAGCTTTGTAATGTAGTCATATGGAGAACTGCATAATGTGAAGATGGAGAACACATTTCAATTCCAATTGACAGACTAATAACAAAATCCATGTGAGAAGACAAAGGTTCAAAAATTCTGGCTGCATAATCTAAAGGGACGTTTTATTCATTCTTGGGATCTGAGTTTCACTGGTAAGGCAGGATTTATTGCCTACCCTTCATTGTCCATGAGAAGGTTAAGGTGAACCTTCTTCTTTAACTGATTTTGCCTCGAATCATAGATTCCCTACAATGCAGAAGGAATCCATTCAGCCCACCAAGTCTATACCATCCCCATCCAGGCCCTATCCTTGTAAACATGTAACCCCACGTATTTACCCTGCCGCTCCCCTGACACTAAGGGGCAATTTAGCAAGGCCAAATCTATCTAACCCACACATCCTTGGAGTATAGGAGGAAACCAGAGCAGACTCAATGGACTGAATGGATTCGTTTTGCATTGTAGGGATTCTACGATTCTATGCAAAATCAGATAAAGAAGAACGTTCACCTTAACTTCTTATGGGCATTGGGGATGGGGAATAAATGCCTACTCTTCATCTTGGGAGGACATGGGAAGACTGTGCAAACTCCACAGACAGTTACCTGAGGCCGGAATTGAACACAGATTTCCGGCATTATGAGGCAGCAGTGCTACCCACAGTCCCATAGTGTCTTTTGTCTTGATCAGTCCAATGATGTTGAAGAAACAGCGGTGTATGAGAAGTCAGGATGCTCCATAACTTAAAGTTTAATGTTTATTTATTGGTGTCACAAGTAGGCTTACATTAACACTGTAGTGAAGTTACTGTGAAAATCTCCTAGTTGTCACATTCCAGTTCAGGTATACTGAAGAATTTAGCATGGTCAATACACCTAACCAGCACGTCTTTCGGACTGTGGGAGGAAACTGGAGCACTCAGAGGAAACCAAACTGACATATAGAGAATGTGCAGACTTCGCACAGTGACCCAAGCTGGGATTTGAATCCCATGTCTCTGGCGCTGTAAGGCAGCAGTGCTAACCACTGTGCCATTGTGGGGTTTAGAGGTCTCGGTGCTTCCATATGCCTACTTGTTCTTCAAGGTGATGAAGATCAGTTCTGATGTATTGTGATGCCTGCTTGTGCTGGACAGAAAATGTGGCACCAACCTGCCCATTATGGAGTGAAGGTGGGACTTCTCACCTTCTTCTTCCTCTTCCTCAGCTGCACTCTCCATAGCTGCCTGGGAAAAGTGGGTGAACTGCACAAGTTACCTCAGAAATTACTTGAGGGCCCAGGCTTCTATGCAACATGAGAAGACAGATCTGGTTGAAGATATCTCTCGCCCTGATTCCACTCTGTTGCTGTTGTTTGCCTTTTCAGGGGAGAAAGAGAATACTAACTCTTGTAGGGCAAATGAAAACTCCCATCAAGAGAGTCTAACTGACTGGGTCTCAGCCATTTTCCTTGGTGCAGTGGGGTGGGAGGGTGGGGAAGGGCATCCTGCCAATTTCCCACTAAAGTTGCAGGGCAGGTGGTGACTCCTTCCCACCCAACCCACAAGGAATTTGGTGCCAAAATTCTTAGAATGCACCATTCTTGTTATGGCCAAATACTGAATACAGATTCCTCCTCAACCCCAGGCTGTCTTTGAGACCTCATAGAATCATAGAATCCCACAGTGTAGAAGGAGCCATTCAGCCCATCAAGTATGCACCTACAACAACCCCACCCTATCCCTGTAACCCCATGTATTTACGCTGCCAATCCCCCTGACACAAAAAGACAATTTAGCATGGCCAATCAACCTAACCTGCACATCTTTGGACTGTGTGAGGAAAGCGGAGTGCGCGGTGAGAGAAAAAATGATTCTCTAAGAATGCTAAATTGCAACTGGCGGTGACACTTGAATAGTCTGAACCATGCCGTTGGGCTGATGATTAGCAACATCTGCAAACTCTATGGGAGACGCCGGGTGATGGATTTAGGCATTTAGCTCATTTTCGGGAATATTTTTCTCCTTAGCACATTCAGCCTAATCAACCTTACAAAGATGTAAGGCCACTTACAGATCAGAAAACACATTTTTGTTGCTCTGACTCCTCAAGAGCAGTGTTATGATGAGGAGGTAAAAGGCAGATCTCCGTCAATGGTATGGTGAGCTCTTGTTTATAAAACTAATAATGGTCTTTTTTTTTTGCCAAGGGATTGAAGGTGCCTGCTATTCTACAAAGTTTCCTTTACCTTGACTGTGTTTTAGCTTCGGTCACGCTGTAACAGTCCTCTGTTCTCACTGCCCACCCCTCTCCTTCTTCCTTCTTCCTTGTGTTCGGACATATGCTGCTACTTCCAAGTGAGGTTTCACCAGTGAGTGAACTTCCCGTGAAAACAAAAAAAGATGCATTGAGGAAAATGTGGCTTACCCGAGGCTATTTTCTTTTGATGAATAATACCATTTAAAAATTCAGCTGTAGAAAAAATGTGAGTTAACATCTGTAAAGAGAAACCATTCGGCTGCTCTGTATTCCCAGCATGTTCTGCTTTTATTTCCGATTTCCAGCACTTACGGTTTTTCTTTTAATGCCTCCTTAGAGAGGATTATTAATCACAAGGAAGCATATGGGTAATGTACGTTATTTATCAGATGTTATGTTCTGTCCTGCTCTTTTGGCGCCTTCATATTTTCATAAATTGTATCTACTCCAGTAATTTAAAACAGTGATTATCGTAACCTACGGGCTCCATGTTCTGAGAACTCATTGTTTGCATCCATTATATGGCTCCATTCATTCTTCCCAACAAAAGTGACTTCTTTCTATAACTCAATTCTTCTTCCTTAAAAAGGACTACGTTGTTCTATTGTTACTGGTTTCAGGTCTTCCTTGTGTTCTGAATTGGGGATCTATTTTTGACCTATTTCATTTCTGTGCTGGCATTTTGATCCCATATTTGCTTATTGTTAAAATATTAAGCTTTTTTGGAAAACGTGATTTGCAGCTTTTTTTGCACACTATTGTAAAGCTGCACGTTGCCTCACAAAGTGATTTAGAGGCTTGTATGGTTGAACAATAACTGCTTATTAATAAACACACAACTATGTGGTGACCCAGGTTCAAATCCTGCTGAGCCAGATGGTTGAATTTGAATTCAATAAAAAAAATCTGGAATCAAAAATCTACTGGTGACCATGAAATCTTTCTCGATTGGCAGAAAAACCCACGTGGTTCACTAATGTCCTTTAAGGAAGGAAATTTGCCATCCTTACCTGGTCTGGCTTACATGTGACTCCGAGCCATAGCAAGGTGGTTGACTCTCAACCACCCTCCAAAGACAAATATGGATGGGCAATAAATGCTGGCCAGCTAGTGATGCCCATGTTCCATGAATGAATAAATTAAAAATGTACATATAAATAAGATATAGTCCTGACTGGATGCTATCCTCTTGCAAACTTCTACCAGACTCACTATTACACCCAGCTACTCACATATAGCTCCCTATGTAGACAGTACTATTACCCCATTCCTACATTAACCCTTACAGTCACAAACACTAATACTACACCTTCCCCTGAGGCTTTACCCAAACAGACTCACTACCACACTCTACTACTGCCACATGTCTCTCTCTCTCTCTCTCTCTACATCATAATGTGGAGCATACTCTTTCCCAAGTCCCATATTATTAACATGCCATTATTTTTTTCAGCAAGATTCTGCCTGATCCATGGGTGAAGGACAAATATTTGCTCTTCTGCCACTAAAGTGTCTAATTTTCAGGATATATGGCTGGATGATCTAATTTATTTCAGGCTGTGAAACAGCATGTGGAAAAATGGATAAATTGTGTGCATCTACTTGTCTGTTAAACAAGCATTCATTACCTTCCCATTTAAGAGACCTACAGAGTGGAATCCTATGAAAATCTTTAGCATGGTAAGACATGATGGCAGACTAAAGCCTTTATAATGTGCTAGAGGCATTGCTTTTGCCCACAGTGACAGAACTGACTGAATCAGAAAAATCATTCTTTCACAACTACCATCTCTCTCAGGAGCAGTGAGTAGACAAAGATTGAATGATCTCAAATCGAGCTATTATTCCTGAGATGAGAAATGGATCCTGAAGTCTTAGTCGTGAACTTATCACACAGCAGAACATTGACAGGTAATCATTTAGATATTTAAATTTTGGGATTTTAGTACCTTAACACATACACATCAATGTCTACATTGTCTTTCACAAACTCAATTTGTGAATCATTTGAATGGGAATATGTGAAATTAAAAATACGTAAATGAAGACCACCCTGTACGAAGAATCGAAATCTTCTACATCACAGTTTTATTATTAGGAAATGCACATGATGCCAAATCCAACTGAATTTAATGTTCACTCAGAATCTAGTGCCTAGGTAGGTAATCAAACAATACATCCCTCAAGATTGAAGGAATGTCCAAGCTACACAGCCTATGATGTAGGTCTGATCGGAGGATACCTAATCCTTGTCCTGTTTTTTCTTATTTATTGACAATGTTTTGGGATTCATAGGCTTGCAGATTGAGGGGTGGAATTTCCTTTGTAATGGGTGTAGACCAATGTGGATACAATGATTTCCCATTTATCAGGTCCTGGAAAGATCAAAATGGTGTAATGAACACACAAAATTAGATGGCAGATCCAGCATAAGCATGCATGTCATACTGGCTGCAGGAGGACAGCAGATGGCAACGCAGCAACCCAGGCCAAGCAGAGGGAGACATCCAGCTGAACCTGGGTTGTAGAGGACAGCATCCACCTCCCAGACAATAAAGTGAAGTAGGGTCAGACAGCCTGTCAACTGGATAGTACCGACTTTCAATTTAACTATATGTGTATAGCAGTGAGCGGGAACAGTATTCTGAGGCTAACACATAAATCCTGTTGTTTGGAATTATTTAGCATGCTGGGCCAGTAAATATGGCAATGCTATTTGGAAAAAGGGAGCAATTGGTTCAGGCGTAGTGTTTGATCAAGTAAATAAATCATACAAGGCTAATTCAATAGTTGTACTCAAGGAATCTACTTCCCTCCATTATCTGTGTCATATGGATCTGCTCCTTCTTGCTAGTCCTCATGAGGATCCAGTCTGACTTTCTAATCTTCTGATGGATCTAGTCTCACTCACAGATTCCCATGTGCATCTGATCTCACTCAGTCCTCATGTGGATCCAATCTCATTTATTAGTCCTTAATGGATCCAGTCCCACTCACTGGTCCTCACATGGATCTAGTCCCACTCATTAGTCCTCATGTTGACCAGTCCCACTCATCCATCCTCAAGTGAATGTAATCTCTTCAGTGGGCATGAGCAACAGTTTCAGTACCTGCTGCAAGAGAGATGGAAACTCCTACTCTAAAGTTGAAACAGAAAGTGAAAGCCTTACACTCGCCTCTACTTTAATATTCAACTCAGTATTATATTTTCCACAGCTGAACTAGTAGCAATTTTAAACACCTTGATACTGAAAAATGACAAATGATTAATCATTAAGGAATATAAGTGAAGTAGAATTTCTACTTCATAAACTCTCCCAAAAGACTTACTTATTGGAAATAATGGTGAGAGTTGAAAAAAAATGATTTGGATTAGTCCCTTAAAAGATTGTAATTTAAGAGATATCATACCTAGAGACTTTGTGGTACAGGATTTACATCAGTGTTAAGATTTGATTGATTTGGTGATCACCATGTTGAAGAGATC
Source organism: Sphyrna mokarran (assembly GCA_024679065.1). Taxonomy (NCBI): domain Eukaryota; kingdom Metazoa; phylum Chordata; class Chondrichthyes; order Carcharhiniformes; family Carcharhinidae; genus Sphyrna; species Sphyrna mokarran. The sequence goes on along the minus strand of JAGIQG010000008.1, from coordinate 71,665,627 downwards.
TCTTCATAGTCAAATAGCATAGACTGTGTGTGTGTGTGGGAGGTAGTGGGGGAATTGTGTTTAATGGGCCAAATGGTAGGTACTATGTATCTCTTAATATATTTCTCAGTATTCTTAAGTACCGTACCCTATTTTGCAGTTCCTCAAGTAACGCAAGCAAGATCAAGAAGTTACCAAATACATAGCCCAAGCACACACACACCTCCTGTCATTCTGTCACAGAGTGAGTTATACGACTATGAGGGTGTTTTATTTTCAAGGATTTAATGAGTCAAAGGAAAGTGGGATTTACCAACCTCACAACCCTCTGCCTCCAGTTAGCACCAGGTGATGAAAGCAGATTCAGCACTTTATTTGAATATACCCAGTGGTATGTGCATGCATCCAATGACATGTTAGATGGAGTTGTGCAAATAGAAACTCTCAACAGCAGGAATTAACTTTCTGACCTTTATTAATAACTTGGTCCAGTTGTTACCACAGCAGTTAAGTGGGTGACATGATGGCACAATGATTAACATTGCTGCCTTACAGCGCTAGGGACTCAGGTTCAATTCCAGGCTTGGGTCACTATGTGGAGTTGCACATTTTCCCCTTGTCTGTGTGGGTTTCCTCCAGGTGTTCCAGTTTCCTCCCACAGGTGTGTGGGGATTAGGTTGAATGGCCATGATAAATTGACCCTAGTATCAGGGAATTAGCAAGGTAAATAAGTGGGGTTAAGGGGATAAGGCCTGGGTGGGATTGTGGTTGATACAGACTCAATCAGCAAAATAGCCTTCTTCTGCACTGTAAGGGTTCTATGATTCTGTGATGTGTAAAAATCCATGTATGCAATAGTATGAGCTTCAAGTTTTCATGGAGCAAATCAGTGCAAGTAGAACAATGTTTTTAACAGTACCTTGCAAACATCAATATATTCAAAATATCAGTGCATCTTAAAAATCAGACTCAATTGCCCATGGCCCTCAAAAAGAGTGGATACAGTATTGCAAAACTGAGGCAGATGTAACACTGCTGCCCTTTGTCACTTTCATGATCCTCTGCTTTCCATTTTCTTACAACAGCTGAGATCCGGAACTTGGACATCTGGGAGAATCATTAATAATTAGTTTGCTCATTGAGCCACATTGGCTCCCAGTCAAGCAACATCTTGAGTTTAAAATACTCATCCGTTTTTCAATCTTTCCATGATCTAGCCCCTACATATTTCTGAAATCTGCTCCAGCTTCACCACCCTCCTGGACCTCTGCACTCATCTAATCCTGTTATCTCCCCCACTCTAATCATTCCCCTATTGGAAACTCTGCTATCAGTGTACTCAGCCCCTCGAAGCTCTGCCATCTCTCCCCCACTGCTGACTTTCCATCTCTTCTTTGACATGCTTCTTTAAACCTACGTTTGACGAAGTCTTTTGGTCATCTTCCCTTACTGTCTTAGTGTCATATTTCACTTTATAATGCTCTTGTGAAGTGACTTGAGATGACGTATGATGTTAAAAGTGCTATTTAGGCTGATGTTGTTGTTGAAAAATTCCATTTAAAATTAAACCATAGGTACACTATGAAACCATGCCACTCTGAAAAGCAAGAAGAAACGTATGTGCACAGAGGACTTGCACTCTAGTAGATTACTGCTGCCATTGTAGTTCAAAGTATTAAGAATCTGGTTAATCCAAAAAAAAATCACAGAGCCAAAAAATATGAAATTCTTTTCTATATGATTTCATTTAACCATATTTTTCAGGACCTCAGTCATGTTATCTCTTGTTAAAATTGCCTCCTCACATGATATTCAAATGCAAATAATGTATGTTCAGAAATATTCACATAACGATTAATTCACATCATTTTTCATGGCTAATTCTTCCAAACACTGTGTCTCTGACGGAGAATGAAATGAAGAAGAAGGAAGTGGAGGAAGAGGTGGTTTCCGTAGGTATTTTGGACTGCCATTCAAGAGCTGAGGGTTATGAAATGACCGTTAGGAGAGAAAGGATGAGATATGGCTAAAGTCTAGAATCTGACACAGGCAACATTGCAAAGAAATTAAGTTACACTTGACTCAATCATCAGAAAAGGGCCTTAGGCTTTGCTCTACCGCAGGGGGTGGATAGTGATTGTAGTGCGGCTTCAGGACTCTGAAGTTGGGTTTTCAGTGTAAATGGGGTTCAGTAAGTTGCAGAGGGATTAATCCTACACCAGGCCAGGAATGTTGATAAACCTTTTAAAAATGGTAAAGTACACACAAACCCATCGCTTGTCTCAGATGGCCATCAAAGAACCAGTATCAATGTTTTAAAGAAGAATATGTTGATTCTCTGTGGTGTCCTGGTCAATATTTATCCCACAGCTGACGACTAAAATTAACTTTCTGGCTATTCACATTGCTATTTGTGGAAGTTTACTGTGAAAAAATTGGCTGCTAATTTTCCTATATTTTAACAGTGACTTCACTTCAAAAGTATTTAATTGGCTGCAATGCGCTTCAAGTCACTCAATGGTTATGAATTGCTTCATCTGTCCATTGATCTTTCTTTTACTTCACTTATCATAAAATGGTTACAGCACAGAAGGATTACAAGAGCACTACAGATCGTCCCACTCCCCTTCTTTTTCTCAATAGCCCTGCAATGTTTTATCTCTTCAGGTGTTCATTCAACTCGCTTTTGAATCTACCTGCAGCATACTCACAGTGCATTCCAGATCTGAAAGATTCTCTGCTCAAAAATGATGTTTCTCATGCGGCCTTTCTTTCTTTTGTCATTCGTGTTAAATCGGCATCCTCTAATTAGAACATAGAACAATACAGCACAAACAGGCCCTTCGGCCCATGAGTTGCGCCGATCACATCTACCAACCCACAGACCTATCTATAACCCCCTATTCTATTCTTGACTCTCCCCTCAATCGGAATATTTTCTTTCTACCTACTGTACACAGATCCCTCAAAAATTTGAGCATCTCTAACAAATGTACTCTCAATGTTCTCAAATGAGAACAGCCCCAGCTTCTCGCTTTTGATTTGACTTATTATTGTCACATGCATTAGTTTTGTAATAATTTTAATCAGGCAATTGAGGTTGGCCTGCTTGAATGTGAACTTTGTGCGGAGAAGGGCAGGTCAGGATGGCGACCGCCCCATGAACCTGTTCATGGGCCTGGTGAGACGCGCCATCAATAGGTCCAGGCAGCGGGCAATCAACAGGGTCATCCACCCTGACTGCCTGCTCCTCTACCACAGCTATATTCGCGGCCAAAGTGTCCCTGGAGAGGGAGCATGCGGTGTCCACGGGCGCAGTTGATGCCTTCCGCGCCCGCTGGGCACCGCAGGAGCTGAGATGTATTACAGACCCCAACGATCACATTTTAATTTGATGTTTTTTCTTTTGACTTTGTTTTTTGGTCCGGCTGTCCCCCCTTCCTTTCGGGAAGCTGCCCCTTTTAATTTGTCCCTAACTTGAGTTTGTTTATTTAGTTGGTGTCAAAAGAGATATCCTTGATTAAGGGCCAAATTAATAGTCCAATCAGGGAGCTTCACGCTCTGTATGTAAACAGGAGTGTTAGTTGCTCTGGCACTCTGGAAGTAGGCTGCACACAGAGCACTCTGTATAGTGTTGTTGGATCTTGTAAATAAAGGAATATTGGTGAAGGGACTTCTGCCTCCACGGACTTATTACAAGTGAAAACTATTGTTTCTTGCATGCTGTACAAAGAAAGGATATCATTCATAGAGAAGGAAAGGAGAGAGTGCACTATGTCATATCTATCTACATAACTGAAGTCCCTGGAAACATTCTTAACAATCTTTTCAGCACTTTTTCTGGTGCCTTCACAACCTTCCAAAAACGTGAAGCTCGGAAATGGGCGCAATACTCCAGTTGAGACCAAAGTAGTGTTTTATAAATGTTTATTTGCTTTTGTACTCGTTATCTACATGAATGAAGCCCTGGATCCCTTATGCCTTTTAATCATTTTCTCAGTCTTTCCTGCCACTGTCAATGATTTAAAAACTCCCAGATCATGTTCTAAACAGATCTAAGCCACAAAACATCATTCCCCGCTCACCATCATTATCGTAGGAACTGGCAACAAATCATAATTATTCCAGCTATTTCATTGTAACAAAAATACATAGCACACATTAGATTCACACATAAAAGTAAGCTAATCTGTAACAGGACACCAATGCCATATTGAAAGGGAAAGCGATGCCTAAATTGTCCCTAGCTTGTTTAAGTTAGTTTGAACCCACGGTAATTGATTTGAGTGTTGATTTGTACATTGGCGCATTGCATTTGTGATTTATTTACCACGATAAATGCATGTTGGAAATGACAACATTGAAACAAGTGAGATGTACTTAAACATTACCATAGACAAACTATGTCTGGACAATTTCCAAAACAGAGGTTAAGTACATGTTCGTGATATATTGAGTTCCTATAAATAATACATTGCAATTAATCACAGTTTCCGTGGCAGTATTAGATAATGAGATAACTTTGGAAGGTTTAAAATCCTGGGGATGCAGTACGTTCATTCGTACACAAGGGCAGTGTCAATGGAATGTCAGAGCACAGATTTCATAGGATCATAGAATCCCTCCAGTGCAGGAGGAGACCATTTGGCCCATCCAGTCTGCACCAACTCTCCGATAGAACATCTTATCTAGGCCCACAACCCGTCCTATCCTGCAACTCCATGCATTTCTCCCAGCTAATCCCCCTAATCTTAACGTCTTGGGACACTAAGGGGCAATTTATCATGACCAATCCACTTAACCTGCACGTCTGTGGACTGTGGGAGAAAACTGGAATCAGGTAATGTGTCAGGATGATATATAAGTGAGTAATTTAAAACGTAACACATGGTAACTGCAGTATGTTTGGGATGGGGGAAAAGAGGTGAGTTTGAATCCGTGGTTCCCAATGCTGATATTTCCCTCACTTCATGGCAGTTGTTGCTAAATTGCTAATGATTGATTAATCTGGTTAGTCAATGCCCCCAGTAAGATTGTACCCTGTGACTACCACAGTGGTAAAACCTATGGATCTTTTGTTTTCTTTATTGTACGGTCAACCTGACGCGCCAGTGATGTTTATATCCTGCATAAAAGCAGTTACAATGGACTCTGGGAAATAGATTCCCCGCCTCAGTGTAGAGCATGAAAGCCGTTCAGCGAGCAACAAGTTGTAAAAAAAGTGACTATTTATCAGGGGGAAAAGGTTTTCCATTTAGTTAGCATTTGCTTCCTGCTGTGCCTTTTTAACATGATTTTTTTGTTGTTAAAATTATAAATGCTAATGAAATGATTGCGGGCACAGACAGGAGAGGATTTAGTGAGCCCGTCTGTTCACAACAGCTAATTCCTATGAAGTGCAGTTAAAGGAGTTAGACCACAGGTGCACGGCTGGTGTTAATTGCATTTTCTCATGCTGTCAAACATGGTAATGAGAAAATATAATCAGGGACCAAAATATATGCAACATTTCAAACTTAATTATAATTCCCTGAAGTGTTACATTAGCAACTGGTCACGTGGATTTTGTTCTACCCAGCTGTGACTCAGGAGTACCACCCTTCAAAGTCCAGAGTTTATCTGTTCTCTCAGGAATCTGAGCACAAAATCTAGGCTGGCCCATCAGTACAGTGCTGAGAGAGTGCTGCTCTGTCAGAGGCACTGCCTTTTAGGCGAGACGGCAAGCAAAGATGTCCCCCCTCCCCCCCAACCTCTCTCATCTGCATCTGAAGTTTTATCACTAAAACCACATTTTGCTCGCAAGTCAGGTGTGGAGAAAATTCCTGATTCCCCTCATCCAATGCAAGGGAAACCTCTCTGAAAAGAATGAGGCCGAGTGGCCTAATTCTGCTCTATGTCTTATGGTCTAAGTCGGATCTTTGTTCTGTGTGGGTGGGGAAGAGATGCAGAGCTAGCAAAAAGTCTGCCTTGTAAACAATCGAGACAGTTTCAAGGTCTGCTGAATGTCAAGTCTTGATGTTTATAAGACCCACCTTGGTGCTCTGGAGCTTTTTAGTTATGATAAGAAGAGTGAGGCCTTCTACCTCACCCTCAACACCCTGTCATCTGCTACACACTCTTCCTGCCAGATCAATGCCATTTCACGACAGCTCATGCCCCCCACCCTCCATGGCCTCTCAATAGTCTCCATGTCATCTTATGCACCCACTTAACTCATGACACATCATGCCTTCCATACTATACCATGCCCTCTACCTACCAGCATGGCCCTTACCCCAAATCATGCCAACCTATAAGTCCAATTCACCTTATAACCCTTTTCAGGACCTGTCAATTTTGTGCTAACTCATGCCAAATCCATGCCTATCATTCACCACCCTATGCCTTTTCATCTTCCCTGTCAACTCGCTTAGTATCCATTTTGGGCAAACCTCAGGAGTCATGCTGAGATTAAACAAAATAAAGTTTTAAATATTGATTACAGACTTCTGCATAATACAAAAACAAACCCAATGATAAAAAATCCATTCCATACATTTAAATTACTTCAAGAACTTAATCCCTTGTAAAAAAAAAGTTATATTCATAGCACCACATTAAAGATTGCTAATCCCTTTAAAACAGCTAGAAGCAGTCAAACTGTCAACTTACAGTCATTGCCAATTCCCTGCCCCCTCCACCAATGTGCTGAGAGGTTGAGGAAGAAGTCAAACAGTATTAATCCTATAATAATAACTCTCATGTTTATGTTAACAAATGTCTATTGAAATTGTAAACACCAAATTATTTCAGCTGGAGGTCAAAGCAGACTTTTTTTATTTTAATTGGCAGGGCATTTGACTTAACAGATTTACAGTTCTACAAACCTTATACACCTTGTCATGTCTATGGTTAACAATTGCAAAGTGGTACCTAAACTATTCTGTGATGACCTCCTTGATCTGCATTGGGAATCATTAACTGACCTCCCAGCTGAGTTCATTGAATATGAGCTCTTTGGGGATTAATAATTAGCTAGCCACGTGGAGTTTGTGTAACGAGCCCTGTATAAAGCAAGGCCCCAAGAGAGTCCATTAACATTTTAGTCCCAGTTGGGACCTGTTGTGTTCATTGCAGGCTTATGGCTATTGTTTATTTTCATTTTGCGCAATAAAAGCATGGTTCCTTCACAGCCTGTTCCAGGAATTATTATACACTCCAAAACAGTACCTGACTTCTCCAAAGAACTCAGTAGGTTTAGACATTTCCTCAAATTTGTAAAGCGCAAGTGTTGTGTTTCAAATACTTGTGTGAGAAAATTGCTTCCAATTGAAAATATTTTAAAATATGCCGCTGCTTCCATGAACCACACCCAGCCTTATTATCATTGTTGCCATTCTCCCCTCCAGCCAAAATGTTGTGTTTTACGTTTAGTATTTAGGGCTGCAACTTCTGAAATCGGGACTCTAGTGCCTTTTTTTCCAAGATAAAAAGAGTCCTTTCAACTTTGCAAAAACACAGATCAGTATCTCCTTACTGTTTGTGTGACGTTGCTATGCACATCTTGGCTGTGATATGGAGATGCCAGCATTGGACTGGGGTAAACACAGTAAGAAGTATCACAATGCCAGGTTAAAATCCAATGGGTTTATTTGATGGCACAAGCTATCGGAGCACTACCCCTTACATTTTTTTCCTTTGGACTCGTGATAAACAATCACTGAAACAACTATATGATGACATCAACAAGTCCCATCCCACCAACAGACCCACCATGGACTATTCTCTGGAATCAGTTGCTTCTTGGACATACACATCTCCATCAAGGACGGTCACCTCAGCACCTCACTGTCCACGGATAATCTCATGATGCTTCACTTCTCCAGCTTCCACCTTAAACACATTAAAGAAGCCATCCCCTACAGACAAGCCCTCTGTATACACAGGATCTGCTCAGATGAGGATTGCACCAGAGACCTAAGATGCTGAAAGAATTATCATAAGAACAGGATATAGCGCTTGACTCATCGATTTACAGATCTGACACACAACAGCAAAAAACTGCACTGACATCCTCCGATGACAAACACAGGACAGAGCACACAGAGTATCCTTTGTCGACTAGTACTTGCCCAGAGTGGAGAAGCTACGACATTTTCTCCAGAGCCTTCAACATGTCAAAGAAGGTGAACATCTTGCCAAGGCCATCCTCACATTCCCATTTCTTGCCTTCAAACAACTGCATTATCTCAAACAGACCATTGTCTGCATTAAACTACCCAGCCTTCAGGAAACAGTGACCACAACACCACACAACCCTGCCACCGCAACCTCTCCAAGACATGCCGAATCATCGACATGGATGCCATCATCTCATGTGATAATACCATCCACCAGATACACTGTAGGAAAGGATGTCACAAGGCACGGTATATTGGGGAGACCATGCAGATGCCATGACAACGGATGAATGAACACCGCCTGACAATCACGAGGCAAGAATGTTCTCTTCCTGTTGCGAAACACTTCAGCGGTCATGAGCATTCAGCCTCTGATCTTTGGATAAGTGTTGTCCAAGGCGGCCTTCATGACACAGAACAACGCAGAATCTTTGAGCAGAAACTGATAGCCATGTTCCACACACGAGGTTGGCCTTAACCGGGATTTTGGGTCTTGTCACTCTATATGTAACCCCCTCCCCCACCATGATTAGCCTGGGCTTGCAAAGTCTCACTAATTGTCCTGGCTGAAGACAATACACACATCCCTTTAACCTGTGCTTAACCCTCTCTCCACTCACATTGTCTGTACCTTTAAGATTTGATTAGCTATAAAGACTCACATTCCAATCAGTTTTTTTGTAAATTGAGTTTATGTCTATAAATGCCCTGTTCAAGAACACAACTCCCACTCACCTGATGAAAGGGCTGTCCTCCGAAAGCTTGTGCTATCAAATAAACTTGTTGGACTTTAATCTGCTGTTGAGAGACTTCTTACTGTGCACATCTTGGCTGCCATACTTAGTACATTACAGCAGTGACCAGCTGGAAAGCTCAATAAAAAGTCTGCCCTTTTTCTTCTTTACCACAGGCCATTAGAAGCATTTGCTGTCTGACAAACACAGGCATCTTTGATTAATGAACGCCAGTACTTCAAATGCAGTGGTTCATCCTCTTCTGCTTTCATAAACTAGTGAACTACTCGAGGAATTTTAATGTTCTCGTTCCAAGGGAGATCCTGTTCACAACACAAAACTACTTGTCAAATGCTGAAGTTCAAAAAAGATTGTCAAATAGCCATAACTGTACTGAGGTTGAAGTAAAGGTGTGTTGCAGTGACAATACAGGGAGAACTTGAATCAGCAACTGTCCTGTTGTATAATTGGTTTGTGCTGACACTTAAAAACTGAAGCTGAAAAAGCACACCATTCTATTCCTGTATACTAAAGTCCTGATGTTTCCTGAGCAGTACAATTTGGATGCCCTTCAATATTCTCTCTCAATGCTGCCAACAAACTTATATGCTTTCTCCTTCCAGCGATTGGGCTAGCACACTCCATGATCAACATCACCCAGTTCTTGACTTACAAGATGAATATGTGGGATGCTAATATTCAATGCTTACTGCAGAAAGATATCATCCTGAAAGACTGCATATTTCATGCTAAGTTGTATGCTACGCTATAAATATGAGCAGCTGGGAAGAAAACATCAAGTAAATCACAATATAATGACATTAAACCGTTACGAGATAGGAAATATTTCCTACAATACATCCCCTTGCCCTTATCATAGGAACTGATAACAAAGCTCATTTATTTTAAAAATCACAGCATTTCACTGTAATAGGATGTTCAAGAAAAATGATAGTATTATCGTTTTTAATGCCTGTCCTTGAATTATTTGGGCTCCACAGAATCTCAGCACCATGACACAGGGCCATACAGTGGAGACAAAGGAATTAAGAATACAACTGAAATATTCAGTTATTTGTTTGAACCTGAGACACTCCTACATTCAAAATTCACTAATTAAACTAGAAAACAGATACATGATAAGAGATGACTATACTCCATTTTAATGAACCTAGACATATAACCCTCCACCTTTGAACCCAGTAGAATGGGTTAAGTTTATTTATTAGTGTCACAAGTAGGCTTACATTAACACTGCAATGAAGTTACTGTGAAAATCCCATAATCGCCACACCCTGGCATCTGTTCTCGTTCACTGAGAGCATTTAGCATGACCAATGCAGCTAACCAGCGTGTCCTTCACACTGTGGGGGGAAACCGGAGTGCCTGGAGAAAACCCATGTACACCCGAGGAGAACATGCAGACTCCGCACAGGAAGTGACCCAAGCTGGGAATTGAACCAGGGTCCCTGCACTGTGAGGCAGCAGTGATGATCTCTGTGCCTCTCTGTTAGGATCACATTGCTGTTTTACAACGCACCTGTCATTTTCAACAGAGCTTAATAGCAAGTGGGTGTAAAATGGACATTCATACCACCCCTTTGCCACCAGGTTTAATTTGGGGTCCTGAAGTCCCATGACCCAAAATTGCTATTGCTAACATTGTGCACCTCTGGCCAGCTCTTCCATAAGTAAGGTTCATTTTTGACAGCCTAAACTTTAATGAAATTCTACAGTCCCACACTCTGCACCCTTTGGAAAATTAACTGTACTCTCCAAATGGTGACAACTGGTTCTGTCAGTAGCTCTAAATAGATGGGATGAGGAGTTTGCATTGGGCTTTAGGCCCTGAGGTTTTGTGTTAAACTCACAAAACATATTCTTGGCTACCCAGGTCACGACTCAAGAGCAAAGAAGACATCTGCACTTTTCTAATCTCATAAATTTAAATTTATGATAATTTATTAACTATGGCCACAAATGTAAAATAGAAAGCTGTAAAATGTAAAACTAAAATAGTCCACAAATAAAACCAGTCAACGGAAAAGAAAACACAACAATAAGCAGTTAATATTACTCAGACAAAATTAACTTAAAAAGCCTACTGACAATTGTTCAGTGCTAGTAATACACTAAAGTCATCCACGCCCATTTAAATGGATATCGTTAGAAGGCCAATTCAGTCACCTTTAATATATCAATCCTACAGAGGTACCATTACTAGCTGTAGAAATTTATGAAGGAATATGATGCAATTTACTCAGTACATAAAGGCAGATGGTTATTCTTCTCAAACATTAGCCATTCATAATGTCTCCTGTGCCCATTTAAGTCTTCAGTAACTGCATTAGACCGATGTTAACGTATTACTGTACATTAGCAATGGCAGATGCCAACATTGAAGGCAAATCGACTCGCAGCTGCCTGTCTCTGGCAGGCACTGAAGATCCAAAGGCTAGTTCAATTAGAAAATCCGTTCATCTGAGATATTACACACACCTTATTACCATTATCCCTTCCTGTGTTTCAAGCAGTCACAATTCGGGGTTACAGTTTTGAGGGTGATTTTTCCAGTGTCAGTGATGGTGGAGGAATGTGATGCTCACTCCCTGGCATTATTCACAGATAATTGCCCCTTCTGTATAACAAATCTTCCTTTCTGGTGACAATCTGAAATTCTTCCCTGGAGACTGGTTGCACAAGAGAGCAGCGAACAGGTCTCATGTTCCAAGTGACTTAAATAGAATAGAAAACAAAGTGCAAACTTTATTGCATTTATTCAGTCCCTGTGAATCTGCAACATGCCAGAGAGATGAAGGAGGGGCTATACAGAGGGCAAGCTCTTTGCAAAGTCTCCTGCGGACTTGGAACCCTTGCTCTCTGATATTGACAGGATGCCGTCCAGAAGGCCATCCCGTGCTCCCATCTATCTCTCCATCAGCACCCCTCTGTGTGTCACTCAGAGGTCCTCAGCTGAGCTCCTAAGAGTCCAACCTGACTTGAGCTCACCCTCTGGTGATCTGAAGAGTGATCCCTCTTCCTGGCCTGGCTGCAGCCCATTGATGCACTGAGTTGGGACCTGCCCGAATAATGTAAGTGTTTGAACTGGTGGTCATCAGTATCTGGTTAAGCGACAGGGCTCCTTTCAGCACTCCCATACTGTTGCCTTCTCTCTCTTCCTCTTGAGAAAGCAGCAATCTGGGGCTGTCCGAAATCAGGGGAGTGGGAAAGACTGGGTGAGTTAAGTGAGATATGGTGGCACCATCTGATGCTGGCACCATCTGCAGTTTTCCCATCATACCAGATAACAGGGCAGGGGTAACCAGGAAGCTGGGAAGGGGCATAAGGCAGGAATATACCATCATTCTGAATGCTCTTAGTTGTGCTGGATGGCATCAGCTCTGACAGAGAGCTTTCTCTCCTGTTCGTGCTGGCTTCCTTGTCCCCCACCATTCCTGCTCTTTGCCTTCCTTATCCTGCTAGAGAGAGACATAAATGTCAGTGATTATGCAGCAGAGTGTTTGGGTGATGTTCCTGCTATGTGTGAATAGCTGGAAGTATGGTGAAGCAGCGAATGGTGGGTGTGAGGCTGGAATCATCTTTGGAATGTATGAGGGTAAGATGGGATATACAGATGTTAGCCCGAGTCTTGGGTGCGGGGTGAACGATGGGGTGTGGTGTGAGAAGCGGTGGGTAGGAAATGTCAGTGAAGATACAGTCATTCAACTTACCCATCTGCTTGTGGCATTATTTCTCAGTTCTGGACTTTAGGAACAGTCTTCCCTTGCCAACTCCTCCCATTCCATTCTGAGTGTGGCCCTTCAGTACCTCCGTTTTGCCATGAAAACATGGCACTTCTCTTCCTGCTCATCCAGTGCCCCATTGATAGCCCTGGAACCCTCACGCTCCAGTCGACTGTTCCATTTTCCATCATTGGAATTCCACCAATATTATTCAGTGCATCCTCCATTTCAAAAAGAGACAGCCTGACTTTCAGAACAATGGCATCATGTGATATCAGCACAATGCATCTCAGCCCTGTGCTGAATCTAGAGATCACAGCAACACAAAGGAGGAAGCATTACAGGACATATTTGCTTACATGTTGCAGACTAAGATGGCACACCAAGTTTGTATGCTGCCCTCCTCAAAGGGAACTGGCATGAAAAGATCATGAATCATAACAACCTCACCCATCCCACATCCAACCAAACGTCAAGGCACATGAATTACTAACCCAATCTATTTTAATGATATTGGTTGCAGAATAAATATTGGTCAGAGCACTGATGAGACCTCCCTCAGTCTTTGAATAACAGAGTACAAAAAGATCTTTATTAGCCACCTTGAAAAGAGTAATTAAGACCTGGGCTTCATGTCTCCATGCAAAGGACAGTACCCCTGACAGTGCTGCACACCTTCAGCTCTGCATTGAGCTATCAGCCTGGGTTTGTGACACTGCATTAGATAGAAACCCACTGGAAATGGACAAAACACTGTCAAGGTGCTTTTCGTATACTGGAAGTATGAAGAAATGAATTGAAGACACACAGATCCCAGGAGACATCAGGTTAATATTCAGCTAGCTACTTAAGGTGATGGTGAAGGAACAGAAGATATTCTGCTGATACCTTGAGAACAAATTAATGACTGTGCATGGAAACTGGAGATAATCCCCTTAAAACCCTCTTACAGAAGAAAATTGGTGGGTATTAGTTATTGAGAAGGTAGGCCATTCAACCCCCTCAGGCCTGCTCTGTCCTTTAGTCAAGTCATGACTAACCTGTACCTGAACTCTGGTTAGCCAACTTGCACTCATGCCCTTAACACCCTCAAAAATCTATAAATCTCAATCTTGAAAGCACTAATTATCCTGACATACACATAATTTTAGAAGATAATTCCATAGTCTCTGGAATGGTACTGCTGTGGTTAGTACAGTGGTTAGCACTGCTGCCTCACAGCACCAGGGACCCAGGTTCAATTCCAGCCTTGGGTCACTGCCTGCATAGAGTTTGCACATTCTCTCTGTGTCTGCATGGGTTTCCTCTAAATGCTCCAGCTTCCTCCCATAGTCCAAAAATGTGCAGGTTAGGTGGATTGGCCAAGCTAAATTGCCCCTTGGTATCCCAAGATGTGTAAATTGTGAAGATTAGCAGTGTAAATACATGGGGTTACGGGGATAGCGCTGGGCTAAGATAAAAAAAGGTGTGTTGGTGCAGACTTGATGGGCCAAATAACCTCCTTAAGCACTGTAGAGATTGCAGAGCTGGAATTTTACTACTCCACCCACCATAGGAATTGGAGCGGCTTGGGGAGGACAATGGAAATGTCCATTGGCCTCAGGCAGGATTTTACAGTTTCAGGACAAGCGAAGCTGTAAAATCCCACCCTCTGAGCTCGGGCAGCCAGAGCCTGCATTTCGATTGGCTGAACAGCTGTGAGGCATTTTATTTTTTACTCTATACAAGTTGTTGTAATCATTGTGTCAAATCCTAAGGAACTCTCTGCAGCATTCCAAACCTGGTCCTATCTACAGCAGACAGCTAATTATCATCAAGTTAAAGTTATTTCTGTGAGAAACAGAGGAAGAGACATGAAATAAGGGCAGAATACTCCTTCGTTCTCAACAGGGGGCTGTCAGTTGTGCTGAAATGCTGCAGCAGCTAATGGATTGAGGAGTCACAGGGCCTAGTTATTCCATAAAGGTCAGGCCATTAACTGAGATGAAACAACATGCCGCACACGAAAAGGCAAAGATGTCCATTTGAAACTCTCTTTAAAGGGCCAATAATCTTTTATTCCCCAGTGCTGTGTGCGCATCACATTCCCATGAGCTTGCTGGTGATACGAGGACATTTTTATCATAAGTTCGACGGCACACTGGTGGCATTTCAGATGTAGCCAGAATGTTCAGCAGCTGGTTTCATGATTCCGAGCAGGTTACTGAGTTACCAACGGGGCATTTCAGCAGAATCTGAAATGGATTTGAGCAAGTCTACTAAAGTGAACAAGGACCTTCATTGAACCATTCATATTTTGGAGTTAAATCTGATGATACTGCCATCTATTTTCACAACAGCCCAACAGACTTCAAACACATCACCGCCAGCAGCCATTTATTTTGTCTGTAAGGTAGTTAATTGTCAGATTGTCAGGGGTGACGTGGTGGCACAGTGGTTAGTGCTGTTGCTTCACAGCACCTGGTAGCCAGGTGCAATTCCAGCCTTGGGTGCCTGGCTGTGTGGAGTTTGCATGTTCTTCCTGTGTCTGCATGGTTTTCCTTCGGGAGGAGCTCCAGTTTCCTCTCACAATCCAAACAAGTTCTGATTAGCTGGATTGGCCATGCTAAATTGTCCCTTTGTGTCCAATGATGTTAAAGTTAGGGGGATCAGAGAGGTAAATACATAGGCCACAAGGTTAGGGTTTGGGCTCAGGGGGATGCTCTGTTGGAGAGTCGGTACAGACCTGAGGGGTCAAATGATCTGTCTTTGCACTGTAGGGATTCTCTGATCCTAACAGTGAAGTGGCCAGCATATCTAATGTGGTTAACTCATACAGCACAGGTTCAACTATACAAAGAAACAAAACAGGATGACAATGAACCATTCTTCTTTGGAGTCGTAAACAATAGGAGAGAGAAGAGTGACGTAGAGTGAAGAGAAGACGGAACATTTTCTGTAGGGTATTCTTTTGTAACATTCAATTCATGCCGCAGAGTTCTTATCCATTTACACTCAAGCTAGATTTGAATTGCTTATGCTGGGAACTGTGGGGATGGATGAAGCCTATCACGAAGCCCCTCCAAAAAGACATCTTGATACAGCTGTCTGGAGTGGGGTACCTAGCCAGAAGCAAGTAATCAGGAGCAGAGCTGGTGGCACAGTGATCAGGACTTTATGAGGCTTGGACAAGCAAGCCAGACCCCACCAAAACAATCAAAAGCTTACCTTTTCGGGGTCAGTAAGGTAGCTGGTGCATGGCTCATGATTCACCCAATTCTTTAAAAGGGATAATTGTGACCCTCAAATCTCGATTTGTATATCCCTGCTGGAGCAGATGGAAATTTTCCACTAGACCGCGTTAGAAATGACAGTGATCAGAGAATTGGTGCTGTTAATATGGCAACCCTCTCAATATATTTGAGCCACTAGCCTGATGTTAAAGTTAATATTGCAAAGTTAAGATCAGCCTTATTTTTTTTTTTAATTTTCTTTCTTCCTGAAACTACTGTTTTAAAAGATTACAGGATGAAGGCAGTAAATGCACTGACCTTTATGGCAATTCTTCACAGGGAACCCATGCCAGAGAGTGCAATACCCACTTCTGCAGAAGGATAACTGAGATGCAAAGCGTGGGTTCTGGAAAAGAATTATCAATCTCTTTACAGAATTTATCAGCAAAGCTTTCTTCAGACTCAGTGGAGACACTGACACTAACACTAACATTAGTGTCATGTTAGCCCAGGGAAAGCAGCTCAAGGTCACATGTCAGTGTGTTCGTCTATTCCAACCGATGCAACTTCAAATCAGCCCGCTGTCCTTGCGCGAGTTCCCAATTCCTTAACAGGGAGAGAAATCAGGAACGAGAACAGCAAATGCTGCAAAAACTCAGCAGGTCCGGCAACATCTTGGATTAAGAAATAAGAGGTAATGTTTCATGTCCATGTGACTCTTTCAGAAATCGGGAAGAGGTGAGACCCAAATTGTGCATTACAGAAAGAACAATAGAATAAAGATGTATCTATATATGACATCTTTCTCAACCCCAGAACAGCCCAAAGTGTTTTCCACCCAATCAACAGTTTTGATGTGTAGTTACTATTCATATGCAAGAAATATAGGAGCCAATGTTCACAAAGCCTTAAACAGTAATGCAGTAAAGGTTTTCAATGTTGGTAAAGAGATAAATATTGGTCAAGACTGGGGGAATATTCCAGTCTTCCTTTGAGCTCTGTTACTTCAATGAGAGATCAGATAGCAACTCATCAGAGAGATGGCATATCTGACAGTGCAGCATCCCTTCAGTGTAGCATAAGAAAGTCTGTCTTGAATCCAAATCCCTCTGCCTCAGAGGAGAGTGTGCCAACACTGAATGATGGCCAATCCACCTAACCTGCACGCCTTTAGAGTACGGGAGGAAACTGGAGCACTCAGAGGAAATCCACACAGATAATGAAAACATAAAAAGTCCACACAGACAATCACTCAAGACTAGAATTGAAGCTAAGTCCCAGCATTCTCCCAGAGCTGCCTACCTCTCAGAGCTGAAGTCTTGCTTGAAGTAAGCTTGAAGTAAAGTTAACAAGCATTTCTTCCCAGGGAACCCATGCCATATGGTAGAATATCCACTTCTGCAGAAGGATAACTGAGATGCAAAGCATCTGGGTTCTGGAAAAGAACGATCAATCTCTTTACAGAATTTATCAGCAAAGCTTGCTTCAGGCTCAGTAGAGACACTGATACTAACATTGTGCACATCACAGAAGACTCTCCCTTGCTTCACCTGTAACTGTTGAGATATTAATGCCACAAT
This sequence comes from Sphyrna mokarran, assembly GCA_024679065.1. Classification (NCBI taxonomy): domain Eukaryota; kingdom Metazoa; phylum Chordata; class Chondrichthyes; order Carcharhiniformes; family Carcharhinidae; genus Sphyrna; species Sphyrna mokarran. The sequence continues at coordinate 71,648,220 of JAGIQG010000008.1, read as the reverse complement.
GAATATCTGTGCTCCTTACCATTTCCAAGATAATCAAATGCTTCGAAATGAATACCCAGCAACATTAAATAAAGACTTCCCGGCACACATATTTCCTCAAGGAGTGGCAGGTTGTTCCTCAGTGAATGTTCTGTGCTTGTTCCATCTTGGCACTATTAAAAGCAATGCTGCTAAAATTGGATTAGCTGCTCATTCATCATCTTCTAATGCACCAAGTAATAGCTGTATGCGACTACAAAGCAGTGACTGTAATCTCAAAATAACTTGCTTTAGCAAAGGCTCCAAAGTATTAGGGTGATGTATAAACGCACATCTTTCTTTGAACTTCTAATGACATAGAACCATAGTTCTGGTATTTTGAATAATTGTATAGATAAAAAATTTGGTTGTTGGGAATACAGAGTAAAGTTTTCAAATTTGCTGATAATTCCAAAGCTGAAGATGTGACTGAGAGTGAGAATGATACCAAACAACTAGATAGACCAGCAGAATGGGCAGACTAATGGCACTTGGAACTTAATAGATGGAAGTGTGAAGTGATACATTTTGGTAGAGAGAGTATAGAGTAAGTGGCACAGCTCTGAAGAATGTACAGATAGAGGGGGAACTGGGAGGGATGTGAATAGATCTTTGAAGGTGGCAGTACATAAAAGGTGTTATATAAATGCAAGTTGTGCTTTCACGGTTATGGATTAATCAAAGGTGCAGCTTAAAAGTTTTATTTGCCCGGGCAATTAACTTCCCACGAATCAAAGACCTTTTCTTCTATTCCTAGTTCTCTTTATGGTTGAAATTTTGCTCTCCCAAGGTGGCCTTGGCAGTCATTTCCCCCTGCTCCATATTTTGTTTGAACTGTGAACTCTCTCCATCGTTGTCACTGCTACATGACGGCATGTCCAGGGTCTCCAGCAGAGGGCAGTACATCCCCATTATCAAGCTCCCCTACTTGAGAAACAGAAACAAACCTTAACAATCCCCAATATAAATAAGTAATGAATCCCAGATACTGGATCAAATCCAGAGCTATTAACTATCAGAGCTGAGGAAAAGTCTCCATATCAACTGCTTATAGTTATTAGTGTAGACAATGTGTTTTAATAAAATCACTGGACCTAATGCCAGCTGGGTTTAATTTTCATATAGTGGAGGTAATCATGTCTTAAATTGACCAATCACATGTAACACGGGTTCAGGGAACAGTTGGCTACAGAAAATAATACATCAACCATCTAACTTCATCTTTCTGTAATTTTTTATAATCTGTTTCTTAGCTCCCAAGAGATTTTTCTTTACCGGGAATATGGGACAGTCAAATTAACAGAGCTGCCATTAATACTGTTCATGCTGGCCAAAAGAACCTTTGGATAAGGTGCCCTCAGCACCTAGCAGTGTTTGCTCTCACCAGCCCCCACCATATTATCAATAGGGAGCTCCCACCCACATCATGGCCTCACAGCTTGAGAATCAAATGTTTAAACTCAGTGCCCAAAAGGGTGTGAGGGCCAATGGTACAACATAGAGGGCAGGGGGAAACATAGAACACTACAGTGCAGCACAGGCCCTTCAGCCCTTGAGGATGTGCCATCCTGTAAATCTAATCTAAAGCCCATTTAGCCTACACTATTCCAATATCATCCATATGTTTATCCAATGACCATTTAAATACCCTCAATGTTGGCAAGTAAACTAATGTTGCAGGCAGGACATTCCACACTCTTACTCCTCTGAGAGAAAAGCCTGCCTCTGACATCTGTTCTATATCTATCACCCTCAATTTAAAACTACGTCCCCTCATGCTAGTTAACTCCATCTGAGGAAAAAGGTTCTCACTGTCCACTCTATCTGATCCTCTGATCATTTTATATGTCTCTATTAAGTCACCTCTTAACCTTCTCTCTAACAAAAACAGCCTCAAATCATTCCTCATAAGACTTTCCCACCATACCAGGCAACATCCCAGTAAATCTCTTCTGCATCCTTTCCAATGCTTTGACATCCTTCCTATAATGTGGCAACCAGAACTGTACACAGTACTCCAAGTGCGGCCGCACCAGAGTTTTGTACAACTGCAACACGACCTCATGGCTCCTAAACTCAATCCCTCTCCCAATAAAAGCTAACACAGTGTACGCCTTCTTAACAATCCTATCAACCTGGGTGCCAAGAGGATGGGAGTTTAATCTATCACAGTAGGTGTTGGATTTGAGATATGATGCACGTTTGAAGAAGGCAGCAAGACACTTTGGGAACGCAGAGCTTTATTTCTCATTGTGAGGCATAGACCTATTCTGTGTTTCTTCAGAAGGAACTCCCCAAAATGCAGCTAATGAAAATATAACAAAACTTACTTCAACTTATAAATCAAAGAAAGGGTATAATAAAGAAACATCATTACCTGAGGCCTCAACCTGGACCATTCCAAGCTCCTACATAATTCCTTATTTATAGTGAATCAGCTGGTCAGCTATTACATCACTCTGTAATTGGCTCCATGTTTTATTCGGTCAGCTGACCCTTACATCTTGTTCCCATTGGTCACATTACATCCAATACAAAGTTGTCACTGGTTACAGTCTATCCTTTTGTACTCCAATAACAGCATGGAATAGCCTCACAAAGCCATCACCATAGCAACACACCTTCCAAACATTCTCCATGCTGACAAAATCATTTCCAAATAAACCAATTCCACACTCAGATCCAGTATCTCCTACCAATCCAAGCCCAGATCCAAAACTCCAAACAATCTCCACCCCGATCCAATATCTCTGAATAACCTCAATTGCAAATCCGATATCTCTTAATAATCCAAATCTCAAATCCGATAACCAAAGCTCCAACACTCATGTCTCGGATAGTTCTTGATAATCCCCTAGTGTCTCCTACACAGAAATATCTTAGTTTCCAGAGTCTGACAATGGCTGAACTTTGATGTCAACAGACATTTAGCAATTGATCTTATCTCTTCCTTCTGTCTTGGTGTAGTTAAGCATCCTGGTTTGAAAGTGACCTTCCATTATTTCTGTACATTCCTCAGTCTGTCGTCAATGATGGTCATATGGCTATCGTACATTGCAATCAGGGATGGAAGGTAGAACAGGAAGATAGAAGATAACTGACTGAAGACATTGCCTATGTTGTAGTCTTCTTTCTGACAGGAAGCAGCAGACTTTTATTGAACTGCTGCCCTAAGCCATTGTTGGAAAGTTTTCTTTTGCCTATTTTCTTCCGCACCTCTGCTGCTTCCTTAGAAATGCATGAACAGTCCCTGTTGACCCTGACAGCACTTTGCACTTCAAAGGGTAAGACTTGCTGCAGAAACCCAAACTCTTTTGTATTGAGGTGTGTATAAACACTCTCAGGTCATGAATTGATATAACAGAGTACAGAAAATTGAGGAATTAACTGATGGAGAATTTTAAAATGTTAAAAGGATTCTCTTTATTATTGGCCACTAGAGCACTCGCCTACACTTATATACCTGCATCAACAGCCAATCCTCCTAGACCAAGACCACAGATCTCCAAAGAGCCAGTCATTGGGTGACCCTATCCGTCGTCCCACACCACCCCCCCTCCAACCTCCATCATTACTGGGATCCAATTTCTAATGCAGATCAATAACCTACCCACTCACATATATGCACAGATATTACACATGGGAACAAGAAGACCCTCATTTGGTGAAGCCCGAATTTGTGGATGCTTGGTTTTGAAATGTAAACAGTCTGATGCCACCTCTGGCTTTGTGTAGTCATGTGACCGTGCATATAAGGCTGGAGGCAGACATCTTATAGTAGCCCAATAAAGACATCTCACTGAGTAAATGCTCGTGAAGCTCTGCAGACATCAAACATGAAACAGACCACCATTCTGTCACACTCTGTCCTCAGCCCCTACTGTACTCCTTATACACCTATCATACTGCGGTCAAATTCCCCTCCAACTCAATTTTCACGTTTGCTGATGAGACCACTGTCGTGGACCAGATCTCAAACAGTGATGAGATGGAATACAGGAAAGAGATAGAGAATCCAGTGAACTGGTGCGGCGACAATAATCTCTCTCCCAATGTCAACAAAATGAAGGAGATAGTTATCGACTTCAGGAAGCATAGTGGAGGATATCCCTGTCTACATCAATGGGGACAAAGTACAAATGGTCAACAGCTTCAAGTTTCTAGGTGTCCAGATCACCAACAACCTGTCCCGGACTATACATGCCAACACTATAGTTAAAGAAACCCACAAGCACCTCTACTTTCTAAGGAAATTTGGCATGTCCGCGACGACTCTGACCAACTTTTACAGATGCACCATAGAAAGCATCCTTTCTGATTGTATTACAGCTTGATATAGCTGCTCTGTCTAAGACCACAAAATACTACAAAGGATTGTGAATGAAGCCCAGTCCATTATGCAATCCAGCTTCCCATCCATTGATTTAGTCTATATTTCCCACTGCCTTGGAAAAACAGCCAGCATAATTGAAGGCCCCATGCACTCTGTCTTCCCCTTCTTCCATCAGGAAAAAGATACAAAAGTCTGACAATATGTACTAGCTGACTCAAAAATAGCTTCTTCCCTGCTGCCATCAGACTTTTGGACAGACCTATCTAATATTAAATGATCTTTCTCTACACCCTAGTTGTGATTGTAACACTGCACTCTGCATTCTCTCCTTTCCATCTTGATGAATAGTACGCTTTGTCTGTATAGCATGCAAGAAACAATACTTTTCAGTGTATACTAAAACCTGTGACAATAATAAATCAAATCAAATCAAAAATTTCAATGCATACAGTCCTCTACTGAACTTGCCAGGAGTACTGTTTTATTTCCTGAGGTTTTTCCTTCCTTCGTCTTCAGGGCAGTGGTGTGCTCCATCTGCTTGGTCTCACCAACAATTGTTTTTCTGCCCCACGACAGTCTTTAATGTGGGAAGGCAGATCTACATAGGCATGCATTGGAGGTTTCCCTTCAAGGCAACCCCTTCTATTCCACTCAATCACGACAAAGATAAACTATGCTCCTTCTGCAACTCCACTCACAGTACAACAGATGATGAATAGTTCGCCACTCCTTTCTGTCTCATCAATGCTGATGGCAACATGATTTAAATTTCTGGAAAATTTCTCAAGTTTTTCATAATTAATCACCAAAAATAGCTGCTAAATGAGCTTTCAGAAAACGTTGCTAATTCCACAAGTGTCCCGCCGAATTCAACCCAGTTCCATTTCTGAAAAAAGATTTCAAATCTTAGCAGAATATCTTTTGTCTATTTATGCTGCGCACTCACAGAATGGAATCTGAATAGAGAGTGATTAGCTGTCACAATCAACTGAAGCAGTTCAGTGAAATACAACTTACCCCAGGGCTGAATTGCACAAGAAAAGCAAATTACTGCGGAAACAAAAACAGAACATTCTGGAAATATCTCAGTGCATCTGACAGCTTCTATGGAGAGAGAACAGAGTCATCCAGACTTGAAACATTAGCTCTGTTCTCTCTCCATAAATACTGTCAGACCTGTTGAGATTTTCAAGCATTTTTTGAATTACGTGATTCACTGTCAGACTCCTCAGTTTTTTAAAAAAGTTTATTTATTAGTGTCACTACAATGAAGTTACTGTGAAAATCTCCCAATTGCCACATTCCAATGTCTATTCAGGTACACCAAAGGAGAATTTAGCATGACTAATGCTAACCTGCACATCTTTGGACTGTGGGAGGATGTAAAGATGCCGGCGTTGGATTGGGGTGGTAAGAACTCAGTAAGAATTTAGCAACACCAATTATTAATCCAACCGATTTATTTGATAGTAAAATAGCGAGCTTTCAACACTCCCGTGTCTTCATCAGGCAAGTGCAGTGTTCTGGTCTGCAATAGCACACATCAGCACAGACAGTCAGAGGGAGGAAACCAGAGCACCCGGAGGAAACCCATGCAGACACAGGTAGAATGTGCAGACTCCACATAGTGATTAAAGCCGGGAGTTGAACGCGGATTCCTGGCAGTATGAGACAGCAGTGTTAACCACTATGCCACTGTGCTGTCCATGATAACCCACCCATGATACCTTCCTAATAAAATGAAGCTTAACAAAGAAAAAGGAAAATTATAGCATACTAATAGGCCCTTCAGCCAACCAAACCTGCACTGACTATGCTGCCCGAGTGAACTAAAATTCCCTACCCTTCTGGGGACCATATCCCTCTACTCATGTATTTATCAAGATGCCCTTCAAAAGTCACTATTGTGTCTGCTTCCACTACGTCCCCTGGCAGTGAGCTCCAGATTCCACCATCCTTTGCGTAAAAAAACTTGCTTCATAAATCTCCTTTAATCCTTGCCCCTTGCATCATAAACCTACGCCCTAAGCTTCTTGAAATTTTTGAGAGCAGTTGCATCTTTTGCTGCTGGAGGCTAATACCAAATAAGACAAGATATCAGAATTTGATATGTTACTTTCTCTGACATTTTCATTCTGAAAATGAAGTAATTTTCTTCATGAGAAAATTACTTTGATAAAAGAACTGACTGAACACCTAAAAACATAAGAAACAGCAGTATGAGTCAACCATACACCCATCGAGCTTACTCCAATTCAATATGATCATGGCCGAACTTAGCTTCAACTTCACTTTCCTGCCTGCTCCCTATAATTCTCTGACAGACAAAAATTGTATCTCAGCTGAAACATATTCAATGATGTAAATCCCCTACTCTCTGGGGTAGAGAATTCCAAGGGTTCACAATCTTTTGAACAGAGAAACTTTTTCTCAGTTTGGTCCTAAAATCTCAAACTTCTACCCTGAGAATGTGCCCCTTCTCGATTTTTCAACCACAGCAAACAATGGGGGAATATTATGGAAAGGACAGGGGCCTCAGCTGCTGGCTGGAGAGATGGCGAGAGACCTTCTTCACCATTTTTTAGAGAAAACCTGCTACATCTTGTTCCACCCTGGCACTTGACAGACCAGCAGTGGGTGTTCCACCAGCATCAAGAATCCCAGGGTTGGAAGGCCCAGAGAATTTAGAGGGCCTTTCAGCTATCAGAGGCAGCTCAATTGAATGGCAGTGCCATTGGTGAGGTGTGACCACAGCTTGTGCAACATCCACACAGGGTCCAGAACCATCTTTAGATCCTGAACCAGAGGCACATGAGGGTGGGAGCAGCATATAGGGCAGGGTTCAGAGAGGAGGGGCATCAGCAGCAAGAGAAGGAGATGGCCCTCAGTAGGGCCATTATGATATTACACTTTAATAATATTATATAATCATCATTATGACATTTGCTGGCCACATAAGGACCTCAGTTCGCAGCAAGAAGGAAACTGTTCATGGGCCTTCCCTCCATGGACCTTATCAGGGCAGAGACAGAAAGGTGGAAGGATTCTCATTCACCATTCTTCCACCTGATATGATGCTACTCTACCATTAAACTATCAATGGGAGAGAGAACAAAATTCCACCCTATATTTCAGTTTGTAACCTGCAAAGCCCCTTTGTAATCTTGAATTGAGCTCATTTCCCATTCTTCTACATTCCAGATCACATGGGCCCAATTTATTCAACCTCCCATCACTGGATAACCTTCTTATCCCAAGGGCCAATCTAGTGAATTTTCACTGTATCTCCTCCAAGATAATGATATTCTTCCTTAAATATGGAGACCAAAACTGCATATTTTGGTATTAAGTATTCGAGGTATGCTCTCACCCCATTCACTTGGAGCAGGGCCTCTTTATTTTGTGTGCAGAATTTTACAATATCTGCTGGCAGATTTATAGTGGAAGTTGGCGTTAAAGCTTTTCAATGACCTTCCCAACACATTCCTGCCCGCTGCAAGCTCTTCACAATTCTATGACAGGTTCGATAAGGCTTAGACCAGCCACTGCCCTTGCCCCATTTAAGGCCCTTAAATGGCCAATTATCCATTTGAGGGCAGCTTACCACCCAGTCTCAACTTTCAGACTGGTGGGCAGGATTTGGGTGGGGGGAAGCCCAAAAAGTGACCCTGCTTAAGCGTTGGGCAGGAAGGAAGAGTGAGTGCATGTACATCAGCAGTTCCTTCAATATTATGCACTCCTTACAAAAGGTCTAGTCCCTGTAGCTGGTCCCCCACCAATCCCCTCTACCCTCAATCTCTCCGCCAACATCCTTATCCCCCCCAGTCCTCAACATCATTGTCCATCATCCCCCTCCCAACCACACTCCTGTCCTATGCACTGAGACCTTCATACTGACCGGGTCCTGAACTCCCAGGGTTGAGACTTAGAGGGCTCTTTGCAGTCCCAATCTTGTCTACTGCAGCTTCTGGCACTGAAGTGACTTAAAAGCTGCCAACTAGATTGTTTGATATAACTCCAAGGCAAGGATGCGTGGCTCTGATGAAGTTGTGCTTCTACTGAACGTTCCAGCAACTATTGTGACAGCCTGTCAAATCTCATCAACTCTTTGCTTCCTGTCTATGACTAATCCTCTATCCAAGAGCAATTTCCTATCCATGCATCTACTTTATATCTGTCTCCTCTAACTCAGTGGGATATCCACGCAACATGGAACTTCATGGGATCTCAGTGGTGATACAAGGCCATATAGGATGTCAGTTTTTATATCAGATCTCATGGGACATCAGTAATGCTGTTGGGCCCTAACTGAATGTCAGGCTGATTCAGCATCCTCCCATTTTACAATATGGGGTGTTTTGTGTCCACTTTTGGTGGGCAACATTGTCCCAAGTGTTCAAATGTTCTTGAAGCATCGCACAATAACATGTACCTCCTCTCCCTTATCTTTGAAATCTGCTCACATACCATGCTCCTAAATAACACTCAGAAATCAGGCACATCCTTGTGAAGAACAGACAATGTTACATAAAGCACAAGCAAACATCTGGCCTGAGGTTACCTGGCAATAATTCAATCTCATGGATTCCAATGACATTCGTAAACCACTCAAGCTTTAACTGATATGGTTATCAATTGAATTAGGGCCTGGTAACTTATGGCTACGCGGCTGTTACTCTATATACATTTTGATATTTGCTAAAGGATTTTCTGTGCTAAATTAGATTTCTCCCTTTCTTCTTGCCTCACCTGTGGGTTAAAATTCTTTCAAGATGATTCGATTCAAAGATTGAAGTCTCCCTCAGATTCTGGCCATCAATCAAATAGATATTCAGGTTTAAAAATCTAGAATAAGGTCTCAAATGGAGACATATTTTTTAAAATCTCACCTCAATCCTTTTTTTCAATAATCCTTTTACCTCTAGAAGTTGCCCTTATTTCAATCCTCCTGTCACCATCTGATCAGATATTGATCACAGGGCTGTCTGAAATCACATGGCAGTGTTAATCTTCAGGTCTGCTAGGGCTAGAAAGAGTAATCCAGGCACAACACCCCCATCCTGGCAGTGACTGGCGAGCTCAAACACTTGCCCCAGCCTGAATCTGCCCTCACCCTCAAGCTCCTTAAGATACCCTTCCTCTGCAGTCTGGCAGCAGCAGAGGAGCAGATACCAAATGGATCTATCTTCTCAAGCACCTTCAGGAACCAAGGCACCAGGCCAGGATGTCGATGACAGCGGGCAGTGCACTGTTGGCACAGCCAAGGCGCATGGTCTTAAAGGAGGCTGAGAGGGAAAGTCTGAGGGGGAAAGGAGGCTGTGGGTGGTGTCAGGTTGGATGAACGTCAGGCCTGTGTGGTGTGGAGCAGAAGGATGCCTCTCAGAGTTTGAGATTGGTGATATTTCCTCAACCCTTGGGGTCAAACACAGTAGGTCTTTGCAGTTCAGGACCTATAAGAAATCTCGAGCACTGCAGATTCTGCTGGGGAAATGGGTGAAAAGCGGGAGATACATAACTCGGGCTTCAAGCTCGCTAATTATATTTAAAGTTGTGAATTTGAATATTCATCATGTTTCTGCCCGCTATGACCAGGAATCCGATCAGGGCTGACACTGTGGCCTGGGAGGGTCACACTGGGTTTGGTGAACCTGTTTTTCTGCTGACTTTCAATTCTCTGGACCATTGCGCAACTCACAAGAACTAGCAGACCCAGAGCATGAGGTTGGTTTGAATTCTAAAACTCTGGTTTCTGAGCCAGAAACTGGAAGTAAAGCTTGTTATTTAGTAAACTTGAAAAAGGCCTTTGTCTGAAGAACCAAACAGACTTTTGCCAATGCCAACACTATTGTTAATCTGGTATCAGATCAATTACCACTGGAGCAGAGAACTTCACGATGAAGGATTTTGAGAGTGTAAACAGAATGAATGCAAGAAAGGCTATTTCATCTAAGAAGTCACCACAAGTGAAGAGAAAGGTTCAGGAAAATGGCTTTAAGCAGTAGGTTGTTAAGAGTAGGGAAAGTTTTGTCATTGGGAATGGATGAGGCAGAAAACATTGCACCTTATAAACCAAAATTAGATAAACATTTGAAGTGGAGGAAATCACAAGAGAATGGATTAAATTTTGGATTGTTTCAGCAATGTGCTTTGCACAGAGCAATGGGCTTCTACTATAAAATAAGTGCTGAGCCCAAATGGCGCGTATTTGTCTCTTTGCTGAAAGATTCTCCAGAGACAGCAATCCTTCTCTAGCCCAGCAATTACTTCCCTAAATTAACAGTTTGAAATGCAAAGTAATTATTCCTAACGTTGCAGTTAATTGGAGATTTTCTTAGTCCATAACCTAGTTCCATTGAATTCTTCCATTTCAGCTCCAATGTAAGTTAAAAACATGAATAATTTTCACCAACTGCTCAATACCTGACTGTGTTTGCATTTCAATCAAACATGGACATTTGAACAAGCAGTGCCGAATTGGCTGCAGTTAGTGTTCATCATCCAGTCCCATACCATTATTAGATAGGAATGTATTAATTTAGCCTTGATCATCACCAGTTTTATAGAGAAGGCAAAACTCAGCATATGCTTGGCAATGTATGAGAGTTCCCGTAACTAAAACAGACATTGATGGGATATGGGCACAGGTAATACAGTCGGCTAACTGGCGATTTATAAACTAAGGCTGCAATGTTCACTACTCAGTCTCTCCAAGCAATGTCCCAAACATGCTTAACATCAGACAGCAAGACTACAGTAGTCATTGCCTCAACTGAGCAGACTACAGTCTCTTTAATGCAAGACTTGCACCAGAACAGCTTCAATCCCTATTGATTTGAGATTGCATACTATGCTTAATGCTAAGTTATAACTTCACTGCATTGACTGCCACTATGTTAACCAACACTGGAATTTTGAAACCCTGTACTGCAGGTTCGATCTTAAAGCTTTTGGAGATGACATTAGGCGCAGGACTAGGCCCTCAAGCTTGTTCATGGCTGATCTGTAGCTTAACTCAATTTACCTGCATTTACCTCATGACTGTTAGCTAACAGAAATCTTTAAATCTCAGAACCAAGAATTTCAATTGATCTGGCATTTGGAGGCTTTTGGGGAGAGAGTTTCAGACTTACGAAAAAAATGTTTTTTAATTACACTCCCACGTGACCAAATTTGAATTTTAAACGTTAGTTCACTTCAACAAGATTCTCAACAAGAAAAAACAGTTTGTGCTTATGCACCCCATTGAGTCCCACTATCATTTCAAACAGCTTCATTATATCATTTAATTGTAAAGAGAATATAAACCGAATTTATGCAAATTTGACCCTTTAAACTCTTAGTATCATTTTGGTGAAATGACAGTAACCCTTCCAAGGCTAGTGTATCTTTTCAGAGATTTGATGCCCAAAATCAAATGTAATGCTATAGATGAGGGCCAAGATTCGACAATCAAAGCTTTATTTGCTCCATTTACATTCAATTCCTTATTGAAATAAATGCAATGATTTCATGAACCACTTTGATAATCTTCTGTACCTGAGAATAGCTTTGATCTGGCAGATGTTCACCCAAATATCTTTGTTCTTCCACCAGCCTCTCAACATTGTTTTTTTACCACAATAAAAGGTGCCAAATACTGAATAGAAGAATTGAACTGTGAGAAAATCTTACCTCATTCTTATTTCCCGAAACAATCTTTCCTTGTACTTCTTTCTTTCTGGCTACGTTGGATCCATCATAAGCTTTCAATCTTCTACAGACTTTTCTCCAAAATCAAATCAGCCTTAAAGTATAAAATAAGTTAACAAAAAGTAATCTCCAAGGTAATATTTTGAGTTCTGCACAAATTGACATCTAAACATTATTCTGCATGGAATGTGCACTTACACAATTTCTCATGGGCTTCGTTTCTTCTGGGTGTACGAGGCAAGGCAATAAAAATGCTATTTTTCCCAAGGCAAATTAAATAACACATCAGCTTACAGGAACTGACAAGTCCTTACAGGAGGGATATCCCAAAGCACCCTTGACTGCATATATTTACAATCCTGTTTAAGTGCCATGAACATGGATAATGTACGTACCCAGGGCTTGGCTCTCATTTATACAGCTGGCATAATCCGAGATAAGCATCTGATTCTCTATCACCAATCCAGCTTCTCCTGCTCTCCAACATTGGTTCCACTGTTGTGGTCAGGCAATACTTTGCTCAGTTTGCAGCACATGGGTGCAGAAGTGCACTTTATAGCCCCAGCTGTATCTGTTCTTCTTTTAGCCAATGTTTTCCGGATGAGCAAGAGGTTACTGAGATGTATATGAACCGTACAACAACAGAAGGGAACAATGAGCAATGTCTGCACAAGGCCAAAGGCTGGCCATCTGCTCAACGCATGTGCTCACTCTGGTGAAGTTATCGGAATGGCCAATGTCTTAATAATCAAACTCTAATTAACTGATTGCTCATCTCAGTGTTATCCAAAGGCTGCCATGTCACTGGCAAAGCATAGCAGCATTTGAAAAGGAATTCATTTGTTATTAAACTTGGCTCTAAAATATACAATTTCTTTTATTAATTCATGGGGCATGAGCATCACTGGCTGACCAGCATTCATTGTCTATCCCTGGTCGCTCTTAAATGAGTGGCTTGCTAGGCCATTTCAGAGGGCAGTTGAGAGTCAACCACGCTGCTGTGGCTGCAGAGTCACATGTAGATCAATCCAGATAAGGGCAGCGGATCTCCTTCCCTAAAGAACATTAATGAATCAGATGGGTTTTTCCAATAATAGTTTCATAGTCATCAGTAGATTCTTAATTCCAGATATTGTTTTATTGAATTCAAATTACACCATCTGTGGCAGGATTCAAATCCGGGTACCCAAAACATTATCTGGGTTTCTGGATTAATAGCCATTTGGCTATTGCCTCTTCTTATGGCACCACGGATACACCTGGTTGTCATTTGGGTGAGGATATCGATATGAGCATAGAGAGTATCCAACCGAAGTATACAAAATCAGCAGATAGCCACATCAATCTTGATGTGTAACACTGATCTAACAGTAGCATTGCCATTTTTGACCTCCATATACCAAGCTAATGCCCTTCCTTAACCTCACACAATAGAACACACCTTCAGTACCATTTAAAGGCATCACCTAGCCCCAGACCTCATTACAGCCTTAATACAAACATGTTCAAAAATTTGCATTTAATAGGTAAAGGCGGGAATTACTGACATCAAAACAGCATTTGACTGAGAGTTAAATTGCAAGGAACGCAAGCAAAATTGAAGAGGATGGGAATCGGGCAGGAAAATTTTCACTAATTGGAGTCATACCTGGAATAAAGAAAGATGGTTATGCTTCTTGACCAATTATCTAAGATATTCAAACATTGAAGCAGTCCATGCCATTCTGCAGCAAGACCTGGAAAATGTTCAGTCTTGGGATATAAATAGCAAGTGACATTTGCCATACAAGTGCCAGGCAGTGACCATCTCCAGCAAGAGAGAATGTAACCACCTCTCCTTAATGTTTGATGGCATTATGGTAGCCAAATCCTCCACATCTTGGGGTTTATCACTGACCAGGAACTTAACTGGACCAACTATTAAGAAATATGAAAGCAGGTCAGAAGTTTGGCATTACATAAAAGCATAAGTATTAGGAGAAGGAATAAGTCATTCGGCATTTTGAGGTTGCTCCACCATTCAATGAGACTGTGGCTGATCTTTTACCTCAATACTATTTTCCTGCTATCCCCATAACAATGTATTTAATATGTAGAAACCTATCGATCTCAATCTTAAACATATTCAATGTCCAGAATTCTCTGACCTTGCTCACGGCTCAGATTCTCCAGTCCCAAATTCTCCATTCTCGCTAACAGCGGTATTGGAACGGGCATGACTGGAGAATTCCAGCCAATGACTGAGCCTCCACAGCCCTCTGGGGCAAAAAGTTCTGAAGATTCACCATCCTCTGGGTAAAGAAATTCCTCCTCACCTTAGTTCTACATGGCCTTATTCAAGGACTGTGTTTCCTGGTTCTGGACTTCCTGGCCAGGTACCTAGGCTTTTTACCTGCATCTATGCTATAGAACCCTGTAAGAATTGTGTATATTTGAATGAGATCATCTCTCATTCTTTTAAATTCCAGAGAATAATGGTGCACTCTATTTAACTTTTCCTCATAGGACAATCCCTCCACCCCAGGAATTGATCTGACAAACCTTTGTTACACTCTCTCTATGGCAGGTATATCTTTCCGTACATAAGATGACCAAAACTGCACACAGTACTCCAGGTGAGGTCTCACCAAGGTTTTATATAATTGCAACCAAAACAGAAAAACAGTGGCAAGTGCACCACTACAGTAATTGACTTCATTAGTAAATGCATAGAAGACTGTGTGTCAAAGAAGCAAATCCACGAGTTCCCTTACTGGAAACCATGGTGAGCAGGAATATCTACTGCTTGTTGAAGTCTGAGGTATTCGAGTCAGATGATTCTGACCTATATAATCTAAGGAGATCCATCAACGATGCCAAGAGACAGTATCGAATCAAGTTAGAGTCCCAGGCTAGCCACACCGATCCCTGCCAACTATGGCAAGTTCTGCAAGTCATAACATGCTACAAGATGAAGGCATGTAAAATCGCTGGCTTCAACACACCCCTCCCTGATGAGTTCAATGCATTTTATGTCTGTTTTGAGCAAGAGGTCAGCAAGAGCATCCCTTCCACCCTGGAAGCCCTGGATGAACTGTATCTGGGGTCACTATTGCAGATGTCAGAGCAGCTTTCTCAAAGGTCAACCCATGGAAAGCGACTGGCCAAGATGGGATACCTGAATGAGCACTCAGATCCTGTGTGAATCAGCTGATGGGGGTATTTGCAAGCATCTTCAACCTCTCTTTATAACAATCTGAGGTCCCTATCGTTTTTAAGAAGACGACCATCATCCCGGTACCTAAGAAAAGCCAAGCAGCGTGCCTTAATGACTATTGTCCAATGACTTTGACATCCACCATTATGAAGTGTTTAGAAAGGCTAGTCATGACACAAATCAACTCCAGCCTCCTGGACTGCCTGGATCCACTACAGTTTGCCCAACACTACAACAGCTCTACAGCAAATGCCACATCCCTGACCTTGCACTCAACCCTGGAATACCTACATAGCAAGGACACTTATGTCAGACTTCTATTTATTGACTATAGTTCAGGCTTTAACACCATTACTCCCACGAAACTCATCCTCAAAGTCTGTGGCCTTGGCCAGTGACTCCTCCTTCTGCGACTGGATTCTGAACTTCCTAACCCACAGACCACAATCAGTAAGTATGGGCAACAACACCTCCTCCATGATCATCCTCAACACCGGTGCCCCACAAGACTGTGTTCTCAGCCCCTCCTGTAACTGTGTGGCCAAATTTTTCTCCAACTCGATTTTCAAGTTTGCTGACGATACCACCATGGTGGGTTGGATATCAAACAATTAAGAGACAGAGCACAGGAATGCGATACAGAATCTAGTGAACTGGTATGGTGACAATAATCTCTCCCTCAATGTCAACAAAGCGAAGGAGATTGTCATCGACTTCTGGAACCATAGTGCAGAACACCATTACTCCCACGAAACTCATCCTCAAAGTCTGTGGCCTTGGCCAGCGACTCCTCCCTCTGCAACTGGATTCTGAACTTCTACATCAACGGGGACAAAGCGGAAAGGGTTGAGGGCTTCAAGTTTTAGGTTTTCAGATCACCAACAACATGTCCTGGTCCCCCCATGCCGAAATTATAGTTAAAAAAGCCCACCAGCAGCTTTACTTTCTCAGAAGACTAAGGAAATTTGGCATGTTAGTTATGATTCTCAACAACTTTTACTGATGCACCATAGAAAGCATTCTTTCTTGCTGTATCACATCTTAGTATGGATCCTGCTCTGTCCAAGACTTCAACGAACTATAAAAGGTCATGAATGTAGCCCAATCCATCATGCAAACCAGTTTCCCATCATTGACACTGTCTATTGTTCCTGCTGCCTCAGCAAAGCAGCCAGCATAATTAAGTATCCCATGCACCTTGAACATTCTCTCTTCCACCTTCTTTCATCAGGAAAAAGATACAATAGTCTGAAGTCACTTACCAACCAAGTCAGGAACAGCTTCTTCCTTGCTGCCATCAGACTTATGAATGGACCTACTTGCATTAAGTTGGTCTTTCTCTGCACCCTAGCTATGATTGTAACACTATATTCTGCACTCTCTTGTTTCCTTCTCTATGAATGGTATGCTTTGTCTGTATAGTGCATGAGAAACAATACTTTTCATTGTATGCTAATAAATGTGACAATAATAAATCAAATCAAATCAAAGTGCTGGAAAATCTCAGCAGGTCTGACAGCACATGTGGGGAGAGAATAGAACCAACGTTTTGTGTCTAGATGATCCTTTGTCAGAGCAATATAGTTACAGTAAGATATCTTTACTCCTATACTCAAATATTCACCAGTCGCAACAACTGCAATATTAATTCCTTAGTGAGACATAATACCAGACAATCCAATACATTCCACTACATGAATCTAATCATGGGTCCTAATGAGCACACATTTCAACATGAATACTAAGATATACTACACTCTACAGTCCAGTATTTATACCCAAATATATCAAAGTATAAAATCCAATACGAGTAAAGTACATATTGGTTCAATCACAACTCTTCGAATTCTATAGGGTAGGCTAGAGGCTCTGACGAAGGGTCACCCAGACTCGAAACATTGGTTCTATTCTCTCTCTGATGTAGAGATGCCAGCGATGGACTGGAGTAAGCAAGGTAAGAAGTCTCACAACAAACACCAGGTTAAAGTCCAACAGGTTTATTTGGCAATACTAACTTTCAGAGTCTCAAGCTCCTTCATCAGGTGAGTGAGTGAGGTGAGTGAGTTCTATTCTCTCTACACAGATGCTGTCAGACTGCTGAGATTTTCCAGCATTTTCTGTTTTATTGCTTATAATTCTATCTTTAATTTCCACTAAATCACAATACATCAAAGATACATAAAAGTGACATCAAAATTGACAACATAGAGATGATAGGCTAAACATAGCGCCTCTCAATCTTTTCCAATGGCACATTCATTCTGTTACCACAAATCTTAATCAAATAAACCTTTCCCACACCAAAAACATAAATGGGTAATCTTAAGAAGAAACCTTTGCTTTAAGCCTACTTGCAGAAGACATCCATATTTAATGGAAACTGGTTTAGCTCACAAACAGCCCAGATAAGAAGATAACGCAAACAATCACTTCCATACCTGTGACTTGCCGAGATCTTGGCTACATTGCCATTTCTTATGTGAGCCAATGCATTCAAAACTAAGGAGATTCTTTGTCCTCAGAGATCATTATAAGTAGATGTCCAATCCTTTTCTCACAAAGGCAGCCACATATTCTCACTCATAGGAGCTTTTTGTAGGCCAAAGGCAATAAAATTCATTATATTGCCCCTGCAAGTGTTTCAACTCTTATCTGTCAACCTTGCAATTACCTGACACTTATAAGTTGCATTTGAACACAGAAGTCATAGTGGAGACAAATAATTGGCTTCACTGTTGTAATTTAAGATACAATTCACAGCCGTGCTCGACATGTTTAATTCATTGGCTAGCACCCCTTCATCCAATCATTAAAATATTATTGCATTTCTATTGTTCACTTAATATAACTTACCAATCTCATGCAGGACTGGTAAACTAAATGTAAGTTCAGTTTATTTGAAGATCCGGTATAGGATTTCTCAGCAAATAGATTTACTATAAATATTCAGCAACTATTGTTAACAGTAAAGTAGAATTGCAACTCCTTCCTGCCACGTGCAAGAGTTGCACCAATATCACATCCTTTGCCAGACCTGGATACTAAAATCCATAATATTGTTCCTGCAAATACAGCAGCTCAGTTCAGCTAATCTCATAATGACTGAACATATGGCTTATTTACATGTTGCTCTTGGCTACTGAGAAGCACAGAATTGGCCTAATTGTAGAAATAAAGATACAACTCATAACTGTACTGGTTATGTTTAATTCACATCCTTGCATCCATTCATTTAATTATTGAAACTATATTGGTTTTTGACTTGTTGAGCTACCATTGCCTAGCTAAGGGTATTGAGGGGTCATAATTGATATGACAAACAAAGTGAAAAGACAACTAGTCACAGATTTTTAAACGTGCATAAAATGGCAAGAGTGGAAAGTGGAATGTCAGGAGCTGGAATGAAGTGGAGATTGACGCAAGTTTATAATTAGCAGGCACAGCATTCCAAGAAACACAGAGATTGCATACTGAGCTTTATCATTAGGATGCAGTAAAGCATAAGGATGGGCAGATGATATTTTCATATGGTCGACTTCACAGGAAATGAAAATTGAAAAATGTTAAAGAGGCTGCCAATGCATTATTATCCATCTTGCACCATTGCACAACGTTTTCTTTTAATTCAAGTATAGTTTGTGTTTATTTTTAATAAAATGCTCTCGGGTGCCTGACAGAAGCCATACAAAATATTTGAGATCCAACCACAATAAAGAGACAGATGAGCTTAGGCAAAGAGGTAGATTTTGAGGAGTGTCTTAAGTAAGAAAGAAAGGTAGAGGTAGAGTTCTGGGGAGGTCATTCCAGAGCTAAGGAACTTGGCAGCAAAAATCCTGGTGAATGATTAAATTCCAGGTTACTCAGGAGGCCAGGATCAGAGGAGTGCAGATATCTTGGAAGATCCTGTAGCTGGAGGAGATAATAGATCGTACATGTTGACAAGTTTACAGATCATAGGGGAGGGATGGCACCAGAGAAAGATTTAAATTAAAGGTGAGAATTTTAAAACTGAGGCACTGCTAAACAATGTGGATGAGGAGATAGAGAGGTGCTGGGATAATCAGATTTGGAGTGAGTTAGGACACACTCAGCAAAGGTTTAGATGATCTCAATGTTATGCAGGGTAAGAGGTGGGAGATTCACCAGGAGAGTATTGGAATAATGAAATCTCAAGGGAACAAAATCATGGACGAGCATTTCAGCTGCAGATGAGCCGAGGCAGTGGCAGAGTTGGAATATTTTGAGAAGGTGGACAGAAGCAGTTTTAGAGATTGTGTGCATATGTGGTCAGTAGCTCATCTCTGAGTCAAATATGATACCAAGGTTGTGAACAGCCTGGTTCAGCCTCAGAGACAAGGTAAGGAGAGGATTAAATTTAGTGGGCAGGGAACAGAGTGTGTGGTGAAAACCAAAAATGATGTCCAAAATTTTCCAGCCATTCCTGCTGGCGGGATCTTCCAGTTCTGCCAGTGGTGAACCACTATCATGGGTTGCCTGATAATGGAGGGTGTAAACAATGGCAAAAGCCAGGACCAAGAGTCAGTCAATAGCGAGCTGCCTCCAACGCAACAAAACATGCAACAGTGGTGAGCGGGGGGAGGGGGTGGAACATTGTGGGGGGGCGGGAGGGTTGGCATGTGAGGAGTGGTGTGAGGAGGAGGATTCCCATCCAATGGTATCATCAATCAGCATGTAGAAACTGATATACTTTGGAATGATGCTACAAAGGGCCAATTTGTAATTGCAAAGTAGGGACATCCAAAACTATAGCAAGACTCAGAAGAGAAGATATTGTATGTGTTTCTCCAGTTACCATTAAGTAAATAGGAAAAGAGTTAGCCAATTGCCATCCCACTCAACTGGACAACATTGGAGACGTGTTAGAAGAGGATGGTGTGTGGTCAACCATATTAAAGGCGACAGATAATTCAAAAAGGACAAGGAGGGACCATTCAACTTAGAGTCAGACAGGATGACAATTGTGATTTTGATAAGAGTTGGTTCATCGCTGTGGCAGGATTTCAATAATAGCTTTTCAGAATTATTTTAAAAATTGGGGTGGACTATTCATCTGAACTGACTGGACAGTTCACTTGACAGTACCATGCCCTTGATACAAAGACCAAGAAGTGGGTGATAGACTATTAACGAAACTTTCCCATCCAATCCCATTTAAGCAGTAAGGATTTTCCAGGTTACTAATTGCTCAGGCACAAACTCAGGAAGGCATCAAGTAGCTGTCAGTTATTCTGGTGGAAAAAATGCATCAGTAGTTAAAAGAAGCACAGATTGTGCAAATATCTCAGTGGGATTGGAGACAAAGCGTGCCCAATTCAAGCAAAAAAATCTAATCCTGATTCAAGTAGCATTAAAGTGCTTGGCTGGCCAACACAGCAAGGTGTATGTTGGCAGTGATTTAACTGGATAGGAAGCAAGAGTGTGGATAGGCCATATGCTATCCAGTCTTAAAAGTGCAGTGGTTGCTAGAAGCTGGAAAACATCAGCTCAGTGTCAATAACTCTTCCAGCTTTTAGTCAGCTTAGTTTGGTGTGAAGCTTTTCCATTCTTGCCCAGATCCTCGGCTAACCTATACCTGGCAACAGATCATGGACAATTGGACTTGTTCTTCCTTAAAGCATTCTGTGATAGAAAAGCTTCCTAGTTAAAATGTGCATAAGGAAGCAACCATCCTTTAATCATAGAATTAATGAGTTATAGAATCCCTGCAGTGCAAAAGAGGCCATTCGGCTCATTCGTGCACCAACTCTCTGACAGAATACCTTACCCAGACCCTCTCTCCCACCCTATCCTTATAACCATCCTGCACTATTTGCCATAGTTAATCAATCTAACCAACGCATCTTGGGACACTAAGGGCAATTTACCATGGCCAATCCACCTAACATGCACATCTTTGGACTGTAACACCTCTGCTTGGTAATTTCCTGCCAGAGGAAGGCAGCAATGGAGATTAAAGCTCCTATGCCTAACACATAAAAGCCAGAAATAGTAATTATTCTTTTTGGGTTAGATCATAAGGCTTTCCTGGTGGGTGACAAATGTATGTATTGTGATGCACAAAGCAACCTTATCGTGTGGCACAGGACGTATGGACTAGGGGTCTTAACCAGTCTATCATTATGTACCACTGGGATTCCCAGGATCTGTGTGGAGTTTGCACATTCTCCCTGTGTCTGCAGGGTTTCCTCCGGGTGCTCCAGTTTCCTCCCACAGTCCAAAGATGTATTGGTTAGGTAAATTGGCCATGCTAAATTGCCCCTTAGTGTCAAGGGTAAATATAGGGTAAAATATATTGGGTTACGTTGATAGAGTCTGGGTGGGATTGTTAAAGGTGCAGGCTCAATGGGCCAAATGGCCTCTTTCTGTGTTGTAGGGATTCTATGATCCTATGATCTCCTATCAATGTAAATTATAGAATCCTCAGCAAAGCAAACTGCTATATTCCATTGTTGAAGAGCAAGTGTCTGATTGCAGTCGCTGACAGACAGAGTGGGACAGTTGTACCCCATCAAGTCTAGGCGACTTACACAACAAAAGTATTAAGGACAGAAAGCTACTTAATCCACCAAAGCCCATGCCTAAAAATTCCACCTCTCTCAGCAGAGAATCAGACTGTATTCCAGATGTTCCTAAATCTGTCTCTTAACCATGCATATTGCACTATTCCAGACACTTAAAAACATTTGTGTAAAAATGTTCCTCTGTTATTTATTTGGACTTGATTTTTCATCTGTTTCAATTTATAACCCCGAATCTAATTATCCTGCCTTGTTTTAAATTTAACATCTGGAACATGTTTCTCCAGAAAGTTACCATGAGTTTACTCATTCCCTGTACTTCCAGATATAAATCATTCTGTTCTTCCCAAACTATATGACAATTAGAATCTCCCATTACCTGTCACTCCTACTGTAACCACTTAAATTACTTTAATATTCCCTTCACCTGGAGTATTTATATTGCTGTTTGTGACTTGAGCTGTGCTCTTACCTTTGTTTTAAAACAATCATTTGAACCAGCCTACTGAACTCTCTTCATTTCATTCATGTTTAACTCCTTAAAAATGGCAAGAGACATAGCCACCACCTCTCCAGTCTGCCTCTCAAAGGGGCTTCAAACATCCTGCCCACTATTTTGAAGAAGAGTAGGAAAGTTTCCCAGATATCCAGGTCTATCTCACAATGAATATCTAAATAACTAGATATTCGTAAGTTGCTATTTGTGAACTCCTGCTGTGGAGAAATGATTTAGCATGTGACAACAGTGACTTCACCTCAAGAAATACTTCACTGGTAGTTGTGTTCTTTGGATCATAAATTGTAATAGGTGAATGCAGTTCTGTCTTTAATTCTTTCTTTTATATTTCATCCTGTTTTCCCTCACCTTCCCTCCATATTTAGCAGATCATCCTCTACCACTTCTGCCTCCTTCAATCCGATTCTACCAACTTTCCCTCCCGGTCTGTTCCAGTATTCTGGACAGACTGTTCCCTCCAGAAGCCTTGGCCCCCTTTTCTATCAGCCTGATCAGAGTCCCTCCACCTTGCCCACCATACAGAGCTCCAAACTCTCCCTTCAGCTAAAATAGCGATTTCCTTGCACTTTCTTTAGTTTGATGCATTATCTTCTCATCAATCCTTGACGTGGGAGACCAAATGCGAATTGTGTTCTCAGTTTGTGGAATAATTCCAGTCTGTCCCCGCGTAAGACCCAAAATTCCAGTCGAATATAATTTTAATTCTTTGCCCAACATTCACCCTGATCTTTCTGTCCTTCGTCTCCTACACACATTTGATTTGATTCGATTTATTATTGTCATGTTTATTAATGAAATTTACAATGAAAATTATTGTTTCTTGCGCATTATACAAACAAAGCATACCATACATAGAAAAGGAAAGCAGAAAGTGCAGAATGTAGTGCTGCATCATAGCTAGGGTGTAAAGAAAAATCAGCCCAGTATAAGGTAGGTTCATTCAAAAATCTAATGGCAGAAGAGATTGAATTAAATCTTCATTACAGAATTTAAAAGAATTAGATTAGAGTTTGAAAAGCATAAAATGAAAGTAGAAGATAGAATTAGAGGATATGCTGGGCACAGCTTGCAAGAAGTCATCTTACTCCAGCACCATCTTGAATCTGAAATCTCTAATCTGTTCTAGTTTAGCACTCAGCTTTCAGATGGTTACATTACAACCATGTTAATTCAAAAGTGGGTTTAACAATTTCAGATCATGACCATTGCTCATCTTTTGTCAGCTTTTTATTCATTTTTAAAAATTCATTCATGGGACATGGGTGTCACTGACTGGGCCAGCATTTATTACCCATTCCTAGTTTGCCCAATGGCAGTTGAGAATCAACCACATTGCTGTGGATCTGGAGTCGCATGTAGACCAGACCAGGTAAGAACAACAGATTTCTTTCCCTAAAAGACATTAGTGAACCAGATGGATTTTTCCAGCAATCGTCAATGGTTTCACGGTCAACAGCAGATTCTTAATTCCAGATATTTTGTATTGAATACAAATTCCACCAAACAGCTGGATTCGAACACAGATCTCCAAAACATTAGTTTCTGGATTAATCATCTAACCATAATACCATGAGGCCATTACCTCCCCTATCATCAATGATTCTGCATTTTAAATTAACACTTGCTGTGGACCCATCTTTTATTTCTTTACTTCACTCATTTCTGCCATACACCATCATCCCTTTTGTCATTTAACATTTCCTGCCTTCTGCCTTATCATAGACTTCTGTCCTTTACTCTGGACCCCTTTCAACATTTCAGTCTTTGATTAAAACCTATTAAATATCTAACAAATTTCCGTTCTATGTAAGGTTATTGATCCAAAAAGATAGGTAAAGTTTTCCCATGGGCTTTAGAACCCTATTATCTTGGATTAAGTGATGTTCTGAGTCACCTCTTATGACAATGAGATTGATTAATACATCTTTCTTGAGATGGTACCCTAATTGATTGCATTTAGGCTTGCCATCCAGGTAAAGTTGATAGGCAGGTTTTCAATGCTGCAAATCCAAGCAGAGGGCCAGCAGATACAAAGACTGAGCTGGAGAGGAGGGTGCTGCTGTGGAAGGTCAGGCAGTACAAGGGTACATGAGTTATGAGGTCATGTGAACTACAGGGGCACATGAGCATGGCGCCATCTTTGCTGGCTTGCGCAGAAGTGTGAAAATGAACACAATCCAGGCCAACAGCATTGAGAGGAAATCCCTTTTGTTAATCAGTTTTAGCTGTGATCACATGCACAACACCTTCAACACCCTCCACCCCACACCTTTCACTCTCTCCACACAGGCTGCCAAAGGAAGGCAAACTTCATGGAGCAGACAGCCTCAGCACTTGGTGATTTGGCTGCTTTGCTCATGTCCAAGTGCCATGGTGGTTACAAGATCATTCCTATTTGAGGGTGGGGGGAGCTGAAATATCTGAACTGGCTGCCTGCCTCCATTGTGCATGAACCTGATCATTTTCCAACCACTCACCTCCCCAAAAAAGTTCCCTGAGTGCCAACATGCATCATTATGCCATCCTATTGAGACTGCCCATGCTATTTACCAAGAATGCGTCATGGAGCCATCTTAGTGTGGCCCCCCTGCTCTTATCCCAGAATTCATCATGGCGCTCATCGATGTGATCTCCCCCCACTCCTTTTTTCCCTAGAATGCATCATGGTGCCATCCCATTGTGGCACGCCTTGCTATCTTCCTAGTCCCACTGCCAACAGTTCCATTTCCCTCTCAACAAGAACTGCCTAACCGATTGAATATTTCCAACATTTTATGTTTCTTTATTTCAGATTTCTAGCAACTGATGGATCTTACTTTGTTTCACAGCTGTATGCACTGAGGATAGAGAAAACATATTTCTCAGTCACTTTAACTTTTATTTAGTTTATTCTTTCATGAGATGTGGACATTGCTGGTAATTTAATCAGGGGTTTCAAAAGGGAACGTATGCCTGAAGAGTTAAAGAAACATTACAGGAGAAAGGAATGGGATGATCTGAACCACTCTTTTAACTGTTTTTGTGCTGAAACTATTCTATGACAAGAAAAGTAAAAGAAAGATTGATAAACAGATAAAGCAGTTCATGACCACTGGGTGGATCAAAGTACATTGCAACCAATGAAACACTTTTGAAGTTTATTCACTATTGTAATGTAGGAAACATAGCTGCCAATTTGTACACAGCAATCTCCTATAAATAGCAATGTGATGATGACCAGAAAATAAATTTTTATTCATTAGTTGTGAGATAAATATTGACCAGAGCACCATGGAGAACCAACCTGCTCTTCTTTAAAACACGGCAGAACGATGGCACAGTGGTTAGTACTGCTGCCTCACAGCACCAGGAACCCAAGTTCAATATCTGTGTGGAGTTTACACATTCTGCCCTGTAAGGGTTTCCTCCAGCTGCTGTGTTTCCACCCACAGTCCGAAGATATGTAGGGTTAAGTATTGATTGGCCATGGTAAATTGATCCCAGTGTCAGGGGGAATAGCAGAGTAAATATATGAGGTTACGGGGATCAGGCCTGGGTGGGATTGTTGTTGGTGCAGACTTGATAGGCTAAATGGCCTCCTTCTGCACTGTAGGGATTCTATGATTGAAGCGGGATCTTTAATGTCCACCTGACACGAGCGACAGATTTGTGTGTACCTTATCATTTTTAATCAGCAATTAAAAGGCCAAATGTAGAGAAAAACAGCTGAGTTCAGGTCAGGTCATGAAGTGAAGAGAATATAAAAATAATTAGTTGCAGCAGGGATAACAGAAATATGTTAAGTTTAAACTGTGTGGGACTATTAGCATCAGCAGAACAACAGGCTTGGATTCCAAATAAACATTTTATAGACCAATCTATGCAGTGTAAGATATAATTCTGAGTGAATTGGAGGCTCCAAGACAGTTTAGAGGGCCTGGTATGTTTATTGTTTCAGTGAAATGTTTGCAAGTTGGTCATGACTGCATGTTAAATCTTCAAAACTTGTAAAGCCTTTAGAAGGGAAAGGGCAACTGGCAGAGGAGAAAAGGTATACATATTGATTAAAGATACTTTATATCATCATTAAGAGAGGATATACATAAGGGAAGGCAATCAGCAGAAACTCTATGGTTAGAATTGAGGAAGAAGAGAGAACCTAAGAACAAACAAAGAACAAAGAACAAAACAGCATGGGAAACAGGCCCCTCGGCCCAACGAGCCCGCGCCTCCACCCCGATGTTCCCACTTCTACACACGATACCTGTCCATGTTTATAGATCTATGGATTAAAAACCAAATTTGAGACAATTTAGGGAGAATTTGTTTTGCCAATTAGCCTAAGAGCACATCTTTGGGATGTGAGAGGAAACTGGAGCTCCCGGAGAAAACCCACGCAAACACGGGGAGAATGCACAAACTCCCACAGACACAGGCCCAATCCATGTATCTGCACAGCACAGCGATAGTCACTGCACTGTCGTACTGTAATGGGAGCTGCTGATTGCAGCAATAAAGCAACAGAATGTATTGATTCAGAGAGTAGAGAGGCTTGATCAAAAACAGAGTTGTGTCAATGGGAGACCCTCACTGTCTTCTCCTCTTGAAGGAGAAAAACCCCAAATTCTTCACTCTATCCTCATTATTGAAATTCCACATCCCTGGAACCATTCTCATAGATCTTTCCTGAACCATCTTCACATCTTTCATGTGGTGAGATGCACATAATTGGACACAGTAGTTCAGGGGAGGTTGGACAATTGGTTGAAAAGGTTCTCTGTAGCTTGTTTGTATATGTATTTATATCTCTATTTATAAAACTTGTGCTTCCTTTTTTCTTGTTAATCACTTTCTCAGTTTCACTTGTGTACATATAGCCCCATGCCCCTTCTTTCTATTGTCTCTCTTCATTATTTCCCTCAGAATTCTTAGATGCATCACATCCAGTCCTGGTAATTTCACAAGTTTGAGTACAACCAGCATTTCTGTAATGTCCTCTTTCTCCAGGCTTATTCCATTCGGTGTCTTAGGTACCTTTTGCAAAGACTTTGGCAGCATCTTCCTTCCCGATTCTTTGTTTCTAATGCAGCGTGGACTCGATGGACCACAGGGTCCCTGACAGGCAGGCATTTTTGATAGACCATTGAGATCATGGCAATAGCTTCCCCTGTCCAGTTGGCCCTTAGTTGGAGCCTGGAGCATCCAGTTGTAATTGTCCTCTCGAGCACCGTGGGAAGGCTGCCTCCATGACATTTGTCTCTATGGTTATGTGTTATGAAACAAATTGAATTTACTGAGTGAGTTACTAAAAGAATAGACAGGAGAATATCTTTGGATATCATTTATATAGATTTCCAAAAAATCAATCTTGTTAGCTAAAAATTAAAATTAATGAGACTGAAGATAATTTATTGATCCAATTGGTTAAGCACATAAAGACAAACAATAGAGCTAATAGATGTGTGCTTGAATTGGAAAGGAATGACTAATGTCCCACCAGGATTTTGCCTGGGATTTGAACTATCCTCTATGTTTATTAATGATTTAGAAATGATCAAAGTCATATATGGAAGTTTGCTAATGATAGAGATCTGTGGCATAGTAAGTAGTGCAGGTAGGGGCACAACATTACAAAGAGGCATTGATAGATTCAGTGGTTGGCAAAATTGTGACAGATGGATTTCAATGTAGGAAAATGTGAGATCATCCGTTTTGGCTCAAAAAAGGATACACTTGGCCTTTTTCCAATTATTGAAAAGTCAGAAACAGTAGAGGCACCAAGAGATTCAGAGGTATGTGTATACGTATCAGTAAAGATTCATGAATATATATCAGTGAAGGTCCATGTGTTTATATCACTGAAGGTCTATATATACACATCAATAAAATATAATTGGTAAATAATATTCAGAAAACTAAGACAATGGGCAGCTGCAATTGCAATGAAATCCCATCTGAGGTCAATGGATCTTTGCATGATCCATGTACTGCCCGCTACAATTCCTGTGGTGGACGGGATGGGAAAATTCGGTTTCTTGTGTCTCTTTGTAAGCAGATAGCTGGAAGCTACAACACTGGTTAGGTCACATCTGGAGTACAATGCATAATTCTGGCCACTCTTTAATAAAAGATATATTGGTCATATGAGTGCAGTAGGGTTTATTCAGAATGTTACCAAGGTTCCAAGGATAAACCAAGCTTGTATTTTCTTGAATGTAGGAGTTTTGCAAAAAATGACATGCAAGATGATTTCTTTGTTGTTGAGAAGTCCTGTACAAGGATTCAGAGACATCTTTCTTAGGCGTGAAGTTAGGAGAAGCTTCTTCACATAGGAGTGGGTGAACTGTGTAATTTTGAATTATATGAATCCTGAGAGTGACGGATTTTTGATAACTGAAAGTATTAAGGGAAATGAAGCCACGCTGAATGAATAGAGTCAGGATACAGATCAGCCATGATCTCACTGAATGACCAAACTGTCTCAAAGCGCTGAATGGCCTCCTCCTGTCCCTATATTCCTTATGGAACACTGTTCCTTTAACATTACAGATTACAATATATATGTCGATAGAAATGACAAAAAGCGTACAGTTTACAACAATCACTATTTGTTATGTAGCAGTAATAGTAGAGTTGTGCTTTGAACTGAACCAACTTTAAAACAGAAAGGAAAGAAGGGTTGATAAATTATAGGCCTACCTGACCATTGGTAGGTCAATCAGCATACTCACATTCTAATTCTAAGTGGAATTTCACAGTAACTTCATTGCAGTGTTAATACAAGTCTACTTGTGTCACTAATAAACTTAAATTTAACTATGTTCTTCTCTGTGTTTCAGCTTCTATCCGTAACACATTTGGAGAAACCTTGCTGCTGAAAATGGAGAATGTCACATTTGAGGATGCAGGAGGCAACAGCTCAAATGAAACTTTAGGAATAACATGGACTAGCCCTTTCAAGACAGTTGAGATTGTCTTTATAGCTGTTGTGACGGGATCCCTCAGCTTGGTGACAGTGGTTGGCAACATATTAGTCATGTTATCCATCAAAGTGAATCGTCAGTTGCAGACTGTGAACAACTACTTCTTATTCAGCTTGGCCTGTGCCGATCTGATTATTGGAGTCTTTTCTATGAACTTATATACAGTTTACATTATTAAAGGCTATTGGCCTCTTGGGGCTGTTGTCTGTGACTTGTGGCTGGCTTTGGACTATGTTGTGAGCAACGCTTCTGTAATGAACCTGCTGATTATCAGCTTCGATCGTTACTTCTGTGTAACGAAGCCACTTACCTATCCGGCTCGAAGAACCACCAAAATGGCTGGGCTTATGATAGCAGCCGCTTGGATACTTTCATTCATCTTGTGGGCGCCCGCCATCCTGTTTTGGCAGTTCATTGTTGGTGAACGCAAGGTGAAACAAGGACAATGTTACATTCAATTCTTCTCCAACCACGTTGTGACATTTGGCACAGCCATCGCAGCGTTCTATCTGCCAGTTGTCATCATGACAATTTTGTACATCCAAGTCTCCTTTGCCAGCAGAAGTAGAATGAAAAGTCATAGGACTGAGAGTCAGAAAGAGAACACATCGCGATCTTCCAACTTCTTCAAGAGTCATTTCAGCAGGCAGCAGAATAACAACAACTCTCCCAAGCCAATGACAGATTCTTCTAGCGATACTGTGCGGAATGGAAAGGTGGAGGAGAAGCCCTCCACGAAACAAGTGTCCCTGAGCCAGCGTGAGGAGAAGGACACCTCAAATGAGTCCAGTTCAGCGAGCACTGTTCCACCCCATCCTCAAGAGAAAGGCACTAGCGATGTCATACAGTACACACAAGCACCAAAACTATCCAAAATGCAGAGCTCCAAATGGTCAAGGATCAAGATAGTCACCAAACAGGCCGGCAATGAGTGTGTCACGGCCATCGAGATCATGCCCGGGAATGCAACCAACAACACGGCGGCAAACAAACCCGGCATTGTCGCCAGGAAATTCGCTAACATTGCGAGAAGCCAAGTGCGAAAGAGGCGCCAGGTGGCTGCCAGGGAGAAAAAAGTCACGCGGACAATCTTTGCAATCCTCCTGGCATTTATATTAACGTGGACTCCCTACAATGTCATGGTTCTCTTCAGCACCTTCTGTGAAGACTGTGTCCCCGAGACTGTCTGGGTCATTGGTTACTGGCTGTGCTACATCAACAGCACCGTCAATCCAGCTTGCTATGCCCTCTGCAACATTACCTTCAAAAAGACTTTCAAACACTTGTTACTGTGCAAATACAAAAACATTAGTAATGCAAGATAAATTGAATGCCAGAGACTGGCCCAGAATATGTATTTGCCATGGATTTAAAAATTGAAGTGTTGTAAAGCGGTACTTTCTGAGATTCCAGACTTACACTGTGCTTGTATTTTCAGTATAAAGTTCTGCTCTTTCCCTTCCTTAAGTAAAGCATGTACATACCATGTAAACGAAGACATGACAGTGTGCAAAAACAAAAATCATAACTCATTCTGATATTGTGTAGGTGCTTGTGGTAGACCAAGTCAGAAATGTGCTTTTCCTCGTGTCCTGCTTCAGTTCCAATTGTGCCAGGTCACAGATGTTGCGAGACCTGTAAACTATTGTTTAAAGTGTAAGATATCTAGACATGGCTGAATGAAAGCTGTGACTGGCATTTAAAGGGTGATATTAAAGATCCCAAAAAAAAGTTCTTTTTGACTTCCCCAAGATTAAATTGCAGCCTTTCCCTCACCCTCAGCTATTTAAATAATGTGATGTGAGCTTGACCAAGCGAACAAGGCCATCTGAAAGTTGGCATCATGCTGACAGGGAATGGTGAGAAAATACAATGAGGCTGTCACTTCCCAATGTCACAGTCACTGCAAGAGATGATATTGGAATTATATATCCTTTATTCATTTCTAATGGAATTGGTTTAGTAATGGAGCAGTTGAGGTCAAGGCATATAGCAAAATGAACTTTGTGTAATCTTTCTAATAATGCTGTGGCTGGTGTAACTTTGATCCTTTAATATTATTTACAATATAAATATTTAAAACATTCACCCATGCTGGAGTGTGTTTTGTGGGTGAGTGATGGGCTACCTTTACCATTTCAGTTCCTTCATTGCAGTCTGGTATTAATATTGAGAAGAGAGTAAGTATTTAGGTTGAAAGCTGATTACTGTCCCATCAGGACTGACCAAGCAGCAAAAGGTGGCAATAACAGAAGATATTGGCCAGAATAACACGATTCCGGTAGCAGGCTTTGTAATGCTGGATTTTAAAGCATGGCGGTACAGTGCCTCACAACTTCAGGGATCCAGGTTCAATTCTGGCCTTGGGTGATAGCCTGTGTAGAATTTGCACGTTCTCCTCATGTCTACGTGGGTTTCCTCGGGGTGCTCTGGTTTCCTCTCAAGATCCAAAAATGTGCAGGTTATGTGGCTTGGCCATGCTAAATTGCCCTTTAGTGTCAGGGGGATTAGCAGGGCAAATATGTGGGCTTATGAGAATAGGGCCGAATGGCTTGTTTCTTCACTGTAGGGATTCTGTGATTCTAGAGATGTGATTCTCTCAAGGTGTGTGAAACAGATGGCAATGTCAGAAAGATGGCAATAAATAGGTTTGGGTAAGTTTAGAGATAAAGAAGTTACTGAGATTGGAAAGGTTTAAACATAAGCTAAAAAGTTTATATTTAAGGGATTGGGGTTCTAGGAGCTAACATAGGTCAATGAGTTTGGAAGCAATGGATTCATTCAATTGGGATATCATATAGGAGGCCTCATTTTGGATAAATTATGGATGATGATGATGATCAGTCACCCAGAGAAATGTAATATGCTCTAGAACCAATCAGTGTGTAGAGAGGGTTGCTGGCACAGGGCAGATAAAGGTGATGTCATAGGGTTGGAGAGAATGTCAGGTCAGAAATTCAGTTTACACCTAAATCGAATTCCAAAAAGTCCAAACAGTCTGGCTCAGCTTGGGATAGAGGCTGGGGAGGCCTTGGAGTTGTTGGAAAGGGTACAGAGCTTGTGATGTGTACTTAGACAATGGGGTGAATTTGCCCATTCAGCCCTCCACGGGAATCGTAGCAGGGAAGAGGCAGACCATGAAATGGTCCTTTGATCTCGGGCGGGATTTTCCAGTTTCAAGGCAAGTGTGGCCGGAAAATCTCTCCCAGTGGCTTTGTTCATACCAATGTTTAACCAAGCTGTTAGACAATGGGACAGTACAGACGCAGGTCAACAGAGATGTTGGGACAATTGGGTATCTTGAACTTACGTAGAAAAGCTGATCCAATATCGATGGATGGGATCAACAAGCGGCACAAGGCAGGTGAGGCTAATGTACAAGACACAAGGAAGCAAAATGGTGGGGTTGAGGAAGTGGTCATCTCTGACTGAAGACTCAGCAATTTGCGGCTGAGGAGCCTTGGGATTCTGGCCTTGTGGGTTGAACAGGAAGCCTGTGAAGAATCATGCTTATGTACCCGAATTAGAGTTAAGTTGGAAAAGTCCACGAACTGCATGACAGATTTACTCAGAGCCACACAGTTGATTCTAATGCAATTAATAGCTCCAAACTCTCTAACTACCTACAATAGATGCAATAAGTCCAATTGAAGATTCTGGTACACAAAGCTGCATAAACTGCCAAAGATGTCTGGCATCTTAGAATGGAGAGGTTGAGTTCTCAAGAAGTGATCTGAAAGGTGCCATTTGGGTATCTTTTCTACTGTTTAGTGCCCAAGCAGAACCAGCCCTGCATTAGCAGCCTGGCAGAATGACGCAACCACTTAACACCACATCTGTACCCTCCTATAGACTCTTCAGATACACATATATCAGAAAGGAGTCAGGGCCAAGCTATCCTTGCAGCAGCTCGCATGGGCCCCTCTCGTGGACCCACTGCCCTGAAACAGGGGTTACCTGAGGCCCAGTTAGTTCCTGATGGGAAGCATCAGGCAGCCACTTCAGAACTTCCTGTCCCTGAGAGCGCAGACAGAAAGAGGCAGCAAAGGTCTGAAAGGACAAGAATTGAGAAGTTCCAAAGGGAGGCGTTATGACTACCAGTAGAATGGGACATAGTTTTTTACTCAACAAAGAATTGCTTTGGGGCAGCACGTTGGCATAATGGTTAGCACTGCTGCCTCACAGTGCCAGGGATCCAGATTCAATCCCAGCTTGGATCAATGTTTGTGTGGAGTCTTTGCGTTCTCCCCATGGCTGCATGGGTTTCCTCTGGGTGCTCTGGTTGGGTACATTGGCCATACTAAATTCTCCCTCAGTATAGTTGAACAGGCACCAGAGTGTGGTGACTAGGGGATTTTCACAGTAGCTCACGCACTTTGAATTTTTTGGGAGAATCCCACCCATAACTTAGCTAAACTTTTCTTTTGTTAGATCAGCTGCAGATATCTCACAGATAAAGGCAACTCCTGAATAAATTCTTTCTGACGAGGGCCTTTGGCTGCACACACACTCTGATGGCCAGCTCCGCATCTCTCCTCCTCCAGCATATCTACGAGGAGACCTTCTGCCATCCAAAAATGGAAATGGACGGATTCAAGGCGGTAAGGTCCTGACCAATTCGGGGGCTTAAAAATCCCCTTTGATACACTCATCACATTTCATGCGATAGTGGATAGCTGCTTGGCAGAGGACCACATTCCCTTGTTAATGCAAGCCACCTTGTGACTAATTAATAAACTTTTAAAACTTTTCATTTGATGCCATTATGTACCCAGGAAGATGTGAAGATGATTTACATTTGCCTCTAAAATGGGTGTCTGGAACATTGTGGAGGAGAGATAATCTGTGAAAGAGGGACTACGATGGTAAGTCAGGCTTATATTTGACTCAGATAAGAGGGAGGCATCAGCAGAGGCCACGTAACAGGCTTCACACAGAGCACCACAGCCTTCCTGCGTCTCCAGCCACTGGATTTCTGGCATCATCAGTTCTGCACCAGAAATGGGCATGTGCTGAATGAATCATTTAATTTGGGATTTGCATCCCATCAGCAGGCCTAGGACTGGCCACTCTGCCACCTACCAGGGGTGCTTCATTCGAGTAGGGAGCTCAACTCCACTGGAGTGAAGGACGGCCATGGAGGTCCCTCCCCCACCCCCCACCCCGGGATGTTGGGTATAAGGGGAGGATGTACCCTGGGTATTGCCAGCTTGGCACTGCCCAAAGAGAAAACTGGCAATAGCCATTGGGCATCTTGGCACTGCCCACAGGGTATCAGGCAGTGCCAAGAGAGCAGGACCAGCCAGAACGGGTGGGGTGGAATTGGCCTGCTGGAGTGGGAGTCGGAGGAGAGAGTGGGAGGGGTGTGACTATGGTGGATGGGGTCAGAACTGCAGGCGGGTGGGGGATTAAAGCAGGCCAGGTTGGGAGGGATGTTGGGGCTGGCCTGGACACATTCAGGAGGTCGGCGATCAGGAGATGGAAAGATCAGAGAGGCAGCGTTGCCCAGAAATTGAGAGGCCAATGGTGTGGGTTTACAAGCACCAATCTCAGCACTGACAGATTGGCATGTGCGCAGTGGCTTGCTCAGTGCTGCCCTCTCCAGTGGGAATAGGCCCACCCCCAGCTTTTCAGTGTGATTCACACTGCTACACTGTAGTGCACAGAGTGTGGGAGGTTCACTTTTGAAAGTCCTGCTGAAAAAAGCAGCAGAGTTATTCCAGTTTTTATGTGAATTACGCACTTAGAATTTTTTTGGAAGAATCCCATCCATAACTAAACTAAACTTTTTTTTATTAGATCCAGCTGCAGATATCTCACAGATAAAGGCATAAATTCTTTCTGACAAGGGCCTTTGGCTGCACACACACTCTGATGGCCAGCTCCATATCTCTTCTCCTCCAGCGTATCTATGAGGAGGCCTTCTGCCATCCAAAAATGGAAGTGGACGGATTCAAGGCGGGTAAGATCCTGACCAGTTCTGGGCGTTAAAAATCCCTTTCGATACATTCATCGCATTTTTATAATAGTGGACAGCTGCTTGGCTGAGGAGCACATTCCCTTGTGATGCAGCGTGCAATAGTCCAATGAGATAAGGGAGTGAGTGCAGTTATGTTTTCATTGATGATGGTAATACAAAGGCTTTTGTTAGAGGGGACTCCAAGATCAGGGCTAGCAGAGGACACTCCTCTATTATTACATAGTGTAAACCTGGTCTTCATGAGGATCACTGACTAATGAAGAAAGGGAGCCCAGATTGATCAATAACCGTAACTGTTCATGTACAAAAGACCCAGAAACTATACATGGAAAACCCAAGTGACGCTGGGCCCTGGGAACCGCAATTCCAATGTCATTGGAGCTCGGAAGCTCTTTTCTTCGCAAGCACTCTACAATTGCCGTGCATCTGATCTCACATTACCCACACACACTGCAAGGCAAATACTATTTCTGACATTAATCATCTAATTTGAACTGGACTCCACTCCTGCACACGCAGGGTTGGATCTCACCCCTGCACCCTCAGGATGAGATCTCACCCTTGCACCCTCAGGATCAGACCCACCCCTGCACTCTCAGGATCAAACCCCGACCCCTGCACCTTCAGGATCAGACCTCAGTCCTGCACCCTTAGGATGAGATCTCATGCCTGCACTCTCAGGATCAGACCCAACCCTGCACCCTCAGGATCAGACCCCAACCCTGCACCCTCAGGATCAGACCCCAACCCTGCACCCTCAGGATCAGACCCCAACCCTGCACCCTCAGGATCAGACCCCAACCCTGCACCCTCAGGATCAGACCCCAACCCTGCACCCTCAGGATCAGACCCCAACCCTGCACCCTCAGGATCAGACCCCAACCCTGCACCCTCAGGATCAGACCCCAACCCTGCACCCTCAGGATCAGACCCCAACCCTGCACCCTCAGGATCAGACCCCAACCCTGCACCCTCAGGATCAGACCCCAACCCTGCACCCTCAGGATCAGACCTCACTCCTGCACCTTCAGGATCCCAGACCTTACCCCTGCACAGGACCCCAGTCCTGTGCCTTTACTATGGATCTCTAGTTCTGCACCCTTATGGTCGGACCCCATCCCAGAATCAGATGCTGCCCCAGGATCAAAGCCCTTTCAAGATCTGGTTCCTCGGCTAGTAATGCTACTATCAGGCTTCCTTCCTGTTCTTGAACTGCTGCCTCCTATAGCTTCCTGCTCCATAAGAAACCTATCCTTAAAGGTTAGGTTTTAACCTTTTTAGTCTAAAACTAGAGGGCTTAGGTTTAAACTGAGAGGGAAGAAATACAAAAAGTCCAAAGAGCAATTTGTTCACACAAAGGTTGGTGAGTGTCTAGAATGAGCTGTCAGAGATAGTTGTAGAGGCAAGTACCATTTTGTCTTTTGTAAGGTATTTGGACAGTTACATGGGTAAGATGGATATTGAGGGATATGGGCCAAATACGGGCAATTGGGACTGGCTTAGTGATTAAAAAAAGGGATGGAATGGACAACTTGGGCCGAAGGGCCTGGTTCATCCTATAAACTTCTATTAGTATATGACTGTAAATCAGGCTGACTTCCTCAATGGTAAAAGACTGACACAAAATTCTCCTCTTGTATCTTGGCTTTCGTTTTAATACAGAGGACAAGGGAAGCAGCTTCGTTGGGGAATGTGAAATGAGTGATTAAATATGATTTGCATTGCCTATGCTGGCCATCAGTAGACTGGAGGTAAGAGGGAAAATACAACAAAAATACTTGATACATTGAACTTCAATGAAATTGTGAATTTCTTTCCTTATCTTTATGCTAAATGACAATCTCAGATCTCCAGGTCATGTTAGATTAATACAATTCCATCACCATGATCTATTGATGTCTCGTTAATTAATCAAGAAGAACATTCCCTATAGCACCAATATGACATTCTGATCCTGTGGATTTGCTAATGAAGACTGCCCATTCAGGAGATGTGATAGCCTACTGGTATCACCAGAGTATTAATCCAGAAACTCAGTTAATGTTCTGGGGATCTGGGTTCGAATTCTGCCACAGTAGATGGTGGAATTTGAATTGAATAAAAAGCTTCTGGATTAAGAATATACTGATGAACATGAAACCATTGTCGGAAAAATCCATCTAGTTCACAAATGCTGTTTAGGTAAGGAAATCTACCGTCCTTACCTGGTCTGGCTTATAGCAACATGGTTGATTCTCAACTGCCTTCCAAGGGCAACTAGGGATGGGCAATAGATGCGAGCCAGCCAGCGATGTCCCATGAATGAATTTAAAAAGAAAACACAAGGTTTTGTATAACATGATGAACATACCCAACAGAAATATCCACAAAGTACTGGGTGCTGATTTTTCATCTCACCTGGAATCAATGACAGATTTCATACCAGCCATCAGAGAGAAAGAACATTATATTCTGACTATGCACCCGGCCATAGTTCAAGGAGCTTACTTCAAACAACAACTAACCTGAAATGTTTCAAAGCATTTTCCTGGCATAAGCTGCAATAAGAAACATTCTGGCATTCATATCTTTTAGAAGTAATTTATGCAGAATAAGCACGTAGCAATGAAATGGAATTTTCATCTCATATTAACTTGAACCATTAACATATTTAAACGTGATTTACCTTAATCCATAGTGTTTATCCAATCACACATTTATCTAATGGTATAACCTCATCTGAAATCATACCACTGTTCACGCCAGTGGGAATTTTCCCATCCTGCTGGAGTGAACTAAGATTTGGCTGACCTTCAAATTCTTTGACTCGCTGTAGGGGAAGCAAGGCATGAATAGGAGTAAGGTCGCACTTACTGAGTGGAATTTAAAGAGTTTTTTTAAGTGTTCAGTGAGTGTGAAAATGGGAGAGTTTCTGACCTGTTTTTTTGGGTGAGTTTCTCACGCCCAATCTTACACACTCTGTCTCTGAAATTTTGGGTTAGACCATTTCCAGCTACAAGAGGCAGCGGCCAGGTTTAACTCGCCAGACAGTCAGCAGCTCAGGTTAGAGCCACAAACTGCACACGTACAGAAAAAGCAAAAAAAAAAGCAGCTGTCCTGGCAAAATCCTCCTGAGCCAGATATAACCTTCTTCTCTTCCCCCACACGGAAACTGGAGGACTCGCCCCCCCCCCCACCCTCACTGCCCCCTCCTCACTTCACCTCCCCCCTCCCCACCCTCAACCCTCTCGCCTCCCCCTTCCTGCTCTCATTTGCTCATGGCTCCGACGGCTGTCTGATATGATCCTCTCTCTCCCCTGCCGCCAGTCATCACGGAAACACAAATTCCCCTCCCATCCTCTCCCTCCCACCAGCACTCCTGTGATTAGGCTTCCCCTCCATGGTGACAAAGCAAACTGCTTTAAACCCACTGGAATGCTGTAATGGGTGCGTGACTCACCCTAACTGCCTGCAGCTGATCTACAGGCAGTGCAGGAAGCAATGGCCTCCAGGAAGTCAGCACCCACATTTTCAGTATCTGACCTGGTCAGGTTGCGGGAAGCGGTGTAGGCAGGGTGGGGCACACTCTTCACCCCAACAGGATGTCATCCCAAGGGAAGGGATGGAAACAGCCTGGGAGCTGTGACCACGAGTGTTAGTACCAGGGCATTGGCAAGGAGAACCGGGAAGCAACGCTGGAAGAAAACAAATGATATAATTAATCCGGGCAGGAAGAGTGAGTGTTTAACCTCTGTAAGTAATCTCATAACATCAGATTAAAGTCCAATAGGTTTATTTGGTAGCACAAGCTTCTGGAGTGCTGCTCCTTCATAGGGTGAGTTCAGGATTTGGTTCACAAAAAGGGCATATATCGACACAAACTCAATTATAAGATAATGATTGGAATGTGAGTCTTAACAGATAATCAAGTCTTTACAGGTACACACAATGTGAGTGGAGAGAGAGTTAAGCACGGTTTAAAGAGATGCGTATTGTTTGAAGGCAAGAAGTGGGGGTGTGGGAATAGCCTTGGCAAAGTGTTGTCTTCATTGATGACATGTTGAAGGCTCTGGAGAAGATGTCATAGCTTCTCTGCAACAGGGAAATATTAGACAATGAAGGGTACTCTGTCCACCTTGTTCCATGTTTGTCTTCTGGGGAGATCAATGCGGTATTTTTACTGCCTGCATTCTTCCAGCTCCTGATCCCCAAGCATCTTCCTCCTTCCCCCAGCACTTATCCACTGAGGGCCACCATCTGATACCCTGCAGGACTCATGTCATCAGGTTTTTCATGGCTCCTCCTGTCCCCACAGGAGTAGAATGCCCATAACTATTATAGGCCGGTGAGTTTGACGTCAGTGGTAGAGAAATTGTTGGAGGGAATTCTTAGAGATAGGATGTATATGCATTTAGAGCATTGCGATCTGATTAGGGATACACAGTATGGCTTTGTTAAGGGGATGTCGTGCCTTACGAATGGGTAGAATTTTTTGAGGAGGTGACAAAAACGGTCAACAAAGAACGAGCCATTGATGTTGTCTATATGGATTTTAATAAGGCATTTGACAAAGCCCCTCATGATAGATTGGTTGAAAAGGTCAAGGCTCATGGGATACCATGACAGTTGGCTAGATGGATTGAGAACTGACTTGGTAATAGGAGACAGAGACTAGTAGTGGAACGGTCCTTTTCTAGCTGGAGGTC
This sequence comes from Sphyrna mokarran, assembly GCA_024679065.1. Lineage (NCBI taxonomy): Eukaryota > Metazoa > Chordata > Chondrichthyes > Carcharhiniformes > Carcharhinidae > Sphyrna > Sphyrna mokarran. The sequence continues at coordinate 71,608,301 of JAGIQG010000008.1, read as the reverse complement.
TGTGATTAGTGATGTGCCACAGAGCTCAGTACTGGGACCTCTTCTATTTGTAATATACATAAATGACTTGGAAGAGGGAGTAAGAGTTGTGCAGATGACACGAAGATGGCTGGACTTGTGGACACTGAGGAGCAGTGTCAGGCAATACAGCAGGATATAGATAGACTGGTAGATTGGATAGATAAATGGCAGATGGAATTTAATCCTGATAAATGCGAGGTGATGCATTTTTGAAGAAATAATGTAGAGGAGCGGTATACGATAAAAGGTAGACCTATTAAGAGTATAGAAACACAGCGGGACCTGGGAGTGCAAGTGCACAAGTCTTTGAAGGTGGCAGTACAGGAGGAGAAGGTTGCAAAGAAAGCTTATGGTATGCTAGCCTTTATAGGGAGGGGTATAGAGTACAAGAGCTGGCCTTTAATGTTGCAGTTGTATAGAACGTTGGTTAGACTGCATTTGGAATACTGCATCCAGTTCTGGTCGCTCTACTACTGGAAGGACATGGAGACTCTGGAGAGAGTGCAGAGGAGGTTTACCAGGATGCTGCCTGGTATGGAAAGATTGGGTTATGAGGAGAGATTGGGCAAATTGGTGCTGTTTTCCTTAAAAAGACGAGAATGAGGGGAGATCTAATTCAGGTGTATAAGATTATGAAGGGTATAGATAAAGTAAACAGTGATAAGTATTTTCCTAGGTTGAAAACAAATATTACAAGGGGCCACGGGCTTAGGGTGAGGGGGGGCGAGGTATAATTTGGATGTTAGAGGGAGGTTTTTCACACAGAGGGTTGTGGGGGAATGAAACGCGCTGCCAAGTAAGGTGGTGGAGGCAGGCACTCTGGAATTGTTTAAGGGATACTTAGATTGGCACTTGAGCAGAATAGAGACGGAGGAATATAGGATGCTGTTTTAAATAAGGATCAAGAGCCTTGGGACATTTCTGGGAATCAATTGATTCCTATGGACCTTTCAATATATTTTCTGGCTGACTTGTTTTACTTTTGAGCCTCTGGGGATTCCTTTGAATGTTTGCATGTTATTGATGTTTTTCTCTTTTAATCCACAGGTGCTTCGGTCCGCCTTGTTGTCTAACAAGGGGCATACACGCAGTGGATCATACAAGGGCTGCTCTTGTTTCGAGAGTAGCCAAGTGCTTCACGTCGTTAGTGCACTCTTAAACTGGATCAGCTGATTGCAACACGACAGCTCAGTGACTATCACTGTTGGCTGTGCAGATACAGGGATTTGGGCCAGTATCTGTTGGGAGTTTGCACATTCCCCCCATGCTTGCGTGGGTTTTCTCTGGGTACTCCGATTTCCTCCCACACCCCAAAATGTGCTCTTAGGCTGATTGGTGTAACAAATTGTCCCTAAATTGGTCTCCCCTCAATCTGGTTTCCAATGTGGAGTGCCATAAGTGTGGACAAGGGTCATGGGTGGAAGAGAGAACTCCCAGTGTTAGAATGGCGGTGTGGCTCGTTGGGCCGAAGGGCCTGTTTCCTGTGCTGTGTTGTTCTTTGTTCTAACTGCCATGAGAGGGCAAAGATAGCGGGGTGGTGAGGTTGACATCTCACCTGCTTTGAGGAGCGGGCACTGGATCTTGCGGGAGAGGAGGGGATGTGGGCGATAAGGGACAGCATGGTTGGGCTGGAGCACAGAAGTACACACCTGCCAATTCTTCACCCTGTGGAGAAATCTCAAGTAAGTTGCATGCAGTCCAGATTCCTCTTCCTCCTTTGCACATAACCTTGTGTCCTGTGTTGCAGGGAGGGACCCTGATGCCTCAGGGCCATCTGGCATTGCAGCCCCCAGTGCTGCTACATCTATCGTGCCCCTGACAGCTCAGGAGACTCCTTGGACAAAGCTGATGAAGGGATCTCCATGTTCCGACGCCAGTGTGGCATCAGCTTCCACCTCACAACTCACCATCCCAGAGACTCTCACATCGGTGCGACAAGTTAGTGACGAGGCTTCTGGGTCACTCTCTGGTGCACACGGCACATCTGCTGATACACATCTGGTGGGGGAGGGAACATCCGAGGCTTCAGGCACCACAGGGGCCTGCCAGAGGTGAGGACTCAGCTGGCCCCAGGCTACATGCTGGGCCTCTGTAATCATTTGTCCCACGGCTGCTGGAGATGCAGCAACAGAGCCAGGCAATGCAGGAGGGACTGACAGCAATACTTGACCGATCGAAAGGCTGTTGGGAAGGGTCCCAAAGCTTTCAGGCGGACCAGCTAATGCCTGTCTTGCGTGGTTCCCAGGCCCACACTGCAAGAGTAGCTTCTGCAGTGAAAAGCCTGGGATCCTCACCATGACTGGCAGGCTCCAAGCGATGGCCGAGTCACATCGGGCCGCAGCAAGAGGGCCGAGGGCCCCAACGAGATTCTCGAGATTCTGTAGATCGCGGCTAAGTAACTCGAGAGCTTGCAGGAGAACCAGTCGAACAGCGCTGAGACACAGCGGGACTTGCACAGCATGGCCCTGTCTCAGAGGGCACTTTGCTGCACCCATTTGGAGATGCCCTCCCTCAGCTCAGGTTGGCTTCACAGAGGGATCAACCACCACAGGTAGGACGCAGGTGGAACTCCAGGACTGGAAGAGTAAGGTGGCACTGGAGCTCACTGTAGAAGCATTGCCATGAAGTGACCCAGGGACCCACAGGGAACTCTGAGGGAGAAGGAAGGATTCGAGCCCATGCTGGAGCCTTCCAACCAGAAGATTGTGGCTGTGGCTACACTTCTGACCCTCCCCTTCCTGACACTGGATATTTCAGAGGCAGTGGGGATGAAGAGGGTGTCATGGATATGTCCCACATACCTGGAGGCTGGCCCGGGCTCTCAAGGTCCAGGCCCCCAAAAGGACAATCGCCAAGGGCACCAAAGTGTGTGCTGATCAGAGAGACTCCCTTGCCATCCTCACATGCCTGACCTTGCTGCCACCAGCCCTCCAGCATCTAGTGATATTGCTCTTCATCGTCATCCTTCTCCTCTTCCTCTTCTCCTTGCTCGGTGGCTTCCTCCTCAGTGATGCCTGGCTGGTCAGGCTCCATGCCCTCCTCCCAGAAAGGTCTCCTTGCTGCTGTGCCTGATTGTGTGGGACACAGCACACCACCACAATGTTGGATGATATTGGGGTATATTGGAGGGCCCTGCCAGAGTGGTCCAGGCACTAGGACCACAGCTTGAGAAACCTGCTGCACCGCTCCACTATTAATGTGGGTCTCATTATATCTGATCTCTGCCTCAATCACAGAAACCCTACAGTGCAGAAAGAGGCCATTTGGCCCATTGAGTCTGCACCAACCACAATTCCACCCAGGCCCTACCCCCTTTAACCCTACATATTTACCCGCTTATCCCCCTAACCTATACGTCTCAGGATACTAAGTCTCCAACCTCATCAGCCAACTCTGAGGCAGGTACCGCATGAGCCATCTCTGCACCCTGGGCTTCTCCTCAAAGACCTCTAGGACATCAGAACTCCTCAATGTGACACGAGCTGCAGGGTGTCTGGCATAGACATGCATAATGTTGAACTGATGGTCACACACAAATTGCACATCTATTGAATGGAAGCATTTTCTGTTCATGAATCTTCCTGGATACTTGATGAGGGCCTTGAGGGCAATGTGGGGACAGTCTATAGCCCCCAGCACATTTGGCATCCCTGTGATGGCTGCGAATCCTGAACTCAGGTTTCTTGCTGGGCACCAAAGATCAAATCGTCCATGAAAAATTTGATATATTTGCCAGTCCGGCACACAAAGAATCTGTGACCTCCTTCACAATCTGTGAACGGATGAATTCCACAAAGGTCTCCACTGGGGTTCTGGAAGGACCTGGTGGCATAAAAGTTTAAGACAGCCGTCACTTTCACAGTCACTGGGAGTGGGTGTCCCCCTCGTGCCCCAAGGTGCCAGATCCTGGCATACATGTTGCACCATCCATTTTTGGAACTGGAGCCATCGAAGGTATGTAATGTCCAACAGTTGCTCGAAGGACACTTGTGTGCCGAACTCCCGAGACCTCTGCTGCTTACTCCTCCTGCCCTCCCACACATCACCCCTTCCCCCAACCCCAGCAGAATGGCAGAACACGTCCTGCCTCTGGTGACCATCTCCCTCTACTCCTGCGAGTGGTAAAGCCTGGACCTCCTATGCCCACAATTCATCCTCCTGCTCCTCCTCATCTCCAGCAGCAACCAAAAGAATGAGCAAAGTCAATGGGTTGCATTGCAAAAGCCATCTCATCAATCTGAAGGGGACAGGGAAATTTGGGGAAGGAGAGAAACAGATGGAGAGCTTAAAGAACTCTGCTCACCCCCCCAGCCCAGCAACACAGCTCCCCCATTCCCCCCAGCCTCCCAGCAACACAGCCCACCTATTCCCCCTCAGCAATACCCATACCCATTCCCCCTCCAACCTCCTGTCAACACACCCCCTGCATTGGATGCCCAGCAACATAGACCCGCCATTCCACACCCCCCTCCCAGCAACACGCACTTCCCATTTCCCCTGCAGCAGCCTAGCAACACACTCATTCCCCCCAACATCCTCTCAGCAACACACACTCTGCATTCCTCCATCACAGTCCCCCAACAATACACACTGCACATTTCACCCCTCACAGCCTCCCAGCATCACAACACCCCCATTCCCCTGCAATAACACAAACCCAGAACCCATGCAATAATGACCAAAGACACTGCTACTTGACAGGTGCTGAGGCTGCAGCTCTGCTACTTCCTGGTGCCTGCACAAGGATCCAGAAGCATCCCTAAGACTCACAGCCAGCAGTCAGATTCAGTTCGGTGCTGAGATTCCGAGGTTGGGCTTCATGATCAATAACAGCCCCTTTACCTTCCCCCACACACTCCAAGCACCCCCCTAACCTGAAACGCAACATGCTCACCACAAAACAACACCCCCTCTAAGCAGTCTGGAGCAATTTGAACACAGAGAGATTTCCCTCCTCACTCACCCTCACTGATTAAGTGCCTGAATCCGACTTTTATAGAGGTGTCTTCCAGAGCAATCTTGCGGTGTTGAATGAGGCTGTAAAGATAGGTGAGCTGGGAGAACTGGATGTGAAGCTCACTGATATCATAATGCAAATGCAAAAACATGTAAATTGCTATCTTGCCTGTTTTGGGCAGGCTCCTGATCACACCAATTTATTTCATGATAAAATGGGAATGTGCATGTAAGTGGGCACTATTCCTGCTAGCCGCTTTACGCCCGAGTTAATGAAATGTTCCCTCCACAAAACGGGCACAATGAGGTTGTAAGATTCTGCCTATTGCGTCCAATATGTACAGCACACTTTTGTGGAAGGTATTCAGGTCATGGAGAAGACGCAAAATGGTTTACAGTCATGGAGAGGCAAGAGAAATTGGGATTGTTTTCCTTAAAACAGACAATATAATTATAATAATTATCATATTAAATATTTAGATTCTTCAGCTGAAATAGAACATAGAACATAGAACACTACAGCACAATCAGGCCCTTCGGCCCACAAGTTGTGCCGAACACATCAAAACCTACCCAGCCATAGACCTATCTATAACCCCCAATCCCATTGGATCCCATATACTCATCCAGAAGTCTTTTAAAAGACCCCAGCGAGTTCGCCTCGACCACCACCGACGGCAGCCGATTCCATTCACTCACCACCCTCTGAGTGAAAAACTTTCCCCTAGCATCCCCTCTGTACTTGCTTCCCTGCACCTTAAATCTGTGCCCTCTCGTCGCGACCATTTCAGCCCGGGGAAATAGTCTCTGAGAGTCCACCCTATCTATTCCTCTCAACCTCTTGTTGAGAGGAATAGATGCCATAAGAAATGCTTCTTGTGGTAAGTTAATAACTGTTACTTACTGAAATCAACCCAAAGGAAAGCATTGTTTTGTGCTACTTCTCCCCACCTACAGCTGAGACTCAGGTTTTATTGGTACCAAGGGTAGTAATGCTACTTCCAACTTTGACATTAAGTGTATTCAGGAGCTGAAGATTCCCTGATGGATCACTGCATTAATTTAAAGATAGTGAGAGTAGAATCTTTCCTCCCCTTGGCCTGAAGGGAATGTCCTTCAGGCTTCAATACAACTGCTGCATTCAAATTGCCACAAGAACCTCCTTGAATTGGGAAATATCCCTTATTGCAGGGACTGTGCTCTCCATTCTAGTTTACAAATCTCTCATCCATGAATGCATCACAAGAGGTCCCATTTTACAATCAGCTGCTTTCTGATAACTCAGCCTATGAGTAATGGACAGTGAATACTGCATTGTCACGTCTGATTGACTGTCAATATGTGACTTCCAATGACCATCACCCCCCTCCTCACCCTCAACAACATGATGCACGAATACACATGTATGCCGAGTTGTGAAACAAAGTTCATTAAGACTCCCTACAAAATGGATACACTTTATAAAAAAGTAACTTTGAGGTCATCTCCTCCCCACTTGCGCTCAGCCTCCCCCCAGGGAGCTTCAATGGTCTCCAGTTCTACTGGCAAGACCAACAGGACTGTTCCTGGTTTGTGGGAAGCAGGTATTTTCCTCTCCTGGCAATGCTACAAAAGCAATTGAGCCAAACAATTGAGTGGCAGGCTCAGTAATAACATGGAAATGAAGATTAGAATATGCAGCAGTACAGTAGTTAGCACTGCTGCCTCACAGCACCAAGGACCCTGATTCAATTCTGGCCTTGGGACACTGTGTAGTGTTTGCATATTCTCCCTGTGTCTGTGGGGGTTTCCTCTGAGCAATGCTGTTTCCTCCCATCTCCAAAGATGTGCAGGTTAGATTGATTGACCAAGTTAAATGGATCCTGCTGTCAGAGGAATTAGCAGAGTAAATATGTGAGGTCACAGGAATATGGTCTGGGTGGGATTATGATCGGTGCAGACTCGATGGGCTGAATGGTCTTCTTCTGCAAAAAAGAAATACAATACCATAATTTATTCAGTCTCTTGCCCATTTCCAGCGAGAGGCTGACCATGCTGGAAATTGGGCTCTCGTAAGATTGCAAGAGCTGAGAAATCAGCCGTGCATAATTTTACCGGCTTGCTCCATCCATCGATGTGCAGAGCAAAACGGTGAAATCCCACCCATGATTTCATTCTCTGGAAGTATCGGTGAATAGTTACATGTGACTTAACTGATGAAGCAACGCTGTAAAACACCTAAGTTGCCACTGAGTGTCCCAAGATGTGTAGATTTGATGGATTAGCCCCAGTGAATATGTAGGGTAATATAGATGAGGCAGGAGAGAGGGCCGTGGCAAGGCATTCTGTTGAAGTGTCAGTATAAACTTGATAGGTCGAATGGCCTTGTCTGCACTGTAGAGATTCTATAATTCTATGCCAGGCAGAGTTGGAAAAATTGACATGATAGCAGGATTAGCTGAAACAGTACAATTGAAGAAATAATCTGGTTATGTACAGAGATGTCACTGACCTCACAATTGGAATCACAATTACCTATTAAAAGTCAATAATAAAGGATTTATTTTGACAGATTTTTAAAACGTGCATTTTGTACAGCTAAGGGGGAAATACCCTACATTTTTCTCAGTACTTTATTAGTAGGTTTTCATAGCATGATAGACCAATCCACTGTCCGATACTATGATGTTTGAATTTGTGCTCACAATTTCACTGTTACATGGACTTCTGCCATACTTCCTTAAGGTAGAGCCTAAAGAATAGGGAAAGGAGAAGATTGGATCTAAAGGCATTATTGATTGGATAAAAATTGCATTATCAGTTGGCTCAATGGACAGAGGAGCAGACAGCCTATTAGCTTCCTTCAATGGGAAGTGTATGGCTTCCCCATGAAGTGTGTGGCAATGGGAGGGAAAAAAAACATCTTAAAATAAGAATTTATATAGTGGTTTTCACAACTTAGGACAGCCAAGGAATCATCCCTGAAGAGGAGACATTGTAGGAAACATCTACTAATGATATTGCACACAGCACGGTTTCCCAAATAGCAACCTGAAAAATACCAGGAAATCTTTGTTGAGGGATCGATTTTGGCTAGAACCACAAAGGAAAACTCTTCAGCTCTTCTTCAGAATAGGATCTTTTGTGCCCATCTGGATGCACAGAGAGGGGATCTTGGTTTAATGTTGCATTTGAAAGGTGATACCTTTCCAACAATGCAACACAATGTACTTTTCTAAAAAAGTTCTTTAATGGGATGTAGGTATTACTGGCTAGACCAGCAATTATTGCTCATCCCTAATTATTTGAGAGGGAATATAACAGGTTAACCGGGTTGCTGTGGATCTGCACTCACATGCAGGCCAAGCCAGATAAGCCAACAGATTTCCTTTCCTAAAGGATATGACTGAAGCAGATGGGGTTTTACAACAAATCAACAATGGCTATTGGACTTTTAATTCCAGACTTCTATTAAATTCAAATTCCACCTTCTGTCACGGTGGGATTTGAACCTGGCATTACACTGGGTCCCTGGGATACTAGTCCAGTAAAAATACCTCTGTGGCACTGCCTCTTCACAGCACTGGACTATCAGCCTAGATTTTGTTTTTTGATTCTTACAGTGGAATTTCAAACCACAACCTTGTAATTTGGAAGGCAGTCAGTGCTACCAATGTTTAATAATGGTAAGAGCTTTAAAAAAAATACAAAACTGTAATAATTTCAATGAGGCCATTGAGGTTGGCCTATTCGAGTATGAACTCCGGTTAAGGATCCAATTGATGGGCTAATCAGGGAATCTTTGCCTTGTACTTAACTGGGAGTGTCAGTTTCTCTGACACCCCTGGAGATAGACTGCGGACTGCTAGCACTCTGTGTACTGCTGTTAGAATCTGTAAATAAAGGGATTCTGGTGAAGGAACTTCTGCCTCGATGACTTATTACAAAAATTCTATAAAAATGGCTGATCCTGGGAATCACTGTCATCTGCTTATCAGAATGCCTTGCAAACACTAATGTCAGAAATGTTTAAAGCCATCGATTTTGGTTTTTTTTTAAGCAACACAGCATGGGAAACAGGCCCTTCGGCCCAACGAGCCCGCGCCGCCGTCATAACTATATAGTAGCAAATACATTATCCTATTTTAATATTCCTCTATAATAATATATATATTATTCCTAACATGGAAAATTTTCACCATAGGGACAATTTGTTTCCCAATCAGCCTAAGAGCGAATTTTTGGGTTGTGGGAGGAAACCGGAGTGCCCGGAGAAAACCCACGCAACCACGGGGAGAACGCGCAAACTCCCGCAGACACCGGCCCAATTCCAAGTGTCTGCACAGCTACATCGATAGTCTCTGAGCTGTCATGGTGCCCTTCAGATGGTCCACATAAAGCACTCATTTACGACATGAGGTACCAGGCAACCCATGAATCAACATCCAAGAGCTGTACCCGCACCACCTGCCGAATGCATGCTCAAATTATGGACCGAATTACCTGTGGAAAAAAGCCGTAGTTAAACAGTCCTAATATATCCCTCTATCTGCATACCGCTCATGTGGCTGTCCAAGAGACCCTTAAACAGCCCCAGCGTGCCTGCTCCCACCACCTTACTCGGCAGTGCATTCCACACCCCCACTACCCTTTGTGTGAAAAACTGCCCTCTAATATTCGTCCTATACATAGCCCCCCTCACCCTATGGCCATGACCCCTCGTCCTATCCATTTCTGAAGGTGGAAAAAGTTTACCTCCATTTACTCTATCTATACCCCTTATAATCTTATACACCTCTATGAGATCCCCTCTAAGCCGATGTCTTTCAAGGGAAAACAACCCCAGTCTATTTAATCGTTCCTCATAAGACAGTCCTTCCATACCAGGCAGCATCCTGGTAAACCTCCTCTGCACTCTCTCCAAGGACTCCACATCCTTCCGCTAGTACGGAGACCAGAACTGGGCGCAGTATTCCAAGTGAGGCCTAACCAAAGTTGTATACAACTGCAACATCAAACTCCTACTCTTGTATTCTATACCCTTTTCTATGAAAGCTAACATACTATACGCCTTCTTTATCACCTTCTCCACCTGTGAGGACACCTTCAGAGACTTGTGAACCTGCACCCCCAAGTCTCTCTGCGTCTCTATGCTCCGTATAGTTTTACCTTTTATCCTATAACTCTCTTCTACATTTTTCCGGCCAAAATGCATCACCTCACATTTTTCCGGATTAAATTCCATTTGCCATCTATCTGCCCAGTCTACCAACCTATCTATGTCCTGTTGTATTGCCTGACACTGCTCTTCTGTACCCGCCAATCCAAGCATCTTGGTGTCATCAGCAAATTTGCTGATCTCACCACCTACCCCTACTTCCAAGTCGTTTATGTAGACCACAAATAGAAGAGGACCTAGTACTGAGCCTTGTGGCACTCCACTAGTGACAGGCTTCCAGCCGGAAAAAGAGCCTTCCACTACTACCCTCTGTCTCCTCCTCCCGAGCCAGTTCTCGACCCATCTACATACCCGACCCTGCATCCCATGCGCCTTCACCTTCTCTATCAGTCTACCATGTTTCTGTACCAATTCCTTTCAGCTGGTGTCCTTTCAAAATTAAATACCAGTGCTCAACCTTTCCCAGAGCATTAGGGGCAAGGAATGGCCTCAGTCACCTCACAAAGCACACATGTAGAAGTTTATAAAAAGATTTTATTGAAAAAACCTCTAGTCCAAGATCTCTTCAGTGAATGTCAAACATTTAGGACAGGAAATGCATTATTTTTCATGAACTACATTGTGCCTTCCAAATCTCCAAATCATGGCTTTGAAAAAGGAAAAGGAGGTTTCAGAGTTTAGTTGTGCTACATTTGTCACATCATTTTCAGAGTTACAATGCAATCCCCCTGTCAGGAATACAATATTGTCAGCAAAGCAAAATGGCTGTTTCTCTTCTGATCAACCAACAACACAAGGTGTAGCTCAAATCTAAAACAGTTTACCTATTCTTGCAAAAAGAATGCATTCAGCGCATATAGGCTGGGGAAACTAAAGGCCTAGAATTCTGCAAAAGCAGGTGATGTCGGCATTTTGAATGTGGTTAAAAAGGGATGAGATACACAATAATAACACCACTACAAGCCTAGAGATTTGCAAGGCATTCTACATGGAAATTATATAGTTGCAGAAATGTACTGTACACATGCCAAAGTCTCAGGTTTATAAGCAATAAGAGACTAAAAAAAAAAGCAACCATTTTAAAAAGGCAGTTCTTTTACATTAAATTCTACAGATTAGAAGATTACAACAAAGCTTGGTAAAAGGTATTTTGGTGAGGGGTGGCTGTATAGATTGTGCTGCAGCTCAGATCGACAAGAAGGTGGGTTATACTGTCAAGTTGCTAGGAACTTCTCACATGCCCTTCTTTCCCTTCTTACCTGTTCAAAAAGATAGAAAAGAGCAAGATTGTTACATATATGTTCACGACAAGTCAACATTGTCCTTTTTGCTCATGAGACTTCTTGCTTTTTGGAGCACATGATAACCTCGCCCAGACTGTCAGGTGAACCCGTGCCAAACATTCTTCTGCCAAATTTTTTCATCCCCTTCTCCCTGAAACTAAAGAATCCAAGCATTGTGCACACTCCACTGAAATCCACTTGTCACAGTTTTTCCCATTCTGTGGGTCTTGTGATGGTAGCATCCCTGCTGCCAAACCAGAAGCTCTGGGTTCAAGTTCCACCCCAAGACTTTGTGGCCAAGAAAGGTGCTTTTGTAACAGGGGCAAACAAGTTGTGTGTCAAACTACAAATCCTTCCAAACACACCAATGGCTGGTGGTAAGAGCGGGAGAGACTCCTTGGTGGACCATACTTGATATGGATTAAGGCCCCTCAAGCTGAAATCTGCTAGTAAGAGATGAGTGACCTGTTTGGGAAATTACTAGCCATGGAAACAGACATAAGTCTGCCTCAATACACCATAAGATCAATAGAATGGAATTTCCCATTCATTTAATCCATCAACATCTCTTTGTAATGTTTCACTTCCATACAGGTGAATATTCGGTGTCCTCTCAGCAGCGATATCTTTATTCTGTGCCAGTCCACCCTATCATCAGCCACCATGTCAATCCAGTGGCTGCTGGGCTACTGGCTGACTGCCTGGAGCATGACTTCAGTGTCCAAGGGCAACATGCACTTAACGAGGGCCAATGCAACTGGGCAGATTGTTGGGATACTGAAGCAGTACTTCCATTTTACTGGATCTGCTCAAAGAGCTCTGCAGTGCATTGCCCTCGTTCATCAGATCGGCTGCACTCTGCACATCCTCGCCATGGTGAGGGGATTGCTCTTGCCAACAAGCGTACAGTGAGCAGCTGAGGAGGAGGTGGAGCAAAAGGAATTTGGAGACCACCTACACAGCACCTCTCAGGCTAGGGTTTTCCATGATCTATTCATCTGGGGTGGCACAGTGATCAGCACTGCTGCCTCACAGCATCAGGGATCTGAGTTCAATTCCCGGCTTGGGCCACTGTCTGTGCAGAGTCTGCACGTTCTCTCCATGGATTTCCTCCGGGTTCTCCCAGTTTCCTCCCACAGTCCAAAAATGTGCATGTTAGGTGCATTCACCGTGCTAAATTCTCCCTCAGTGTACCCAAGGAAGCACTGGAGTGTAGCAACTAGGGGATTTTCAAGTAACTTCATTACAGAGTTAACGTAAACCTATCTGTGACTAATAAATAAACTTTAACTTCATCTGAGTGTGATCACATGTGCAGTTTGCCATTCACCAAGAATTACCTTCTCTCTGCCTCTTACCAACACAGAATTCTCTTGAACACAATGGTGAAATAAAAGTAATTAAAAACCATTCCAAATCAACATTATCCACCATTCCAAACCAAATCACTCTTGTGTGTGTTGCTAAGTGCCTGTCTTGCTATACCTTTACCTTACCTCATGCTCTTTTGCAATGCTAACCCAGTGGCAGCAGCATGGTTGCTGGAACGGAAACTGATCCTGGAATGAAATTTCATCCCCTGGAATTTAAGGGTTAAATTGCGAGGAGAGGTAAGCTAGGTTTTATTCCCCAGAATTTAGATAGCTAAGGGGTCATTTGATCGAATGATTTAAGATATTGAGAACCAATAGAAATGACAAAGAGAAACTATTTTCATTGGTTGGAGAATCTAGGGCTTGGGGTCATAGTGTAAATACTCAAATCAGATTTAAGAAATGCTTCACACTAAAATACTGGTAGATGTTTGCAATTCTTTGTCACAATATACTTGTCTCAAGACCCTGGGTGAGTGTGAGTTCGTTTTTTTCAGTGTACTTATGAGACACAAGTAGGTTTACATTAACACTGCAATGAAGTTACTGTGAAAATCCTCTAGTCACAACACTTCGGCACCTGTTCAGATACACGGAGGGAGAATTTAGCATGGCCAATGCATCTAACCAGCATGTTTTTCTGACTGTGGCAGGAAACCGGAGCACCCTGAGGAAATCCATGCAGACATATGAAGAATATGCAAACTCCACACAGATGGTGACTCAAACCAGGAATCGAACTCAGGCCCCTGGTGCTCTGAGGTAGCAGTGTTAAGCACTGTGGTAGCACTGTGCCACCATGCTGCCCCCCAATTCCCCCAGTGCAGAAAAGACCCTTCAGCCCATTGAGTCTACATAGACAATAACTTTCATTAAAGTCACAAAAATCCCATTTTAAAGCATTTGTCCCATATCCCTGAATGCTATGATATTTCAAGTTCTCATCCAAATGCTTCTTAAAGGTTGTAAAGTTTCTGGCCTCACTATCTTCCCAGGCAGTGCATCCCAGATTCCCATCTCCTTTCGAGTAATATATCTCAAATTCCCCCTGAATCTCCTCCACTCATCTTAAAACTTTGCTCTTTCATAATTTGAAGATAACAGGCATCCTCTTTATTCTGCTTACCAAAATGGAATGTCTCATTTATCAATACTGAAATTCATTTGCCAATTATTTGATTATTTTGCAAGTTTGTTCAGACTGCTTATAATTTGTTGCAGCATTTCTCAGTACTGACGATACAATCACATCTTCCCCAACACCCCAGACCAATATGGCATCATCTGCAAATATGGAAGTTGTGATTCCAAGGTGCAAATCGTTAATATCAATTGTGAACAGCAGTGATCCCAGCACTAGTCCTTGAGGAACCATTTCCCACCTGTGCCACACTGAATAATTACCCCTTACTCCCATTTTACTTTCTGCCTTGAATCCAGTCTATAATCTGCATTTTCTGACATTTATCGTTAGCCTATCATGTGCATTCACTATTCTATTATATTCAGTCTTGGATTTATTCTATATGTGCATCCACCTTAAGCCTGCACTTAAAACATCAGCTCACAAAGATTTTTGAAGCAGAGTGAATCCAGATCAGATTTGGTCATTTATTGCCATTTTCCAGCACATGTTCAGTTCAGTATCAGGATTCCTTTCCACCTTTACAGAACTAATCATGAAGTTTATGATTATCCGAGCATTATCTTGCCTGGTCAACATATCTGTTCTTAGCAACCAAAATTAGCTACACATTAGAACTATACTGAGCGAAGAAGCGCAGGCAAAGAATTCCCAAGGCTCTCTCTGGCTATGAGGAAGTATCTATTCAAACTTTTCTCCTGCCGCACTCACTACAGATTATGCACAAAGAGGTCAAAAGATTTCATCCCTCCAGATGGAATCTATCTGGAAGGCTATCTTTGCTGTCTTTACTTGACGGGATTTAGGACAAAGCAGCCCCCTTATTTGGCACCCCAAGCACCACCTACAACATTCACTCTCTCCACCATTAACAGACAGTAGCAGCAGTATGTACCTCTCCAAGATGCACTGCAGTGACTCACCAAGGCTCATTCGACAGCAACTTCCAAACCTACAACATTACCATCTAGAAGGACAAGGGCAGCGGATATCTGGCAACACTACCACCTGTAAGTTCTCCTCCAAAGAAGACCTTACCATCCTGATTTGGAACTATATTTTTGGGCCGAAGGGCCTGTTTAGGGCTGAAGGGGCTGTTTGTGCTGTAATGTTCTATATTATCGTTCCTTCATTGTCACTGGGTTAAAATACTGGAATTCCTTAGCAGCACTGAGGAATGCACCTACACTTCAGATGACTGCAGTGATTCAAGAAGGCAACTCACCACCATTTTCTGAAGGGCAATTAGGGATGGGCAATAAATGGTGGCCAGCTAACTATGTCCCCATCTCGTGGAAAAGAAGTTAAGAAAACCTGAGGGAAGACTATGCCAATATTGATCCCGTACATTTACATAATTTGGAAATATTTTTAAGGATATTTTCTTCATTAACTTTCACTCCTCAAACATCAACATGGAGTTGCTGGTCATTCCTAGAAAGGGTTGCATAAGCAGTACTGCTCTCGCCCAAGTTGTTTATATGAGCATGATGTTTGATATCCAACAGCACCTCGCTCTTTGATGGCTTCTCAGTTAGTTCCATTTCTGTCCTCCCACCTCCCTTGGTATTTTTTAGTTTTACCTCCCCATGTGACCAGCAAATCAAGAGTCATTTTCAGATTTGCCTGTTGTGGAAGGTTTAGTTTTTGACTGGGTACATTTGCGAAAATGGGCATCTGTGCAGTTTATATGGACTATTGAGTAAAACTACAAAATCTCTCCCTGAAATTTATACAGGCTATCACTACCTTCAGCATAATTTCAGATGAAAGAGTGTCCCATTCGATCTTCCTCCTGGCTGAGTAAGTCACATTTCTTACTGAATTCAAAAGATGGGAATAGC
The DNA here is from genome assembly GCA_024679065.1 of Sphyrna mokarran. Taxonomy (NCBI): domain Eukaryota; kingdom Metazoa; phylum Chordata; class Chondrichthyes; order Carcharhiniformes; family Carcharhinidae; genus Sphyrna; species Sphyrna mokarran. Next base: position 71,592,522 of record JAGIQG010000008.1, on the reverse strand, counting down.
CATCATCAAATATACAAGAGAGCGTGGATACAATTTATAAAGCACTCTAGGTAGACTAACAACTTCGGCACACAGGAACAGCCATTATTCCTTCGCAATTACTTTCTTTAACATGGTGTTCAGTCGCTTGGTTTAAAGACAGGACCCCTAGTTACCATGTGACTGGCACAGATCCTGAAGTTTCACTTTTTAACTTGCAATTGCCCAAAAGCTTGCAGATGCTGACAAAAGGCAGCAGCCATTTAATTCCTTTCTCTAAGAGAGATACTGACCTTTTGATTTTGACTTGGATTTATCACAGGACTTTGTGACCTTCACTGACTGCTCACACTCAGCGTTGAAGAGTGCCTTCTTTAGGGTTCCATTGCGGGTTTTTAAGCCAGTCTCAGTGTCACATTCACCCCAGTTTCCAAACTTGTACTTGCAGTCACCTGTGAAGATATGTTGAAGTCAGATACACAATGATGCTTTCAGTCCTTAGTTTCTGAGGGTCAGCAGTTTAAGTTTGGTAACTCTGCAAACTGGCTGGTAGCTAAAAGGCACCTAAGACTAACAGACCAAATTCATTCTTTGACCAGTAGCACTTTTACTGATACGGATTTTCACTTTTCTTGTCTCCTGCCTAACATGAAATGCAAATGGATATATAGAAACAAAAAAAAAGAACGGGGTGAGATTTTCTGGCCCTGACAGCAGCAGGCATTGTTGCAGGCGGGACAGAAAATTTTAGGGAGCTGTTGACTTTCAATGCCTCTCCAAATTTTCCCATCCTACCAACAACAATGTCGGCGCCATAAAGTCCCCCCAAGACATACATTTATACGGTTCTTTGCATTACCGCTGGACGTCCCAAAGACAGGGAATGCCTTTGCAAGTGTATCCACTGTTGCAATGAGGGAACTAGGCAGCTAATTTGTGCACAGCAAGCTCCCACAAACAGCAATGTGGTAAGAGTGTGGCACATATAGGGCTAATGTGGAGTTCTGTACAGTACTGCCCACGCAATGATACAGGAAGCTCATGACCATATCCAGGATCAGTTTAATGTTGGATGGAGCCATGTGCACCGGCTAGCACGTAGATAGCTCCTAGCACGTATCCTTTACTATATGTTTGGAAATCATTGTCAAAGTCAATAAAGATTTACAGTTAAATTGCATATGTCTATAAAGACCCACTGAACTGTATCCAACACCCTACCATAATAATGATCTGATAATTGTTTTTTGTGATGTTTATTGACGGATAGATACTGGCCAGGAACTGGGGAAAATTTCCCTTATTTTTCTTTGGGATAGTACAAGGAACAAAGAACAAAACAGCACAGGAAACAGGCCCTTCGGCCCAACGAGCCCGCGCTGCCATCCCGATGTTCCCATCTCTACCCTGTCTATGTTTATAGATCTGTGGATTAAAAACCAAATTTGAGACCATTTAGGGAGAATTTGTTTTGCCAATTAGCCTAAGAGCATATCTTTGGGATGTGGGAGGAAACCGGAGCACCTGGAGAAAACCCACGCAAGCACGGGGAGAATGCGCAAACTCCCACAGACACAGGCCCAAATCCATGTATCTGCACAGCACAGCGATAGTCACTGAGCTGTCGTGTTGCCCATTAAATGGTCCAGGTCAAGCGTACACTAACGACGTGAAGCACTAGGATACTCTTGAAAAAAGCCCTCTCACGACCCATCGCGTGTATGCCCCTTGTTAGACAACAAGGTGGACCAAAGCACCTGTAGGATAAAAACAAGTACATCAATATCATCATCTATTTACACACTTCCCAGGAACTCCCAAAGCTCATGATCCCCATTTTAAATCAGTTTTCTATACCCCTCCATTCCCATTGTGTTCATGTGCCCATCTAAGTATTTCTTAAATAACTCCAGAGTGCCTGCCTCCACCACTTTACTTGGCAACGCATTCCATACCCTCACCATCCTCTGTGTGAAAAAACTCCTCTAGCATCCAAATTATACCTTACCCCCCTCACCCTAAACACATGACCCCTTGTGCTATTCGAGTCCATCCTAGGAAAAAGCTTAACCCTGTTTACTCTATCTATACCCCTCATAATCTTGTACACCTCTATTAGAACAAAGAACAAAGAACAAAGAACAACACAGCACGGGAAACAGGCCCTTCGGCCCAACGAGCCCGCGCCGCCATCCTAACGTCTTAATGACATATAGAGACCAATATAGGGACAATTTGTTACCCAATCAGCCTAAGAGCACATTTTTGGGATGTGGGAGGAAACCGGAGCACCCGGAGAAAACCCACGCAACCACGGGGAGAACGCGCAAACTCCCGCAGACACAGGCCCAAATCCATGTGTCTGCACAGCAACAGCGATAGTCTCTGAGCTGTCATGTTGCTCATCTGATGGTCCAGTTTAAGCATACACTAACGACATGAAGCACTAGGCCACTCCTGAAGTAACCTCCAGGAGCAGCCCTCGCACGACCTGCCGAATGCATGCACCTTGTTGGTCAACAAGGTGGACCGAATAGCCTGTGGAAACAATTAAAGTATTTAAACAGTCCTCATATATCCCTCTATCTGCAGACTGCTCATGTGGCTGTCCAAGAGACCCTTAAACAACCCTAGCGTGCCTGCTCCCACCACCTTACTCGGTAGTGCATTCCACACCCCCACTACACTTTGTGTGAAAAAATGCCCTCTAATATTCGTCTTATACATAGCCCCCCTCACCCTAAGGCCGTGACCCCTCGTTCTATCCGATTCTAATGGTGGAAAAAGCTTACCATCATTTACTCTATCTATACCCCTCATAATCTTATATACCTCTAATAGATTCCCTCTCAGCCGACGTCTTTCAAGGGAAAACAACCCCAGTACGTTCAACCTTTCCTCGTAAGACAGCCCTTCCATACCAGGCAGCATCCTGGTAAATCTCCTCTGCACTCTCTCCAGGAACTCCACATCCTTCCGGTAGTACGGCGACCAGAACTGGACGCAGTACTCCAAGTGAGGCCTAATCAACGTTCTATACACTTGCAACATCAAACTCCTACTCTTGTATTAGAACATAGAACATAGAACACTACAGCACAAACAGGTCCTTTGGCCCACAAGTTGTGCCGAACACATCAAAACCTACCCAGCCATAGACCTATCTATAACCCCCAATCCCATTGGATCCCATATACTCATCAGAAGTCTTTTAAAAGACCCCAGCGAGTTCGCCTCGACCACCACCGACGGCAGCCGATTCCATTCACTCACCACCCTCTGAGTGAAAAACTTTCCCCTAGCATCCCCTCTGTACTTGCTTCCCTGCACCTTAAATCTGTGCCCTCTCGTTGCGACCATTTCAGCCCTGGGAAATAGTCTCTGAGAGTCCACCCTATCTATTCCTCAAATAGGGGTATTCTATACTCAAAGGGGTATTCTATACCCCTTCCTATGAAGGCTAACATACCATACGCTTTCTTTATCACCTTTTCCACCTGTACTGACACCTTCAGAGACTTGTGAACCTGCACCCCCAGGTCTCTCTGCGTCTCTATACTCCAGATAGTTTTACCTTTTATCCTAAATCTCCCCTCTACAGTATTCCGGCCAAAATGCATCACCTCGCATTTATCCTGATTAAATTCCATTTGCCATCTATCTGCCCAATCTACCAGTCTATCAATGTCCTGTTGTATTGCCTGGCACTGCTCCTCAGTACCCGCCAATCCAAGTATCTTAGTGTCATAAGCAAATTTGCTGATCACACCACCTACCCCCTCTTCCAAGTCATTTATATAAATCACAAATAGAATAGGTCCTAGTACTGAGCCCTGTGGCACACCACTAGTGACTGACCTCCAGTTGGAAAAAGAGCCTTCCACTAATACCCGCTGTCTCCTCCTCCCAAGCCAGTTCTCAACCCATCTACATACCTGGCCCTGTATCCCATGCGGCTTCACCTTTTTTATCAGCCTACCATGGGGAACCTTGTCAAACACCTTACTGAAATCCATGTAGACGACATCAACGGCTTGTCCTTCATCAACCGTTTTTGTCACCTCTTCAAAAAATTCCACTAGATTCGTAAGGCACGACCTCCCCTTAACGAAGCCATGCTGCGTATCCCTGATCAGATCGCAGCGCTCCAGATGCACACACATCCTGTCCCTGAGGATCCTCTCCATTAGCTTACCTATAACTGAAGTCAAGCTCACCGGCCTATAGTTCCCTGGGTTATCCCTTTGACCCTTTTTAAACAACGGTACTACATTTGCAGTCCTCCAGTCCTCTGGGACCTCACCTGTGTCCAAAGAAGAGACAAAGATTTGCGTCAGAGGCCCAGCAAGGTCATCCCTCACCTCGCTTAGCAGCCTGGAATAAATACCATCAGGCCCCGGAGCTTTATAAGTCTTTATGCTACCTAAAAGCCCCAACACTTCTTCCCTCGTAATGATTATTTCCTTTGACGGGTCCTCAAAATCCTCAAAGCCGGCATCAGATATCAGGCCCCTCTCCCGCGTGAATACTGATGCAAAGTATTCATTCAGGATCTCCCCCATCCCCTCAGGCTCTAAGCATAGATCCCCTCCTCTGTCCCTGAGAGGTCCAATCTTCCCTCTAACCATCCTTTTGCTCCTTACACAGGAGTAAAATGCCTTCGGATTTTCCTTAATCCTACCTGCCAAAGCCATTTCGTGGCCCCTTTTTGCCTTTCTGACACCCCTTTTAAGATCCCGTCTACACTCTCTATATTTTTCCAGCGCTGCCTCTGTCCCCAATTGCCTGGATCTAACGTACGCCTCCCGCTTCTTCCTGACCAAGTCCTCAACATCCCTAGTAACCCACGGTTCTCTAATCCTACCCTTCCCATCCTTTCTCCTTACCAGCACGTGTCTATCCTGCAAAAATTTTAGTTTTCTCTTGAAAGATTCCCACATTAGATCTCCTCTAAGTCTACGTCTTTCTAAGGAAAACAGCACCAATTTGCCTAACCTCTCCTCATAACTCAGACCTTCCATACCAGGCAGCATCCTGGTAAACCTCCTCTGCACTCTCTCCAGAGTCTCCATGTCCTTCCAGTAGTAGGGCAACCAGAACTGGACGCAGTATTCCAAATGAGGTCTAACCAACGTTTTATACAACTGCAACATTAAAGGCCAGCTCTTGTACTCTATACCCCTTCCTATAAAGGCTAGTACCACAGAATCTTTCACATCCACAGCAGGCTGCTGGGGCCTCGGTTTGACATCTTGTTCAAAAGCCAGCACCGCCATCAATGTAGCAGAACTCCAGCATCACCCTTCATTTGTATGTTCAAATCCTGGAGTGGGAACCTTGTAGCTCAGAGGCGAGAGTGCGAATGATCGTAGCATGGGAGAAATTAAGGCAACTCATGCATAAAAGGAGCAGGAATGAAAGGAAGACTGATTTGTGAGGAAAAGAGTATGTAAAAAAGAAATGAGAACATGAGAATGCCAAAGCGATGAATGATTTCAATAATTTACTAATGACTATATATGTATATATGAGTGAATGTATGAGTTAGGTGCATGATTGAAATGTAGAAATAATAAAAGCAATTTTCTTGCAGACAAGAAAAAAAGTGTAATGATAGCCTAAAATTACCCCATTACAGTAACTGCCATACTGGGCTCAAAGTTGTTCTGTTCCAGGAGTGAGCAATTTAAAATAGCCAATAAAAGTTTTGCACTGGAAATAATGTACAATAGAGGTCTATGACTCTGTAATAGAAACCAGATGGTTAACTGCATCCATGAACATATGGCTTTAGTATACTAAAACACATTTTTACTTTGAGTAAAGGAGCCAGGGGCAACTAATCCAATAATAAAGTGCGCCACACGGTACTTAGTGCATTTCTGTGCCTCCGGAATAATCATTAGGTTATTAGGGGAGTTCCTGTGGCTCTTTTCACCCCACTGTAGCCTGTTAAATATTGCCATAGGCTATGGTTTGGGATCATTCCCATAGCGGACACAGAATCTATGTTTTTTTTACTGAGTGAGGGCAGGTAGCTAACAGTAAAGGGTCACTAAAAAAGATGATGCTATATTAAAATCAACTAAGACCAAAACACTCACCTCCAAATTGCTTCTTCCAGTTACAAGGCACTTTGCACTTCACAATCTTGGTCTCCTCCTTCTCCTTACAGGTTCCCTCACGAAGTCCAGTCCCACAATCACCAGAGGCCGGCTCACATGTTCCCCACTGCCATTCTTTGCAGGCTGAGCTAGATTTCTTCCCTTTCTCTGTAAGAGAATATGATACTGTCAGAGGGAAAAGGTGGTGAATGGAAGGGAAAGAGTTCAAAGCCCAGTCCTTAGGATTGGCTCAAGTTTACAAATAGTCGGACTCGGTAACTTTCTTCTGCAGTTTGAGTATATGACTCGTATGGAGCACAGAAACCAGATATGAAGCCAGGCCATTCAGCCCATTTTGGGCTATCCATATAGATACGAACCAAGGCCACTCTGCCCATTTTGCATCATCTATACAGATACATAGCCAGGCCATTCAGTCTGTTTTGTATCATCAATATGGATATAAAACCAGGCCACTTGGCCTATTTTGGACCATCAATACAGATTTGAAGCAAGGCCATTAAGCCCATTTTGGGCCATCACAGAGATGCAGAGGAAGGCCATCCAGCATACATTGAGTCCAGTCATCTTGAAGGAACATGCAAATCCACTACGACACAGTCTGCATCACCCTAGCTGGAAGTGTGCTCCATATGCTGAAGCTTGCTTTCAGAATTAGCCTCTGGAGAATATACAATTCTATTTCACAAAAAGCATTCCATAAAAGCCTGAAGCCTTTCTGATGCCATTTGGTTTTAAAAAGACCTCACAATTAAAGTCACATTTATTCAGAAGTCCCTTCTCTTTTTCTGCTATTCTTTTGGCCAGTTTAATAATCACTTCTGTCCACTGCATCTCACACATCTCTTGCAGGGTCTGCAATAATGCAAAGCTCCAAATGGCCAACAACAAACTCATAGTCACATTAACTCTTAACCAAGATATAAAAGAAAATAATTCAAGAAACTAGGGGTGGGTGACATTGTTCATTTGAGTTGAACAAAATCGGTGATTTGAATAGCCATTAGTTGAATTTGTTGAAGAGATGAGTAGAACATGATGGTAGTATTATAGAAATTCTTGAATTTCCAGAAAGTCTCTGATTAAGTGCCACACTGAAGACTATTAACAAACACAAGACTTTCTTTTTAATAGACTGATACATTTAGGATGAAACTCACTTCAGGTTTGCTGATGCCATAAGGGTAATGCAGATGAAATTGATTTTATGACGGTGGTACAGTGGCACAGTGATTAGCACTGCTGCCTCACTGCGCCAGGGATCTGGGTTCGAATGCTGGCTTGGGTCTCTATCTGTGTGGAGTTTGCATCTTCTCCCCATGTGTCTGCAAGGGTTTCCTCCGGGTACTCCAGTTTACTCCCACAGTCCAAAGGTGTGTTATTTAGGTGGTTTGCTGATGGTAAATTGTCCCTTAGTGTCAAGGGGGCTAGCTAGGTTAAATACATGGTGTTATGGGGATACGGCCTGGGCGGGATTGTGGCCAGTGCAGACTCGATGGGCTGAATGGCCTCCTTCTGCACTTTAGGATTCTATGACATGAGGTAATGTCAGTCATTGCGAGTCAACATCATATTTTACATTTCTCCTGATTTTGATTTCTGTTAAAGTTGGCCTGTCCATGACCTTAGAGGGTTAAGGGAGTTGTAACTCATTGGCCACTCAGGAGGAAAGGATGTGGTCTATTCCATCTGCGTGCCTGTTCACCTGGCAGTAAGGATATTCCGGTAGCAAGCAATCAAGAACTAAATCAAAGAAAAGGTTTAATAAAAGAAACTTCATTACACCATTGCCACGCCCTTAACCATTAGTGCTCCCATCTGATCTTACCTGTGTGCATTGCCAATTTAACTATAATATCATACTCCTTATCAGTGCAAACTGAGTTCAGTCTCTGAGGAAGGCAGCCAAATAACAGACAGGAGTCCACTGCTGTCATTTGTCAAGTGCCATGGAAACGCTTTCTTTGTCGCAGGCATCAAACAGAGCAGGTAGCAGCTCTGGTCAGTGACTGATAGTTACCATCACACCAGCTGTCAGTGAACATCCAGATTTAGAGCCATTTATAATGGAAACAGCAAGATGCAACCAATAAGGAGAAAAGTGACAGCACAGTGGTATTGTCACTGAACTAATAATCCTAAAATCAGGGGGTAATGCTCTGGGAGTCAAACCCTAACATACAGAGAATGAAATCTGAATTCAATAAAAATATGGAATAAAACTATTGTCGATCGTCATTAAAAAAAACTTATGGTTCATTAATGCCCTGTTAGGGAAGATAACGTGTCACTCTCTTACACGATCTGGCCCACATGTGACTCTAGATCCACAGCAATGTGGTTGATTCTGAAATGATCAGTAATGGGGACGGGCAATAAATGCTGGCCCAGCCTGCCGTGTCAATGATTAAAAAAAGAGGTGACCACTTCTCAGCAACATGCAATAAGCATTACCTCAGATCACTATGCAAGTGGTATCAGGGTCCCACCTCAGAGCGCCATGCAAGTTGCATCGGGCTTCCAAGTTGGTAGTTCCAGTGATGTAACCTGCTTTTGGTCCTGATTCGAGGTCGAGCTGCCATTAATCTTTTGCTTCACATGAGCAGCCAGTATCTAGCCATCAGGAAAAGCTCAGGATTAAGAGAAAGAGGGTCACATTTAGGCCTCGAGTGGAATCTCAGGCTTTAGATCCAAACCTGACTTTTCACTGCCGATCAGGGGTTGATTAAAACAGTCCTTGTTGAGCTGAGATAACAAAAGCCTGGACTTTAGCAGCAATGATTGGGGATAGTGTCTGACAATACTACAACAAGATGGGAGAACAATTTTGGAATGAAACACTGCCCAAGAAGCAGATCAAGGATCCATATTTCCAGGTTTAACCAAAATATTTCCTCACATCAACACTGGAGCCCAAATTCGGAACATACACAGCACACCACACTAATCTGAATTGCATCTCACTCACCTTTCTTGTTCTTGCCAGCTTCAGAGCACCCTGTCATCAGGACAACAAACAGCACGAGTACCAGCAAGAAAAGGACACGCAGCTGCATTCTGGGAAGAAAAGAAATGATACAGCGTCATAGCTTTATTGATTCATAGGATATGGTGTCAGTCATGTCAATTTAGTGCGATGACAGAGGACATGTTCATTGTATTAGGGGCACAACTGAGTGGAAATGTTTGCCTTTCCCTGAACAATCTTGCAGAGCTTTCTGAAGTGTATGGGCAATGAGGGGAACAGAAAAATTAGGAGTGAGAGCAGGCAACTAAATCCTTTGAGCCCACTTTGACATTTAACATGATTATGGCTGATCTTATTCTGGTTTTAACTCCACTTTCCTGCCTGTTTGCCCCTGGTCCTTTCCATCAGAAATCTATCTACCTCATCTGAGCCTGTTGATTAATTCTATCCCCACTGTACTCTGGGGCAGACAGTTCCACAGATTCCGAGAGAAGTGGTTTCTCCTCTTACTCTGTTCAACAATTACATCTACATCTACTTAACAAGTACCTTATCAATCCCCTTTAGCATTTTCTATGCCTCAAATTCCCCCTCATTCTTCTGAACTCCAGCAAGTACAAGCCCAAGTTATTCTACTACTCCTCACTATACAGCCCTTTCATCCCTGGAATCAATCTGGTGAACCTCCTCTGAACTGCCTCCAGGCAAGGAGAGCAAAACTGGACACAACACTCAGGTGTGGCTTTACCAACATCCTGTGCAAAAGTGGTGGTAAAATGGTAATGTCACTGGACCAGCAATCCAGAGGCCTACATTAATCCTCATGTGTTCAAATTCCACCATGGCACCTGATGCAATTTAAATTCAATTGATAAATCTGGAATCAAAAGTGAGTCGCCAGTAATGATAACCATGAAACGTCTGTTGTTAAAAGTTCATGTAGTTCATCAGTGACTTTTAGAGAAGGAAGTCTTTACCTGGTTTAGCCTGCATGAAACTTTAGACTCACAACAATATGGCTGCCTCTGAAATGGCCTGGCAAAGCATTCAGCTGGATCAAACTGTTACCAAGGCTAAAAAGGAATGAGACTGGATGGACCACCCGTCATTAACCTAGGCACTGGATAGAACAATGTCAAAACCAATCCTGTTGGCCCTGTAAAGTCCCCGTTATGGATTTGGGTTTGTGACAAAATTGGATGCACTGTTCCACAGGATAGCAAGCTTGACATAGTCACACTCACCTCAGACAATGTCACAGACATCGCCATTACTATGTCTTATCGCACTGACAGGATAGACCCAATGGAGGCAGAAGCACAGTGCTCAACAGTGCCACAGGGCTCAGTACTAGGACCCCTTCTATTTGTGGTGTATATAAATGACTTGGAAGAGGGGGTAGGTGGTGTGATCAGCAAATTTTCTGATGACACTAAGATGATTGGATTGGCAGGTACTGAGGAGCAGTGCCTGGCAATACAACATGACATAGATAGGCTGGTAGATTGGGCAGATAGATGGCAAATGGAATTTAATCCGGATAAATGCGAGGTGATGCATTTTGGCCGGAATAATGTAGAGGGGAGTTATAGGATAAAAGGTAAAACTATCCGGAGTATAGAGATGCAGAGAGACCTGGGGGTGCAAGTTCACAGGTCTCTGAAGGTGTCAGTACAGGTGGAGAATGTGGTAAAAAAGCATATGGTATGTTAGCCTTCATAGGAAGGGGTATAGAATACAAGAGTAGGAGTCTGATGTTACAAGTGTATAGAACGTTTGTTAGGCCTCATCTGGAGTACTGCATCCAGTTCTGGTCTCCGTACTACAGGAAGGATGTAGAGGCCCTGGAGAGAGTGCAGAGGAGATTTACCAGGATGCTGCCTGGTATGGAAGGGCTGTCTTACGAGGAAAGATTGAAAACACTGGGGTTGTTTTCCCTTGAAAGACGTCGGCTGAGAGGGGATCTCTTAGAGGTATATAAGATTATGAGGGGTATAGATAGAGTAAATGGTGGTAAGCTTTTTCCACCATTAGAAATGAATAGAACGAGAGGTCACAGGCTCAGGGTGAGGGGGGCTATGTATAAGACGAATATTAGAGGCCAGTTTTTCACACAAAGGGTAATGGGGGTGTGGAATGCACTGCCGAGTAAGGTGGTGGAAGCAGGCACGCTAGAGTTGTTTAAGGGTCTCTTGGACAGCCACATGAGCGGTCTGCAGATAGAGGGATATAGCAGGACTGTTTGAATATCGGGAGGACCAAATAGTAGTAGACTATCTTTTAGTTTCATCTCGGGAATGTCTTAGTTTTTTTAGCATGTTTAATTAAGTCTTATTTGTTTCTGCAGGCAATTCGGTCCACCTTGTTGACCAACAAGGGGCATGCATGCGGCATGTCGTGCGAGAGCTGCTCTTGGAGGTTGCTTCAGGAGTTGCCTAGTGCTTCACGTCGTCAGTGTATGCTTAAACTGGACCATCTGATGGGCAACATGACAGCTCAGAGACTATCGCTGTTGCTGTGCTGACACATGGATTTGGGCCTGTGTCTGCGGGAGTTTGCGCGTTCTCCCCGTGGTTGCATGGGTTTCCTCCGGGTGCTCCGGTTTCCTCCCACATCCCAAAAATGTGCTCTTAGGCTGATTGGGTAACAAATTGTTCCTATATTGGTCCCTATATGGGAATCTTTAACAATAGGCATAGCCTAAAGTCAAGGATATGTCATTAAGACGTTAGGACGGCGGCGTGGGCTCGTTGGGCCGAAGGGCCTGTTTCCCATGCTGTGTTGCTCTTTGTTCTTTGTAGTTAGAACAGAGTTGCTGTAGGAGTCCTCAACATTGATTGTGAACTTCATGAAGTCTCAGGGCACCCGGTCAAACATGATTACTACGTACCATTCCCCCCTCAGCTGATGAGTCAATACTCCTCCACACTGAATACCACTTGGAAAAATTGGTATCAAGGGCATAGAATATATTCTGGATGGGGACTTCAATGTCCATCACCAATCATGGCTTGGTTGCACCACAGCAGACCAAGCTGGTTGATCCTAAAGGACATAGCTGCCAGACTGGGACTGTAGCAGGAAGCCAGGAACCAACAAGAGGGAAAAACATTTTTGACCCCATCCTCACAACCTACTTAGCACAGATGTATCTTGTCTATGACAGTATTAGTAAAAGTGACCACCACACAGTCTTTGTGGAAACAAAGTTCTGCCTTCTCACTGACGATACCCTCTATCATGCTGTGTGGCACTATCACTAAATGGTAGTGTTGAATGGAATAAACTTTGAGCAGATCATGCAACGAAGCACTATGGGCCACCAACAGCACCAGGCATATCTAAAAATGTGTCAATCTGGTGAAGCAACAACACAGGACTCTCTGCACGCCGAGCAGTATTAGGAAGAGCTAAGCAATTCTACAACCAACGGATCAGATCTAAGTCCTGCCACATCCAGTCATGAACGGTGGTGGACTCACTGGAGGGGGAAGCTCCACAAAGATCCAAATTCTCAATGATGGAGGAGCCCAGCACATCAACGCAAAAGATAAGGCTGAAGCATTAAAAACAATCTTCAACCAGAAGGCTAGATGATCCATGTCAGTCTCCCAGCATCACAGGTGCCATTCTTCAGCAATTTTGATTCACTCCATGTGACATGAAGAAATGGCTGAAGGCACTGGATACTGCAAAGACTATAGGCCCAGGCAGTATTCCAGCAACAATACTTGTATTCCAGAACTTGCTGCATTCCTAGCTAAGCTAAGCTGCCCCCAGTGGCATCTACCCGTCAATGTGGAACATTGTCTATGTCCTGTGCACAAGAAACAGGACAAATCCAATTACCGCCCCATCACTCTCCATCATCAACAACACTATCAAGTGACACTTACTCAGCAACAACCTGCTCATCTGTAAACCTGCCGGAACTGGTGAAGAGCCATCCAGGCTCAAAACATTGGCTCTATTCTGTTTCCAAAGATGCTGTCAGGCCTGCAATTTTCCAGCATTTTCTGTTTTCCTTTCAGATTCCAGCATCCGCAGTAAATTGCTTTTCTCTTTTTCTCCATGTGGCTGAGTCCCCCAATACTCTGGACAAAGTTTTCCAAAGTCTGCGTCCTACCTTTTCAGAGCCGGATATCAGCACCACATTTCACTCGAGCCAGTTAAATATCAACAACTCCCTGATGAGAATCGTTTCATTGGGAGAAAACCAGTCTACATTTAAGACTAGAGATTTGCTGAGAATCATTGCATTTGAACCTTCTGCGAGACTGACTGGACTTTTTTAAAAAAAATATTTAACTAACAAAAGCCCAGAGGGGTCTCTTGGTTTAAATGGTCAGTAAGTTCCGTAAGAAACTAAGAAAAGCTTATTAGATTTCAAGAGCAGTTTACGCTGAGCAACAGCTTTACTTTTGCACCACAAGTGGTCAGAATTTACAATGGACTTTCATTGGTGGCCATTACAATGCCACCCAGAAAGCAGGGATCACAACAGAGCTTGCCAACTTTCCAGCTCGTAAAGAATTCTTCTTTCAGACCAGATCAAATGAACAGCAAGTCTCCTGACTTTGTGCAGAGGGATATATTCCACTGATCCAAAGTAGTCATTATGCTGAATGACAGGTGATAAATTCAGCTACCCCCGATACGCAAGTGGGGTCTCTCTCCACACACAAGCCTGAATGTATAATTGCCAGTAAATGACACAGAGTACTGAGGTCGCCAATAAACTACCAACAATTGCCGTCTGTACCACTTCACACAATGACTGCACTGATTGTCCCCGAAACACCTGGAAGTGGATAAACGACAGCTCAGACGCTGGAAACGGATCCTTTCAAAATTAGCCCATCTGCATCTTTGTCAGCAAAGCTGACACTAATCGTTCTTGCGGACATGAAGGATATTTAATCAGCAGTCGCAGCCGATAGGCTTTATGAAGAATGTAGCTGAACTGCCAGGTCTCCCCTCAGCGTGTCAATGCTGAACAAGTCCCTGTTGTTCAGAAGGAATCCAGAACAAGACCAGTTTGGCAGCAGTCAACTCCTGGTTCCTCCTCTTCAAAAAGGAGCCGATTCAACACATCACATTAGGTAAAGTTTTATAGCTTATTTATTAGTGTGCCAAGTAGGCTTACGTTAACACTGCAGTGAAGTTACTGTGAAAATCCCCTAGTCACCACACTCCAGTGCCTGTGGGAGATTTGAGGGAGAATTTAGCACGGCCAATGTACCTAACCAGCACGTCCTTCAGACAGAGGGAGGAAACCAGAGCCCTTGGAGGAAACCCACACAGACACGGAGAGAACGTGCAGACTCTGTACAGTGACCCAAGCCGGGAATTGAATCTGAGACCCAGGCACTATGAGGCAGCAGTGCTAACCACTCTGCCACTTTTCCACCCACTACAACTTGCATCACTCCTTTTGCCTGTTGATATGTATCAATGATTTCGACCAGAAGTCCCAACAGAGCAACAGGCAGTGTTTTGGGGAGGGAGTATGAAGACGATTCCCCTCCCTCACTCATATTAATGAAGAAGGGAAGGCTGACAAGTTGCCTTGTTCAAATAATGAGAAGCAAATAATAGAAAAAGGGGCCAGAAAGGTAGCTCTCACTTAAAAATTCATGATCCTTTCTCCAATCCTTCTCGTTCCTTTCTTCTTCCTTCCCTCCAGGCAATCACCATCCTGACTTGGAAATACATTGCCATTTCTTTGCAGTTGCTGGGTCAAAACCCTGAAATTCCCTCCTTAACAGCATTGTGGGTCAACCCACAGTACTTGGACTGCAACGATTCAAGAAGACAGCTCACCACGACCTTCTCACGGGCAACCAGCGATGGAGAATAAATGCTGGCCAGCCAACAATGCCCATGTCCCAAGAATGAATAAAAAAACTGGAAACCAGGCACTTATGGACTTGATGGCATTTGGTTTTCAAAGTACAGGACTCACAACCTTGGCATCATTCTTGCTAATAGTCAAACCTTTTAAGTCATGCAGTTTACCATTTTGGCACAGTAAGTGCCCAATTTTAACCTAATGTACCACAATGGAAACAAAGGATATTTAGTTCAGTCACCCGTCTCACATGTCACTCAATTTTCACACTCCCATTCCATTCAAAGTGTTTCCAAGGTGAACCTGTCCCATTGTCACTGGGATAAATCAGTTCAAATCAGAACAGTGCCAATGGGCTGTGCACTGAGCACTGATTTTCCTCTTCATTTTCAGGCACAGCAACAACTCTGACCCCAGGCCATGCAAACAAAGATGTATCATGCAGAGGATGGAAGACTGATGCCAGGAGAAGCCTAAGGAGAATCAGCCTGACGGTTCTGCCAAAAGAAATGGATGCAGGATAGAGGGAGGTTCAAAATATCCCGCAGCGAGGATAGTAAAAAATGTGTTTGTCACATATATTCTTGGAAATATCATCATCATTGGCAAAGCAGTCATTTATTGTCCATCTCTTGAAGGTGGTGGTGGGTCATTTTCTTTGGACACTGCAGTTCAGGTGGTGAAACTATTCACCCAGTAATATTAGATAGGGCATTCCAGGTTGCAGATATTGAGGGCAAACAGGCTTTGTTGACTTGCTGCATTTTGTAGATTGGGAACACTATAGTTCTGATCTGCTGATGGCAGTGGGAGTTCATGTTTAAACTGCAGGATGATGATGATGATCACTGCAATTATAAGGTTGCACAAGGTGCGCAATAGCAAACTCGCAACCAATGTTAGGCATGCCAGTTTGGGGAAATCAAGACTAAAGATCATCAACTTCAAACGTTAACTGGCTTCTCTCTCCACAGATAATGCTAGACCTGCTAAATGCCATCAAATCATAGAATCCCTACAATGCAGAAAATGGCCATTCAGTCCTTCGGGTCTACACTGACTCTCCATCCAGGTTCTCCTCTATGTCTACCAAACAATATCCTTGACTGAACTGATTCCAAACCTTTTGCATTAATACTGTGACCAGCACAAGAGACAAGAGAACCTTTTCGTCATCCCAGTCAGTACTTATTCCATGACTTCTACCATATAGATGGACAAGGGTAGCAGATATATAGAAATACTAGCACTTTTCAGTTCCCTTCCAAGTCCTGACTTGGAAATATATCGCAGTTCCTTCGCAGTCATGGGATCAAAATCCTGGGACTCCCTTCCTGTGGATACACCGACACTGCATGGACTGCAACAGTTCAACAAGGCAGTTCACTATCCCTCTCTCAAAGGCAATTAAAGATAGGTGATTAATGCCTGCAACACTCACAGCCCATGAACAAATATTTATCCCTTGTATCACCTAAATGGATATGATTGCTATCACATGATTGTTTGTGAGATCTTGCTGTGTACAAACTGGCTGCTACATTTCCTACATGATGACAGTGAGTTTACCTCTGAACTATTTCACTGATTGTCAGGTTCACAGAACCTTGGGGCAGCACAATGGCACAGTGATTTGCATTGCTGCTTCACAGCGCCAGGAACTCAGTTTGTTCCCAGCTTGGGTCACTGTCTGTGTGGAAGTCTGCATGTTCTTGCCATGTCTATGTGGGTTTTCTCTGGGTGCTCTGTTTCCTCCCACAGCCCAAAAGACGTGCTGGTCAGGTGGATTAGTCATACTAAATTTTCCTTCAGTGTACCAGAACAGGCACCGGAGTGTGGCAACTAGGGATTTTCATAGTAACTTTGTTACTGCATTAATGTAAGCTGATTTGTAATACTAATAAATAAAACTTTGAAACATTTCAGGATGTACTTAGGTCATTTTGTTTTTGTTCATTGTCTTCCTTGCCATCACCCTACCCTACTCCACTCAAATGGGTAATAATGAATCATTGGTTAAAAACATGAAATAGGTTTACAATGGCATGATAATCAGTATATACCCAACAGAGTGAGCCAACAGATCCAGGACCAAACCCCCGAGGCAGCAAAACCATCTCCAATGCATCTAAACTCTGATTATCTACACAACATACAGTCCAGACTGTACAACCAAATTCTTTGGTGTCTCCTCCTCCATTTTTCTCTCTCTCCCCCGCCCCCACCAAGCCACTTTGTTAAATTCTGAAAGTTTCCTTTCTTAAAACAAGCCTTGTAGCAAAACGCTCAACAGCTGTGACCTCTGAACTCTCTCCCCTTGGCTTTTTCCCACATGTCGGACATGATGGCAGTTTGCGCTCATTAAGGCTGGAAATAAAAGGCAATAGAGAATTTGAAACGCTTGAATTGCAGGGCAGGAAGGTAGTATCCATCACTAATGGGGCTGCCTGTGGCAACTAGGTTACGTCCACCCTCCTTCCTCATACCCGTAACCACCCCCCCTACTGCTTCCAGTGTCAACTGTTATCATTTAACCGATACTGTTCACTGCAGGTCCTTAACACTTAGGACTGGAATGTAATGCTGAGTACAAAAGGCTCATCATGAAAGGCATTTAGCAAGGCCAACCTTACCGCACACTGATCCTATTCTCCATGTAGCAACTGGACATTAACTCTTGAAGTGCTAACTGTACACGTTATATCCACCCCAGATGCGCAAAATATCAGATTTTACATGAAACGTACAACTACTTGAGCGTCATATAGACTATGCATGAATTTAATCCCCTCCCCTGCAGATTCTTAACACACATCACACAGTGACAGCTTGTATTCTGCCACCATCTTACGCTGCATTCCAAAGAAAGACCAAACATACATTTATACTGCAGCATTTTTCACGACATTACAACAACTTAAGTGCTTTTGACGTGCAGTCACTGTTGTAATGTGGGGAACGTGACAGACAATTTTGCCCAGCAAGCTCCCACACACAAAAAAAGACAATGAAATAATGACCAGCTCATGTGCCTTGCTGACGTTGCTTGAGGGATTAACATTGGCCAAGGCATCAGTTGTACTCTGTACAGAATGGGATCTTTCACCTCCACTTGAGGGGACAGTCGGAGCCTTGAGTTTGAAAGGAGGCAACTACAACAATGCAGTACTTCTCTCTGAACTGGCAAATCTGCTGGAAATAAATTTGGAATCTTGTTAAAGCTGTAAGATTCTTGCCGGTTCCACTGTTAGTTGGCTGAGACCGCCAACTTTCTTAGGAGTGGTCATTTCTTAAAAATTGCACTTCTTTCAATGCTTTCAGTGAAGGTTAATGCAGCACCAGGGGCATATTTCAGATACAAGGGAAGATGCACGTGATTGCAGATTGTTCAAAAAATGCATTCTTAGGATAAGTGTGTCACTGGTAAGGTCAGCATTTATCATCCATCCTAAGTTGCCCTTTAGATAAATGGCACCTTCACACAGTTCATGTGGTGAAACCATCTCCTCAGAGCTGCAAAGCGCACAGTTCCAGGAGTTTGGTTGAGCCAAAATGAAGTTCTTTTAGTTTATTTATTAATGTTACAAGTAGGCTTACATTAACATGCAGTGAAGTTACTGTGGAGATCCCCTGGTTGCCACACTCTGGAGCCTGTTCAGGTACACTGAGGGAGGATTTGGCATGGCCAGTGCATCTAATCAGTACGTCTTTTCCTCCTGTGGGAGGAAACTGGAGCACCCAAGAGGAAACCAACGCAGACATGGTGAGAACGTGGAGACTCCGCACAGAAGGTGACCTAAGCCAGGAATCGAACCCAGGTCCTTGGTACAGTTGCAAACCACTGTACCACTGTGCCACCTAAAAGACATGGAAAATGCCTGTGTACTTCAATACTCCTATATTTGTATAATCATTCTTGTTTACCCAGTTTAGGGAAAAACAACACGTTTATTTACAAGTAAAAGCTTTACACCGACTTGCAGCTCCCACGAAGATTCTCGAACAGAAACTACTGCTTCCCAAGCTGATTCCCCTAACCCCACCATTCCCTGATTGACACTCAGTCATGAGACCTTTACACTGCAGACTGATCATTAAAGGGACAAGCACCACAACTTGTGAGGAAAATTTCACCATCAGAAGTAGTCAGTTAGTGAACTGGATCAGTGTTTTTCTGCCATATGTATAAGCTATCTTTATTTCCTGAGTCCACCAATGGACTGCTATACTGAAAGGCCCAAAAGAATGGCTTGTATGTGACATATTTTGTTGTTACTCTTTGGGCTTTTTGAGAAATATAACTTGTAAGAGTTGTTCACCAATATAAAGAATGCAATGGAGCCTGGCAATGTTGGCTTTCCGAGACCCATAAAGCCTACGTGAAGTTTGGAGCCTAAACAGAGCCCCAAGTTTCTTTTGAAAACAATGCAGGATGACTCAAAGAGTCACAATGTCCCGAGAACAGGCTGCCCATCACTCAGTTAGCTGTAAGGATAGTATTTCCAAGTCTAAGGGAAGAGTTTTGTTTTTTAATTATTCATGGGACATGGGCATCGCTGACTGCCGTCATTTACTGCCCATCCCGAGTTGCCCTTGAGAAGGTGGTGGTGAGCTGCAATCCATGTTCTGTGGGTTGACACACAATGCCATTAGGGTGGCAATTCCAGGATTTTGACCCAGCAACTGAAGAAATGGCAACATATTTCCAAGTCAGGATGGTGAGTGGCTTGGAGGGGAACTTGCAAGTGGTGCTGTACCCACTTATCTGCTGCCCTTATCCTTCTAGATAGAAATGGTCATGGGTTTGGAAGGTGCTGTCTAAGGATCTTTGGTGAATTGTTGCAATGCATCTTGTAGATAGTACACACTGCTGCTATTGAGTGTTGGTGGTGGAGGGATTGAATGTTTGTAGATGTGGTGCCAATGAAGCAGGCTGCTTTGTTCTGGATGGTGTCAAGCTTGAGTGTTGTTGGAGCTGCATCCATCCAGGTAAGTGGGGAGTATACCATCACACTCCTGACTTGTGCCTTTCGAATAGGCTTTGGGGAGTCAGGTGGTGAGTTACTTGCCGCAATATTCCTAGCCTCTGACTTGCTTTTGTAGCCATTGTGTTTATGTGGTGAGTCCAGTCGAGTTCCTGGTCAATGGTAACCCCAAGGATGTTGATAGTGGAAGATTCAGCGATGGTAACATCATTAAATGTTAAGGGGCGATGGTTGGACTGTCTCTTTTTGGTGATGGTCATTGCCTGGCATTTGTATGATGCAAATGTTGTTTGCCACCTGTCAGCCAAGTCTGGATATTGCCCAGCTCTTGTTGCGTTTGAACACAGACTCCTTCAGTATCCGAGTTGTTGCAAGTGGTTCTGAACATTGTGCAATTATGGGCAAACATCCCCACTTCTGATCTTATGATGGAGGGATGGTCATTGATGAAGCAGCTGAAGATTGTTGGGTCTAGGACACTACCCTGAGAGACTCCTGCAGTGATGTCCTGGAACTGGGATGACTGACCCTCGACAACCATCTTCCTATGAACCAGGTGTGATTCCAACCAGTGGAGAGTTTGCCCCCAATACCGATTGGTTCCAGTTTTGCTAAGGACTCCTTGATGCAACACTTAGTCAAATGCCGCCTTCATGGTGAGGGCCGTCACTCTTGAGCTCCATTTGAACTCATTTTGAACCTCTCTGTCCAATTGGAGGAGACAAACATTGAAAGAGTCAGGGGGCAATTTTCAGTGCATACTTCAGGTGTTTAGGATTCTCTGCAATGCCCAGCTTTGGGTTTTAAATTGCTGGTTCAGCTGGTGTTTCAACACAAATTGCCACCTTGGTAAAGTAAGAAGTCTCACAACACCAGGTAAAAGTCCATTCATCTGATGAAGGAGTGGCATTCTGAAAGCTTGTAATTCCAAATAAACCTGTTGGACTTTAACCTAGTGTTGTGAGACTTCTTATTATGCCCACCCCAGTCCAACACTGGCATTTCCACACCTTGGTAAAGGAATTGAAGCTTGCACCAGAGGCCTGTTGAATAGCTGAGCTTCTAACAATCATTATAGAGGCAGCACAACATCCTGATGGCTAGTACGTTTCCTAATGCCCTCTCGACTGGCTGTCTGGAAGTAAACATGGTGTTGATGTCAATTTCCAGCCTTATTTAAAGGGATACTCATCATTTTATGTTCATCTGCAGCTGTGATCTCAAAGACATCAGAAGACGAGGAGACATTTTGTCAAGACTTCGCCAAAACTCAAACAACATTTATTCCAAAAATACCTGGGATTTCACCTAAAAAGATACGCTACTCAATTGGATGACTTGTAGGAGTCACCAGCAGAAAGGATGTATGACTGGGGACATCAGCATCTTGCTAGGTGGGCCCTGTGATCCGGATGAAGAATGGGAGATGAATATAGGGACAGACCAACACCAGTTGAGCCAAGAGGTGATGCCCTTGCCTCATGTTGGTACATGGCAACCTTCCTTTACCATGATCTCCAGTGTCCCTAACCTGTGCGGCCTCTCCTTTGGACCCTGGGCATCCAGCAACATTTTGGGCGCGATCTTCTGGCTGTGCTGATTCCAAGGTTGGCAAATTCTGCCTGAGATCAATGGATCTTTGCATGGCCCTGTCCTGCCCACTACGATTCCCGTGATGGGCAGGTCAGGAAAATGTCACCCGTTGTGTGTCAGCCAGCACGTTGGAAGTACCGCTCCTATTTTTTATGTTTCCATAGAATGGGATGATGCAGATGAAAGAATATGGGGAGGAAAGATGGGATCAGGCTATTGAGTTGGATGATCAGCCATGATCAGAATGAATAGTGGAATAGGCTCAAAAGAGCTGGTTGACCTCTTCTTGTTCCTACTTTTTATGTTCCACAAAAAAAATAGCCTAATGAGTGTTGAACTTGCAGGTTAATGCACCTCCAAGTAAGTTCAAATGAAGGTAATCAGCAATTATTACTATAATTATGTACTAAATTCACACATTCAAACAGGTGTATCTTATTAGCATTGCACACATTTAGCGATTGTTTTCACCTCTTGGCCCAAAAAAGCCCCTTTTGTTCCGACCGAGCCTTTCCTTCCGTGGTAAGAATCAAAAATAAATAGAAATCTGATCTTTTTGCTGAAGCTCAGTGGCAGAGATCAAATGGCGCAGATGGAAAACATGTTCAGTGGCTGATCACGCTGCAAGTTATCTTCCAAATTCAATAATCAACAGCATGCTGTGTGACCGGGTGTCACAGCTGGATTGGAGTTCCGACACATCCATATCCGAGACCCTCAAGATGTTTCAGAGTAGGGAGGCAATATTCTCACCACCATATGCAGCTAGCTGCCTGAGGCTGAGTAACAGCTGGGACAGATGCTTTCAAGGAGCAAGGCTGCAGCTTCAAATGAAAGGCAGGCTGTCTTTTTTTTAAATTCTTGGTGCGCAAAATATGGAACAACTTTAAACACATGATTATCTTTAAATATAGGGTTTGGGTGTCTTTCTTGCAAAGCAATTAACAGCTCATAAATCAGTTCAGCACACCTGTAGTTTTGAAGTGGTTTGGTTCATATATTGGCTTGGCGTGTTCGAATAGGATAATATAGCCAACTTCTTCAATCTGATCTGCTATTCAATTAAATCAGGGTTGACTGAGGCTCAGTTTCATTCACTGCCTTGGTACAATATCCCATGATGATGTTGCCTGATAACTATTCATCAAATAAAAGCAAAATACCTCAGATGCTGAAGACCTGAAATGAAATCAGAAAGTGCCAGAAACACTCAGCAGATCTGGCAGCATCTGTAGAGAAAGAAACAGAGCAATATTTTTCATTTACATTAAATGTTTCAAGTTTGAGATGACTCTTGTCGAAAGACTCTGTTTCTCTCATCAGAGACGCTGCCAGACCTGCTGAGTTTTTCCTTGATCAATCTCAGTTGCTTTTTCTCCAGCTCCAGCAGCCTTTTGGGTTCCAGCATTCCAGATTTCCATTACCCTTTGTTTGAAGATGTGTGACATTATGGGCAGGATTTTCTGGCCGTGTGCGCCCCAAAACTGGAAAATCTTGTCCAAGGTCAACGGAAGTTTGCACAGTCCACCCCTTCCTCCTACCCAACCTGCTACGATTACCGTGATGGACAGGATCGGAAAATTGCCCCCTTTGTCTTTGTTTGGTCACTGGATGTGGGCGTCACTGGTTAGGCCAGCATTTATAGCCCATCCTTAATTGCCCTTGGGCAGGTAAGTTGAGCTGTCTTCTTGAATTGCTGCAGTCACTGTGGCGTAGGTACACCCACTGTGCTGTTAGGAGAGCATTCCTGGGTTTTGACCCAGTGGCAATAAAGGAATGGTGATATATTTCCAAATCAGGATGCTGTGTGTCTTGGAGGGGAAGTGCAGGCAATGGTGTTCCCATGCTGCCCTTGGCCTTGTGCGAAGTAGGGGATATGGGTTTGGAAGGAGCTGCCATAGCAGCATTGGCAAGTTCTTGTGTTCTACTTTCCCTGAAAAATCCTTTGTCTGCTACCTTTCATAAGAACATAAGAAATAGGAGCAGGGAGTAGGCCATCCAGCCCCTCGAGCCTGCCCCGCCATTCAATAAGATCATGGTTGATCTGTAGTGGTTCAGTACCACTTTCTCCCCATAACCCTTAATTCCCTTGTCAATCAAAAACCTATCCATTCTTGACTTGAACATATTCAGCGAGGAAGCCTCCACCACCTCATCAGGCAGAGAATTCCAAAGATTCACCACCCTTTGCATGAAGAAACTCCTCCGCAACTCTGATTTGAACCCCCCCCTCCCCAGTCTTGAGGCTGTGCCCTCGAGTCCTACTATCTTTGCTAAGCGGGAAGAGTTTCTCAACCTCTACCCTATCCATCCCCTTCATTATCTTATACGCCTCTATAAGATCCCCTCTCAACCTTCTAAACTCCAAAGGGTACAAATCTAGCCTATTCAGTCTCTCCTCATATTCCAACGCCCTCAGCTCCGGTATCAGCCTAGTAAACCCCTTCCAAGGCCAATATATTCTTCCTCGAATGCAGCGACCAAAACTGCACACAGTACTCCAGTTGCAGCCTCACCAGCACCCTATACAGCTGCAACAGAACCTCCCTACTTTTATATTCTATCCCCTTTGCTACAAAGACCAACATTGCATTCGCCTTCTTAATCACCTGCTGCACCTGCATACTTGTTTTTGAGATTCGTGCACAAGGACCCCCAGGTCCCTCTGCACTGTCGCATGCTGCAGCTTTTTACCATTTAAATAGTAATCCTTCCTACCATTATTCCTACCAAAGTGGATAACCTCACACTTGCTAACATTATACTCCATCTGCCAGGTCCTCGCCCACTCACTCAACATACCCAGATCCCTCTGCAGGCTTTCCACACCCTTCATGCAATTTGCTTTTCCACTCATCTTTGTGTCATCAGCAAATTTCATCACCTTGCACTCAGCCCCTTCCTCCAGATCATCTATGTAAATGGTAAATAGTTGAGGCTCCAGCACCGAACCCTGGGGCACTCCACTAGTCACCAGCTGCCAATCAGAATAGCACTCATTAATACCTACTCTCTGCTTCCTATTAGACAACCAATCCTCTATCCAGTCTGACATCCTACCCCCAACGCCCTGCACCCTAATCTTCTGCAGCAATCTTCTGTGAGGCACCTTATCAAACGCTTTTTGGAAATCCAAAAACACCACATCCATCTGTTCCCCTCTATCTACCGCACTAGTCACTTCCTCATAGAACTCCAATAAATTCGTCAAGCGCGACTTCGCCTTAACGAATCCGTGCTGCGTCTGCCTGATCAAACCGTTCGTATCCAGCTGCCTTGTTATTTCTGCTTTGATGACAGATTCAAGCATTTTTCCTATACAGACATTAAACTAACCGGCCTATAATTCCTTGCCTTCTGTTTGCCACCTTTTTTAAACAGCGGCGTAACATTAGCCATTTTCCAATCTTGCGGCACTTTCCCAGAGTCCAACGAATTCTGAAAGATAATTACCAGGGTATCCGCTATCACCTCTGCCATTTCCTTGAGGACCCTGGGATGCATTCCATCCGGTCCCGGGGATTTATCTGCCCTCAGCCCCATTAACCTATAAAGCACCACCTCTCTAGTGACTGTAATCTCATCAAGGACCTCAGCTCTTATCACCTTTCTATCCTTAATTTCGGGCAAGCTATTTACATCCTCCTCCATAAAGACCGACACAAAAACTTATTCAAGATCTCCGCCATATCCCTATCATCCACCATTAAACCACTCTTCTCATCCTTTCAGTCAACTGGGATCAAAATTGAGAGAGATGCAAAGTGGACACGTGCTATTAATGATTCAAACAATGTCATCATGTCAAGATGGATCCAAACTATTGATTCTGTTTTATTCATTAGGCCAGCATTTATCAACCTTCCTAATTCTTCTTTAGAAATTGTTGGTGTGCTGCCTTTTTGAATATCACACAAGGAGGTCATCATTTCCGAGGGTAGTTAAGAGTCAACCACATTGTTGTGTGACAAGAGTCACATGTAGGACATACTGAGGACAGCTTATTTCCTTCCCTAAAGGACAGCTGGGTTTGTATAACAATTCAATAGTTACACAATTGCCATTACTAAGACGAGCTTCTAATTCTGGATTGCTTTCACTGACTGAATTTAAATTTCCCAATTGCAATGGTGGGATTTAAGCTCACAGATCAAAGAGAGATCTGGCTTCCAAGTCCAGTGACGTTATTACTGGTTTACCGCATCAATTATGTCGGCAGAGCTGCAAATCAATTTAAACTACAAGGGCTTTATTTCACAAGCATATTTGAATTAGAGGCCTCTCAAAGGGCAATGGACATTACAATTATAGACCTGATTACTTGTGATTGCAAACCAAACCATCAGATATCCCCATGATTGCTGCACAAGTTTAGTAATTTATATTAGAAATGATTAATATTTGAATTGACTGATCATCGAGTAAGTTTAGTTTCATCTTCAAGAATGTTCATTTCAATAATCAAAAAACATTGACATATACGTTTTCTTCACTCAGAGGGTAGTAAAGATGTGGAATACCCTGCCTGCAGCAGTTGTGGACTCATCAACTTTAAGGGTGTTCAAATAGTCAGTGGATAGGCATATAGATAACATTGGAATAGTTTAGGGCTAGAGGGTCATTAAATTGGTTTCGATAGTCAGAACAACATCGAGGGGCGAAGGGCCTGTACTGAGCTGTAATGTTCTATGTTGTATATAAATGCAGATCAACACAACTACAACAATTTGCATTTATACAGTTCTTTAATGTAATAAGAATTATTCCTACCTAAACACTTCACAGGAACGTTATAAAATAAATTTTGTCCCAGAGTAACATAGGGGGATAATAACATCGTCAAAAACTTGGTCAAAGTTTCAAAGGAGGAATGAGAGGCATAAGTGCGCAGAAATTACAGGAGGGAATTCCAGTTCTTGTGGTGTAGGCACAGCCACCGCTGGTGTATTTTTCAGTGTGTTGCACAGTCAGTTTTACTTGAAGCTGGGGTACTTAGTCACTGCCTTTGTTCCCTTTGACATGGTTTGCTTGGCCAGGTCCCTAGGCAGCAGCAGGCGCACGACAGTCTGGATCTCCCGGGAGCCGATGGTGCTGTGCTTTTTGTAATGGGCCAGGCAGGAAGCCTCGTCCACCATGCACTCGTGTGAATGATTAAAATCAGGGATGTTCAAGAAGTCAGAAGTGTAGATATTGCAGAGGGCTGTCAGGTCAAAGGAGATTACAGAGTTAAAGGTAAGGTACTTGTAAACAAGGATGAGCATTTTAAAAGCAACACCTTGCTTGACTAGGAGACAATCAGAGAGCACAATGTTGATGAGTGAACAGGATTTTGTGCGAGTTTTGGATGACGTCAGTTTTACAGAGGGGAGAATGCAGTTAAGCTTTAGAGTTGTGGAGTCTAGTGGCAACAAAGGTATGGATGAGGACTTCTGTAGAAGATGAACTGAATTAGATAATGTTTGAGAGATGGAAATAGAGACTCTCACTGATGGCATGAATATGTGGTTGGCAGCTCACTCTGGGTCAAAGATGACCTTCCAAAGTTGCACCTCAAGACAATTTCCAGGGAGAAGAATGGAGGCAGTGGCAAGAGAATGGAGTTTGTCACGGAGACAGAAGTCAAGAGCTTCAGGCTTCCCAATATTTAATTGGAAAGCCAGTACTTGATGTTGAATAAACAATCTGACAATTTAGAAACATTGAAGTCTTGTGTATCTAAATCCATAAGAGGCTACAGTCAAAAATTACTGAAAATGATTACCAAGGTTTTAAACTCCAGGATGACAATACCTCTGTTAAAACTGATATCCACCACCACTCATCCATTCCCTGAAGTAAGACAAGTCTTCACAGCTTGGTGAATATCCAAATGCTATGTCTTGTGAGCTTTCTCACAAGAGGATAAACATATGGGGCTGAATTTTCCAGCCCTTTCTGCCAGTGGGATTTCCCGATCCTGCCAAATGCAGAGGGTTCCTTGGCAACTGGGCAGACAAGTCACACAAAACGTCATAAACGATCAGCAAGACTGGAATATCCCATTGGCAGTCATTGGCGATCCCGCTCCACCACTGGAAAACACATGGCAGGGGAACTGGAAAATCTCATACATTGTTGATGTTTTCTACATTTTCTTAACTTCAAGAATGTTAAATGTGCATGTTTGTATGAAAATGCCTTCCAACCAAGAACCAGTTTACAAAATGGCATCTATATTTTGCACAATGTCATTTCGCATAGCAAATCTTGTATTTTACAAGAATTGTTAAGAGAAGTTTCTGTATTTCATTGAACCGGTTCCATTTAATGTTAATTTGTCATTGCTGAATGAGAGGTTATCAGTTTGTAATCACTGTATACTAGAGATCTTAATCCATCTTTCAAACCAGAGCATTGACCAGACCATCTCTGGGCTACAATACAACATTGAATTCCTATCCCATCCCCATTCTGCTCTGTGAGGAGATCATTCCTGCAAAGCTGTAGCTCTGCTCAGTGTCCTACAGCACTTGGAATGGTAATATTGAATCGGAAGTATTGCTTTCAGCTTTTCTTCTTCTTCTTCATTTTTAAATAACCCAGCAATGGAAACAAGGGCAAGTTGGATGTGAACAAAATGTTTGATACACGATTAGTTCTGAATAGACGATGTCTCAGTTTAAAGCCTAGGGATGGTATTCTCTGATCTAATTTGTTCCCATCCCATTGGCAATGAGAATGGAAAATCTGGCACTCAACCAAAACTTAATTCATTGCAGCAGGACCGGAGAATCCCAGCCGCGGATGAGAGAGGAGATTTTTGGCGTTGATGTCCAACGTGAGAAGCAAAGATATTAGTTGCATGAGGACACTCCAGAGAAACCTCAACTGGAGACAGCCAACCTGCCAGAGATCCTGAATTGTTATACAATAAAGGTCAAAGGTTTAAAAAAATCTTATTTATCTGCAATGTCACGGCTTCACTTATTAGGTGGCATCTCCAGAACCTATCAAATGAGGCTATATTGCCATAGTGCATGGGTGGTATTAGAATGAATGTGCAAGGATAGGACTTCTGTAAAGAGTCAGCAACTGGAAGAAAAAGATAAAATATTAGTGAAATTAGCCACTGCCATCAGTGAGGAGGTGAAGTCAAAACATTGTCTGCTTGGGGAAGGTGAGAAAGCCTACAAAGCCTTAGCATCAATCAATGGCCTGTGTGCATGTGAGCCGTGTGTGTGCATGTGTGCGCACACGTGTGTGTGTGTGTGCGCGCGCGCACCTCAGTATTTGCAGAACACAGCACACCAATGGACACTAAACATTCCTACTTAGCTCATCGCTGGTAGATGAAGGCAGCCAAGGCAACAATGCAGCCACCTTCATCGATTGTTAACAAGTATACAACTGAGAAGAACTGGAGTTAAAAATTCAGTTACGCTCCAGATTAAAGGGGTGGGTAATATAATCATTTTATCTAAAGCAAATTGATTTTTAAAAAGTGAAAGGTTTGAAACATGATTAGATTCAAAAGGCACAGTTTTGGCACTGCACCTAAATCTTGTTATGACATTAGCCTGGAAGTGTTAGGTTGCAGTACACCTCATTCAGATGCTGACAACAACACTTCATCTAATTAACACATCCTACCACGATGACGGAACAGAGGAGTAATTTGAGAGGACTATAGGGCCAGGAAAATTATTTCAAATGGATTCAGGTTACAAAACAGCAATCTGCAACAATTGCCATTTAGTTCAGTAGGTAACTCCTCATACACCTTGGCACAGTTTGGCAGCACTGCTGAGTCAGAAGGTTGTAAATTCAAAGTCATGCCAAGAGATTTGACAACCTAGTGCAGTACGGAGGGAGAGTGGCACTGTCCAAAGTGCCGTCTTTCAGATCAGACATGAAACCAAAACCCAGCTGCCCTCTAGTGAAATATGCCAGGATACAATTCAGAATTCTCTCCCTGGTCTTGACCAATGTTCATCCCTCAGCCAACATCACTAAAATGGATCATCTCCACACCATCTCTGTGAGACTTTGTTGTGTGCACCCTTCCCATTGTGATCCCTGCTTTACAACAGTCATGATGTGGAGATGCCAGCATTGGACTGGGGTAAACACAGTAAAGAAGTCTCACAACACCAGGTTAAAATCCAACAGCTTTATTTGGCAGCAAACGCCACTAGCTTTTGGAGCGCTGCTCCTTCTTCACATCAGTGTTTGTGAACAGAGCTCCTACTTACCTGACGAAGGAGCAGTGCTCCGAAAGCTGGTGATTTGTGCTACTAAATAAAGCTGTTGGACTTTAACCTAGTGTTGTAAGAATTCTTACTGTGTTTACAACAGTGATGATATTTCTGTTGCTCTTTATTTATTATATGATGCTTTAAGAAAATCTTGAGGCGGAGTATAATGCTGTTCCTCCCTTTCATTCTTGGCATCTGCCCATTGCCAGTCAGCCGTGTTTTAAAAATGAACTGATCCATTGAGATGTGGGCCAGAATTTTATGCAATGCCTTATTGACAACAGAAAGTGGGTAGGAAGGTGGGCATGTGTAAAATGATTCTATATGAGCAGACACTCCAAGTCCATTATTGGAAGTGAGCTGCATGAAAGCACTGCACACTTTGGGGAGGGGGCAACATTGGTATCAGTGCAGATATCTGTGAAAAAAAAGTAACCCAGAGAAAAACCAATCACAGATTCCTTCACTGGTAATTAGATTCTTAGCACAAATTTTTTGATACAGCTCTGGTTTGCTAACATGTGCCAAAATGTGTTCAAAGTCTAAACCATTAAACGAGCTGATTGCAAGAATACATAAAAAAAGCAAAACTCAAACCAAATCAAACTATGGTTTTAGAGGTCAAACTCTTTGGTCACTGAGAGGCCAGTGATAATGGTTGCTCTGTTCACTTAACCTTTTCCTCTCAGCCTATAAAATTTCTTCTTTGTGCATTGTGGACAATCCTCGTAAGGATTACAGTCGAGGCACTGGTGCATCAAAACAGTCCTGTCCCATTTCATTATGCAATGAACAATTTAAATTTACAAAGTGCAACAATGTAACTGGCAAGCCAATGTGAACATTCACGGCAATCTCTAGGCTGCAGGCTTTCAGGAAAAACAGACTGCAACAAATATTGTGCTGTCAACTATTGAGGTGACAAAAATGCCAGGGGTATAATTTAGGAAGCTTAAAAATATGAGCAATGCTTTGAACTTTCCAACTAAGTCGACCAATACCAACAACAGGCCTAAAGGGTCTCATGCTCTATATCTCTGAACATTTGATGCCAAACACCAAATGTGATGTTTGTATACAACACTCATTTCAAACTGTGGTCCCCATTAGGGACATTTAACTAACTTCTGGCAAAAGAGTTCACTACACTAGAACTAAATCCAAAATGACAATCTGTGCTTAAAATTGCTTCCCTTTCCCCACACCCATTTTTCTCATGTTTACAACTTGATTGGCCCCTTGCTTTTCCCTTTTCAGCAAATAGACCCTTACTCCAAATACAGGACCAGTAACCTGGTCAAATTTTATAGGCAGAGAGGAATCTGGCGTGCAACTATTGCACATTTGCAACAGCCCTCAATATCTCAGCAAAAATAATCCACATGGTGCTGTACAAGTTGAAAATCAAACTATCATTGTTCAGTTAAGGCACTGGATGATTATTTCAATAGAAACAATGTGCAGAAGCACATGGAAAAAGGCAGAAGAATTTGGATGGCATGGTGGCACAGTGGTTAGTACAGCTACCTTACAGCTTCAAGGACCTGGTTCAATTCCCTTCTTGGCTCACTGTGTGTGTGGAGTTTGCACATTCCCCCAGTGTCTGCATGGGTTTTCTCTATATGCTCTGGTTTCCTCCCACAGTCCAAAGATGTGCTGGTTTGTTGATTGGCCATTCTAAATTGCCCCTTAGCATCCTGAGTTGTGTAGGTTAGATGGATTAGTGGGGATAAAGTCTAGGTGGGATTGTTGTCAGTGTAGACTTGATAGGCCTAATGGCCTCCTTCTGCACTGCAGGGTTTTTATGAATTACATTAAGTCAGAATACTCAGTTGGAGAGCCGGTGCAGACACGATGGGCCAAATGGTCTCCTTCTGCACCTTACCAATTTTGTGATTCTGCAGAACTTCAAGTAACCTTTCTCAGAGGCTACTACACTACAGATATAACATGGCCAAATATGTATGTACCGACTACAACTCAGCCTTCAACACTATATTCCTACAAAAGCGATCTCCAAATTCCATGGCCTGGGGCTCAGCTCCTCTCTTTGCGACTGGATCCCAACTTCCTACCCACAGAACACAATCAGTAAGGATGGGCATCAATACCGCCTCCACGATTACCCTCAACATCAGTACCCTACAAAGCTGTGTCTTCAACCCGTTACTATACTCCTTACACACCCACGACTGTGTGACCAAATTCCCCTCCAACTCTATTTTCAAGTTTGCTGACGTCACCACTGTAGTGGGTTGGCTCTCAAACAATGAGAAGATGGAGCATAGAAAAGAGACAGAGAATGTGACGAACTGGTGCAACAACATTAATTTCGCCCTCAATGTCAACAAAACAAAGGAGATAGTCATCGACCTCAGGAAGCGTAGTAGAGGGCATGCTCCGTGTCTACATCAATGGGGACGAAGTAGTGATGGTCAAGAAGTTTTTACGTGTCTAGAACATCAACAACCTGTCCTAATGTTCGCATGCCGATACTATAATTAAGAAAACCCACAAGCATCTCTACTTTCTCAGAACACCAAGGACATTTGGCACGTCCACTCTGACTCTCACCAACTTTTACAGATTCACTATAGAAAGCATTCTTTCTGGTCGTATCACAACATAGTATGGCTCCTGCTCTGCCCAAGACCACAAGAAACTACCAAGGGTCGTGAACGAAGCTCTGTCCATCACTCAAACCACTCATTGACACTGTCTACACTTCCTGCTGCCTCAGAAAAGCAGCCAACATAATGAAGGACCCCCCCCCACACACACAGAGACCTTCCGTTGGGAAAAAGATGCAATAATCTGAAGTCACATACCAACTGACTTAAAAGCAGATTCTTTCCTGCTGCCATCATACTTTTGAATGAATATATCTCGCATTAAACTGATCTTTCTCAACATAATAGCTATGACCATAACACTACATTCTGCACTCTCTCCTTTTCTTCTGTATGAATGTTATGCTTTGTCTGCATAGCACGCAAGAAACAATACTTTTCACTCTATCCAATACATGTGATAATAATAAATCAAATCAACGTGGGCAAAACCTCAAAACCACCTCAAATACCTCAGAGACATCAAAATGGATTTGAAGCTTGTCACTTCAACAGTGTGAAGCAAAACATCAGCGCTAAGAATGAAAGAGAAAGCAGAATTTAAAACAAAACACTCCAGAGTAGAACCAGTTGGTAGATCAATGCTTTTCACGCAGCAACTCCAGGAGAAGAGTTTTCTTGTGAAGATCCCGCTTGGGATAAGGGGAAGGAAGAATGTCACAAATGTGAAAGCAAAGAGGAGAATGAAAGTAGCAGGTAGGGATGGCATTATCGGTATGTCCATTGGATATCATGATTATTACATTGGCTTCCTTATCTAACCACAAGAGAACTACTTTCCCACAGCACAGTAGTCACAAATGAATATTTCAGATCATGGAGCATAGTGCATATATCTCAAATAGAGTTGTTAATCATCTTCAACCAAGAAAAAGCTTGCAGCAGGCAACAATGTGAAAAATTGCTCTATGGGAAAATTAGCAGTGGGATTTACTTTTACTGATTAGCACTCTTCCTACACATTGGGGTGAATTGTTTTACTTTCAAAGGACTGAACAAATGCTGTAGTGGGTTGCTCATTCATTCTAGACACTTGCATGGTTTTGGTTTCCATTGACTTCAAGGGGATAAGTATAAAAGTAGGTGGTGGCGTGTTACAGTTCTCTCATGGAGTCTGGGTTACCGTGACAACCTGGATTTTTGCATGCATGGTGTAGATTAGAGCTATGGAAAGTGAGACTAGAGGTTTCAGAAGTCTTTCCATTAAATGGCTGACCAAGAATCACTCCCGGTCTTACTGCTTCGCATTGGGATAACTGGAAAGAATTGCAGATTGGTTGCATTTTGAACACAGCTTTCTCAGCCATGGGGTCCTGGGGTGGGACTTGAACCTGGGGTTTTAGTCAGGGACTGTTCGACAGTGCAGTCCTCCAGGAGCAAGGTGTACATCATTTGTAGGATTTGGTCATTGCTGACAAGACCAGCGTTATTATCCATCCCTCATGGAGATGATGGCAAGTCACCTCATTGAACCAAGGCTCTCTGTGATGAAATTAAGTAAAGAATTCCAGGATTTTAACCCAGCAACATTGAAGCAAGATAGTTCCAAGTCAGCCTGGTGTGCAACTTGGAACCACAGAATCCCTATAGTGCAGAAAAAGGCCATTTGACCCATCTCGTCTACATTATCTCCCTGAAAAAGCATCTTACCCAGGACTACAATCCCACCCTATCCCTTTATTCCCATGCATTCACCATGGCTGATCCACCTAACACTTGGGATACCAAGGGGCAACTTAGCATGGCCAATCAACCTAACCTACACATCTTTTGAGTACGGGAAGAAATTGGAGAGCCTGGAGGAAACTCATGCAAACACAGAGAGAATGTGCAAATTCCACCTCATCACCCGAGAATGAAATTGACCTCAGGTTCAATTGTGAAGCAGTAGTGCTAACCTCTGTGCCATCACGTAAAGGAACTTGGAAATATTAATGTTCTATTCTATTGGCTACCCTTAAACTTCTTGATGGTAGAAGTTGTTGGTCTGGGTGGTATGACCAAAGAAATCTCAGCCAGTTGTTGCAGTGCATTTTGCAGATGATATGCAGATGAAGCCATGTTACATCAATGATAGACCAAATTAATTTTTAATTTGGTGGAAAGCATACTGATCAAGTGGGTTGGTTTGTCCTTGATGGTGTTGAGTTTCTTTAGTATTGTTGGAGTTGCACTCAGCCAGATAAATGGAAAGTATTCCAATATACTCCTGACTTGCATTTTATCAATGATGGGCAGGCTTTAGGGAGTCAAGATGTGAATCCAACACCACAGAATTCCCAGCCTCTGACCTGCTTTTGTATGTTTTTGGTTGTTAACTTTCTGGTCAATGATAAACCCCCAAATGTTGATGGAAGCAATGGTAATGCTAATAAACATCAAGAGGAGGTGATTAGATTCCACATTGTTGAAGATGATCATTGCTTGATACTGAAGTTGTCACTCTCAACCCAAGTCTGAATGATGTCCAGGCTTTGCTGCGTATGGACATGGGCTGCTTTAGTATACCAAAAGTCACAAATAGTGAAGATTGTGCAATCATCGATGACCATCCTCACTTTTGACTTTATAAAGGAAGAAAGGTCATTGATGAAACAACTGAAGATGGTTGGGCCTAGGATATTAGTCTGAGAAAGTCCTGCATTAATGTCCTGGAGTCAAAATGATTGATCTCCAACCACCAAAACCATCTTGCTTTATGCCAAGTATGACTCCAGTTGAGACATTTTCCCCCTGAACGCACTGACTTCAATTTTACTTAAGCTCCTTTTTGCCACACATGAGGAAATGGCGCGATGATGTCATGGGCTCAAATTAAAAGTGAAAATTCACCTCACTGACTCATGTTAACCACAAACTCCCTGAGATCTCAGATACATCTCACTCTTCAGGGTAACCTGGATTCTAAGCAAACGTAGGCTGTACAACTGACTGCAAAGATGGGGGCAATAGAGGAGGAGGAAAGCAGAAAAAAACTCACTATCTTAAATTTTATTTACACCCACACATTCAATCCAAAACAGCCACAGTCAGACTCTGGGCCTGGAATCATATGTAGGCCAGACCAGGTAAGGACGGCAGATTTCCTTCCCTAAAGGGGCATAAGTGAACAAGAGGGATTTTTCTAACAATCAACAATGGTTTCATGATCACCATCACTGTGAGAAGATTTTCAATTCCAGATTATTTATTGAATTTAAATTCTCTGCTTTGGTGGGATTTAAGTTTATTTATTAGTATCACAAGTAGTAAAGCCGTACTTGGAATACAGTATTCAATTCTGGTCGCCATACTACCAGAAGGATGTAGAGACTTTGGAGAGGGTACAGAAAAGATTTACCAAGATGTTGCCTGGTATGGAGGGCATTAGCTATGAGGAGAGGTGGGAGAAATTTGGTTTGTTTTCACTGAAGTGAAGCAGCTTGAGGGTCAACCTGATAGAAGTCTATAAGATAATGAGAGGCATGGACAGAGTGGATAGTCAGAGTGAAAAAGTCAATTACTGTGGAGCATAAGTATAAGATGCGAAAGGCAAAGTTTAAAGGAGAGGTACGAGGCAGATTTTTTTCAGAGAGTAGTGGATGCCTGGAACTCATTGCCGGGGGAGGTAGTCGAAGTGGGTATGGTAGTGATTTTTAAGAGACGTCTTGACAAATAAATGAATAGAATGTGAACAGAAGGATATGGTCCCAAAAGGGAAGGGGGTTTTAAATAGTCAGGCAGAGTGGTCAGTGCAGGCTTGGAGGGTTGAAGAGCTTCTTCCTATATTGTAATTTTCTTTATTCTTTAGACTTGCATTAACACTACAATGAAGTTGCTGTGAAAATCCCCTAGATGCCACATTTCTTGTGGGTACATTGAGGGAGAATTTAGCATGGCCAATGCATATAACCAACACGTCCTTTGGACTGTGGGAGGAAACTCAGCACCTGGAGATAAGCCACACAGACACAGATTGAACATGCAGACTTTGCACAAACAGTACCCAAGCTGGGAATCGAACCCAGGCCCATGGTGCTGTGAGGCAGCAGCACTAGCCACTGTGCCACCGTGATGCCATTTTTTGAACCCTTATTGCTAGAACAAGACTGGATTACCAGACCTGTGATATATCACCATTACATCCCAGCCTCAAGACAACCATCTACAGGCAAGGAAGACCTAATTAGAGCCTTGAATCTGATCCAACCCTTTCAATAAATCACTGTTTCTACTATCCTCACCCCTGCCACGGGTTACACTGTTGTGAAGAGCGATGCCTTTGGCTGACCCTAGTTAGATTAACTCCGATATGTCAAAGAGGCAATAATATTCGAAGCATTTCAGGGAGCATTTTTATAAGATAACACCGAGATAGGGAAGAACTGAATAAAGTTTGGCAGAACAATTTCATCAGAAGAGCTTCAGAGGGGCCTGAAATTATCTTAAATCTATCCCCTTCAAATTCTATTGTCCATTAACTCGCATCATGGGATCGTTTAAAAGAAAACCTTGGAAGTGGTTCAGAAGTGCTTATTAAAAGCACATTTTGATGAGCTCCCCATTATTTTTTCTAAATTCCTGAGAATAAGTGTCCTTTCTATTCAATCACTCCTCATTGGACATTACTTTTATACCAGTTGCTGGGCTTTGAAAGAGTAACTGGATCTTGCTGTTTGCAATCAGCTCTGCTGAGCTTGTAGGTCCAGTATCACATACAGAGCCATTCATTCCAAAAATCACCTCGCTAACATTCCTGCAAATGCATAACTCATCCATTATCAGTACTTCGCAGACACACATTAAATCACTTCCAAGAATTTACTTTCAGAAGAACAAGGAGCAACCTAAACTTAAAAACTATACCTTCAGTTCACTTAATAGGAGAATTGAGAGAAAACAAAGCACCCTTCCATCACTCCGTCAGTTTTTACAGAGACATTACAATGCACTTACATCATCCCACATTGAGTCATATAGAACATAAGAACTAAGAGCAGGAGGAGGCAATTCAACCCCTCAAGCCTTCTTTTTTTTATTCATTTGTGGGATATGGGCATCACTGGCTGGTTCGCACTTATTGCCCTTGGAGGACAGTTGACAGTCAATCACATTGCTGTAGTTCTGGAGTCACATGTAGGCCAGACCAGGTAAGAACGGCAGATTTCTTTCTCTAAAGGATATTAGTGAACCATGGGGCTTTCTGACAATGGTTTCATGGTCATCAGTAGATTTCTAATTCCAGATATGTTTTACTGAATTCGAATTCCACCATCTGCTGTGGCGGGATTTGAATGCGGTCCCAGGAACATGAGCAGAGTTTCTGGATTAATAGTCTAATGAAAATACCACTTTTCTGGAGACCCAAATTCAAATTTGCCAAGGCAGATGGTGGGATTTGAATTCAATAGGAAAAGACAGCCTGCTTCGCCATTCAATACAATCATGGCTGATCTTGTCTCAGCCTCAATTTCACTTTCCTGCCCATTCTCCATATCCCTTCAGCCCATTACTAATCAAAAATCTGTCCATCTCACTCTTAAATTTAGTCAAAATCCCGTCATCCACTACACTCTGAGATACTGAATTGCATAGATTCATGACCCTTTGAGAGAAATAGTTTCTCCTCATCTCTGCCACCCCTTATCCTAAAACTATGACCCCTCATTCTAATTGCCCCACACAAGACAATATTCTCTCTATGACACAGTGGTTGGCACTGTTGCCTCATTGCACTAGGGACCTGGGTTCAATTCTCAGCTTGGGTCACTATCTGGGTGGAATCTGCACGTTCTCTCTGTGTCTGTGTGGGGTTCCTCCAGGTGATCCAGTTTCCTCCTAAGTCTGAAAGACATGTTGGTTAGGTAGACTGAGGGAGAATTTAGCATGGCCAATATACCCAAAAGATGCCGGAGTGTGGTGAATAGAGAATTTTCACAGTAACTTCATTGCAGTGTTAATGTAAACGTACTTGTGACTAAATAAATAAATTTTAACTTTACTTTATCCTGTCAATCCCTTTTAACATCTTATATACCTCCTTTAGATCTCCACTTATTCTTCTAAACTCTAGAAGAGAATAGGCCTAAATTCCTCTTCATAAGCCAAGCTCCTCATCTCTGGAATCAATCTAATGAACCTACTAAAAAGCAATGAATGCTCAAGAAGGATCAGGGAGATCTCCATTGGAGAGGAAGGGAATTGGAAAACAGAGATGTGTTGGTTTGAACAGTGTGGGGAAGTCTGCTAGATTTCATCAAGAAGGGAGAGGAATATTAAGAGCATGAATCGCACGTGAAAATAGCATTTCTGGAAAGGGTGTGGAGTTTGTTGAATGTGAAACAATGGCTGTCAAGTTAATTGCTTTCTTGATCAGGTGTAAATTCAAATGTCATCTCCTCTTCATTGTGAAAGATCAAGAGAGCTAAATT
This sequence comes from Sphyrna mokarran, assembly GCA_024679065.1. NCBI lineage: Eukaryota > Metazoa > Chordata > Chondrichthyes > Carcharhiniformes > Carcharhinidae > Sphyrna > Sphyrna mokarran. The sequence continues at coordinate 71,553,747 of JAGIQG010000008.1, read as the reverse complement.
AACCAGAATACGTCCTTTTTAACACAAACATTCAAGGCCTACTGGTGGCATATATCTGCTCGATCCCAGGCCTGGAAATATTACTGTCAATTTTGCCCTTTACCAAGGCAACTGGATTTCAGCATTCTGGCTACTTTGTTTAAAGAAATGTTAGTTGTACCCACAGTTTAATCTAAGCTCAGTTAATGATGTGTTCTCTCCCATGTCATGAGCTTGAAATGAATGTTCAATCTTCAGTGGTCAGGTTTCCACAGAGCAGGAAGAGGTCATTCAGCCCATCGAGTCTGCATCGGTTCTCCAACAGAACATTCCACTCAGGCCCTATCCTCATAGCGCCACATATTTACCCTACTAATTCCCCTAACCTACATAAATTTAGACACTACGGGGCAATCTAACATGGCCAATCCACCTAACCTATATGTCTTTGGAGTGTGGGAGGAAACTGGAAAGAATGTGCAAACTCCACACAGACTGTCACCCAAAGCTGGAATCAAATTAGGGTCCTCGGCACCGTGAGGCAGCAGCGCTAATAACTGTGCTACCATGGAGGTCAATTCTGTTAAGCTATTGTGACAAAAGGAGATGGCAGCCTAATGGTAGTGTGACTGGACTAGTAATCCTAAGGACCAGGATAAAGCTCTGGGGGCATGGGTTCAAATCTCACTACAGTGTCTACTGGAATTTGAATCCAGTTAACAAAGCTCTGGAATTGAAAGCTGGCATTGGGAATGGTGAAACTATTGTGAATCATCATTTCAAAAAAAAATTCCCAATTATCCTTGAGGGAAGAAACTCTGGCCGACATGTGACTCGAGGTTGATGCTTAACTGCCCTCCGAAATGTGTGACAAGTCACTCAGCTCAGGGGTAGTTAGGGATGCTGGCCTTGTCAGCGATGTCTACATCCCCGTGAAAGAACAAAGAGAAAGCCAGTTTTCTGGACCAGCCTAAATGGAGTTCAGCGTAAAGGCACAAATTCACATCAGCACTTAGAATTAACAAAGAGAGACAGACCCAATCAGTGTTCAAGGGTTTCTGCTGGGAAAGAAAATGTGAAAGCTCAGAGCTCAGTTTACTGAACCGTGCCCTGAAAGAGAATCAGTGTAAGAGTGGGGAGTAGAATATCTAATTACACAAGGGTTTAAGTACAGGTCAACCGAAGAGCAGAACGACAATTGTTTATGGCCTTGAAACAAATACTGAAAGGGACATTTGGCGGGGGAAGATAAGGACTTAATAACAAATGGCTGGCACGGTAGTCAAACTGAGTCGCATTTTGTGGTACCCAAATTAATTTACGTACGGCTGTGGTGGTATGTGAAAATGAAGGGGGCAGAAAGGGTACAAATCAAGTGTCTCCCATCATTTGATCCATCTGAACTGTTTTAATTATGCGCTAATGCGCATCCAGCTATCAGGTCCTCAGCCTTTTCACCTAGTCAAGTAAATCTTCCAAGCATTCAATGGAGTTAGCCACTGTAAACAATTGGCAAAACCCCAGCTGGCCAGATCCTCCCACTACACAAATCTTAACAGTCCTGTTTAAAATGAAGGACATGTCACGGTTTGAAATAATGTTAATGGGCAGTCAACTCTGAACTCGCATTCTTCCTTCTCCTACCACCCACCACCCCCTCTGCTCCCCACCTCCCCCAGGACCACATCATCTCTTTGTGCAAATTGGTGAGTTAGTTTGTTGTGCAAATTCCTGCACTGCTAGCTTGAAGCATCCACACAGCTCCATCAGAATCGAGTACCGGGATGCCTCTCTGTGAGGCCTTGGGTTATTTTTTTATAAAAGAAAGAGGGAGATTACTCTTTAAGTTACAGTTCACAGCAACAAACTTCAGAAAATAGCCTAGTGGCATGTAAATGTGTCAAACAGTTTTAAATGAAACAAAAAGAGAAGTTGTGTTCAAGGAAATAAGCTCTCATGAATGCCACCTTTTGGCTGTGTTCCTTCAAGGGCTGTGTATTTTTCTAAATCCCCGCTGACTTGTTTCCAGTAATGGTTTTAGTGTTTTCATTTACCAAGAACGGCCCTTTCTCCTCAAAACAAATGTGTTTGAATGGGAATAGAGTGCACTACTGAATATGCCTTGGAGAACATACCTTTATTTCTAAGCTTGGAAGAGAGATTGCTCACTAATTAAGGCACAGAAACTAATACAGTACAATTCTCAGATGCCAGTCTTGCTATCCTTGAAGAGAAAAAAGGTGATGAGATAGTTTCAGCATTAAATCTTACCAAGATCCAAGGAAACCTGTTGATGGGATCCATTTTTCACTTGTCCAAGGAAATGAGACTACAGAATTCAGCAAAGTTTCTGCTAAAGTCTCCTTTTAAAAGAGGATGCTTTGACTTGAGACTAAAGTGCCAACCATAATTTATACCCATTGTGAACATGCCTGAATACCAGAGGCATGTTTTGGCACAAAAGATACAACATCAATCCATATTCACTTCAAGTTTGATCTGCTCTGTCCTATTTCCTGGTGGCTTATAGTCAGCGGAGGGGAGGGGGGGCGTCGTGGAAGGGGGAACAGTAAGAAAGCCTTTTGTAGCCCAGCGGCTCTGCATTTTTGTTTACATTGAGTTGGGCTGTCATGGACATTAATTTATTGAACCCAAAACAGTGGCAGACCCCAGACTCAGTATCCAATCCGTTAATAAACTAGGGCTGACAAAAGGAACAATTCTTCACAAGTTGATTGGCTTTGGTGCTCCTTCTCACGGTGTGCGTGCTTTTTGCATCTTTCCCAGCTCAATGGGCTTTCATATACCACTACTTCTAGTCACCTTCCTGATCCCAAATCAACCAACAATCCAGCCTGAAGGTTCAGGTGAATAGGGTGGCATACCTCAACAGAATTTATCAAGCTGAATTGTATGTACACACACAACCTTACCAAAGATATTTATATCATGGGGAGAGATGCAGCTGATAGTATCTGGGTGCTGTTCTCCTCCATAATATTGTAATCAACTTCTTCATGTAAAGAATCTGTCGCTACTTCTGTGGTACAATTTGTGTTCAGTGCAGAATGAGATTTCTCTCAGCCTCTCTCTCTTCATTCTTTTAAATTTGTGACCTCCTTCCACAAGCCAGAAGTAGTAGTCTTTTTCAAACCACCTTATCAAAAGCCTTCATCACATCTCTGAGCTTTCTCTTTGAGTGAAAGTAATCCTGGGGGATAATTAAACATCCCCCTCAACTTTTCTTACATAAGAACATAGTCAAAATGACAGATAGTCAATCCCATCCAATTGGAATGCTTCGTGTACGCAATACATAACCCGCCTTCCAAACCAGAGGCCCGTAATCTCCTCAGAGATAAACAATGGAAAATAAATACAGAAAGAAGCTTAGTTAGCTGGTTTGTTTGATGTGCATCCAACAGAAGTGGAGATATTTTCCTCAGGCACAGATTACAAGATGCATTGGATTCATCAAATGATGTTGGCCATTACAAGCCAACACTCTACCATCCAAGTAATGGGGAACCGTTATGGGAACTGAGGTTTCAGCCCTACTCAAACATCAAGTGTTGCCCACTGCCTCACTGCAACGTTAATTGTTATCTTGTTGAAAGATGAAGACGTTTGAGTGTGTACAGTTTACCGACTACAGCCAAACTGGCTGTATTCCCAAGTGCTGTTGTCTCTTCACCTTCTCAGGAAATAAATTTATGGCATTTTTTTTTCCACTTGCGCTTCAAAATGAAGGAAAATGATGAGGGATTAGAGTTATCGACTGGGCCAGGCCTAACACTCTAAACCACTTCCTGTGTAATCAGATCAGCTGGATAGGAAAGTAGTGTGAATAATCGAGCCATATTACTGATGGTAGTGCCCTTTCATATGGATGAATTGTGTTCCCGCTGAGGAGATCTAGCTTTAATCTCTTTTAGCAGTGATGCGATAGCTGAATTTAAAGGAACACGCATTCATCTATTTGGTCTGCACAGCACTGCATGAACTTTTAATGAATATTCTGGGATAGATGGTAAAAGAACACTGATCTGTAGCAACTGTATTTGTTTTAAAAAGGCTTACCCAAGAAAAGCCTGGCCTTTCAGTAAAATTCACCAAAAGCTACGTTTTCTAACCAAGCAACGTGCAACTTAGAGAGCAGCAGGGAGCCATTTTAATCTCCACTTGCGTACATTTTCTACTGTGACTCAACGAACAGACCGAGCAGCTGTCCTTGTAGACAATCCCTGCCGAGTGGCTGCACTCAGGAGCTTGCTTGTTTACCTCCATGAAGCAAACGGTGGGTGGGTGGGAGGTGGAGGACATGAAGGAAAATGGGGGAATAAACAGGAGTAAGCTTTCACTAAAGTTTGCATTTATTTATTCGTGTCACAAGTAGGTTTACATTAACGCCACAACAAAATTACTGTGAAAATCCAATTTGGGTACACTGAGGGAGAATTTAGCATGGCCAATGCACCTAATCTTTCGGACTGTGGAGCACAGGGAGGAAACCCACGCAGAAATGGGAGAATATGCAAACTCTGCACAGACGGTGATCCAAGCCAGGAATTGAACCTGGGTCCCTGGCGCTCTAAGGCAGCAGTGCCAATCACTGTCTTACCCAATTTGCCAAGCAAATTCATCATTAACTGACGTGACAACAGCCTTAGCGAAGACATAAAGTTAACAAGTCAGTCACACAAAAACGTTCTTCACCTAGAATCTTTCAGATGAATGGGAGGGTGGATAGGGGTTGGAGGGGTGTGCAGGAAAAAGAGGACTGGCTAATACACAAGATGCTGCAACTCATGGAACACCATACACATTCAAATTAAAAAGGTTTGTCACAGCTTACACTGGAAGAAGCTTTTATTATTGACAGCGATTGTTACCACATCTGAAAGAAGTAATCAGATGTAGTTTGAGCTGAACTCAGAGGGCCATTGCTGACTTTCTGCTACCATTGACACACAGGAATAAAGTTTCGTATCAGGTACAATCGCAGAGGGAGACTGTAATCCAGAAGTAATCAATTCCAACGTTACAATGGCAAGTTTTAAAACTTACTTCAATATATCTGGCAAAACCCCTCACTAGTTGGCTAATATTAACCTGGGAAAGAAGCCTTCTGTCCCTAACTGGTATGACCTCAATGTGAACCCATTGTCCACAGTGGCTAACTCCTCATGAACTCAAGTAGGAAGAGTTGGACGTTAAATGCAACCTCATCAGTGCCGTCCACAACTCACGACTGAAGACAAAGAATGTCAAATTTTTATTCCTCTCACCAGAAACTATTCTCTGAGAGGCATTATGGGTATGGTGCTGCTGCAGTTATTTTACTGGACCAGATATCTAGAGGTCCAATCTACTGATCCAGTGAATGGAAGCTCACAAATGCAAATAAGAATTGGAATTCAATTTTCATTCAACCAGAAATGGAGAGCTGGCTGTAAGTAAAAGGACCAGAAAACCTTTGAACTATCATAAGCTTGTTTGCTAAAATTCTCTACAGTAGGATAGCAACTGGTCTTAGCTGGTCTGAATATATGAGTGTAGTCTGGTACCAATGTGGTTGAAACTTCCCTTTGAAGTGACCTACTGAGCCATTCAGTTGTTCTCAAACTGCTAACTCTGGGCAACTAAGGGTGGACAATCAATGCCTTTTGGACAAGTTGTTTCTCAGTCTTTTGGCTAAGAACAGCAGCAGATCAAGCCCAAGATGGGATGCAATTCCTTATCATGTCAGCTGAGATCTTATTTGTCTCTTTTATGGAGACCTTGGATTGGATTCAATTGTAATTTGAACTTTTTTTTTGGACCAAGCAAGGAACGGATATGGGTTTGCCTGGTCCATTCTGAACACTGGCTTTAAGAATTGAGTGATTCTTTTTTAAAACAAAAACACTGCTAGTCCTGGTAGTGGCATAAATTCCAAGGGTCACATTTAGACAAATAATTTTACTTACTTTAGAAATGTTGACACCTATTACATTTAGGTGTACAGCCAAGAGGCACCAACAGTACCTCGCAAAACAAGAATTTGGTGAATATGTGACAGGGATGCCAAGGGGATTTGCAAACCATTAGAAAATTGAATTGCAACTGATTGTGCAGATCTGATTCCGGTGAAAAGAGGAATTTTAAAAAAACGCGTTGGTCAGTAACCATTTCCCTTTCCACCACTTTGCTCTCTTTACTCACTGGGTTGTAAGTCAGAAGACCCATCTACATTTTCTCAGCATTAACGATCAGAATAACAGAGAACAACACAGTCTGAATAACCCCCTGTGCTGTTCCCTATGATTAATACCACCAACTATGCTCGCCTTCCAACATACTCTTATGCACTACTCTTCTGGAAGGAAATGAGCTGTGTGCACTCATCTGAGATTTGTACACCCTGCTCTTAGTAAGCGCCACTCACTCGTCATTCAAAAAAAATTACAATTGAAGCCCTTTACCTTTTTTGGGGAGGTAAGGGGCAGGATTAGCACAATATTGTCCACATTTCTTGAAAAGGATGCAGCCAACCATTTGGATGGGGCTTGTTCTTTAAGGATGTGGGCTTTTGAAGTTTGACTTGGGCTTTCTCCTTTTTAATGAAAATCTGGGGAGATTAGTTCTATGTCAGTATTTGCAGTTCACCTTTGTGCGTTCACATAAAGAATCCCACAAACTGAGTGCTGCACTGTAAGACACCACTGCGTGGCAATGGTTTACAAAATTCAAAACGGAAACGCAAAATTCTTTTCTAATGATTTTGTAAAAAATCATACAGGCCAAACACGACACAGAAAATGTTGCAATTGAAAGATTGGTAAATTCTCCAATCTTTGAAATAAAAGTTCCTTTTGAACCATTTTGTGAAGTAAAATCTGTATCAATCCAAGACAAGACTCGAATTTGAAATGAGACAAATAAGGTCATTTTAACAGGGTCAATCACATCACCATTCTCGTAAATCAGTAAATTGAATCAACCTCTTAAAATTGAGCCTCTGGCAAGATTCAACAAAGTAAGGAAGTCGGGTGATCACTACGCTGAGGAGAGCATTTGAAGTTAAGGAGGTATTTATGATTTTTGATTAAAAACTTCAATTAGTGAAGCAGTCATGTTTCAAATGTTATTTTTTTCAAGGATTAGCTCAAAAAGCTCAGCAAGTCTCCGCTGAATAGATCTTAAGAAGCTACCTACTCAGAGGTACAAAGCAAAGCACAGCTCAGCAGAGGCAGGCGGGTGGGCACACGGGTGGGTGGTGTCATTGATCTGCGTCATAGTTCAAACCGGGATCCCAGTAAATGGCAATCTATCTTAAATGTTCCTCTTCCATTATTTCCATGAAACAGAAAATTAGTGTACACCAATTTCAACCCTGAGCCTTTCTCAAACCTTTCAACTTGAAAATATAAATGACACATACAAAAAAAAAAGTTCCTTTTTGGGACGCTTTCTCAGCATTGATCCTTCAGTCAGTTATGAGTTTTGCATAAATATGCAGTTAGTTTAGAAAAGCTTTCAATATTCCATAATTCTACCACCATCCTCCCCAAGCCCTCCCTCCCGTAAACCCTGCACACAATTCGGCTCAGTAAGCCTCATGGAAATGCAAAAAGCTTTAGAGTTGCTTTGTCTTTAATATGCCCCCAACTCAGGCCCTTTTTATTTCTCAACTGCAGGCCTCGAGGGCTACAAAGAATAGATATTTCAACTTTGTCTCTCTCTCTCTGAGATACAATGTGACAGCGCCAAGCTGGAAAAGCTACTTTTAACCATAGGGCCACTGCCAGCACAGTTAATTTTGAGTGTCTGGAAACCAGCACCAGGGAAACCTTGATACAGATGAAAACCATTTCACGCTCAAAGGAGTTCTCTAATCTGGAAACTGTCAGGAGTATATTCAAGCACACAGTCAATTATATTACAATAGTCACTTTTAATTAACTTCAGAATCAACAGAACAAAATGACAGTCAACCCTTTCATATCTGCTGAATGTTCGATTTCAGAAGAGTTCGATTTCATACCACACCAGCCTTCAGAAATGGCATAAGATTTTAATGGGAAGACCACTGTTATTTTAATCTCTTTTTAAGACTGCTTCTTCCCTCCATGCGGATGGCAAATTTAAGAGGTCAAAATTAAAATCAGCACAAAAACAGTAACCATCCCTTGGGAGCATATTTCAAGTTAACGACTCAGGAAAAAATAAGCACCCAAACATGGTTAGATAAAAGTTGCAAAAGCAAGCATTCGCCGTTAAGTACCAGGGTAAGAGGCATTTCACACTACTCCGTATCCAGAAGGCAGTATGTCTGCAAAAACAATTAATTTTAAAAGATCAAACGTGCTGCCAAAGGCAGAAGTGCACCATATCAAACTGCAAACAGGATGGGATACGCAAAGAGACCGGGCAAAATCAGAACCAGCCAAGTAACTCCCCATTACAGCACAACTTCAACATTGTATGAGGTTTCATAGAATCCCTCTAGCATAGAAAGAGGACATTCGGCCCCTTGAGTCTATACTGACCACAATCCCATCTCAAACCTATTCCATTAACTCCACATCATACCATGCTAATCCCCCTCACACAAGGGTCAATTTAGCATGGCAATCAACCCAACTCACACATCTTTGGGCTATGGGAAGAAACTGGAGCACCTGGAGGAAATACACACAGGCACGGGGAGAAAGTGCAAACTCCACAGAGACAGTAACCCAAGGTCTGAATTGAACCTGGAGCCCTGGAGCTGTGAGGAAGCTGTACTAATCACTATACCATCGTGCCTCCCAGTATGAGGTTCACAGCCATATCATTATGAAAAGTGGGACCATGCGTGAAGGGTATCTGAGTGGAAGATTCCAGCCACCTGTCTCAAGTGCAATGGAAAGCTGTGCCAGGGTTTTCTGCTGAGGTTATAATGGGAAAATCCCTGAAGAAATTCCAGGGTGTTATTTTTTTGAAGTACGACAGAGAAATATAAATAAGTCTGCTGATAAGACAAGAAGGCATGCAATCCTCTCCAAACCGAACCCAAAACAAAATGACTGAATTATCCAGAATAATATTGATAAATTTCCCTTCTGTATGTGACTACACAAGGCAACAAGTGAGGTGTTCAGTGTTATTACATCCAGTGAGAGTTACTACTGCAAGTTTCATTTAGTGACCCCTGCTTCCAATTCCCTATCCAGTCAAGCATCATTCTGTTCTTAATCTGATATATTCCTAACCTAACAAGTAAAATGCTAAGAGAAAATTGAAAACTAACAACCCAATTTATTTTAATGCACCAATGATTTCCCCTTCCCACTCTCCCAGGTTGCTTGCAACAATATCTGGAAGATTCATTTTCAATTCCAGGGGACTCCAAAGATATCCTTGAAGATTGGAAACTCTCAGAGTACTTTGTGGAGGCAATAGCCCAGTTGTATTATCTCCAGATTATTAAGCCAGGAACTCGGTGAATGCCTTGGGGACCGGGTTCGAATCCCACCATGCAGATAGTGGAATTTGAATTCAATAAAAAAAATCTGGAAGTAAGAATTTACTGATGGCCATGAAACCATTGTCGATTGTCAAGAAAAACCTACCTGGTTAGGGAAGGAAATCTGGCATCCTTACCTGGTCTGGCCTACATGTGACTCCAGAGCTGCAACCATGTGGATGATTCTCAATTGCCCTAGCAAACCACTCAGATCAAGACCAACTAGGAATATGCAATAAATGCACATCCCATGACTGAATTTTAAAAAACTAGGAAAACTGGTACATTGGGATCGTGTTGATTTCAACTCCTCTGGATAGTCAACCCACCCATTGGTTCCCTCACACTGGGCATTCGTGCAGTGATAATTTAGACATCAAGAGAGAAGTCAGGTTCACAGCAATGCTACACCCACAAAGCAAGGCCTCAATAGTCATGCACGGAAAGGGGCAATTTCAGACCTAAACAGTCATTGCAAGTTGCAGCCTGCATTGGTAATCAGAACAATTTTAATAAAGCGTAATTCGTGGTTTCAACTCCAGATCCTGGTTAATCATTCACTGAACAAATCAAGTAAAATAAAACAGACCATACATTAAGCAAAGTGCACGGATTTCAAAAGCATCCTGCTGTCTCCCCAGGGAGACATTTAGTGGTGAATTGCCGAAAGTGATGTACTGAGCATCAAAAGCCAGACAACAGGGAATAATGGATAATTGGACTCAGCCAAGAGAAAAAAACCTGCAGTTCCTCTCGCTTGGTGTCATTAACTTGGCATAGGTCAATGTGACAGCTCGTGTCCAAACATCCATCTACAAAATTATATAACCATTCAACTGAGGTTCTCAGGCCAATGCTCCTCAATAAATGGCTGTTCACGCTCGATGGTATTTGGATTGAGATGATCTGACGGAAAGATTTGGTGTATTCCTAGTTGAAGAAAAACGTGACTGCTCTCTAGATCAACTCTTGAATTCCCTCAATGTGCACGCAAAGTAGGGCAGCATGGTGGCACAATAATTAGCACTGCTGCCTCACAGCACCAGGAACACGGATTCGATCCCCAGCTTGGGTCAATGTCTGTGTGGAGTCTGCACGTTTTCCCCAAGGGGTTTCCTCCGGGTGCTCAGGTTTCCTTCCATAGTCTAAAAGACGTGCTGGTTAGGTGCGTTGGCCATGATAAATTCTCCCTCAGCGTACCCAAACAGGCACCGGAGTGTGGCAACTTGGGGATCCTTACAGTAACTTCATTGGTAGTCAGTACCTGATGCAGCTGTGAAATCTCTCCAGCCAAGTTAGTGAGGTGTATTATTCCACTGACAATTTTTCCAAAAAAACTTCAATGAGGAGATTCAGCATTCTAAATATTATTACAATAAACTTATTAGAAATTAGCAGAACTAACAGTGCAAAAGGAACGTTGTGATTATCTGCCTCAGATCTACAAGAATACTATGATAGACCATTAGTAATAAATAAGGAAGTTAATGGGTAAGTCTGATTTCTAATATTTCTAATAAAGTGATGTGGCAAAGTGTGCTAGGTACACAATAGGTATAGTAAACTAAAACTACACTGGTGTGTCAAGTTTCCACACTCCTTCTTTGCTCAAATGAAGACATAGAACTGTATAAGGAAAAAGGGGGTTATCAGTTTCATTGGGCAGGATTTAATGCCATCCCATGTGGCGAGTTGGTGGGGGGGACATTTAATCAGGCAGGAGAATGGCAGATCAGAACCCTGCCATCGTCCTGTCTCTGCCCTGATTAAGTCTGTGCCAGGAAGGCCTATAAAAGGTAATTAATGCCCACTTAAGGGCCTCATTCCAGCAGCAGGCAGAAGATTCGCTGTACAGAAAGCTTGTATTCGCTAGCTGTGCGGTGCAAGTCCCTTGTTTTCATGTAGTCAGTGACTGATTGAGGGACGCAGCATTGAGAAGAGGGATCCCTTTGATAGCGACACCCTGTTGCCAATCCCTTCCCTATACCTCCCATTCCACGACTATATTACCACTATCACTCGCTTGTGCTTGGGTCTCTCCTCGATCCGAGGCCCTGAATGGTTGTCCGACAGACAGCAGTTTCCCTGGTAGTACTGCAGAGTACGGCAAGGAAAGAGAACAGCTGGCCTGCAATTGGCTGTGTCTTCCACCACAAATCCCAGACAAGATCAGGGTGCCACAGTGGCACAGTGGTTGGTACTGCTGCCTCACAGCACCAGGGATCCAGGTTCAATTCCAGCCTTGGGTCACTGTCTGTGTAGAATTTACACATTCTCCCCGCGTCTGCATGAGTTTTCTCGCATAGTCCAAAGATGTGCAAGTTAGGTTGATTGGTCATCTTAAGTTGGTCATCATGTCAAGGGATGTATGTGGGGTTATGGGAATAGTGCCTGGGAGGCATTGTGTTGGTGCAGACTTGATGGGCCAAATGGCCTCCTTCTACACTGTTAAGATTCTAATGTCAAGCTAAGTACCTGACTGACACTTAACAGGGTGGACTTTTCCTCAAAGGTAGCAATGCTGGACTCTCACTTCCTCTCTAACCAGGGAGTCCCCCCCCCCACCACCCCCAATCATCTCCATTAAATTCAAAACTAATTCTATTCCCTACCCTCTCCCTATAGCCCTGCACATTCCTCTGTTTCCAATACTTACCTCATCTTTCCTTTTGCCTCTATACCCAATGCAATTACATTCCAATTAACATTCTAGTGAAAACACCACTAGGTCACATTCGCTGGTGCTGCTGCAGTGGGGTACTGCCCTTAGTTTCTCTTCTATAACTGGGTTATCTAAACCCTCAGATTGCGCTCTGTGGCCTAACCAGGCACAAATGTATTCTTTCAACATATATTTTATGGTCTAAAATGTTATTGGTCTTTTAAGATTTTACAATGGGCATCCTTTCACAAAATTACGCATTTGGACCCATGGATCTCTATTCCTCCACTTGCTACAGCACCCTCCTTTTGATAAGAAAAACAATAGACTGTGCTTAGCTTTAGTTATATCCTATCCAACACAAGTCATGCGTCAACCATAGCTCGCTTGGCAGCCTTCTCGCTCGAGTCACAAGACTGCTGGTTTGAGTCTCACTCCAGGGACCACAGACATCAAGGCTAACATGCCAGTGCAGTACTGAGGGAATGCTGCACCTTCAGAGATGCCATTTTTTGGATGAAATGTTAAAGCAAGGCCCCATCTGCCCTCTCTGGTGGGTGTAAAAATCCCAAATGGTGCTATTTCAAAGATTAAGAGTGTTGTCCTTGGAGTCTTGGCCAATATTTATCTTTCAATCAACATCACAAAGACAGTTTAGAACAAAGAACAAAACAGCATGGGAAACAGGCCCTTCGGCCCAACGAGCCCGCGCCGCCACCTTGATATTCCCACCTCTACCCGTGATCCCTGTCTATGTTTATAGATCTATGGATTGAAACCAAATTTGAGACAATTTAGGGAGAATTTGTTCTGCCAATTAGCCTATGAGCACATTTTTGGGATGTGGGAGGAAACCGGAGCACCCGGAGAAAACCCACGCAAGCACGGGGAGAGTGCGCAAACTCCCACAGACACAGGCCCAAATCCATATATCTGCACAGCACAGCGATAGTCACTGAGCTGTTGTGTTGCCCATCAAATGGTATTTAATTGTTAGCTCCTTGTGGCATACTTGAGCTTGCTATGCCACAAATCAGTTACTGCATTTCCACTTAATTGACTGCAAAGCTCTTAGGGATGGCTTGAAATCATGAAATGTGAGCCTTTGTTTTGGTTGGAAGACCTATGCTATATTAGTTACTGAGGAGTGCCCAACTGTGCAGCAGCCACCTGGACAGGTACGAGCTACTGCAATTCACAAAAATGAAAGGAATGGGAAAAAAAGACTTAAATAAAAATTACAGTTACAGCTTGAGTGTAGTTTAAACCATCCCCCCCATCACAAGCTCTGAGTTTTGTTATGGCAGTGGCCCACATGTGCTCTCTGTCCTCTGCCACTTCACCCAAATGGTTGTGAATCACACAGAACTAACAGCCATCTATGCTTGTAAGATCCCATCCAAGGCCAATGAGAATGCCATTCAGCAAGCTTCACCCACCCCAATTCTAGTGTGGGTGAACAGTAAATTTCTGGCCCTAGAGTGGGCACTGCTGATGAATTCAGCCCACAATGCACACTGCAGGGCCAGTGCAAGAAAATTTGGCACCCTGTGTAAGTCTTCATCCTTGCATGCGTCACACCCGCCAATGCCACATGACCCGTGTGTTTCTCAGGGACCTTATATTAACAAACAGCACACGTATGAATAAACGCATGTGCCTACAGAAATGTGAGGCTCCTTTAGTAATAAAAAGTATTTTCAATTAAGGACCATTTTCTCCAAAATGATTCTATGAAGCATATCCACACAATAAAGAAAGTCACCGACCAGCAATGTAATGGACATGGTTCAAGAAATACTGATGAAAGAAGCTGTTAAACTTCGAAGCTAATTAAAGCACGATTCCAGATTCAGATTTTGAAGCTACTTTTATATGTGCTAGTGCTGCCAACACCCAACATACTTGTAAACTGATGTTATTAGCAGACTGTAAAAGCAATTTAAATATGCCTCGAGAGATAATTTCTTGGGTTTTACCTTAGTCTCACTCATAAACCAAATTTCCTAGCAATAATAACAGCGAGGAAGATACTACTTAAATATTAATGAGAGTAATAACTAAAGTCACTGACAATTTACTCAACTCAGTAACTGATTGTTCAAAACAATACTTCAAAATGAAGGCAGAAAGTGGGTGCTCCCAGCACTCAGTCCACCTGGAGAGTTGCTTCAACATTAACAAGAGGGCCCACTCTAAGAATAAGCAGCCACTGTGGCCACAGACTGCGACATTGCTGCATAACAAGGATAAGGTTCCTCGGGGGTTAAGAGCGGGGTGGTGAACTTCCCATTTCAGCCATTGTTTTGGGTGGTCTAGTAGCTGGTGAGGACAAATTGAAAGCCCCCTGAGACTAGCTAGGCGCAGTGATTGAAGAAATAGCAGGAGCGGGGAGATGGAGCTGCAGCTACCAATCATCAGGCTTGCAGTTATAGAACCCCACAATATCATCACTATTGGATCAGACAAGATGAGGAAAGAAATTCATCAACAAAGGACACATTATAGTCAGCTTACCTTCTCACCACCTCCCCATTTGGGGAGCTGACTTGTGACATGCAAGCATGCCTCATAGGCGTAACTCGCTCCAGGCCGGCTGAATTGGTGAAGAGTGGGACCTCCATCCCTCACTGCAGAAGAAATCCCACTAAGGGGTGAAGGTCCCACTCTCCATCTCAAAGATTTCAACAGTGGACATGATTGGGACTGTAACCAGGAGTCATATAATCCCTACAGTACAGGAGATCATTCGGCCCATCGAGTCTGTGCAGACCATAATCCCAGGATCCAGTCCCAAGAAGAAGGTCCAATGGGTCCAGGAAAGAAGTATGTCCAGAGAATTAGGCAGTGAGGGTTTGGCCAGCTTGGCCAGAGGGCAAGTGGATTGGTTAAAGACCATGACTTTGTTTGTCATACATCCACTGAGGCATTGCAGCTAACGACATTTATTGGGTAGAGGCACTAAGGTGATGCCATCTCTATGTCTCTTGTGAAGTCACTCTGTGTTTTAAGTGCTTCGGTGTAGTCAAAGAATCATCCTGAAGGCAGACGACATTTGGCCCAATTAGTCTGCACCAGCTCTCCAACACAGCTTCTTTCCCACGTTCAATGCTACCGTATTCCCTTAACCCCATGTATTTACCCCATTAATCCTCTTAACATACAGACCTTGGGACATTAAGAGGCAATTAAGCAGAGGCAATCCAGCTAACTAGCACATCTTTGGAATGTGGGAGGAAAACAAAGCACCCAGGGGAAACCCATGCAGACACGGGGGAGAACATGCAAACTCCACCTGATACAGACAGTCACCAAAGGTTGGAATCGAACCAGGGTCCCTGATGCTATGAGGCAGCAGTGCTAACCCACACAGTGTCACCCTGCCACTCTGTGAATCCAATGTGAAAAGGCAGCAAACATTATTTTTTTCTGGAGAAAGCCCATAGTGGGCCATCTGTTCCAGGGTCAACTAACAGCTGGACAGCATTTACAGAGTTCCCACTCACCTGACATTGAAGTGATGTCTCTGCTGAGGTGCAGGGCCTGTACCATGCAGCCACAACCCCATAAATGAGAGTTGCTGAACAACCACTCTTTATATCCATGTGGGTGGCCCTACACATCTCTGATTCCACATTAATTCTATAGTCATCAATCACAATTCCTATTATAGCACCACCTCCAACTTCAACCCACCCCTGGACCAAAAATCAGAAGCTCAGGACCAGTTTTATGAACATTGGGTTTTAGGAGCCAAGAACTTCCCCAATTCTGAATACCCGATGTTAAGAGCGAAAATTCAGGCTAAAGTTTCTTTGGTACTAAAATCGAGAGCAACAAGGGAACAGGCCATTTCATCTAGAAGCCTGATATATCATGCAATGAGACCACAGTTGATCTACAACCTAACTCCACATATCTGTTTTTGCCCCATATCCCTTTAAGCCTGGGGCTAACAAAAATCTATCAGGTTTATAGTTAATAACTGGTCTGACATTCCCAAAGTGAGTTCCGAACTTCTATCATTCTTTGCAGGTAGAAGTGTTCCTGACTGCTGTCTCTAATGTTTAGGCTAGATTCACTAACTAACAGAAATAGTTTTTTCTCTATCCACTCTCCATCTGTTCCCCTACATATCCTGCAAACTTTGATCAATTCACCCTTTTAACCTACTGAATTCCAGGGAATACAACCTTTGGCTCTCGCCATTCTTCAGAGTTCAGAGAGCTGACCTCTGCAAAAACACACCTGAAACAAGTTAAATAGCTTCAAGAATGAACAAAAGACCCCATTGGCGAAAGTGCAACCTGAGACTGACACCATCTGATATGGCTGCTCTCACTTTGTTGACCATGACTTTGTAATGTGGCTTGTTCTGGGAAATAAGTGACTCGGCTGGCTTCACCTTTGTGCCTCATGATGTTTTATCATTCCTGCACTGAATGCAGTCCAGCAACTTTTAACATCTGCATTCTCCTCCACTACACCTCCAAATGAAAAAAACATACATTAGATAGTAAGGAACTCTAGCTCATTCCCAAGCCCCAGAAGCACTTTTAAAACAAATCATTAAACACTGAGTCCCAGACCACCGATACCCAACTCTGGGGGTATGAACTATCTAACGTCAGAGCAACTCCAGTTTCTGTTATGCATCCACTGTCTCTTGGGACAGGAGGAGATGGGGGATTTTAGTGGAAACATACAAGGACAAAACCCATTTTCTAGCCACTTTGTACAACAATAAAAAGATTTCAACAAAAGCTGCCCATCTGCCTGTCATTTTAACACTTTTCTCGACAACCGAAAGGCAAATCAGATACCAAAAGTGTGATTCAAATCCACGCAATTTTCACCATTTCTGACCAGTAAGTTTAAAAAAAGACTATGTTGTTGGGTATGTGACCTCAATGATTATAATCACACCACTTTTGTATGCGCACTTTTAACCTTTTTGTGTGTTTGTTGATGAAGCAGCAAGACAAAGTGGAGTGTGTGAGTGTTTTCTGATTGTCATGAGTGCTTGGTTACCTTGGTTACTGTGGTAGTAAATGTTTGCTAAATAAATATACACATGTGCAGTATACTTCCAGTACTGTAAGGTTGTAAGGGAACAAAATTAATCTATTTGCTTAAATGTCAGCAGAGCAACTACTGTGGCTAGTCAGTGCTTTTTAATGAGCAACACTGGGTTAAATGAAGGTGTCAGCTATTACAGTACTGCCCTGATTGAGATGAGTTTATTGTTTAAGCTACTCAGGAGACAGGTTGTTGCAATGGTTTCTCAAAACTGGAACCCACGTCATTCAAACGTACAAATTGGGAGCAGAGGCCATTCAGCCCTTCGAGCATGCTCTGCCATTTCGTAATAACACGATCTGATTGTGGTCTCAACTCCATTTTCCTATCTCCCCATTACATTACCCCCCCCATACCCTTTAACTTGTCAGTCAAGAATCAAATTCAGCCTTAAAAATATTCAGTGGTCCAGCCTCTACTGCTCTCCGAGAAAGAAAATTCCATAAATTAACAACCTTTCAAAGAGAAAGAGAAAAAAAAATCTCCTCACCTCCATCTTAAAGGTAGACTCCATTTAAGTCCATTTTTACTTAGATCTGTGAAAGATATTTCAACCCTCACTCTGGCAGCTCCCACTCTATAAATGCAGAGGTACTGTTATTTGAGTAGTTGTAAATCATTTGGTCTTTCGAAAAAGGGTATCCATGGGGATTACACACAGCGCGAATGGCAGACAAATCTCGCCTGCAGTACATTATTGGCCCTCTCCACTTTCACGAGTTTAAGAGTCTTATTTCAAATCTAGATTCAGAAACTCAGGATAGAATTGAATGGTTTCCCTTCAGACAAGTTTGGGGGGTGGGGGTCAGGAATATTTAATCAGCTCAGAGGATATCGGGACCTCACCACCTTTCTGGCTTTTCCCCGACTGAGTCTAGGGTGGGAAAGCATGTGGACAGCCTTTTACCCACTCCCTACTGAGGCCCCTTGCCCACTTAAAAGGCCTCATTCTGTTACCATTCGTTTTCAAACTGTGGCAAATGGCACAGTTGCTACGTTGGGAGCCTGAAAAACAAAAGCATGGCATGTTTGCTTGAGAGTTATTGGGTGGTTAGGAGGTGGGCGGGGGGACTGGTGTGTCTTGTCAATCTCTCAGCACCTAAAGAAAGGAGTCCGCAATGGGAAAGGGGCTGGCCCACTGACAGTCACTCTCCTGCCCTTGTCTACGATGCCCACACCCCCATGACTGTGCGATGAACTCCACTACCTCCATTGCATCCTCCCTCACCAGTGGCCTGGATCTGTCGTTGATTCTGAGCCTTCATGGCTGCATTACCAGGGGCCTCCACTGCAAACCCCAGTGGCCCTGATAGCAGTGAACAGCTGCTAGGACCTCTCTGTCCCGGGTGTCCTTAAGAAGGGCCTGTTGCTGGCCACTTAAGTCTTTCACACAGCCAACCTTCTCCAAAAGGTGAAGCAAGGCTCTCAACCAGCTCTCTGGCTGGTGGTGAAGGACGCTGTCACTTGGATTAAATTTCGCTCTCAATCTCGTAGTAGCCATTCAAGTATTCTGACGCTTACAAGCCTTGGAAAAATTTGGTAAATCCAATAATTCACAGTTTAAATGCCAGAATTTGAATTATAACAGAAAGCCAAAAGCAAATTCAAGGGCAATATTTTTGCCCAGAGAGTCATCATAAATCTGGAACTCACAACCGAAAAGAGTAGTTCAGATGACGAGCATAAATGCATTTAAGGGCGAGCTATAGGGACAAATACATGAAGGAGAAAGAAATGGGGAAGGAAATGTGTTGCTAGGTTTAGAAAAGTAAATTGGGAGGAGCACCGAGAACAGACATGGAACGGTCAGGCCGAGTGGCCTGTTTCTGTCCCGTAAATACTATTTAAACATTAAGTAAAAGAAGGTTAAAGGCCATGACCAGATACATTGTCAAACAACTTGTCTTAGCTTTTGGGTACTGCACCAAGTATAGATTTGAGGTTATGAGTTTATGATTCATCTTAGCCTACTGTAAAAATGTCCCCGCCGTCACAAATGCCAAACTTCAGTCAATTTGATTCGCTCTTCATAACAGTAAGGAACAGCTGTGCATACTGGATAAAGCAAATGATCCTTGACAATATCACCACTACAGTGCTAAAGACCTGTGCTCCAGAATTAGATATGCCTCTATCCGAACTGTTTTAATACAGTTACATCCAGGCATGTACCTAGAACTCGCTCAGATATGTCCAATCCGGAAAAAAAAACCGGACCAAACCAATCCGGCAATGACCATCCCATCAGTCTGCTCATGGCTCCAGATCTCATTACAGCTTTGGATCAAACATGGACAAAGAAACTGAAAGAGGTGAAGTTAAAATGACATCAAGGAAGCATTTAACAAGAATGTGGAATCGAGGAACCTCAGTAAAATTGATGTCAATGGGAATGAAGGGTAAAGACTTCCCTTGCTGGAATCATATCCAGTGCAAAAGGAAGATGGTTGCATTTGTTGGAGACCAATTGTCTCAGCTGCAGGACATTTCTGCAGGAGTTCCCCAGGTCACTTTTGGCCCAACCA
This sequence comes from Sphyrna mokarran, assembly GCA_024679065.1. Lineage (NCBI taxonomy): Eukaryota > Metazoa > Chordata > Chondrichthyes > Carcharhiniformes > Carcharhinidae > Sphyrna > Sphyrna mokarran. The sequence goes on along the minus strand of JAGIQG010000008.1, from coordinate 71,534,012 downwards.
TCTTCAGCTGCTTTACCAATGGTATTCCCTGTAACTGAAGATCAGAGACATCTCTTCAGACAATGGCTGTTTAAAGACTAGAACACATGTTGATAGTCCTCCTGCCATACATAAGGAATATTTTTTCTTAGCAGTGACAATGCTCCAGCAATGAGGTTATGTATGTAAAATGCTAAGAAATCAAACAATTTAAGGCATCTCTGCAAGCCCTCTCTGCTCTTGGGAGTGGGCATGTGTTATACACCATTGAGTTTGCCTGCTAAAGAATGGATTCCAACAGTCAAATAAATTAGACCCAAAAGAGTTAAGATGACTCACATTCACCTGACATTTCCTGCTGTTGAAGACAAGTCCTTCACGACAAGCTGCTGCCTTTCATGAGTTTAGATTTCAATCCTGCTCCTTGGTTTTGCAATCAATACAATTATCAGTGATGCATATACATCTAGGGATATATTCTGTAATTCTGCTGCTGGAACATACACTGATTCATAATCAACCAAAAGCAACATCTTACTAATGGTGACTTGAATGTAGTGATCTCTTGAGATTCCTCTGCCAAAACAGCCAACGAACATTTGTGCTTGGCATCAAATCTGGAGATTAACTTCTCTCCTGATAATGATGGAATCTTGCGCAGGCATCTCTTTAGGGTGAGATTTGGACATCTTGCAATCTTTTTAATCACGCATGAGATAAAGTTTATGAATAATGCTGTACACTCCATATCATCCAACTCATGTGCTTCTCCTGTATACACAGTAGTCATTCCAGAAGGGTCGATTGACAGGTTTACATTATGTCAGGAGATGTGGTACAGCATCACCTCTGAAATTTCCTATTGGGTCAAATCGAGGAGATTTTCACAGTTACTGTACTGCAGTGTTAATGTAAGCCTACTTACAACACTAATAAATAAACTTATTTGTCTGGATATACCTGTTGTAGGTCAAGGACTGATGTGATGTGATTATTTTTGATATTTTCTGCCACAATTGGTGCATTGGTAATTTTGTGTAGGCTCAATGTTGTTCCGTATGCATCGGTAACCCTGTTCTTGCTGGTTAACTCATTGTCCAACAAGTAAAATGCCTGTGTTTTCCATGCAGTATTACCGAGGTTGTAGAAAGTTGGGCTGAAGATTTTATCATTGATTTCCACTAACCCATATATACATCATTCTGGATTCTGATGGGTGAGATATTCATTTTTGCCCCCTTTGGCTGAGAGCATGAGTTTACCGCTTTTCTTCAAGCAAATGATGCTGAAAGTAGCAAAAACCTCTAACTGTTTGACTACACTTACAAACTGCATTACATTCATGGAGTGAAAAGCATGTTCACTTTCTGACTGAACATTTCTCTAAGCTGAATCTTCACCAGATCTTTTGCCCGCTAACTTCATGATTGCACTTATCTGGGTCGCCAGCACTCTCCAGTATGCTGCATACTGCTGGTTTGATTGTATGTTATTGTAATCTCCAGTCACACCTCTGGAAGCACAATTCCAACATTGGGCTCTCCAATGTTCTCTTGAATCACCTTACAAAAAGGTCTTGGAAAATAGGGCAGCTTTGCAGTGGGTACGGGACACAACGCTCCCCACATGGTTTGCTTGCTTTGTGTGTCCTGGTCACACATCAATACTGGTAGCTGTACCTGATGTGTGCAGGAATTGTTACCCAGCCATTTTCTGCCATCATTTCATATTATGTCAATATTGTGACCTTTCTTTTTTTCCAAAAAGGTCTTTTTGGAAGGCTTCAAACAACACTGAAGCTATAACAAGCTCTATTATCCATTCAGACAACTCAGCTTCTGCAACACTACAGTCCTTGCCCTTATCAAGGCACTTGAATGATCGATTGATTCTTGACAGTCAGCCTGAAGTTCACCTTTACATGAAGCTGACCCTTCAGCACATTCTACAGCTTGGCAGGAAATTTCTGATCCTCCTCAAACAGGTCCAAAATATGGTCTCACGCAACCCTCATTTCCAATAGCTTTCTTTATTTTCTCTTCTTCTATCTGGTTCTGTGATGGATAAATCGATAGCATAATTCCACCCTGTTTCAGAGAGTCTAATTTCAGATATAGGACATCTTTGCCTTCCGATTCACACTGGGAAATTTAGTGATCACTTTCCTGCTGTTCCTTATATTTTACAGACGCTCTGGACATGTAGGGGATTTGTAAACTCTCTACTTCCAAGGAGAGATTCAACAATGCAACTGCTGGTTTTTAAATTCCATTTCCTCTTTTTTCTGAATGTGGTTCAGGCTTTTGCCACACTCATCCCAATGTGCTAATTTTCTACTTGGACATTTTTGCCTTTTACACGGGAATGAAATCTGAGGATGTCGCAATGGCCCCGTAGTTTTCCTGTTTTGATTCAAAAAATTACTATACAACTTTGTGAACTGATTTATTGCTCCCATTCACCACTAATGAATGTCACAAATCAAGTACTATCTGTAGAACGACTCTGCTTCCAGGGGGTTTTATGCACATACAGCCTCTGCATTGCATCAAATCTTGTCAGTGGTTCCCTCCTGTTGTCTTCAAACTCAGATTGCTGCCACCATGTTGTGTTTCTGGCTCCTTTATTGAAACTCACCAATCTCACACACAGCACTAGCAAACTATAAATACGTTTGAAGACTGTAACTAATATATACACATTACAAGATAGCTCAATAAAATGAAATACTCTAGAAATTCAACAACCACAGTTACTCACAGCCCTGTAGCTGCAACCATTCACACACTCCATTAACTGGCTGCTCGTCATATACCGCCTTGTATCTTGATTCTTTGATTATTTGCATATTAATTGAAATGACACAGAAGACGTGTTCACTGATGAATGCATAGTATTTAGTTCCATTTTTAACTCAAGAAGCCTGTGCCCACAAGCAGGAAGGCCTGGACAGCATTCAGATTTGGATGGTAAGGGGCAAATAACATTCACAGCATGTAAGTATCAAACAAAAGCCATCTCCAACAAGAGAGTCTAAACATCTCCCTTCGATATTCAATGGTATTACCATTAGTACTTCTTCGCTCTGGGGTCACCACTAGCCAGAAACAAGATGAACCACATTAGTATTGTGACTGCAAAAGCAGTTCAGGGGCTGGATATTCTACATTAAGTAAATCATCTCTTTACTCCCAAAGCCTGCCCACAAGGCACAAGTCAGAAGTGCAATGGAATATTCTACACTTACCTGGCTGAGTACAACTGCAATAACACATAAGAAGCTCAACACCATCCAAAACAAAGCAGTCCTCTTGACTGGTACCTCATTTGTCTCCATTAAAGTTCATTCCCTCCAAGAGTGATACCAGTACCATCTATAAAATGCACTGCAACAACTCAATGAAACATTACTACTCATGGAAACATTACCACTTCGAAGTTCCACTCACCGTGCTGACTTCACTGTCACTGAGTCAAAATACTGGAACCCTCTCCCTTATCAGCACTGTGAGTGTGCCTACATCACATGGACTGTGGCGGTTCAAGAAGGTGGTTCACCACCAACTTCTCAAGGGCAATTAGGGATTGACAATAAATGCTGTCTTGCCAGCAAAACTCACAGCCCATCAAGCTGTCCTCCAAAAAGAAAAAGGAGCAGAGGAAACAATCTGTTTGAGTTCTACCTACTTGAAGGATTTCACTGAACTTGAGTGATATAGAAGTTATAAAGTGGGGTAAGCCAGGATGTGAAATACAATAATTGCAGCCATTATCCAGCTATTCACTGCCATTTCTGCCTCAGTTTAGGATTTTGAAACAACCATGGTTGTCACCTTTATAAAACTCAGGATGAAACAACATTTTGTAAAATACCAAGCATTAGAATCTTTTAGTTTGAGTAAATCTCTCAGTAAAAACTCACAATAACTCTCCAAATCTGGTGGCATCATGGTTAGCACTGCTGCCTCACAGCTCCAGGGGCCCACATTCAACTTCCGGCGGGGGTCACTGTCTGTGTGGAGATTGCACATTCTCCCCATGTAGGTGTGGGTTTTCTCCAGGATTCCACAGTCCCAAAGATGTGCTAGTTAGGTGGATTGCCCATGCTAAATTCTCTCTGTGTATCTAAATAGGTGTTGGAGTTTGGCGACGAGGGGATTTTCACAGTAACTTCTTTAGTGTTAATGTAAACCTGTTTGTGACACTAATAAATAAACAAAATTTCTTTAGAGATCTGGGGAACATTACAATCAGAGAAATGTTTCCCAAGTGGAAAGCTTTTATAGCTCCTTTTCTCCGAGAAGTTTTACTGACTCCAGTGCTTCTGAAGAGCAATTTGATTTTCCCCAGCAAGGATCAATAATTCCCCCATGAGAATTGGTTTTGCTTTTCTTTTAAATTAAGCCCTCACCATACCACTGATGTCAATGCCAACCTTTCAACCTTAAGCCTGGCTTTATGAGAGAAAGCACTTTCGTTCCAAGGCAGACATAAACAAAAGACTTGAAGAGAGAACTGCACACAGGCAATCTGAAAGTACTGGCACTGATGGGAACAGGATTTTAAAAGGGGCCGAGGGTCAGCTGGAAAATCTCTTCCAAGACGGCTCGCCAATTTGTAAACACAGAGACATGTATTATGACAATGGGATGAATCACTCGCAAGCCCCAGACACTTACAAAAATACACCGCAGACATTCTGACATTTCCACATTCGAGTCAAAGTCAAGCCTAATGCTTACCATCCCAAGGGCCTGGCTGGATCCAAAAAAACTCCCAATATGTCAGGAGCATTCTTTCACCAAGAATTTCTTCCTTTATTATCATAAGGATAAGATCTTGTGGGGAGGCCTATTGTTGAGATGAATTGGCAAATTACTTGTAATTGTATATTCAGACAAAATATGTCGTGATAAAGTTCATCCAATGCATTGAAAGTTAAAAGTATCCATGGGGTGCAGAATTGTTAACCAACTAGTGGTTCTGTTTCACGTGGAATTCAAGTCAGAGCCACTGGGGGTCTTTCTCACTGTTTTTTGTCCAATATGGTGCTGGAGCGAGGCAATTTCTAACAAGCTGTGCCCAGCATACCATCTATCTTTTACTCTCATTCTAAGCTTTTCAAATTCTATTCTTTTAAACTCTCTAACAAGCTTTAATTCACGCTCTTACAAATTTGATGCCATCAGACTTTTGAATGAATCTATCTCATATTAAGTTGATCTTCCTCTTCACCCCAGCAATGACAGCAATACTACATTCTGCAGCCTTTCCTTTCCTTCTCTATGTACGGTATGCTTTGTCTATGAAGTATACAAGAAACAATACTTTCAACTGTACACTAAAACATGTGACAATAATAAATCAAAATCACTAAGTCAACTCTTCTTGCTAAATCCATCAGTCTGTGTCCAACCCCCCTGACCACTCAACCCTTTATCAATTGTCCACAACACCCATCTTTGGAAATTGTTTTCAAACACACAAAGGATAAATGTGAGGCAAAACCCTCTAAGCTGCCGAGAATTACAACTTTTTTCCACACCATAAATAATTCTGATAACAGACCATTTGTTGCAATCTGCAGGGAGGCAATGGTTACTGAACTGAGTTTCCAAGCAACAGAGCTTTTTTTTCCTCCTTTAAAAGAACCTAGTTCTCAATTGTAAAGTATCCCAGGTGCCATATAATGGAGGAAGAAACAAAGCAGATTTCAAAGTAAACATGTCATCCATTATACTGATGTTAAAGCACTGCCAGTGCACAACACAGTTAGCTTCACTGCTCCTTAAAGTTAGGTCCCATCACAAATCTAAGAGTCAGAACTCCTCTGGGCATAACCAGCAACAGGACAAACCAGTTGGGTCAAATGTGCTGTTTCAATATTATACACTACGTAAAAGAGCAAAAATTTGAAGAAAAGATTGGCATCATCACAGTAGCTGATGCAATATCACGACCTGGAATATGGGGATCTACATGATCTAAGAGGCAAAAATCCAGCACACAGTCCTTTTGCTTGTGGCTGTCTGAGTGTAAGGTTTTGATTTACAGATTCAATGTGTATGTCTGTGTGTGTGGTGGGGGTGATATGGGGGAAGAATGCAGAACAGCTTCACTTTGATAGTTGGCATACATATTGGTGCAAGGAGCCTGTGCATGACCCAGTTAGTTGGGTCTGCTTCAATCCGGCTCAAACTTGTACTCCCTTTTTGCAGTCAATTAGCTGGGAGTTTCAATTTGCTGGTGAGAAATGCAAAAACCTAACACTGTTATCGGAAGTTGGAAGATATCGTAAGAGTGAACCAACAGGGCAGTAAACTCCACCAAATTCAACATTCAAATGCCATTTGAGGCTTTTCAAATGTTAAAAAGTCTGGTAAAAGTTCAGAGAGTCAGTGGATTTCTGATCGCTTTTTTAAAGCTATAAAGTTATATCTTTATAACAAGTTCCCAATGTCAACTGTGTAAAGTTTTTCCACAGTGGGGGGGAATCTTGTCTCCCTCAAACACCTTCAAAAATTTCATTCTCACCAAGAGTATTTATACATCCACCTGCTCAATTATAGCTGGAGAGAAAATGTAGGAGTAGTTTAAAATGTAGTACTTAATTAATCACAGGCCCTTGAGATTAATTTGACATAAAGTTGCAATTCTTTTGAAACAGGCGATTGCACTTACTCACTAAAGCCATGCATTCAAAGCTTTCATTGTCATCTGTCTTCCTTTGCTAAGTGAAGTCTATATCTTTGTAGCTTGCACCTCTTAAAATGTAACTTCACCAGCCACAAAGACAAACTTTTCGGTGTTATAGCAAAGCATCAATCATATCACATTAGAAAACTCACAAAGGAACACCAATTATTTCCTATTTCGTATCAATGGCCCCATTGCTAAAGTACTTCATTTGGTTGTAAAGCACTTCAGAAGATCCTGAAGATGTGAAAGGCAGTATATAAAAGCAAATCTTTCTTTATGTTACATGAGCAAGCCTCAGTGCCCTATGAATAGAGAAACCCACGGCAACAGCTCTGCAAGAAGCCTGAATTATTTTAAACAGTGCATTCTCAGAATCACTGCCCACTGCTGAAAGAGCTTTCAGCTTCCCATGACATCCACTTCCCTTCTCATTTCCAATCACATGGCTAAGATGGATTCACATCAGGTCCCCTGGTCTGCACAGTAATCTGAGTCAGGGCAACATTGGAGCAGACTGGTTAGTGTACCTATAGGTGTCAAAGTGGGGTAAAAGAAGGCTCCCATTGATGATTGCTACCCAATAACATTAGTGAAAAAGTACAAGTGCTGGCAGGACTTGGCTCCACTGTGTGTAATCTACACTGAATGATTAGCTTCTGGCAGCAAGCCTTACCCCAGCAGGAGGGTAATCCTTAGTGGGGTGAGGGCAAAGGGGAGGGGGGAGGGGAGACATTAAACAAAACTTGATTTTTCTTCAGCTAACTCCACCCCAAACTGGCTTACACGTATTTAAATTATTTATTTGTGAAAGTGTAGTCAAGGTTTTTGCATAAGCAGCTGCTGCAGCCCAAAGTATCCAGTGCGTTTCTGCCATCAGGCATAATAATGGCCAGTTCATCCATTACTGATGGATGTTTATTTTCTTCTCTCTGTGAATTTTCCTCTGAAACCAGCAGCACCTCACTCATCCAGTGGAGTGAAACATCGAAGATGATGTTTATATTTCTGATCACTTAAATGCATGAAGAAAGCAGCATTCATTTCAACCCAATCTTCACATTCCTTTGTTGATTACAGGGTTCTAACATTCAGTGACACAGCCCATTCTCTGCCCTTGCTGTGATCTGTTGTCCCAGGCCTAGGTCAAATCCTGTGCCAGCTCCTGCACTTAAGTCACTGTTCTTCACTACTCTCCATCCATCTTCATGATTTATTTCCCATCCCCTCCAGTTGCTTTCTCCCCCTCTCCATGTATTACCTCTCCTGTTATGTGCGTTCTTCCTCTTCTTTGTCTCGCTCATCTGTTTGTCTCTCCTTTCCATTTGTTTCTCTTCTATGTCCCTTTCCCCCCTAACCCCTTTCTCAACTATTCTCTTTCCCCTCTGTACCCTCTTTCCCCTCTCTATTGCCCTTGCTGGCAGGCTGGCATTAACCTGCTCCCAAACTGCAATGTTATTGGGGGTAGCTTTCTGGCTGGCTGGGGTCTGAGGTCTGTGGGCTGGGTTCACCAAATCAAGCCTCAATGAAGTGGTGACTTTGGACAAATCCAGCAGCGACTCAGAGCAGGCACTCCCTGCGCATCCCCCTCCTCTCCATCCCCTGGATGGTGGTGCCAGATGGAGGGTACTGGCCGCGAAGGCATAGTGACTGCTGACCTGAGCCGACTGAACCCATGCCCTTCAGTTCCAAACCGATCCAGACCCAGATCCAAACTTCCCCATTCCTTGTCCCTTTCCTAGACCCCCACAACCCCCAATCTAATATCCCTAAACTCCCCAATACCACTGCAAACTCCCCATCTAAAACCCCAAAATATTCCCACCTACTACCCCCATACTCCCCCAACTATAGCCCCAATCCACCAACTAATACCCCCAAAACTCCCCCCATCAAATACCCCCAAAACTCCCCATCAAATACCCCCAAAACTCCCCCCATCAAATACCCCCCATCAAATACCCTCAAAACTCCCCCATCAAATACCCTCAAAACTCCCTCTATCAAATATCCCCAAAATTCCCCATCAAATACCCCCAAAACTCCCCCCATCAAATACCCCCAAACTTCCCCCATCTAGTACCCAAAACTCCCCCCATCTAGTCCCCAAAACTCCCCCCATCTAGTACCCCCAAACTCCCCCCATCTAGTACCCCCAAAACTCCCCCATCTAATACCCCCAAAACTCTCCCCATCTAATACCCCAAAACTCTCTCTTCCAAGACTCCACCTCAAACCATTCAATGGAAAGTCCCAGCACTCCGGCTTGCAGTCTCGCCACCACCCCTTCAACAGCTTGATCGATTGAACCCGAGTACCCATCCGTCCAGCACTCAATCTCTCTTATCCTTTTCCTTACACCATCCCAATTCTTCTCTCTCATCCTCCTCTAGCACCTTACTAACTTTGTTCATCAGTTAAATTGGGTAAAATGTTCTCAGCAGAGCCATCCCACTCCAGTCAAGAACAAAACTAAAGCTCTTCCACATGTCACTTCTTTCCCACTTATTCGTGTAGCGATTGGTAAATGACCCCCCCCCCCCCCCACCATTGCCTTGACGAGGCTGAGAGATAATGCATTACCATCAGCGACCCCTTCTCAGGGTATCCCCACTTCCCTCCCATCCATCCGTCTGCCAGTTTCCCCAGGGCACCTTTCCATTGAAACTTCCAATCCCGCATGGGTTCAATCCAATTCCATTGTTCAAACTCCAGCCCCCCGGGATCGCTCCTTGGAAATACAGAGCTGGGGATTGTCGCAGAGTTCTCTTGTGTCCCTAAAATCCTCTGTTACCCCCACCTCCCCAAAGCCACAATGTAACCCCGTGCAATCCCCCAGTCTCATGGGTCAGACTCTGTAAATGTTGTTTAAAAGCTTGAAGATGCAGCAAGGGACCAGCATTCCAATCAAATATAAAATCATCCACTCGATCACTGACTTACTTGTAAGGATTTCTGGTGCTGTGCTTCAGATCAGGATCTCTGCAGTCTCTCCCTCTCTCTCTCTCTGCAGTCTCTCCAAGTCTTTTGTAACTAATTGAAGCTGAGAAATAACATTTAAATTACCCCGACAGCGACGTCACGCTCACGTGACGGAAACACCTTTCAAAATAATGGATTGCAAAGTTGAGCAAAATGCTGTGAGAGTTGCTGTGGACGCAGCCTTTGATTAGGCTGCAGAGATGTAGCTTTCATTTGATATTTCTGACCATTACTTTGCACCTGACCTGACCCCCGCTTCACTTTCTTTCTCTTGTTCCAAGACACACAAGGTCGAAGTGTTGTAGTTCGAAGAGGGGGGTGTACTTCGTGCTGCCTTCACAAGTTGGTAGTGGGGGAGGTGAGGAATCCACAACATTTGGATCCGTTGGTGCACTAATATTTAAGTGTTCTGGACTAACAAAAGTACATCAATCTGACTCAAGACAGTAACATTCTGGCCTCTCTCTCCCGAAGGCTGAGGATTCAAACTTTACTCCAGAGTTCTGAATGCCTAATCTGGGCTGTCCTCTGATGAAATACTGAGGGACTCCTCCACTGTTGTTGGGTGCAGCCTTTCACACCAGAAAGAAAAATAAGCTCTAAGCTTCTTGCTTTTATGGAATCCTTACAGTGCAGAAGGAGGCCATTTGGCCCATTGAGTCTGCACCAACAACAGTCCCACCCAGGCTCTCTTCCACCTTCTTCTGTCAAGAAGAAAATACAAGAGTTTGAGATCACGTATCAATTGACTCAAAAACAGCTTCTTCCATGCCGCCATGAGACGTTTGAATGGACATACCTTGCATTTAAGTTGATCATTATCTGCCCAGCTATGACCTTAACAGCATGTTCTGCATTCTCTCCTTCCTTATATACAGTATACTTTGTCAGTATAACTCGCGAGAAACAATACTTTTCACTGTATACTAATATAAGTGACAATAATAAATCAAATTAACCCCATGTACTTGCCCCGCTAATCTTCTTGACACCAAGGGATAATTTAGTATGGCTAGATCAACTAATCTGCACATCTTTGGACTGTTGTAGGAAACCAGAGCACCTGGAGGAAGCCCAGGTAGAGACACAACACAAACATACAAGTTCCACACTATCAGTCACCTGAAGCCAGAATTGAACCCAGGTCCTTGGCACTGCTAACCACTCTGCCATCATACCTTTCCTTCGACCCTCCCAAGTGGTTGTGAAATATCCCAAGGCATTTTTCAAGGAAGGGTAACAGAGTTCCCCTTTATGTTCTGACTAATGTTTTATTCCTCAGCCAATCTCACTCTTTCAGGTTATCTGTTTGAGTATCTCACACTTAGCCACACTTCCTACATCCCAACAGTGACTGCACTTCAAATATGCACTTCACTGTCTGGAGAGTCTGAAGTTGGGAAAAGTGGATTCCTCCTGGAAGAGGGGAAAATGAGCTTATAGAATGGTTACAGTACACAAGGAAGCTATTAAACCCATTGTATGTGTATGGACTCTCTTAAGGGACAATTCAACCTTGTGCCATTCCCCCGCCTTCCCCTCACAGCTCTGCACAATTTTTTTTCCCTTTTGGAATTATAACCCCTTTTGAATGCCTTGATTGAATCTACCTTCACCACACCCACAGGCAGTGTCTTTCAGCTGGAGTATTGGCCACATCTTCATAACCCAATTCACACTGGCTCAGTATGGGGTGTTTGTATTAACCCTCAGCCAGTGATAAGTGTAAGGCACTGAGAGCAGTGAGAAAAGGCAACATGGAAAAACTTTTCTTTTGTTATGAAGTATTTCAAATGGTAAAATATGGCACTCATGGAAAGAGGAGGAATAACATTGGGTGCTTACCCATAGCACGATCCTATGTTCTCTGTGAACGATTACTCAAGCTACACTCCAGTGTACTTGGGTATCATTGATCCAATGGTAATTCCTGTCTAATACCTGGACCCCAAATGCAACCTCCTTCAGTTAAAACAGTTGGGTTCAGAAGATCAGATGTATGCTTAACAGTGGTTTGGATGCCTAACCAATGGATAGTAAACCTTAGGGAAAATGAAAGGATTTAAATTGATTTATTATTGTCAAATGTACTGATGTACAGTGAAAAGTATTATTTCTTGTGCGCTGTACTGACAAAACATACCATCAGAGAGAAGGAAAAGAGAGGGTGCAGAATTAGTATTAGAGATATAGTTAGAATGTTGAGAAAGATCAACTTAAAGTAAGGTAGGTCCATTCAAATGTCTGATAGGAGCAGGGAGGAAATTGTTCTTGAGTCGGTTGGTATGTGACCTCAGACTTCTGTATTTTTTCCCCGACGGAAGAAGTAAAACTGGGGTGCATGGGGTCCTTGATAATGCTGGCTGCTTTCCCAAGGCAGTGGGATGTGTGGACAGAGTCAGTGGATAGGAGGCTGGTTTAGTAATGGAGTGTTAGGGAGTGTGCACTTGGGAAATTTCCCGTTGAGTGACTTAGCTCTATTGTCAATTCTTAAATTTCACAACTAAAACCAAGCTTTTTACATTTTGGTTAATGGCTTCCTGTTATTTGACTCCAATTGCATCTCTCTGACACTATTATTTGCACATTATTTCCTTCTAGGTGATTGGTTAGAATGGTCTGGTAGGTTTCTGTGTTGTAGAGCACTCTACATGTTTGGCAGTTTAATATTGCCATTAGTTTGGTACCGAGAGCTTATGAATCATTTCCATGAAAGTGATTATTCATACTATATAAAAAAAGGAAAACTTGCAACTAAAAAGCACCTTTCACGAGCTCTGGATGGTCTAAACTGCTGTACAGTCAATGAAATGCTGTCTTTTTTTGAAGTGCACTCACTTACTGTATTGTAGAAAGCACAGCAGACAAATTGCACATAGCCATTTGTCCTGCGAAATAGACTGAGATAATGGCCAGATAATCCTTTCTGGTGATGTTGGTTGAAGGATAAATGTTGGGCTGGACATGAGGGAGATCTTACTTCCTCTTCAAATTGTGCAGTGGACTCTTACTAACTGCTTTCTTAACCTGTCCTGCCACTTTCAATGATTTATGCACATGCACACCAAAGTCTCTCTGCTCCTGTCCTCTTTTAGAGTTGAACCTTTTCTTTTATATATTATCCCCATTTTCGTCCTACTGAAATAAATCATCTCATACTTCTCCATGTTGAACTTCATCTGCCACCTGTCTGCCCAACTTGTCTGTGTCTTTTTGAAGTTCTACACTATCCTCCTCACAGTTCCAAGTATTATTTCTTGTGCACTGTACTGACAAAACATACCATCAGAGAGAAGGAAAAGAGGGGGTGCAGAATTAGTGTTAGAGTTATAGTTAGAATGTAGAGAAAGATCAACTTAAAGTAATGTAGGTCCATTCAAATGTTGATAAGAGCAGGGAGGAAATTGTTCTTGAGTCGTTTGGTATGTGACCTCAGACTTCTGTAATTTTTTCCCTGACAGAAGAAGGTGGAAAAGTAAAAATAATGTTTCCAAGTTTTGTATCATCCACAAACTTTGAAATTGTGTCCTGTACACCAAGGTGGATGTGATTAAAAGTATCAGGAAAAGCACGAGTCCCACCACTAACCCCTGGGGAAGTCCACTACAAACCTTCCTCGTTAATTACTGACTAGCACAGTGACACAGTGGTTCCCTCACAGCATTAGGGACCTAGATTGAATTCTGGCCTTGGGCGACTGACTGTCTGTGTGGAGTTTGCAAGTTCTCTACATGTCTACGAGGGTTTCTTCCAGGTGCACAAGTTTCCTCCTACACTCCAAAGATGAGCAGGTTAAGTGGATAGGCCACGCGAAATTGCCTCTTAGTATCCCAAAATGTGTCGGTTAGGTAAATTCAGCATGGTGAATGCATGGGGAAAGGGTGGAGGGATGGGCATGAGTTGAATGCTCTTTTGGAGAGTTGGTGCAGATTTAATGGGCCAAGTGGCCTCCTTTTGCACTGTAGAGATTCTGTGGTTCCATGGTACCTTACTGACATTCAGGCAATTTTGTATCCATGTTTATTTTATGAGTTACAACTTTGATCACAAGTCTGTTATGTGGCATCATTTTGAATACCTTTTGAAAGTCCATGTACAACACATCAACAGCATTATCCTCACTGATTCTTTCCATTATCTCTTCAAAAGCACCAACAAGTTAGTCAAGCATGGAACTCTTTGGTCAGTCACACCCTGCTGCCACTGCCAGTGAGAACGGAGAAATTGGCGCTCAGCCAAATCTCTGTTCACTATTGCAAGAACAGAGAATCCCAGCCGCGGGTGAGGTTAGAGAATCCGACACATGGTATTTGCTTAAGAAATCAATATTGGCTTTTCTTAATGAACCTACATCTGCCAATGTGACTATTAATTTTGTTCTTGTTTCTTCCTCACTATGGAAGTTAAGGTTCTGGCCTGCAGCTGTTGGGCTTATCCTTGCTCCCTCTTTTGAACAACGGTGTAACATTTCCAATCTCCAGTCCTTCAGAACCGCCCTGAGTTTAAGGAAGACTGAGAAATTATGGCCAGTGTCTCCGCAATTTCCACATTCGCCACCTTCAGTATCTTATTGGTTCCTGGTGTCTTGTCCATTATAAGTACAAATATCCAATACTTACTCCTTTTCAATTTCAAATTTAAGCCCTGGATTCCTTTCCAGTTGGTGTATTTCCTTCACTAAAGAACATTAAAGAACCAGCTGGAATTTATATAACAATCTAGCCTCTTTCATGCTCTTTTCCCTGTACACTGAAATCAACTTTCACAACATATCAGCACCAAAAACTATTAAATCACACCTTACATACCAAGTCCAGAAACACTTTGTCAAAGTTGGAATTAATTAAGTGGCCACAGAACAGAAAGTCCTGATAACCTTCCTCTGCAAGAAATTCAATATCTATTGACTCTTCATGGACATTCTCAGGAGTTACAGGGATCACACATGGATCTGCAATCCAGCACACTGGCTCTGAGATTTGGAAATCACTGCCACTGTGAGATATGGGTAAGGCACTGAGTCTCACTGGTAGGTGCCCATCCATCAACGGTTGCATTAGGTTGCATTAAAGGCGAGAGGATAATGAGGGAGAGGGCAGGACCACACAAGGATAAAGAAGCAAACTTGTATTTGGTGGGAAAGGATATGGGCAAGATCCTAAATTAATACTTTGTGTTGATATTCACCAAGGAGAAGAACATGGAGGATAGTGAGATTAGTGTGGAGCATTCTAATGTGCTAAGGCATTTTGAGATCAAGAAAGCAATGGTATTGGGTCCCTTGAAAAGCATTGAAGTGGATAAGTCCCAAGGTCCCGATGGGATCTATTCCAGGTTATTAAGAGAGACAATGGAGGAGATTGCTTGGGTCCTACAAAGATCTTTGTGTCCTTGTTAGCCACTGAATAGGTCTCGGAGGACTGCCAAGTAGCTAATGTTTTTTTTCTGTTCAAGAAAGGAAATAGGGATAATCCAGGAAATTATAGATGCGTGACTCTCACATCAATAGTTGGAAAGCTATCAGAGAGGATTCTTAGGGACAGGATTCATATGCATTGGAAAAGCATGGCCTAATTAGGGAAGTCAGCATGGCTTTGTGTGGGATAGCTCATGTCTTACTATTTTGATTGATTTTTTTCGAGGAGGTGATGAAGGTGGTTGCTAAGGGTAGAGCAGTGGATGTTATCTACATGGTTTCTGGTTAGGCTTTCAACAAAGTGCCTCATGGTAAGCTCATCCAGAAGATTAAGATGCATGGGATCCATGGCAACTTGGTCACTTGGATTCAGAATTGGCTTGCCCATGGAAGTCAGAGAGTAGTGATGGAAGGGTGTTTTTAGGTTGGAGGTCCGTGATTAGTGGTGTTCCACGGGGATCTGTACTGGAACCTTTGCTGTTTATGCTATTACAAATAACTTAGATGAAAATGTAGATCGTGGGTTAGTAAATTTGCAGACAACACAAAAATAGGTAGAGTTGTGGACAGGGTAAGAAGCTGTCAAAAGATACAGTGGGATATAGTTCAGTTGGTGATATGGGTAGAGAAATGGCAGGTGGAATTTAATCCAGGCAAGTGTGAGGTGCTGCACTTCGGGAGATCGAATGTTAAGGGTAAATATAGAGTTAATGGCAGAACCCTGAACAGCATTGATGTACAGAGGAATCTTGGGGTTCAAACCCATAGTTCTCTGAAAGTGGTCACACAAGTAGGTAGGGTGGTAAAGAAGGCTTATGGCATGTTTGCCTTTATTGCTCGGGACATTGAGTACAAAAGTCAAGATGTCATGTTGCGGTTTCATAAAACTTTGGTTTGGCCGTCCTTAAGAGTATTGCGTTCAGTTCTGGCCACCTAAGAGTATTGCGTTCAGTTCTGGCCACCACATTACCAGAAGGATGTGGAACCTTTGGAGAGGGTGCATAAAAGGTTTACCAGGTTGCTGCCTGGATTAGAAGGAATGTGCTATAAGGAAAATGTGGACAAACGAGGGTTTTTTCCTCTGGAGTGGTAGAGGCTGAGGGGAAGCCTAATAGAAGTTTATAAAATTATGACAGGCATCAATAGGTTTGACAGTTGGAATTTTTTTTCCAGAGTTGAAATGTCTAATACTACAAGGCATGCACTTATGATGAGAGAGGGATAGTTCAACGGAGATTTGAGGGACAAGCCTTTTACACAGAGAGTGGGAGCTGTCTGGAAGGCGCTGCCAGGGGTGATGGTGGAGGCAGGTACGATAGGGGTGTTTAAAGAGCTTTTAGATAAGCACATTAATATACAACAAACTGAAGGATATGAACCAAATGCAGACAGCAGGGACTAGTCTAATTTGACATCATGTTCAGCACAACATTGTGGGACAAAAATCCTGTTCTTATGCTGTACTATTTGATGTTCTTGGGTATTAGATGCAGCACAGACTAGTAACTGTATTACTTTGTGTGCTGACAGGAGTTTTGGATTGATCTGGCAAATCACAATTGTTTGTAAAGGAGACAACGTCACTGAATGAGAAAATATCATTGCCTTGTGGATGTCTAACTGAAGGTTCACAGGATCAAGGCATCCCTGGTGGCTCTGCCTACCTGAAGGTTTCTCTCATCTAGTTCCACATTCTTGTTCTGTGCCTCACTGGACTCCTCACCAGATCCATTACTAAAAGCATCCTCCCTGCTCTGTGAAGCTACCCCACTTTCCTCAGCCTCCAGAGTCCCCCCTCACCAGCGGCAGGTTGGGCAGGGTGCAGCATGACAAGCTCTTTTCCTCTAAAAACTGTAAAATTACACGTATACCTCATCATTTTAGACTCATATGGAGCAGGTGCCCTGTATCTGTGACAGGTGCAAACCTCTTCTCATCTTGACTACTTAATCCTATAACCTATGACCAGTTTTGCTGACTACAGAGAGGATTATATATTGCGAAACAAACGTAGGGAACCTTTGATCTTTTATTTATATCTTCCTACCGATTTAAAGGTCATTCTCTTCTGGTCAGCAGAGTGAATTAGAAGAGTTTGATCACAGCCAGAAGCACTGCCACTCAGTGGCTGACTGATCCATTCTTTATCATTAACTATCACCTTACTGAAAACCAATGGAAAGTGTGGTTATCAGGGCACAAAACAAAATGGTTCCATTTCACTCAGGCTATATTATTTTTCATCACCCCTATTCATCTTGTTTCCTTCTTCCCTGAATGTGAGCCTCCCTGGACATTCCTCAGATGTATAACAGGGAATTTCCTGTGCAATCAGATGGAATTGTGTTGGATGAAGGAGTGAAACCATACAATGAGATTAATTGTCACTCCAGTGGTCAGGCCACATGCCCACACTCTCTCTCTTCCTCTTAACACCTCACACACACTCTCTTCACCTTAACCCCTCACACACTCTTTCCCTCTCCTACCACACCTCACCCACTCTCTCTTTTCCCCTCAATCCTTCACACACTCTCTTCCCCACCACCCCAAACACACATACCCTTCCCTCCACCCCTCATTCATTCTCTCTTTCCCCCACCCCTCACACGCTCTCTCTCTTCCCTTCAACCCCTCACACACTCTTTCTCTCCCACCACCCCCCACACACTCTCTCTTTTCCCTAGAACCCTTCACACACTCACTCTTTCTTCCCTACCACCCCAAAACACACACACCTTTCCCCCATCCCTCACATTCATTCTTTCTTCCCCCCACCTCATGCCTCATAAACTCTCTCTTTCTTAATCCTCACACTCACTCAGTCGCTCTGCCACCACCAATGATGTAGTCAGCAATTTTGAGACACAGAAGCTGCAACAAATGTTTTGACCGTATAGTTTCTCAATCTTCTATTACATTGCTTTCCTATGTTTAATCATTTGTGTGCCCAAATGTTAATGAAACTATGTTTTTAACCGAAGAATATTAGCGCCAGTGGGCATTTTATTTTGAGCCATGAATCATTGAATCATTAGTCTTTAGCATAGCTGGGACTTCGTGATTCAATATTTTCATTATAAAATTCAAACTTGACATAGAAATGAATTAAAGAGCTTTATTTACATGATGTAGAACAAAACTGGGTAAACAGAGTTAAGATACAGATCAGCCAAAATGGCAGAACAAGCTCAAGAGGCTGAATGGCGTATTTGTTTGCATGTTCCTATCTAGATATCCATGAATGGGGCTCGGCACATAGAATGATAGAATCCCTGCAGCGCGGAAGGAGACCAACGAGTCTGTACTGACTCTCCAATGGAGCATCTTACCCAGGTCCTCTCCCCTGTTCCATCCCTGTAATCTCACACATTTACCATGGCTAATCTATCTAACTTGCACATCTTGGGACACTAAGGGAGAAT
Organism: Sphyrna mokarran; assembly: GCA_024679065.1. Classification (NCBI taxonomy): domain Eukaryota; kingdom Metazoa; phylum Chordata; class Chondrichthyes; order Carcharhiniformes; family Carcharhinidae; genus Sphyrna; species Sphyrna mokarran. Next base: position 71,515,514 of record JAGIQG010000008.1, on the reverse strand, counting down.
TTAGCATGGCCAATCTGCCAAATTGGTACAACTGAACAATGGAAGGAAATCGAAGCACCCAAAGGAAACCTATGCAATTACAAGGAGAACATGCAAACTCCACACAGACAGTGTGGAATCGATCCCTGGTGCTGTGAAGTAGCACTGTACCACCATGCCACTCCACGTGTGAAGCATTCATATGCCAAGCCCTCTCTTAAGTCAATTCAAACAAATCCAGATTTCAAAGAAATAGTAGTCAGCTAAATGAATGGCTAACATAATACCGCACTGATTTTCTCCAATATTCAAGGTTAAATGCTATCAGGTCCAGTAAGCTGATCAATCTTCACTATCTCAAACCAAACAAAGGCCATTTAGCATGGCGAATCAACCTAACCGAACATCTTTGGAGTGTGAGAGGAAACCGGAGCACCCGGAGGAAACCCAAGCAGACACAGGGAGAACACGCAGACTCAGTGCAGACAAAGCCACAAATTGAACACAGGTTTCTGGTGCTGTGAGGCCCTGGATGGATTTTATTCTACTGAGTAGAATCCATCAAACATTTTTAACAAATAGAGAAGTATGGGAAATAGGATAATGAAGGAGATAAGCATCAACTTCAGTAAACCTAGTAGGGGATATGTCACTGTCTACATCAACAGCGATGAAGTGAAGATGGTCAAAAGCTCCAGATTTCTGTCTGTCCAGATCACTGACAACCTCTCCTGGTCCATCCACACCAATGCTATAGTTAAGAAAGCCAACCTACACTCTACCTTCTTAGGAGGCTAAGGAAATTTGACGTGTCGACTATAACTCTCACCGATTTTTATAGATGCACCATAGAAGGCATCCTTCACAGCTTGGTATGACTCTTGCTCTGACCAAGACCTCAAGAAACTACGAAGAGTTTTGAACATAGCCCAATCCATTACACAAATCAGCCATACATACATCCATTGACTCCAGTACACGGTCTCAGAAAAGCAGCCAGCGTAAGTAGGGAATCCATGCATTCCAGACATACTCTCTTACACCTTTTTCCGGGCGAGAAAAGTTTACAAAATTCTAAGATCGTGTACTAATGACTCAAAAACAGCTTCTTCCCTGCTGCCATCAGGCTTTTGAATGGACCTACCTCATATTAAGTTGACTTTACTCTATACACTAGCTTTGACTGTAAAACTATATTCTCCACAGTCCCCTTTCCTTCTCTCTATGAATTCCATGAACAGTATGTTTTGTCTGTACAGTGCACAAAAAATAATACCTTTCACTGCATCCCAATACATGTGACAATAATAAATCAAATCAAATCAAATGAAACGTGGATCGTTTTTTTCTGAGATCTGTGCAATTACAGTGATAGGCTGAGTAGCTTCCTACTGTGCTGTAGAATTCTATAGTTCCCACATGGAAATCCCATATCAGAATCCATTACTTCCTAGCACGTTGAGTAGGAAACAAATTCTTGCTCTACCTTCAACTATCTTTTCCCTCCCATACCATCTATTAAATAAGATAACACACCCTAATTTCTGATCAATTATCAGCATTTTAAATCTACATAGCTAATTTTATGTATTATGATTATGTTTCAAATAGGATAAATGATGTGATTGACAAAACATTTGGAATTGAAAAAAGACGCTGTACTCTTAGATAATTTCGCTTGACATGAGACAAGTCCTGATCTTTATCAAATATTTATTAGGTTGAGAAGCCTAAAGAGATTACAGCCCTGGTGTTGAGTATCTATAATAGGGGCCATTGCCTTGATTTACTCCTGATTTCAATACCGGAAAGGGGGAAAAGACCTTTATCAAAGAGAATGTGGGTTTAAAGTGAACTGGCTTGGCATCGGCTCAGTTCCAGGGTGAGGAATTTCGCTGCTTCTCTATCCTGGTGAGTTAGTGGTACACTCCAGTATTCCACATCCAACTGTGACAGTGGTTTGCTCCTTGAACACTTCCAGTAGCCAATTTCATTACAATGCCAGGGAGTACTTCCCTGAATGGAGGCTGCTGTCAGAATCAGCTCATTGTTGAATGGGTCTGGATAGAAAAAGGTCACCCACATGCTTACAAATGCACATGCATACATATATACGCACACTCATTCTGTCATTCCCAAAAATCAAAGTTACTGCAGAATGAGGTTGGGTGATCGGATGTGGAGATGAAAGGGGGTATGGGTGAAGGAAGTAGCATGGGTGGGTGAAGCAGGGGGATGGAGTTAAAGGATGGAGTGGTGTGAATGATAGGGGTGGGGGAAGGATTGCATATGGTGGGAGATGGAGGGCATGGGTTGGGAAATGGGGAGCACTGATGTGAGGGAAGGGGGATGGAAATGCAAGAAGAATTTTGGGATGAAGAAGTGATGGAGTGAAGGTGGAGGTTTGAGGTCGAGGGGGTTAAACATCTGTGATCTTGCTTGCTATAGCAATGGACTGGGATGCTGATTATCCAATCACCAGCTTGCACTGGTAAATTATTTGATCAATCAGGCCCAGTTGACATGACTTTTGTTTAAAGTAATTTGAAAGTCTGCCTCAGTCACAAACTCCTCCTCACTCAGGACATCTACTAACAGAGACACAGGAAGAAAATTTCTCCTCCTTGGTTTCAGGGCTTGTCTTAAAGCAAGGTCTCAAGATAATCAGTGTGTGCCTGCCTCAAAAGAGAAGCCGTGCATGTCTGAGTATACATTATGATCCCTCTGGTTATTCAAGTATCATCAAGAAGAAACTAGATTGGAGTGGAGGGCCAGAATTTTACACTCCCCCACCCCCCTCAATTTCTAGGTTAGAGAGTAGTTGATGGCTCAAGACCCCAATTAACCTCAACTCACAACCCTCTCACAGATTTCCTAGCCTCCTTATTCCCTTGCTGTTACCTATCCTCCAGCTCCCAGGACTTAGTTGAAGAAATTTTCCTCCAATGCCTCTTCCATAATATGGAGATACCAGCATTGGACTGGAGTAAACACAGTAAGAAGCTTCACAACACCAGGTTAAAGTCCAACAGGTTTATTTGGTAGCACATGCCTCTTGCTTTCGGAGCACGGCTCCTTCGTCAGGTGAATGGGAATTCTATTCACAAACAGGGCATATAAAGGCACAAAATCAATTTACAAAATAATGGTTGGAATGCAAGTCTTTACAGGTAATCAAGTCTTAAAGTACAGACAATGTGAGTGGAGAGAGGGTTAAGCACAGGTTAAAGGGATGTATGTTGTCTACAGCTAGGACAATTAGTGAGATTTTGCAAGCCATTGCAGCACTGTGCCTGGAGGACTGGACAGCTGCTGGCCTATCTGACTGGTTGGTTGGCAAAGTGGGATTTGCTCCTGAGTGAGGGGCAGGAGCCCTATCTTCTGCCAATCAACACTGTTTTACAGTGTAATATAGAATCAAGGCTGCTGGAGTTCGCAGGGCTCTTAACCATATTTTGATTTAACATTTGAAGTTTCATTTATGATTTGTTCTTATTTTGGGGCAGTTCCCCTTTGAGGATCTGTCCCTTTTATTTTGTCCCTCTGTTTATTTAATTTAGTTTATATCCATTGCACAATAGAGTGGAGTTGGCAGAGAGTCCATGAACTCATAATTCTCAAACTGATACCAAAGAGGAATCACAACATTAGGAAGCATAAGATGTGCTTATGCGCACACACACACACAAACACACACACATACAGTGGCTGGCAAGGACATTGTGGTTTTACTAAAGTTATTGTTAGAAAACTGTAGAAGTTGTTTTCATTGGGTATTTTGAATGGGAGTTTTGTGAATTGTTAAATGCAGAAGCGGGTTGGCAGTAATAGGAAGACTGCGTTGGTGTTTGAGATGGTCTCCCCAATGATGGTAGGACACATTATTCTTTCAGACAGCAGTGCTTTCCCCCCGCCCCACCCTGCATTCCATAACCTTTTCATCTTATGATATGTATAATGGTCCTCTTCCTCTGGATCTGCTACACTGTTAATCTCAATTAGGCAAAGTTATGTAACATGCAACCAAAAAAAACAAGAGTTCTTAAAACCATTGCCAGCTTTAATGGTCTCTGATTAATGCAGGCACCTGAATGTAGAGTGAAAAATACCATTAGGGTATCCAGTCATGACTCTGGTTGCTGCATAGCCCTCATTAAAACATTGCTCAGCCCATCTCCTGGGAAACATCAACCATAGTCTCAGAGGGCAGCATTAATCAGTACCAACTGGCACTAAGCTAGCAACCTTATTTAGATAGATCACAAACATTAGCCTGATACTGAAAATGCAAAAGTCCACAGTAGTGAAGCAAACTGTTCTCTATTAACATTGAAATTAAGAGCCTGGATTTTAATCGCACTGTAATTGCCAGCATTAAATTAACACTGATTTAAAACCTTTATAAGGGTGGATTATTTAAATGAGAGTAGATGGATCTTTACTCAGCATCTAATCAGCCTGGTTCCTGACCTGGCTATGCTAGCCGCTGACCCTGGGTGCACAACATGGGAAATTCATTTCATTTCACAGCACTGGCATGTCTCATTACGATGAGCACAGAACTTCATCCAAAAGCTATATATACATTTTGTCGCCATCTTTCAGTAGATGTACAGAGGTAAACTATAGAACAAGACAGCAAAGTGCAGAGTAGCACAATGTGCACAATGAATGAAACAGCAGCTACTTGGCAGAAACTTGAGAAGAAAATGAGAACAAATTGTGATTCCAATTGGAGTGTGTGAAACAGGAAGGAATGCTGCCGAGGGGTGCATGGTGGTATTGGGTTTGCAGGTGATATGGTGAGGACATGTTACACAACTTATTATAAAATGTGAAACACCAACACATCTCATATCACAGGCTGCTGTGTACATCAAAGTGCCAAATTATGAAATATAGTAAATGAAGAAAGCCATATGCAATGGAAGAGAGAAGTGCAGAAGTTGAAGTCCTGAAAGTTTAAATCTCTAATCAGCTGTGTACCTGTTGTTTAAATTTCAGGGATATTGGTTGAGATTACATTTGTCTTTCATACTGTGGGACACACTTCAGCTGCTGTGCACGCTGGGGTTAGTTTTAACCTAATTCATTGAGGGGTTCAATTTGCCTGTTAATTTAAACCCCACCTGGTTTTATTCCCATTGGTGTGAATCTCCGGATTAGGTTAAAATTGCATGCACTCTCATGCAAGCAATGCCTTTGCATAACTGCACTGGAAACTGGGCTATGGGGGAAACAAATTCAAAAGACCTTTACTTCCTTTTCATTCCACTTTGTGAGGAGAATTTGGACAGCTCCTTGAATCTTGAAATCACTGTTCCTTGGAACAGCTCTTTGAGTTGGAAGCAATCCCCATGGATTGTGCCTAGGTTGAGCTCCTTTGGTGTATTACACATCAGGCTAAACTTATTGACTACGTGGTCAGTAAAAAAAACTTATATTCATTTAACACTTTTCACAACCTCAAGATATTCAATGGCATTTTAAAACCAATTAATTTTCTTATCAAGTGCTGTCACCTTTATAAGATAGGAAGGATGGCAGTTATATTACATGCAGCAATTTTCTCCAAGTAGCAATGTGTAAGGAAGTTTTAACAATGAATTTAAGGAAGTATGGTACAATTAGAAGAAGTCCAGCATGGTTTTACTACAGGGAAATCCTGGTTGATAAATTTATTATTTTTTTTTGAGGATACCTAGTAGGGTAAACAATGGAGAACCAGTAGATGTCATATACCAGTACTTGGGTTTCAAAAAGGCATTTGATAACGTGTCACATAAAAGGTGTCACACAAGATAAGGGCCATAGGTTTTGGGGTGATATATCAGCATAGATGGAGGGTTTGTTTATAGACAGTGTTTAACTGTGTGATTGTATGGGCATGATGACATGGCTGTTAACTTCCACTGTTTATCATAAAGATCCTCAATTGCTCTTACATGCTATGCCTGTAGCCACACAAACTAATCTCCACGGCCCTTCAACATATCACATATCGCTACCAGTGCATAGACCATTTGGCAATATGTGAATAGATGCACATTCTCCAGACAGGGATGGATAAATAGAGCATTTTTAAGTTAGTAGGCTGTGACTAGTGCAGTACTGCAAGGATCAGTGTTGGTGCATCCATATTCATGACTTAGATGAAGAGACAAAAAATAACATATCTAGATTTGCTGACAATACAAAGCTAGGTGGGAATGCAAGCTGTGGGGAGGATATAGAGTCTGTAATGAGACATAGACAGCTTAAGTGAGTGAGCATCAAGGTAGCAGGTTGAGTATAATGGAAGGGAGCGCAAGGTTTTTCACTTTGGTCTTGAGAATAGAGAAAACGAATATTTTTTTGAAACACCTGAAACTTATTAATTTTGATGTTTAGAAAAACTTGCATGTACTCCTACAAAGAACACAAAAAATTAACATGCAAATACTACAAGTAATTAGGAAAGCAAATGGTATGTTGACCTCTATTACAAAGAGATTGGAGTACAGAATTAAAAAAATCTGGCTTCAGTAGTATGGGGTTTTGGTTACAACCACACCAGCTATGTTTTGTGCAGTTTTGGTCTCCTTATTTAAGGATATATTGGCACTGGGGGAGTTAGAGTGGAGTTTCATTAGGTTGTCACTGGGATGAGAGTGTTGTCCTCTTTTGTGAGGCTGAGTAAATTAGATCAGAGTCTCAGGAGCTTAGAAGATGATCTTATTGAAATATTGAAGATGTTGGGCGGGATGTTCCTCTGTTTTACGATGGCAGGAAGTGGCATGCTGCCCGCTGGTGGTAGGATCTTATGATCCTACCATTATCAATGAGGTTTTCCCTTGCTGCTGGGAAACCCACTGTGGGGACACACTGTGAGTGGGATCTTAAACGGCAGCAAGATTCTGGTGTATGAAAAACTTGACAGGGTAATTACTGAGAGGTTGCTTCCTTTCTGGAAATTATCGAAAAGGCACAGGTTCAGGATAAAAGATTGATCATTTAGGTTTGAGATGAGGAGAAATTTCTTCACTCAAAAAGTTGTAGAATCTTTGGAATCTCCATCACTGAATATATTTAAAGTGAAAATAGACATGGTTTTATGTCCAGACTTTCACCGCTGTGTCAGGCAATTTTCCAGCTCAGCAAACTCAACCTTTAAAAATGTCCACCCACGGGTCAGATTTCCAAGTGGGAGAAGGGGTGCGCTGAAACGGGAATTGGGCGGGGTGACCCTGGGTCAAATGGGTTTGGAGGCATGCTGGGAGCATGGCCTCAGTGTTCCAGCACAGTGCTCACATAAATTCAATATAATGCAACAACAAAAAAAACATATCTCCAACCCTCACCCATCACCTTCATAAACTCCTTATGCGCAACCATGCCAACCTATGCCAACTTGTCCACCCATGCCCAAGGCTCCTCACACCCCTGTGCTCCACCCACTTTTGTTTTCCCATACCCCTATTCCAATTTAGTGCCCCTCTCTCCACTACCAATTGCCCCCACGGCCCCCATGCCAACTCAGTGCCTTTGTACCCACCACCCCATTTCCCCATGCCCAACTGTTGTTATTTCCTCTCTACTTCCCCTGCTCCAATTTTCCATGTCTTTGTAAGATATGGAGGAAAGGTGGGATCAAGCTATTAATGATCAGCCATGATTACAACAAATGGTGGAGTAGTCATGAAGAGCTGAATGGTATATTCCTGCCCCTATTTTCTATGTTTAAATATTACCAATTAACCACACAACCCCAATGCAAGCTTAGTGCCTGTCTAACCACTACCTATTGTTCCATATCCCAATACCAAGTTAATTCCCCTCTACTCACTTCACATTGTTCCTATAATCCCTTGGTCAACTTACATCAACCCATGATCCCATCCACTCTTGCCTTTATCTCTCCTATGCCAACTCACCTTGGGCAGTTCCTTGACATGTTTGATACTTCCTGGATAATGTTGACAGTTTTAACACTTTCTTGACAGGTATGAAGCTGGACAGTTGTTTAACATTTTATTGACAGCTGGACAACTCTTTGACAGCTTGACAATTACAGTGAGTTTGTGCATACAAAGTGCAATATCATGTTCACTTTTAGCGCTCAAGGGATGCCTTATCTCTCCCAAAGGTGTTCTGAGGGGGTATCCAAAGGGAGTACTCTGGCTTCCCAAATACAACCACCAAGTTCAGACTTCCTTTTTCTTATTCTAATCTGCACAGTCCAGACTCCATGCTCCTGTTCTTACAAAATCCCTCTACACAAAGGTTGCTAGATGACTCAAATAGCCAACTGCCTCTGTGAATTACATATGATTTCACAGCCATAAGTGGGGCTGAAATGATCACAGATGGCTATATCCTCATATCTAATCTTTCTACTAATCATACACTCTCTTCTGATTTATAAGCTCAGATAGTATAATCATGCAACTCTGACTTCCTTCCTACCATCCCCTCCATATCCCCGCTGCCCTTCCTACATCACAAGAATTTACTTATGTGCCATTTGTCCAGACAGTGGAGGAACATCGCGAAGAGCATGATGATGAAGAGCACTTGATTCCACGTTTACAACCAGCACTCACATATTGATAAATGTGTCTCTTAGAGAATAGACTGAAAGCTGGGCCTGTGTATGGTGAGACATGGGGCACAAATGGACTGAGGCCAGAACAGATGGCAAAGAGAGCATAGCTTGCGGGAGGATGAAGTCAGATGGGTTCCATTAAAAGAGACTCAGATAAGGACTTTGATGAGACAATCTAAACACAGTAGAAATCTGGCAATATTGGCCAGCTTCCCAAAAATTCTGTGGTTAATGTCAACAAGCATGAAGGAGTCCAAAACCAATTTAACACAGGACCTTGTGCAGAGCTTGGAGCCCATCCTTTCCAGCATGGGTGTCACAGCTAAATCTATTAGCACACCTTAAAACAATGGAAGACACAACCATGATGTAGTAATTGATATCTAATTTCTCAACCAAACTGCCACTTTGCCAGTACTCTGTGGTCTTGCTGTGCTGAGCTAGTCAATCTATTCTGAGGTCATGCAGTTTAAAGCCAAGATTTTAAAATTATTCTGCAAGGCCAGCCCAATCCATAAGTTTACAAATCCTGTTGACAATATTATAAACTTCTTCCTTTAATCCAATACAATCTTTTACTTAGCCACAAATCGACTATTTTTTTCTGTGGGGTTTTTATTCCTCAAGGGAATGTACATTTATTGCAAATTCTGAACTGTTCCTTTAAATGTTACCATTGCTTATCTGCCATCATATATTTTAATTTATTTTCCCAGTCTATCTTAGCCAACATGATCTTGATACCGCTGCAGTTTTCTTTGTTTAGATTTAAGATCCTTGTTTTGGATTTAATTCAATTGCTTTCAAACTCAATATAAAATTCCATTGTTTTATGGTCACATTTCTCCAGAGGCTCATTCGCTACAAGGTTAGTAATTCATCCTGCTCATTACACAAAAGGAGATCTAAAATAGCCAGTTCCCTAGATGGTTGCTCAACTGGCTGATCTAGGAAACTATCTTGTATACATTCTGCAATCTCATCCTTTATACTATTAATGCAAATTTGGTATGTCCTGTCCATATGAAGAAAAATTTGTATTTATACATCACTTTTCACAATTATCAGACCCTTCAATGCTCTTTCCAAAGTATTTTTGATGTTTTAAAGTTAATTTACTAGTGTCACAGATAGGCTTACATTAACATAGCAATGAGGTTACTGTGAAAATCTCTGAGTCTCCACACTCCGACGCTTGTTCGGGTAACACTGAGGGAGAATTTAACATAGCCAATGCATCTAACCAGCACATCTTTCAGACTTGGAAACCAGAACACCCGGAGGAAACCCATGCAGACACAGAGAGAACTCCGCAGAGACAGCGACCCAAGCTGGGAATTGAACCCAGGTCTATGATATTGTGAGGCAGCCGTGCTTACCGTTTTGTCACTTCTGTGGTATAAGAAATGCAGCAGCCAATTTGCAGAAAGCAAACTCCCATAAGTAGCAATGAGATAATAAACAGTTAATTTGTTTTTGGGATATTGATTGGGGGATAAATATTGGCCAGGACACCAGAGATAACATGCCATCTCTTCAAAATAGTGCCACAGGATATTTTATATCCCCCCTGGCAGGTAGCCTAGCTTTAGAAAGATGCCACCTCCTGCACTGAAGCACTCCCTCAGTACTGCACTGCAGTGTCAGCCTAGATTTTTACAATGGGACTTGAATCCAGAACCTTGTGATTCAAATGCAATAGCGCTACTAACTGAGCCACAGCTGAAGATTGAAGTCAACCTAATTATCATGTTAGCTTTGTTATGTGCAGATCTAATTTCTTAATTTATACCCTGCCTGACACTATGATTACTGTCTGGGGGCTTATGAATTAGTAATACCAATATTTTCTGCCCTGTGTTGTTTCTTAGCTCCAAACAAACTAATTGTTCAACTTGACTTTCCACACTAAAATCCTTTTCCTCCACTGCCTTTATCTCTCTTTTTCTACTTTGCCTTTCTGTTCTGAAAGTCAAGAATCTTGCAGCATTTAATTCCCACTTTTGGACATATGACAACAATTAAACTAAATCAATTCCATTTATCAATATCCCTGCTTTTAATTCATGTTATTTTGCTGCAACAGTTTCATGCATTCAGATGTAGCTTCAACTATTTTTCCTTGATGCCACATTATTCATGAATACCTTGTTACCTTTACCCACTTATTGTTACCAAATCATCACTCTGTTCACTATCTTTAACATTACTTTTATTGCTTTTAAATTTGCCCATACCTCAATCTTCCTACCTTTTCTTCATTAGTTTAAAGCCATATTCACTGCCATATTTATTCAGTTCATCAGGAAATTCCTCTCAGTGGAGCTTGTCCCAACAAAAACAGCTCCTTCTTTCCCAATCTTGTTGCCAATGTCCCATAAATAAAATCTTTTTCTCCCCATACTACTCTTTCAAATACATTGAATTACACAATCATAGAGTCTGTATAGTGCAGGAGGTCCATTGAATCTACACCGAATCTCAGACAGAGCATCCTACCCAGGCACAACTCTATAAACCACATATTTACACCACTAATCCCTCTAGTCTACTCATCTTGAGACACTAAGAGACAATTTAGCATGGCCAATCCACCCAACCTACACATCTTTGGACTGTGGGAGGAAACCAATGCAGACACAGGGGAAGATGCAAACTTCACACAGTTATCCCAGGCCGGAATTGAACCCAGTTCTCTGGTGCTGTGAGAAAGCAAAGCTAACCACTGTGTCATTATGCCGCTAATTTACTTCTCAAATGCTCATTGGCATGTAATTCAGGTAACAATTCAAGGATTATTATCTCTGAGGTTCTGCATTTTAATTTTGATCCTGTGCATCCCTGCACAGAATTTTGTTCCTTAACTATACCCATGTTACCTATTCCTACACAGTTCATGGCAATTGAATCCCTTCCCTCTCATGCAGAGTCCTTCTCTAATTCTAAGTTTCCTTAACAGTAGTAGATTCCACTTAATAATAGATTCTTTCCACTTAGAAAGGAAACCAGAACTATAGGGCACAGCCTCAAAATGAGGGGAGGTCAGTTTAGAACAGGAAGAACTTCTCTCAGAGGGTGGTGAATCTCTGGAATTCTCTGCCCATTGAAGTGGTGCAGGCTACCTCATTGAATATGTTTAAGTCATAGGTGATAGATTTCTGATCGATAAGGGAATTAAGGGTTACGGGGAGCAGGCAGGTAAGTAGAACTGATCCACTTCAGATCAGCCATGATCTTATTGAATGGCAGGGCAGACTCGAGGGGCTAGATGGCCTACTCCTGCTCCTATTTCTTATATTCTCATGTTCTTAACCGAGATACCAGGTACGCAACGTAACCTTTGGAATTTCCGGTCTTGTTTGCAGGTAACAGTACCTAGCCTCCTGGCTGTATTATCCATCACCCATGTGACATTCCTTTATACTTCCACACCTTCATTGGTCTCCTACAGCACGGTGCTATGGTTAGTTTGATCATCAGCCCTGCACAATTTGCCTTCATCCACACAGGCAGCGAGAACCTTGTACTAGCCACGAAATGGCAAAGGCTGAGGCTCCTCCAGCACAATCACTGTACCTGCCTGATTTGCAGCCGCTCGCTCCTGCCCGTGATCATTAACCTGAATCAAAGTATTGAGTTAATTCTTCTCATCTTTCATGCCCCACAGTATCTATGCCTCAGATTCCAAATCAACAACTCTGAGCTGCGGTTTTGCACAGTGCAGACAATGATGATAAATATAGCTATTTGGGATTGCACCACAAATTGCATATGCTACCAGTTAAAGCACACCATCCCTAATTAACCATTTAATCTATTCTCAATTTTAAAAAGTTGATGTATTCAATCAATTCAGCCTGCTTTCATTTTTAACTCAATTTTTGAACCACTTTAAATTACAGGCTGTTTTTAAATTCTGTATTTAGCAGTAGTGTATCATTACTTCTTTGTTTGCTGTGACGAGACTTTGCGATTATTTTTCTTCCATTTTACTCAGAGACCTCTAGCTGCTTAATACCTCCACTCCCTTTTTCCATTGTTGTTCCTCTGGATTCCAGCCTCTTTTACCCTTGTGGTCAGTACAGACTCGATGGGATGAATGGCCTCCTTATGTACTGTAGGGATTCTATGATTAAGGCACGTAAAAAAGTCTTTTGGGTGGGTGGCCCATGGCAGGATGCAACCATACAGGGTAGTAATACTATTGGTATGTGGTCACACAAGAATAAGAAAGAGGAGTCACCTAAAAGGTGTTACATTTGGTTACACTTTGTTTGATGAAGTCAAACAGTCATTGGAGATGACTGCACAGGAGATCATTCAGCCCACGGAGCCCAGATTGGCCCTCTGTCAAGCAATCCAGTAGGTTCCATTTCCCCTCTCTATTCCTCTGACCCAGCCAGTTTGTTTCCCTCACGTTTCTTTTGAAATCATTGATTGTCTCCACTTCTTCCACCCACCGAGGCAGTAAATTCCAGGATATTACCACATGCTGAGTAGGAAAAGTTCTTCCTCACATCTTCCCTGTAATTTTTGCCCAAAATTCAGTTCACATGAACAGCTTTGCTTGATGCACCTTAACTAAACTTGTTGTCTTGTACACCTTGAACAGATCTCCCCTCAACTGTCTTTGCTCCAAGGAGAACAACCTGAGCACTTCTAATTCTCCCTTGAGGTTAAATGTCCCTATCTCCATGCAACTGTGTTCAAAGAATTTTTCTGACATGATTAGAATCATAGAATCCCTACAGTGCAGAAAGAAGCCATTTGGCCTATCAAGTCTGCACCGACTCTCTGTCAGAGTGCCTTTCCAGGCTGTTGCGCCCATCCTATTCCCATAACCCCATAATGGTTAGTCTATCTAACCCACAGATATTGGGACTTGAGGGGGGCAATTTCACATGGCCAACTTACCTAACCTGCACATCTTTGGATGAAAGGGATGGAATTCATATGAGTTGAATTAACATCAAGGTGAATGATGGGATGTTGCATTAGGCTACAGTAGTGTACATATCAGGAGGTTCATTGTGTTGTGTTGGTTGGGTCACTTAGGTGAGGATCTTATCATTGGGAGCCTGCTGTCTGTCCCCACTGCCTATATGTGGAGTTCAGTAGGAATACCTTCCAACTTCTTATCTTCATCTTGCTCCACTGTGACGGGTGAAACTCCCCTTCTGATTATAACATGCTATTGATTTGGTAATTGACAATGTGGGGTGGAGGGTGGGGGGAACAGTGGACACAGTGGGCTACATTGTCCTAAAATGTTCTCGGCTTGTCCAGACTTCTGAAGTGCTACTTCAAGGTACTTACTGTCCACCTAATAATGATTTCTGATGGCTGCATGGAGCCTCCTCGTTTGCATGACTATAGGCATCAAGGGCCAGAGCTGAAGAGAGGTAGCTTTGGATTCTTTACTCTTGCAAATCCTCCAACCATGGTGGACAAATTTGGATATCATAAAGACTGCACTTTGAGAAACTGAAATCTACTCACATGGGCAGAGCAAACCAATAAACTAATGACATTTGTAAGATCCAGACTGATTAATCATTGTTTGATTTGTTGACCCTCCCTCATCCACAACATCTGATCCACAGCTGTTGACTGAAAAATATATCCATGTATTTTCTGCTGCTTCACTGTCATAAAACTCAGTCCTATGTACGTTTAGTCGACCCAGTCAGCTGACCAAGTGCGGACAGGACCTTCCAGTCACACTCACCCCAAAACCAGAAAATCCTGCCTGAGATCAACAGACCTTTGCATGGTCCGCCCTTGCCCGCTGCGATTCTCGTGGTGGATGGAATGGGAAAATTCCCTCTGTATCTCTGATCAGGATTTAATCAAATGAATCACCTCTAGCTTATTCATTTCTATCCATTTATATCATTATTATATTACATGCAATGTAAGAATAGTATTCCATGCTGTTTTACATACAGTCTGTAACAGCACTAATTTACCTCATTTAATAGCCTGATAAAAAGATATTTGATCTGTGTCTGTGAATTCACTGACACCTGTGTATCTGTGAGTACTCCAATAACTTGACAAGAATGGAATGTTAAGAGATTGTTTCTTAACCACCAATAAAATGGATGTTCCTCCTGTAAATGTTTGTCTATTTTATTGATAGGAGTTAATGATTAACAGGGAGCCAATGTGGATTGGTATTTTTTGGAGCAGTGTTATCTATGTTTACATGGTTTATACGATTGTGTTGAAAGAAGGTTTTCCCCTCAGTTTATGCTCCATACATCAATGAGATTTAAGGTGGAATATATCAGAAAGATATGGAGACAAATCGTAAGACTTTTTTTCAAGGCATGAAACTTTGCATTGCATGAGGAACACAAAGAGGAGTTATATGGGTGGTACGATGGCACAGTGGGTAGTATTGCTGCCTCACAGCACCAGGAAACTAGATTTGATTCCCAGCTTGGATGACCATCTGTGCAGAGTCTGCACATTCCCCTGTGTCTGCATGGGTTTCCTCTAGGTGCTCTGGTTTCCTCCTACAGTCTAAAAGACATGCTGGTTCAGTAAATTGGCCATACTAAATTCTCCCTCAGTCTATCCATACAGGCACTGGAGTGTGACAACTAGGAGGATTTCACAGTGACTTCATTGCAGTGTTGATGCAAGCCTACTTGTGACACTATTAAATAAAAAACACACGTACAAATGGAAGGGACAAAAACAAGAATCTAGGTGGATTCTAAAACAATTGCAATCAAGATGGCTTAAATTGAGGGACATCTGTTCAAACTTGGAGTAACTTGGGTCTTGATTCTCTGTTCAGCAAAAACAAGTGAGCAAAAATGAATGTGGAGACACAAAGAAAATTCTGAAGTGACACAATCACTAATCTAGCTAATAGTTGGTCAAATGGATAGCCTGCTGCATGAGGTGGGTATAAGGAGAATATCCTTCCCCAAAGCAGTGTACAACACTTGGCAAGGAATGCCAGTGAGACCTCTGAAAACCACTTCCCCAGATTTAGAAACAGATACATGATAAAATTACACACTTTGATGAAGCTGGCAAGTTAAGACCACGTGGTACTATTATCTTTTATCAGATAGTTGGTCCAAGATTCCATGCCACACAATTTCTCTGCCAATCTCTTTCATAGTTACTGCTGGTCCATGCCAAGGCTTCACACCATTCTATAGCTACTTGGGATTACATCGCATGAATACCCATACTTGGGCATCACATATATTGAAAGTCTAATGTGCAATAGATAGCTTTGCCATAATTTGAAAATGTTTTGTACATCAAGTCATCATAGCTGACTCTAACAGCGTGATTCAAGGTTATTTGCTAACACCCAGGTTGGGCTGCAGATTTGGCACATGTCTGTCACAGTCTATGTCCTTCTTCAATTTGCAAATTATCAAAGCTATTTCAGTGTTCCCATGAAAAAACCATTCTCAGTACAACAAAATCAGACACAGGTCGTAATTTTACTGTCTTGCCCACCATGGGAATTGAAGTGTCGAAGTGGACAAGAGGTCTGTTGATCTCGGATGGGATTTTATAGTTTCAGAATGAGTGAGGCATAAAATCCTGCCCAGTGAATGCAGAAATAGAATGCATCAAAGCTATCCTGTGGAACAATTACTATCCTGATCAGATTATTGTTTTACTATGTGTGCCATAGAAACTTGTAAATGGGCAGTATCAAATCTGACAAGTGCCTCAAATGACCCCAGGAAGGCAAAGTGTTTCAACGCTTTGAACATCAGGCGAGGCAAGATGTTTCCTGCTGCTACTGTGTAATGGCAATGTGATATTTCCCACCAATTGGATGCAATCATGAATCCTAAGGTATGTTCTGCTGACCGCACAATGAATCAATGTCATGCGTGAATTTTAGTTCTCATGCTCTGTTAGTTATAGAGGCTGTATGTCCCAATCACTGGCTGGCCAAATCAGCACGTGCCTTCAGCTGATCATATCAGGTGGAGTATAGACTGTAATTAACCAGCCCATGGTTACAAAATCTGAAACAAAATGTCTATTGCCAGATGGGATTCCATGATTGGGTAGCACTTGTTAAACAATCCTGAGTGTGCTAATAGCTACATTTAAGATTATCACCAGAATTCTACCACCCTGCCCGCCACAGGAATCGGATCAGATGAGGGGTAGCCAATGGGAAGGTTTGTTGACCTGGAATGGGATTTTCCAATCTTGGGTCGAGCAAGGCTGTAAAATCCCACCCAATGAATTAAGTTTGTAACATGACTCATTTACTTTTATTTGAAAATGACACACATTCATGCACAGGGTCTCTACAAACAGCAGCAATAACACTGCTGCCTCACACCTCTAGGACCTGGGTTCAATTCTGGCCTCGGGTGGTGTTTGCAGATTCTGCCCATGTCTGTATGGGCTTCTTCCTCGTGGTCTAGTTTCCTCCCATAGTCCAAAGTTGGGCTGACTGGCATGATAAATTGCCCTTAGTGTTCAATGATGTGTAAATCGGGTGGATTAGCTATAGTAAACACTCAGGGATAGAGCAGAAGCCTGGGCCTGGGTAGAATGCTCTTTCGGACATTTGATGCAGACTTGATGGATCAAATGGCCTCTTTCTCCACTGTAAGGATTCTACTGATTCTATGTTCAAATCTTTGTGTCTTTTTTGAATTGTCCGGGAGCTTGGGGAACCTGTTGCTATCTCCATGGTAATGCTTCAGACAAATGGAATCGACTTGCCAACCAATCTGCATTCTTTTCTGTGTGGAATAAATTGTTGTGATGGTTTGAAATTTGGTATTTTTGCATTTGTCCTGATGAGCTTAAGACAAAAGACTTTGTCAACAAGTTTCTTTTTTTAGGAGTATTTAAAGATTTCACACAATAGTGCAGACTTTATCCAAAGCCAAGTCTTGGGACCAATAGCCTAAAAATGATTAAACATTATTAAAAATTCTTAACAATTATTAAATCTAAATATCAGAAAGGCCAAGCCATTGTCTTCAGACACTGTGACAAACTCCATTTCTGCGTCACCAATTCCATTCTTTTCCCTGTTATCTGTCTGAGGCTGAACCTAACTCTTTACAGTTTTACTGTCATATTTGATCCTGAAATGAGCTACCAAACACTTATCTGCACCATCACATAAACTGCAAAATTCTTCCTCCCCCTCATTGGGCCGAGGGGCCTGTTTCCTGTGCTGTTTTGTCCTTTGATCTTTGTTGTTCTATAATATTGCTCAACCTCATCCTTGCCTTCACTCACCTGCTGCTGAAACCCCATTGGTGTCTGTGTTAGCTTTGGATCCGGCAATTCCAACATAGTCCTAATTAGCCACTCATATTCTAACCCTTGCAAAACTTAAATAGAAAACTCTGCAAAGTCATCCAAAGTTCTGGTGCCCGTATCCTTACCTATGCCAAGTCTGTTGACCTATCATTCCTGTGCTAGCTGACCTGCACCCAGCCCCTGGCTAAGCAACATGTGGATTTTAAAATTCACATCTTTCTTTCCAATTACCCTAATGCCTCAACCTTCCCGGTCTCTGTAATCTTCCCCTGCCCCACACATCCCCAGTAAATTTGCACTCCAGCCAGCCCAGTATGGGCTGCTTGGGTCAAATGGCCTGTTTCTGTGCTTTATATCACAAATGATCTTGAGCATCCCTGATTTGAATTGCTTCACCATTGGTGGTCATGCCTTCAGATGCCATTATCCTCAGTTCTGAATTCCTTACCTGTACCTCTCCACCTCCATAGGCCTGCATTTAAGTCATTCCTTAAAATCTACCACTTAGATCATGCTTTCGGTCACTGCCTTATTACATCCTAATGAGGCTCAGTATCATATATAGCTCCAACTTCCTCCTGTGAAGTACTTTAGGATACTTTGTTACGTCTGTGTTACAGCTCCAAGGACCTGGGTTTGATTCAGGCCTTGACTCACTGTCTGTGTGGAGTTTGCATATTCTCCCTATGTCTGCGTGTGTTTACTCCGGATGCTCCGCTTTCCTCCCACTGTCCAAAAATGTGACAGTTAGGTTAATTGGCCATGCTAATAGTGTCCTGGGTTGTGCAGGTTAGAGCGATTAGCAGGATAAATGTGTGGAGTTGTGGGGATAGGGGTGGAATTGTTGTTGTGCAGACTCAATGGGCTGAATGGCCTTTTTCTGCCCTGTAGAGTTTCTATGATATGTAAACACCAGTTGTTTTTATTCCAGTCCTGTTGTGATAGGTCTGGAAGAACAGCCAGTCAGAACTGCTGTTGGCCCAGAACATCTGCATCCCCTTACCCGGAGTTAGTCAGCACCCAGAGGCTGCCATTTCTCTCAGGAATGACAGTTTGTGAAGTTTCAGGGGAGTGAGGCGGAGCAGGAACACAGTACTAATAGCTATGTGAACGTCTGTACATTGCCAAATGAAGCAGCACACAGCAGTGTCAGGTTCCTGGTGCGCATCAGTGGGACAGGAGATGAATGTGTTTGCTGTGATGGCTATCAGACAATGATAATAAGCTGTCAACCTTGGCTCAGGGGTCAACAGTCACATTGGGGTCGGAAGATTATGGGCTTGAGTAGTACACAAAAGACTGGAGCACACCATCTGGGTACAGTGAAGAAAGAGTCGACATTGGTGGGGAAGGTATTTTTGGAGTGAGATCTTTAACTAATGGCTCCACCTATCCTTGCAAATAGACATGAAATATCCCGATGAGTCATTGCATTTTTGACCAATATTAGCTCCACAACCAACGTCTATTCACTGTCACATTGTTATTTCGTGGAACCATAAAATCACTATAGTGCAGAAGAGGCCTTTCAGCCCACTAAGTCTGCACCGAAGCTCTTACCCAAGCTCTCCCCCTGTAACCTCTACACATTTGCCATGGTTCATCCCCTTCACCTACACATTTTGGGACACTAAAAGGCAATTTAGCATGGGCAATCCACGTAACCTGCACATCTTTGGACTCTGGGAGGTAACCAGAGCACCCGGAGGAAATCCATGCAGACGTAGAGAGATTGTGCAAACCCCACACAGACAGTGACCTAAGCCAGGATTCAAACTAGGGTTCCTGGCGCTGTGAGGCAGCAGTGCTAACCACTCTGCAGTTAGAGGGATCATTATTCTCTGCCTGCTCTCTTCTCAGCATTATCCTTTCTATATTATCAGCTGGTTCTTCTCTCCCAGTAGTGCTCAGTTTCCTATCAGTCTCCCACCTTCTATTTCTCTCATTGCTTGGGGATGAAAAGGGAAGGGTTTCCTTTGGGATGAGAGTTAGTGGACAAGCTCAGAATTATCTGCTCCCTGCCTGGCCTCTGTTACTCTCTTTTCCTTCTTATCAGCAAGGGTATGGAAATTTTGAACTGCTCGAGGAGTATTATTCCACAAAGGGTTTTGTAATTTTAAGCCCCATACCTATTGGTCAAAAGCTGTTCAAATTCCAAGTATGTCCAACCAGGTCATTACCTGAGTGCATGGGATTTCTGATGGTAAGCATCCCAACATTAATTTGTACCCAATTAAAATAACATTTTTTGCTGCCTCATAGCTTGTTGCACTTCCTCAGACAAGGGGGAGTAAACATTGTGAGTTTTTCCTGTCAGCTTAGTATGCAACAGCAGAGTCCAATGTTGCCCGGTCCCCCTAACTGCTGTGCTAATTTTTCGAAACAGATAAAGAACTGGAGTGTTTCATAGAATCTTTATGGTGCAGAAGGTGCCCACTCAGCCCATTAAGTCTGCACCAACAACAATCCCACCCAAACCCTACATACTTATCCTGTTGTCATATAACCCCACATATTTATCCTGCTCATCCTCTTGATACTGAGGAGGAGTTTAACAGAGCCAATCTACCTAACCTGCACATCTTTGGAGTGTGGGAGGAAACCGGAGAACCCAGAGGAAACCCACTCAGGCACGGAGACAACATGCAAAACTTGACACAGTGACCCGGGACCAGAATTGAATTTAGCTCCCTGGCGCTGTGATGCAGCATCACTGTGCCACCCTTTATAGTGTGACATTTAATTTTTACTCCAAGATTGAGCATAGCCCAGTTATGTTCATTCTGCAAATGGGAGTAAAACTTAATGAAAGAGAGCAAAGCCCAGGGAAGATTAAGCTCATCTTCAATAAAATTCAAACATTCCCAATAACCTGAGTTTAGGTTGAAATTATAACGGTGCCACAGGGTGCATGATCTGAACTGGGTGGATGCCTGGTGTAATCCAGAGAGGGGGACAGGAGTTCTCTCCTGATCTTGTACAAAGTTGAGTCCCCTCAGGCCATCTGAGAATGGTTCCGAGCCGAGTTGATGTGTTCTTAGTCAAGAAAAGTTGGTGCAAAAGATCAGATATGTTCCCTCATCCCAGCACTAACAACCCCCCACCCCCCGCACCTCCCCCATTCAAGAGGGACACCAGGCTGACAACAGGTCACTCCTGTCAAGGAAAGGAGAATGACCTTTGAGGGGAGTTGATTTGGAAGGGGGGAGAGGAGGAAGAAGGGGTAGGTATATGTGAGAATATTGGAGGTGTGTTGGGTTGGTGGTGGGATAGCGATGTTGGACAGATCAAAACTTGGGGAGTGCATTAGAGAAAAGAAACCCCAAAACAATGCCTAACACAGGCAGAGAACTGAGTAAGATTGTTTTACTCACTTCTACTGCACAAACAATAAGGAAAATTAAACACAATCCCGCGAACTCCCTCCCCCCCCCCCATACCCACCGCTCAATCTGGCTAAATTAAAAGAACAAAACAAATCGATTCCCTAATTTGAACGGGAAGTAATTGTGCTGGACACTCTCACAATGGGAGCAATGTTTCTCACGTCTCCTGCATCACAAGCAGCCCCAGCGCATGTGAAAGTTGCTGTGCTGGAAGGTTGGGGGTGGGGAGGGAGAAGAGGGAGGAGGGGAAGGGAAGAGGCGATCAGGGAAGTGGGACATTACTGCTTTTCAAAAGCTTTCACTCCTTTCTCACTCTTTACTCCCCTTCCCGCAATCCCCTCTTTTGACAGACTCACAATGCGGTACTGACAAAATCTACACTAACTGCACCAGGGAAGCAGAAGAGGCAAGTCATGCATGAGACGTCCTTGTTTTGCTGTTAATGGGAGCCCTGGAAATTATCGGTCAGCAGGTTTACTTTCAGGGGGAGCACTGCATAGACCCAGGAATCCAACTCTGTCAGGGGGATTGCTCACTATCAGAGAGGGTGAAAGTTGCTTCACTGTCAACTAGATCACCGCAAGCATGTTCCCAGAAATGGCAAATTGGTAATCGGAGCTCAAGGGGTGCTTTATTTGTTGAAGGCAAGTCCCACACGTGCAACATATATACCTAATTTTGCCCTCAACAGGAAGGTCAGGACATTAACGTATTTGACATTTGACATGGTACCACGGTGGTTAGCACTGCTGCTGACCCAGATTCAATTTCAGGTCACTGTCTGTGTGGAGTTTGCATATTCTACATGGGCTTCCTCTGGGTGCTCTGGTTTTCTCCCACACGGTGTAGAGATGCCGGCGTTGGACTGGGGTAAACTCAGTAAAGATTTACAACACCGATTTGGATTTAAAATTGGTGTTGTAAATCTTTACTGAGTTTCTCCCACACTCCAAAGATGTGCGGGTTAGGTTGATTTGCTATGCTAAATTGCCTCTTATTGTGTGTTGGGGACAAGTAGAGTAAATATGTGGGGTTTTTAGGGAAAGAGTCTAGGTCGAATTGTTGTCAGTGCAGACTTGATGGGCCAAATGGTTTACTTCTGCACTGTAGGGAATCTATGATTTTTAAAAATGTTCTTTTATTACTTATTGTCAAGATATTGGTGAAACTGGGAAGGCTGGTCAATGTCCAATTTACTATAGGAAATTGGTGGTGGGCCTTCTCCTTAAATTCTTACACTGGTGATGATGATGCTCCCACAGTGAAGGTAGTGAGAACACTTCAGTATATTGATCAAACAATGAGGAAGTGTCTCCAAGTCAGGATAGCACCTGATTTTATAAGGAACTTGCAGGTGATGGTGCTCCTTTGGCATTATTACTCATGTCCTCCTCAGTAGGAGAGATCACAGCAGCATGAGATGCTTTTGAAGAAACTATGTTATAGTATATCTGATAGAGGATGCTTCGTGGAATCGTGGCGTGGTGAGGGAAGCGCAAGGTATTCTGCTTCAAAGTTGGACAGAAGTGTTATATTATTCTGGGTTGACATTACAAAGACTTCGTCCTACCACCATGTATTACAAAAGGAAATAATTACATTAATTTGGAATCTTTCACGACTTCATGAAGCATTAACAGCTATTGAAATATTTTTAAAATTTCAGTCAACATTAAGAAACAGTGCACAAGAGGTCTTTTGGCCCATCGAATCTGCAGCAAATCTCTGGAAGATCATCTAGCCCAAGCCTAACAGCTTGCGTAGTGACTAAATGGACGCTATGAACTCTCTGCTGAATTTTGTCAGGGTCAGTCGTCAGTGATGTAGTTCATTCATTGGGATGCACCACTGCTGCATTTCAGGTCCCCTGCATTGCCCCACTGGTGCCAATTTGCTGCCCAAAGACCTTGACCAGAGCAGAAATGGTTGGAAAGTGCCCAGTGTTGGTGTGGCAGATTAAAGGTGGTGGGTGGGCTGTGTGATCTGTGATGGTTTTAGTTTTTAATGGTGGTGTGTTAATTCCATTCTTGCTGCCATGGGGTCTCTATTGTTATTCTTTGGCATGATGATCATAGCAGCAGATGGATTGAAAATGTGCTCATGTAACGGCAGGCTTGGATTGATGTAAACCTTCTCCGGGAGCTTTCTTACTGGAATCTCCCAATGCAACAATGCGTATCATCTCAGGCATCTTCTGATTAATTCATTTATCCTAGTTTCCAAACCTAGGCAACATCCCATCCCCTCACATAAAGAGGGAGATTGCGACAGGAAAGCTCCCGGAGCAGGGTGTTTCCATGACAAATACTGACTGCCATACTGAGAATGCCCTTGCCCTTCTTCAGCATAATACCATTGGATCTTCTACATTGACCCAAGAAGGCAGAAGGGGCCTTAGCGTAAGGTCTCACCTGAAAGCCAGTATCTTTGACTGTGCAGTGTTCTAATATCATGTCACTAGAGTACAACCTGGATTTTGGGCTTAGGTCTCTGGAGTGGAACTTGAACCCGTAATCTCTTGACAAAGTTTTATCAACTGGGCCATGACTGGCACTATTATAGTTGGCATCTGGGTCTGAAGAGCATTTATATGAATTAGCAGGAGATGGGAAAGAAAAACACTGAGTCAGCACAAGAGGCCAACGGGTTAAAGTGAGTGATTCAACACAAAGTGGTCTGGCCATCAAAAGAAACATTTTCAACTTCGAAAGGTTCAAAGAGAATTCACATGCAATGAATTACTTCAAATAGCAATAAGGACGAGATGAAAGAAACTTTGCACACAGCAATGATGACATGCAAAAAAAATGAAGATAAATGGATGTTCCAACCTGCTTGTGGCAGTGGTGGAAGCTTGTCATTGACTTCCAGTGGGATCTTCCCGTCCTGCTGACGTAAATGGCCTTTGCATTGTTCACCAGCTGCGCTACTGGTAAACCCAAAGCAGGTGTGGGGAGTGGGAAGGGAGGTGCTTTTGGCATCACCAGAAGGGCCAGAAAATCCTCACCCTTTATCATTAGTGTCAGTAAAGAAGGGATTGTTGACTGAAAAACCAAGAGAATACCCCATTTTTCATAGTACTGTGCATCTTTAAACATCACTCTGAAACACCATTACAGCCAGGCAGGGGGCTCGTTTAAGGATCTCTTCAGTGTGTTGTGACCTGATGCATTATTTAACAAAAATCTGGGATTTTGGCCAGGATACCAGGGGATGGCACAGAGCAGAAATTAGACATTGAAGACCTGTGTCCAAGGATGTCACCTCTGCATGTCTCCTTACTGGATGCATTGGAGAAGCATTAGCGAAAACCTGGGGACTAGGGGACTCACTGGGTCACTCTGAGGGACAGACAGTTTTAGTGCATGAGGTAAGATTAGCTGATGGTGACAAAGAAAGGTAAAAATCACAATTCATCGTACAAACATAAATAAATGATTCGAATCAATAGCATTTTAGATGTCTAATAGTAAAAGTTAAAAATATTCTTATCCACAAGTTATTACAAATCATAGAATCATTGAATCTCTACAGTCAGAAGGAGGCCATTCAGCCTATCAAGTTTGCACAAACTCTCCAACAAAGCATCCCACCCATGCCCTAATAGCTGTAATAAATAAGTTTAATTAAAATCAAATAAAAAATTACCATCTAAATTAAGCTGTTGCTTTTTCTTTGTTCTCAGCATATTTTAACTGAATAGATAACTTTTTCTTGGAAATAATTTGACTTTCAATGACTTCCAACCAGCCATTTGTGCTTGCTCATGCTTCATCTCATGTCAATCGAGGCAATATGTTTGGAGCACTGTGACTGGACAAGCAATGCTGCTAAAATACTTTTCTGTCACAGTGAGACATGGCATCACATTGGTCATGGAGGCACTTAAGAACATAAGAACTTGTAGTCACATGAAATTTCATTAGATCCACATAATGTTTCTTTAATTTGATCTCAACTTGACCTATTTTCTTCCAACTTCCCTCTAATCTCTTCCTTCTTCGGATACACCTAGTTATCTTTGAATCCCAATTATACTATCAGCAGTAACAGCCTTCCCTTATAACTTATTCTAAATCTCTATTAGCCCTTCCATGTCAAAAGGTTTTGCATGACTTCCTCATTTTAAGCTTCTTTCACTATTAGAATTCACCAGAAGCATTAGAGTCTTTCACTGTTTGCCTGGATTAATTTTGTTAATTTCTTTCTTAACCTTGGGCTCTTCCTTCTGGAATCTTCTTTTTTATTAAAAAAAACCCCTTGAAATGTGCGATTTCTGGAAGAAATGAAAGGCTATATTGTGGATTCCTGCAGCTTTTGGTTCAACTGAAAATTTTCCTGTAGAAACTCATCAAAATAAATGATATCGTATGTAATTCAGAAGCTTGCTTAATCTGTAATGTCTTCAATAAAGCCACAGCAATTTGTCAGACTCAATCATATCCTTCTGAATCCTTGTCTTCTGCTTCTTATTAAGTTAAGATATTCCATTGGCATCACCTTTGAGTGATTTCCATTGTTAAACCTGCTGTTTAAGTTATGCTGAATATGGTGATAATAAAGTCCTGGTAGAGTGGAGGCAATTGGGTAGCTGTCCCATCAAATATTCTTGGAGTTGGCAGTGTAGATTTCATGTACACCATTCACATTATGGAGAAATAATCCTGCTGTCATAAATAATGGGAGATTCAGTTATGGGTTCAGAGTTTCTTGCAATTAAAATCGCAAGTCCTATTCCACCTCCACAGTGCTGTCAGCATTCACTCTGTTGATGGACCATGTTTCGCCCTTGTGTTAAATAATTGGCAAATTAGTTCGGGTGAATATAAAGGAATCCATGACAATATTATTGTCAATCAACATCACTGTCATGATGATATAAAGCATGAATATGTAATATTACTCTTTAATTTCATTGCTAGTCAAATACATATTTAACTTCTTTAAAAGGATTTTCTAGAACAAGTGCATTAGTCTTGCACTAGTGTCTGAAGACACTAATGCAAGGTGGCTGCCACGAGTCACCTGACTCATGTGGTATTACAAGTTGATCAGTTTCTCTAAGTTTCCAATGTGGATTACAATAGGACATGTCAAGACAAACCTATGAAATTTCACACCTGTTGACATTAATAATTACTTCAAATATGAACTGAAACTTGTAAGTGGCCCTAACTATTTGTGTTTCCATAATTTGCAGGGACATAAAGTCTACCAGGACAATGTAGAAGGTGCAGATATGTCCTTCCTAGCTCATCATTGAGAAGAATGGCTTATTCCAAAGTGATGGCACATGAAAACAATTATCACAAAGGCCATAAACACAACAGCCAAAGTCTGTCTAGACATGAGCTAATTCATTACCTTCAGTGGAATATCCCACTCATCTCCTGACTCTCTCCCTGCCATTCTCAAGCTCAAGTTATCTCTGATACATTTGGAATCCATCACAGTGCTAGACAACGTAACTTGAAAGGAACCACACATACGATAACACTGACTTTTGGAAAAGGTGGATTATGGTTTAAACTGCAGTATATATCTGCTTCCGTGCACTAGAGTTTAAAGACCACTGCGAAAATCTGCCTCAGCCAAAACATCACTGAGAGACTCATGAACAGTAAACTTTCTTCTTTTTGCTTTTTATCACTGAATCTTAATTTGCCCTCCTCTACTATATAATCAGAGAATTGAGACTGACCCTCCAAAGGAGCCTCCCCCACCCAACGTCTCCCCTTTGCCCTATCCCCATAAAAATACACATTTACCATGGCTAATCTACATAATTTACATATCTTTGGACACCAAGAAGCAATTTAGCATGATCAATCTATCTCATCTGAACATCTTTGGACTATGGGAGAAAACTGGAGCATCCAAAGGAAACTCATGCAAAGAATGTGCAAACTCCACAAAGACAATCATCCAAGGCCATAACTGAACCCAGGTCTCTGACACTGTAACAGAGTACTGATCCACCCATAACTTGCAATTTTGTAAATTTTTGTATGTATACATTGTTAAGTTTTGGATGTTGGGTGTGATTTTATTGTAATGAAAATGAATAACCCTTGCATTTAAACTGAAGAAAACCTATCAGATTGAGCTCTTTGTAATCAGCACTTTAACTATGAATGACAGGCACGGAATTAGCCTCTTTAAATTACAAAATCTTGTTACAATCAATTGAGAAGTGGGAGAGAAAAGGTGAGTCCAACGATCCATCCTCACCCGGGCATAGCAATCACTAATGAACAGATTACCTAGTCATCGTAACAATTACTGTTTGTGGGAGCTTGCTGTGTGCCAATTGGTTGCAACATTACAAACATTTACTATATTGAAACATTTACTATATTGAAAAATACTTCATTGGCTATATAGCATTTTCAATTTTTTTTGGTGGTGAACAGCACTCGTTTGTGACCATGCAAGCCTTTCTTTCTAATCACGTACGTTCTTTACAATGATTGTGACTTGTAGTCTGGTCTTCCTTTCCATTACATCGACAGTATGAGAAGCAAGTTATACACTTGGTCATTTGACAATTGCTCAGATATTTCTTTGACAAAGCAAGAAATGAGGGGAAACCGAATGATTGTACTTGCGATTCCAAAATATTTTTAGCAATCACTGGTATTAGAAACCTGATTGAAAGACCAGATTGTAGTTTTATCTCCCCGCCCACTATGAGAATGGGAACAGGTGAGAAGCAGAGCACGGGAAGGTCTGTTGACTTTGAGCAGGATTTTATGGTTTCACGATGAGTGAGGTATAAAATCTCACCCCTTGTCTCTTTGTGTATGAACAGCAACAATATTGAAAGGACCAGGAGGGAAAATGAGAGAAATCCATTTGCATTGATGGAGTGATGCCCAACTTCAGGTTAGCTCAGTTGGCTGGATAGCTGTTTCATAATGCAGAGTGATGTCAACTGCACAGGTTCAATTCCTGTACAGCTGAGGTTATTCATGAAAGTCTGCCTTCTCAACCTTGCCCCTTGCCTGAGGCATGATGATTCTCAGGTTAAATCACCACCAGTCAGCTCCCCCCTTAAAGAGAAGCCTACGATCAGCTGGGACAATGGTGACTTTACTCTAGAAACCTACAGAAGGGCAAACTTGGAGACAGAAGGGATGCAGTAATTTTCAGGTCAATTCCTATAAAACAGGGAGGTGGAATTAGAGTAGAGATTGATCTAATGGGATTGTACTGAATGGAAGTCAATGAAAAACATTTGGTCCATTTGGACAATGAGATTGATCAGATGAGATATAGTAAATTGAAATCCTATGCAATGAGAATGAAGGAGAAAGGCCATTGAAAATCTAGTATTGGGTGTCATGGTGGCATGGTGGTTAGCACTGCAGGCTCATCACACCACGGATCCAGTTTCAATTCCAGCCTTGGTGACTGTCTATGTGCAGTATGCAAGTTCTCCCAGTGTCAGCGTGGGTTTCCTCCAGGGTCCAACGAAGTGCAGGTTAGGCAGATTGGCCACACTAAATTAAACCTTAGTGTCCCAACATGTGTAGGTTAGATGGATTATTCATGGCAACGTGCGCAGGGTTAGGGGGTAGCCAGAAGGGAGGGCCATGGTGGGATTCTCTTTTGGAGAGTCAGTGCAGATTCTTTCAACATTGGAGGAATCTATGCTTCTATCATTGTAACAATGCAAACTCAAAGTAATATCAGTGAATGGGAAGGAGCCATTCCAATGGGAACTCTATTCGTCATTACTTCAGTAACACAAGTTGGAAATAAACATTTTTGAAAATATATAGATTTTGAGACCTCTGGACAATTAAAATCTGAAAAATATTCCAAGAATATGCCAATACAGACTCATAGTGGGATAATACTAACAGGAGCATGATATCCATTTGGGAACAGTAAATAATCTAGTTTTGTGAATTCTCGTTCAACATCAACCTGCATTTAGATTTTTAAAATGTTATTGTACTTGTGAATGATTTTTTTCTCCCCTCTGACCCTTTCGTGAAGCTTTTACCTTCACATTGGGCTGCAGGTCCATTACTGCTGCCGTCCTCTGACCTGAAGAATATGGCCATTATTCATATATAGGCATGGATGGTGAGTTTGATAGGTTTCTGACCATGAATGACACCACAGTAGGCGTCAATTCTGTACAAATAGACACACTCGCCTCCAGGGTGGATCACTGGATAATTGTCAGGAGCAGAGTTCTTGACTTGCATTCCCAGCGGCTCATTTGTACATACTGATGATTTTTACTTCAGGGGCTCAGTCACATGGAGCATAGGCAGGAATACAGGAGAACTGCCAGTGCAACCAGCAGAATCTCTCCCTCTCACACTCTCTCCCAGTCTCTCACACACACTCTCCCGTTCTCACACATACACATTCTCTCTCTCACACACACACACACACACTCTCCCAGTCTCTCACACACACACACTCTCTCTCTCACACACACACTCTCACACACGCACACACACCTCTGTCACATACAATCTCTGTCTCACACACACACATCTCTCTCTCTCTCACACACACACATCTCTCTCTCTCTCACACACACACATCTCTCTCTACACACACACACTCTCCCTCTCTTCACCACACACCACTCTCCCCCTCTGTCCACACACACACACGCCTCTCCCCCTCTGTCACACACACACACACTCCCCTCTCTCACACACCCACACACTTCCCTCTCTCACCACGCAACTCTCCCCTCTCTCCACACGCACTCTCCCCCTCTCTCACACCCGCACTCCCCCTCTCTCACACACACGCACTCTCCCCCCTCTCTCACACACTCTCCCCCTCTCTCACACACACACACTCTCCCCTCTCTCCTCACACACACCTCTCCCCCTCTCTCCACACACACGCACTCTCCCCCTCTCTTCACGCAGCCTCTCCCCCTCTCTCACACACACAGCACTCTCCCCGCTCTCTCACACACACACTCTCCCCCTCTCTACTCTCACACTCCACACCACTCTCCCCCCTCTCACACACCACACGCACTCTCCCCCTCTGTCACACACACACGCACTCTCCCCTCTGTCACACACACACTCACTCTCCCCCTCTGTCACACCACACGCACGTCTCTCCCCTGTCAACCACACACTCTCCCTCTCTCTCACACAGCACTCTCCCCTCTCTCACACACACACATCTCTCCCCCTCTCTCTCTCTCACACACACTCTCTCCCTCTCTCACACCACACACTCTCCCCTCTCTCTCACAACACGCACTCTCCCCCTCTCTCACACAACACGCACTTCCCCCCTCTCTCACACACACACTCACTCCCCCCTCTCTCACACGCACTCTCCCCTCTCTCACATACACACTCTCCCCCCTGCTCACACACACACTCTTCCCCCTCTCTCACAACACAAACGCACTCTCCCCTCTGTCACACACCACGCACTCTCCCCCTTTTGTCACACACACACGCACTTCTCCCCCTCTGTCACACACACACTCACTCTCCCCCTCTGTCACACACACACGCACTCTCCCCTCTGTCCACACCACACACACTCTCCCCCTCTCTCACACACACACTCTCCCCTCTCTCTCACACACGCACTCTCCCCCTCTCTCTCCACACACTCTCCCCCTTCTCTCACACACACACTCACTCTCCCCCTCTCTCACACTCCAAACACACCACTCCTCTCGCCCCTCTCTCCACACACACACTCTCCCCCTCTCTCTCACACACACACTCTCCCCCTCTCTTCACACACACACACTCTCCCCCTCTCTCGCACCACACACTCTCCCCCTCTCTCACACACACACACTCTCCCCTCTCTCTCTCATACACACACACTCTCCCTCTCTCCACAACACTCTCCCCTCTCTCACCACCCACTCTCCCCCTCTCTCTCACACACACACTCTCTCCCCCTCTCTCTCTCACACACACTCTCCCCCTCTCTCAACACACACACTCTCTCCCCCTCTCTCACACACACACCACTCTCCCCCCTCTCTGTCCACACACCCACTCCCCCTCTCTCACACACCACTCTCCCCCTCTCTCTCCACACACGCACTCTCCGCCCTCTCTCTTCACACACACGACTCTCCCCCTCTCTCTCACACACACACCTCTCCCCTCTCTCACACACACACTCCCCCTCTCCACACACACACTCTCCCCTCTCTCACACACCCACGCTCTCCCACTCCTCCCCCTCTCTCACACACACGCACTCTCCCCTCTCTCACACACACACTCTCCCCCTCTCTCTCACACACGCACTCTCCCCCTCTCTCACACACACACTCTCCCCTCTCCACACACACACACACTCCCCTCTCTCACACACACATCTCCTCCCCTCTCTCACACGACATATCGCACTCTCCCCTCTCTCTCACACACAACCACTCTCCCCCTCTCTCACACCACAAACCTCTCCTCTCTCTCACACAAACACTTCTCCCCCTCCTCTCCACACACACTCTCCCCCTCCTCACACACACACGGCCTCTCCCCCTCTCTCACACACACACTCTCCCCCTCTCTCACACACACTCTCCCCCTCTCTCCACACACTCTCCCCTCTCTCACACACGCACTCTCCCCCCTTCCACACACAGCCTCTCCCCCTCTCCTCAACACAAACGCTCTCTCCCTCTCTCACAACACACCCACACTCTCCCCCTCTCTCTCACACACACGCATCTCCCCCTCTCTCACACACACACGCACTCTCCCCCTCTCTAACACACACGCACTCTCCCCTCTCTCACACACCTCTCCCCCTCTCTCACACACACTCTCCCCCTCTCTCTCTCACACACACACTCTCCCCTCTCTCACACACCACACTCTCCCCCTCTCTCACACACACACTCTCCCCCTCTCTCTCTCACCACACCACTCCTCCCCTCTCTCACACACCGCACTCTCCCCCTCTCTCACACACGCACTCTCCCCCTCTCTCACACACACACGCACTCTCCCCCTCTCTCACACAACACCACTCTCCCCCTCTCTAACACACACGCACTCTCCCCCTCTCTCACACCCACTCCCCCCTCTCTCTCTCACACACCACTCTCCCCCTCTCTCTCTCACACACACACTCTCCCCCCTCTCTCACACACACTCACTCTCCCCCCCTCTCCTCTCTACCCCTCTCCCTTTCACACACACACTCTCCCTCTCTCACACAC
Organism: Sphyrna mokarran; assembly: GCA_024679065.1. Taxonomy (NCBI): domain Eukaryota; kingdom Metazoa; phylum Chordata; class Chondrichthyes; order Carcharhiniformes; family Carcharhinidae; genus Sphyrna; species Sphyrna mokarran. The sequence goes on along the minus strand of JAGIQG010000008.1, from coordinate 71,483,086 downwards.
ACACACACCTCTCCCTCTCTCACACACACACACTCTCCCCTCTCTCACACACCACCACTCTCCCCCTCTCTCACACACACACTCTCCCCTCTCCCTCTCTCACACACGCACTCTCCCCCTCTCTCACACACACACACTCCCATCTCACACACACCCACTCCCCTCTCTCACCACACACACGCTCTCCCCCTCTCTCACACACACACGCACTCTCCCCCTCTCTCACACACACATGCACTCTCCCCCTCTCTCACACACACACACTCTCCCCCTCTCTCACACTCTCCCTCTCACATACACATATACACACACCCACTGAAATCTTGCTGCCGTTTATGTTGATGATACCTTAAGCTTCTGTCGATGGCATACCCCGCTACACAATTCCTGACAGTGAATAGTGTGCTCATTGGGCAACCCCAGTATTCCAATCTGGACATAGACTGCTTTAGTAGCTGAGAGGAATGGTATTGAACATTGTGCAGTCATCAGCACCACATCCTCATTTCTTACCTCATGATGGAGGGAAGACAACTGATGCAGCAACTGAAGCTGGAAAACTAACCAGACAAACTCCTGCAGTGATATTTTGGACCTGAGATATTTCACCTCCAATAACCATCCTCCTTTATGATAGGTATGACACCAGCCAGAAATGTCTCCGATTCCCATTAATTAATTGGTCGTGGGATCACTTAGCTTTGTCTAATCAGCAGCAGAACTCCTGATGCCATGATAATTCATGGGGTCAAGGGTCAAAGTTGAGGCCTCCAAAAGGTCACACCATCCCGGCATTGTGTCTACCATAGGATTTGAGAAGGGAGGAGTTTGGGAATGTTGGTTGCTCAGTGTGATTTTGTGAATATGACTGTCCGTGGGGTCAGCTCTTCCAATGTTGGTACAAGTCCTGAAATGTTAGTGAGGGGGCTTTGTCAACTGGGCAGAGCATGCCCATGTCATGTCCGAATCCAGTGCAAATTGATACGAGGCGATCCATTCAATTTTATTCTTCCTATATTTCTCTGTGGTATAACTCAGTGTTTCGCTGGGCTATTTTTAAGAGTCAACTACATTGCTGTGGTTCTGCAGTTATTTACATGCCAAACCATGAATAGATAACAGGTTTCCTTCCGTGAGGGAGATTAGTGAGTCCATCCGGCCTGATTGTGGAAGGCACTATCACAAAGAATAGTTGAGTGAACTAACCTTGATGCATTTCAGGGGAAGTTTGGAAAGAAGATGAGGCAAAACAATTATGTCAGCTTATGTTGGCTTGACTCTTTATGCTCCTTTTTATTGGTCCAGTCTGATGCAAATACAATCAAATCCATTTAGATGCAACCCATTAAATGGACATTTATACCAAGTCCCAGCTTGTTAATCACTTAGTCAGCAAAGGGGCAGCCACTTCTCACACAGCCAGCATAAGTGCTACATTTTATCCATTGGACCCCATTGTGAATTAACTGCCCCATCTGCTATCTCCAGAATCATCCCTGGTGCCCCTTGGTGCTTTCTCTTGTTCCCATTGTAAATGGGCATCTGGAGAGCAGGAGGAACGTTTTAAAGATGCCATTTTGTTCCATCCCCTCTTTATTGCCCCATGAGAAATGGCAGCCTGCTAAAAAAAATCACCAAAGTACCCTCTACTAGCCTGTCAGCTACATGACACAGCTAAATTCAAATAAATCATGTACAGATTGCTGTTTAGGGATGAAGGGTGGGAATTTCTGCTGATTTTTTCTCTTCCCTAGTATAGGGGCACTGATCTTCTCGTTTGGCTTCCTCAGTACCATAAGGAGTGAGAGACTGGCACTGTACTTCAGGATGCAGGCATGATGTTTCCTCTGACTGGGTAGGGGGCGGGGAGGGGTGATCTGGAACAAGAGGGCTCGTAGTCTCAGGATACAGGTTAGGACAGAGGAGAAATTTCTTCACTCGGAGGGTAGTGAACCTGTGGAATTCACTATCACAGAAGGCTGTGGAGGGCAAATTGCTGAATATGTTTAAGGAGGAAGTAGATAGATTTTTAGATGCTAAATGTGTCAAGGGATATGGGGAGAGTGCAGGAGTTGAGCTAAAGAACCATCCATGTTCATACTGAATGCTGGTACAGGGTCGAAGGGCTGGAAGGTCTATCTTGTTTCTATTTTCTATATTATTGTTCAGTGAGGGAAGGGGGGTAAGATTGCACATTTTAAAAAGTACGGGATAAAATGATCAGTCATTCTTTTGCAGAGTTCTTCCATCAAACTGCTACATGAAAGTCCAGTAGGTCTAAGCATTCATGTCAGGAAATGTTACCATCACCTGAATGATTCGCTCCTTTGGTCATCTGGTTGCTGCAAATTTTGCGTTCATACAAATGACAGGAAGTACTGCTGGGGAATGGGACATTAGGTATCAGCACCTCCCTCACTTTCCCACAGTTATAGCAGCAGGCCGTGCTAAAAGAAGCCCCTTGCCACTCTTCCACCCCCCAACCCACTCCCCAGCAGCCACCCCACCCACCCAAAATGTGCTTCAGCTCCCAGGTCACAATTGTTTGCCTCTCTTATGATTGGATCACACTCCACCTGCCTCTCACCCAATTCCCATAACAACCATCCAATGGCCTTGTTTAAGTAAGATTCCTCATTTGTACTGTAGATAAAGAAGAGCATTTAGATGAAGATATGCACTGGATGGATGGATATAGGAATGCAGCAGAAGAGATTTTATAGAATCCCCACAGTGCAGAAGACAGCTAACTGGCCCATTTAGTCTACACTGATCATAATCCCACCCAGCCTCTATCGCCGTATTCCTACACATTTACCCTGCTAATCCTGCGGGCACCACGAGGCAGCAATGCAAACCGCTGTGCCACCGTGCCACTTTAATATGGACTGAATGTGATGGATCCCAGAGATATCACCCGATGAACAGGCCCTCAGCCCCTGCTGTTTTGACTGGATCCCCATTTTCCAGCTGTTCAAATCTCTGGGAATGGGCATCTCTTTTGCTTGTGCCATTACGTATCTGACGGGATAGAAAACTGTGCACAATGTCAATGGACTGAAACTTGTGAAAATCTCTGTTTTCACATCTCATGATGGGGCTGGGACAGAATAAATGGATGGAGGTATGAGGGGGGGGAAAGATAGGGGAAGACAACATGTTTGAATTTAAAAGTCAAAGATAATATTTAAAAGCAGCCAAAAACACATTGCTAAAACAAAAAAAACAAAATGGAGACATCCTTGGTGATGTCCACAATTGTGTCTTTTCAGCCCCATTTCAAACACACTAAATGGATTCATTTCATCATGAGCTGTGCAATCTCACGGTAATGACATGTTTGTGTCTAATTCTTTTGTCAGCCACTCCCATTTTGAATTAATTGCACCAGCAAAAAATGCTGTTCGTGGTTAAAAGTCCAAAATACTACTGGGATAAACCGGTAAAACAATCAGGTGGGATCAGCCCTGCTGCTAATATCACCTGTTTTACTGACATTTCCTACACAAGACTTCCAGTGCCACTGTCAATATCACCAGTTTCACTGGCACCTTCATTATTACTGGAGACGTCACCAGTTTCACTGGCACCTTCGCAAATACTGGAGACGTCACCAGTTTCACTGGCACCTTCGCAAATACTGGAGACGTCACCAGTTTCACTGGCACCTTCGCTAATACTGGAGACGTCACCAGTTTCACTGGCACCTTCGCTAATACTGAAGACGTCACCAGTTTCACTGGCACCTTCGCAAATACTGGAGACGTCACCAGTTTCACTGGCACCTTCGCTAATACTGGAGACGTCACCAGTTTCACTGGCACCTTCGCTAATACTGGAGACGTCACCAGTTTCACTGGCACCTTTGCAAATACTGGAGACGTCACCAGTTTCACTGGCACCTTTGCAAATACTGGAGACGTCACCAGTTTCACTGGCACCTTCGCAAATACTGGAGACGTCACCAGTTTCACTGGCACCTTCGCAAATACTGGAGACGTCACCAGTTTCACTGGCACCTTCGCAAATACTGGAGACGTCACCAGTTTCACTGGCACCTTCGCAAATACTGGAGACGTCACCAGTTTCACTGGCACCTTCGCAAATACTGGAGACGTCACCAGTTTCACTGGCACCTTCGCAAATACTGGAGATGTCTCCAGTTTCACTGGCACCTTCACTAATACTGGAGATGTCTCCAGTTTCACTGGCACCTTCACTAGTACTAGAAATGTTACCAGTAGCACTCCAATATCACCAGTTTCAATGACACCCGTCGCAGAGCTACCAGTTCAGAACTAGACAAATAGATACCAGATTTTAATGGTCATTTCTTCTGGATTTAGGGCAGGAAACTGGAATTTAATACAAATAGGCAATTGTTCATCTGACAGTGTCCTCCAGTGATGTAATTAGCAGGCTATCATTATCAAAATGGGAGCAATGCTCCAATACCATTGCAATAAACTCCACATATAACATCCTCCACCCCGTCTTCCACTTTCCACTGCCAGTCCCAACTTGGTCTGGAAGCCAGTGGAAAGCGTGGAAATTTGTCCATCTGAAGCAACCTCTTCACGTACAATATTGGCCCTGGTGATAAGAACAGGCAGTGTTAGTGGTGCACTGACTGGAGAGTTTCATCGTGAGGAACACTCTGGGACTTGGTTCACAGTTTCAAGGAGGAACAACGCAGCTGCATCCAACTCATTTGACACGAGGCAAATCAAGGCATTTGTTTCCAAAACATACACGCACACAAAATGCAAATATAAAAACATCTGCCAATGGTCGAAGATATGTCAATCTACAAAAAGGGGTCCATATATTTTTAAGTAATTACACACTCAAAAAGGTCACAAAGACACATCAAGAGGATCTCACTGGAAAATTACAATAACTGTATTATCCTGGAAAATTTACAACTAGACAGAAGAACCTGTTCACACAGCCAGTGGCAGAGAATGGAGCAGCCTTTGTCTATTCCACTCACTTCCCTCCTGGTGCCTGCAGTCCTGGGTGACAGTTTCAAGGATGGTGCAGCAGAGTCCAGTTCCTCCCTTGCTGCTGGCTGTGTGCTCCTTTTCCAGGTAAGGTCAGAGAGTCTGTAAACCTTTTCATTTTGTTACTCGATCCTTTCTCATACTGAGTATCAACACTGGGGGTGACTTCGTCCTTTTGGCAATAGTGGGAAGCCAGCCATATTGGTTCTTCCACCCATCGTATCATCCACACAACTTTCCTGGACATTGAAGTAAAAGTTTAAATGATTTCCCCCACTAAGCCTGGGCTCCTTTCCTTGAATAATTCAAAAAAATGGTAATGTCCTTTCTCCTACAGCAGTATAGTCTTGATGTTCAGTTGATGTCAAGTCATACTATATATATATTTTATTTATATATATATAAATCTAAACCAATCACCAGAATCTTCAGAAGTTCTGCACTGTTGGATTAAGGCCTTTCTTATACATAATATATACAGTGCAACCATACAGTACCAGTGTAATAGGCTGTGCACCCTTTAAATAAATCAGATTCTGAAAAAGCCTCTTCTTTTTCTGATCTACCACACTGTCAGGCTAAGGAAACCTTTTGGAAACTGAGACTGATGGTCTCCATGGCTGGGGTAATGAACAAGTAATCTACCAGTGATCGATGGCAATGAACAGTCACATTTTAATATCATCTAACTACTCAACCCCGGTGCTGTGACTGCTTTCTGATAGGTTGGAGCCCTACAGGGGCCATTCAAATCAAATTACACCTTAAGACATTCAGCGTCCTACAAAAGGTTAATGGCCCCATCAGGATTTTAAAAAGGTCACACCAAAAATTGCTTTGCCACAACATTCCATATGACCTTTTTTCAGAATGGAAGAGGACAGAAATGGTTTTAGTATCAGTTACAATGTACAGAGGCCGGTGTGTCAGCATGAGAATCTGCAAAAAAAATCGTTCCACCAATCTGGCCAAATTCTGCCTTTGAAGTCCAAATAGATCGCCTGTCTTAATATGGTTACTAGAGAAGGGGCACTGGTCAGTTCCCTGAAAGGTCAGAAATTGAATGACTGCAGAAGAATCATGTTGGCCAAAATTTTCCAGCCATTCATGCTAGTGGGATTCTCTGATCCTGCAGGCTGTGCACTCCTACCTGCGGGTATCCTGCCATCAATGTGTGACATCAATGGGAATTCTCATTGATAGCGGTGGAACCAGAGAATTCCTCCACTAGCAAACAACACGCTATCTCCCCGTGGTGGAAAAACACCCATTAACTGTCTACACATGCTGCCAGCCAGACCTGCTGAGTAATTCCAGCATTTTCTGCTTTTATTTCAGATTTCCAGCATCTGCATGTTATTGAAAGACTGGTTGATTTCCCCTCCCCCCCACCACCCCCCCCATCCTAGTTTGGGGCTTTGAGGTTAACTGTGGCACATTAAATGACCAGGTAACAGCACAGAACAGTAGAACCGAGGACCTGCCCGGTTGCTGGGACTCAGTACTGCACAAGTCTATTCACTATGATCAACTGACCCGGTGCGGAAGCAGAGAGTAACTCTCAAACAAATACTCCTTCGGACATAACCATGGTGAAGGCCCCCATTGCCAACTTGTGGAATGTTCTAAATGTGCATTTCTGCTCGTTGACTCGGAATAGGATTTTTAAAAAAACAACCATCATCATCTTAAAAACGTCTTGCACAAACCTTTCTCAATTAGACAACTTATATAGAAAAATGCAGTATGGTGGCAGCGAGTGTCTGAAAATTTTGATCTGCAACTACACAGATCTGCAGTCTTTTTCAGAAATGCCCAGGTAAAAGTAAACAGTAACACCAAGTGGCTTGATTCAAAAAAAAAGTTATCAACAGTAAAAAGGGTAGATATGAAATGTCTGTAATAGGGGTACGGATTTATCTGTCTCCATCTCTCACCAGTAAATCAAATTGCTGGTTAATTTGGGCCCCGGACATCAGGGAAACCCAGCCACTTGATCCGCAACTGCCACACAGCTTCCGGTTTCACTTTCTCAGCCTCCTCTGGCTTTGGTGGACCCCCCCCCCCCCTTCCCCCCACACCCCCTGCCCCACCCCCCCACCATCCTCTGGTGGTTATGAATGGATGCTGAGTGCAAACACCAACCACCCACCCCCCGCCACTACACTGTAAACATTACAAAAGCTTAACAGACTGCCCTTTAAACTCCAGTGAGTTAGTAGCAGACATCATTTGAAATCACATTTAACAGCGTCACAATTAAACATTCCAATGTGCACACAAAAAAAAGTATACTTTTCCACATAATTTTCTTTTAAAAAATACGGCTGCAAAATAGAATAATTAGATCCATATTAATATTTTCAGCCTTCACTATAATACACCGGCCCTTTACAAAGTAGTGAGTGTTCACCTTGGATCCTTTCATATGACCTCTCGAATCGCTACCATCTCAGCAGCAAGGACAGCAGTAGGCATATCCCAGGTATGGAAATATGTGGTGCCACGATGTAGCATGCAGTTTAAACAGTTAACTCGAGACATCACTGCATGTAGCCAACTTTGTCAAACGCCATTGGCCTTATTTATCCATCCATCCACAAGGCTCACCTTGGCAGATTGTTACCACTCAACATTGCTTGGTAGCAGTAACTGTCTTGTTGCCATTTTTGGTTTTGGCATCTTGATTGCTCCAGCTCGTGGCTTTAGTCAGTTGTCAGTTGTGGGGGGGAGGGAGGTGCAGGGGGGAGGTCAATAAAAAGAATACACCCACGTGCGCACGCACACATACATGCACGCACACACACATACAGGCCGGCCGGTAGTTGCGTCACCAACGAACCGTGTTCTCACAAATGGCAGGGGCCATGCACAGTCTTTGGGGGGGAGGAGGGTGAGATGGAGTGGAGGAGCGGGGTCTTGCCACCAGCTCCTCGCTGGTGTTACACAGCCGTCTCCTGGTCCTCTCGCTGAATCATCTGGTAGTGCTGTCGGTTCTCCAGGTACGCTGCCAACTCCATGTCCATGGCCTTCTCTGCTTTATTTTTGGGAGTGTCTCCCTGAGAGGCAGGATGAGAAAGAGAGAAAAGTCAGTCAGGAAGGGGGGAGAACGTGTACGACACCAATGTTCTACCTTCCCTTTTAATAGGGCACCTTTAAAAGCAGGGTAACTAAACCAGAGCAACAGGCGATACTGAAAGAGATCTGAAATAGGCTGCATCTTTTTGCTGTTTTGCTAATATCTCAATGGCTCCTCACAACATAGAATCAAAGAATCCTACAATGCAGAAGGAGATCAGTTGACCCATCGAGTCTCACTGACCACAATCCCACTAGGCCATATTCAAATGCATTTACCCTAGCTAGCTAGTCTCCTAACACTAAGGGTCAATTCAGCATGACCAATCCACCTAATCTGCACATCTTTGAACGGTAGGAGGAAACCAGAGCACCCAGGGGAAACCCACATAGACACGGGAAGAATGTGCAAACTCCACACAGACAGTGACCCAAGCCAGGAATCGAACCTGGATCTCTGGCACTGTGAGGCAGCAGGAAACATCTATCAAATATCAGGATAGTTTAAGCCTGTTACAAAGTAGATTCTTTTTGTGGTATTGAGTTAGCTGTGGCACCAGTTGGTAGCACTGTCAGAAATCATGGGCCTAAATGTTTAGGATGGTGGGGGAGGGGGTAGGGGGAAGCTGGGTCTGCGTGCCTTGCTGCCATTTTATACTTTAATGAACATTGACTGGCATTAAGCAGGAGTTCTGCGTTCCGCTTGGGAGGACATCCTACCTCGGAGAGCTGCCAGCCAACTTGCAGTGAAACTGCATGGAGCTGCCTGATGCCAAGTCTGGAGAACTAGAGACACAGGTAAGTGTAAGGGGTCCAGAGTGGGAAGAGTAGGGAAGGGGTCGGGCATTGTGAATTCAGCAACTGGGGTCTCGCGGTATAAGCTTGGGGAATCAGGGGGTGGTCCCGGAAGTTATCAGGCCTGAAGGGGAGGGCACCCCAGTCATAAATGGATCTCTGTGTCGAAAACCTCTGACCTCGTCTATGTCTGGGATTCTCCGGAGCCCACTGCAGTGAACGGAGTTTGGCTGAAAGCTAAATTCTCCACTCCTGCTGGCAACTGGGGCAGGTGTGGACGAGATTGGAGAATCCAGCTCCTGATTCGGGTGCTCTCACCTTTCCCATCCAAGATCAAAGTTTTTTTATTTCGGGTTTCCTCCGCGTAACCTCAATCCTACCAACAGTCCCTAAGGATTGAGGCTGGGCAGGAATTGGCCCTTAATGGCGGTTAATTGGTGACTCAAGGGCCTCAGCTGGAGCAAGGGTGGATTTCCCGTACGAGGTCTTGCCCGTCCCAGCATAAAATCGTTGCGTGGTGAAGGTGGGTGGGGTTGGTGCTTTTATGAGAGGGGAAGAAGACATTAAATAATGTCAAATTAAATCCCAGGACATGAGCTCACAAACTGGAGCTGACATTTCAATGCAATACTGAAGGAGTGTGACTCTGAGATATTTTCTGATGAAATAATTAACCAAATCCTGACCTCTCTACCCTCTCAGGTGAATGTAACTGGGAGAAGGCAGTGGCCTATTGGTATTATCGCTGGATCATTAATCCAGAAACTCAGCTAAAGGTCTGGGGATAAAAGCAAAATAGTGCGGTTGCTGGAATTTGAAATGTAAACAGAAAATGCTGGAAAATCTCAGCAAGTCTGACAGCATCTGTGGAGACAGAATAGAACCAATGTTTTAACCTTTTGTCAGAGCTAAAAGCAAAGAAAATCAGAAGAGATTTATACTACAAGCGGGCAAGCTGTAATTGGACAAAGGGAATGTAAATAAGGTTGAAGAAGGCCAAGAAAGGTCTTCTCTGTCTACAGCTCTTCACACCCCACATCGTGCAGGACTCCATCTGGTTCTCCAGTTTCTTCGTCTCTGCCACATCTGTTCTGCTGATGCCACTTTCCATAATAGCACTGCCAATATGCCTTCCTTCTGCCTCAATTGTAGTTTTCCACTCATTGTGATTGGACCCATTGTGTCCAAATCATCCCCCAGGCCACTGTTCTTATTCTCTCCCCTCCTTCCCAGAACACAGATGGGGTCCCCCTTGTCTCACTTTTCACTCCACCAGTCTCTGCATTCAAAAGATCATTCTCTGCCATTTCCACCAATTCCAGCATGATGTCACCTCTGAACACTTCTGCCCCTCATTCACCCTGTCAGCATTCCACAGGGATCACTCTCTCCAGGATACCCTGGTCCATTTCCCCATCACACCAAACACGTCAACCCCTGCCCACGGCACCTTCCCAGGCAATGGTAGAAGGTGCAATACCTGTCCCTTTACCTCCTCTCTGCTCATCATCCCAGGTCCTGAACAACCCTTTCAGGTGAAGCAGTGCTTCTCATGCACCTCTTCAATCTGCTCTATTGCATTCACTGTTCCCAATGTGGTCCACTCTACATCGAAAGACAAAATGTAGACTGGGTGACTGCTTTGCTTCAGTGTGTCTGCAGGCAGGACCCTAACCTCCCTGTCGCTTGCCACTTCAACACATCACCCTGCTCTCCTGTCCACAGGTCCGCCCTTGGTCTTTTGCAATGTTCTAGCGAACCCCAATGCAAACTGCAACAACAGTATCTCTTCTTCCGATTAGGCACTTTACGGCCTCTGGTCTGAACACTGAGTTCAACAACTTCAAAGGATGAACTCTCTCCTCCATCTTCACCCCATTTCTATTTATTTTATTTCTATTTGTTTCAATTTAATAATTGATTATTCATCAATTTTTACCATCCTTCTTTCTCATTTCCAGGAGTAAATTGATTCATGACAGAGGAAGGAAACTCTGGTGTTGTGTAGTTCACACTGTGGCAGACATCGCATCTACGTTTGCACGGCTAAAACAGCTTTGAAAATAGAATCCCAAATACAGAAAAATTGTGCTTTTTGATTAATTAAGGATAACATCTTCTGTTTCCATTATACATTTTCATATTCATTTTTCAGGATGTGGGTGCCATTGGCTATGCCAACATTTATTGCCTGTCCCTAATTACCCTCAGGAAGGTGGTGATGAGCTGAACTGCTGCAGTCCCTGTGGAGCTGGAACTCCCACTCATCTGGCGAAGGAGAAGCACTCTGAAAACTAGTGGCACTTGCTGTCAAATAAACCTGTTGAACTTTAACCTGGTGTTGTGAGACTTCTTAGCTGGTACACCCACAGTGTGTTAGGAAAGGAATTCCAAGGAAAGAGTATCATAGAATCCATACACTCATGGAATCCCTACAGTGCAGGGAAGGTCATTTGGCCCACCGAGTCCGCACCGACCACAACTCCACCCAGATCATACTCCCCTAATCTCACATATTTATCCTGCCAATCCTCTGACATTAGGATCAGTTTAGCATGGTCAGTCAACGTAACCCGCACATCTTTGAAGTGTGGGAGGAAATCAGAGCATCCAGAGGGAACCCAGACAGACATGGGGAGAACATGCCAACTCCACACAGTCACCTAAGGCCGGAATTGAACGCGGGTTCCTGGCAATAGTGCTTATCATTGTGCCACCCCAAAGTATGGCAAGCTACCCCATAAGCAAGTAAATGAAAACTGATGAGGAGCTGAGGAAGAAGGGAATAAGAAGTGAGTAAAACTTGATGCAAGAGATGAAAAGACTTCAAAGGTACATGAAAACATGTGTGGAGTGGATTTGGATCCCAGGTGGTTGAGGAATCATCTGGATTGGAGGGGAGCACAAAAAAACCAGAGGGACAAAGACTTTGGGAGGGTATGAGGGATTGGGGAATTATACAGAGAACAGGGTGAATGGTAAAGCCATGTAGGAATTTGAAGATTTAGACGTGGATTTTAAACTGTGAGGCTGAAAGGCAATGCAGGTGAGTTAAGGTCAAGCTGACAGATGATCACGATTTAATACAGGGACAATCTGTGTGTGTATATTACACAGGGTGTGTGTGTGTGTGTGTGTGTGTGTGTATATATATATATATTTTGGACATATTGGGCTGTGTGGTTCAAGGAAGACATCAAGAGAAAGATCAGATCCAGGATCTCTTCTGATTAGCCTTAAAGGTGATGTGCAAGTATGGAATTGTTCCCTGGGTCACTGGATACAAATGGTGCGCTTGGTCTTGGTCACAGCAATCAGATCATTTAAATACCAAGAGCAGTGAAATTAGACATTGATTAGTAGCACACACAATGAAACAGCAGACCATTGTATAGATCTCATCTGATTTTTAAAACATTTCCCATTGAAGTCAATGGTGTAGATAATTGGGCAGGATATAAAAAGAAGGGCTGTAGATTTGCTTGTGTTATTGACAAAGACCAACACTCTGCACCTAATCTAAATCAGCATGAGAATGCTGGAAATATATCAACAATAAGAAGTCTCACGACATCAGGTTAAAGTCCAACCAATTTATTTGGTAGTAAACTCACAAGCTTTCAGGGTTTGCCCCTTCGTCAGGTGAACCTGGTGTTGTCAGACTTCTTACTGCGTTCACCCCAGTGCAATGCTGGATCTCCACATCAGGAAATATATATACAACACAGGGGAAGGTAACAATCAAGGCAAACCAGATTGTAAATAGATGATAATCCCTCTGATCAACAACTTGTATTTACAGAGTACCATTACCTTCATAAAACATCCCAAAGGGAGGACCGTATGTTTGTTCTCAGAAAGAGAAATCTGGCACTGAGCGAGGGAGGAAATAGTAGGATCATGTTAAAAGCAGTTGTGTATGTCAGAGCATGAGGGAGAGGTGGAGGCAAAGAGGCTTAGGGAGAGAAGTGCACTAATGTAAACGCATGGAATAGAGCTGTCTTCAGTATGAAGTGAGAGTGCTGGAGTTTGTAAGGGTAGAGGGGCCTGAAATCCTTCTGTCACTGTAATCCCACAGCGTGAGGCAAGACAACAGCACCCCCCCCCGACCTCCCCCAAAGCACTTCACATGTAAGTCATGCTCTCTTGTCAGCTGGACAACATTCTTTCGCGAAAGGCATCAAATCAGTTAGGTTCCCTCTCTTTCCTTCACACTTCTTACATTGCCATGTTCCACAGGACAAGTGAAGGCGACACTACAGATGAAAGCAAATTCCAAACTGTTTCAGAGGACAATGAGACAATAAAAGTCCTCAAGACTGAAACAGTTCTGAGTTCTTTGTAATTCTGAAGTGTTTTAGCAGAAGTTAAAAAGGAGCAACAATAGTTTCTTGTGGGTTCATTGTCAATATTATTATCTTACATCCAGATTATAATATTGTGTTGAGGCCAACTTGTTTGAGGATTGAAGATTGACCAGTATCAGTTTTAAGATTCCTGTACAGCTTTCAGTTCAGACCGCCAATCGCTGTTAAAGGGGACAGTCTAACATCCACTTCTAAATCTTCAAATTCCTCCATGGCTTTATCTGTCACCCTGTTCTCTGCATTCTTCCCCAATCCCTCATACTCTCTCAAAATCTTCGTCCCTCTGGCTCTTTTGTGCTTCCACTAATCCTTCCAGCCCAGATGATTCCTCAACAACCCTGAATCCAACTGCCTGCCGAATCCACTCCACACTGTCGGCTCCTCAGAGTGAACATTCTACACTGTCTAATCCACATTGCTGGAAATTTTCACCAATTCATTCCTTATACAACCGGCGTTGTACAGTGGAGGGAGAATCCCAAATCATGCCCTCCACGCCACATTCAATGACTAGAATAGATCCAAAGATTAGTAAGATATTTACCAATTCTTCCCCAAATTTCTATAAATATTCATGATTTCCTTCCAAGAATGTTCTGTAACATTTTTAGTATCACTGAAATCATCCCAAGAGTAAAGAACGTAGCTCGTAAATGTTTACCAAAGTCCAGTAAATTGTTAGAACTCCTACCGGTTATTTTTCTAGAGGGAAAGGGAAGGCTCTTATTAACATATTGAGCTTTATACACTTATTGGTCTTCTGAATTTAAATTCAACATTGACCTGTGCGTGTGCTCTGATTATTTTTACTTCTACTTGTTATGAGAGAACTCAAGAGCTCGAGATATGCGCTTTGTTTTGAGATTGCTGCTTTTTTCTAGGTTTATTTTCTCCTCTCCCTCAAGGTCTGCTGTGCCTCCATGTCAAATTGGACCACCCACTGATTTATTCATCGGAGCCCATGACAAATGAGTGACAGGTGAGAAACAGTTAGCCATCCTGTGGAGGACCATCCCTAAATTCCTTTGAGTGCTCTAGCTGGCTTCAAAGTCAACCATCAAGAATCTCTCCCCCGGGACAGAATGAGCTCCCTACTAGCTGACTATGTCAATGGGGCTGTCTCCTTTTCCCATCATTACCTCCAGCCTAAAGCCACCTCCAGAGCCAAGGTGGAAACTTTACTTACTGGCAGGTGAACTTCACACGGTATGTTACAATAAGCACTGAAAGCAAATCACTTTCTGAAACTCAGCCACCTATTCCTTTCCCCCCCGAGGTTTCTCCCTTTAGAATTGGTGGCGATAAAAGTTTAAAATGTGTGCCCATGTCTCACAATGGCATCTGCGGCTCCGCGGGCACTGTGTAAGGAAGTAAAAACCACAGTCGTACAAAGCACCTACACAGCTTAAGTGCTTTTGCAGCCCCCACCACAGTGGCTATACTGAACCCACAAAGGAGGTAGTCACCGTGGCCTGGCACTAGAGCCATATTTTCTCAACAGGCTTTTTATCAAAGTACTGTCTCCTATTGCTGATTTTTCACAGTTTCCAGTGGTTGCTATAGCATTCATACAAGAGAGCCTTACAATGTGGTGAATGCTTATAATTTTCCATGCCAGGCTGATCTGGGGCCTACAATAGGCCTTCTCACGCAGAGGCGCAGGATTTAATGCTTTGCCAGAACTGAACTGGTTCTCCACTGAAATGTGCTGCCTCTTATAGCAATAGAAGGCATTTCTGAATGAGCTCATGGAGTGAAACCCCCCACTGTTCTTCCATTGGATGAGACAGCAAGGATTAATTACTCTGAAAGCTTTGTGGGTAGGATGGTGCTTCAGTGTATTGATATATGAGCACATTGCCCTACGTCATTCAATGCACGAGTGGATGCTCTGGTGATTCATTTTAATCAGACACCAGAATGAGATATTCACCTACTGGGAAAAGGTTAGAAATTGTGTGTTGCAGAAGGGCCTTGGGAGGCACCTCCTTACGAGCCACTAATAGAATAGAAAGTTGGAAAACTACTAAAAATAACTTTTTCAAACTTCATTCTTAAAGTTACAAAGCTCAGAGTGGATCGGGCAAACCCAAATTCATTCCTTGCTTGTTCCAAAAACCAAACTCAAAATCCGATTGAATCCAATTCAAGGTCCCCACAGGGAGTCAAAAAAGATCCAAACTGACAAGATAAGGCATTGCACCCCATCCTGGGTTTGATCTGACGCTTGATTGGAAGCAAAAGACCAAGAAAATAGCCAAGAGCAATGAAAGGAAGAGACTTGCATACATATGATGTGTTTCACAATCTCCAAATGCTTCAGAGTTAATGAGACACCTTTTCTGGAGGGCAGCCACTTTTACAATGATGCAGAAACATGACAGCTAAAGTCTCTTGAACACGAATGAAGTCATCTCCCGACCATCGTTTTTGTTGCGTGATGTTGATTAAAGGGCGAATATAGGCTAGGCCACCAGGAACTGCTCTTGCTCAAGGTAGACAGGATCACACACACCTCTAACAACGCATCACTTCCTCAGTGCTGGATGAGGCATTAGCACATGTTTTATTATCAGGTCACCAGTGGGTCTTGAACCCATAATGTTCTGAGTCAAGAAAGTGCTACCCTTGAGCTACAGCTGGTACCCAATCACCTCAGGCAAATTGGAGCAGTCAGACAGAATACCCACTTGAAGCCAGGATTCTGATCAAAATTCTCCAGCCATTCACGTACTGCGACTGCTGCCAGTCAGGATGGAGAATTTGATGCTCAGTCAAATCTCTGTTCAATGCAACGGGAGCAGAGAATCCCACTGGTGTGGATGGCTAGAATCTGCTCACTTGCTGGTATTTTATGACCTCACTCGGGCGAGGCTTGTAAAATCCAGTCCGAGGCCAATGGAGAACTCTGCTCTGCGAGCCACGCCGGGCTGATTCCGGGGCAGACGTGGCGATAAAATTCCGGCCAATACCTCCAGCACAGAAAAAAAATCAAAGGTATGAAATTGTTGAACTCAATCTTGAGTCCAGAAGGGTGTAAAGTGCCTAATCAAAAAATTATTTTCCTCCTTTCTATTGCAGCTTTTCAATAACTGCAGTATTTTGCTTTTAATCGGAAGTAACTATTCATTATTCTGCTACTTACGATCATTTGTTTCTTTCTCACAATCATCATCAATCCCTTTGCTCTTTGTACCATGAGATCTTTTGTCAGTCAATCTCTTCCACTCTATCACAGATCCTCTTTTTTGTTCTTCCTCCCCTTCCACTCTTTTCATTGCATCAATATATTTCCATAGGAACACAGGAGCAGTAGGCCAATCAGCCCCTCGAGCCTGCTCTGTCATTTAACTAGATTATGGCATATCTACCTCAACATCGTTTTCCCGCATTATTCCCATACCCTTTTGTGCATCAACTGTCTCGAAATCTATCGATCTCTGTCTTAAAATCACTCAATGATTGAACCTCCAGAGTCCTTTGGGGTAGAAAATTCCAAAGGTTCAACACTCTCTGACTGAAGAAATTCCTCCTCATATATGTCCCAAATTGCCTACCTCTTATCCTGACACTGTGCCTCCTGGTTCTAGCACCTGGTTCTATAGCAAGTATGTCCTTCCTTAGGTACGGAGAGTAAAACTGTACACAATGTTTTAGGTATGGGCCATCTTCCTTCAGTTCTGTTCAGGCCCCTCCTGTCTTCCTTTAGCTCTGAAAAAAGAATCCTGATCTGAAACACACTCTCCACAGATGTTACCAGATCTGCTACTGCTGGCATTTCCTGGTTTTACTGCAGATTTCCAACATCCACAGTATCTTGTTTTGTTTGTTAGCCTCACTATCTCTCCTTCCCAAGATATCCTAGGATCATTATTTTGTATTGAGAATCATAGAATCCCTACAGTGCAAAAAGTGTGCACTGATTCTCAAAACAGCATCCCACCTAGGCCCTGCCTCCCACCTTATCTCTGTAACCCCATACATTTGGATGGTAAAGTGGCTAGCACTGCAGCCACACAGCGTCAGGAACCTGGGTTCCATTCCTGACTTGGTCACGGTCGATGTGGAGTTCGCACATTCTCCCCATGTCTGATGCATTTCTTCTGGGTGTTCCAGTTTCCTCCCACAGTTCAAAGATGTGTGGGTTAGATGATTTAGCCATGCTAAATTGCTGCTTAGTGTCAGGGGGACTGGCTAGGATAAATGGGTGGGGATAAATTCCTGGGTGGAATTGTGGTAGTGCAGACTCGATGAGCCAAATGGCTTTCTTCTGCACTGTAGGGTTCTCTGATTTTATGATTAAGCATGGCCAATCCACTTAACTTGCAAACCTTTGGACTGTGGGAGGAAACTACGGTAGCCAAAGTAAACCCACGCAGACACAGGGAGAAACGTCCAAACTCCACAGAGACAGTAAACCAAGATTGGAGTTGAACTCAGGTCCCTGGCACCATGAGACAGCAATACTAACCACTGTGCCACTTTGTTACTCTAGAAGTGAGCTGAATTCAATTGCAAAAAGTCATTTCTATCTCCACCCTTCACCCTATATATTACAGAGCTCAGTACAGCTTGCAGTAATAATTTCAATCATAACAAACCGCACTATCAATAGTTGCATCTGCTGTGTTTGAGTGAAACAACAAAGTTACTTAATGGGCATCTGAACCCAAATGTGGGCTCCATGGAATTTCTGAAAAATTCCAAATAAAGATTTCCCAATAGTCTTCCTCAGACGGCTTCATTAAATGCAGTTCAAAACTACCCAGAATCAGAAACAATAACCATAAAGCAGCACTGAAACAGGGGCCGGCAATTTCGCCCCTTGAACATGTAACAGTAATTACTTTCTTCAATGGTTTGAAATTTTACAAGATTTATTCCAGAACATGCTGTTGAAAAAACAACTAAAAGATGTATTATATCCATTTTCATGCATGGTGTTGGATTATAAAAACCCTATAGGGCAGAAAGTGGCCATTCAGCCCATTGAGTCCACACTGACCACAATCTCACCCAGCCCCTCTCCCCATAAGCCCATGCATTTACCCCACGTATCTCCCTGACATTAAGGGGCAATTTTAGCATGATCAATCCAACTAACCCCCACATCTTTGGACATGGAGGGAAACCGGAGCACCTGGAGGAAACCCATACAGACATAGGGAAAAGGTACAAACTCCATACAGATAGTGACCCACGTTGGAATTGAACCCAGGTCCCTGGCATTGAGAGGCAGCAGTGCTAACCACTGTGCCACCTGTACAATTCAGCCATAAAACACTGTACGGTAGGTCACACAGGAGAGTATTTTGGCAATGTTTACCAGTGTAAATGGGTGTACCATGAGTATTATTGAGGGAAAAGTTGAGACTCTCGTGAGACTCGACCTCCCACCCCCCAAGCAGCATTTCCAACAATGGAGCTGGCTCACCATGGGTTGCTGGCAGGATTTTCAAATCCTATTGAGAACAATTTGTGCTGCTCATTGGCCGTGCTCCTGGTGAAACTGCTGCAGGAGGGACCAGAAGAACCCGCATGCAGGAAAAGCCAGAAAATCCCGGCCTTAGTTTTGCTCTTCTTTGGAGTGCCAAAAATACTTTGTGTCGTTTGACACCAAAAGCTAACACTCTGACCTTCTCCTTCAGGTTAGTTATTTTCCTTTACATTGTTTTTTCAATTGGCTTTCATTGTGCCTGTTTCTCTTCGGCTGTTTGTTTTCCTAATAAGGCTGGACTGCAGGGCAACTTCTTTGCTAAAGCCGATCATAGGGCAGAAAGGGTTATTTGAACTAATACGATGCATAACAGTGCTGTGAATGCCTGTAATATTTAATAGCAGCCTCCGGGCCTGTCTGAATAAGCTCCATAGGTGGATAAACATTAGGATTGTGTGTGATGGACTGCAGTACACGGCAGTGAATGCCACTTATCATCCTCATTACTATCGTCGCAGGATATTTCCTTCATTGCTTAATTGCAAGCAAAGAGTTAGTTACGCCTTAACTCTTACAATGCTGGTGGTGGTATTCGCTGAGTTAAGACGGTGCCACAGAACCCTCAAATTGTTTTGACCTTTCACCCATTGACATTTTGCCCTCAGCTGACAGGTAAAAAGGCACCTCACCAGACAGCAGAGATTTCAGGAATGCTAACTTGTGGAATCCACATTCAGATTAGTGTTTCTGAAGAGGTGACACTGAAGGATCTGTTCTCCCAATCATTTCCATCTGTTGGTTTATTAACGACAGGGTCAGTACAGATTCCAGATGGCGGGGATTTTTTTTCCCCCCTCTCTTGCTTTTGAAACTCCATCTGGTAATTTTCTTCCATAATAACAGCTCCCGACTAATTTCAAAACGGCCCTCACAACACTTGCCCCATCATCTGGCATCCATACACTATTCTGGTCACATTAATTTAGCTGTCTTGCACACAGACAGCTGGGTTCTCACAGAAACAAGCCCTGCTGTATTGTACAGTCTGCTGATGGAAGGTTAGCCTTCAAATTGTCT